>CM040743.1:42804404-44134404 GCA_022829145.1 Albula goreensis | reverse complement strand
TTTATCTTGTATTAGCCAATCATAATGTGTTGCACTCCATTCCAAAACCCTATGATTGGCTCAAATAAATATGTCTCTGACAGTATCTGACAGCTCCACCCATTCTGTGGTTTGGGAAGTCTCATGCTCCAATCACTAATATTCAATAGCATGCAGACATTTTTTATCTATTTGAATACTCAAGCCAATGATAAAGGCAACATTTGGTTGTTAGCCATAAGCCAAAGGTAGAGGTGTACAATATTTGAATGTTTCATGAATATTCCAAAAGCATATGAGTGCTAAGCAACAGAATTTTGAATAATACTGAGAAAGAGCTTAATCCAGCCAACTGTGCAAAGTTGGTTGTTGCTCAACAGAATGGTTAATTCATAAGACTTGCTCTAAAAAAAAATGATGTGATGCATGACACAGACGTTTTATGACTCAGTTATTGAACTATGTGTGTGATCTCCCATACCCCATAAAGTAATGATTCTGGAAGTTAGCTCAAAATCTAACTAACCAGCTGTCCAGTGTTTTGTCGGGGAAGTAGGAAAGTGTGACGGCATTAACAAGTTCATTAAGTTATTCAATCCAGCAAGGTAACTTTGGATTTTGAAATGTCAAGCCTATCTCATAAATATGCATGATGAAGCAGCATGTAGACTGGTGCTATTGTCATACAAAAATGATTATTTTTTTAAAATTACCTATTGTCATATTTGCATTTTCATCTGTATATTTTTGTGACCACCTAGGCATTACTGATAAATTATTTAGAAAGAAATGACTAATTTAGTCTATGAATAACGTAGTCCCATTGAGACAGGGTGAGAAAAAAAACCCCGTTGATTGACATTCAAACACACAAACCTGCTTCCTCTGCATTATTTTTGGTTCTTGTCGGCAGGAACTCCACCAAGTCTCCCGCTTGGCTTCTTCTTCTCTTCTTACGCTCAATAATCTTCATTTTTTTTAGACAGTGGCTTTCTTTTTGGATGGCTTTCACTTCCTCCACTGAGGGGTGAACAGGGGGGTCCCTCTCTGCAGCAGCGAAAGCTTCGTTGGCCTGAGAGGAAACTTATCCAATCGCAAGCAGAACGAAAGCACCAATAAGATGCAAAACTTCACTCTCTTTGAGAAACAGAGATGGTGTCAGCCGCAGAATAGTGCTGCCGCAAACAGAAGATTTTTTTTTGTTTTCTTTTATAATGGAGGAGTAATGCAAAGACTTTAATGTCTTTGGAATATGTGGCTTGAAAATGCAACAGCCACTGTGAAAATCTGAAGTTGGTCTTCAAAGAAACTGTGGGAAGAGAGTAACAAGCGGTCAGGTGGAAAACAGTTGCAGAGGTGCATTGTGGGAGAAATATGCTAATAAGGCAGTGGTTATATGAGAGGGGGAGGGGCTGCCTGAGGCTAAGGTATATGAGATACTGTCTCTGAGTGCGGGTTGCAGGTTGTTTTTAGCAATGTTTTATTGATTTTCCATTGCATAATAACAGATGTCCCTCCAACCATCTACTGACATTAAGAAAAACACACACACAAAATACTGTAAACATTTTTATTTATTATGCAAAATACACCATTAATTATGATTAATGAAAGCTTGCGTGTTAAAAATCTCTTGGATAATATGTTTTTATTGCTAGTTTTCATATATTACAATAACATTGTATAACAAGCCATAATAATAATAATAATTTTATATGCAGCTTGATGAGGTTTTGTAGATGATATTCGCTGTATGGATTGCAAGCAGTGTGGCCTGTTTAAATAGTAAGGTAGATGGTGAGCAGACCAGTGTTGCAGGAAAGCGTTCTTAGATTTCACACAGTTTGGAAAGGATTGCATGAGTCAACCTGACGAACGCTCTTGTTGTGCGTCATGTCCCACAGTCCCAAATAAACCTCTACCTGCTCTGAGCAAGTCATTATAACTTGGGGCGATTCACGTTAGTAAGCCGTGTGGAGATCCGGTGTACTTAAATCAGTGCCTGATTGGAAGCGCATGTCTGACCAACACGTGAATACAATACGTGAGACGGGAGAGGGATTAACACTTGGCAGCGTCCTGCATTCGTTTGCGTTGGGGAAGGGTACGCCGTGCTCTGGCGCTTTCAAATCAATATGAAGGAAAGGGCTCGGCTGGTTAGCTCTCTGATGATTTGCCTGAATGTGTTTGGTTTCCCCCCTGCTTCCCTCCTCCTTTACACCGCTGACTTCCTGGTCCCGTTCCATAGGAAGCCGTGAGTGGGTGAGGGACCTGGGAGACTTTCAGACCCAGCTGACTCATCCTCACGTTTTTCAGCTATATATCACATCCCACGGTGAGAAAATGGTGTTGCACAATGAGTACAAGTCATACAATTTATATGGTAGTGAAAATATCTGTTTTTTTTTCGCATTAGCAATATATTTTCTGAGAGGCTAATAAAGAAAAGATGCATGAAGAGGGTGGCTTGGCCATTCTCCTTTAAAAAGAAAAGTTAGTGATGATTTCACACATTAAGACATATTATATTACAATCTTGCACGTATTTTAGGTGTGACATTGCATCCTGTTCATAAAGAACAAATGAGGGGTGATACTTTCCTGTTTGAGTCCTGTGATCTCCTAACATCACTATTCTGTACTTGTGGTTCATGAATATTTGTTTAAATATTTCAGAGGTGTTTCACAAGTGTCAAGGGAAAGGGCGTTTGGGCAACTGCAACCCACTTGAGCCAAAATGGCCGCAAATTGATCACATTAATCTACACAGAAACGCATCTACCACATGTCTCAATGGAAGTGCAAGCAGGGCTCAGATTGCTTACAAGTGAGAGTTTGATAGGAGCAGTACGGGCTACAAACTCAAGACGCACACAAGCCAAAAACAGACACAACCAACAAAAATCAATCTGGCCACAAAGCATTCCTGATTAGACGCCAGTTTCCTTTAATAACTATGATCATGTCTGAAGACTTGGTCAGCTCGCCTGGAACCACCCCCTCCAGCACACACACGCGGTCCGCAGGGAGGCGCCTTCATCCGTTTTTCCTCATCGTATCGCCAAGCACCCCCGTCCAAGGTTGATCGTGTTTCAGAACCATTTTGTGTGAAAAATGGAGCAGAGATGAAAGGAAGGGAGTCTACAGGGGGGTAGAGAGGCTGATGTCTAATCAAAACAGATTGCCAAACCAGATGGGAAGCTCAGCACATCCGGGACGCTTTGGCCAGGGACGTATTCGATTTGGGCCAACGCGCCAGTATTTGCAAAATATTAACTTGTTTGCTTGCGCATACTGCAGTCCTACTTCCTCTTCTCACCAGCGAAAAAAGGGGAAAAAAAAGGTTTGCCATCAGCAAAAGTTTGAAAATGTGAAAACAACAGAAATGATGTAATATAATAGACATAGTTTATAATCATTAAGTAATACAATACATTTTGGACTTTTCAACACAGCAGAAATGAAGTAGATGGCATTTGTTAAATCATTATGATTTTGTAGTGTATTTTTCCGACTTCAGCCTAAGCTTTCATGTTGAAATCCTGCATCTTAAGTACTTACGTGAGATAAGTCCGGCAGTCCGATAAAATATCACAGTTCTGTTTATTAATCTGTTTAGTAAGCCAAGAATTAGGATATAATACCATTTGCCAAAGTTTTTGTAATGGTTTGCTTGGTGATTTGCACAAACCGCACAGGTGATCACGTAAATCACTAGTAAATATAGGTGATATAGTCACCATCCTGCTCTGAGCCCAGGTCTCAAACATATCCCTCTCGAAAAGTATATCTTTATTACAATAGTGTCAATACGACATTGGATTTTGTTTTTAAACACGTTACTTCATTATAAAAATGATAATCTGAACAATGCTAATAGAGTCGTAAACATGTGACACCTCTGGGCAAAACGCCATGTTTTATCTGGATTTATGTGCCAAAAGTTACATCTAACTGAATGTAAATAAAGGCAGATTGGTTTGTCAAAGGTCAATACTATCCTTAATCTGTCAGTAACGCGTGGCCTTTGACTGCGCTGATGTCATGCATGCCTGATGATCCTCCGCCGAAGCGGACCATCAGTCACCGCGCGCCTATCGATTCCAAAAACCCTCGGCTCTTTATCTTCTCTGTTTGAACAACAGACGGCAACGATCAGTGTCACCGCGGCTGCCCTCGCTTAAGAGGGTTTGCTCTCCGCCTAACAGCTTGAACGCGGGGCTAATGATTGAGTCAAATGCATTTGCGTTTGGATTTGCCCGTGCATTTGTGTTTGCGTTTCGCGGGCCCTCATCCACGCTAAATCTCTGCCCTGTGTCCTGTGGGCCTATCGGCATGCCTTAAAACTCTCTGTGATGTCAGCAGTCCAGAGATAGGCTGCCTTATTATGCCTTACTGAGAATAAAACACAGGAAAGTAGTTTACCTAGAGAGATGATTGAACAGTCTGTTATTCATGGCAAATAATAATAATAATAATAGTGATAATGATAATAATATTTGACATCTGTACCATTCAAGCTGTTTCGTATTATTGACATGCACATTCACGTCTAATTGATCTGTCATTCTTAAGTGATTGTTAAGAACATTTGAGTAGGTAAGGGTCATGGTAACCTTGGTTTCTAGGAGGGAAGTGGTACGCTGTTTTCAGCATTAGTCAAACAGTATGAGATCTGTTTGTGCGTCAGGTTTGACTTTGAAATTTTTCGACACCAGCGTTCTCGCCTTTATGTTCTTGAGAAGGGAGCCTTTTCCGTCTTGATGGCAGGATTTCTGTCCTTGTGTTCTTTCAAGGCCTCTTCTCTACCTCCCCTTCCCCTTTGATTTTAACACCAGCGTTCACGCTTTGTGTTCTTGCAGCACCAGTGCAGTCTCGTCTTTCCCTTATTTCGATTTCAGTACCCTCCTCTCTCAGCAGTTTGAGTTCTTTTGTCAACAACTTTCCCTGATTTGCAGTATTTAGATTTTTTTCCCTCCTTGATTTGCATTCCTTACACACCAGCATTCACAGTTTTGCGTAATTAGGAAAAGTGGGTTTCCACCATTGTTCTCTTTAAGCTGGTTAAGGGTTCCTGAGTTTGTGTTCTGTAGAAGGTCCTTGGCCTTGTGTTGCTTACATTCCAACAGTTCTTTCTTCGGGTTCTGTATGCCAGGGTTTCCACTTTTGTATTCTCCAGACACCACTTCTCCTAAGTATGTGTTTTCTTAATAGCAGTGCATTGGAATGTGTGTCCTTCTGACTCCAGTGCTCTCGGGTCTTTAAACACCAGTGTTTCCAGATTAAAGGACAGCCTCTTTGGATTCACGTTCTTGACGGGGCAGTGTTTCTGGATTTGCATAGTTTAGCGGTCTGTGTTCCTGGATTTGTGGTCTTTAGAGACCAGATTTTCTGGGGTTCTGCGCTGACAGATTTGCATTCCTCAGATATGAGCTATCCCATGAGCCTCAGGGAGGCTTGCAAAGTAAAGGTGATGCAGCTGCAAGTCCTGTGAATGGGTTTTCATATCCCATGGAGGTCTGCATTGGCAAGTGTTCACCAGGAAAATGAAGGGGTTAAGCCTGTTAGCACAACGCTCTCTAGCGCCCACTGCTGGCCTGCCAGACACCTGCATGCACGTGAAAGGAGCCTAACCTTTCTCTCTGTTCCTCTGGTGACACGGAGACAGGTGACGTGTCTGCAGTGTGAAAAGTCATGGGCTTGTCGAGGCGTGATTCAGAGAAAGTCACACCATCGACCGTTCCTTCCTGAGTCTGTAGGAGAGGGTCGCTGGTCGCTGTGGTGGGGTTAATAGTGGGTAGACAGGGAGAGAACCCCCCCCCCCTCCATGAATTATATTGGCATTCCCAGACTTGCATTCTTAATGTAAGGAATCGTACATGGAAATAGAATGCAGATGCCAATTTATTGAATAAAAACAGGAGCTCAACAAGACAGTGAAACAAGAATGTTTCGCAAAAATCACAGCAAACACTGACAGCTATGAAGGAACAATGCTACCTGACAACCAAAGAAAACTGAGGGTATCTAAAGGGTAACTAATCAGTCCGTTAACGCAGGGCAGCTGTCACAGGCAATAGGGAACATAGGTTACAACGATAGGCGAAGGTGGTTTGTCCTCAGGAGACGGGTGATGTAGAGGGGTGATAGGCTGCCAGTGAAGAGGGTGGAGACGAGGGCGTGACACTTAAGACATCCGTGTTCCTGGTTCCTGGTTCCACAGTCTCATCTTTGTGTCTGAAATGACATCCTCTTGACTGCGTTTTCATTTCCTGCAGAGCCCTGATCAAGCTAAGGTCTGTGAGCTCAGACTTTTCCAGAAGCGCATAAGATGGAGGACCACCGATGGACCTGCAACGCAATTATTACCCTGCGTGGTGAATGATTAGCCAGCCCTTCTGACTCAAGCTGGTGGGGTCTACTCTAAAACTGACAAAACGGATATCCTCTCTGAGTCATTCCTGCTAGCTTTTGTTCCCCTCACTCAGTGCCAGTCACATTAATTACCTTAAGCTAATTAACCAATCGATCATCAGCCAAATGTACACAGATCTAACAGGAAAGCTAAACATAACTGGGGTTTCCTAATTTTGCGAGCATTTAATGTGGACCTCATTGATCATGATGTTTCGGATACATACGTCTGGAATCAAAAGCCATTCTCTGCCGCTGTCTCGGCAAATTATATAACAGTTGCGAGAGAGAGGAAAAAAGGGAGACAAGCACACAAGCTCAGGCAGCGCGTTTGAAATGCAGAAACTCTACTTCTCAGTGAACACATCCAAAGTGAGAACTAATCATACACTGGTTCAGCAGATCCCTTAACAAGAGATCAAAACCCCACTGTGGGTTTTCATTTTTGGTGCCGTTCCCATTTCCTTACAATGCATTTCCATCAAGCCTCGATATTTTCCCTTGCAAATTTTAACAAAAGAAGAAGAAAAAAAAATCACTGTACAATTCATGCATGTCTTATTAAAAATGGCAGGTTATCGGAGTGAGAGAACCCCCACGTAAACATGCTCGCTTAGACTTACAGATCACATACTGTGGGAGGCAAAGGTGCTTCTGTTGGGAGCTTCATTTGATTGTTGAAAACCGTTTCAATTGCCCAGTAGTCTGGAATTTATACTGAATATTTATTTGTGTGTGTGTGTGTGTGTGTGTGTGTGTGTGTGTGTGTGTGTGTGTGTGTGTGTGTGTGTGTGTACATGTGTATGTGCATGTAATATGCATTCATTTGCATACACGTTTGTGTGTGTGTTTTCAATGTGTGTGCATATTTGTGTGTATTTTTTTGTATGTGTGTGTGTGAGTATGTGCATTTACAGAGTGTATGCATAGAGCAGCTAGGCTACGCAGTGTGCAGTGCCTGACAGTGGGGCTGTTTAAAATGGCACGCTGAGGATTAATGATCAGCTCCAGCACATGTAAGACCCTGGCACAGGCCTAACCACACTGGGGCTGATTTAATATAAAACCTGGCCTGATTTCCTTAGCATTACCGCGCATCGCACTGCCAAGGACCAGCAGGTAAGCCGGATCCTGCTGGGCTCTCAGACAGACACGCTTTAATGATTCCACAAGAGGTGTCCGTCCACTAACACTCGGCGCAAGGCAAGACAAATTATTGTTTTAATTGAAATTTCTGCTATTGTGCATCTAATTTTTTGGTGTCAAACTTTCTAATGGGGAAAGTTTTAATAAAACTTTTATCTGGATTCTTTAAAACTCTTTTTTTTTTGCCCAAGCAGAAGTTAATTGTCTTGTCAGATCTGACTCAGGTCAGATAAAACACTTCTAATGACATTCCTGCTCTATAAAATCCTTGGAATATGGAGGCTCTTAAAAAATACCTGACAAAAACATCTGTCTTGCTATAAATCACACACTTGAATTATAGTATATTTCTGTCTTTTTCTTGCATTCTAGATCATCAAACAATGTGAATTTGACTGAGAAAAATGGCAGCAATATTTCACTTAAATATTATGCTTTAATTCACAAATGAACGGTGACTGATTTTCTTCTATTGCAAGGGAACCCTGAATAACAGTCTGCCTTCCTGATTTGATTCCCAGATTTAGGCGTACATTTTTGCTGCAGGACACACCCTTAGAAACACTAGTTTTCTTCATTTCTCCCTAATTAGCAGCAACTCCTGCCACTGTGAATTGTAATAACAACATTTTACCACTAGATGGAAAAACCAATTATCATGATATATAAAATGCGGCCTTCACAGGTTGAATCAAAAACTACATTGACAAAAACTGATGTCAAATTTTGATTGTTCATTGTCCATCCGCTTGAAGTATTTCTTTTATATTTCATGTCACACCATTTAGTAATAAATATTCAACGACCCTGTCTTCTCCCTACATTGAGGGATTACATTTCTGTATGGTTTGTACATTTCACTCAGTTTCCATACAGCTAATGACTATCCACCATTTTGACTGCAGCCATGGAACAGAGTCTGCATAGCTCTTGTTTACCATTCATTGCCACAAGAAATTCCCCAGATGGTATTCAAATAAAGCCCAATCTAACCAAGTAAATACAGATATTTTAAGCACAGATATAAAATTAAAAGAGAACATTTGATTTAAAAGATTTTAAACAGGTGAACTTCTAATGCTGCACTGAATGACCTTTGAGTATTGCCATTTTTTTTTTTTTTTTTTTTTACTCAAATCAAAACTATGTCCAGGCAGCCTGTTATCACCCACTAAATACAGGCTGATTGTGAATCCTCCTCAGAAGCTCTGTAAGATGCCTAGATAAATTGCCTGCAGTCCTTTTTGCTCCTTAAGAGCTGAAGAGCTTTACTACACAGCTGTGCTAAATTCACGCACCAGCCAACGCAAAGCAGAGCTGCATGGACTGTGGTAAAATAAATACATAAATAAATAATTCAAGAAAAAACTGCTATGTTCTCCTGCCTGCCTGGATACATGCAAGTTCTGCTCAGTCCCTGTAAGGTGTCAAGCTGTCTCACCTCAAGGGGAACCTTGAGCCTCCCATAGCCAAAGACAACATGTCTGCTCACAAGCAGCTAGTAATCGTGTGCCTCTGAAAACGGCAGAAAGCAAAAGTAGCTTCAAGTCTCAAAGTTCCAAGCTGAAAATCTGCAAAGGAGATTTGTCTAACTTCACTAAGGAATCTGACACTGTCTTTCTATATTTAAAATCTAGATAGAGCGCAAAAAAAAAGAATCTCTTTGGTCAAATCAGAATCTAAAAATATCTTTCAGGGAATGAGAATTCTATTTACTCTTGGCGGGAGATAGATTTTCAATTTCTAGGATGCTGAAAAACAGGGCATTGCAGTTACATTTCCTGTCCATCAGCGATTCCAGTAAGCCAATCAGAAAGCTTTGCTGACAATCACAGTCACGTTGTGATTGGTTTAAAAGGTCAGTCTTTGATAACCTCTGATGGCTCAAGACAAAGGACTAGGTTTTGTTCCACAGGCATGGGAAACCCTACAGTTTCTGATTTCTTCTAAGTTTACTCTGGTAAAGGATAGAGACTTTTGTTTCAGTCTCTCCTTTGGTTTACCCTCTGGGGATATTTCAGGGTTTTACCCTTTTAGAGTCTACACCTGAACAAACCAAACACTTATTGCTATTGCTCTAATGCAGGTTCTTTCATTATAAGTAATTTTATTTGAATGAATAAAATTAATTTTATTCATTCTGAATTTTTCCTTTTAATGCCTTTTATTGTTTACGTTCGTCTTTTTCACTTCTGGTGGTTGCAGTTATTTCTATAATTGAGGATATAATTCGAAAGGAAATTGTTTGTTATTTTGTGATGATTTGTTCCCTTGTCCTGTTATATAAATATGTCATTCTTTTTTGTCAGTTCAAATGAAAAATGTTTGGTGCGCCATGAAAATCAATCCATAGTAATTCCATTGGTGGCACAACACCAGTCTTAAAAAACTCTGAATGATTTATCTCTTCCAATTAAGTGTGTGCATGGAATTCTGTACTTCCATCTGTTCAGGAATCAATACATCATAGACTCAAATTATGAATTAATTGACTTATAAATTAGTTGAATCTGCAGCCTGTTTGTTAAATACCACAGAGTGCTGGATCAAAAATTAATATTTGAGCAGTAATTGCCAAACCCTCTGACTTAATTTTGTGTTGGAGAAGAGATTATATTATTTGGTAAAGGTTTTATCTTCCTCTTGTCTTGTGAGTAAATTTTGTAATACATTAACAACAGTGACATAGGCTTTGGGGTAGTGCAGAAAGGAAAATGAGATGCTCTTGATGTCGACCTGAGGATTGCATCCCATTTGCACTGTTACTGGCCATAGATCCATAAGGCCAAGACACAATTGGCTTAGCCTTGCTGGGAAAAGAGTGGGAAATCCAGTGAAACCCATCAGTCTTTCTGCGCTCTAGTGACCTCCCTGGGCTGGCCAGGAAGCCACAGGCCTTATGAACTGAATGTATGTTGATCCATAACACTGTAGGCAAAACATGATTTATTTTGCATCTGGGGGTCAGAAAGATTGCAAAAGCCAATCACCACGTCACATGGAGTCACATGGTCCTCCAAAGTGGGGATGCTTGAGTAATTAAAAGTATAGTTATAAAAGTAGATAAAGGTGCATACTCTTCTTGCCTTATGGGTAAATTTTGTAATACTTTAAAAGCAGAGAAATCGTTCCATAACTACTACAGCAACTTCATTTCAGACTAGCGATACTCTTCCCATCATGACGATCATTTATCTCTTCAGTTTCACTTTGGAAAATACTGTACATATTTCTCAAGAACATTATACTTCAAGTCACCAATAAATCCAATCTTTAATGTACTTTATTTGAAATACTTTAACCCTTTAGACCCCCATAAACATGTGTGCACATCACCACTGAATAAAAAATAAAAATAAACATCTGTTTCTTTTCCACCAAAATTCAAAACAATTTATTCCTCTGCATAATTTTACATTTTAGTAGCTGTTAACATGGTTTGTTGAAGTGTCCCCATGATCTGAAAGGGGATTGTTTTCAAATCTCACCACCATGTAAAGAGTTAAAGTATTTATAATACATATTTGTACCCATGTCTGAATTAAACATCAACGCAAGATAACCTTGAGTGAAGGTCAAGCTTCCTGGTGTAGCTCAAAAATTCATATAGATAAAATTCATTTTTCTGGATGTAACTGAGGGAAAAGCACCCCTTGGGACCACTATTTCCACTGCTGTATGATTTTAGGACCCATTACTCCTGCCTTATAGCAACAGTGCTACATGCTAACAACAACAACACATCTGTACATTTAATTTCATTCATGGGGGCTTATATTAAAGCTCCAGTCAAACAGAGAGGAGGCTCACCAGTCACCTTCCCAGGTCTCATGGGTGATTCTCTCTGCAGTTGGCAGTTTGCCTGGCTAGTGAAGCCTTACTGTCATTGATTTTCTCTTTGCATTTTTAGTCTTTTAAAAATTATTTCTTTCATTTATTTCAATTTCCTGTCTCAGTATTGAGTATTTTGATCGGCCTTAAATTATGAAAAAAAAAAAAATAATAATAATAATAATGGGATTATTATATATTAAATACATATGATTTAATAAATAATGTAGTATAAATTCTGGGGTATACTCTATAAATTTTAATGAATTATAAATATGTAAATAAAGTAAATAAATAAATAAGCATGTTTTATATTTGGCTTCAACAGCTCCTGAATACAGAACCATTCAGTACTTCAGTATTTACTGTCCCAACAAGAATGCTTTAACTGTTTCAATTAGTGACGTCAACCAGCTCTGTGCTGCACATTAGTCTTCAGTGTACATAGTTATGTATGTTGTCATAGAGTATAATCAGGCAAGCAATAATGTTAGTTTAGTACGACTGCGAGTGTTATTTACATAGCATTAACGAACCTCATTTCACATGCAGGCCACTTAATTACATTGAGAGTACTCTGGCCCTAGAAGTGTTTTCGATGTTGTACATCTCCAATAACAACTTCAATTAATTAACGTGGCACATTTAATTTACATTTCGGTTTGAAAATAAAGTTGTTGTTCCCCCCTCCCCCTTTCCCCCCTTCTTTTCCCTGTTGGATATTCGCAATGACGCAAACACTGTAACAGTCTTTGGTATGCAACATACAAAAAGGATGTCTGTTCTGGAACTCTTTGCAATGCTTTAGTTGTGTAGTCTTGTAAGTCATCCGTGGTAACTTAGACAGTGCAGGCATCATTCATTCCCTATAGGTTTGAATGAATGGTTATCAAATGTATTCGACTACAGGATATTTGTGCAAATATCTGTCTTCTGTAACTGATAAGGACTTTTTATCAGGCCCAGTCATGTGCGAGTGTTCTAGAATTAGGAGATATTCCAGAATATGAATGTATATTCCCCAATTTAATTTAATTAGTAATTTGCAACTGTGTATGAAATCACATAATTATGGATTATGTGCTTATTTTTCCGTTTCTGTGAATGAACAAGTATAAATGAAATGGTCAATAATAATACTAATATAATAATAATAATAATAATAATAATAATAATAATAATAATAATAATAATATGGAGACATTCAAGGACACAACACAGTTGCTCCTGTGAATGCAATATAGCAGTCCAATTAACGTGTCAATACGCTTTGTTAACCTCCTTCTGAAAAGCACGACTTAAAACCCATGAATTTTTGCGATTATTTAGCTTAATGCCTACTATACGGATGTAGGCTATCTCGTGCTCATAAAGCAGCACGGTTGGAAGACACTGCTGCTTCAGAACCATGGACAGAGTCACTTGCGTTGACGGCGTTTGTCTGACCGTTTAAGGGGACTAAACCCAGGGTAGATTGCAGAAGTTTGACAATCAGATAGAACCTAATTCAAACATTTATATACACGATTAATTAAAGGTAGGCACTCAGATGCAGTGCACAGATTAATTCGACCATTGTTTCTCAATAGGTGGCATTTCAGAGCGACAATATTGTAAATTGTCTTGAAGTCTAAAACCGGCTTTGCAAATGAGTGCAGTGAAAAACGAAAGGAAGTAGATAAACATAACAATACGATAGTTTATTTCATTATCATTTAGGCCTAATGTTATAGGAGGACTTCCTGAAGCTCTTTCACAACATACTTAAACATTTAAGAGCAACGTTACTGAACAAATAAATAAAAGCTAGCTACGCATATCCGAAACGTACCTTAGACGATATTTGAATATATATTTTATAAATTAGATTAAAGTTTTAGCAAAATATTTTCCCAATGTATAATATGTCTCCATTAACAGAAATATGACGCAAATTTTTTCTTTTCTTTTTTTTTTTTTGAACAATCACTTTAAATAGTATGCGTCTTAACAATTGAAATATTTCCAATATGCTTGGCATCCAGGAGAAACACCAGGAACAACACAGAACAAAGCAAAACATCTTCCATTCGTGCAAACTTTGCTTTTGTCGATAAAGCACTTCTTTGTCACATGAACGTCCAGAAATCCACACACGTTACTTGACGGACGCCGTTTTTCTTTAGGGCTGCACAGACACAAAAAAAGAAAGCATGGTGACAGAGATATGACGGTTCTGGGTTGTAAATTCATCTGCTTGGAACACAATCTTGTTCATTCATCTGTCCACCATATTGTCTGTAGACAGAAACAAATTCAGCCGTTTCCTCCACAAATACAATCCCGATGATGAATATCGAGCTTCATGTTTGTAAATGCGAACGGGTCTGTTCATTATCCAAGCGAAAACAGATATCAGAAATTATTTGGAAATGCGGGCTCCAAGGAAATGCCACTATTCAACGAAGATATTTAAATAGGTCGATATCTTTCTGCTTCTCTGGCAGTTTTTGCTGTTCTTTTTTTTCATATTTTATTTTTATTTTTCAAATGAATAGTAGGCTATATGTACTTGACTTGCAGTCGAAAAAGAGTCACTTTCAACAAAGTCTGGAGGCGAAGCTTATAAAGGAAACACTAAGAAGCCGGAGAATGTTGAATATTTCCATCCGCCCATCAGGTTGCCTCTTTCCAGCTTCAGATAGAGTTTGTCCTCGCGCTCCAGGTGCAGCAGAACTCCGTTGCTGGCGGCCTCGCGGGTGACGTCCTGGTCTCCGGCGAAAGCTGATATCACTGGATATTCATTCTGCATCAGGTTCACCTGAATAAGGAGACGAGTGTGTCATTTACCCAGAACATTGGCGTTTGGGGGTAAGGGGGGAAGGGAGTACACTGTAGAATTCCACATATGGTGTCCATGCGCGCCGCGGTGCTCACCTGTATAGTTTGTCTGTTATATACCTTGACCACATGAAAGCTGAAACTGTAAATTCCTCTCCTCGGGGCCTGGAATACACTCGCTTTTAGGTCGAAATGGTTGCCAATGTTAACTAAAACCTGCAACAACAGAGGCAACAGCAATGACGACGGCAACACTACGTGAAGATATTACATGATGCAGAGTGTGCTCTCATTTTGAAGTAAATTCAGCACTGAAAACACCCAGCCATGAGACACACACAAACACATATAAACAGACACATAAAACCACACACAGCATAGTTGTACGCCCAAAGGTCTAAGATTCGCAAATCATCTATATTACATGTATTTTTCAACGACAGGGTCGGTTACAGATATTTACACACATGTTGAGTATGTGAACACTGAAAGAACATAGAAAGACCTTCTCTTAGCAAATCAATCTCATCAGGTTACACTGTCAGGGCACATACACGGTAACTTACACGGTAAGCAAATATTGTAACGTCGTGTTCATGCTCTGGAGCACTGAAAAAAGTGGTGCAAGTGCTGTGCCCCGCTGTGATTTAAACCCGCGACACCACCCGCGCAGAGACCCCCACGCATGCCACAACGCTACATGCCAGTCAAACGCCTCACTAATTCACGTCACTAGCCTCTGTAAGATGAATGATGACGTCAATATTTTCTTCGATCATTTGGGTTTGAGATGTTGTTCAGGTATTCTCTTGTGTCACAGGTGGTGAACGTGAATGTTGGGGTGAAAAGGGGTGGGGGTGGTGGCGGCGGCGGTGGGTGGAAGGTTAGGTGGTCCATGCGAATGTAACAAAGCGGATCCATCAAGGTTGCTACATGCAAGCCACAAGCGGATTCAAGTAAGCAGTCAAGCATGAGTTAAAGCATAAAAAACTCAGAGTGACTGGCTGCTACTTTGTCACTTGTCACACTGTCCACCCTTGAACACGCGCCCCTCCCCCTTTCAGTCAATAAAATAGCATAGGTCAACATTTGAAATGTTGATTTAAAATACCTTGGTGAAAACAGAATTTGAAATGAGCGCAAGGCATTTATTTCAACTGAGGTTTAGTCAAAACGCACGTGTGTGGTCGGGCTGGCCAAGTTTTTATTCCTTTAATTAGTCTTATATGAAATTCCGACTGCTTTGCTAAATTATTGATTAAATTGCAGTTGCAGATTGTTGATGTGGTTAATTTTATTTAACACTCTGTATTCTTGTGGAATACGCTTGCAATGAATCTCCAAACCAACTGATAGAGGCTGTGGAATTCCATAAAGTAGCAAAGAACGGGTCATGCAGATACACACCGCCACATGATACATGGAAAACAGAACACAGCATATTATGTCGATTCATAAGTGACATGGTCGCCCTTGTTGTGTTAACTGAAGTTCGCACATTAAAGATACATGACACAATGTATTTAATTAATTACATCCATGCTTAAAGCAGACACATACGCACACAATTTTAGCAGGCTAAAATTGATAAAAGACATTTTGGACACGTTGAGACTGTAGTGGTAAAGTTGAAAACTGAAACAGTAAAGTAAATCAAATTTATATCACAGATGTGTAACAACTGACCTGGTCGAAGTAGATGGTCATTGATTTATTGCTCATTTCCGACGGCTCGTGATTTGTCCCTCTGACCGCGGAGAAAGCAACCTTTGCGCTTCCAGACCGCACAGATATTCCGAGCGATGAGGTGACCCCTCCGTCTGCCGAGGGGTTCGAATCGCAAACCACCAGGCACTTTCCCTCCAAAACGATGGGCTCGGTGTCATTCTGTCCCAGCGCGAAAGTAACGCCACAGCCGAGGAGAAGTAGCAGCGGCAGCGTGGCACGCGGTGCGGGGCAGCTTGCAGGCGCCATGGTCGGGACGAGAATCCGGTGCGCAATGATCTTAACGATCAGCCCCTTGGAGGTTTATGGCAAGATCACCTGCTCCAACTACTGTAATCCTGTCTCTTTCTCCCCGACTCTCTCACTCACTCATACACACACACTCTCTCTCCCCCTCCTCTTTCTTCTCTCTCTCTCGCTCTCTTTCTCTCTCTCGCACTTTCCGCCTGTGCCTCTCAGCCGGTAATAGGATGATCTTCAGACTGCTCGCATTCCTTATCCTGACAATTAAAGAGAACACTACAATTAGGCTACTTAACTCATGTAACGACTATATTGACACCGCATTTCAGGACAACTAAACATTTCACACAGATCGCAAAAAAGTAATATTCAGAATACTCCCTAGTGTCGTGACAGACAAAGCGGCAATGAAATTGTGGCTTTAGTTGTGACTATCTATCGTTTCATGGCAAGTATTTGACAATAATTGACATGTAGTCATCCATACATACGATGGAACTTCTCAGAGCAATAAACCTCCCGTGTTATTAACAGTTATTACCAGACGAGACCTGAATTCAAATGACAGTATCGTAGAAAAATCGTGATATGCCCACGTTTTGCCCTGCGTAAGTTTACCTTTTAAGTTCATGGCAACAGCGGAGGCTGGATATTGTAACCTCAAACCTCCTTCATTGCCATCAAAACGCAACTGACCTCGCGCGTCTCCCTCCCATCCTTTACAGGAAATAACTTAATTTGTAATTTTTGTATGGAGAGAGTTGTCCCTGGGCTTGGCGCGGATTTGCCAGCCGTCTGGATTAATGAGTTTGTTTGCATAACAGCGCAAAATCCAAGATAATATTTTTAGGAGACCCCGGAGACTTTCAAACTGGTTTACCTGCTGTCAGCGTTGAAAAGCTATATACAGTTATCTAGTCATTTGACAGGATAAATTGGAACTGCTGAGCCGAGAACAAAGAAAATATGCGTGACATCAATATTTTAATGTACAATTTTTTAAAAATTATTTACCATGATCACATTTTAGATGTTTTTTCCCCTAAGAACGTTGTGCTAACCCGCATAACGCAAACCAGTGGCTTAATTCTAAACACACTGGTCGATGTTAGCGTTATCGAGCGTGCAAGCGCTTTTTCTCTAAAATGCATATTGTGATCCATTCGTGACACAAATTTAAGTAGTACCGATAGCGCAGTCACTGGGAGCCAAAAGAGAATCCTTTTGTGCCATCCAGTGGACAAAAACGGCACTAGCGTGTAATTTGAGGCAATGACATCAATGTGAGTTAAGACAGAAAGACACTTGTTAATGCAGAAGCAATAGTTGCAGCTGAATAGAAGAAAGCAGAAGTGAGTGTCGTTCGTTTTTGTTGAAAAAGTTAGAACACGCTATGACTGAAGTGGGTTAACAACTGTGCCAAACTCATGAGGATTACAGGCAACCTTGAGAATTGTGCAAACCAGTCAAAATTTGCAATTTGATGGTGAGTTATTTACAATTTCTCAGCCACTGGTCCATGTTATACCCATCTCTAAAAGCTAGCTTCTTCATGCTGTACCACAGCAGGAAATGGGTGTGCCAAACACCTTAAGATAAAAAAGTTCTATGAAAAAAATGTGTATTAACAGGAGGCTCAGTCGACTCATAGTTGGTGCAAATCACACAATGGACTTACAACCAACTATTGTGTTTAACAACCAAAAGTATTGTTCTATTTCAGAGCTGAAAGTAAGTTTTTTTTTAAGTCCCTGGAAACCTTGATCATCGCTATAAAGCAGGAGGTTTTTAGAGAGGGGTATAACATGGACAGATGGTATGCACAAAAGATGTTACACTTAAATGGCTATTCTAATGCAAGCAGCATACTGTGCAGTAATTGTAAGATTTGTTGCGGATGTTAACCTTTATCCTGCACTGCCTCTTGTTTGTGTGTGTATGTGTGTCCATGTTTGTGTAATTAATTAGTATTGCACATCAGTGTTTAAAAAACCCTATTAAAATTTGGCATTCTCTAAGAAATAAAACCACAACAAAACATGACCAAAATCCAAAATGTCACCCCATGCAATTACACACACCTACTCCACAACGTGCACTTACTCTACACCTGCTTTTACACACCTAGCGCCTGATTTACTTAAGCATTCAGTCTGTGTAAAACAGTTTTGCTGGTGCAAAAACACCACAACCAGGAGAGCATGTGATTGGTGGAGATAGTTCATTTTGCTCCAATCAAAAGTCATGCTACTGAAATTGCATGCGCAAAACTTTAACATACGCTCAAGGCGTGAATTAACCTGGCCCTTACGCTACACCTGTCGTTATACACCTTTTGTGCCTACAGATCCAGGGTGAAGTCCAGAACTGAGAGACTCACCACTTGTATGCATTTTGTGTGTAGGCCTATTATTATGAGAGCCTATCGTTATGTAGAAAATGCACATCAAGTGGCATATAACTCAGACCTGAGTTACTGCCACTACATCCCTCTACGTCTTCTCTTGAACACCTACTCTACACAGCAAACTGTCCAGTGTTTATTTAACACAATCAGTGTACATATGACAACAAGTGGACTCATATGTACACTGTTACAGTTGAATGAACAGTGGGCATTTTGTTGTGTAGCACTCAAACACTTACTCTGCATCATACTCTACCTCCACTTACTCAGTCAGCTCTGTTTCTTTTTTTCTTTTTTCTCTCCTGAATATGGAGATAAAATATTCAGCAACGTGCCAAGATGACTTCAAAGGTTAAGTGATCTGGCACGGCCGGGTCTTGTGCATGCAAATCGCTCTGACAGATCAATTCAGGGCATTAAACCACACTCCTGAGGTGGAGAAACAGAGCAGATATGGAAACAGATACAGCATCACACCTCACTTCAGAACAGTCAGGAGTTTACAGCAGGGACCCGCCATCTTTGGTGCAGTGCTTCTGATCTCACCCAGTACTCCAAACACCTCATTCAGCAAATCAGCTAGTCATGATCTTCAGCCAAGACCCCTGATTAGGTTGGATCTGGCTTGAATAATATCAGTGGTGGCCTGGAACAAAACCTGGCGATATCCAACAGAAACTTTGCATCACCAAGAATCATTTATAACAGAAGCCTGTGGACTACAACACCTCATTCAACAGCTCAGCTAACCGTGATCTTCAGTAAAGGACCCTGAGAAGGTTGGATCTAGCTTGAGAACCAGTGCTGGTCTTGAACCATAAGCTTTACATTACATTACAGTCATTTAGCTGATGCTTTTTTCCAAAGCAATTTACAGTTGATTAGACTAACCAAGGGCCAATCCTCACTGGGAGCAATGTGGGGTTAAGGTCCTTGCTCAAGGGCCCAACAGCAATGGTGTTCTTGCTGTGGCTGGACTGGGACTTGAACCACCAACCTCAGGGATCCCAGTCATGTACCATTTACCCATCAACTCTTCCCAGGTACAACTGGACGGCCCTATAGCCTGCAATAGGGGTGGCTAAACGAGCTACAGGGCGTGATGGTTGTTGCTGGTACTGAGCACTTAAATGATCAGTTAGCACTTCGCCTCCCCCTAATTTCTTTGGGTTTAAATTGGCCTGCTGATTGATAAGGCTCATCTCAATTTCATTGCATTAGCAAGGCACCTTTATCTAATGGTGATTATCATTGGTTAAATGTTTTACATACTGCCCATTTTCTAAACCTCGCCACTTACTTCTTTATTATTTTTATTATTTTATAGTATGTCACATTAAAGACTCAGCATATACTGAATAAATACTTATAAATATATTGTATCCTTGAGATATTTTATTTAACCTTTTTTGACATAGTGGGAATTTCAGTAGTGCATGTGTCAGGATGAACCTTCCCTAACATGAACAGCTATTGCTAGCAGCTATCAGCATGTTATAACCCCATCATTGTCTCAGAGGCAATAACTTTGTGAAGTTTCACTCAGATCCATCTTTATCCTGTTAAGAGACACTAATGTTGTAAAGGGGAAGTTACACTGTGACTTCCTCCCAGTGTTGATGGTACACTTTAGAATGTTCAGTGTTAACACTGACAGACCTCATCTAAGCTTACTCTTCCTAAGAGTGGGGCCAATCAACTTTCCGAGTTGATTTAACTATGAGCATTGTTGATTTAACACCTAACGTTTTACTGTGATAATGTGGAATGGCGCTCTGTGCTATTGAGGGATGTCTTTGCTGCCCTCTACTGGAATTTTTGATATTTTCTCACCTTTATGCAGCACAAAAGATAATAGAAACCCATGTGCTATGTTTGTGGAACTGCTTAGATGAAGACAGCTATTTAAATTACTTTTTAAGTTTTTCCCCTTATTTCTCCACCCAAACTAAACTATTCAGCTGCAGAGCAAATCTCCCCCCTGCAGACTGAGATAGAAGTACCCAAACATGTGACTTCTCTGATTCCCATGGCAACAAGCCTCAGCAGTTGTTCACACTGCAGATATGGCACCATTGCTATGCAAGCTGGAAAGTGGAGTCAATATATAGTGTGTTCATTAACTTGCAGATTCTCAGCTGGTCACTGGAGAGCAACAGGTATCATAATTGACTTACCCACCATTTTACTTCAAGCGGCTGACCCAATCGTTGCCCAACAGCCAATGTAGATCTTTGGTCATAGTCAGTAATAATTATGGGTCTGTGTTCCAGCAAATGGAGATACACCTGGACTGTGGAACCATACACCTGGATGGGCCATTACTAGCTCATCAATGAAGACACCATCTTGCAGAACTGTAATACCACAGGTAATTCATATGCTGCATGAGTATGAGTGTAAACATGTGTGTGTGAGTTTCCGTGTGGGTCCAATCCAAACATTAGCCTGCAAGTTGTTCTAAAATCGCTGAAAGCTGTAGCAAAGTTTCGTTTGTTATTACTCCAAACCATCAAGTATCCGATATAGTCGGACATTAAACGTTATCGTTAAGAAAAAATATTTAAATATAAACCATCTTTCAGACAAATTTACTTATAAATAGGGAAAGCAAAACCACAGTTTACATAATACGTAAATCATAAATCAAGCCTTTTTCTTGACGGGCAATTTGCTCAGCTGCTGACCAGTGTCTGAGCAATGCAGAAGGTTGCATGTTTTTTTTTTTTTTTCCTTTGAGCAAAGGCAAAGCCCGCTGGGTGTCCAGCAGCAGTCGGACTGTAACTAACAGACTCGTCAGATGTCCGTTTAGGAGTGCGCGCGGGGTCTGGTAGACTGACAGCTGAGGGGAAGGTGGCCGTTAATCACGCGAAATGACGGGTAATATTACGGACGCCTCAACGATTTACACTGACAGATCACAGACGGAACAAAATAGCCGCTAGGACCGTTGAATTCCCCCCACACTATTGATGTATCTGAGAAGCGCCAGTCTCACTAAAATGGTGTTAAAATCCACCCGGGTAACACAGATCTGTCAAGAACCTTTCATAATATTCTGGTTAGATTGTCAGCTGTGAGACATTGTAATGATGAGGATGTTCTGTTCTGATGATTGTGTTCAGTCAAAGAATCTGAAAAAAAAAAAAAAACATGTACAAACCAACTTACAGGAAAGCTTCCCAGAGTCTTATAATTTAGTTTTGACAAAATATCATGCAGGATATTACCAAACATATTATAATAATGTTCTGATTGAATATATTGAGATGCCATATTCATTTAGCATTATTAACACTATGATAATATACATTTTAGGAGTAATAAATTACCATTTGTATTGTTTAAACTGGACTAACAACCTGAAGAAGGTTCTAAGATCTTCCCTGGGATGTTCCTTACGTATTTAGGTGAACTTTCAAAGGACCTTCAGGAAATTACACAAATGTATGTGCTGCCAACTTTACAAATTAATTTCCCAGCACCAAAGGTTGTTAGCTGGGCAGCAAATCCGCCACATTTCCTGTAATTATTAATAAAATGTTTGCAATCCAATAGACCATCATTCATGATGTTTTCTATATAATTTTCTGTTGATATAATGTCAACGCTGCTTGCCCAACAAGTAGCCCAGTTACAGTATAATTCAAACCGGTTGTGTCTGCTCGTAGGCACGTGAGCGCGCGTGAGTGCATTTTTATAACCGTTTAACGGTCTGCTGTCAGTCGTCCCGCTTATTCTGAGGTGAGAGTGAAGTTTGGGCTCCCGGGACTTTTTGAGATGGAAAACAGCTCGGGTCTCTGATGGGTAAGTACCGCGCCACTAAATTCCGCGCTCCAGAACAACTGTCATGCACAAGAAACGAAGCTATCCGCACTCATCTCTTCAGGAGCCCTGTGAATTTCCTAAATAAATTGCTTGGCCCTTTCAGCTACCGAGCGGGAGTCCCAGCAGATGAGAGTCGCTGACACTCGCGCGTATGAGATTTACCTTGTTAATAATCGTTTGACAAGATTTCCAGGCCCAGACAATCGAGATGAATTGTCAGTGGGATTTTTTTGGACTCCCGGCTCTCCTTGATGTTATTTTGATGTGGGATTGGCGATACAGAACTAGGTCCCACGGTGAAAATACGCATTCATTTTTTTTCGCTGCTTATGATAAGGGGTTCAGATATGCCCCTACAATAATAAATTGCACCGGTTCTGTTTTTAATGTGAACGCTGTGTTGCTTTAAGGAGGAAGTAATTTTACGTTTTCATTCTTCATCATACATTTTGTATCAGTTCAGTAAGAATTACTACACAGTAAAGGACTACCACACAATAAAATGTTAAGTGGTAGATCAGATGTGATATAATGTTTTACCCTGATCAGGCAGGCCTAAATGTGATCCGAATTTATGGACTAAGGTGGGTTAAAGAGCAGTGCACAGTTTTTTCCCGTACGTGGGTAACTTTTACGGATACACCTATTCTGTAAACTGTTTAACTTTCTGCACCATAATGCACCGAGCCATTTGCGACAAATGGCACATAAAGAAAATGTAAAACGATCGCCATTACAGGTGTGCACAGCTACGTGCCATTGAATAGCTCTTTTCCGCACAAAGCAACACAAAGAGCCACTTGATAGAGGAAGGTGGAATTGAGATCAATTAAGGGCAACAATTTTTCGCGAGACTCAGTTTTGACAATTATTTGCCATCGGAGAGAGAAAATGGACACAGCTCCTATTGTGAAACGAGGCCCTGGTTATGCGACTTCCCTCTTTTTGGGCGGCACGTTTGGCGCATTAAGTAATAAATGCCGGCGTTGGGACTGCAGTCGGTGAGGAACATTAGCCAGTGATTACAGCATTACCGCAGCGCTGATTACTGGGATCTCTTCCAAATGTCCCAGCAAATCACTTTCAGCCCAAGCCTCAACATGGGCGAAAAGACATTTAGTTAATACACGAATACACATTTTTATTTTTTATAAGACTTTAAATGAAGCAGACAGTTAACGTGTCTAATAGTCTTGTAACTATGATTTGAAAATGATATGACTTAGCATGCATTCCTACAGTGAGCGATTTCAGTACTGGTGAAAATGTGTGGTTTATGGTATTAAAACTGGTGGTGTTCAAGGTTGAGTGAGATCAACCAACCAACCCCCAAGCCAACACACACACACACACGCACGCACGCACGCACACACACACACACACTTAAATGATGGTGTTTATGATGGTGATAACAGTAAATCAGAGTAATGGAGTAAATATCTTCTGGTTTTTAACACATTACAAGATTATATATGATCATCATAACATATTATTTCCATATTCACATGTGCTGAGGCCCCGCTCTATCCCATGGTTTACACATGAAGACGCTGTATTTACAGATGAACGGAATGACAAAAATAACCAGTCCTCTGCAAAAAAGTGCTTGATAAATCAATAGTAAAAGTAGTTGGACTTGTGTGGACTTGGGAGATGGGTAACATGTGTCATTTTTGTTTGACATGTGACTGTATGTATGTATGAATGTATGTATAATATATGGCTATTTATTAATGCTGTTGTACAGAGCTTGGTTAACTAATTCTCATTAATGTCCTTGTAAGTAAAATATTCTGTGCTCTTGGAGCTGCTTGGTAGGTAAGAAAGACAGCTCTGTGTCTGGATTTCATACTGAAGTTTGCTCTTCATTAGCTAATTGTTCATTTTATAATATCTGACATTTAAGGTGAATTTCTTTATAAGCTCATGCAGCTAATTGAGGACTGGGCTTGTGTCCATTCTACTGTGGCCTAATCTATGAGTGGCCTGCTATTGGCATGCACATTAATTACCCAATTAACCAATCTGTTAATTGAGGTGGGGTAATTACTGGAAACAATGACCTGCAAACACGCCCCCTTCCATACACGCAGTGCAAAACAAGCCTAATCTTGATCTCTCAGACCCCTGCATGTGGTTGCCATGGAGATGCACTTTTCTCTTTTTTTTCCCCGTGATCTGGCCTCCTATCTGTTACCATCCAGAATCGCTCTTCACTATTGCACTCCCTGATGGTTCCTTTGTGCAGAGACATTTTTCATCAGCTTCCACAAGAGATGTGAAGAAATGTTTAAGCACAAACAGACTTTGATTTTCTTTTTCTCTGAGTTGATCTTTTGATTTGATTCAATCACATTTTATTTTAAACAGCAGTCTGAGCTCAATATTTGTCATGGAATATTTCCCTCAGAGCATTCCAGTTAGCAGTTGGTTTAAAAGCCCACTTTAATCATTTTGATGTTTTTCAGCTATACGTCTGTCCTGTACTTTTACACCGTTACTGCACAGACATCCAAATCCAAAAAATGTCAGTGAAAGTATTTCAGTGTACCATTTCAGTGAAATTTATGGTGGTTTGACTGGCAATTTCATTTTCTTACTTCCTCCTAAAATGAATTCCTATGTGTGTTTTTTTTTTTGCATACTTTAAAGAGGGGAAATGGCCATCCTGTTCATAAAGGTATTTCACAAACAAAACGGGTTTTACGTTTTCTAATTAGGCCCATTAACTACTGCTGCATCCATTTTCTGGAGTATTTTTTCTCAACAAAAACCAAAACTGAAATTGACTAGAGGAGGCCTTTAACCCAAAGGAATGAAAATTATTCCATAATTCAGTGTCAAATTTAATGTCTGCTGCTTTTGCATTCCAGTCTGTCTCTTGGTCTTTGAAATCACACACTGAAGGTCTTGCATAATTTTTTCCCCATTTACCGGGTTTATGCTAGTATAACTTTCGCCTCATAGGCATTCGCTGTATGTTTGAATTCTTAGATTTCTACAGAACGTCGGAAGCAGCACACCTTCCGTCCACACTTTCAACATTCATGACACCCTGTGTCATCTCACCTATTAGTCTATAATAGGTGTATCTTATGTATCCTTTTTTGCTACATAATTAGTAATACACCAGGGCAGATTAATGGAAAATGATAGCATCGGTTGTATCATGGCTGATCTGACCAATTTGGAAAGCATTTTATATTCAAACCCTGCGGCTGAAAGTGTGACACATGAACCGCATTATTTTTCCCAGAGGAGCTTTCTCTGAGACATGCCAGCACACATCATAACATGCAGCACATAAAAACCTATCAAACAGCAACGCCACACAAGTACTGAACACATACTCGATGCAGCCACAAAGATATTATAACAGACAATAAGACCACAAATGTGTATAGTTCATCACTATCTGGTTACCACTTAAAAAAAGACTGGTATTAAAAGTGTCATTTAAAATTTGTACTGCTGGTGGCACACAGATAGAGAACGCTTTCTTTATTTTCTCAGGTGCACACTACAGCCTGTGTCTATAAAAGCAGATGAGAGCCTCTCTTGTTTGTGGACATAACAGTTAAGTCCACAAACACCAATTAACAACTCTACACACGTGCAGAAGTGCAATCAAAGTGAGAGGGAAAAATCAGTACACAGTAAGATGACCGAGTTTTGGAACCCTGGAATGTTTTGGAATGTTCTGACATTAAAACAGGTTTCATTTGCAGCCTTCTCCCCAGAGCCCAGGATTTCAAAGGCTGAGAGTGGAATTGGGATTAGAGTGATAAAATTTACAGTACATGTATAAAAAAATACTGATGCATCATGGGAGCTGAACATTTAATATGACCATTGGTATAAAAGGGTCTTTCTTTCACTTCCATTTTAACTTCTTTTCTCTTGCGTAAAGTGAAATTGACAGGTATGGCTAATTTCATATTGTGGCACCTGAAAGGGTGCAGTCTGGAGCAGCACTTCTATGACAACCAGCTTGGAAAACCATGCATACATACCCGCGAACTTTGACCATCACAACAATCACAGCATTAAGACTGCAATTACTTTTCAATGTCATGCGGCTCTTGCTTCTACTGTAAGGTTCTAAGATGAGGTTAAAAATCAATAATCCATCTTTTTTTTATCTATTCTCAGAGGTTTATTGAAGCTCATTCTTTATCTGCACATGTGCTGTAGGTTACTGTGGTACAGACTCCCTCAGTGGGTCAGAGCGATCGATAGTGATGTCCAATTCATTAATATATACAAAATATTTCTTATTCTATGCAAAAAGCATGTGTGCATATCCACAGTGCACTGCTCCAGTTTAAAATATTCAGCACCTGCAAAACCCGGAATGTTAGAATGGCAGCATTGCATTGTGGGTAATCAGACCTAATTTCCATTCCCATTGGTGAGTGAAAATTATACCTTATTAGCCCAAATTTCAATTTTTCCCTCATAATATTTCAGTTTTTGCAGGTGATATGCATTGCATACTCCAGAATAATAGGTAAAATGTTCTGCCAATAGATGGCGCTAGAGTTTTTGCAATGCACTGGCAGCAGAGTGTAGTGTCTGCAGCTCACACCTGACGGCACAATAATTGGTAAGACTGTTGACATGAGCAGGATTTCCACAACAGGATTACTGCGTAACGCATGGATCATATTAACTGTTTGAGAAACTGCATGCTGTACAATTTTTTTAAAATTGTGTGTGTGTGTGTGTGTGTGTGTGTGTGTGTGTGTGTGTGTGTGTGTGTGTCTGTGTCTGTCTGTGTGCTTGGTGTATACATGTGTGCACATGTGTGTCATCTCATCTTGGCATGTAAGCACTGCAAGATAATTAAATATGTAATAATACCGATTGGGTAAGTGTACAATTTATTTTAAACAACGTTTCCAAAACTTGGTCTCCTTGGTCTTGGCATACATAAAAAGGTCCCCATCCGGAGACATAAAGACCAGTGCAGATACACATAGGTATTGGTCTTTATATCCACCCAGTTTTTGTAGTTTTTGTAGTTTTTGTAGTTTTTGTAGCCAGTACTGGCCCAACTCAACAATCTTCTTAATACGGCTATGGACTAAATAGTTAGATGTGTAATTTAATTGTTACGAGAAGACTGTAGCACCAGCTGATTTTAAATTAAGTCAGTATATTTACTGAACCTGAGAAATTGTCCATAACCTATGCTTTAAATTACACACTATTTAGAAAAAAACTGGTGCTGCCAAGCACTTAGTGTTATTGAGATTAGTTAATAGCATTACTTTTAGTAGTAAGTCAGCGTTTTTAACTCTCCAACATCCAAAAGCAAAAGTGGATTAGAAGCCGTGGTGCCTTTAAGTCGTACCGTTTTGGTGTGTTGCTGACAGCTTCCCTTAGCGAGCTACGCGTTCCCAGAAGTACAGCAGTTGTTTGGTGCAGGGTACGATAAAGACAAATGTCCGCCTTGTTTGGAAAAGCTCCATTTGCCTGAGAAGCAAATTTTATGCCGGAGCCGTGTCGCTCAGGAACGATGTTCCGCAGATAAAGAATCATTATGAAGCAGGATGACGAATGGCCGCTGTGTTTGCTTCTCACTGTGCTGTAAAGCAGTGTTTTCACTGGCCCTCCAGTTATCTGCTACAGTTCAGTATCATCACCAATATCATGGTTCATTTTCTTTTTTTTTTATTAGAATCGTTTTAGCCTTCTTTTATTTTTAGTCCTGCCAGGTTATTGAGGACCAGTATTTGTGTATATTAATGACCTGGACAGAAATGACTTTTCCTCTATCCTTCATTCATAGAAGATATTGATTTAAAATGTGTTCATGTGTGTGGTGCAAGGTCTTATCTTGAGTGATGTGGAGATTGTGGTAAGATGAATTGCAAATATATATGGGACAAGCTCGGCGGAAATTAGAATGAAAACAATGGGCTTTTGGGAGATGCAGGAAGTAAAAGCATGTCTTTGGGGTGCAGCTGTGTATATCTGTCCTATATCTGGGAGCTTGAGTCCTATCTGTGCCTGTGCCATTATAGGATATGTCTAGAGGCCCACACTTGTGAGGTTAAATCAATCAGTGTTGGCTCTCTGCTGCCCTCCTATGGCTGGCCAGGAAACTGCAGGTTTGTGAGCTTTGCATATGTTGACTCCTTGCTCCTCTGAGAGTACGGGGAATGTGTGACTAGTGTCATGTCTGTACAGTGAAAAACAGAAGAGGAGAGTCTCCACATGACTCAGAGGACTAGAGTGAATGGCCATTACCTCCTGCAGTGAAACAGATTCACTGTGGGCCTGAGTTCAACTTGGAAACGGAAAAGAGTGCAGTTTAAAATAGCAAAGGCTAATGCCTAATTAGTTAGGCATTCAAAATGAAGAGAATTGTAGAGAATTGTCACTTTTCTGTACATAAAGGAAAAGGCCTGTTACATGACCCCCTTGTGCAAGAGCATGTTTGCCTCCATTAATGTAGAGGGAAGAGACCTGTTTAGATGTACATGTAGCAGTTGTGGTGTTGCTACTTTTTAGTGCAAAATTACATGTTTGCCTGCAAAAACTGTCCTGGGGGTGACATCTGCCTCTGAATTTTAAAGAAAGAACAGGCATATTGGGTTCAATTTTCAATAACCTTCTGTCAGTTTTTTTTTTCACAGCTTATATATTGATATGCTTCAGTGTCTCTGAGCCATTTTTCTGATGCAACTACGACAATGCTGTTAAGACAACAGTGATGGAAAAATGTGCTGAGTATTTTGTGCTCCACATAGCGGGTTTTTTTTTGGCTGAACAGAAAACAAGACCTGATTAGCTTTTTTTGCTTACTGAAATGTTGTTACAATCAGATACGACGCTACAAATACTGGAAACCGTGGCGATCAGATATGACGGTAGAACTCAGATAAAATTCTCAGATCATTTACTGGAACCAGTGGCATAGTGCACGTGACTGCAGAGGAGGGGAAACGAAAAACCGTTCTGGCATACAACAGTGTCAGAAATCCCAAAATTAAGAGTGTACCTTGCAGTCAGCCTAACATAAATATGACTGCTTTTGCGTCCAACACATATAATTTAAAGAATATTTTGGTATAATTATTTTTTGTAAGGAAATAGTCATCAGCGTTTCCATTACATAAGCTCTAAACGTTTTTTTTTTTTTTTTCGCGGGCAGGTAGCCTGCAAGTTTGCATGAAGGTCGAGCTCATTCAGTGCGCTATACCTTATAAAAGACAGCACCGCATTTTACCAGCACTGTCATCTGCGCCCCCCGCCCCAACCGCATTCCCGTACCGACAATGCCGTCCATCACCCGGGTCCCGCGCGGTCGCTGTGTGGCGGAGGTGAGGAACGACTCCTGAGGGGACAAAACCACACAGCCGTCCCCGTGACATTCTCCCTCCATCGGCCAGCGCGCGGCACTGCGAAGCGCGAACTTTCTCTCTCTCTCTCTCTCTCTCTCTCTCTTTTTTGCTAAAAAAAACCGTCTCTTAGTTCTCCACAGGAAAAGCCAATGGGGGATTCCAAATATGCTTAGCTTTGGCTGCTCCCGCCAGAGATCACTTAGCTGGAGCACTGAGGGTAAGGGTTCATGCACTCTTCTTCTGAAGTGACGAGAGGGTTCTCGTTTTCAGGGGAGCGTATGGGGGATGGGGGCAGAGGAAGTCAGACCTTGATCAAGGGTACAATGGCCGTGTCCCACCGGAGTACTGGCTTACAACAAGAGGGTCAGTAATCTGTGCCTGTGGTCTGTAGCAATGGTCAGCAATTGAAGCTTAGCTCAGGCTTATCTTATTATCAGCAATAAGCTAGCATGGCATTATGGCTGAGTGTAAAATTACATTTATGAGTTATATGTTTTACAGCTGCCCAATGTGTCAAAAACTTCCTCATTTTGAAATAAAAATGTAATATATGGGGGATATGGGGGAAAAGATTGTGTTTTGGATATCAGAGAAAACTCTTTTAATCACTACAAAGTAAAATGAGATTTTGTTTAAAATGTACCAAAAAGGGGGTGATTTTGCATTTTAAAATCATGATAATACTGGTGCGGGCCTCTATAGCTTGACAAACGTAGCCAGTCTTTGATGGATTGCGGACTTACAATTCCTTTGAAAGGCATGTTTCACTGTGCAACCACTCTGAGTATTAACATAAGAAATGAAAAGGACAGGAGCAGAGCAATATTTCATGCAAAAAAATAAATAAATAAAAAATGCCTGCATTTGACATGGAGAAGTGGCATTTTGCATGTAAGTGCCAGAGGCTGTTTTGAATAAGCTCTTTAGACAACCCGAGATTCATATTCTGAACACTGAAGCACTTTATCCCTGGAACAAGCCAACCTTCTGGGAATTGTAATTTATTTCGGAATATTCTATGCAGGACGTTAAACTACTGTACGATGCGATGCTTGACTATTTTTTGGCTATTATTTTTTATCCTTTCCTCTGTTTTTTTTTTCTTCCTCAGAGCCTTTTATTTTTAGCTGCTCTTTCTTCTCCTGCGCCAGACTGTTGTCGTGACAAATGTATGAATGACTTCCAGGGGGTGTAACGATGTCCGTGTGTAGTGAAGAGTCCGGGTCCGTTGAGTCACAGTTAATTTTTACTTCCTGTCCCGCAGGACAGCCCTTTGTTTATGGACAGCGTCCGGTGTGCGACCTTTAGAGTCTGTGGCCTGCACAGATTTCTTTGATGCACCCCCAGAACGGCCTGACGTCCTGCTAATACTACTGGATGTTCTCGTTTTTTTAATGACCAATATCTGCCTCTTCATTTCCTGTTTCCACGGTCGAGCGAAGCCACATCTCCCTTTAACATCCTATGGAAAATCACCCACTCATTAGCCAGGAGTTGACACAGTCATACAAAAAGAGATTGATATCAGATTTAACAAATTAAACAAGTAATAATATGTGGAATTTGATAATGCATATTTTTATCTAAATCACATCTCTTGCCATCCGCACTGTAAATTGAGGTGGTTGTAGATAGCTGATGGAAAAGAAGAAGATAAATTATACTGTGGCCAGCACAATTAATTAATCTCACTTACGATTTACATATATTCAACACACACACATACAACATTCTCACAGACATTTTCTTAGTGGGCGTTTTACTAATCAGTTTTGTGATTTTGAATAATTTCTCATGAAAAGGTCATAAATAGCTAATTACATTTTGTGTTTTTGTAGAGTGTACAGCAGGGGTTTGTTAATTATGCATCGTTCTTATTCTCATTTTTTCTGCCCAAGCAGTGGTCAGGTGAGCACATTCTTTGGCCCAATCAAGACAAGCTAAAATATATCAGGTGATGATGTAAGAGAATGGAACAGAAGTTGCTGGTACTGTAATCCATGAGTCCTATTAAGCTGATACATGATCAAAGGTTGTAAAGTATTGTGATGCAGCTTCAAAACACTGCCATGGTTTCACTTCAAAAAGCAGGGAGTCTTTACGAGTCTTTACATGTGATGTAGCATCACAGTTGAGCTGATAACTCTGACCTGACCTGTGTCTCACCCCCAGGCTTTGCTGCACTGCTCAAACTCCAGGCATGTTATTTTGCTGAAAAACCCATCCTCAGTCGCTGCTTCTGATTAGTCAGCAGTAGCAGGGGTTTGTGCACAGAATGATAATCCATCCCAGTCAGCTAAATGCACCTTCAAAAATCTGATGGCACCATCCACCAATCAGATGACAGGAAGCCAAGGCCAGGTTAACAAAGTGTTCCAGAAGCTCTATTATCATTTGTATCAAGTTGTGTTGCAGTTGCAGGACCTGACCAGTAGGTGTCTTAGGTTGCAGCTCCAAGCAAAACGTAAATTGCTTATGGAAAATATGGTTTTTCCTATTTAGGCTTTTCCCAGTCTGTAAAGTGGTCGTATCTTGACACCATGTTTAGGTCATATTAAAGTCATACCAAAGTGTCATTAAACATCTTTCTGCAAGACTGTTGTGACCAATTCTGCATTTATTAATTAGATTAACAAAGAAACAGCCAGGAAGATAGAAAATAGAAACTGTTGTGAACCACACAGGAAATTTTGTGGTACAACCAAGATAGAGTATTGATACATTTTGAGAGAAATGAACAGTATGGCAATACTTGTAAATACATGTATATGCTGTTGCAAAAATTCAAAGCTGATATGTTGTTTTTTTTTTTTCAATTTCACCGTTGCCTTGGTGACCTGACTTTTATTCATCTCATTTCCAAGGGAATTGACAGCACGGTTTGGAGCTGGGGGACAAAACACCACAACACTGCACACACAATGAATCACGCCAGAGGAGAAAAACCATAACAAGCCAATCTGTCTCATTTATTTATTGTTTATTGGGGGTTCATTTTTTTCTTTGTTTGTTGTTTGAAATTGCATTTCGCCCATAATTATTCAAAGAAATCTACATCAAGACGAGGGAGGTAAAAACATCGTCCTTGCTTTGCAAATTGGTCTGCCTTCCTTAACATTTGAAAGATCTTGTGTTTTCTCATATTAAGATAACATGGAATAATGGCAAGCTTTAGAATACAGAGCTCCCACACCATAATCAACACTAACAGTGTTAATTGCTAATTTAGTGTTATGACAATGCCATGCTCTCAGTCAGTATGCAATAGGTGGTGCATCTGCAGAGTGGAAAGAAGCAAGAGCCTGTCAGTGGCATGACTCTGAGGAGTCACATGGTCATGGCTGTGGGGGGAGGGGGTTGCCGTGGGAGACTAAGCATTAATCTCCTGAAAGCCATGAATCTATATCCATGCATAACACCTACATTTTTAAAAAGTTTCACAACTTTGTTATGAATCGTAGACTTACATCTAGACATGTTTTTTTTTTACATCTAGACATGAATGTGGAGATCAATGGCGAACTGAAGTATTTGAATGAATCTGTAAAACTACTGCTTGAGCTGTGCTGCCGTGAAAATATGGCCCCTCATCTTTAGGGTAACATACATTCAGACATCTGCTAAGCGTGTTTTTCTAGAGTTTTACTTTTAAATGCCCAGTTGGTTTGTATTTCTGCTACGTTTTTCTGTTCTATCCCATGCTGTTTGCTGACATTACGAATGGGATCGTGCTCATTTCTTAAGTCAATATTATTCTTATTGCAGATTTTTTTTTTATCGTGTTGCATTATTTATTGTCCAGAGAGTGCTGGGTAGAGGCCTAAATTATTTGGAGAGAGGAAGAAAAGGTAAGTGGGTTTGGTTTCAGTCTTGGTTTCTGTGTGATTATTTGTCTGACCAGTAGGGGGCAGACTTCTTTTTTCTTCCTGATGGGACTCATGATTGGATCCCAAGAATGTTCTCAAATGAAATTAACCAAAGTGGATGAATGTATGCACAGTGTGGTATTCCAGATCAAAACAGACCAAATTACTTCAAATACAATGGTAGGTTTTTTTGGGTAATTTTGTTAATTTATTTGTTTTTTAAATCAATACCAGCCTTACATAGAATGAGTGTAAGTGCCTTTCTCTTTTCTCCAAGAAACTAAATGGAACTTACAAGGTCATGACGGCTTGTTTACCATTTATGTTCATGTTTCTGATAAGACCTGTTGCGTATTGAACCTGCTAATTAATTCAAATCTCCGAAACCTGCCAACATGTTTGTCTTTCTCAACGAGGCACAGACTAATGAAGCTGTGTCCCTCGGAGTCTCAAAGCCACTATCTACCGCAGCATGTGACAGACGTGGAAATGGAAATTTCACATATAATGGCTTGTCATTTATTTGTTTTGTGCTTTTTTTCCCTGTTTGTTTCTGAGATGTATTAAGCACAGAAAAACAGCACGATAAGGGGAAAAAGGAAATGAAAGAGATGCAACTACGTGGGCAGGGGGGGTGGGGGAGCGGAGGGGGTGGGGGAGAGAAACAGTAATCTGCAGCCACTGCAATCAGACAGAAGAACAACTTGTTTTGGTCACCATAGAAACCGTTCCACAGCTGAATAAGAAAATCTGGGCTGCCTGGTATGAACCGAGCCCAAATCAGTTTTTTGGGCAAAGGTTTCTCCCGCGCGCAGCGGCGGGGAGGCAAAAACGCATCAGCGCAACCTTTTCGAGATTAGCGCCGACTTCTCCCCCTTTGGCCACGTCCCTGGGAAATGACAGGCAGTCTAATTACGACCGAGCCAATCTTACACCCCAATTAGAGCCACCCCCGATGTCAAAATCTATAATGGTGCAGACATAACAAATTGTCTTGTGTTTAGGAGTAAAAACAAAACTATTAAAAACAAAAAAGTAAAAATGAAAAAATGACAACAACAATAATATGTAGCTTCAATAAGCAATTACAGGAACAAGAAATCATTCTTTTTTTAATTACTGTAATTACATTTTATTACTTAATAAATTACTGTTCAGGTTTTATGTCACAGCTTAAAAATTTGAAAACTAAAAATGGTAAAGATGGTTGAAGGATAGACCATTAAGGAATCCCAAAAATGAATCAATTAGCTCTTTTCAACCGAGTTAGCACATAGGTAAGTTACAATTACTACCTATCTAAATGCTTACTGGTAACTAACTAAGTTAATAATGTTTTGTAGGCTAGTTTTGCAATGCACCTGATTGTAAGGGCCCAGGTATATCAACAGACAAACCTATAAGACATCAGAAATGGCCACTGGAGGGCAACTTGTGTGTTCCCATTTTTATCTCTTTTTCTTAGACATTTAGCTTGCATAAAACACAAGGGCATTCATCCCTCCTGTCTGACATCATACCTGAGGACTGCACCTGACCTCTGTAACCATGGGGACAGTGCAGGATGGGTGCAATGCATTGTGGGATATGAATGTTTAAAATGCTGTTGGGCATGTTAAGTGATTGAAGCAATTAAGCCACAGGGCTACCACTGTGAACTAAAGGCTCTCTCAGACCTGATGTAACATCTCATGATCTTAATCATGTCCGTGTAGAGTAATTCCAGGGTTAATCGAGGCTTTCTCTGTACCACCCTTAATTACATTAGATATTATTATTCATAAGACAGCATTGGGACATCAGGGTTCTACCTCTGTCTGAATATGTTAACTTCTGCTTTTACGGGGTATCCAGACATGCGCTTACATGCATTTTCCATGTTACGTCTCTCACCCTCCCAGCGATGAGCTGTGCAGAAAATTCATTTAAGCGCAAGTCTGGATTTGGCCCTTAATTACTCAACTATCCCAGTCATTTATAGCCTGTGCCTCTTCTATTTCTCAGCTTTCTTGATGAGCCCATGAAGCCATAAAGGCCAAAACCACATGCAGCATTTTACCTATGACTGAACCAATGCCATATACAGGCAATAACAGTGGAGCTGTCCTAAGGGACCTCTTTTGTAATCTGTAGGGCATCTGATAAGGGGTTGGAGTGTAATATAGTGGTTTAGGAGCTGGGCTTGTACCTCACAGCTTAATGCTTTTATTCCCATGTAGGTCATTGCATCCGTGCCCTTGAGCAAGGTACCTCACCTGGACTCCTTTAGTAAATATCCAGTATTATAAATGGATGCTGTGCACAAAATGGGACCTGTGTTAATCTCCCTGGATAATGTTGTCTTTCTAAATGCCCCAGAATGCAATGCAGCATCACTGTTTGCGAAGTGTGCGTACACAGGACCTGATAATGACTCCACAAACTTTTGTACTTTTGAAAGGGTAGAACTGCAATCAATTAAAATGTGGCGTGTCATTGGCCACTGCGTAGCCTTGACTGCGTTGAGAAATCATAGCTATTATTATGCGCTAATTACACCGATTCAGCTCTTTCAGTGGAGACCTTAAGCCTGCATTCACGATCTGAGTGACAAAGCAGCCCATTCTACATCCTTTATTCTTCATGCCTGTTTTCAAGTATAATGACATATCATTTTCCAGAACTATTTTTTTCACTCTCAAAGTTTGCATGATTTCTTAATTATGCAGCATTTTAAGACAGACAGTGCTAGGTCAATTCACATGGTCCTAGTCTCTTTATGGCTGTCTGCAATTCAATGAAGAGTAGATTTTATTCTCTTTATGGCCATACACAGATGTTTACTTGTCTCTAATAAAATATAACGTATTCAAAGAAAATTATGTTGTAATGTAAGGTCCGTGTTTGTTTGTATTTCATATGCCAAATATGTAAAGATATTAAGTAAATTTGACAGAATCTAGTCCTAAATGTTTAGAAACCATATGTGACCTGTAAGAACATTATTGCTGTACAGTCATTTAGCTGATGCTTTTATCCAAAGTGACTTACAGTTAATTAGGCTGACCAAGGGCAAATCTGGTGTTCTTGCTGTGGCTTGACTAGGACTTGACCACCAACCACCCAGGGCTCCTAGGGGTTCCGGCCATGTACTTCAGCCACTAGACCACAGGCTGCCCCCGTTGTTTCCCCATAGTAATTCCAGGATAGATCAGGAGTGCTATCCACGTGTTTGCTTTTTCCAGAGACAAAGTTATACTGTTTCGTGATGAAGATATTCAAAATGCTCAAGACAGCCCATCACCTCCAGCGTTTGTCAAATCAGGTTAATTGTGTGTTGAGACGGTGAGAGATGTTTTCATAAGCCAAGATGAAAATAAATGATAAATCATGTCAGAAACTCCAGTTGCCTGGGTCACATTGAGCAAAGTGAATATAACCTAAAGAAGACAAGCTGCAGTAAATCAGCGAACCTGGCCATGTTCCAAACTTTAGCATTGTAATTCACCAAAAATATTATAGAGTTTTCGGCAATAAAACTATATTTCAAAGGCTAATGATATGCGTAGGCTGTAAAGATGTGCTGTGCATGTGTGTCTGCATGCGTGTGTGTATATGTGTGTACGTGTGTGTGTACCAGGCATCACACACAAATACAGGGCTGTTGCTTTAATTTTGCACATCACAAAATGCAAGCTCAGGTCACTAGCTCCACAACCCGGTTATTTGAAACGTACCATGTTACTCCCCAGTGAATGAACCGACCTTTGGATAGTTTCCCTTACCCATGCAAGTTTTCTCCCTCTCCCCCCTGCTTTTCTCTGCATCTCTCTCTCTCTCTCTTCTTACTCTATATCTATTTCTCCTCTTTCTAGCTCTCTGTGGTCTCACTTTATGCTCTATCCTATCTCAAAAGCTCTCCTATCCGTTGCCCTCTCTCACCTTTCTTGCCCTCTTTCTAAAATTTTCTTTCTTCTTCTGTTCCTCTCTTTTTTGGCACCCAATCTCTCTCTCCACTTTTTTTCCTGCTCTCTCTCTCTCTCTCTCTCTCTCTCTCTCTCTCTCTCTCTCTCTCTCTCCAGTTGCAGTGCATGGAAGGTGGTAGTGATATATACCCACAGAGCACACACTGAAGGTTGACCAAAGTCAATTTACGGACTTCAGTCACCGAGACGGAAAGCCGGCTGCCCCACGGGTGACATGGTTTCCTCCGGCGGATCACCATGTTGCTTACCCTCCGTTACTTACCCCTCCGCCACGCACAACGCACTGTCAGCACCCCCGTCAAAACTGTCAGGATTATTCATTTTATCCCTTTTCACTCTGTCTGTGATGCGTCTGTTCACATGGCTTTAGCTGAGCTACAAATTACTTAAAACAGATTAAAGTAATAATCAGAATTACCTGTGCTCTTTGCCAATATCGCATTGCATTTCATTGAAAAAATATGATCTCCATTTTAGAGTTTGTTACTGATAAGTATAAGACACATCGAAGGCTGTATGTGAACTAACAGCATTTATTCAGAACACCATGTAACTACATGTAATATAATAATAAAAGTTTTTATCATTTCCTAAAATGTTGTCTGTTTTATTACTCTGCTTGTACACTGAATAATTAATGTAAATTATTGATTGCGTAAAAGCACTGGAGCGTGAGTTACAGCCCATTGAGAGAATGACAAGTTTTCCTCTGTTCAAAACGAACTAGCTCAATGGAACGATTTAAACTTTTTCAAACCAAAAGATTTCCTATTTGAAAACCGGCAGCTAATGAGGAGTGACGGCTTTGTTCACAACTGTCTGTCTCATTCAGAAACAACCGCTGACCTGACCCTTTAAGACTGTGAAGACAGTAATCAGTGACTCAAGCCAGTCATGTCTACCGAGACTCAACAGCTGAGACACGTGAAGAATCTGACCAGCCATGTTGCAGAAGTATAATTTGCATTTGCATAAGATTATGGAATCTGTAAAGAAACCTCACATTCCACCCCCAGTTAAACGGAATCTGCTCCCATAGCTTGAAGCTATTGATGTGAAACACGTTGTGCGTTATAGCCCGTGCTCCCACACACATCTTTAGAGCGTGTTCTCTCTTGGTTGGCTTTCCCCTGCTGACGCCGGTTTGCGCCTCTCTCGACTCGCGGGTATCTGGGATTTAATAAGCGTCTCGAACATGCTGCCATGAATCTACGGCAAAGGCAGAGATATGTGAATTCGTAAATGGAACTGACATGAAATGCCAAACTCCCCCTCTGTGACTACATCCTAATCTCACTAATGCCCCAAACCACCAGCGCCATCACTCCCAGGGGAGAGAGACTGACAGGCACATTTTCTATTGATTTATCTATTTTACTTACTTATGTATTTATACAGATACAAGTACGGCTGGGTTTTTATATCGATGCTGATTTGTCTATATTTGCGTTGTTCGCGTGTGTTAATGTCCTCGGGGATTAGGCCGCGTGTGAAACGGCCTAATAAAACGTCTGGGTCGGGGGGCAGCTAGCAGCTAGCAGATATTGTAATTTGTGTGTGTGTGTGTGTGTGTGTGTGTGTGTGTGTGTGTGTGTGTGTGTGTGTGTGTGTGTGTGTGTGTGTGTGTGTGTGTGTGTGTGTGTGTGTGATTTACCCCGGGGTTGCACAGCGGAGTCTGGGCACGCTGGGAGTGGCCAGAATCTTGAACTCCCAAGATGGATGGAAAATCCTTCACAAGAATCCTGTTTCTAAAGTATACAGCAGCGCTAAGATGGGAAACGCACAATACCTCAGATAAACCGGTCGCAGAGAATAAACACTGCAAGGCATATCTTGAAGTAAATATTGCAGATAGGAGCAGAATATGTCGCTCAGGAGAGGTGGATATGTAAAACATTAATTTGGAGGGAAATATCTAAATTCTTCTTCAGATTTCACCACTCACCAAACCCCTCCCCTCCCCAGAGAACATATTTGTAATTAGTTACCTATGTTGAACAGTTATATATTGCTTATGGGTACCGTCAGCTCCCACCCCCATACATATGCAAATCTCTTAATGTCTTTTACCAAGCTGATATATATTTTGTCAGAGCCTTTTTTCCTTGAGGGGTTGTGTTTTATTTTAATTATGGAACATATATCACAATAACTAATTGCTACCATGTTTGTTTCACAGCTATATGCAAGTTGTTTTCGTGATTAGACAGTGAGGCTCCATAAACTACACTACGTCACCAAATGTTATTCAGATGAACCAATCACATTGGTTTGCCGTGGAGAACAAAGACCTTCGATTGGTTGACATGCGAGTGGCCCACGAGTCACAGAGCAAGCGATGTAACTCTATAACTTCAACAGAGTTACGTCACTTAGTACAAGTTACGAATTTCCCCATCACCACTGATTGCAGTCTGTGCGTTCAGTAAGAGCCCATGGCTGGGTGAGCATTGCTTTCAGAAGCATTTTTTCTGGGCTTGGCTGTGAGCCATCTGTCATGTAGCATCTACAAATTCACACACGCGCACTGAGGTAATGGAAAACCAGTGCGTGCATATATAAACATGCTGCTGACATACAGCCACACGCTTCGGCCGTTGATTATTTATTCGTTTATTAGAGCGCAGCTAGTACCCAGTGGGTCAGGCATTTCTTTCCTGGACTGAAGAGGCGCCACGTGCCGTTTAAATTATGAGTCTGAACCCGGGGCGGGAAATTCGGCTCAGTTCAGTAGTATTTGTCCAGTGCTTTTTACAACACTGAATTGTCACAGGGCAGCTTTATGTCGATTCGAGGCCTGTGACCCCCTCAGAGCAAGCCTAGGGCAACAGTGGCAAGGTTAAAAAATATCTCTGACAGACAGGAAGAAGCATCAACCAGCACCCAGCTCAGGGGCGGAGCCCATCTGATTCTGGCCAGTACTGATCAGCCAATGAGATTAATGACAGACTAAATTTGAATAATAATCAGTATTGGCTGGTGGGGCGGAGTCCACTTCTTGCCATAAGGGGGTCAGAAGAAGCGGGGTAAATGAAGTGGAGGACAGGTTGAGGTGCTTGAGCTTTAGCCCTAGATAGGATCTGGGAGCAGGAGGAGAAAACAGAGCAAAAACATTATTAATAGGTGGTACAGGTGGGTTAAGGGGTATCTGGGTGGCTCACGCGGTAAGATGTCTGTCTGGAGAGCAAGCGTAAGCCCTGAGACTGTGCGTTTGAGTCCCCGCCACGGTGTTACCACCCGAAGCTGGAGGTCCACATCAACAGGGCGACATTTGGTTCATTTTCACAAGGGAAAGACAAGGGTTTATCCAGTTAAGTTTGTTGGTCTCACTGCTCTCTACCAGCCAGTCCTGCTTGGCTGGGTGCATGCAAATACACAAACCGAGTACATCCCGACTCCGTCATCCTCCAGTGACGTTGGCAGTATGTGATTGGTGATGCGTCTGCAGCGTGGAAAGAAGAGACGGTTTGTTGGCACATGAATCGGAGGAGAATGTGCTCACGGCTACCTCCTCGTGAGTTGATGAGAGAGGGTCACATAAGGAGACTGGTTTGGTTTGGGCTGCATGCATAGGGTCACTTTTGACCAGTACACTTTTAAGAGCATTTTCACCATGTGTCAATCACAATTTTATTCAGCCAGTAAATGGGAGTGAAATCAGAAATGTATGGCTGTAATCTATATTTTTCTCTGATTTACAAGTTACTTTTTCAATTTGAATTTTATTTTTCATTAAATTAGCAATGATTAAACATCTAAAACTGTTTAGCACTTAAAACTGCTCTGATTAAGGCTATCACCTGTATTTAATCTTGAGGACAACTGTTAATTGAATCCCGACCCATAACAATGGTCTTGCAAACTATACAAATAAACAGTTTCCTTGCTTCTCTTCTCTCTGTCTTATTTTACACAGACACAGGAGAACACAAGATTTTTTTTTAACGTCGCTTGCTTTTTTCATCCGAGGTGTTATTACCGACGATAACGGGGAGTAGCAGGCATCCTGCTGACTGAGGAAAACAACCTTTCTTTCCATAGCGCGAGCTCCCCCCATTATCCACACATCAATTCAGCTGATGGGTTCCGAATCAAAACTCTCAGCTCTCTATTTCCCCCCCAACTTACAACTATGTCTTTGCTGACAGTTTATTTTCTCTCCCTTTTAAATTGAATTCTGAATTCTGACCATTAAGCAAATTGACTCCAAGCATCCCAGATTATGCAAACATTCGCGGGGGGAGGAGACCGCGAGATAAAGTCTAATCGCTTCGAAATAACAGGAATCTGTTCGCGCGCGAGGCGAACCTCTTTGAGCGGAGGAGAAAATAACTCTTATTTTGGCGGGCGCTATCATAATTCGTTTATTTTTTTTTCTGCGGTCTTCTGAGAGAATTGCCCTGAGGATGGTGATTTTGAGGCCGGTGTGAAAATAAAATAGCATATGATGTCCTCTGTAATCTCGAGAGAGCTTGATTTTCCCAATCTGTTTTATCAGCGGTTATATTTGACCACTGGCAAATGAGAAATGACAGCTGAATAGGGAATGAATAGCCAATAAGAGAGCTTTGGGAAGCCGAGGCACTTTATTGTAAGAGGACCTTTTCCGCCGGACAAAAAAAAAAAAAAGAAAAAAAACCAATTCAAAAACCAACAAAGTCACAGCACACTAAAGTTTGTACTCAGCTGTTTATGTCATACGGTGAAAAGGCCTGTATACAGGGGGTATATTGATTTACCATGTTTGAATATGCAAAATGTTAATAATTTCTTAAGCATGTTTGGATTTGTTTCTCAGTATACCATAATATGTCGAATCCAGATGTCATGTATAGAAATCTAGGGTCCTTGTATATCTAATACATGCGGAGTTTAGATTTAATGTTTGGTGGGTTTTCTGTTTCAGACCTAAACACTCTACATATCAAAATACAAAATAATAATGTGCATTCTTGGAGCATCTACACTCCAACGAACTCCTACAGCAGGGGTGCAGATGACGGGGGGGGGGCGGTGGATACATCCCCCAGTTTCATAGGGACCCCGATCCCCCCACCTTTGAGGAAAAAAAAATATATTGCATAAGCTTAAAAGCTGAGACCTTTTGCTCACAGTTTGATCCCCCACTTCAAAAATCTCTCCTGCACCGCTGTCACAGTGTTACCAGTGAAGAAGTATATGGCCCAAGACAGCTCTGGATAATGCACTTTTTTTCCTCATAACACACAATTTTATACATGTTACCATGAACTGAAGTAGTTGAAAAAAAAAATGGACACGGAGGCAATTCCTTTCTTTTTAATGGTGGCTGTCTTATTCCCCTGACCATCATTATACGCGTATGAAAATGTCACCGATCGTTTCCACGGATACCCGGTGACTCAGACTGTCCATTAGCCTGGTCCTCAAACATGCAGTAATGATGTCACAGAAATCCATGTCATTATACCATATCTGCACAGAGTGGATAAATGTGTGCTGAGGATGAGAGAAGAGAGGCCTTGACAAGCTCCACGTCTGGTACAAAGATCCAGTCCACCTCCAGACCATGGTCGTACCTCTCATCAGCGTGTGGTTTTACCAGCATTGTTGAGCAGCTTCATTATGAAGCCGATTTTAATGATTCTGAAATACCAGTAGAACTTTGTATGAAAACTTTCGATATCAGGTTTTTTTTTCTTCACAATTTTTAGTTTAGTCAGTCTATCACAGGCAATTAAGTGCTTCACTGGAGGTAAAAATTGAAATGTAGAGGGATGACATTTGGCTATTTTTGGACACTGATTATACATTAAATGGAACATGTTTTGTTCTTAATGTTGATTAACATCAGGCAAATCTATCCATTTTTGTACGGACTGCAAGAAGATGTAGGGTCGTAGGTGACATACCTGTCAGGTGAGGTAAACACACCTGCACTCTGGTACAGTACAGGAAAATGATAAGAAGCACCACATCATGTAATGAACTCAGTCACCTGTCCTGTCTGTGGGTGAAAAATCTCAAAGTCGCTGACACTGAATATCACACAGGTGTTTCATATGTGATTATTTGCAATCCTGCAAAAGTGTTTCTGAGCCAGGAACTTTAATGTTAGCGCATGCTAAACATATACCTCTCTGCTGTGGACATGGCGAAAGCGAGGCAGTCTGGAGTGAATCCCCCACCTGCACTGTGATCAATATTTCCTATAGCAAAAGAAAGAAGGTCTAAGACAGGTGAAGGTAGTGATGGAAACCACCTGTGAGAGTCTGAGCGATTTCCACATTGGCATTCATTGGTTGTGCGCGGCACTGTAGCATGAACATGGTTCCCAGGTGGTTAAGGTGAAACTGTCCTGCGATCTCCTGAGTTCGAACAGTCTGAGGTTCTACCTGTAAAAGACCTCCGACCAGAGCCGATCCATTTCATCTGTCACCTACATTCACTAGTGCTCATATCAGGCATTTGAAAGTGCTTGAAAGGGCCACAGAAGGAATGCTAATGTATTGTATTGCTTACAGTATGGTTGCAGTGCGAAACTGTAACTATTTATTTTCCAGTAATAACATTTTTATCTCTGAAGTAAGTTTAAAGGTACCCGGAAGGTGCGATTCTCTTTCCAGCGGATTTTCCACAAACGTCCTCTTTATTTAGGTTGTGACCTCGGATATTTTATGTCGGGGGGCGGTTGATGTATGTGCACCTGGCCGGAACCGTGAGCGGGGAAGCACAGAGATGGAATCGCGCGATAATTCACTGTTCGCAAATGATCAATAAGCAATTCTGTTACGACAAGCACTCCTGCTCTTGCGTGACCACTTAACCTAATTGCATTTTTTAAGGGGAATGAGTGATCCGACACTCAGGGTATACCACGTTGAGAGGGGCGGTGGGGGTGGGGGTGGTGTGGGGGGTGATGTGTGTGTGTGTGTGTGGGGGGGGGTTAACCATACGTTTTATACATTACCGCCAACGGCAGGTATCCACATGGTAGCAGAGGCGAGAGGGATTTTTTTTTTTTTCTGAATTTTACATTAGTTCCAATATTAGCTCTGCTTCATCAGCAATTCCACATCCTCCTCCAATGGACCACACTTCCTGAGACTAAATTACGCTCCTGACACGGGTTAGCGATTGCATGGCTGTTACACCAAGAGGGGGGAAATGATGAGCTCCTTTCACAGTTGACGTTTCTTTTCCCTCCCCCTCCCTCCCCCCCCCTCCTCCCTCCCCCCCCCTCCTCCCTCACGGTGAAAGCACCCTGCTATTTTTGACCAAGTGGCTAATTGAGATCTCCAGCGGCCTGATAGATTCCTTGCTGCTACAGGCATTTCACCAATGTGGAAGAACCTCACCCCCCACTCCCAAATCAGAAGGTTTTCTCTCAATGTTGACCAAAATTTTGGGTTTTGACTGTTCCCAGGTGCAGATTAGAACCCCCCCACCTCCCCACTCCCAAATCACAAGGTTTTCTCTCAATGTCGATCATGTGGACCAAAATTTTGGGTTTTGACAGCTCCCAGGTGCAGATTAGGATTGGGTAAGAAGAAAAGGGGGTGGAGCAGAGGGGCATCTCAAGAGTCAATCTGATTAGTCAATGAGGACGGGGAGTGCATTCTGGGTAATTGGCCTGAACAAAGGTGAAAAATGTTTTCTAACTCCAACTCACAATCAAGTGCACATGCATTATTTTCTTTATCATGAGATTATTTTGTTTTGGCAAAATCCTTAAAAGCATTTTAAGACAATAGCACTGAAAAACTCACGGCAGAGCACAGAGGAGAAACAGCTGGAGCAGAGCTTGAACCCGAGACCTGTCAGGGTCACATATATACATGAATGTTTGACAGGGAGTGTTTATACTAAGCCACCACTTCACCATAATGGACCATACAGTCTAAATTATTGAATTTTTCACTGGTCCAGGTCTTTCTGAAAGAGGAAAACACCATGTACTCATACTCTAACGTTGGCAGATATAGCCCTTGTGCATAGAATAACATGTCCGGCATTTATTTCTACCTTTAGATGATATACAGAATTGTATTCTCTCGTGGGCATAAAAAGATAGACATAAAGCTGCATAGATCCATTGGCTTATTCTGTTTTCCTGCAGTCATTGAAATGTCTTGGGGCTGAACAGCACACATACTCATATTTCAGCGGGAAAACTCATTATAACAACAAGCAGCAAGAACATCACACTGCACTGCATCAATACTGGGCATTTTCAGGCCTGCATGTCAGCAGCTACACAAGACTTCTTTGGACACACACACACACACATGCACAGTTTGTCTTTCTTACATGCACACACACAGTCTGTCTGTCTGTCTCACATGCACACAAACACACACACACACACACACACACACACACACACACACACACACAGTCTGGCTGTCTCACACACACACACACACACACACACACATTTATGCTTTATTTAGTTCTACTTCTGTGCCCACACATCAATTACATGCCAGTTTAGATTCTATTTTTTGTGTGTACTGGTTTTATTCTATCTTTATAGAATTTTCATAGAACACATTTAAGTTGTGTAACAAGGTTAAGAGTGACATCGTGGATTGAAATGGTGCGGCCATGCTGTTACGCGTTTGATGTCATTTTCTGCATGTTTTTATAAATCTCTGAATATCCTGTCTGCAGACGAGTTTAACCTCCATTTCTTACATGCTGATAAAGTAGGGGTGGGGGTGCGGTGGGTGGGGGGTTGGTAAGCGTTAAAGCACACAGCACATTTGTGTCTGTGACCATAAATCCCTGCAAAGGTTGTCATGAGACTTCATCGCCCAGTTTATCCTCTTGGCTATCTGAGTAAAAGACTCTCTCTCTCTCTCTTTCTGTCACACAGGAAAACTCACGTGCACTAACCATACACACCATGCAAGAACATGCATACATATACACACACATGGACACCACTCACACAAACACATTCACACACATACACACACACACACACAATACAAGCAAATGCATACATATACACATATACGCAAACACATGGACATCACTCACACAACTGCATTCACACACATGAGCAAAATGCACACCCACACTCACACTCGCATGTTCACACAGATACACATATATAAATACAACACACACATGAATACATACACACCATCTCACTCTCATATACACATACATGCACACAGAAATGCACTCACAGTATTGCACACCTTCACATGCACACAAACATACAGTCATGTACACACACACACATACAAACAAACACATGCATGCTTGCATGTACACAAACACACCATTAGTTTCACACACAAACAAATGCACTCACACCCGCACATGCACGCATACATACACATGAAAACACATACAGACACAGCACACACACACACAGGCATGCACGCACACAAACGCACCATTTCTCTGGCATGCACACATGGGCACACAAACACACACAAACGTGCACACGCACACGCAAAGACACAGACAGTTGTTTGTTAATCAGAGATCTCATAGTGACACATTCAGTGTCAGACAAAGGCATCGCTGGATCCTTCCATGACAGTCACCATATAATCCCTAAAATCATTTCTTTGTTCTCTGTTATTGTCATGTCACACATCAAAAAATTTCAAAAAGCAGGCTTCAGTCAGCATGTACAATCTTCGGCATCATGACAAAAATGTTTCAACAAAATTGGCTTAATTTACACACATACACACACGCAGGAGAAACAAGGAGTTTTGAAACAACAGCGATATCAAAAAATACTTTTTTATTATCAGAGATGCATAAGCATTCATTTTCAACGCTGACCCATTTGCATTCCAAGAAAATACAACACAGTTCACCATATTGAAGCAGATGGCATCAAAACAGAATCCTTTTCCAAATCACAAGTACTTACAAATGAAAGATTAGGACTCTAATCTGTGATTTCGGATTATCCAGAAAATAATCAGGCATCTAAGCCCATGAATATCTATTTTTCTAAACGTTATTTGATAGCATTATATTTTCTTTTCTCTTGGATATGTGTTTCTAGGGACACTAAATAAACTACTTTTGGTAGAGACTGTTTAAATTCCATTTAATGTTTTATTTTTAGTTGCTGGGGTGGGGGAAGTGATTGAAATTTATGTCATGCTTTACCTTAATTGAGCTTGATTAGGTTTCAAAAGTAGATTCTAGACCACTGGTTCTTAACCTGGGTTCGATCGAACCCCAGGAGTTCGGTGAGTCAGTCTCAGTGGTTCAGCGGAGGTCAAGACACACACCCGACTCATATGATTCGTGATGACACGCCCGTTTTTGTTTTTGTGTGAAAATCATGTTTTGATGGTTTTGTTCTTTGAACACAGTGATGTTGATGCACAGTTCATTTTGTGCACCAGTAAAATATATACCTATATTTTGAATTTGAAAACATCATATTTTATTTTTCCAATTAAGAAGGGTTCGGTGAATGCGCATATGAAACTGCTGGGGTTCAGTACCTCCAACAAGGTTAAGAACCACTGTTCTAGACAGATTATTGGTGTTATTTGACTTGAGAGCATAGCAGACATAATCTTGTCTGGGAACATGAGAATGCTTCATGAACAGAACAGGCCACTGAGATGTGCTCCAGCATTGTGTCAAACCTGAACTTGAGCCTCCCTCTCTGTCTACTATCTACGACATGACTGAGGAATCTGTTCCACACAATACCGGGATTCAGTGTTAAAAAAAAATGAGGATGTGTGATGCATCGCACTATTAAATGGGATTCCCTTAAAATCCTGACCCTGAGTGTGGCCTGCGATGGAAGGGGGGTGGGGGTGAGGCGGTGGGGGTGGGGTGGGGGTGGGGGGTCAGTGCTTACGAGCCACTCACCATTAATTGTCTCTTAGCAACAAAAGACACATTGAAAGAGTTCAACCTGAGCTTCATACCGTGGGCGAATACAACAAAATCGCCGTTAAAAATAATGACAATGAACGACATAAACAATGTAAAAATGTGCAGCGATCAGTCAAGTGTCTGGATGAGGAGTGTGTGTTAGTCATTGTGCTAAGTGTAGATGTGTGATTCATTACCCAGAGAAAAGCGTTCGGCGGCCGCTTTTCTCCCCACAAACTCTGACGCTTCTTTATGTCACGGCGAATCAAGGTCGAACATCTAAAAGGCCAACGTGAAAATGAGATGTTCCCTCACTTGCTTTTCTGAAGGCGAAAAAGGAACGGCGACAATCGGCACTGATTTAAAGAAAGAGCTATAACTGGTCATCAGGGAGGAATAGCCGACGCTCTGTCAGCCCAAACTACTCAATAGTTACTGAATATTCATGTACTTTGGTGCTCCCATTATTTAGTCTACCACTTTTATGTGTGTATAATCTGTAGAAGGTGAAACAAAGGTAAAAAGTGGTTCACGGAGGACAGAATGATTATGAATTAATATAGCCATGCATCAAGGTTTGAGCCAAGAGCAGACAAATCTTGCCTTTGCTGCCACAATTCTGTAGATAATTCTTAGAAAATATATCCAACGACATTGCTCTTTGTCCTTAGTGATTTGTACTGAATTAAAGCAAGAGGAAAGTGCATTTTATTTCTATTCCCACATCATAACAAATACATCTAACCCTGAACATAAACAAACAAAGGAATATTGTAATTAATTCACTTCACTCATTATAACTACTTTTGGACCAAAAATGCATCCAACTGCAGCAGACTTAACCCTTGCAATATAAGTACTGAGCTTAAACAAGAGGCACATTTTTTTACAGCCTCACTTATTCACTCAATTCATGAATGAATTCATAAAAGAACAGCTCATATTAATGAAAATGTTCCTTTAGGAGCAAAAAAATAATAGTAATAATATTTGCATTCAGTCAGTACCCTCTGTACTTTACTGTACTGTACTGGTTCAATGACTAGATATCTCAGTCTCTTTGATCCTCCTATTGGGGCCGGAGTCAGTATGTTTGTACCATGAGTCAATGGAAACAGTTAGCTTTGGGGGGTGGGGAGATTGGGGCTGGGGGGGGGGGGGGGGGTGTGCGGGGGTGGGAAACGATGTGGTAGTCATGTCGTAGCATGAAACGCTCTCACCGATTTACTCGAGCGAAACTCCTCCGAGATACGAGCTCGAGCTTTAAAGAGCGCTCTCCCAGCGTCTTTCAGGAGCGACGTCGATCTCGGTCCCCCTGCCATGATGGAATTTAATGCGGCTTCATCCGCACATTATATTCATTCTGATGTTCATAGAACGGGGCCCCGTTGGGGGCGCTGGGATCCTGGCGGGAAAATGCTTATGAGTCATCAGGAAAGGAAGAATCCTCCGCCTTGGGTTCTAACCCCGAACACCTTGCCCAGAATCACAAATGGGCTATGGTCCTCTGTGGCTCGTTAAATTGCCAGACTGTTGCTTGCTCAAATCCCAAAGCCCATGGAGTAATCATACTGCATACATATCAGGCTTCTATTTGATGATTCTCAACCACCCAATTTTTTTTTTTTTTTGGCCACCCCAGAATACAAGTGCTGATCTAGGATAAGTTTAGCCTTCCAGCTCAACACTGAAAAGATAAAGGACATGGACAGGGGAAGCCTGATCCTAGACCAGCACTTGAACGTTTTGGCAAGAACCTTTCATCTCAGCAGAGATGTGATGTGTGTCGCTGTTGTAGTCTTGATTATTTTTTTCTCTGTTGTGCTGTTTTTCAAAAACTAATTTTCCCTCTTGAGGATTTCATCAATTATTTATCTATCAGTATAAGCATGCATTATCAAACTATGCACATTAGTTTAATATACTGTTTCTCTATTGGAAACCTAACTTTCCATTTGAGCATCTATTTATCTGTCTGTCTATTGGTCTATCTACCTATTTGTCTGTTTGTCTATCTATTGGTCAATCTATCTGTCTGTTTGTGTTTCTACCTATTTGTCTGTTTGTCTATCTATTGGTCAACCTATCTGTCTGTTTGTGTTTCTACCTATTTGTCTGTTTATCTGTCAGTTTGTGTTTCTGTTTATCTATCCATATCTATGTATCTGTATGTCTACCTCTGAGCGTTTAAAAAAGTAACATTTTACAGTAAGTATATACCTAAATGAGTCACACAGGTGCTCTAGGGCCAGTATATATCCATAATCAGTTGTTAGCGATGAGCAGGAGGCAAGCCATATCGTTCAGACCATTTTCAAGAGACCGACATAACCTTGACTCGCCTCCCGCCCGTTCCTCTCCTACCAAATCCATTCCGGAGCCACTCACCTGTGAACAATTTAATGGAAACTGACAGGAAATGTAACTGTTTTTTCAGAGACAGGCCCACGGATGAAATTGAACAGGGAAGGGAACATGACTGGGTCAGTCAGCATTAACGCGATACAAATGGAAAGCGGTGGAAATCGAGGTTCAGGATGTGATTTGATATCGAGCAGAATAAGAGAGGAGAGTACGGCAGGTGTGCGAGGCGTCGGCTCAGACCTGCCTGAAACGGATCACACCTTTTTTTTATTAAGCGTAACTTCATGCAGTCTTTATAAAGCATGTCTGCCATATCCATGAAAATGTTATTACCAGTTTATAAAGTGTGTATAGATAAATGGAAACAGTGGTATAGGACATGTCTCAAAACCACAACATGCATGTCATCCTATACAGTGTACTATAAATGAGAGTGTTAACCTATACCTGACTTATAAAGTGGTAATATCATGCTCATGGTGGGAGTATAAGTCCTTTATAGTTTCCTGATGTAACAGATGTAAAAGATATGAATTGCAATCAATCAATCAATCAATATGGGTGACATCAGCCACCCATATGACAGGGCATTCTCAGGGCATTTCATTTTGAGGAGGTTGCCCAATAAAAACATTGATTTTATTATCAGTTTTATTCAGTTATATGAATTACAGTTCTATACTTATACTTTCAGATGTAATATGAAAGGTATCAGAGCTACTGGGTGGATTATGCTGTAAAGACATAGCATTTTTGTGTTTTTTTTATGTCCCAGTGTCTGAAATTTAATTCTGACCATTACAGTGTCAAATGTGGCTGGCAGATCAGAAAAGAAGAACATAACTGGTTGTGGCATTGCCTTGGGAAGAGAATATTTCATCTACATAATTCTACTGACCCCCCCCCATACCTAATGAAAGCATATCCTCTGGTTTGGACTATGCCAACAGTATGCCCATGTGAACGCGTTACCTTGTGCATGAAGTATAATCTTCCATTTCAAATTTGAGCTAATTGGTTAATGAATCATTCAACCAATCAGTTCAACCAATCACAAAGCATTGATTCAGCACAGTAGTTTAAGCATTAACTGTTAGTTTAAGATTAGGTTCAATTTCAATTCGCCACAAGAGTATAACAAGCTGCTGTAATTATCTGTCTAAAGTTGGTACAGTCTTCTAGAAAAGGGCATACAAACTGATGGAGCTGTCATTAAAATAATTTTTGTAATTTAATATTTTGCCTGCTTGCATTTATTAAATAAGTTACAAATTTAGGACTGGTGTTGGTTGAAACCAAGATTTACAGTACAGTATAAAAAGTGAATTTTGTGGTTATATTCAATTTGGGCTTCAAGCATCGCTGTTCGCAAAAAGACGTTTAGCCAAATGCATCAGTTTACTTGTGTATTACCGCTAATGCTACCATGCTTGTTTTATGGAGATTAGAGTTTCAGGACCGAATGAGCTAAAGGGGTTCAAAAGCACTGAGTGACACCTCCCCAGCCCACACCACACCACCAATTTGTAAGAAGTGAATTATGTCTGACAGTTTTAGCAGGGTGATACTCCTTTCCCTCCGCAGAAATCTCTGCCCCCCCAGTGCTCCTTGACAGACCGCCAACAGAAATCGTTGACGTGTTTCCTGTTTGTCTACGGAATGTGACAGGATAAGTGCACATCAGAAAAGCACGCCCAGCTCCTGTAATCAAACGATCAAAGTTTTACGAAGGTTCGCAGATATGCTGTCTCATATTGGCTCTGTTAAAATCAGCCAGCGAGACAGACTCTTTCTCTCACTCTCTGTGGGCCTTGTTAAACGAAACGAGCCTCGTTATTGACGATATGTCGAAACCATGACCTGTTTAGCGCGTTTGGTTGAAAGGTTTTTTTTTAAACTCTGTCCCAGTCTTGCATTGCTCCGGGCATTAGACACATAAACATAATTACAGTCTAAAGGAAGAATTGACCCACCGACAATAAACCCTTCCTTCATAGTTTCATGGTTAAAACATATAAATTTGATGCACTGAAATTTTTAAACGTTGTGAACAGCAATGCCATTCACGCACAGTATTTGCACATGAAGGTTCCTTTTACCATGGGATACTGCTTATTGTAATGACTAATGAAACTGAAAATGGGTGGCGCTGCCATATCGTATCAGCGATTTGGATTGGACAACCTGTTTTGATTGGTTCAAAAATGGTGGTTAATGAAGCGTCACTCATCCTGATAGGTTGTGATCGGGCCCCATGGATCCAGTGTGAGCTCTGGCCCGCAATACATCACATGTACATCACATTTTAGCAAACGCTGTCTTACAATTTTACACAATAAACACTGTTCATCACAGCTGTATATTTACGAAAGCAATTCAGGTGACAAGCCTCGTTCAAGAGTGCAATAACTATGCCCTAGCTGGGATTTGAACCTGCAACCACTGATCCACATGTCCAGCTCCCTGACACCTTTAGCCTTTGCATCACATACGAAACTGAGAGGAGAAAAGAGGGGATGGGGATGCATAAATAAGCTCACCGGAACTTTGAAATCCTCAGATTTTAACCACAATTTAAGCTAAGTGCCACTTAACAGCATTATTAAATTGTAATGGAAGGTCTGTTTTGATGGAATGACTTGCAAAAAAAAATTGGCCTTACAAGGGTTATCATTACACGGAAAATGTGTTTAAGTGGCACATAATCAGTTCTACACTCAGCCTTAAGTTGCTGGCTGGCTGTGTGAATTGCTGTCACCTGTTCAGGAAGTGGTGATAATTACTACGGTGGAACAGCTGTACCACAGTAAAGGTACACCTCAATGCGTCTTCATTGCAATGTAAAAATGTTCATTCTGCGCCAACGTCCTCTCATGATATGCGTACACATCCATGGGCGTATTCAGACTACACCCACAGTATGACGTTCAAGCAAATGTAAAAGGACAGCACCTGGTTAATGAGTAGTCATTTATATAAATAGACCAACCCAACCCCCATGGTGGGGCATAAAGGTGTGTTGCGTTACGCCTGAACGACCACCCAGTTCACAGCGATAAGCGCAACATTAACTCACAACTGCTTGGCGTGCGCTGCTTTGGAAAAGGTCAGGCCTGTGTAGCGTTTGTCAGGAACCATCAGCTGGGCCGCTTTCCGCAGGTCAAACAGGCTGTATTTATTACACAGTTGCCAGCGGAGCTAGGCCTGTCTCACGCGTGTTCTTATAAAGGCGAGGAGAGCAGAAGGTCAGCACAACGTCGTTTTCACGAACCCGGCCGCATCCAACATCCATCCTCGTCTGCGCTCTCCCCGATACCGGCTCTCAGCTCAGCCCCGCACATTAACCACTGTTGGATAAACCCTAATAGACTCTTTTATTTCTGTGATAAGCATACATTTTCATCCTACTCATGAAAGACTAATCAGCACTGAACATTTCACAGAGCAGACGGGTGATGCTTATTTAATGTGGAAAGAAAAAATAATTTTGCATAAATAAATGAATAAAATTTATACGTTACAGAAGGGGGCCAGATTCAATCAGAGACAGTTAGTCTCTTTGACGGCATGAGCTGTTCAGTAAAAACAGACTATACACGACATATTTTACTGAATATGTAATATTTTATTGGAGACAAGCAAACAAGCCCATTGGAACATGCTCTTTGCGTTATAAAACAGAATTGCATATGACTTTAAAGAGTCCATCAGCCAATTTGATTTAACTAAAACGCCCTTAAAGGCTCCTTAGCATTATTCATATGAATCTGGCTCTAGGACGATGCACAGGTTTAAAGGTGTGTGTTTATTTTTCAGTACCGTGTTGTTATGAGCTGATAAGCTGCGTTCTGCATTCAAGAAAAGGAGTCCACGGGAGGTTACATCCGAACACTCGCGTCTGTTCCCCCCGGTAACCCCCTTTCAGAGCAGCGGGGCTAAATCAATACCAGAACCCGAAGGCACGCGAAGAATAAACAAACAGACACTCCGAGAGTCTCTCAGCCTCCGTTCTGGGTACGCCGCTCGTGCCGGCGCACAGTCTGCCTCTTGATTAATGAGGTCAGACAGCGACGTTAGCTGAGCTCTGAACTGGGGTTTGATATCAATTAACGAGCGTCGGCTCTTAGCTCGTCCTCTCAGTGTGCTCACCGTAGGAGATGCGAATCCTTCGGCGGGAGGATGCCGTGAAAGTTTCCCCCGTAAGCTACTCTTCCACTTTTGCACCCATTTGAACAAATTGTTTGCACAAACAGGTATTCAGCTTTATTGATCCAGAGTAATCAGTTCAACAGGGCATAAAACTGGTAATTGGTCTGCCTGCTTCTGAACTGCAGACCTCTGGGTATTGGGGTTCATCATCCTGGGTGTTGGGCATTTTCTCATGTGCCCTTGAGCAAGATACCTAACCTTAACCGCTTCGGTGAATGTATGTGACTCTATGACACGCCTGGATATTAAAAAGCCTTGTATGGCCTCCAGGTGCTTCACATCATAGGGCACGTGTCCGATGCACAAATGAAAGTCCTGAAACTGGTGGGTGTCTGCGTTCCAGCCACGCCATTCCCATGTATGGCCAGAGGTGCCAAAAATTGTCTCAACTTTGCCGGGAACATGTTGGGGTTGAATTGGTTAAAACCATCATTTCCACTGCTCTTTACCAATCTCTCTGGTTAACGTATGTGAACTGAGGGTAGTCATTATGTGAGCTGCAGGGGAAATGTGTGCATAAATTCCTCCTCTTGCAAAGGACACTGAGGTGGGGCTACAAAGCTCTGTTCTGATGGAGACACAAGGTGGGGGAATTTAAAAATAATGTCTAGCACCCTGGATATCTACTAATCAGATGAAATCTTATTGGTTTAATACTAATCAGATGAAATCTTGTTGGTTTATTTCTGAGCAGCGGTCCTAATAGTCGAGTGGATCGCAAAGTGCATTCCTCTAAAACATTCGTGAAACATGTTTAAATTGTTCTTTGACATGCCATATTTATTAACTGTTCTTTATACATCATTTATGATGCAGATCAATCAATGCTATATGAGGGGTGATGGAGTACATACTCTGTGGTGTATGCTGCAGGAGGACTTTAAATCGATACTAATACTGCTTAAACTCAGACTTATGAGCACACAAGGAATGGATGTCTTCTGTGAGTCTTTTGGAATTTCTGTACATCTCAAAGCAATGTCAAATACATCAACTTAAAAACTTTATCGATTACATTGTTACCGTGGCACACCTCGACATGTTGTGGTAACTTCCAGAGTAATAAAGAGTTAAAACCTTTACATTCTAGTGTTGTGTGTATGGTTTTATCATTCTCGGGAATCACAGATCACAGTGGATCAATACATTATTAATACAGTAGTTATGCAGCGCTGCATGTGCAGTTCTGCGTACCTAATGCTACAGCTGCAAAGGGAAGTACCTAGGCAGCCAACCAGCTTCCTCAGAAGTTTTTATTTCAACAGCTTTTGGTTGTAATTCAGTAAGTTTCATGGATGTATTTCATATAACACCAATACAACTCACCAAAAAAATACCATTTGCAGTACCTCAGTTTTGGGTTAGTGACAACTTGTGATATCTTAGACAGGCATTGCAAAGACCCTTTGAAAATGGAAATGTGCAGTAAAAAAAAAAACACAGAACACAGATTCAATATGACAAGACTTTTGATCCAAGAAAATAGCTGGAAACTGGTGGGACTGAATTTCGCAAAAAAAGCCACATCATTTCGCTCGATTCAAAAGCCTTCCGTGCCATAACGAATGACCAGACTCTCAATTCATGAAAAGGGGGAATATCAAAGCGCTCAAAACTTTGGCCAGGAATTAGTCCCACTACATTGTGCATTGAATATTAAATTAAAGCCCTTTACTTTTTTTTTTAACCCACACAATGTTTGTTTTTCATCAATCTCAACCCACTTCAACCAGCAAATAATATTATGTAGATGATTGTGAAAAAGGAACGCTTGAGCCACTTCATGTTTTTTCCACCCCACGTTTATATAGCAATTTAACACAGACACATGCAAAAACAATATTTGTTACTCATTCATTTGAGGCATTGGGATCCACATCAAAAGTAGATAGGATTCTGTTTGTTCCCTTGAAAGAGGACATGTTGGCGAGGCCTCCGGGCGTTGCTACCTAGCGCTGATGTCACACGTTCTTTTGAAAATGAGATTGTGTAGTCAAGCCACGGTCCCCCCGGAATCTCAGACAGAATGACTAATAAAGCAGGCTATTTGCTGCTTCTGAACAAGAAGCAATCACTCTCTCCCTCTCTCTCTCTGACCGTTCGTTTCTCTCATCTTAAATAATACTCCTATGAAAAATGGCAGAGGCCGTATTATATTTCTGTCTACCGCATTTTAATTTTCAAATCTGAATTTTGGGAGTTTTTATTCATATTCATGCTACTCTGTGATGCAGTGGAGACACCGAGTTTATTTTCATTTTGGTTTATTACTTAAACATCATTACTGCAACAAAACGTGATATCTATAAAGTTATGCAGGGGAAACAGCAGGCCGGAAATAATAGTAAGCATTATTATTATTATGTGCTTTTTGTTTTTGTTCATCGCCGAATAATCTTTAAAAGGGGTTTATTTGACATTAAGGCACTTAAAATACTTCAGAATTCTGTTCAGGTTGTGTTTTCTGTACATTAGTAACTTTTAAGTAAACACACAATTTTTTGTTCTGTGGTTTTGAATCACCATTTGCAGAGGTCCAGATGGAACAATTATGACTCATGCTTCCTAGCCGATGAAAATCCAGACTGGGGAGAAGCATTTGGAAAATGTCGTGTAAAAAAGGTGACAGTGTTGCATTTTGAGGTTAATTGCTTGGAAACTAGAATTTTTTTGACGTTTAGGTACAATTTACTGTATCCAAAACATGTAAAATTATTGTGAAAAAAATCCTTTTTTTGGTCAGAAAGATGTCTGCTTTTTGTAATTGCCAATTTGCAATCATTACTTAAGCCTCATGACTCACCCCTGTTATTCTGCACCTGCAATGATTCACATCAAACATAACACCGACCGCCGAATCAGTGATTATATGTGACAAAAAACGCATACCTGACTAATGTTCTCTAATCTGAACCAAAGATGGAGAACATTGCAGTGATTCTCTCCTTCTGAGCAAGCTCACTGGGTCAATATGTTTTCTACATATTCTTCAATGGTTACATGGGCCATCGCCTAGCATGTGACTAGTATGTGCTGTGGCTGAATGATTTTTCTCTTTCAATTACAATGGGAGAGTGATAGGCAGAGTTACTTTGTGTCGGTAATCTCTGATTGGCCAAATGATGTAGATCTCCACTGCAAAACGATGTGATTGGTTCAAATCAATGAGGTACAATAACATGACAGCTCCATCACTAATATTAGGCTGTGTCCAATTTATTTTGTGGCTTGGGCAATTCTCAAAACACGTATTCCACAATGAGCAAAATAATTTTTAATAACTCTAAATTATTTATATTTGTTTTGGGAAGATATGCATTGGTTAAAACAGGAGGTACTCAACTGTGTACATGAACTAAGAACTGAATGTTAACATCACTTTCACGTGGCAGTGACTTGGGCGCGGAGATTAGAGCGACAGGTGGAGCTACACCTGGGCACGGCCAGCTGGCCGCTAACATGAATCGGTGGAAAATCCATGGACACCGCTGTGTGGGTTTCTCTGCGAATTAGTCCTCATTGCAGTCTCGTGTCACTGCAGCTCATCTGCCCTGATCTCTCATGACCGTGTGGCTTTCGCTCCGTTCCCAGCGCCACGTTTCTTCCTTCATCTTCTTATCGGATAATCACCCATAATCTCGCACCGGATCATGGGATAATTCTTACAGGTTTAGAGAGTTATCTCTTATCTTTTATTGCTATCCATATTCACAAAATGATATTTATATTTTTTTCTGTGAACCTTGTATTGTATAATTAAAAGGTTTAATGAGATAATGAAAAATGGTTTACCTGTTTCTGTTAACCAGTCCGTTGATTTTTACTCAAATGGTGAATTAAGAACGAGCAGTGGCTTCTGAAAATGATCGTGAATAAAGGTTAGGAGGAGATTACAGGTGAGAATTCAAAGAATACATTGAATATTTCCAAACTTCAACAAAGGAACATTTAAGGAGTGTATGATTTTGTGTTTTTGTAATGGTACAGAGACATTGGACTAGATTCCATCAAAATCCTTTAGTCTCCTTAAAGCCACATATGTAACTCAGTCAAAACAGACCAGATAATTTTCTTTGAGTGTGTTCTATTTTATTGGGGACAAGCAAGTAATTTCTTTGGAATGTACTCTTTTAGTTCTAAAATGGAATACCATTAAATAAAACAATGTCTGTTTTGATTGAATTGCAAATTCTGTTAAATATACAGAAGTGTGTTTGATTTAATCTAGCTCATTGCATTTCACGAAGGTAGGACATAGGGAATAAACGGGCCTAATCTATTAACGTCTGTAGATCTATGAATAATTTTTAGAGCACCTGTCCAAACATGGTCAATGTGACAAACATATATTTCCTTTTCCCTGCTTCTTTTAACACATCGGTGAAATGAAATTCCCTGATATGATTAAGATGCAAAATAAGACAAATCCGACGCTAATCTTTTTGTGAGATAGAATGGGTTTCACCATTTGATACATCCCTAAATATAAGAGAGAATAAACTGAATGTTCTGCGCTTATATTGAACCAAAAAGCATAAAAGATTCCAGCATTCGAATGTCCCTAAAATATCTTGAAGGCATATTTCCACAAAGGCCAAAAGCTTTACCAATCTTTTTTTTTTGCACCTCCATCTTCTTGATGCATAAGTAATTGTAAGTAATAATCATCAAAATGATTTATGCATATTTATGAGGCAGCTTTTGTGATTTATTGCCCCGATTTGCATACCGCGCACCAAAATATCCCGCTTTTATACGAGGTGTTAAATAGAAATTGTGAATGATTTATTGTTGGCTGCCCCTAAAAGCCATTGCCCAACCTGCCAGAATAGAGCTCAGTAAAGCACCTCAATCCCTCAAATAAACAGTAAGAAGGATAGACGGGGGAGTATATCCATAGGGAAACTGCCACAGTCCTGCAGGCATGTGGTTCTATATGCAGATCATCACAAACAAAAGCAACCACCACACCATGGGACAATTCTGGCCACTGTAGCATAATGGTAAAGGCACAGCGATTGTAATTCTGAAGTCACAGGTTCAAATCCCAGGTAAGACAGTGCTTTTGTTCTCCCAAGGAAGGTAGCTTAGCCTGAATTTCTGCAGCCCATATCCAGCTATACAAATTGTTGTAAAAATGTAGGCTGGGTAATTTGTTCAGGACAAAGGTGTTTGCTAAATGAGGAATGTTGCTTTTTTCACAGTACCCTGTAGCCAGCTGGTTTGCCTGCTTCAACTTTATGAAAGAAACACAATGAGCTCTGAATGTGAAGTTGTAAAGTCAGGTGTAACTACTGTGTTACAGGTGTTGATTGAAGACCATGACTTGACTGATTATTTTGAATTAGTTGTTTTGCTGCTGTGAAAGAACAGATGTCTGCAACCACTAAAAAACATAAAACGAACAAAAATATGATTCAAAAAGTGCTTATATTTCAATTAAAACAAGGGTAAAGAGGCTGACACTTCAGAGAAGTAGCTCCCCGATTACAAAAGGCAAAAATTACAAGCCACTGTGAGCTGAAGGACTTTTTATTCAGATTTATCCACATGTCCCCAAATCCAAATCCAATGATCATCAACTCAGTTCAATCATTGGAAAAAAAAGAAAGAAAAAAATCACCCACTCTACCCCCATAACCTCCAACCCAGCAGGGGGCAGCAGAGTGGTTCTTCAAATCAAATTACAGCACAGATGTAGCATATATGTAATGGTTCTATATGATTACCCAGGAAATAGAATACCTAGCATTTGTAAAGTGAAAGCATTCCTAACTGGCTCCAGTAATGAGCAGAGAACAGGTAAAGCAAGTAATTAAAGCATGTAGGCTTGGTTATGATTCTGGCTTGAGGACTTTAACAAATACAATTAGGCTGCATGAGACACAATTTAAAACAATTCTAGGATTTTGGTCTCTGCAACAGTGCTTCCATGAAAAGTGTTTGTTATTTTAAGAATAGGGGAAAAAAAAAACTTCACCGATTGATCATTTGAATTCGTTGAAATGGAAATGCAGGGTAAAATCCCATCCTTGTGGTCGACAGCAGGGGAAGGCATGATTTCAGTGAAGTCCACACCTTAAACTGATGTTCTGAAACCCAAAAGTGGTAACTACTCATAAAATGGAGGTGGCTGCCACCAGTTCTAGGGACTTGAAACACAAGTTCAAAAGGCTTTAAAATATTTTCTGGAATTTGGACACTTTAAATTAGCATATTAGCCAGCATTCAGTTTTCTTTTCTTTTAGCCTTTATCATTTCACAATTTTATGAATGAATTTCTGTGAAAAAATATCCATGCTATGTGTTTTCAGCCTCTGAAGGAAGAGAACAGTCTTTCTGAAAATAATTGTTTTGGAGCGAGGGTTGATTTGAAAACAGGATACAAAAAATATGTTTAGGGTTACAAGTGTGCGGATACATACTTTGAACATATGACTGTGGGATAAACTATACGCAACAATATACTGTGTCATGGTTGCTTATTTGCTGACAATAACCAATGACAAAAATTTCCATTCTTCAATGTGATATTCTAGATAGCATGGAAACCTAAATTCAGCAGATTTGAGGCATGCAGATTAAGTTGAACCACCTAAATCTATTGCAGTTATATGCATATGTACATAATAACAAGAAGAGGAAGAAGAAGATTTTTCTTGTCCATGAAAGAAGTGTTACATTTGTTACAGTGCTGTTACACAAGGTTACATTTTGTTATTAAATATTTCTAGCCAACAGAGTGCATTTTTAGTATTGTACCAGTGAAATGTCTGATTTGAAAGTCCCTGGCTTCTCCTGACTGGGGAATGACAGCTCGTCTGATCTCTGCCCACGACCTGTCGCTGCCCAGCGGGAACAGTAAAACAAATGTGTCCCCCTCCCTGGCCTGGGTCACCTTGAAGCCGAAGGGCAGAGCAGACAACCCGAAAATGCCATAATCCACGGTTGTATTTTTTTTACAGATGGCAAGAAAAGCCATATGCTGCATGACAAAGTGTTGTTACTGCACAATGTTCTCTCATTAAACCAAACCGATTTTTTTTAAAAAGCTGTTAAAAAAACTATAAAAATGGAAAACTACAAAGAAGGTTTCAGAAAATGTAAAGGAATCATTACGTTTTCATGTCATTACATTTGTCTGCAACCGTAAGCAAAGGTATCTGTACATTTGAAGCTATTTCTAGCACATACATATTCACTGACAACACAATAACAAATTGTTCATAGAAAAAGGCAATTTAAAATAGCTTTACTCATTACTACATTACATAGCGTATTCCCTTAACTGATACTTTATGAAAGTGAGAATTTAAGAGCCCACATATTTTTCAATGTCATTTTCGTGGACGGATATTTCCAGAAGCAGTTCAGGTTATGCACTTTGTTCTGGACACCCATCTGACATCAGGACTTGGAACCACTGAGCTGTGCATTCCGTTCCCTGAGTCCAATTCTGCAGCAGTTGCCCAGCTCCCTCATTCAACTAGGGTATGTTTCTTCCCATTTCTCATCAAATGTTGTAGCTTTTTTTTTTCTTTTTGAAAAAATCAGCAAAACAAAAAGGGCGACATTACATATTTCGGACATACCCCCGCTCTCTTTTTTTTTTTTTTTTTTTTTTGAAGGATGAAGCTAATTTGAGGAGTCTGCTTAAGGCAGATAAGAAGGCGTTCGTGGGATGTTGTGTCATTGGTCTCTCTGTAGTCCTCTCCCTTTGAAGTCATTCTTCCCGGCTCTGTGTCAGAAAATACATTTTGTGTAGAGAGGATTACCAAATAATTGATGGATTTGAATTTCATTCTTGTAGGTGATAGTCTCTTAGATTAGAGATGACCAGTACATTGATTTTGTTTCCATTTAATAAGACCAAAAGCACACTTTAATATGTGTAATTAATGGTATCATTATCTATAGTAAGACTTATTCTCTTTTGGGTAGCTCCATTATAGCTGTTAAGAGAGATTACTTCACAGCAGTAAAATTTATTGATCCTTCCATTATGGCTTTAGACCTGTTCAGCTTCAATTATTTTTTGTAGCATGCGAGTGACTTCCACTCCTTTGTAGAATTTACAACTGCAATTTTACTCCTTTCCCTTCACACATCCACTGCCCTGAGCTTGACTGTGCTGCATTTTTACCCACAATGCATCTGTAAATATCAGCCATCATTACGTTTTGTATAATTGTGGTCTGTGAGATTTTCTGAGTTTCTTCAAAGCAGCGCGGGTGGCCTAGAATGCTAACCTTTGCATCATTAGCACCGCGCCTCAGTTTTGGAGGTGTACAAGGAACATTTTCATCGCGCAGACTTAAATTGTAACCCGCTCCACAACCGCGTGTTTTAATTGGATGAGACAGTTTGCTCTGTATTGCTCTGTGGTTCATTATTTGTTGCCGCATCCAGGATGCACACTGTCCTGCTGGATGTACAGAAAATGAATTAATGTTGTTAAACAGGGGTCCCTCATTATTTTAGGTTAAACATGACATTCGCCCAGTGTTGGTCGGGTTTCAGAGATAGATTGGTGAGAATTTTTTGTGGGAATTTATCGGCCAAAATAAGATGAAGACAGTGCAGAAAAATTTCCTGAATTATTAATTCAGGCTATGGTCACTGGGTCAGCAAAACATAAAATTCATATTTTGGGTCCATTCAGGCCTCCAACACTTTGACATAGACATTCAGAGAGCCTTGCTTGGACCCAAACCCTCAACCTGAATGAATATTTCATGGGCTTTACACAGTGAATGGACCAGGTTAGTTGCGTTTTCAGCCTGGGATTGGACCATGTGTGTTTTCTCATGTGTTTTAGGCCCCAGGACTGGACCAGGAATGTAAATTTTATGTTTTGCTGACCCAGGGACTGAATGAATAATTCATGAGGTGCCACATTCACCAGGTACATAACACATAATATATGTACTTGGAGACTGGCTTCCTGGTCCATAATGTATAATATATGCCTGGAGGGAATGTGAGGTAGTACCTTCTGCTATTGTGGGCCTAGTTTAAAGTTTTAAGAATACCCCAGACATGAAAACATACAGAATATACACTGAAGAAGGAGTGATTTTCAGTGCACTGTTTCCATGTACCTTCATCTAACTGAAGAGTGAAGAGGAATACTCAAGCAAAGGGCCATTAAGCCCTTCTACTGAATGAAAGACAACAAGGTATTTCCTGTAACATAAATCTTTTCTATTTAAACAAAAATTCTCTTTGGAACATAAAAACAGCATGCGGTTATATGTTTAGATATGTGGGGCAGAGTAGAACTTGCTATTACTTAGCCAGAGTAACAATACTACAACTCAGCATGTAATGCTAAAACATCACCCACAATATGTAGCAAAGATATAGTCAGCTACCTAATGACATTATGCAATTGCCTTTCAGGGATTTGGATTTGACTAATGACAATATGTACCAGGATTCAACTTAGACCTTGTTGACTAGCATTACACAGAAACCAAATTACAAAAACAACAACAACAGAAAAACCCTAAATGAGTTACAAACAAACATATGAAAAAGAAACAATATCTGAAATTTAACTCCAGATTTATGCTGTAATATAAAATTATACATATTCATCAGAATTGGCCTAGAATGTCATCAGAATGTATACATTGGGAAATGGATATGTCTAACATGCACCCTTAATTAGGAACTATGCAGATTGGAACTGTGGGGATTTCAGCATAGGGACATAGTTTACATACAGTCCATACACTTACCATGAGGCCGTTTTTAGAGTAATAGGTTTATGCGAGTCAAACTACCCAACCATGTCCATTTATAATGTGCAGTAAAGTCATAACTGATCCAGAGCCAGTGGTTGGGGAGACGTCTGCACTGAAATCTGATAGGCCATGCTCCAAGACCCTCGCGGAAACAGAGGAGCACTGGCTTTACTAATAATGTCCACCTAATTGATTTCCTGTCCTCTGGTGGCACTGATTGGTGGAGCATGCAGATCTCTCGGCACTGATTGGTGGAGCATGCAGATCTCTCGGTACTGATTGGTGGAGCATGCAGATCTCTCGGTACTGATTGGTGGAGCATGCAGATCTCTCGGCACTGATTGGTGGAGCATGCGGATATCTCGGCACTGATTGGTGGAGCATGCAGATCTCTCGGCACTGATTGGTGGAGCATGTGGATCTCTCCTCACGCCCGTGTGGTGCCTGGAGAGTTAATGCCGGCGGATCATAACAGTCAGAGAGAAATGAGCCGGGCCTAGAAAACGACTAGAACCTTGTGACCCAAATGGTCTTCTTTTTTTTTTTTTTTAAATGATGTGAACCCTGACAGTCTGTTTCTCACAGACGTGCGATATTTACCATTACGGGAGCATTCAAATAGGTCAAGCCTGCTTTTTTTTTTTTTTTTTTGCTTTTGGAGTCTGTGGGTTTGTTTCATTCAGACTAATTAATTTGTTGTCATACGGAATTCACACCCCTACTTGCCTGGGGTCACATTGGCAGGACACGGCGGTCTCTTGGGTTGGTGTGAGTCACTCTGTTGCTATATTTCAGCAGCCTGTCAGAAATTAATGAGGCGCAATATAAATCCACTCCTGAGGGGGAACAATAAGAAAGAACTGTCAGATTGCATTGTGGGAACTCAAAAATGATCCCATTACGTCCTTGACTTGGGAGTGCCTGGGTTTTAATGCGTGCCACTTTATAGAGTGCTGAGAGTCTTTTGGGTAAGACTCCAATTCAGGGTTTACATATAAGGCCTTAATTGAGACCTTATTAGTGGTAAATTAGCAAGCAAATTAGGCCACAGTAAGAGCAATGTAATCATTTAATTGGGTTGCTCCTTGGATCTTGTTATGGTTTTTTTTTAAACATGCCATATTAATAGACATTGTCTGATATTTTGTTTGTATTTCAGCAGATCTTTATAATATCATAATAGGGTGTCTTTGTCCCTTTATTATTGAATGTGTTATTGACATGTCATTATTATTTTTACTACTCTACAGTAAGCTGCAAATGCTAATCTTTACTCAAATACAATGTGTTCTCCTGCCATTATCACCAATGCTAAGACATGAGCAATAGTGAGTTGCATTCATCATCCATAAAACCTTGCGATGCTATCAAAATAAGGCAAGGGGAAAATCAAGCCATCATTTCCTGTCCTGAAGGGCCACAACGTGGGATTGTATTTTTTGTTGCTCAGTGCTTAATGACCAATCAAATCCATCAATTAAACAGCTGGCTCACCTCACTTGGCTACTATGGTCTAAATTGAATATGAAATGTCAAGTGAGAACAAAAAAAGCTAGCATACTCTGCAGGTCTCCAGGACCAAGAATGATTTTCACTCCTCCAGCACCGGTGTATGAACTGTCCCCTTCTGATGCAACAGCCAATCAGCTCAGCCTACAGACCGCTGAGTGAGGAAAAGCAGTGACGGCCGATGGCCTGAGCTTCCGGAGAACTCCTGCTTATCTTCGCTCCCCTGTGAATTTGGCAGAGGACGGTGTGTCGTTACGACTTTGATCAGAGCGTGTCTGCGACGAGCTGGAGAGCTACTCGTGGGCAGCAACATGAAACGGCGAGCGACAAAGAGAGAAAGTGCTGAAAAAGAGCAGAAAATATGGCGCAATCCGGCCGCCTCACACAACTGCTTACACAGAGAGGAAGTGGCTGCCAGGCTGGAATAACTGGCAAAAAACGTGTTTACAAAAACCACTGCTGTACAGGTACACATTCTAGTCCACTACAAATTTCAAAAACTTCGGTTCATAATGATGGTTACACAACCTAACAGAGCTTCAGCAATTCTGCAAAAAAAGCCTACCTTGATCAATACACATGTAGTACTGGTTAAAAACTTGCAACTATGCACACAGCATATTATTATCATTATTATTATTTTATTTAAACATATTATCTGACATAAAACTGTCAAACACAAGTGAGTAATCCAGTTTATATGTACAAAAATCATATATATGTGGTATATGATGGCATTCAGCACTGACTTCCTAAAGGGTTGAAAACCCCGAAGGATTCAGAGGACTGAGGGCCAGTGGGGGAGGGTTGGGGGGGGCCCAAAAATGTTCACCTGTGTCATCAATAGGCAGATGGTGGCTCTATATCATATCTTTTAATGGGGCCCTGGAGTCTTGGCTGTGCCTTAGCCATAATACAAGCATTATATAAGCATAATCTAAATATTCATAAAAAGTTGTACCGGCATAAGCTTTCATGGGGTGTGATATGTCCCCCAATGGACAAAGGTACTGATATTCAGCATCACATTAAGTATATATATTTTTTTAATACCAGAAAAAACACCCAGCGGCTAAATGCATCACACGACGCAGGAGCCGGTTGCTAATCTTCTACGGCTAACCGGCTGGAGCCCGAATGTCACATACAATCACACATGCTCTCTCAGAATTAATTCATCGGAGGAATCCTGGAAGAAGGAGAAAGTCGGAAGGAACACAATGCAATAAAGTAAATGGTACTGCAGGCCAGGGTACTTGTTAAATGCACCCTTTTTATCAGACCTCTTCAAATAATAAACACAAGGACTACTTGAATTTACACAAGCGAGTGTGCGGTTCTGTTGATACGAAATATAATTAATGTAGGTACCCGGGGCAAGAGATGCATTTAAATTCAACACAGGTAATTAAAGGCAAGCCTGAGGGAACTGAGGTAGGGATGGAAACTGCTAGGGCTTCAGCTGTTTCTCCGGCTCCATCCCAGGGTCTGCCGCTCTGATGCAGTTATTATATTTGTAGCGAGACGCTGCTTTAATTTCTGTCAGTCAGGGCCCGCAAACAGTCGAGTTGGCAGTCACTTTTCAACCTTGCGGTGCTGAGAACCTGTTAGTATCAATATCTTATAAACTAGGGGCTATTAAAATGATAGACAGCTGCAGGATTTTGGCCCTTTGATCAATGATAAAAAGGTATCATTCTTAGTCATCGAGTAATGGTCACTATGTCCAGGCCTAAATCAGCCTACATACTCACTTGTTACAGAATTATAATGGTATATTACTTTTATAAAAAAGTAATAATGGTAAGTTATAGCTATGCATATTTTATAGGATATTGACTGTGTTTATGTGCACTGTGTTATTTTTTTCACAGATTTCTATATGAATAATACATAGAAAATAGGTCATACTTTACATTAAGTCCCACATACACCTGTGCAATGACATCATAACTCATTTTGGAACAACATACTATTACTGAGTGAATGCAAAACAGTTTGTGGTGTTTTCAGTCACGCATTAAACCACGTCAGCCCTGTTACATGTTAGTTATCATTACATAACAGGTCACAAAACTGACCTTATTTAACCTCAGATAAGATAAGATAGGATAACACTTTATTCCTCCCAAAGGACATTCTTGTACCAAGGATGCTCAGGTATACAAGTACACAAAGTCAAAATCAAAACAGATACAGTGCAAATTATAAATTACAAGTTGGATTTGTTGACATGTATAAGTAAGAATACTGCTAACTATTTTTCTATGTTTCCTAAATTACATTTTTCTGGGAAAGACTGATGTCATCAAAAAGTTATGATACAAGTGTGGGTTCGAGTTAATATCGAGTGTTACCAGAGAGAAAAAATGCTGTTGTGCACTCCGAACCCCCATGAGGAAACGAGAGATGTGTAGATGTGTTACTGTGCTGAGGTGGACATTCTGAGGGACCGTGGCCTTGGCAGAGCGCCATCCCCAGGATGAACTGGAGCTGCGGAAGGCCGCTGTGGTCAGGGTATCCCATCTCTGATTGAGCCGCGAGCAGGAGAACTCAGAGACTTTATACCGCATGAAGTCCAACTTCATAAACTTTCATTCATCGTTAATTTTGACTTGCGCTTGAGGAAGAGTGATATGTTTTTTTTCCTCTACAAAAACAGTTTGGTGACTTAATTTTCATTATTGTTGAACTCACCAAGCTGGGTGAAAGTAAACATGAAAACTCGCCTTTAATTGTGAGTCAAAGTTAAGGACAAATGTTGTCTGAATCTCGGCCAAAGACTTTGGACTGGATTCAATCCACATTCGTCCTAAACATTGACTTCCAATTCATTACAAGTGCCGATTATTTTTTCCCCCGGAAATGCAGTTTGGTGAGTTGGGCTTTTACCAAAATGAATTCCTCAAACTGTTGAGAAGAGAAACAAACAATTAAAGGCCTGTTCCAGCCAAATTACTTCCTTATTTTATTGAAAGAAATACCCATGAAACAGAGGCAGAAAGGAGTGATAGAGTTAGAAAGGTGATCGCAGAATTACTTTTGAAAGTACTGTCCACACATTTTCTCGGTAACATTATAACCAGGACAGTTGTTTTGCATCTGAAATATATGCATATGTATACCTCTCAACATGTGTGAAATCATTTCTGGAGAGAGTAAGAAAGTCAGCTTGTTAAGGTTGAAATACTCACGCTTTGACTGACCTACAGTTTTTTCAGGCGAGGATCAAGATGTGAAATGTATTTTAAAAATGGACAGAATGAGTCAAGCGCACCTTGCGGCTTGTGAGTCAGAATTATAGCCAGTGTTGGTAGAAGACCAGGCCAATGTGGGCTTTATGTTAATTTGTAATGCAACTAATGACCTAGATTCAATCTGACTGCACTGCACTTTAGGTTGCATTTTAATGATACGAACTCACTCAGCAATAGGGAAAATGGAGAGTATTACCTTCCTTAAGTAACTGTCATGTTTATTTCAAAGACAGATGTCTGGGTTTAGAAATATATGATGGACCAATAACTGTTTTTTATCATTGCTTCATGGGTTTAGACAGGCAAAATCTGAGCTCTTTGTCTTTGACATTGAGCAAGAACGAATTAAGTCATTTAAAAGATATTTTATCACAGAAAGTGAACGAAATTACTTTCATCGCAACCGGTAATATCTGCAAGTATGTCAAGGTCTAACTTAAAATTCTATTAAAAAGAAAACTTTCCCAAACTTGCTACCCAAATATATGGGTAAAGTTGGGCTGCTTTGACCTTGATCGTTAATTGTTGAATTAAGTTGAATGAAGTTTTGGCAATTGCACTTGGCACAGTGATATACATATTCGATAGCTAAATTGGAAACTCTGGGAATTGTATTGTTTGAATGAGTCAGGGGGTCCGGAAAGGTAAAGAATAAGTAATACATTATTAATGAGTGGTGTGACATTAGGCCATATCTTTGCAAGCGACCGTGGCCCCTTACTCTCAAAACCTATTTCGTTTTTATTGGGTATCATTTAAGAAATAACATTGTTCGTAAAATTGGAATTCCAGAGGTTTCAGTTCAAGTAAAAAAAGAACATGGCCAGAAAAAAAAAAAATCTGGCCACTGAGAAACTCCTTATTGAAGCATAATTCAAGTTGATTCATGTTTTACATTGCAGTTAATTGCCTTGTACATTAATCTGTCACTTTTGAATAATGGTGTGGGTGGCTGATCTGTAGTGGACCTTTAAGAGGAATACTCCATGGTCAGCAGAAACGTCTCCACCGTCCTCCGGGTTTTTTTTTTTTTTTTTGTCCCCTTGTTTTATAAAATCTGACTCTTCACTTCTGGGATAGGGGACGAGCAAGGTGACATTGGATGAATTTGCGGAGGGGTTTATTTCTGGGGGTTCGTTATCTGGTCACATGATGGGCGGGCGGGGTTGCAGCGCTGGGCGTTTTCGACCCCCGTGGCAGGCTCACTGTTCTTAATGTCAGTGATGTATGAGCAGAGACCCGGCTGCTCGCAGATCCATGACGAGCTGGTTCTGAGGGGATGCTCGCACCCCGGACACTGAATGTATAAAGCTGTTTGAGGCCCACTTAATCCATTCATTCGTTCATTCGTTCATTTGTTCATTTGTTCATTCATTCATTCATTCAGATGAGATGTCCACAAAACTACAAATGATAGCAAACATGACAGCGCAATACTACAACAAATAATACTAATAATACATTAATAATAATCATCATATCCATTATGATTATACCCAAAATAATAATTGAATAACAAGCCCTATTCACTTGTGAATTATTCATTTGTGAGTGGGTTAAGAATGAGTGTGGATTGAATACAGGCTAATTTTTATCTTGCAGTAGAAACAGTAACACAATGTGCTCTGTGATATGTCGATCAGTTATAAAGTGTTAATGATTGCTTATGCCTTTCATTTGACGGTGTGGCGCGGCACTGCAGTTTTTATGCAGAACTCATCGCAAACAGTTTACGGAGCACGATTCCAAAATGGCCCGGGCTTGATCTAAACCTGAAAACTGTGGTGTGTAACCCAATCTTAGCTGTCAGTTTAACACTGGTAATGCCACTGTGTTAAAGTGACTCTTGGTTGAGTGAATTGTTCTCTATCACCATTGGCTATCGTTGCAGAAAAGTGGTCTTGACAGATTACTGCATTTGACTCTGTGGAGGGAGAAAAAAAAAAACAAATACTGTGGATTAAATCGCCTTGTGCTCCAGTCATCAGCTAAGATGTGGTATCAGAATTTGTTATGTCCAATGTCCAAAATAAAAAATAGAGAGAGAGAGAGAAAAAAAAGTGCACACTTAATTTGTGGGAGATGGTTCTGGTATCTGACATGACACAGAAGGTTTGACTGCGGATAGAGTTATGGGCAGAAGTGACATGACTCTGATGTGTCTGGGAAGACCAGGTGCTCTGCAGGTATGCGGTAGCAGAAATGGAGGATTGATTGGCACGGAGTGAACTTTTTTTTTCTTAGGGGCCGATCAATCACCCTGGTGCCCTGGAGCAGCGGCAACAGCAGCGGCATTATCGTGGAGCCCCCTGGACGTTCGGGTGCGTCAATGAGGTGTGTCGCGTCGCATTAGCGCTCACGAGATACATCCAGTTACTTTCAATGTGAAACCTGAATTCCCATCCTTTAAATTTTTTATCAACATGCGAGGGCTGCTAAAAGTTTTTGTTTTGTCCCTCGCTGACGTCAGCTGACTGATCGGAGAACAGAAATTAATGTTCCGCCACCTGAGATCGATGTAATTGCGATGAGGCATCATCTGGCAGGTAGAACGTCGACTGAAAGCAGCCATCGCGGCCTCTTGCTCACCATCCCGCTGTGTCTCGCTGCAGACAGAGCTGAATGCAGAATCTGACAGAAAATGGAACACACGCAAAGGTAAGCCTTACTGTCTCAGGTTTGACCATCACTGTGTGAAAAAAACAGCTCTTCTTCACTACCAGACATTTTAGTTGAAGCATGCACATAGTATAACTATATTTATTATGACACAAATGCTGAGTTCGTATCAATAACAATTGATGATTAACTTTGAGGAACATACAGAACTGTGAGTCATTTATTATCATCATGTAAGAACATAATTACAATAACTCAAAAACTACAAAAAATGCAAAAGAGTTTGAAATGGATTTTTATCTCAATTTTTTTTTCATTTCTCATAGTTTGGAAATGCCCACAGTAAGCCCCTCCCACTGCATAAGCATCATCTGTCATTCAAGTGAGTCGTCCAATGAGTGCATGGTCTACCAGGTAACGGAACGTACACCCTTTGATTAAGAAGCTTAGCCCATTACATATACCATTATACTACACTACTGATACCCTACGGTTTCCCCTTTGACAAGATGCATATCGCGGCTTCCCTCATTTTACCAACACTGTTTATTACATATGAACGGCACAAGTTTCCTTTTTTGCATGGCATTTTAAAATTACAGTGCGGATACCAGAGATGTATCAGCCTCCCATGGATTTGATTGTTGTTATTTTTAAGTGAAGTGGTTCATGAAATAAGCAGGTGTGCTCATATCACTGTGTGCTTTTAACGCGAGTAAAAAATCTGTCTAAACTTTCAGACAAAAACAGAACTGGGTGGATCTGTCCGAGTAATATTACCACAAAGTGTGGCAAATATAGGACAAGCTCACACTGAATGGTATTTTAACATGCACTATGGGTTTTCATGTGACCAGAGGCAACACTCCTGCACAATTAAGCAAGAGCTCCAGGCAGGCTGAAATATGCTCTCCCCTTGATGACTCTGCGGCTCATTTTGTAATCACCCAATGAGGTTCTGGGCTCAGAGACAGCACGGTCACCATGTAGACCGGCCTGTCAGCATCATAACTATGGGATGAATCTGGATTTGAGGTAAGGGCCATTTAAATGAATAGTCCATCATTACGAAAGTCTTGGCATTAGAAGGGAAATGCACCTAAGGGGCACTTAAGTCTCGTCTGGATTCGGGCCTGTGACCCTAACAGAGTACTGTCTCCATTGTGGTATCACCACTACATTATGAATGATCTTTGCTGTTCAGTAAGATAAGCAGTAACTACATCTGTCTAAATCACAGCATCATAAAGGTGGGACTCCAAACTGAACCAGACTGTAACTTCCCTGCTGGTTCGTCTGTAGTAAGTGTAAACACAGGAAAATGTACCTTTTCCAGATGCTCAGTCTGGGAGTGAGTGTCCTGAGTCGAGGCTGAGCCTACCTGGGTTCTCACTACGATGTGGTATAACTCTGTCCACTTTCCTCAGACGTGCTTTTACAAAAGAGCATCAGGAGACATAGGCCCTGTCCAAAATCGTAAACTTCCAGCTATCAGACTGAAGAAAATAGTGACCGCAGTCGTAGCATGTCCGAAAACTTGTGTACCAGGCAGTAGGCACTACGTTAACATAAGAGCAGTACGCTTTTGTCTGAATTTAATTTACACCAGGATAATGACAAGGTCAGACAGTTCAGCCCGGCTACAGCTCACTCATCATTATCCCACAGTCGTGAGAGCAGGAATAAAAATCTGTGCCGTAAAACAACTGCCTGTTATCAGCTTGAATTTATCCATAACTAACTTCCCTTATGCCCTGTTGGTCTGCTGACACAAGTCAACTTGAACACTCTTTTTACAAATTAATTAATCAACCGATGTTGAAAATACTTCAAAAGTAACTTAATAAAGAATCATTAACCTTCAGTATATTAAACTGTGGCCTTATTAATTTAATTTAAATGTAATGGTCACCATTCATTAATCACTGTCAAGGGTTGAGATGTGTCTATTTTAGGGAAGACACTAAAATAATTCATAAGTCAGAATTAATAATAATTTTAATTCAGGTCAATTTTTCACTGGCGTAGTGGTAACTGCAAATCAAATATTATAACTAATTTTATTAAATGTTAATCATGAGATTTATGAGGCTAATTTAATGCCACTATCCCTGTTTATCATACTTTTCAATAGGTGCATTGGTTTCAATAATTTACACTGTAAAATGAAGCAACTCATTTAAACAGCCATAGACAATAATGAGACTATAAATGTCAATATTACTATAATAATATAATTGCCTTTTTATGTACTCTTTATCACTCACGGTGTGACAGCATATCCCAGAACAAAGTTGTATTATATGGACTTAAAACGGACGGGACTATTGATTAGGCCTGGGGATTGGTAGACCGCAGGAAAGCATAAAGTACATCAGTCACTGTGTTTGCCACTAATTTGCATTTTGGGGCTTAACAAAATCAATGGGCTGTATTAACACAGCGCCGAACTGCTTACTGTATTGATGCGAAATAAATACAGAAGGGGCTTGAGTTAATCACATAAAGGGTAATAAAATTAAGGACTCCATAAATTATCTTGGCAAAGACAAAAAAGGAAAACTGTGGCAGGGTTTTCGAGAGTTATGAGAGGGCGAAGCAACAAATAATGAAACCACAGCTTAGGAAATCAGACTGACTCACAGTTTCAACGCCATAGACAAGCTGTGATTGATCGAGGATCAGAACACTAAATGCATGTTAGATATATGCACAGGTAAATATGAAAGCAAATATGGGTTATTTACAGCTGCAAGTGGCTGTTAGTCAGGGGTAGGCAATATTTCAAATGCATATGTCGTTTTTTTAATTATTCATTTGCATGTATGAGTTTCATATGTGATTTGGGTTGGTCACATTTTTGTATGGATCATAACCTATTTACCACCTGCAAAACACTTTTTGGTTATTTTGCAGCTCTGGGTATGTGGACAGGTGAGAGGGATACTGAGTTTGTGAACAGGTGACAGCAGGTCTGGGTGTGTGGACAGGTGTGAGCAGCTCTGGGTGTGTGGACAGGTGAGAGGGATACTGAGTTTGTGAACAGGTGACAGCAGGTCTGGGTGTGTGGACAGGTGTGAGCAGCTCTGGGTGTGTGGACAGGTGAGAGGGATACTGAGTTTGTAAACAGGTGACAGCAGGTCTGGGTTTTGGCAGCTCAGTGTGGACAGGTGAGAGGGATACTGAGTTTGTAAACAGGTGACAGCAGGTCTGGGTTTTTGGACAGTTGAGAGTGGCTCTGGGCCGAGGTGGTGATTGGAGCGATTTTTTTTTTTTGCTTTCCACACCAAAGCACAAAGAGTATATCAGTGGATCAGTAATATTATACAGTAGCTTCATTGTAATGAAGTCTCTCTTCCTTATCACTGGCTCAGGGTATTTCTGCAGCATTACTTTAACATAACATTATAGTACCAACATAACATTCATGATAAACCCAAGGAAAAAATCATGAAATCATATAAACTATAACCAAAACCACACAGTATCAGCAGTGAGTGACTCCAGGTAGTCACCAGCACTGTCACAGGTGACTGCTTTTTTATATACTGTTTTTTTTATGTAGTCATACATTTTTATGATGAATCTGTCAGCTTTATATCGTTGTATTTCTTCATTTAAAAAAATCCAAGGATAAAGTACAAGTTGACTTAACCAGCATGGTGTCAGCTCCTGCACCACAGCCGCTTTCATCTTTACAGTGTCACATTCCATACATGCGTTGCTAGGTGACAAAGGAGAATGCGGGCCTACTGTAGTGCTCTCGGAGGAGTTGACACTTCAGATGTTAACATTAGCAGTGGCAAATATGTTCCCTTGTCTCTGTTCTTGTGTTGACATTAAGGTATATTGACTGAGTTAAAACTAGCTTGTGAGCTAGCCGTAGCTTTCTTGTCTGTGTGTGAAACTAGGATTGTCTGTGGGTTCGACATTTAATTATTATTTAATCACTTGAATAAACCAATGCTTCCATGCTGTTATTGTGCTAGACAAGACCAAAGGTCTCCTTAGAAATAAGTTACAGTTTTAAAAATGATTCAGTTATAGGCTGAGCGGAGTCCTGATTAGTTAAAGTGTGGACAGGCACATGGTCACTGAAACAAACCATTTGCTATACAATCGAGAATTCATGTGAAAAGTAAAGAGCCAAACCTGCATTGTGATAAATTAATGGGATAAATATGACAGCAGAATGTAAATGTGGTCTGAGTACTGAGAATGGGGACCACTGATTTGGGGTACACACACTGAGAACTGAACCCCGCTATGTGAAATCAGGCCCCTGCCTGTTCTCACACCCCAGGGGTTTCACACTTAAGAGCTGGAGGACCACAGCGTCTGCAGGTTTCCTAGGTCTCCATTCAATTAGCAGCCAGTGCAAGCCTTGGAAGCAAGACAAGTGGGCTCCTTAGAAAAATGTTGACTTAAATTAAGCACTTTGGGCCCACAACCAGTCTTGAGTCTTGAGCTCTGCACCAATCAAGTGGCCTTCTTTCTGCATCTTTCATCACTCTCACAATGATGGACTTAAAACACACTTAAGGGGCGAGCGACTCTGCTCTAGATGCGGCCCTCGTATGCAAAAACACGCTTCTGTAGGTTCACTTTTTTAATATACAAAATGAGTATGTTTAGACAGAGTGTTTTATTAAAGTAGAGATGTTAGTATTTGATCTCAGGCTTGGAGTCGCGCCTCACCATCCCGGGGGTAAAAAAATACCTTCCTGCTGGACTGCTGGAGAGAAATGTAAGATTAAAGGAATGGGTTAGAATGACCTGAGAAGGAGAAGAAAGGGGAAGTAGGGATAAAGGTGGAGATTGGGGGAAACAGAGAGCATGATGGGAGATGGTGTTTTTATACCTGTATGAAAACAGGTGAAAATACATAAAGAAGGGATTGTATTGAAACTATTTCTCCAGATAATGTGTTTTATCAAACTCCACTAAAAAAGGACACAAGAGGATTTCTTTTAAAGTGTCTTTCTCTTCATGATTTTATCACCTTAGTTACAATGCCAAAGCTGCTTGACTGTCCTATGTCTCGAAATGTATCCATTTAACTGTCCATCGGTTGCCGAAGCGTTTTATTTAATACCTTGAGATAGTCCACATTCCTGCCTTCAAAGAAACTTCAAACTGAAAGTCTCCAAGTGAAGATTGCCGTTGACAAGATAACAACTAGATGGCTCACAGTTCCCCGAAAGGTCTATTTTTCTTCACAAACCCTGTTAGGCAAGCTCGGTGATCAAAAAAAAAATGTAACAGAACACATGTTTCCTCTGATTAAAGTCATAACTTGCATATTTTTGTAGGTCAAAGTTAAAGACAAAGCTTGATTGAACCCGAGCCTTAGGGTTTGTTGAAAATTGGTCCTCGTTGAATTTGGCTTTCATGAGATTGACTAGCATTGTCTGAGGCGTGGATATGGTTCTCAAGGTGCTTGAAGAGGCGGTGGGGGGGAGGTATTTTTCTGGTGCAGGCGCCCACAGGAAGCTGTCATGATAAGAATATCTTTGTGAGAGATTGTGGTTATACCATCCCGCTCAGAGGGTGAGTACTTCGTGGATCCTTTGTGCGTTACCTAGAGATGGCACGAAGTATCTCATCCCAGCCCTAAATCCGTCAATTAATTCGTAAAAAAAATCACTCTTTTCACACGATGTCTCCATTACCTGGGGTGAAAGGTAAAATGTATTTTATCAGATTTTCACCACTGTAAACGAGCCCATGGTCAACTCTAATGACCGGTAATAGACAGGTGTGATCTCACCCGGCGTGGATTCCTGGCAGCTAACTCAGACGAGAGGCTAATGACGCGACCGCGGCTCTGTGTGTCTTTAATAAGCGCAGGCTAATTGAAATGCTCTGATTCATAAGATGGAGTCCTGAGACTCCTGCCAGCAGTGAGGAAGCGGTAGGTGCGTCTCTCGCACCCGGTAATTAAACATAATCAATGTTCCCTCACTGAGGCACAGATGAGCAGCCATAAAGTGCAGTTCAGCCACTAATTTCAATGCAGCCATTCCCCGACATCCGTCCGCGTTTCGCCCTGACCGACCGGTCGTATCTCCAGATGGACGTGAGTCGGACGTATGTAAGCATGGCATGTAGAAGTCGTATACATGTACAGCATTCTTTAATCCTACTCAATTTCTATCACGATTATCTTGTTTTTTATTAACCAGCATAATTAATTGACATTTTATATGAATCTGGTGTTTTTTTACCTTTTATTTAAGATTCTTTAGTTCGTATTTCATAATTATTTCGGTCATATGTACGGATGGTCGAAAGTCGCATAGGTCCTAAGTCAGGGACAGGCTGTTTTAATTAACATATGATGTCCCACAGAGCTGGCAGGTTAAAGACAAACCCACTCCTAATTTTCAAAGAGTAATTTATAACTATTTTATAAACTGTGCAATATCGATCATTTTAACTAAACATGAAATTTCAGTCATTAGTTATATAAAAATAGATAAAGAGGTCTCAAGAGAAGATAAAATGCATTTTGATTGTAAATATCAATATTTATAATTGGTATTTTTTTAAAATAAATATCAATTTCTGGCTATGTGGCCCTTTTATAAATCTATCAGCAGGAGATATATTTTTTCTCTCCACTTGTGGATAATACAGACTTAGACTGTCAAATAAAGTTTACCTGTGAGACGTTACGTCGCTGAAAGCCAACACTAGGCTTTGCCCTAGAAAGCTGGCTTGCACTGCACATAAAATCCATTTACACAGTTGGTTGCTTCCTGAGGAGATCCAATTATGCGTCTGCCTCAAGGGTGCTACAGCAATGCCGCACCTTGGCTTCAAACCTGCAACCACCTCGTGGCTTTGCCACACTACCACCCAGATGACATCCGGCTGGAGTAAGTCACCTGCCTTCTCTTTACCTCCATAACAGCCAAAGCAGGGGAGCTGGTTGCTTTAACTAAACTCCTCCACTGTTTTTCTGACCACCAAATCCAACCCATACCCCATTCCACAGCTTTCGCCACTCAGCTCAAAACAAGCATGCGTCCACATACTGAGAAGAGAGATAAAATTAACTCTGAATAGCTGCACTGATGGAAGAAAGATAGTTCACATTGTAAACATTAGCAGATGGACTGAAAAAAGTAAGACTCATGACTGGCAGTCATGGCTGAAGAACACTGTGTCGCACTTCAGCTTTATTATTTTTAATTGGTCGTTATGGCAATATAATTAGAACTGATAACTGGAAATTAGCAATTAAATATATTTGGCTTTGCATCATTAGGATGGATGGGTGAAAAGATTTGCTCATGAAACTGAAAAACAATTATGAAATTATGAAACTGAAGAATATTTCCTGCTGTCCCTTTGGAAACATTTTTTTCTCTCTTGGTTTCACGGTGTTTATACATGCATACAAAGACAGAGAGGCCGTCAAACAGGCGCATGTAAAAGTAAGTATCTGCTGTTTGAAGAAGTAGTTTCAGAAAGTACAGTGCTATGACCAGCTCTTTAGTTTTAATACAGTTTTAAATGACCAAACTTTTTTGGCCTGTTTTGGAGTCTCCTCATAGTGCAATTACTCTCCTTAGGAGTAGAAGTTGCTTAGATTGTTACATTGTGTTTATATTGGGTGATATTAAATCACAAGATGCTGCTTCTCCTTTTGCTCTGCTTTTATTTTTGGATTAGTCAGCAATGCAATTTGCTGGGGTCAGACAAACATAATGTTGATTATTGAGCTTGCAGGTTCAAGCCTCAATACCCACGTAACAATAAAATGATGCTTATCCTCAATAACTTTTTATGAAACTGGCTCAGAAAAAATGACAGTGCTTTGATCCCCCATATTCCAAACACTGGCAACTTCTATCATGCGTAGAATAAAAATCTTACTCTGGAATTTTGGTATTTACGTTTGGAGTGTATTCTTCTGGTTGAAGCTGTGCAAGAGCTTACTTAGTCCTTATGGATGGTGCTTTTGGTCAATAAAACAGTGTTGCTGCTGCAAACAAAAGCAACATTATTTTTCTGCGGAAGTGTGAGCATTTGTTGCTCTATCCGCCTCAAGGGACATGAAAAACAGCAGCTCTGGCATGTTGACTGACAGTGATCAGCTCAAGTGGTTTGTTCTGACGGCTAATTGATGCTTTTTAGTGCTAAGCATTTTGGGGTTGCAATGTCTTTTGGCACGGTTAGCATTGTAATATTCAATTTCTGTCTTATCTTTTAATTGGGGTTAGGAGATTACAGATCTCAGTTCCTGGCTGGTTCCATTTGTCAATTAGGACATACTCCCTGGTGCCAGTAATTAGCTGATAAGTTTGAGCCGACATTCACACAAAGTCATTAAGTGTGCTGGAATTTCTGTGGGTCTAAGGATGACTGTTTGCTTGGTATTGATTGAGATATGGAAAAAAAAAAAAAAAAAAACATACAGATATTACACTGCCTGAGGGGGCCAAAAAATCCAATCAGTTGTGGAAAAAAGATGGTTGACTTTTTTCCCCATAGTTTAATAAGAAGGAAACATCAGCAATTATTATTTATATATATTTAGAGCTGTTTTAACACTCAGTTTTACCTGAGTAGCCCAGTGAGTAAAGGCACCCACCAGCAGCAAAGAAAAAATAAATAAATAAAATAAAAAGGTATTTCCATCAGGCATCTCAGGCATAATGGACTGGACTGCTGGAAGCTATGGAAACGTGGGACCCCACACCTGTGAAGAGGTTCAGGTAGCGTTTGTGAGGGTCTGAGGTTGGCGGAACGTGAAGGCCCTGCACCTGTGAAGAGGTTCAGGTAGCGTTTGTGAGGGTCTGAGGTTGGCGGAACGTGAAGGCCCTGCACCTGTGAAGAGGTTCAGGTAGCGTTTGTGAGGGTCTGAGGTTGGCGGAACGTGAAGGCCCTGCACCTGTGAAGAGGTTCAGGTAGCGTTTGTGAGGGTCTGAGGTTGGCGGAACGTGAAGGCCCTGCACCTGTGAAGAGGTTCAGGTAGCGTTTGTGAGGGTCTGAGGTTGGCGGAACGTGAAGGCCCTGCACCTGTGAAGAGGTTCAGGTAGCGTTTGTGAGGGTCTGAGGTTGGCGGATCGTGAAGGCCCTGCACCTGTGAAGAGGTTCAGGTAGCGTTTGTGAGGGTCTGAGGTTGGCGGAACGTGGGACCCCACACCTGTGAAGAGGTTCAGGTAGCGTTTGTGAGGGTCTGAGGTTGGCGGAACGTGAAGGCCCTGCACCTGTGAAGAGGTTCAGGTAGCGTTTGTGAGGTCTGAGGTTGGTGGAATTTAGAAGCTCAGCCCCTGTAAAAACAGCCATGCGGCATTTGAGTTGGTCTAAGGCGGGCCTGAATGTGTTTGTGAGGGATGGCTGCACTTTATCTCCACAGATGAAAATAGCTTAAAGACGTGATTAATACTCCTTTACCTATCAGCACCGAGGACAATCGGCTGAGTGCAGAACAATTGGTATTCCTGTCTCAGTTTTCGCTAGCAGCTATTAACTGTACCTGTGTACGTGCGTGTATGTTTGTGTTTTTTCAGTGTATGTTTGGGTGTATGTGTTAATATGTTTATGTGTGTGTGTGTGTGTGTGTGTGTGCAATTGTCTATGTATGGTGTATGTGAATGTGTGTTTCTGTTTTGTGCCAGCTCTTGTAAACAGTATGGCTGTATCTCAGATTTTTTTCTGTATTTTTTTACCCATCTTTGACCTTCCTCAGATATGTTTAATGTGTCTTTGATCTTTTCATGGGGTATTTGATGTTTTTTTTCTTTCTCTGCGCCTTGTTTTGCATGCTCAAATGGCACTAAATTCCTTCATTAGGGATGATAAAGTCATATTGCATTCTACTGTATTCTAAATCTGTCTCTCCCGGGAGGTATGCAGGTATCCCATGGGGTTGCTGGCTGCAGCTGGCACAGACCTGGCCAGGGTTCGACACTAGCCTGAGGGCCCATGCACACACAGTAGCAGGGCCTTTACAGGGTGACCCACCCAGCATCCACTGCTGTTTCAGTGATTAAATTACTATAACATTACCACACGGCAAAGAAAATCTTCCACATCTCTTACAACCGAGGTACTAATGTTCAGTGTTAATTAAACTCTGTCAGAGCATATTTGTGTCTTATGGGGATACGACGCATGCTGTCGGACTCAGTGTAACGCTGAAGACATTGCTATGTACATCGCCTATTAATCAAAGTAGGGTGTGTTGCTTTTCTCCTCACATGAAAAAAACAAAGCCTACTTTCTCCTGATGAATTGCACACCTGACGAGCACGGGTCATTAATATATGAGTGTGCATTTTTAGCAAGGGGGAAATAATGAAACAACACAACTTTTAGTCTTTGAAGGTGACCACTGTGAGTGTTTTGTAAGTATGTGTTCATCACACTCATGAGCACAGTTTCAAACAGTTTTTTTGGTTCACCTCAATATTTATTAAATTATTTATTACCAACCCCTCCCCCACTCCCCCATCACTCACACACACACACACACACCCTCCCCCTCCCTCAGGTCCTAGAGGAGACTTCTCAATTTCTTTTTGAATGTCATCCACTTATCTGACGATTTTTATGATAATTTAATCAATATTGATTTCACAGTCAAACTGCTTGGACGTAAAAGGACGACAGTGCTGCCTCGGCCCGCAGTGACTGTCTCCCTCACAGCAGTTCAGAGAGTGTGAATCAACTAAAATCATGAGGAGAAAAAAAAAAAAAAACAGAATGTATGCCAAGGTTTTAAATGTGCTATTAGCCAATCACGTTCACTTTTTGCTGGTTCTGACTATGACATCATCTGTGAAGGACATTTCATTGTCATGACATCATGTTTAGATTTGTTTTATATCCATCAGGGCTGACTAACTGTTCAAAATTGGTTTGAATGCTAAAAGTAGTTTATGTGGGACATGCAGGTAAGCTTCATGTTGGCCCACAGGCAGGTGGGTGGTAGTTTCAGGCTCTGTATGTGTCTATCACTATATCACTGAACATCCATCCATTATTTCCGTGAATTTGTATCTTAAAGGTTTCATTGTGTGTATGAGATTAACCGCAAGCATAAAAACAGTAAAATGTCACCCCTTTTTATTTTCACACCACAGAATGTCTTTTTCATGAAGTTCTTTCAAGAAATCATTTTATGAAAAAGGGCAAGTAGCTCATTTTATTAGAAGTGTGGCCCTGCTTCTGGCGTTCACGGCCTTTCTAAATAATCGTCCACGGTGCAAAACGAGAAGCCATTTATTTGGCAAGAAGTCTGTGAAATCGGACAAGAGGCTCAAAGCCAGAAGCAGCACAGGTACATGGTTGCGCATATTTATCGCACCAGTCTTTTTTATTTTCTTTTTTTTTTCATTTGTGCGACAGTTATATCGGGGGCATCAATCTCCAGTTCCTCAGAACTACAGCTGTCGTCTTCATTCCGCAGGACCACATGGTAAATAACAGGCTTTGTTGTTACTCAGCACTTAGTAACCGATTAAAACAGTTGATCACACAGCCAGCTCACCTCACCTGGTTTTCTTGGGTGTGAGCTGGTTGTGGATTTTCAGGTGAAAGCAAAAAGACTGCACTCACTGTGGCCCTCCAGCCTCCAGGAATGGCCACTATGGGCACCAGCTTCCGCTGGTTTTATGCGATTTTCCCATCAATCGGCAGTTAATTTAGGCCTCAGGAACAAGGTGCAGAGACTCTTAAGCTAATTTGTGGCTTAAATTAAAACCTCAAGTGTTTAACACTCCAAAAAATTCAAGCCCTCAAGCACTGGAGTCTGAAAATTGTGAAGGAGAGAGGCCCTAGCTGTAGCGCAAATATGCTTATCGTGTAAGGTTAATACGAATCACATCGGTCTTTTGTATTCTCCACAAGCACAAAGGAACGTTCCCCCAGACCTTCACTTCTAGTATGAATACCAATAAGCAGTAGAGCTTCCTCATTCTACTGGATAATACCCAGAGATATTTCATTTTGAGTCTTAACAGCCAAGTGATTGCGTTGGGCCCGGTGGAGCGACATACAAGGAGGAATATTTCTTCCTTTCCCTGGCTGGGAGAGGTGTGGATGGGGGGGGTGGGGGGGGGGGGGTCACAAAGGGGAAAGAGGTGAAAATACGAGCTCAAGGCCGGATCTGGCTCCTTTCTTAAGTACCCATATAAAAGAGACTCTCGCTCTCTCTCTCTGGCTGTCTGGACCGCTGGCTGCCTTGACCTCCTGCCTTGGGAGGTGGATCTCAGCTTGAGCTACAAATCAATGGTGGAGGGTCAAGGCCTCATACATACCATAATAAGAGCAAAGGATCAGTGGTGTGTGCTCACCCATAGCAACTCCCTACCCTGCCCGCTCCTCCCCCTCCTACACATTCTACAGAGCTTCTCTTCCATTGTAACAGGACAAAGAAAACCCATACATGTCCAATGGCACAGTCCACACAAAGGACTGCACATTTTTCTGTTGAATACTGACATTGGTGTTCACGTCACTTTTTTCCATGCATTTATAACCCTTGCTTTTGGGTTTTTTTTTTTCTTCTTTACTTTCACCCTGCGCTCCAAAAACAGTTGAGGCGCAGGGAAGCAGGTGAGGGTGAGGTGAGGTAACTCTGCAATCAGCTGCTTTCCACCGAAGTGCTGAGTCGCGACAAAAGACAGCACACCCTGCGGATCTCAAGGACCGTCACTGAGGACCGCTAATGTACAGCAATAAACTTTATTGCACGTCACTTTGTGCAGACAAAGCTAAATAAATTGCACCTTCACACTCATATCAGTCAACTCCCTAGGAATGCACAGGTGATATTAGTTATAATGTATTTATTTTGGATGGGAGTCATGTGTGTATCTCTTACATTTAAGATTTGATGATGCATTTTCATGTTCTTAGTGTCAATTAAAAATTAAGAGAAAAAGCACTCTAAACATATGACATGTGATTTTAAAACTGTTTGTTCTTGATAAAAATGTTGAGAAATGTACAATACATGGGTTTGTGACAGGTCAGTGTGTTTGAAAAAACTTATTAATACTTATTAATATTAATACTTCTAGTACTACTAGTACTACAAAATTTTGCCTAAGGCACAAATAGTCCAGGGCCACCCCAAGGGCAGGTGTTACTCAGGTGTTACCTGCTCAGTTTAAATGGCATGGTGAGGCTGAGGGGGATCATGCGGAAAGAGTCCACACGGGCATGGAGCAAGGCATGCTGGGATAGATGCTACAAATCACTGAAACGGTGACAGTGAGAAGCTGACTGATTAAAACTGCTGCACGCATGCATGCACAGCTATGGTTCTATGCGGGCATGTAGTAAATACACACACACACACACACACACACACATACATCATGGGTACATACAAAGATCAGCACACACTCATACACACACATAGACACAACCCACACTCAATGATGACTGCACACATGTACATACACACAGCCATACTTGTGTGTGCATACACAAATACATTCCAGTACACACATACCAACTATGTCCAAAAAAGCCATTACAAAACTAGTCCTGGTCAAAATGTGAATCTTTCCTCCCACATTAAAAACTGCTGAATATTCAAAATGACTGATTACAGTTGGCTGATGCACCAATTACCAACTCCTCAAATATTGACGAAGAGCCAGGGCACCAGGGTGTCTCCTCACACCGTAGTGTCTTGCTTAATGAAGTGCAAGCTTGAATGAAAACAGGTAATTAGCGTGTTTGTTTGTGTGCGCACATATGTGCATGTGTACATGTGTGCATGAGCGTGTGTCACACGGGGGGGGTGAGAAACATCTGCTTTTTTATTATGAAAATCATAAGCCGTCATCAGGCAAAAAAAAAAAAAAACATCAGCCTTCCTGGAGATAAAGATGCCGGCAGGGGCTTAATTTATCTTCGAGCACCACTAAGTTCCCTTCTTCAGATTCGGGGCGTGTGACAAAGACGGCGCTATGAACTGATTCATCAGTGTTGTGCTTGGACTATCAAATAAACCTTGCTGATAAGTGTCTGTAACACTAATCTCTCTCTGCCAGTTTCACTGGGCTCTCTCTCCGCAGAGCAATACATCATTTAAATTGAGTTTTTTTCCCCCTACTACCTATGCAACAGTTGCTATCCTTAGACCCATGCAAGCAGAACAAGAGTGCATAGATGGAAATTAGTTGGAGGGACTTCCAAACTCCTACCAAGAAGTATTGCTGTATATGGAGAGTTCAATGTCAAGGCTTTAAATGGCTTTCAGGCAGAGACACTCAGGGTGTTTAAGCCCAAGCTGGACGCAATGCCGGATACACACTGCATAAACTGCTTACCTGCAACACTCTGTTGATAAATGATGAGAATTGTAATGGCTTTTAATGGCTTGCAAGGCCTTGTTGTGGATGCAAAAACCATTGGGATGTTCACGTCCAGGCTGGGCGCAGTGCTGGATACACTCTAAACACTGTAGTTAAGGCACAAGCACATTTGGTACGCATACCCTGTTCTCATGATAATGTATTCTAATATTTATGGGTAAGTCAGCCTCAAATTCCTATACTGATATTGGAAGGTATTATTTAACACAAAGAGCAGTCAAGAGATTGCCAGGTCATGTATTTGGTGTGTTCAAGTCCAGGCTTGATGCAGTGCTGGATACTCTGTAGGTAAATGGTGAGCCTGGCTGAGCTGAATGATCTCTTATCATTCAGCTTCTGCTTGTTGTTCTTCTTCTGATTCTTCTCCAACAAATGCAACCCTCATATGTATGCTTACCAGGCTATCACCTGCATAATGTACTTTTTTTTTGCATGTGTTTAGTTTGAATGTGTTATTGAAACAAAGACCAGACACAAATACAGCGGTGTGCGCTGCCAGTTGTGGCTAAGAGTCACACGTGAGTTCTTTGTTGGCTGTGTCAGGCTGTAAAAACAGGTTTAGGATTGGGCACAGACCACCCTTTCAGAGAAGACTCAGGCCTTTTGCAAATTTACAGCACTGGGTTTTACTATGAGGAACGTTTTTTTTTCTCTGCCTCCTCTCTGAAGCCTCCTACATAGAGGAAATGTCTGAAGGAGAATGAAAAGTGATGTGATTTAAACAGGCCTCAGAACAGCAAAAAAAAAAAATGATTCGATTGTGATCCTGTGTTCCTCGGTGGTGCTGCTGGAGACGTTCATGCAAATTAAATCCTGAGATTAATTCGTCTTGGATTCCGCTGTTATCATGCAAAGGCAGCGAAGCGTGCTGGGCGGACAATTTATGTGAGAGTCTCTCAAGAGGTCCCGTTTGAGATGGATCTAATACATCCCACTGTCATTACCACGCCGGGGTCTGTGCCGTAAAATCACCAACACGCCAACCCACAAGGCCAAAGGTTCATTTCCTTCATGTGTTTCTGCCATTGCCTCTCTTTCCAAACACCTAAACTATGTGGCTTCAATGAATGTACACAAATACACATAAATACTATTTCATATGTGTGAATCCTATTAAGTGAGGCTAGCAGTAAAGGTTAAGCAAATTCGTATTTTATTTCAATTGTATGTCAAAGTTTACTTTTGAACAGAAACCTGCACTTTTGAGCATCGCCTGTGAATCCAACTGGAGGTTGAAACAGGGAAATATGTAAATAAGCCCCAAAATAAGTGTCACTTATGAAAACCAACCAGCCAATAACTACCCAAGACCAGCTGTGGACCGACCAATAGCATCCCTGATAATTCTTAAGTTATGTGACACAGCTGAAAAGGGCCAATCGTAAACAGGATGAGGATGATGTCATTCATGACTGAGGCAGACTTTTTTTGAACATATGATTTAGCTTCATCTTGAAAAAAAACATCCCACCTTTCAAACCCTTTAAATAAAATGGTCAGAGCAGTAGTTGTATGATCTCTGTTTTCATAACACTAAAAACCAGCATTGTGGTGTTGTTTTCTGATGGTTTAACAGAAGATATTGATTGATGTATTGATTTTTTGTCAGGATAGCGCTCCAGTTTAGCAATGGAGGGGTGCCAAAGCCGAACCTCTGGTGACCTTTATTGAAATGTTCCTACTACCATGAAATCAACAGAAGGGCCCGGAGAACACGCACCATTACACGCACATATCATTAGTTAAGACTCAATCAAACTGCTGGGAATAATATTACATCATGTCTGTTGTTTCGTCACTGTCTTGGCTTATAGTTCTGTGATCACGGTCAGCACCATTCCTGTTTTATGCACATTCTGCGGTGAATTTATTAAACCTTTGCTGGGAACAATCCCACTGACATTCAGAATCTCTCACTGAAGGGAGTCCAGCCTGAGATATCAGATCATGTATACATGCCCATCTTTATTCTATTTTGTATCTGCAAATGAATGTTTTTACAAGTTGACATAAGGAAGGCCATGGGCTTGCGTGTGGCTATGAAGCAATCTGCATACAGTTCAAGATGGAACATGTTCAGTAGATACAGAGATGTTACTGTTTACGGCATCTGAGCCGCTGGTCCCCACGTAATTCCCATATCTAGCAGTGATTACAGTGGCCATATTTCTCAAAGATTAATACAGGAGACCAATCAACATTAACAAGGGCCGGTGAGGTTGGGGAGGCCTGGGAGTTTGGGTTGATATCCACAAAAAAAAAAAAAACTAAGAATTTCTCCTTTCTGAGCAATGAAATACTATAGTTTAGCCATCAAACCTGCTGCAGCCAGGCAGATACCACAAAAAATCATTATATTACACATTGCCAAAATATGGGACATTTGACATTTTTTCCCTAAAAAAGGACAGGAAGAGAAGCTGAAGTACAGGACTGCCTTGGACAAAATGGGCTGGCTGGTCATCGTCGCCATGATGGAAGGGCTTGTATTGCTCATTTTGATTGTAACTGACATCCGCTACCTATGGGGGAGGTCTAACATGCAAATAAGTCCTTGTCATACAGGAATCTGCTAAGAGAAGCTGTCATTCATTCAGATTGTCATTTAAGTAGTGTGATGAAGCTGTCTTGTTTGCCCCATGTATTAAAAATACAGGGATATGGAAATCTTAGAGACAGGAGTACGTGTGGAGAATTGTTCTTTTATTTAAAATGTGCACAAGGGAAAACTACCTTTCCTGGGTTGTACAAACACAGACCAGACAAGCGGTTCGATAAACTGAATTTATTAGAGGAGGAAGCTTATGACTAACTCTTCTGTTGGCTATGCTCCCTGTTTATTGGGTAGCTGCTTATGCCCATAAACTGTACACACACACACACACACACACACACACACACAGACTAGGCTTAATGCCCTGATGGAGCAGGTGTAGAGCAACTGACCTGTTACCAACCTGCAACTTCACACAACAATGGGCAGAATGTTCCAACAAACAAATTTCCTGGTTCCCATTTTTCTGGGTTGGAAACTTTTTAGCAAACAGAAGAATGATCATTCATCTCATTTAACCCAAAAGTGGCAAAGCTACCAGTTGCTAACAGTGACACAGTGATTTTTAAGTATCACTGTGTTTGTCTGTGTAAAACCTTTTGATGGGTTCAGACCAGTCAGTGATCAACAGCTACATTTGGCTGCATCCATTAAAGGTTTATGAAATCATCAATAAAAAAGTGACACTTCTTTGTCATCACTGCTGTTTATGATATCACTATTGTCCTCAGTCTATCTTCCAAGCCAAGAATGACCAGGCCCTCTGATTGGATGGAATTCTGAGTCCCCTGTTGCTCCATTTGTCCAATCAGCTGCATGACAAAGAAACACCAAACAATCTTTAGAAACACCAGGACCACAGATCTTCAGCACCATGAGTGAACACCATTTTAGGAGTATTAATCACATATCCAACCACTGTATAACACTTGACAAACCTGCATCGTACAGCCTGAGTAGGGGCACAGCGAGAACACCATTGTTTCTGAGCCCCTGAGCAAGGCCCTTAACCCTAGATGAAAGTGTCAACTAAATGACTATAATCTAATGTAATGAGTAAACATCTCAGGTAGTCTCTTACAAACTGTTGTGATTAGTTAAGGGGTTTTTACATCAGTGTATCACAGACACTGTGAAAACTAAAGAAAAACTCAGCATAACCTAATGTATGTAGTCCATCTGGCCTTGGTCTACTTTTTAACATTCTCTGACAGAGTCTACAAAATAAGAATGAGCCACAGTCCACACAGAGGTCCAACTGACTGACATCTGACTCCTCATTCATTTAAACCATCCATTCAATTCAGACCTATCTATTATGAAAAACCCACAGGCAGTAAGACCAGCAACGGCAAAGCCAAACCCAAACTGAAAAATGATTCTACCTGTGTTCAAATATTCAGAACAGAACAAAACTGAAGATATCTTGACATTTATTTTTGACTTTTTTTCCAGTTGTAGGGGCATAAAAGTACTGAATGATCAAACTAGTTGAGTTCAGACTAGGTTTTGTCAGAGGGCTGTCTTGGACAGGTTTTTTTTTTTTTTTTTACATATTTGTCCATCTGAAACTGACATTCTGATATTATATACACTGTACTGATTTTTAAAGAGGAAAATAGTTTTTGTTTGTCCCACCAGTGTTGTTTAATGTTATAGGCCCATGTTTTTGGTGCACATTCCCACTCATTTAAGTCCCATATTATTGTCATACATGTGCTTATCAAGACCAAGTTTTCATAATGCACTCCACACACAAAAAAAAGATTTTTTTCCAAAGAAAACAGTGAAAATATTCAACAATGTCAAAATTGTGGACCTAACAGTTTTCCAAGATAAATGCCAACAGCCCACCACCAGAGCACGAGACAATACGCTTGTCAGTTTCATCAGAAAACTAAGTGGTGCAAGGCTGTATTTTAAGGCTTAACAGTAACGTGCTGTAACGATGACATGTTAAATCAAACTCCGTAATACAGCTGTTATTTTTGCGAGAATAACAAACACTACATTAGAGTGTATTTAATGCCACAACTGACACGGTTTGTCCTGTTACTCCAGAATAAATTTACTCGACTTGACGCCTCGGTTGATTTCAATCTCAACACAGCCAGCTGCATTTTCCTCGTAAATTGCTAAGTGCAGGTGCGGACCAGTGATTTTGAATAAGTGAAAGCCTGGCTCGCGCACACTGTCTCGTGTTTTTTTTTTTTTTTTTTTTTTTGTCCCCTTTCATTTCCATGCGGACGATTTCCTCCTCCACACCTTATCGTTTTACATTTTCATATTAAGCCTCCCGTCTGAGGTGTTGGACCCTGCAGTCGACTGCAGCAGCTCTTAGAAAAACATTACTTTTTTCTTGCCACGAGATGCCGCGTCTTACAGATTGAATGCAGTTTCTTCAATTTCTTTCAGCGTTGCTGCGGTTGGTATCGTCCTCATGTCCGTCTTCTCGAGACCCGCAAGACTAGAATGCACGGGCCAACCAGCTGAGGAAGGGAAACGTTTTGTACACTGAGCTCGCGGAAACCACTGACCGACCAGAAAGGATGCTTTTTCTGCGCCGTCCATCATCGCAAGAAAAAGAACGAGATACACGCAAACCTGTGCGTCTCGAGTTGAGTGTCGAAGTTGGGGCTCTTTCGAGTAAATGAAATAACACAGAAACCTGTCCGTAATGGATTTATTCGATTCTAAAGGATCGTTACTTACATAGGGATTAACCAAATCCCTTTTGTAAATCTTTTCTTTAGAAGATTGCAAAGGTGGAGCGATTAGAGAGAGCTGATGACGGACCCGTTAATCCCATCAGTGCATCGGAGGCACCGAGAGCTCTTGGAAACGTTTGGATGGAAATCAGGCGAATGTTTAGACGCGTTACAATTTTATATGAAACCGGTGATTAATTGTTGTTTCTCACCCCGGAATGCCGCATTTTTATATGCCTCATAATTTTCCAGTTCTGATGAGGATTATCTGTCATACCGTATGTACTGTACACCCCGGGTGCTGGTAAAATGATCTCTTTTATCCAGTTTTGACATTTCTCTGCATATCGAGCCTTTCCGCTTCGGAGTGTTGTCTATCTAAATGGAATTAGTTGAGATTGAAGTCCCTTGTCAAAGGAATAGACATGGTACATGGGTACAGGTTGCTTCACGGTAAGTCCTCTTTTCCAGATCATTTAACTACTGCACATGTTCACTTTGAAGCCCCAGTCATTCTGTTAAACCACTCTTTTTTTTTCTTTTCTTTTTTTACCGAATTCTGAGTGTTTTCTTGAACAGTTTTTTTTCTTGCACCGTGTCTTTAACGAATACAAAAACAGATTTTACACTCAGTCTGGTCCTTAGGCGCTCAGTTTGTATTTACTAAAGTGAATGTTGTAGAATAAATATTCTGTGCTCATTCTTATAACGAATGTTGGAAGTTTTTGGTAAGATGGCAGTCATTACTTTGAAAAGGTTTCCATTCTTGAATGACAGTGTCTTGCTGTTTCACTTGCAGTAAAATGTATGCTCCTGTCTGTTCATCTTAATGAAAAATCTCTCCAAGCTGAAATTGGCGTTGAAAATGTCATGTCTCATAACAAGTCCGGAAAGACATTTCCGAGTAGATCTGGGTTAATCTAATGTATTTATCACTGGGGATTCATGTTCGTAATGTCCAGTGGGGTCAATCTCCATTTTTTAGGAGTTAAATGAAAATAAATATATGTAACACATAATACCGAAATGCAGTTTCTTTGAAATATGTATGTCTGTGACTTGAGAACAAACGTTGAGACGTTTCTCGTAAATATTTTAGGATATGTGTAGTTTTCAAATAAATGGCTTTTTAAGTATGAAATAACCTCCTGCTCGAGACGTTGTGCTTCGGTCCAGTTCTTACCACTCTGTCCTCTTGAAAACTAGCGATGAGACACCTCATCGGTTTCGTCCACATCAATTTTTGTTTCGTCTTTTGTCGCAGTTGTTGCAAGTCTCATCGTACTTGGGTTGTCCGGGGCAACGAAGAAGACAGCAGGTAACGAATTCATTTGCTCAGATTTACTGTCCTGCACGTATGCATGACGTTGGCGACCATAACTCCAAGTTGTTGTTTTGATTGGCACGCAATTGATTAAGAAGATGAAAAAACGCCTTCCGACCCCGAATGCGCTATTAATAACCCGGTTTAATATTCAGTGGAGGCGGCTATCCTGGCGCAACTAATATCGTAACCTCTGCCATTTTTATCTTTGCTGGTGTTTTGTATGTGAGCGACTGAAGGCGAGCCTCTTTGTGTTTCCTAGTGAAAAACAACTCTGGAGTGCAGCCGGCTGGTCAATGTGGTACGTGGGTGAAAGAAGCGGAAGGAGGGTTTTTCACCTCACCCAACTACCCCGAAAAATACCCACCAGAGCGAGAATGCATTTACATTCTTGAAGGTAAACATAAGTTTTCCCCAACCATTTGTCTGCCATCACAGGAAAAATACGTTCATGTTTTGCTTTATATTATGTTGTGTGATCCTGTCTAATTGAATATGATCATTAATTAAATCGGACCTGTATGTCAGAAGACATTTTGAGACATCACTTTCTCAAATAGATAGTGATTAAGTCTTTGAGGCAAAGGATATCCATGATCAGTGGAGTCCAAACACCGTTGCCATGGAGGGTCCTGTATATGCCAGTCAGATCTCCAGTCTCCACTCTTGATTTAATAATTACATTAATTGCCAGATTAGTAATGAGACACACAATAAATATGAAGTGAAAGGCACTAATTATGTTCTCTCAATAACAACTGTTGCATGTATTGAACACAGTTACCCACAGACAGGGGAAAAGGGACTGGCCTAATCATGGCAGCATTGAGCAGTTGGAAAGAAAACCGTTGTACATATGGCCCTCCATGACACGGAGTCAAATCTGATGTTAATCACGTAAATATATAGTATTTAACCGTAAATATTAAACCTTAAATATCATTTACCCGGCTGATAATCAGTGCTGTAAATCAGTCACTTACCCCAAAGCTGACCTATGACCATAACATCTTTGAGTGTAAAGTCAATGCACCAATGCAATGTTTTTTTTTTGTTTGTTTTTTTTTCTGACAAGGAAGACCTGGCCTCTCCATTTTATACTATTGAAGGTTGTTACTTAATTTTGTGTGAAAGGCCAGATTTGTTAGCAATACAAATCACAAAATCACAAACAAACCCCTACCATCCATTGGTAAGGGGAATAATTGGATGTCTATACTTGTCTGAAATATAAATCCACAGTGTCATTACTTTAAGGGAGTTTGATCTCACCGAGACCTCAGTGTTGAGAGTTTCATCATTCACCATCAGTTTCTTTGGATCTGCATTTCAGGTCTTTGCCAGATCCACGTTTACGTTAATCTGGTTTCTTGTTCTGCTTCTCCTGCACCCACAGCTGCACCCAAACAGTGCATTGACCTCTACTTTGATGAGAAGTACTCCATAGAGCCCTCATGGGAATGTAAATTTGACCACATTGAGGTGCGGGACGGGCCCTTTGGGTTTTCCCCAATCATCGGACGCTACTGCGGCCAGGAGAGCCCATCCTACGTCCGATCCAGCGGCCGGTACCTGTGGATAAAATTTGTCGCAGATGGCGAACTGGAGGCCATAGGATTCTCCGCGAGATACAATTTCACCCCAGGTAAAAGAGCAAAGACATTTCCCTTCTTATTTCTGTTTTGTGATGTATAACAAATATTTTACAGGGTTTAAAAGCAACTTTCACAGTTAACCCCGGCTCAAAGTTTGCCTGAACTTGAGCACTTAAGTTTTATCCAGGCTCATTGCATAAGATACAGAAAGGTCATAGGTCAAGATACTATAAGGTATAAACACATGATGGATGACACCTGCTAGTTTGAGTCACATCAGTAATTCTGCACATAAACTTGAACACATTTTCTATGAAGTTCATGTTTGCCAAAATGCTGTGTTGACTTGTTGTTGCACTACTTTAGAATCACAGGAGATAGGTCACTGTTGAACACCTGCTCACACAGGTTGGAACAGCATAGATTTTCACCTGGAGCAAACAGAGAGAGTTGTGCATCCAGGGTCCTGCTCGTATCAGCTTGTCCATTGTAAACACAGCATGTATATAAAGGCGAGATGTTGTCATGGAGATGGAAAATGGTGATGTAGTGCTCAGACTGTAAATGAGAATTCCATACAGAAATAACAATCAATATACTTATCAAATATGAAAACAGAATTTGATGTTACAGATGGTATAAAAGTTCATAGTATAAAAGATTACTGACAAAAGAAAATAAATTGGGGTGAAGTGGGGATGGGGGAGAGAACAATAAATATAAATATGATAAATGCCTCATAATTGGTAAGAAGATTACAACAAAGGCCCATAGAAACAAAGTTACAAGCTAAGGAGTTGCCAGGTGCTTTTCACTTTCTCCCTCTAGAATATTTCTCTATGGCTGCATTTAGATGGCAGCCCTTGATGTTCAAATCTGATTTGTTTTTCAACACTGTTGTTTTCACAAGGTTATTCACACATTAATTTACAAGTGACTTGAATGGATTCATGACTTCAAACGAGCTATTAGTTTGCTGAAATTCATTTGCCAGTCATTATTATTTTTGGGATGGAGTGATGATGTGAGTCAACATACCGTCTGCAACTTTCTGAATGTCTTTTTAAAATATGTCAGTAATTGTCAGGGTCGTTGGGAGGGTATTTACTCACCCTGGCTAACCTGGGAACAAATACAAATTTGTGAGCATGAGGAGTAGCTATGTAGAGTGTGAATCTGTAGAAAAATCTGTGGTCTGGACCAGCATGTACCTGCAGTGGGAGTATTCTTTGTTCAAAGTTCCTCTTGTTTCAATCTCATCCAGGAATGCCAGCTTTTGTGACTAGCACTTAAACACCTGTCTCCGCTGGTCAAGGTCTTGATTGAAGACCATGATCGCTTGATTAGCTGTGTCGGGGTGTTTCAGCGCGGCGTCAGAACAAAAGCCTGCACCCGCACGGGCCTTTCTCAGAGAGGACAGGAGATCCATGCCCTGGTTCCTCTCGACAAACCTGACTGCACACAAACCATACGCGGAATTTCAATTGAAATTTGTCTGGGCTTATAACTTCTGGGTATGACACCGCCATTGTACCCTTGAGGATGGTCCCTCACGTGACTACTTCAGAAAAATAGCCAGCTGTATAAATGGATGGCATATACCAATGTAAGCCACGTACTTCTCACTGTGTGTAACAAGCTCTGCTAGATGCCTAAAATGACATGTTAAATGTTCAATCCAGACACCTGCACATCATCCTTATTGCAACACTCTGGTTAGGTATCTGTTTAGAATGGAGAGAGCAGAAGGCACCAACTACATTTTATACTGTTTTTTTTTCTGCACTCGTGGTACTCTGGACCTCCATGCATCCATCCGTTATCTTTACCAGATTCATCCAGTCTGCAGTCAGCCTAAGACCCGGGTAGTAGCTTGGGTGAAAGGGGCTCTGCATGGATGGAGTCATGAACAAGGCACATGGAGCATGGATGAGGGGGTGCTGAAGGGAGCGCGGGGTTTTGCAGCAGCGGGTGCCGAACGTGGGAGATTTCTCTTCCGTTTATCGCTGCTTCGCTTTGGAGGGGAATTGGTTTTAATGAATCCAAGAAAGGGAGCTTCATCTGCAAGCTCAGGTTTCGCCTCCGGCCACCCGATGAGGAATTTGGGCGTCAGTTCGCGCTGGCTGGTACACGCTTTGTCTATTAGCCCTGACTAATTCATTTCTTTAAAAATTGGGATACTTTTTTTTTTCCATTGATTAAAACGTGTCAGGGGTTTGACTGTCTGTGAAATTAATGAAAAATTGTTGTATAAGAGCTGGAAAAAGATAATTTGATAGAATATCCTGCTCAGAATTAAGGCCAAATTGCATGGCGTTCAGATATATAGGGGCCTTAGCCTTAAAGTGGAATTTCTGTCATTTCAGGCTGGGTTTGACAAGATGGAAATGGGATACCATTTTAATTTCATATAACAACTTTTACATGGAGAGGTACTTTTCTGAACCAGCCTTAGGAACCAGGCCTTATAAGACTGAAAGTTACTTAGCATTTGCAGTCATTTTCCTCCTGTCATCTTGCCTAAAAACAGCAGCTGCACCTGGGACATGTTCCTGCACTCCATGGGCCTCCGGAAAACAACCAACGGGCCCGATTTTTGATGCCAAAATAAATGAATTTAATAAATAAAAACCTCCCGATTTTGGTTTTAAATGACCTCACAGCTGCCTTTGGAGGCACTGGCATCCTGATTTGCATGAGTGATGGCTTAAATATACGCCCTTTTACTTTTTTCTCCTCCTCCAAAAATGGAAAGCAGAGAGAGCACTTGTTACCTCTGATGAATCGTGACGGTTCTATGGGAGACTGAAAAACGGAAAGCAGAGAGAGCACTTGTTACCTCTGATGAATCGTGCGCCGGCACAAAGCGCGGCCTTCTTGCGCTTCGCCTTTTGTGCTACCAGCTGTCAGGAAGTGGAACGAACCTTCACTGAGGGGGGCGGGGAGTGGGGGGTAAGGGGCCATTCCTTCCAAGGATTTAGCAGTAAGCCCCAGGAAAAAAACTCACCCCCCCACCCCTCCACCCCCCTTCCAGGCGGAACACGGGCCACACTTTGGAAATGCAGCGTGTGTGATCAGTCGACACACAGGAGCCGACGCTTTGGTGGAATACACATTACCACCGTGACCTAACACTCCTCAGAATAACCTTGGGTTTCGGAGCCCTTTGAGAAACCCCAGAGGAGCAGAGGTTGGTATTCATGAAGGAGAGAAAGTAAACCCAGGGTGAGGGAGGCACAGTCATTATTGTACACGCACAAGAGGAAACAAAAAACACTGCATGACATGGGCTCATGACCCAGAGTGGGTAAGTTGGGTTCGAATCTAATGAGTAGTTGAGTAGTTCACAGTTTCTTATTTATTTAAAAAAATTTTTTTTTTTTTACTCTCGAATCGCTGGCAGTACCTTGAGGTTCCTCTGTAAACTCCACACCTGCACACCTGAAGCAGGTTGACACTTGGGGAACTCATTCTGGTGTTGGAACCTGTTTGGGCTGGGCGTAGAACCTGAATCCTTGATGGGACCGAGTCAATAGTTGTGTGGGGGTACTTTGGCCAATGGGCACATCACTCCATCTTTATTCTCATCCTGTGTCTGCATCACCTCCCATGATTCCATTCTGTAGTGCCTGATGGCAGGCAAGCATAACAACCAGCCAGATGTGCTGGCAGCAAGGCTGTTTCTGTTCACCTTGCAGAGTGTACGAACACAAAAACAGATTTACTTCAGCATCTCCAGGCTCTGTAGCACTTGAAGACACTCCGGGGCCCAAAAAAGTGGGTATTCTGGTAGGATTGCATGGACCTCATTAAAAAAACAACTTGTAGCAGCTGTGTAGCAGGATTGAATCAGTGCAGCTCCTTAAGAACATAAAATGTGGTGACAAGAATTGGCCCATTTGGCTAATGTTGGTTTTAAATTCTGCACAGGCAGCATGTAGAATTTTTGCATATGGTCGACTGAATTTGTGATTATGTGTATAAAAAAAAAAACAGCAGCATAGAACCAGGACTATAAATGTGTTTAATTGTGGGATTAATAAAATTGGTTGCCAGTCCAGTGCATGTACATAAGTGATTGTTAAGCCTGAAACTTGGCTGCACAGATCAGCACACAAGTTAAAAAAGAAAAATAGGTCGAGCCTATTCCCATGAATCAAACATTGCTCTGTGATGCAATTGTTGTGTTTGGAGGAAGTGATTCCCATTGGTTGAAAGAGTACAGTGTATAACCGCTCTTTGTAGCTCCGCCCATTCTGTGCTTCAGGAAATCTCTCACTAGGAAGGGGCACCATATTCAAAGTCTTTTAAGTATATCAAGTGACACTCACAAAGGCTAAACTTTTGTACCTCCTGTGTGTGCTCTTCAAGGTCATACATTTACAATCCATCAAAGCAGAGGGCAACCAGTCAGACCACTTCAAACACTGACCCTCTCTCAAATGAGAGTCAAGAGCTGTATTATGGGTTTGCTGTGGTTAAAAATGTTCAGTTCAGTTCTGACATGCAAACTCATGAATAAGGTTTGAAATGAAAGAAAAAGAGAGGAAAAAATAAAATACTTCTCTGTTAAGGAAAAATTTCTCCGTTAGTAGTGGTTGTATTGAGTTCCCCTCAAGGTATCTCTTTGTGGAAGGTCTCACAGTTATAAAAAAAAAAAAAAATGAAAAAGCAAACCTGAAATTTTTAGGAAGCATATGGTTCTGAGGTACATGAGTGAGATGTGTAATTTAACAGACAAAAGGCACATATGAACCCTTTGAAAGCAATGTTTACCAACATTATAATCACCCTAGACGGAGAAGGAAATCAGGGTATCACTTCTCTCTTCAATCAGCCTTTTCACATAGTGTGTTTTTGCTTTTCAGGCCCCTATGATAATTACTGGTAGTCCCTGTCACTGAGAGTGGGAGCTCATTTGAACAGCTGAATTTGACAGGAATCGATAAAGTCTGTTTTTAGGTCGACAATTCAATTAGGCTCTAAACATACAGTGGTCTGAGTTCAACATTACTCTTTCTTTTGATGAATAAATTTGAGTATTCATTTTACTCTCTGAGTCAGAATTCAGAAACTTAAACAAAATTAACCTGTTTTTTCCGACTCTTGTGAAGAGAAAAACACATTTATTTTGTAATCTCTTTGGGGGATAGGCTGTGCATCAAACAGACTGTGTTCAATATGGCTGTTTTTGAATATAGCTAGATGTCTACATTGGTAAGGCAACAATCACAGAACTGAGTTGAGTATATTTCCATGAACCGGTTGTTTATTAGCGACGCTAACTAGTGGTGAACGTTGGCGTCTCTTCTGGGTCCAGTTTCCAGCTTTGTCCTCTTGCAATGAGAGGGTTTTAAGTAAAAAGGGCTCTGATTGGTTCAGAGAAGACCATAGATGACAACTATCAGTGGCACCACCCATTATTGGGTCCCAGAAATGTAAATTTTAGTTGGGAAGGGGGACCACATTCAATCCTTCAAGTGACCTTTGCATGTGACTGAATGCTTAAAGTCAACAGGAAAGAGCTCGCCAATTCACACACAGTAGCATGCTGTTGGTTGCCTCTCTCCGAGCCGCATGACATCAGGAAAAAGAATGAAAATATTTCTGAGGGGATACCGAAGGCATGCCAGTTAATGCAGTGTGTGTGTGTGTGTGTGTTTTTTTTGTGCGTTTGTTGTTTTCCTTTTTGTACTCGCTGAACCCCGGGTAGTATCACCCTGCCAGAGCGACATCGTTTCACCCCGTTGGAAACCTTTTTGGAGCCTGTTTCCTGGGCTCTGTCATCCCATAATGAGCAACTTTTACGGAGGAGTCCCCTGCCGGGTTGAGGGTGTCACGCCGCCGCCACGGCGCTTTACGGCGATTTTTCGGCGGGCGTTTTATGGCCGTTTGTTGTGTCTAGTTGAAAGAGCGAGAGGGCCTCATTAGCAGCCGAGCTACAAGGTACAAGGAGAGGTCATCTCTTCTCCCTGACTCGGGCTCCGCTAATGAGCGCTCGTCTCCCGCTCGGTACGAGCAGCGGCCTGTCTGCTGTGAAAGGCCTGCTCGTGGGAGAGCCAGTCCGGGGTTAATCACCTGGAGAGCTTTCATAATGCCCCTGCCTGGAGCTCTCTCACCGTATCCTCTGTCAGCTTTTCCCATTTTTTTTCTTCTTCCTTCACCTACTTGTCAAAGCCAATTACCCGAAAATCAGTCCCGACTCCCAAGTTTAATGCCCGCGAGTGTGAACACATTTTTAAAGTGTTCAATCAACATCTGTCCTAACTTTCTGAAGAAGGAAAAAAAAAGTACCAGTTAATTTATTTTGCAACTGAGAGGCAGTTCTGTCAGTTCATTTCGGGATCGCTAACCTCATTTGCAATAAAAAAAAAAAAAGGAAACGAGAGTTTTTTTTTTTTGGCCGCGTTGCGTTGTCAGTCAATTTCACACACACACACACTAAAGCGATATCAGTTCTGAATGAAAAGATCCTTTTAACAGATATGAACCAGATATCACAGCATTTCCTGATCTACACTCTTTTTGCTCATAGTACAGCTTCCTAACATGCACCTGTCTTGCATTTTAAAAACATCTCAGTTTCATGACATTGCATGCATATTACAGGCATATTACACATGAATTTGGAATTATTAATCTCTGTGCAAGATGCAGAATGGGCGGACGTTTTCTCATGTTATCCTGTTAGACTGTCTTTAAAAATACTGCAGTAGTCCCTTTATGTGTTTGACCTTTCATGCTGAGTGCAGGTTGTTTTCCGTAGCTTATATCTTTTCTGTGGCATAAATAACTGTTCCTCTCAGAGAGGACTCCACTGAGCGTAAGCTCTGCCGTTGCACTGCACTGTGTGGTCGAAAGGTTGGGTGAAGGGTGTCATTGTTCACACCTAGAACCACAAAATCTTTCGGCATCCAATAGGGAACTGACACATTTATCAATTATGAATGACCGAATGCAGTTAACCGAACGCATCTTTGTTTGCACAATAACACGCCGTAAAGAGACCATCTGCCAAAGCCTTTATGGCAGTCCGAATGAGAAACCTCAAATTACACATCAGATGCATGCTGGTGTATTTTAATTGCAGAGGCAATTAAGGGCCAATCAATCAATTAATGCATAAAACTTTTATTTTTGTAGCAAACTCTTGACAAAGTCATTTTCACAGAGCATTTAACAGGGGCCTAGCCTAAGCCACTTCTATGCAAAAAGACAACAGTGGCTAAATCCTATGGTGGTAAAGTGGGAGGAGACCTTGACAGGAAGTGGACTCATGGAGGGGAAGGGGAGGCTCTTCTTGCTGGAAGAAGGCAAGAGCCAACCTAACCTTTCCACCTTGCTCAAACGTGTGACAGCAGCGTGTTGTACAGGATTCAAACCCACAAAACACACAACCCTCAGGTTCCCAAGCCCCTTTCCTCCCCCACACTGCAGCCTGTGACCCCCTCACCTCATATCTGAAGCATACGGAGGCGCTAGCAGAGGCGCTGCTTTCCCCCTGATTCCACTGCTAACAGGCCCATGCTAATGGGCCAACGCTTTGAGCCATTTAGCAGAATGAACTGAAGAAACCATCATCAACCACAGCTAACTTACCGAACCCTTTTTCAGTGTTAGAGGTCCAGGGTCAATTTATTTGTCCAAAACACAACCCACCCACCCACCCTCCGTATATGAATGGAATTTCCGGCCAACTACATTTCCTGATTATCTAGTCATCCCAAAATCATTTACGTCATCGTTAACATTTTAGCAACATCTCTTGCTAAAGCTTATGAATGACAGCTGAAAACAGACGTTCATGTGTCCCCGTATGAATGCTGCCCTATATGTGAGCGAGCATTGGTGTATCTAGCTGTCTGCCCAAGGGGTAGCCGGTGCAAACAAATTCCAGGAACGGATAATGGGGCTCAGCCTACCTCGTGGCAGCCACCAGAACATAGTCCCCAAAATGCCCCACACCAGCTTTAACAAAACGCCGCTGCTGAGACGCCGCGAGCACAACTCGGTCTAATCCCCTCAGTCGAATTTCCTGTTTTAGGGAGCTGAATTAATCTGGGCCGCGACATGAAAAACAAGGCTTTCGTTCTAATGGTGGCTGGTGTTATTATTCTGCTCCCCACCCCAGGAAACATGTGGGAGAGGCCCATGCTCAGACAGGGAGTGAAGGCGCGAGATAAGAGCCGCCCGGGTCGCCCCGATCCTCGCGGGGTCCCTCGGATTCCGCACATGGCGTTCGCAGCGCCCCACCCCCATCCCCCACGCCCCGCGTTTCATTAAGTTATTAAAAACCACAGTCAAGCCTGGCATTTAAATCCCCCTTTATGAGGCCCGCAGCGGCCGCCCTTTCCGCTGGGGTCCCTCTTTGTTTTGCGGTTAACAGCCCACATTTCGCCCATATTTCAGCCCCGTCTTGCAGACCCTTTTGTGACTAGCCTTTAGCCTTTGTCGTGATCCCCCCCCCCACCCCTTTACCCAAATCACACAGGGTTTCTCAGAGTGTTGTTGATCCAGCGAATAACCTTTTTTTCCCTCTGCATTCTGTGAACTTGTGATTGGTTTTCTTAAACCAAAAACACAAAAAAAAATCTTTGTAATTATTTATGGTTTATTCCATAAGGATTATGGAAAAAGGCACGAAACCAGCAATCATGTGTGTGTGTAGCCGGCCTATCAAATCAATGTTATAAGTCATGGTTGTCACCGCTGAAAATGAGTGCCTTTGAGGCCCTTGTTTTGCATTACGGTGAGCACCCCATTCACTTCTCTCACCATTCTGACTGAACCCAAGCCCTCAAAGTAAGCGGAGCTCGCATGCATTTTTGATCTCGTCTGTAAAAAAAAAATCACTGATTTCATTCAGCAAAAGTAGTCTTTCATCTTTGGAAAGGGGTATATTTTATTAAAGCCCAAGACTGCACTGATGTAATGTCACGGCTCACTCTTTGCCTTACTGAAGATTGTGTGCAGAGCCGTCTTACCTCACTGTCTCCGTAAATCTTTTATGCTGCATTATATTGATGGGTGAGCGAGTGCTCTCTGAGCTACTGTAGTGCCAGCTGGTTGCTGGTTCAAAATCGCTGGTAAGGCGTTGCTCACTTTTCACTAGAGCAAGACAAATAAAGACCTCCATGACACATCCTAGTGTTTTTTCAGCTATACATCACATCCTGAAGTTGGAAAATGGTGTTGCACAAGACTGAAATTGAAACGAGTGAAAGTATTAGTAATAAGTAACAAAAACACGTACATTTTATGACTTGATTTCCTTCATTCTGTTACATTTTCCAGCTTTCCAGTGTTGACCCCAGGTCTTCATGGGAAAGGTGGTTTGAGATCTCAGTTCACCTACGTGGTGAAAGGACTTCATTATTCCTTGAATACTGAACTCACTAAAGTTTGATGTGAAGAAGAAAAAAAAACAAACCGCTATTTGACAATTTATTAGTGAGTCAAAGCTGAGGACAAACATTTGTTTTAGGCTGTCTTGGGAGACGTTTCAGCAGTTGCACACAGTGGAGTAGAATGATGGTTAATTTTGCTTTCATTTGCTTTTTTTCCCCCCATTTCCCATTTGCTGTCTTTGTTTATAGTTTCGCTGCTCACTTCAATATTTTCCTGAAGAGCGTCCATGGCAGCTGTTTTCGAAGGAGGATTTTTTTCCTTCTTCTTTCCTTTGGAAGTCAGTTGATGCGTCATCGTTTTCATGATGTTCAGGTCCCTGGAGTGGATGTATAAAATATGTGTGTTTCAAAATGTATGTGCTTGAGCGGTACCTGCATTGGATGCCTTTATAGTGTGGAAGCAACTGAAGCTCAGGTCTCAGGACTCTTCCCCTATGATGGGAAAAGCCTTTGAATTCAGGCCGAGGATGTGTTTTTAGCCCAGGACCTGCATTCTTAAAGCATCTCGGAGCAGGGGTGCTGATTCAGGATCAGGTTCCCCCTGTCTGTATCCTGACCTAAGTCATTACGAGCCGAAAAGGCTAAACTGATCCTAGATCAGCGATCCTGTTCTGAGATTCCGTGTGAATATTGGCCCTGAGTCTTGTTATATGGAGTATAAATTCCAATATGCATGCACCAAAACTGGAGAGATGCCCCGCAGTACTGTATATTGCTGATGTTAGTTTGAGCTGAGGTTAGCTCACCTTCAGCCTGGATTAGAACCAAAAAAAAAAAAGAACGACTTAATTGCTCTTAACATTTTAATCGAAAACTAATTCCACAGGTCGCTGGTGAAGACTGTTTACTTTTCAGATCTAAATCACTGAACTGTGGCTGAGCATTGCATGCGAATCGTTCAGGGTGTTTAGCTCCACTGAGGTTAAGCTCTCTTTAACAGGGCTTCATGTGGCACGGTTTCAAACTGTGAGCGTTTGCCAGGCCGAGATTGGTGATACAGTGTCTTTGGGCCAGCACAGTGTCTGCTTGCTGAGTGCAAGTTAAGACACTCTAAACCTGTGATGCATTAAGAATAAAGACTATATGATATTGTATATCTGATGCATGGTTTGTTGTATGGTGTTTGTGATGATGACGTAAGAGTTCAGTTCCTTTTATAGCTGTTTCGGAGGTAACCATAGCAATCACATAACTGTAGGGTTCTAATTGTGCAAATTTTACACTACACGGCTCAGACACAAACACAGGACCACTTACGTTAATGCAGTAATGTCTAATTTGGTTGCTGTGCTGTGGTTTGAGACCATTAAGATGGAACCCTTGGAATTTAACTGCTTTTCCGCTTTGTTGGAGATGTTTTGTTTTGATATCCTGCTGAACTTGAGTCATCCTGATGGTTTTTTTTTGTTTTGTTTTGTTTTTTTGTGAGACAAATATCACATCCTGCAATCTGAAAATGAGTCATAAAATTGACACGCCAGTGAAAGCGTCTGAGAGCGAGACGAATTTCAGCTGTAAAACTCAATTGGCAGGCTTCGTCTTAAAACTATTTCCCATTTGTCACAACGTATGTTCTTGCATTTATTTCAGATGTGATGTAGCTATTCCTAAAGTTGCTGAACTGAAATGAGTGGGCAAAGTGAAGCCTATTAGTTCTATCAGCTCCTACAGCACCTGTTCCTGGTTCCGTTTTAGGAGTATTTCTTAGTCCAGGGGTGTCAAACTCCAGTCCTGGAGGGCCGCAGTGTCTGCAGGTTTTTGTTCTTTCCCTTCGATTGGCAGCCATTTTAGGCCTTGGAAACCAGGTGTGTGGACTCGTTAGCCAACCAGTGATTTTAATTAATCAATTAAGTGCTAAAACACACCAAAAACCAGCTACCACTGCGGCCCTCCAGGACTGGAGTTTGACACCCCTGTCTTAGTCTAAAAACAGGAAGTAGAACTGGATGCAGTTTGGCGTTAGCGTACGAACACAGACCTAAGCCCAGGCACAGTGTGAGAGTGTATATGATTCCTTTTACTTTGTTAAGCAAACCAAATCAAGTCATAAGAGCGAAGCAAAGGTTGTACAAATCAAGAGAGCGGCGTTTGCTTAGCATTTCACGCTACTCTGGCGTATCCTGGGCTACTGATGGATGTAATGGTGTTTGACTTCAAAAGCTGTTCTATTTCAGAGGGATCACGCTGACAGGGTGCCTCTCTCTCTCAGAGTGAGATCTGAGAGATTCTGTGGGGAAATCCCCCTCATCCTACTGCAGCTCTCTGTGCTTCATAAAGGCCAGGACACTGCAGCCTCTGCTGTTACCCTCAGCCACAGCCCCTGGCCTCCCTCCCCCGAGCCCATTCCCCACACTCTCACAGCACACACACACGCGCACACACACACACACACACACACATACACACTTACAAGCCCGCTTACACATTTATAAACATACACACTCGTAGACATTATGCACACATGGACATCCTCGCATGTTTGCAGACAAATTAAGCCAAATACACTTAAAATTTGAATTCTGGAAACGAAATCCACCATATCAATTTTGAATAAAACGTGAGAATAAGCGAACCTAGAATGAAAGTAAAACCATCAGAGATGATACCCAGGTTACAGTGCTGGCAGATACAAACCTAACAGCTGAAGCCAAGGATAGCAGACACAAGCACCACTGTGGAACAGGGCCTCTGTGTAGCTTAGGGTTGACTTGTGCCATGTAGCCTAAATCTGGAGTAAATTAGGTGGTGAGGCGATTTTGGGATCTCTATGCCATCTGGCCCTTGGGGGAATGCTTGTAAGAAAAGAGAAAAAAGCCCCATAAAAATAGCACACTGTATGGGGACAGGAACCAGCCTGACTACATCCAGGGTAAATTGGGTGCTGAAGTGACTGTGAAATCACACTACTGTCTGACAGTAGGGAAACCTGCTGAAGAAGAAACAGAAAAGCTGTGAATAAAAGCAAGGAGCTGTGTGGAAGCACGATACTCCCTTATTTTAAAGGTTAAATAGATTCACTTTTGAATACCATGTTTAAATACTGAGTGTGCGTTGGATTCCGTCAACATTAGTTTGCTTTTTCAACATATGTCTGTACGCTGACCTTAAATAAGTCTGCAAATGCAAGTGAATGAAAGTATGTGATTTTTTTTTATTAATTTCAGCTTTCAGTTCAGCAGTCACAAAATCAATTTTCCAAACTGTGTCACTGAAGAAAAAAAACATATTTTTACACTTATCTATCAGCTCTCTGCAAACAGGGAACCAGTGAAGAAGCACAATTGGTGGCATTGTGAGGTAATGGTTAAGGAACTGGTCTTCCAACTCTGAGATGGTGGGTTCAGCATCCAGGTAGGCCTCTGCATTTGTAGCCTTGGGCAAGGTACTTAACCCAAATTGCCTCTGTAAAATATCCACCTCAATAAAAATGGATAGAATGTAGAAATGTAAACAGGGTAAGTTGCTCTGAATGTGATCGCCTGCCTGCTGAATGCTTAAAAATAAGCTCAGCGCTGGACTGAATCTGCTGCCTGGCAGGGAAGCATTTTTTTTTTTTCCGTGACAACTTCAAGGTTCCCCTGCATTTATTGTATCCTGTGTCTCCACACTGCCTGTTGGGAAGTTTGCTTCTGTCTCTGTCCAAGGTGCTGAAATCCTGTTCCAGAGTCTTTGTGTGACTCACTCCCGTGTCTCTATGCGTGTGTATCATCGACTTGCTCCACCATTTCTACTGTGTCAAACTGATTGGCTGTATTTATTTTTATGTGTTAGGATTCCAGTTAGCTTATGCCAGTGTAGAAGCTGCTATTCCTGGAATCCACACAGAACACAGCAAAAAATTGACACCAAACAAAAATAAACAATATTCAATTAGAAGAAAAAATAAAATGGCAAAAAAATCCACGTTTTCCACCCTTGTTTAACGAAAGAGTCTCTTCCAAAACTACTATACTATAATCAGTAGACACTTATGTGTAAAATTTACAGTCATTGAATATTATTTGAATTTTATGGCTGAATATTTAATGGAGCAATTCTGCTTAAGTGCCTCCTTCCAGGGTACAATAGCAGAGGCCTGCTGGGAAATCAAACTCATATGCAGAGCCCCAAGTATCATTCAAGCCCACCTTTATAAATACTACTCTGTGTCATATATGGAAGTGTGACAAGTTTGTCTATTTGATTGTTTAATCTATGGATCCCCATTTGGTTATGCAATAGCAGTCAGCTGCTGTTGCTGGGGTTTAAAAAATCAGCTTTAAAATATTTGAGTGATAACAAAATAAGTGTCTGAATTCAGAGCTGCACTCTTAGAAAAAAGTTCTGTTTAGCACCTTTAAAGTGTTTTCATGTGTCCTGCTGGGGGAACCCTTAAAGGTTCATCTTAGATACAGATATGTTTAAGGGGTTCTTTATATAACCCTCAAAATCAGGTTCTACAGAGAACCTGTGAGTGAAATCCATATCAAAGAGAACCTTTAAGGGTTCCCCCAGCAGGATAAGTGAAGAACCTTAGGAACCTTTTTTTTCTAAGAGTGTAGAGTGGCATGCTCGTCCCGTTTCAGACTGCTGGTGAGGGGTACAGATGTTACCTTCATAAAGTTTAACAGAAAGGATGGATGGAGCTTTGCTCATCCCCCAAATAAAAATAAAAATGTAACACAGGTGTTGGCTAGGAATAGACTCCCACAACAGTAAGAAAGTCAGTACCTGCAGCTGCAGTGTAATCACACAGCGGTGCGACGCGTATTTATGTTCTTCCCCCTGGGAATGGGTTAACACCCGCACGCCTGCGGAGGCTGCAATTTAGGTTAACGTTTCTTGCTGGGCGAGTGCTTACAGCATCCAGCATGACTCTCGGCGTTTCCCCTTTCCGCGGCAGCTCTCGAACCCCGCGCAAATTATGGCATTGCGGCGCTGCATAATCGTCCCATTCACCGTCAGAACATTATAGACAAGAGTCTTGTGGAAATCCCATTAAGGGGGGTGACATGCTTATTTCATTTTGATCCTCCCACACCCTAATCACACAGCCGGGGCATCGCCTGAGCTGGCGAATACAGACATCACTTTCAACATCCCCCCACCCAAATGGTGGGGAAGTGGCAGGCTCGAGTCACGAGAGCCTATTGGGGCGTTTTTGATTGCTCTGCCGCGGACCGTGGCCAGAACAGCGGGAGGCTGTGAGTAAATGAGTTGGAATGTCAGACAGGGGTCATTCAGGATCATGTAGGTACCCATCACAATGTGAGCTGAATCATTCTTCGCGGCTCGGTATTTACTTGTTAGAGGAGCAGAAGTCACAGCAGTTTGTTTACTACAGACTCACTTAATGAGCACCAACGAGCTGTAATCACCTCGGTAATGCGTGGCCTTGCTGGGCGGGGGGCAGATAATGAAGCAAAAGCTCTCCATCTTATCACAGATGGGGGAGATTTTCAGGTAAACCGATCAGTGGGAAGGACTGGGGTGAAGCTGGGGTACGGAGCTCATTCTAAATGTGTTCATTAATGATTGGGACTCCTCAGATATTTGGGTTAATTTCAAGACTTGCCTTCCCTGAAACTAGAAAGGATATGCTGGCTTTTTTCTGATACAGATTGAGAGAGAGAGGGTTGGGAGGGGTCCTGTCCTCTGGGGGGGTTGTATTAAAAAGGTGTGAAAATGAATTTTAAAAGAGCTGTAGGAAATTCAGTGATGATGTTAGTGGAACAGTGTGTAAATGGATTGCACTTTAGTGTTGCTTATAAAGGCTTTATAAAGCATACGTCCTGACATAATGCCTTCATAAACCATACATAAACAAATGTCATATTTCATAAAGTGAGACGTAACACTTGAGACTTACACATGCATTTATGATGCTAGGCTAACTGTGGCATAACACATATTTCACTTGGTGTACATACACTTCATAAAGCCTTTATAAGCAACACTCTGTTTAAAGTGTGACCTGTAAATGAATACTGCGTAATAAAATATACATGAGCTTTAGCATGAAAAGCCCTAATTGATCTTGAGAGTAAATGAGCTTTTTGACAAAGCCGTGTTTGACTCTGTAATTAGCGCTTTGTGAAGTTGCATCTGAGAATAGCTCATTAAGGGTTTTTCAGTGCACTGTACATTCATAGTCAATTTTGCTAGCAGATGTTCTAGTGCCTTGAGCATGTGAAAAAGAGAAAAATGTGAAAGGAAAAAAAACCACATGCTAAATGCTGTTGCTGCTGGCTCTTTCACACATTACAAATAGTGCAGCTGAACTTGGCTTTAAATTAACTTTCCTTTTTGAAAGAAATCATATCCTTCAAGGTAACAGGAAGATTGTATCCACACCATACATTTCATGCCATTTATTTGTATGACGTTTTTATGATTAAGGTTTATTTTTAGCTGTTTCCAGTGACATTTGAGAACTGTATTTGTCTTTCTGAGAATGGCTCTGTGATGACTAAGCAGGAGTGCAGGTGAATCTCTCTCGAAATGGCAAGCCAGGTGCTCTGGTTGCCAAAGAAAATGAGAATTAATTGTTTCTCTCCCTCCCATTTGTCTCATCCTAACTTCTCTCAGCTACATATCACGTTCTGTAGTTTGCAAAGTGTGTTTCACAATGATCCAGTCCAGTTTTTTCACATACTGCAGGTTTGTTGTAGCTATCTCCTCAATTTACTGAGCAACTAGGGAGGGGGCATATTTTTCCCACCTAGTTCCATGGACTCCCACATCACCACGTCCTGTTCCTGTAATGAGTATTTCTTTGAGTGAGTTTAGGACGTTTGGCTGGAGTGTAGAGATGGCCGTGTCGGTACACAGTACACACTGGCTTTGGCTGGACTTCAGGCATCTTCTAAAGCTGGTGATAAATTAGATCATGTTATGGTTCAGTATCAGGTTTACCTGAAAAGGCTGAGATATCTGCAACACCCTCGCCGTTTTCCACTTTGCATTTGGAAACTACAGTCACTTAATGCTGCCTTCTTTCAAGTTTGTTCAAATTCTGTAGTAACACACTGGGTCAAGATTACAATAGATTTTGTTCTTCATCACGGTCCTAATGGTATTCGTTAGCTAGCTCGCTTATGGGGCTCCCATGGTAGACGTATTGGTTGGAGGTGTTAATTTGGCGTCGCACACAGTGTTAGGTTTGTCTAGCATGCAAGTGTGCGCTAACACACACTGTGTCATCGCTCGCTGGGGATTGAGTCCCTGCTGCACCATGGATGGGGGGAGGGGGTGAAAATCTTATTAATAGAGGCACCATTTTTGAAATGATTATAAATCTTATCGGTTTTGTGGAGGGCGATACGTTCCTCCGCTGTTGTAGAGGAAAAATCTTTTGAACATTTATCCACGGCCCTGGGAGGATATTCCGCACTCTCTGTTCATTTCGTTTGATTAATGCATACCCTTACTGTATGTGACCTGGATTACTACGGCTCACTGAATGGCTGTGAGTTCCAGGGTGCGGGGTGGGGGGGGGGGGGTGGCTGCTGGTCGTTTATGCGTTGATAAAGACTCGCGCAGCAGGGGTTATGCCTCTCCGCTATAAGCCCGGGCCAGAGCCGGAGCGGTTCAGGCCGTAAATCCGTCCGCTTTTGGGATGTGAGGAATATTTACGAAGCGGTCGCATCGGCTCGCTGGAGCTGGGTCTTAGCAGAGGGTGGCGATTCACACTGATGATTCAGACATAAACTTGAGATACGGGGTGCAGTAGTCTCGCACACGTGCGTTGATTGAATAGTAAAATGGGACCAGCTTATAGCCTAGCAGCGACAGAGCTTGACTGGAACCCGGAATACTGGTTGTCCAAGCCCCAGTCTACCCACAATAAGATCAGTGCGGCTTTGGAACCCCCTAATCAGCTATAAGCTGCTTTGGATAAAAGCATCAGCTAAATGACTATAACATAAAATGAGGCTTGTTAAGTGTGTCACACGTCTGTCAAACACCTTCTGAGTCTCTGAACCATGTCTAAGCAAAGAGAAAAAAACATCCCTGGCATGTCAGTCACTGCTACATTAATAGCTGTTCCTGTATGTTAAAGTGAAATTTATTGGAGTCTCTGGTAATCTGAGTGTGGTGAGGCCAGCTGCAATGCCTGTAAAGAAAGTAGCATTGTACTGTGGTAGAAATTCAATCCTTCTGCCATAGCGGCTATTCTGTATCTCCAGCATTCAAACAAGAAATTTAATTGTTAGCCATTAAAACCTGGATTCAGTGTGAATACATTGACTGGAGAAGGAGGCAATAACTGGTATAGAAGTAAACCTGAACTTAATGTCGTGTGGTTTGGAGTTTAAATGCTTAAAAATTTAGAAAGTAAAAGGCTGCAAGAGTTCATCGTGTGTCAAGTTCAGCAGATGCAAGAGCGGGTTGATTAGCTCCATGTTTAGCATAATTAGCTTCAAGTGTGAGCAACTGCTAATTGAGTTCTGAGTAAAAATAAAAAAACAGCCATTCCAAGAACGAGGCGGTAGAAGCAAGAAATAAATGCACATTTTCCACAGGACTTCAGGCTGCGTTTTCACAACAGCGTTGTGTAATCCGCCTCCTTATTAGATGTGAAATTGTGGTGTCATATTGCACAGGGACTTCATGGCACGATGCGGCTCTTGAGCTGGGGGCTCGCTACCTTTCACTCAGGCAAATACCAGACAGCTCCAGTCAACATCGGCCTCCACCCTCCAATGGCAACGAAGCGCCTCAGAGTATTTTGCAGTGTGTTCGTTTTATTACATTTCTACAGGGATACTGACGAAGACTGGAATTTACCGGAGCAACGTCGGCAGGCAGCTGAATTCAATGGAAACAGCTGACGCTCCATGTTCAAAGCAGGCCAGGTGGCAAACCTTGCTCAAAGTGAGCACTTAACAGTGTGACTCTAAAGAACACCCGTTCTCCCCCCATGCAGTCTCTGTGGAGTGGGATCACGAGTACTCATTTCAAAAGCAAATTGAATCCAAGGAGATTGAACTTTCTCCGCTCACAGAAGTACAAGCAGGATTGAATGAAGCTGGTTCAGAGCAGAAAGTATACAGTGTGGGCTGGAATCATAACTTAACCAGGGCACTTTTGACAAACCCCCTTTTTTAAACATGTTGTTTCCACTTTTTTAGCCCCCCTTATGCCATTCGGGTTGTGATCGTGCCACCGTCAATGACACACCTGAATCATTTTCCAATGCAATACGTTCCTGCGGTGCATAAAAGCGTGACTCAGTGACTCTTAAAGGGACAGGTGCACTCAAAAGGCTCCTCATAACACAGTACTGTCAAAGGCATCAATGCCTCGGGCCTAGAGTCTTGGGGCTGAACCCTGGCGATGCTATCGGCCGATTGAGACGGGGATTGGCCAGCAGAGGGCACACAATGAGCTTAGGCAGGTGTGTTTTCATTAGTTTTACTGAGGAAGCTGCTCAGGGGTCCCCGATGAGTCACTAAAACCCCAGCCGTGTGTGCAGTGTCTAAGCCGTGTTCGCCTCACTGGACAGAAACATCAGATTAGGCGATAAATAACGGTGATCTGGCTGCGAAATACCCCGCGAGTGTTGTCACAGAGCGTCCCCCAGGGCTGCTTCCATCAGCCGAAGCTCCGCCTGCGTCTCCCAGGAAACCGCATCCGATGCAAAGGAAACCACGATGATTTCCGAGACCGCAAAAGGGTTGTGAGAGCGCACGTGAGTGATGGTGGCAGCCTAGAGCCGCAGTTTGGCGATGCTCGGGCTTGTTAGTTTTGCTGGTTGGAACCTCTGGGGAGGAATTCAGACTATGACACTAAAGCCAGTGTCATACCACTGAACACAGTGATATACCACTGAACTATGTGCCGTACCACTGCATGGATATACCATTGAACAGTGATATACTACTGAACACACTAATGCACCACTGAATGAAATGATACACTACTGAACACAGGGATGTACTGAGCACAGTAATGTAGCACTGAAAGCAGTGACACACTACTGAACACAGGGATGTACTGAGCACAGTAATGTGGCACTGAAAGCAGTGATACACTACTGAACACAGGGATGTACTGAACACAGTAATGTAGCACTGAAAGCAGTGATACACTACTGAACACAGGGATGTACTGAGCACAGTAATGTAGCACTGAAAGCAGTGACACACTACTGAACACAGTGCCTTATCACTGGATGCTTTGTTATACCACTGAACACAGATCCTCAGGTCTTTTCTGTTGGAAAGGCTGTGCAAATGGCTGGGCTTTGAGGAGCCGTAGTGTAAGGTTCCTGCCAATGGCATCGGTGCATAAAATGGCCCGGTGAAAGCCACTTACTTTGCACACAATTCACAGCCCTGCTTGATTCATTGTTAAGTGAATGCATCGATTGTCTGATGGTTATACTTCCTTTCAACAGCTCCGGAAAGAAAGCTGACTCAAATGACTATGCTGGACGCCTGGATTCAGAATGAATGGTCTTACTTTAAAACTTACTTTACTACATAATAGGCACTGAAATAGAAGCTATCAACCAACGATACCTCACACACAATGGCGTCATTAATTGGATTTAGTTCAGTAATAGGAAACTATGTCATTGTTTTGATGTGTACAGTATTCTTTTGTAGACTGTTGATGCTTTAAGTGTGAAAATGACCCATGACAGGGCGGTATGATGTTGCACCAGGGTGAAGTGGTTTATTATGCTCCCTTTTCAAATGACCACACAACTCAAAGTTTATTATTCTGTACCTCAGTTATTAGGAACAGAAATAATCATACACTCAGATGCAATTAAACAAAATTACAGCAGTGCTATCTCGTTGATTCGTTACATTTTGCCATTGTTTACAGCCATAAATAGAATGTTCAATTATAGCAAAATGTTAAACAGGCTTGCTCATTAATTTTAGAACCAAGATAAGCTATCAGCCATCAGCGGAACTACCTCATAGCCATAAATTATATTTGTCAGTGCAGTTTACTGGAAAATAATCCACACTCCATCAGCCAATAAAACCCCAGTATTTAACTAAGTCATGGCAAACGCGGTATAAGAATCAAGTATTACATTATAAGTGTACTCATTTTGAAATTCCTTATTCATTTCTAATGGTTGAAGTCACCAAGGGAAAGGAGAGATAGCAGCAGGTCAGGTGCACGGCCATTTTGGATCAACAGGACAAAACCTCTGGTCTCTGGTTGATCAGTCTCTTACAGTCTGCCTGTAGTGTAGTTTAGTGGAGCTATATTAGGCTGTCAATCACTTGTCAGAGCCAATCAAAAATGTTTTTCTTCCCACAACTACCTTGGTGATTGGTTAAAAAAATGTAGTCACTGATGATATATAGTAGCCCCTCCCATGTTTTGTTTAGTGGAACCTCTAGTCACTAGTATAGTTTACCTGTGTTGAGTGTAATGCAGCAGGTGGAAATCACAGCAAAAAGAGGTATCAGCTTGCAGAATGTGCTGTAGGAGAGAGCATGTGCTCGTCTGCATTCGAGAAACGCAGCCTGACTCCCTGGTTCAGCTCTCCTGCCCATTCATGCCCGAAAATGTACGTCCCTCCCGGCCTCCACCGTCCAGACAGATAGCGCTAATATACTCCCCTGTCTAGCTCATTACAGCTGCCCAGTGCCGGCCAGGAGCATATGGGGCCAGCTCAAGATGTCCCCCTTTTAGCTGCTGAGTTTTTCTTTGCCACTGTTGTCCATGTGCAAATCTGCTTTGTGATAATGCCCTTAAAAAGAAAAGTGCTATTAAAATAAAATGTAATTGATTTTTATCCTCCCAAAGTTTCTGAGGATGATACACAGTGATGAGGCAGGCCTCCAAATGCAGTTAGCTTGTTAGCTTGACTTTGATTAACCCAGAATACACTGTGGTGCTCCAGGGCCAGCGATCAGTATCCCTGTACACACCATGGCCCTCCTCCAGCGCCAGAGATGTTTAGCTCTGATTAAGACTTACAACAGGCCACGCTCCACTCCTTCTTAGTCCATGCAGAGTCCCCCTCCGCCTCGCTCACGTCCCACCGATCGGCCCCGGCTCTTTAACGCCGATCAATTATTTCTGCATGTGAATACCTTTTTTCCTACGTTGCAGTTCCCTGGGGCCGCTGGGGAATCATATTGATTTGTAAAGGACGCCGTAGCATACAGTTCCCCAAACACGGAAGAGCGCTGTGTCAGTTCGCATCGCTGTGAATGAGGACAAATGAGCATGAGTCTTACAAACCATCGAGCCAAAACCGCCTAGCAACCTCAGAGGTGACACGACGCTGCCACTGCACTCAAACCATTTATACAAATTTATAGCCCTTATCAATGCACTGTAAATATTAGTCTAATAGGCTTAATCTTAACAACAAAAAGTCGGCAAAGAATTATTATTCTAGAGAGGAAGACGTAAAACAGTGTATGAGAACAATGGCACCTTTGTCAGCAAAGTTTCGTCTTTGAGTTCAAATAAAGTGAAGACCTAATTTTTTTCCTGCACAGATGGAGATTATCTAATATCCTTCCAAGATGATGTTTGTGACCACTCAATAAAAAGAAGAGATTTGCATATAATTATGAGTTAAAGATAAAGGAAAAAAAAAGGAGTCATATTGATTCATGGTATTGGGCAGGGGGAAAGAATGAGAATGTACATAGCCTGGAGTTTCCATGGTGATATTTGGGAGATTCTTCGGGGGAGTCTCTCTTTTAGTGAAATGGGTCACGTTCGGTTTGTGTGTAATTGGGGGGTATTGTGTCACAAATACTGTGGCGTGCTAATTCCTGGATCCGCTCATGCGTTTGGTTCCAAGTTCTCCGCAAGGCCCGGTCTGATGTAATATTTTCAGGGTCTGTCGTAAATCCAATTAATATTCCACGGACCGTCCCGAGCGCCGCTCGCACTGAAATAATGGTGTGTTAAAACATAATTCTTGATTTTTATTCTCCGGCTTTACACCCGGTCCGCCCTGGGCCCTGCAATATTCTCCTGTGCCGCACATAACCTAGACGAATGACGCTTCTGTCGTTAGCATCAACGCTCAAGGACTATTGTTTAACCTTCGATGAGGGGGGAAAAAAAGGAAAGAGACAAAAAAAAACCAGCAAAAAGAAAATTTAGCGCAAACGCTCTATCAGTCATTTTGCCCCAGTGCTTGGGGACCGTTGTTTAACCTTCAATTAAAATGTGTCATTCGTGTTCCTGTTCCTATTGTGGTGGGGGCTGAGGCCTGATCACTTGTCATAACCCCCCCAACCCCACCACCCACACGCACCCCTAACCCCGCCCCCACCCCTAGGGTGCTCACGCAAGGCGGTGGAGCGAATCGTTTCTCTGCGTTCTGCAGGATCAGCAGTGGCCGCTGGTTGAGAACAGCATTACGGAGCGCGGCTCTTCCTGCATTACGGAGCGCGGCTCTTCCTGTACGAGGAGGCAAAGAGTCCTGATTCAGTTTGGCTTTGTCTTACCAATATTTTAAATTTTTTTATGTCACATTTTAGTGTTTGAGTTACTTCCATGTCCATAGAATGTGTAGTGTGACATACAGTAAAGGCAGCAGAAGGGAAAATAATCTAGCTACTGTGTGTTTTATCCTGCCGAGGGTTATATTTTATGTTACGTTATTCGTTTTTCAGTTATTTCCTTGTCTGCAAAAAGTGTGATGTGTCACAAAGGTTACTCAACGTTTAGGCAATTAACCTAGGCGGATTGTCATAACAAGGTTGGTTGTCCCTGAACATTGCACAAAATATAGCCATTTAATAATAATAATAGTGGCACTGTTATCGTACTGAGAAAGTTTTATGTTAAAACACCAGAGCAGACATGGCATAGTAACTCCTTGAGAGTTATTTCCAGTGTGTCACTTCAGTGGTCCAGGCAACAGAAAACAAACTAATTTGAACTGGATCCTCTTCCCCTGTGCTTCTCTCTCATACCATAAAGTGCATGCCGTACCATGGAAATGTAGTGGTTGTGAATTACGCATAAATTGTAAACACTGGGCAAGTGTAATCAAAGTAATTATTCCCTTGGGCCGAGCACTCAGCAGAATCTGAGGGAAGAACCACAACAACGATGGCACTCAGGGGTGGGGCACCCGAGTCAGATGAATCGACCACCATATTGATTTTTCGCGCAGCCCGGCTGTCAGCGGTCCATGTTCATTGTGACATCACTCACTGTGACGTCCAATCGCCCGTGAGCGAACAGACGCCTGTGTCAGGATACCACTCGGGACGGAGGGGGATGGGAGGGAGGGGGGGATTTATGACCGCCAATGGCATTAAGACGGCGAACGGGTTTGACGGGCGGTGGTATTGACCCGTATCGGAAGTGGGCGTGTACTCTGACCCGGGTCGTGGATAGACTGCCGGTGAGGGCATCAGCATTGTGTCACAATGGGGAAATATGGCAGCACTGGTTGGAATGATGGAGATGGCGGTGGATTGGACTCCTAGGTCTGGGTGTGATTCCACTGAACATCCCCTATGGTGGGGGTAGCGGTGGGGTTCGGGGGATGGGGGTGGGGTTAAGCAGCGGTGGTGGTGGGGGTAATAAATCCGGAAGGTGATAAAGCATCAGCCGACACCGTGACGCGGAATCAATTTTCTAGGCCTGACATGTAAAATGAAATGGAAAAGAACAAAAAAAAAAAAAGATTTTTTTTTTTAGCTTCACAAGTGTCCAGCACAATGATTTAGAGGTATGATAGAAGATTTGGTATGTGAAGAGTGAGAATCCCCCCTCAATCTTTCACAAGCCAGAATTTGGGGGCAAAAGCAGTGGGCAGTCACCGTTCTCTGCCACGTTTTAAAGGCGTGGCGTCAAACATGGGACCTGGCTGGTGGCCAGGATGTACAAGTGTTCTTTAAAATCCTAAATCTCAGGCTGATCAAATACCCTCTTAGCGCGATTTCGGGCAGCGTGCCACCAGGCCGGTCATAAATTAGCAGCCGAGAGATTAAATTCTATTTTAAACCTGTGCCGAGTTTTGGAAAGCAATTTCTACTTTTACTGGTGGCTGGGGAATTACTCTTGTTACTCTATTATTGCCTTCTAATGTCGTTATCCACGGTGTCTGGTGTGTAAAAAAAGGGATTGATTGCTTGCAGCCATTTCACATTTGTTGCGTTTGTGACCTGTAGGATGTTTTGGTTATTTGCAGTTACGATCCAGTGAGCCAGACGGAGAGTCCAACAGTGTAATTTTTCATGGGTTTTGCTTTGTGTTGTTACTCTGTGTTGTTTTCACACAATTGCTGCAGCTGAGTCGTGGAAGTGAAGTGAAGCTAAGACAAATGTGTATTTTCCAGATTCTGAATTTATTTGAAAAACTGTCTGAATCACTGCCACTCCCCACCCCCAAAAAAATGTATTCATAGGTTATAATACAGACACATAATTATTGTTGTTATTCTGATTAGAAAAATAATAAATTCAGTGGACCTGTATTCTTGAATCTACCAGTGGCAGTTCTTTCTTCCGATGATGATGCAACCTTATTGCTCCAATAATATCACAAGTAATAATTACTATGTATAATTATAAAAATAATGACCTGGATTGTGTTGAAATCCACATGGCTGTGTTTATTGCTGTGGTATATGACAGACGCTCACAAATGTAGAGCAGTCCCTCAGATAGGCCAGCCCACCTGACCCCCGGCACCACTGTTTGGTGACTCTGGGATACCCAGCATCCCGAGCTGGGCGGGGTCAGGCAGGGCCTGCAGGAGAAGGACAGGGGGCCCAGGGGGAGGGGCCTGGGGTGGGCGGGGCTCCAGCTGTTATCCGTGCTGATTAATTGGGCGAATTCATGCGTTTGATTCAACCCCCCCCCGTTAAACACCTCAGTCAGGCATTAATCAGCCGCTGGTTTTAACCGCGGGCCCCGCTGAATGCCACCAAGGGCAGGAGGACAGGGGAGAAGGCATGGCTGACGTGTGACCCAGTTAGTTTGTGTGTGTGTGTGTGTGTGTGTGTGATGTGTTTGCGTGTGCATGTGTGTGTGTTTGTGTGTGCATGTGTGTGTGTTTGTGTGTGCGTTTGCATGTGTGTGTGTTCTGTTCCTCTCTCCAATCTTAAGCAATCAATCAGTCAATCTAGGCAATCCATTTTAATTGACATTTTCAAGATGGATTAACAGCATAGGAAAAAAAAAACCCAAATGAGCTGATTTTTGGAAACCCTGGAGATGATTTCCCGGCCCCCTTGTTAAATTATGTTAATTAAAAATTTTAACATGATGGAAATCTGAGTTCATAACCTGAGAGTTTTTTCTGCTTTGACTATTCTGGAGGCTCCAAAACTGAGAAAAACCTTTATTCCCATTCACAGGTGACTTTTTGGGTGCCACACCCCCTTTTTTAGAATGAATATCTGTAGAAGGGCAGGTCCAGTGAGCCTTATTTTTTGGTGGGTCCAATTTTTGGGCAGTACTGGAGTTGTCACTCCTACACCTCTGAGTGATTTGGCACAGAAAGGCCCTTGCTTCGCTTCCTGTATTTCATTGTATACCACCTGGTCCTCCCAAACACAACAAACACTGTTGGTAAGAATCACAGTTCTCAAAACCACCAATGGATTAGTTGAAGGCATTTTCATTTCAGGTTGTCAAGGATTTGCTGTTAATTTTTTCTGTTGTAGAGATGAGAGACGTTTTATTGATTGCCATTGTTCATATCAGACATCTCAATTCTATGTTCTGGATTCTCAGTATCTAATATATTTGAATTCATTTCATTCTGGCAATCCAGGATCTATTGCCCTGGAGAAGTGAAAACTACGGGAATATCACTGGCCAGTTTGTGATGTAATTTAACTGGATGAGGGTTAAAGCGGGGGGTGGGAGGAGGGGGGGAGTTCAATCAAAGCACAAAGTGTTTGGAATTCAAATCACTTTTTTTCCATTTTTATTTTTTTTTCTCCTCTGTTCCTTACCAAACCTTTAGAGTTGATTTCAGCCTGAAATCGAATGAAAAGATTGCGTAAGTTTATGAATAAAACAGTTTTGCCCTTTTATCAAATTGCTCCCTCCGTATGTGAGTGAGCGTGCAGTTTTCCTCGGCCTGATAAATACTTGATGCTGTAGTTGTATACTGTTGGCTGTTATATTTCATTGTAATTCTTGGTTTTTGTGAGGCAAGACTGCACCCTCGTCTGTACACATGCACACTCACAAATTCACTTAGGAATGTACATGAAGATTCACTGATACTTTATTAAAATACCCTTCCGGTCACAACAGTAGGTTAAGGCTTTTTGTCTGAGGAGCCAGGAAAAATATTTAAGCATTATGTTTTTCCAGCCAGATGCAGTTTTTTTATTAAAAATTTTTATTAATATTGCAAATTCACCACCATGCTGAAGGCATAGCATATTTCATTTTGGGGGATTAGAGCTTAGTCACCCCTTTGCTGTCCAATCTGTCTCTTTCCCTTAGGTTTTTAAAGAACGAATCACCTTCTGAATTCTTTATGCTGATACATGAGTCTGATTACAAACGTGACACCTTTCTTAAAATTTGCAATGTTATTTCTGTGCATTTTTGTAGAACGTGTTTACATATTTTATCGATTTGTAAATATTTTACAAATAGAGTTTGTGTCTTTCAGCCGTATAAACTGGGAGTCATGCAATGCAAAGCGCGTTGGTAAAATAATCGTTCATTCATTTTTTAATCTATTCGTTCCTCCATTCACTCATTCAGTCATATGATAAGCATGGCAGAAGTAAGATGAAATTGGCTGCTGTGTATCTCACAGGAGATGCTGAACGGTGCTATGGAAGTATGTGAGGGTTTTGAACATAATTCGTATTGCATATACAGAGATGGCGGAGTAAAGGGAACATATGCCAGTAAGTTGTTCAGGATTTGCGGCCTGTCTTTCGTAATCCAACGGTGCCGTTTAATTAAGTCTTTGTGCTCACAGATGTGTGCACATGTGCCTTGTATGTTGAAATTGGTTATTTGCAGAGACATTAAAGTGTCAGGAGAGATATTTGTGAGCGTGTGCTTTGGGAATGAGCGGTACTGTTTTTCCATTACAGGAAACATGTCCATATAGCAGCGGCACAGACTTTGTAGAAAGCAGAGCAGATCCAATTTAACCCCAGTGTCCACAAATGTCATTCCTATCAAATGTAATATACACTTCAAGTGGGATTTCCTAAGTCTTCAAACCGCAATCACCCCGGCTCAAGGAGAAACATTGTTGAGTCTGTTATTCCGGAGGTTTGCTGGAATTAAATCCACAAAGACCTTCTGTAAGATGTTTCTGTCGGGCGTATGCCATAACTCATAACTGTGTCTTGTGGTTTGATAATAAAAAAAAAAAAAAAAAATGTGTCAAATAGCCAGACAGTTGGGAAAAGACTTTTTTAAAATCATTTTTGTTGATTAATTTTATACACGATGAAAGACGGGGGGGGAAGCTCAAGGCTATGCTAAAGCCCTGAGGGCAGAATAAGGTCAGGGTAAAGAAAACAATGCAGAATGAGGTGTTTGACCTGAATATAAAAACATACAAATGTGATATCTTTGAGTTCAGTCCAGTGTTTTTAGAGAGGCTCTTTAAAGCAGGTGTATTCAGCATATTATCAGGTTTTGTCACATTGAAGGAAATGCCTCCAGGAGAACAGGAAGCAGGAAGTTATCTCTCTCACTCTCTCTCTCTCTCCTCTATGTCCCTTTTTCATTCTCACCCTCTCTCCTCTCTCTCTCCCTTTCATTCACACTCTCTCTCACTCTTAATTTTTCAACTTAAGTTAACGGTTTTTTTTTTGCATTAAATATATTGCCAAAGTGTAGTCATTGTATAGGAGTTAAAAGAGAGCAATTATGATAATAACACTCATATCATCAGTCATAAAAACATCATCAAAACAAATATCATCAATCATAAAAACAACAGCAATGGAAACTGAATGAATAATAATTATTGCTTCCTTAGCATTTAGCATTAATGTCTCTTTCTACCATATATATATATGTAAGGCATGTTGCTCTCTCTCTCTCTCTCTTTTTGTCCCTCCCTCTCTCTCATATATATATATATATATATTTGCGTGTGTGAGTGTGTGTACAGACTGAGCCCCTAACCCCCGTGATGTGGGAGTTGTACCTGTTTACATAAAAAACGTAAAATTGTCGGCACCCCTAGGCGAGCAAAGGGAGCATGGGAGCATTGCAAATCGCAGTGAGCACCTCCAGCTGGGGGCTTCGCAGGGGCGCTGTGAGAATTTTAAACCAGACTGCAGTTCTGCGCTCTCTAGTGCTCAGATGGTTAGTCCGTTTCAAGGGACAATTACATCTTAAAAGGGAGTTATCCCATAACATAATTGTTTGTTGCCGACCCACAGAAAATCAAACCTGCTATGTGGGAGGGTCACCTGTTAATGAGAGAGAGAGAGCACCCCTGACCTTATTCTGCCCTCAGAGTTTAGCTTAGCCTTGAGTCCCCCTCCCCCCCCATCTTTCATTGAGTATAGAATTTTAATCTATAAAAAGGATTTAAAGAGTCTTTCCACAACTGTCTGGCTATTTCTGACGCGTTTTTTTTTAATATTTTTCTCTTCATATTAATAAACCACAAGACACATAGTTATGAGTTGTAACATATACCCCACAGAACAGAAAGTACCCTAAAGTCCTGTTGCGCAGGCAGTATGGAGGAGGCAGCGAGCCTCTGTGACTCACTCATGGAGCTGCACTGCGCAGCAGGATTTGATTTGCGGTGGTCACGGGGGACCCTGTACGCACCGGACCTCATGCCTTCATTACCCTGAGCTCAGTCAGGCTAAGCCGCTAATTAGCTGTGTGCTTTCACACCCAAACACGTCTCAGAAAATAGAACCTCTGAAAAATATCAGTCGGGCCTTCTTGATTGAGAGCCAAATGTGGTACTCAATTTACCAGAAAAGTGTGCACTAAAAAAAGAAAACTCTTTGAGGTGTTTCTGTGATTGCAGCCAGTATCGAGAAATCGTGCATTGGAGGACAGCAGATTCTGTATATTTTCATGGTTTTCTTTCAGTCAGCAGCAGATCCACACCTTGGAAACAAGGTCTACGTTCTCCAATCCCATGTCTTATATTAAGCACTTAAGTGCTGAAACCTGCAGATAAGCAGCAGTGCTGTGATACTCCAGGGTTTAACTTTGAGATCTCTACACATGTAACCCATGGCAGGGGTGAAGGCAAGCTTTTGATTGGCCAGATAGTGCTCTCTGGTCAGTCTTGTACCTGCAGCTTGCCAGCTGCCAGCAGATAACCATTACAGAGTATGTGGAAATTCACCAGATGGCCTCAGAGTCTGTTAACCAGCCAAATGTTTCTATATGTGAATTTTTTTTATATGTGAAAAGAATATCAGTCAATGTATACACCTTTAATTTGGCTATTTACCGGCCAGAGGGAAACTACCAGTATTTGGTCTTTATCTGGTGTTAATTTTGGTCCATGGGCAAATATTAGAAGTGGCTGTACACTTTTTGAAGGAAAATGCAAGCTTTACTGTGCCTTTCCCAAACTGACGCAGGATCGCACTGTTGAGACCCGGTTTAGGGTTCAGAAGCGTGCTTTACAAACCCCCCAGTGGATTTGCTTAGTTGAAACCTCTTAATTACATAATTAATCACTTAATTACTTATGCCCAGATTTCAACAAAACAAATACCAGCTACCAACCTAGTATGAAGAGAATTTACAGCTCTGGTGATTTCTTTACTTATTTCTTGGCTGGACTGCAGTGTTTAACCCTTTAATGGACTAAAGCTTTCAGAACATTTCTGTAGCACGCACAGTAACTGTCTAAAGAAAAGATCTGAAGCGCCATAAGTTTGTAGTAAGTTCATCTGTAGTGCAGCTGAACACATTTATAATAATTGTAAATTCTGCATCTGACAGGGCAATAGAGAGAACCAATTATCCACACAGGAATCTGTCCATTCAGGTCCATCCGGTTCCCAAATGTTTATTTCTGCCCATGAAAGAAGACTTGTGTGCCTCTGGCTGTTAGAAAAGGCTGAGGTATTCATTATGAAAATTTGACTGCTGGTTGATGCATCTCAAGAGGGCCTTAATTGAAAGCACAGTGAATGTGCAGTTTCCCAGCGAAACACAAAACGCTTCTGTAATATTGAGAAGATTTCAGCTGAGATTCCTGTTCTGTTTGTGAGATAATTTTGTGACAAGAACATCCTCCAGGGAATGGGGAAACATTTTAGGGTTCCAGTCAAGTCATGGAAAGCATTTCAAGAAAAACGGATCTTCAAGGAGCATCCAGGAGTTTTTGGAACAGTTTTGTGTGTTGAACATTTATCACGACATTCCAGTCATATTCCGGAAAGTTGGCGCTGAGTTCTCCATTTGCATTTACAGCAGCTGAACATGTGATGTGTTTGTTCTTCCTTTCAGATCCTGACTTTAAAGACCTGGGAAATCCCAAGCCCTTGCCCTGTAAGTTCTCTTTCATCATCTTTGAGTACTTTGATATTCTCAAAAATTTTACTTACTGTCTATAACCAAGTATTTTGTCTTTAACGAATGGCTTTTATTTTAATGCGATGAACCTGCGACCCTCTTAGGGTATTCAACTATTACATTATGCATATTATTTCATTTTATTTGTCATGAGCTGATACCACAGTTCAATCAATCTAGATCCAGGTGAAATTAAAGCATGGGAATTCCACTGCCTCAATCTCTGGGTGGGACCTGCTGGGTCAGCTGCCTAATCATGGGCTCCGTGTGCTTTCCTTTGCTCTCTGCGGTGCAGTTTGCGAGTTTGAGATGGGGGGACCGGAGGGGATCGTGGAATCCATCCAGATCGGCAAAGAGGGAAAAGCCTTACAGACAGAGGCGGTGGACTGCAAATGGTTCATCAGAGCCCCACCTGGCTCCAAGGTTAGTGATCATACAGGTGATATCAAGGCTTCACCTGGCTCCAAGGTTAGTGATCATACAGGTGATAGCAAGGCTTCACCTGGCTCCAAGGTTAGTGATCATACAGGTGATCACCTACAGGTGATCAGCAGGTGAGCAAGGCTTCACCTGGCTCCAAGGTTAGTGATCATACAGGTGATATCAGAGCCCCCCCTGGCTCCAAGGTTAGTGATCATACAGGTGATATCAGAGCCCCCTGGCTCCAAGGTTAGTGATCATACAGGTGATATCAGAGCCCCACCTGGCTCCAAGGTTAGTGATCATACAGGTGATATCAGAGCCCCACCTGGCTCCAAGGTTAGTGATCATACAGGTGATATCAGAGCCCCACCTGGCTCCAAGGTTAGTGATCATACAGGTGATATCAGAGCCCCACCTGGCTCCAAGGTTAGTGATCATACAGGTGATATCAGAGCCCCGCCTGGCTCCAAGGTTAGTGATCATACAGGTGATATCAGAGCCCCGCCTGGCTCCAAGGTTAGTGATCATACAGGTGATAGCAAGGCTTCACCTGGCTCCAAGGTTAGTGATCATACAGGTGATAGCAAGGCTTCACCTGGCTCCAAGGTTAGTGATCATACAGGTGATATCAAGGCTTCACCTGGCTCCAAGGTTAGTGATCATACAGGTGATATCAGAGCCTCCCCTGGCTCCAAGGTTAGTGATCATACAGGTGATATCAGAGCCTCCCCTGGCTCCAAGGTTAGTGATCATACAGGTGATATCAAAGGCTTCACCTGGCTCAAGGTTAGTGATCATACAGGTGATATCAGAGCCTCCCCTGGCTCCAAGGTTAGTGATCATACAGGTGATATCAGAGCCTCCCCTGGCTCCAAGGTTAGTGATCATACAGGTGATATCAAAGGCTTCACCTGGCTCCAAGGTTAGTGATCATACAGGTGATATCAGAGCCCCACCTGGCTCCAAGGTTAGTGATCATACAGGTGATATCAAGGCTTCACCTGGCTCCAAGGTTAGTGATCATACAGGTGATAGCAAGGCTTCACCTGGCTCCAAGGTTAGTGATCATACAGGTGATATCAGAGCCCCACCTGGCTCCAAGGTTAGTGATCATACAGGTGATAGCAAGGCTTCACCTGGCTCCAAGGTTAGTGATCATACAGGTGATAGCAAGGCTTCACCTGGCTCCAAGGTTAGTGATCATACAGGTGATATCAGAGCCCCACCTGGCTCCAAGGTTAGTGATCATACAGGTGATATCAAGGCTTCACCTGGCTCCAAGGTTAGTGATCATACAGGTGATAGCAAGGCTTCACCTGGCTTTGTATGGGCGGATTAACTTATGTTTGACTGTGTTTTCCCATTTAACTCCCCAAAGGTAAGTAGTGCAAACAAAAGTTGCATGGTATAAAATTTGTTAGCCCAACAGTGCTGTTAGTTATTTTCATGGTTCTGTTCCCGTGTTTATATTGTTGTTTTTGGCAAATTCTAGCAGCATTACAATCCAGCTACACAGATATCCCATCCTCCTAGGCAGGCCTAAGTCCGAGAAAGACTCTGTCACCGGGTTATGTATGTGTGCTTTACCGGCTACGTGCAGCTTTAAAATGGTTCTTCCTCAGGCTACAGGGGAGGTAAGCAGCTGCAGATGCCAGCCGAAACACCCTCCTTGTTTGGCTGTTTGTTGTCTTAAGCACCCGAACGTGTCCGCATCTTGGGCAGTAAAAATAATAGCAGCGCCATCGCCATATTCAATAGGACCAGCATCACTCCTCTCTCTGCGGTGTCTTTGCCTCCCATCTGCCGAGTTTCGCTTTCCGCGAGAAACAAAACAAACAAGGCGAGAGAGAGGCGCCGGGGTAATCCTGTTGATTTTAGAGAGCGAGAGAGAGAGAGAGAGAGAGAGAGAGAGAACAAAGAGAACAGAATTTTGAAACAGAGAAGATGACTCGTCCTGAATTTGGCCGTCTGAGACGCTGATATTTTAATGCCGCTGGGGTCAGTACTGGAACAAGTGGTCAGGCTTTTAAAGTAGGGCAAAGCCCACCATGACGGTCAGATCATGTCAGCTTTACGCCTCTGTAGTGCAACAGTTTGACCTGCTTGGATCAGCCTTTTACTACATTTCTGAGCCATTTCAATCCCTTTTCCCCAAAAAAAAAAATTCAGCGGAATTAATATTTGTCGTGGGTCAGCGAAGCAGATCAAGTAGTCTGAATACTAGATTGCTAAAGTCCTTAGCAGTCCCTAACCACAGGATTGTGTTTTGTGTTTTTCATTTTCTAATTCCCTGTCGCACCCTACGAACGTTCCCAAACAGGTGATTTAATGCCGTGTCATGATTTGACTGCTTGTAATTACATTCTGGCACACCAGGGGGTATTTTGCTTAGGGTGATTTATTGCTGGAAGAATAGATTTAGGTGCAGCCAGACGCCAAAGCCAGACTCGCAATTCAAAACCCCACCGCTTTTCTTCCACATAATTTTTTTTTGTTTCATAATGATATTTTGGTTGTGTTCAAGTTGTTTCAGTTACCTGTAATTGCTCCTCCGTTTCCTGTCGATGGATTTGTAGTGAGTGATTTTGTTATAGCGCAGGGCTTCTTTTTTTTCCAGTCTTTTGCTGCGTCGCAGCGCAAGAACTTCTGATTTACCCGAGGTCTATATTTAAGGTCACAATCAGTTCATCTTCTGTTAATTCAGTTCAGTTTCAGTGCAGCATTGGGCCTAACCCTACATTTACACTGGCCCTTCCTGTGTAAGACTGGGCACATGGGTTACAGAGAATTGGCATATACTATATACTTAATAAATTATAATATACTTATCATAGTATAATTGTTTATTCTAAATACCCCTGATACATATATCATAGGTATTCTATTACAAAATACACAGACAATCTGTAGATATTCTATTACAATGTAATAAATATATAGAGCTTATCTGAGAATTCTGCAAAGATCATTCCTTCCAGTCATTTTTGCTGAATTTTTCTCACGCAACTTCATACAGGAACAGATGGGTCCAGTAGCAGTGAAGAGGGATTGGTCAGAAGGAAACAACCTGTTTGGTTTTTAATAACACCAGTAATGTGTTTTCAAAGAGCTGAAGCTTGCGTGGAAAGAGCTGCCAAAAACGGTGTGTATTGTGATTAGCTGGCATTGAAACCATCTCTGCTCTGTAGAGCAGACAGATTTTGTCATTTCTGACAATACCGATGCCAAAAATGCAGGGGTGTTTTACCCAGACTTTGAGCTCTTACAGAGCTAATTGTGTTGAGAAAGCCAGTGAATGTTTGAAAAGCACTGCTGAAAATGGCCGTTTCTTTAGACATGTTATCTGGGACCGTGTAGATTATGACTGATTCGGCATGCCACAGTCTATGAGCACACATCCCCTGAGCATGAAAGGGAATGGTGAAGCTGGTCACAAACACTACTGTTCACGCAAATATTCAATATTGTATTACCAGTAAAATTTGGGTATTTAAGAGTCACTGTCATCCAGAATTTCTCAGGCAGTGCTCTTCTTTTCTTTGCACACTATCCATTAGCATCGCTGGATATTTAATAAAGAAATTCAGGTTAAGTACCTTGCTACTATTTCAGAAAATACAACACTTTCCTGCACTGTTCGGTTCTGTGTGTTATCATGGTTTTGGTATCTTTCTCAGCTAGCGGCAGTGTAATGCTAAGTTTCCTTGGGCCTTCAGAAAGCCGGTTTTCTGGTAGAGAGCCGCGATGCCCACGTTAATGCCCGTGCGCCCTGGCATCTGCTGCCAAAGGGTGGGATGAGTCACTGCCCGTCAAACCTGCCCGAAAAGTCCGGATCCAGAGAGAGATAACTTCCTGCTTCCTGTTCTCCCGGAGGCATCGCCTTCAATGTGACGAATCCTGATAATGTATTGGATACACCAGCTTAAAAAAAAAAACTCACTTTAAAAACTTAGAGTTAAACTTTAAGACATACTCACACAAAACACCTTTCTGTAGCTTTATTCAGCTGTATGCAGCGCACATTCAAGGCAGCTGTGTTTGGAGTGACAGCATATATATTTATTATATACACAAGGGGTGGACAAAATAGTGGACATGCCAAACAAGACATGAGTGTTTATTAGCTAATGTGTGAGCGCGAGCCACCTTTGGCCTTCACACTTCCAGTCCTTCTTGGAATGCAGTTGTAAGTCTTGAGCTGTTTCTAGTGTGGTATCAGACCATTCTCCAAGAGAATAATCCTGCAGTTCTTTGAGAGAAGTGGGAAGTGGAAATCTACTCTGCCATCAACATTAACATGAGCTCCCCATTATAATCCAAGGGTGCTGTGATCCTGTGGCCAGAGGGACCATTGAAGACATTTGACTTCAACCCTGGTGTTCATGAAAGCACTCTTTAATTAGAATAGCTGTCTGTGGATTTGGTGTTTCCATTATTTTTTCTATTTCCTTTGTGTGTGTGTGTGTGTGTGTGTGTGTGTGTGTGTGTGTGTGTGTGTGTGTGTGTGTGTGTGTGTGTGTGTGTGTGTGTGTGTGTGTGTATAGCAAGCTTGTGGCCAGACGATCCTCATATAACAACATCACACATGCATTTTTATCCTGATGGAAAGAGAAGATTGTCTGGGCACTTGCTTGTTCCATGCTTTATTTTATTCATATTTAAAAATGAAAATGAAAGTTGTTTTGGTCATAGATATTTTGATGGAAATGCTGAAACTGAAACTGAGACCACTGCTCTGCTCTGACAGCTGTTCAGGTCTCCATACTATTTTAAAATATAAAAAGAAAATAGTTTGTGTTTTAATGTGAATAGTTTGAGGGCATCAGTGTTTTTTTGGAAGGATACAATTCTATTACTGTTTTAAAATATAAAATATGACATAATAATATAATATGAATATATTTTTGAGCACACATGTATATTTTGAGTATTTTTTTATTAAGCACATAGGGCTTTCTCAGAAAATAACATATAAAAATGTGTGATTTAAATTGTGACTGAATCCAGTTCCTTGACTAAACGTTCATGAGCCGTCCAACAGAGACAGTCCAAATTACAGAAGTGAGACAGAGCTGTACCCATTTTACCTCCAGCTGCCTTAAGACTACTGGGAATAGGTTCGAACCCATCCAAGGTGGCCGGAGGGGGAACTTCCTGTTTCCTGCTTCCTGTTTTCCCATAGGCAGTTGCTTAGATAATGTATTCCAAATTTGACCAGGGAAAGAAATGCAATATTGTAGCCTTCAAATGACAGAGGCAGAGGAGGGTCAGAAGAAGGCTTTGATTTGAGTTATTGATAGCGTGACAGTGGGAATACCCAGCGTGATCAGTGCATGTTTCCCCTGATCTGAGGGGTTCTGGGACGCTGGAGGAATGAGCGTGAGCCAGCGCATCCCTCTCATTCTCATTCTGCTCCTCCACCCGGCGGTGGAGCTCGTCTTACATTATTGATTGGCCTCAGCAGGCTCGGGGGCCTCAGCGTAGCCGCTCTCGCACACATGCACACACACACACACACACACACACTCACACGCACGCAGCTGCGGCTTCCTTTCAGACTGTAAGGTCATACAGCTGGATGATGCAGCTCAAGTGGCTCCAGGTGTTGTGATGTTGTGGGGGCGGGGCGTGGGGGCGGGGTAACGGTCATGCCTCCATCCCCAGCACCTCCAACCCAAAACCCCAAAACCATCCCCACACTGTTGGTCTGAAGAGATGACGAGAGGCCACAGCACCATACGGGGATGCCTTTTGCTGTCTGTCTTTCCTTCTCCCCCCAGCTAAGATCCCCCCACCCCCGATCTCCTCCGCTTCCTTGCGACATGAGCAAAGAGCAAGCAGGGCATGTCCTAGGTGAACTAGCACACACACTCCTCAAAGCCCATGACCATCGACCCCCCCCACCACCCCCAAACATTGGTCTGAAAACATGACAGTAGGGCCACAGTACCATACGAGGATGCCTTTTGCTTTCCTCCTATCCCTCGCTCCCCTGCTAACCCACGCCACCACCCCCCCCCACACCCCCGTCGGCTTCCTAGCAACATAAGCAAAAAGCAGCCATTGCCTTGGCTAGATAACAAGCACACACTCATCCAAGCCCCACGATGATCAATAAATGAAGAACCAAAGCAGTACTTAGTCATCCCCGGTGAGGCGCAAATGAATGTAAAAGTTGAGCAGGATTAGAAATAAACAAAAAAAGGAGAACAGATTTCACACACCCTTTTTTTTTTATCCTCCCCATCCGCCTTCCGGAGCTCAGCAGAGATAAATGAGAGTGACAGGCCACTCTGCTGCAGCCAATAGCTTTTCCTGGAGGCGACCCGAAACTGTCTCCCAAAAAACTTTCCTTATCAGCTTATTTCAGCACGAGGATTGATAGGTGTTATACGGAGGCTATCATTCGGACATTTCCAATTGGCAAAAAAATGTGGAACCAAATAAATGAAAACTTTAGCTCTGGCACAGATAATTCGCAAGTCTCTGTGTGTGTGTGTGTGTGTGTGTGTGTGTGTGTGTGTGTGTGTGTGTGTGTGTGTGTGTGTGTGTGTGTGTGTGTGTGTGTTTTAGAAAATGCCAGTATTAAATGGAAAATACCCAAGAAGTCATACTTACAAAGTTATTTCTACCTCCTGCATTTCCAGTACAGCTTGCCGAAGCTGTTCCTGTTTAAGTGGGATTTGTGCCATGCTAAGCTATGCTATGCTATGCTGTATTACATTATGCTACATTACATTTGTGCTAGGCCGTACAATGCTATGCTAACATATGCCATATAACTACATGCAATGCTATGGGAGTTGCCTAGGCACAGACAAACAGGCTCTAACTTTGAAGGGCAGATAAATCCTAAATGGACTGAGCTTACTGAGTACCTTAGACTGTCTCTGTGCCTGTGATGTCATAACATTCCATGAGGCTTTTTTGGGACAAAACTGTCACTGATTAATGAAGTAGGAGGCTTCATTTCCCCCCCCCTCTGTTCCAAAGCCTGGTGATATTTTTTTCCCATCCAAACTGAAGTATGCTTTCATCCTCACCATAAACCTCCCCTGCTGGTTCAGGATCTTGCAGACACACACGAGTCCTCCAATTGGCAGGTGGCAAGTCGTCTCTAGGTGGCAGGTAGACTTCACTGTTAGTCAATCTGCCGACATGAGACAGACATCTCACCAATTTCATATCGACTATGCCAGACGAGCACAGTCTTTAAGAGAGGGCTGGCCAGGAGAGGGCGCCAGAGAGTGGTTAGAATTTTGGCTTAACCGGCTTACCCCATGTTTTTCCCAAGCCAGGCTATGCCAATTCTTGCCTCGCTAACGTCAAACTCTGGCCATAGGCTCCAATGCCTAGCTGCAGGGCTCACAGCTGCACCATGACTGCATTCCTTTACACCATCCTTCTCCAAATTCCTGTGACGTTTGTGTGCTAAACTGAGATAAATTGAGATAAACAGCTGAGAAGTGCATCACGTGTTCCCTCCTGTTCCTCCCGTGTAATCGGAAATACGGCCCATGCACTAGTTGAGTTGGAGAAAGGACAACTGCTGATGCCTGCTCTGTTGAGCCAGGATTCATGGTAAAAAAAGTATGAAGCTTTGTGCAATGTGTTTAGGTAAAGGAGGTTGCATTATGTTCACTGTGTTACCGTTCTAGAACGCTCTGCTCTCTCTGACTGTTAAATGGTTCATAAGCAAGCCGAATGTATCAGGCTTTTATTAGTATAAGTTGACACCTGTTCCAGAAGACGAAATGTACGTTTATAGTAAAAATTAAGACTATGTTGGGAGACGGCTCTGGAGAGCGGCACAGTATTTAAGAATGTGTATTAGAATTACAAAGGGATGTCGCCGCATCCAACCAGCGCCACATGGCACCTCCTGTTAACAACCTGTTACCTGCCGTCTGGAGGAATGGGCCTCACTTCCTGGGGCTACCTGGAATGTTTGAACATTTTGCTCCGTGCTTGTGTTCCCGCGGCTGGCTGTGTAAGTAAAGTATCTGTCTTCAACTGCGAACACGGGATCCGTCTCTTCATTCTCAGTTCTCATTTTGAGAATCTGCGTATTTACTAGCAACTAAAAGCTGAATTCATTTATTGTTGAAAGGTAAAGAGGAAACATTTTTTTAAAATTGCCTTGAGAGAAAAAAACCACCATGCATTTCCTCATGAGAAAATGTTTGATAAATGAGGCCTAATGTTTGTATATCCTGCTATGGTTTTATATCCTAATTAAGTGTTCTCTCTGCTGTATTTAGGTCTTTTCACTATTTGTATTGTACCAGCAAATTCCCACTCTGCCCTTTGTGATTGCATGAATGGCAGGGAGTGAAACCTGGGATGATTCCCCTGTATATCCATCTGCCTCCACCCGCCGGCACAATAAAGGAAATGAGTGGATGAATGATTACGCTGCTGTAAATGATCTCTGTTTAAAGCTGCTGGCCATCACCCTCACACTCGATGGGAGAAGGAAGCTAACAGAGGGAAGAATCATTCAGGAGTTTTTCATGTTGTTCCTTTTATTTTCTGTTTTTTTTGTAGGATTTTGGTATTTTTTTTGGCAGAAACAGTGGCATGTACACATCAAAATGTCTGGTGTTAATTTAACACCAATGGTGTATATATGTGAACAACTGGTCGAATGTGTACACTGTTAGTGTTAAATTAACACCAAATGTTTTGCTGTGTACTTGGATTTAAGGTGGGTCTCAGTGTGGACTTCAGCCTATAAACCTACTATGAACCATGTTTTCCAAAAGGCCCATAATTATTTGTTTGGAAACCTATATAAGTGAAAGCTTTCATAAAGTCATAATGCATGATTGACAACCTACTTTGTCTTCAGTGTTTATGTATATTAATGAGATGTCATGGATTTTATGTCAGACACCAGAGAGACCCAAGCGCAGACCGAGATAATTAATAAACGGAAGTTTATTAATGAGCCAAAAACAGTCCACAAATCCGAAATCAGAGTCGGTAATCAGGCAGAGGTCAAAACCAGAGAGACACGGCAAAAGTACAAAACACAATCCAGGAGAATGGTCAAAAACAGGCAAAAGAGTTCGTAATCAGGCAGGCTCAGCAAAAGTACAAAATCAGAAAACAGGAATCGACAAAACGGGAAACAGACACGGGTAATAACGGGCTGGCAGGCAGGATCAAAAAGGCTTGTAGCGAAACAGGTACAAAAACACTGAGACGAACTCGCGACAAACAAAAGACAAGGCAGGGTATAAATACACAGACTAACGAGCAATGAGATACAGGTGACACAGCAGGGCAGGTGAAACACATAGGTAATCAACATGGTAGGTAACAAGGTGGGCGGAGAAAGAGAATGAAAACAAAAGCACATGGACAGGGAAAGGAAAACAAAACACGGAACTCAAACAAAACCGATAGAAACCGAAACAATAATCCCGATCACCCCACATTACTGACAGTACCCCCCCCCTTAGGAACGCCACCTGGCGTTCTAGCTGGCAATTCAGGATGCCGTTTCCGAAAGTCAGTTATAAGGGCAGGATCAAGGATGTCCGGGCCGGGACCCAGCAGCGCTCCTCAGGGCCGTAGCCCTCCCAGTCCACCAGGTATTGTAGACCACGTCCCCGACGCCGGACCCTAACAGGCGGCGCACGGTGTATGCCTCGGACCCTCGATGAGGCGAGGGGCGGGGGCTTTAGGCGGTGGGCAAAGGGGGCTGCGGATGACTGGCTTGATCCGCGAAACGTGGAAGGTGGGGTGGATACGGCGGAGGGGGGGAGGCAGCTGGAGGCGGACTGCCACCGGGCTGATGACTTTGGCAATAGGGAAAGGACCGATGAACGGGGGTGCCAACTTACGGGAGTCCACCTTCAGGGAAGGTCACGGGTGGAGCCAAACGCGTTGGCCTTGGACGTAACGTGGAGCCTTTGAGCGATGTCGATCGGCTGCCCTCTTGATGCGAGCAGAAGCCCGCAGCAACGCCGACCGAGTCCTCCTCCAGGTGCGCTGGCATCTCCGGACAAAGGCCGCAGCAGAAGGGACACTCACCTCCTCCTCCTGGGCAGGAAACAGAGGGGGTTGATATCCGAGGCAGCACTGGAAAGGAGACAGACCCGTGGAGGAGGATGGGAGTGAGTTAATGGAGTATTCAACCCAAGGCAACTGTTTACTCCATGTGGAGGCCTCCCTGGATACCATACACCGCAGCACCGTCTCCAGCTGTTGATTGGCCCGCTCGGTCTGGCCGTTAGTCTGAGGATGGAAACCCGATGACAGGTCAACAGAGGCACCAATCAATTTACAGAATGCCTTCCAAAACTGCGAAGTGAACTGAGGCCCCTATCTGACACCACCCCAACAGGCAGCCCATGCAGCCGGAAAACATGAGTCACCAGTAGCTCAGCAGTCTGTTTTGCTGAAGGCAGTTTGGGAGAGCAATGAGATGTACCGATTTGGAAAAACGGTCCACAACCGTGAGGATAGCGGTGTTACCGTCAGAAGGGGGCAAACCAGTGACGAAATCCAGAGCGATGTGTGACCAGGGTCTTCGCGGAACCGGCAGAGGGCGCAGCAGACCCGCAGGAGGGCTCGTGAGGGACTTGTTCTGGGCGCAGACCGAGCAGGCCGAGACAAAGCTGCGGATGTCCTCCTCCATGGAGGGCCACCAGAAGCGTTGTTTGATGAGGGCCATGGTACGTCTAGCCCCGGGATGACAGGCCAGCTTGGATGTGTGTCCCCACTGCAGCACCTGAGAACGGACAGACTGGGGAACAAATAAACGGTTAGTGGGACAGGCGCTGGGGCCAGGATTACCATGAAGAGCAGTGCTGACTACAGTCTCGATGTCCCAGTGTGCTGCTGCAAGCCAACAGCGGTCCGGCAGGATATGACCCTCTTCAGGAGAATTCTCGGGCGAGGAATGTAGGCGTGAGAGGGCATCAGGCTTGCCGTTCTTGGACCCCGGGCGATAGGAGAGTGAGAAGTTAAACCGAGCAAAAAACAGGGACCAACGAGCCTGGCGAGAATTGAGCCGCTTAGCCGAACGCAGGTACTCCAGGTTTTTGTGGTCCGTCCAAACCAGGAATGGGTCCTTAGTCCCCTCCAACCAGTGCCTCCACTCTTCTAGGGCAAGCTTGATAGCAAGAAGCTCCCGGTCGCCAATGTCATAGTTGCGTTCAGAAGCTGACAGTCTGCGCGAGAAGAAGGCACATGGGTGAAGTTTATTGTCCCTTACCGACACTTGAGAAAGCACCGCCCCCACTCCCACATCGGAGGCATCCACCTCCACCATGAACTGACGGGCAGGATCAGGCTGGATCAGGATGGGGGCAGAGGTAAAACGCCTCTTTAGTTCCTGGAGGGCTGCCTCCGCTGCCGGCGACCAGGAAAACCTAGTAGTAGGGGAAGTCAGGGAAGTTAACGGAGCCGCCACCAAACTGTAGTTACGGATGAACCTTCGATAAAAATTAGCGAAGCCCAGGAACCTCTGTAACTCTCGGCGAGACGTGGGTCGAGGCCATTCCACCACTGCTTGAACCTTCCTTTGGTCCATCTGAACACTCCCTGCAGAAATCACATACCCCAGGAAGGTCACGGAGTCCCGGTGAAACTCGCACTTCTCAGCTTTGACGAACAGGTTGTTCTCTAGGAGCCTCTGCAGGACCTGGCGGACGTGACGGGAGTGCTCAGCTGGGGACTGGGAGAACACCAGGATGTCATCTAGATACACGTACACAAATCTCCCCAACATGTCCCGCAACACATCGTTCACTAATGCCTGGAAAACAGATGGTGAATTAGTAAGGCCAAAAGGCATAACCAAATACTCATAGTGGCCAGTAGGTGTGTTAAAGGCGGTCTTCCACTCGTCCCCCTCTCGGATCCGGACCAGGTGGTAGGCGTTGCGCAGATCAAGCTTAGTGAAGATGGAGGCACCCTGCAGAGACTCAAAGGCAGTAGTCATTAGTGGTAGCGGGTAACGATTCTTAACCGTTATGTCGTTAAGGCCTCGGTAGTCTATGCAGGGGCGGAGTGAGCCATCTTTCTTGCCCACAAAAAAGAAGCCTGCCCCCGCAGGTGAAGAGGAGGGACGTATGATGCCAGCTGCCAGAGACTCCTGGATGTATTTGTTCATGGCCTGAGTCTCAGGAGGTGACAATGAGAACAAGCGTCCTCGGGAGGTGTGGTGCCCGGCCGCAGGTCAATGGCACAGTCATACGGCCGATGGGGAGGCAGAGTTGCGGCCCGGGATTTGCTGAACACCCCCTTGAGATCCATGTATTCAGGGGGTACGCCTGACAGGTCAGGAAACTCCTCGGTGGTCTGGTGGTCCAACGGAACGGGTACTTGGGCATCTCGGAGACAGTGGGTAAGGCAATAGGCACTCCATTCCAGCACCCTGTTCTGTGCCCAATCGACCCAGGGTTGTGCCGGCTGAGCCAGGGATGACCCAGAACTACAGAGGCTTGTGGGGTATTGATGATATAAAGGGTAATGTCCTCCCTGTGGTTCCCAGACATGCATAGACTCACCGGTGGCGTGACATGGGTGATGCGGGTGAGGGGGCTCCCAGTAATGGCGAGGGCCTCAAGAGGGGTCTTGAGAGGAATTTGGGACAGATGAAGCTTGGAGACCAGGGCAGAGTCAATGAAGTTTCCTTCAGCTCCCGAATCAATGAGGACAGAGACCACCTGGGAGACACTGCTCGCAGACAGAGTAGCAGATAACAGCGGTCGGAGGGCTGGGGATTCAGAGGTGGAGCGACTCTTACCGGTGCATCCCCTGTAATGGGTGAGCCCTGGCCTTTCAGCGGGCAGCCGGATATGAAGTGACCTGGGTTCCCACAGTAGAGACAGGAGTGGGTGCGGATTCTTCTCTGCCTTTCTGTAGGAGTCAGACGGGCACGGCTGATCTGTATTGGCTCTGGGGACTGGGTGGCAGGAACAGGGTCAGCAGGAAACTCACCACCTGGCCGAAGAAGAATGCCCCTCCTGGCTTGCTCCCTGTGACGATCCCTCAGACGTCCATCGATACGGATAGCCAGCTCGACAAGGGCCCCAAAACCTCTGGGCAGATCACGGGTGATTATCTCGTCCTTCACCTCATCCGACAGCCCTTGGAGAAAGGCATCGTACTGGGCCTCCTCGTTCCAGCCGCTGGAGACCGCAAGGGTGCGAAAGTAGATGGCAAAGTCCGAAACCGAACCCCGTCCCTGACGTATCTGGAGCATCTCACGTGCAGCCTCATGACCATGCCTGGACCGGTCAAACACTCGTCTCATCTCCTCACAGAAGGCGACGTACAAAGAGCAGATAGGTGAGCAGGCCTCCCAGAGAGCTGTTCCCCATTCTCTGGCCCTACCGGTGAGCAGGGTGATCACATAGGCAACCTTCGCTCGTTCAGTGGGAAAGGTGGAGGTTGCAGCTCGAACACCAGGGAGCATTGAGAGAGGAAGGAGCGGCAGGTTCCAGGCTCCCCGGCGTAGTTCTCAGGAGGTGGCAGACAGGGCTCTCTTCCTGGAAGAATGGTAGCTGGTGATGACGGGGAACTGGCGGCAGCAGTAGCCTCCCGGGTTAGTTGGAGTTGTCGGATCTGGGCTGCCAGATTGTTCATAGTGACGGAAAAGTTCAGCATCGTCTTGTTAACAGATTCCAACTGGGTCTGGTGTCTGGTGAGCAGGGTGCCTTGCCGGTCTACAACTGCCTGAAACTGGCTGCTGTCTGCTGGGTCCATGGTGGCGAGTTCGTACTGTCAGACACCAGAGAGACCCAAGCGCAGACCGAGATAATTAATAAACGGAAGTTTATTAATGAGCCAAAAACAGTCCACAAATCCGAAATCAGAGTCGGTAATCAGGCAGAGGTCAAAACCAGAGAGACACGGCAAAAGTACAAAACACAATCCAGGAGAATGGTCAAAAACAGGCAAAAGAGTTCGTAATCAGGCAGGCTCAGCAAAAGTACAAAATCAGAAAACAGGAATCGACAAAACGGAAACAGACACGGTAATAACGGGCTGGCAGGCAGGATCAAAAAGGCTTGTAGCGAAACAGGTACAAAAACACTGAGACGAACTCGCGACAAACAAAAGACAAGGCAGGGTATAAATACACAGACTAACGAGCAATGAGATACAGGTGACACAGCAGGGCAGGTGAAACACATAGGTAATCAACATGGTAGGTAACAAGGTGGGCGGAGAAAGAGAATGAAAACAAAAGCACATGGACAGGGAAAGGAAAACAAAACACGGAACTCAAACAAAACCGATAGAAACCGAAACAATAATCCCGATCACCCCACATTACTGACATTTTAAGTGTCATTGCTCAGATATATGGCCAAAAAAAAGTTCACCTTGACTGTATTTTCCAATTACTCCTTTCTAGTTCATATAATCAACTCTTTTAGTAATGTCAATTAGAATTTTGGTGGTTAAACCACTTATTTTTCCCCAAAGTTTTTATTTGTGTTAAAAAGGTGGAAATAATTGACAGATTGATGGACCCGCTCCATTCTCAGGGCCCAAAGCTCCGCTGACGGCCGGCCTCCCTCCTTCGCTTCAGCCTGCCCAGTCGCAGAGGCAAGCCGAGCCAAGCACGGGAAGGGAAGAAGCATGGGGGGGGAGCCGGAATGGGGGAGGGGGGTGTATGTCGCATTTCCATATCTCGCTCCTCCAGGAGAGATATTCCCGCTTAAGCACTGGCACTGGAACGGCGTTATCTGTGCCGTTTGAAGCTGCGCTAGCAGGGGAGGGACTCAGCAGCCCGGCCGCACTTAATGAAAATGCAATGCTACACGGAGGCGTTCCCTGAAAGGTGAAGAGGAGAGAGAGAGGGAGGGGGAAGGGAGGGGAGACAGAGCTGGCAGGGGGGTGTAAATCCACCGACGACGATGTGCTTTAGAGGCGTGACACCGCCGTAACACCCCCCTATAATGCGGCTCTTTCACCAGCACAGCATGTATTTCGGAGGTGAACATAACACGGGAGGGATCAGAGGAGAAAGGCCTGAGACCTGAAGGCTAAAGAGGGCATCCTGTTCTGAATGGTGCGTACCGTTCTGCTCAGGCTGCCGTCGTGTTGAAGCCAATCCCACTTCAATGGATCAATTAATGTTTAATTTCATTTCATTTGTCTCAGGGAATTTCGATGCTTTTAACTTCCTCGCCACGCTGAAGTGCGCGCATAAGAGTTGAGCCTCACAGCTTTGGGGGACGTGAATGTGTACCGCGACCCTCTAATAAACTAACAGCAGTTGTGTCTGGAGTCTAAACTGGGGCTAGGCTTGTGTAACATCACAGAGTCTAAACTGGGGCCAGCCTTGTGTGACATCACAGAGTCTAAACTGGGGCCAGCCTTGTGTGACATCACAGAGTCTAAACTGGGGCCAGCCTTGTGTGACATCACAGAGTCTAAACTGGGGCCAGCCTTGTGTGACATCACAGAGTCTAAACTGGGGCCAGCCTTGTGTGACATCACAAACTGGCTGTTTGTGCCAGGTTTCCAGCTGTAGATGCCACAAGCACAATTGTTATTCAATCGTGGGTCTGTAAGTTTAAGCTTGTCTGTGTACCTTTGGACTATTCCTCTTCATTTTAAATCTTAGATGACTGCAAGTGGGAAAAGCAAAGACTGAGGCTTAGTTTACTCGTCTTATTACATTTTTGCAACTGTTTTTTTTTTATTCACCCACAAGATTGAATATTCCTCTATTCCCTGGGATGTATTTACATACAAATATTTATTTAAATATTTTGAATACTTAAAACATCGGCTGTGCTATTGCCCGCTTTACTGACACTTCTATCTGGGCGAGGGAGACTCAAACACAAATGAAGACAGCTTTAGCAGTTTCACAAACCTCCTGTTGGGAGTGTCAGCAATCTGAATATTTAAATGAGTGAGCTCTCAGCTGTACTGCAGGCTTTGTTTTGTTTTATGACAACAACACAGGAAAAAAAAATAAAGGTGAGGAATAAACACCCTCCGATTTTATATTTTTAAAAATAATCGGGCAACCCCAGTGGGGAGGTGAAAGGGACAGTCAAACCGCATACGCATACGCAGGTGCGCACAACTCTCCTCGGGCTCAGGTCAGAAGGTAAGCCTCTTTCTGACCTTTTTTCCTGGCTTCACTCCGCCAGTAAGAAAGCCTGTTTACTCCCCTCCACTTCCTCTGACCTAATCCCTGGTCCGTACGGATTGGGGGCACCAGGGCTCATGTAAATCCCTTTCAGCGCGACGATAACAGAGGCCTCCTCAGCCTCCAGCCTGCCGTCTCCACTCCAGCACCCCTCGGCTCACGGCGCGTGCATCAGACAAGCGCCGTGGCTAAGTGCGTGGGCTTAAGCAACCTTGAACGTCGAAGAAATGTACATTTCTACGCAAATCCTTTTTTCAGTTCGAACAAAGAAGGAGAACTCAGCGTCCGTCTGGTTTCAGCCTTCGCTCTGACCGAACGTGTGCATTCTGTGGCTGCAAGGCTGAACGTGTTAACGCAGGAAACCTTGACCGGTTAAGACATTTCAGCAAGTTATCAAACACATCATATGCAAACGTTTTTTTTGTTGACCCTTTTTAAAAATGTGATCCATAGAAGACCCTTCTGCAGTTAAGCGCAGACACTTTGCACACCATCACTTCGGCTTTGACAAATGCTGAGCTATTTTTTCCTCTTCTATTTATTTTGAATATTTGTCTCTTTTTTTAATGTTTTGTTCCCTGTGGAGGGCTGTGCTGGGAAAGGGGGAAAGAGAGATTGATGGGATGTGGGTACTGCTGGATGGAAGAGAGAAAGAGAGAGAGAGTGTGTTTGTGTGTGTGTGCGTGGGAAGGAAAGAGAGAGGAAGACAGAAAGCAAGAAAACAGAAAGGGAAGAAGAAGGTTCATTCAGGTTCATTGTCTCACAGCATAGGTGGGCACTGTCGATCTTTAGGGTGGGCAGGAGTGTGGTTGTGATTGGGTTGTACTGACTCTCTGAAAACCAATAACCTTTATATCTGAACTGTAAAGAAAACAATAAATCAATTATATCTTGTTTTCTATTTTATGCTTTTATTTATTTTTTATTTATTTTTTTTTGTCTTTTCAGATTTACTTGCGATTTTTGGAGTACGAGATGCACAACTCAAACGAGTGCAAGCGTAACTTCGTGGCGGTGTATGACGGGAGCAGCTCGGTGGAGGACCTGAAGAACAAGTTCTGCAGCACGGTGGCCAACGACGTGATGCTGGTCACTGCGCTGGGCGTGGTCCGCATGTGGGCTGACGAGGGCAGCCGGAGGAGCCGGTTCCGCATTCTCTTCACAACCTTCCAAGAACGTAAGCACCACAACGTATTTACAGGTGTCCGGCGGACACCCTTATACGAAGCAACACGCACAGAGTGCATTGTGTGTGTGTTTTTAATGAGCTTCCTTGGGCCCATAGCCTCACTGTGACACACACACACACACACACACACGGTGAAAGGGCATTGCTTGCGGTTGTCTGTTGGTCGTGGCATTTGACGAGCCCTTCGACATCAGCTGTTGAGCTGCTGGAGATTTCCATAATGAATGCGCCGATTTAAAAACGCTCGCGATTCTGATTGCGAGGTCATTCAGTCTTAGACTGTTTCACTGGGAGTGAGTCACTGTCAAATAAGGTGAATGTCGCAGCTTGAGTGTACAGCCGAAAAATTAATATAACGGAATATAAATAGAATACAATAACAGTAAATACACATGCAAAAATTGACCTGTTTTTTTCATTTGTTTGTTCAGAATAAATGTCTCTTGACCAACTATTCATGCTTTCAGTTCCAGAGAGCATACAGCTGCAAAGCTCTTGGCTAGATAGTATTTATTTGTATTTATTTTATGCTCCTAATGCTGTGCTTTGAAATTGCACATTGAAATGAAAAAAAATATATGGACTGAAAACAGGATCTGCTGCATTTAAACAGATCCTGAAAGTATACCTCTTATTACAATTAAAGATTATATGAAGAGTGAGTGCTGATGCTGACTCATGGGTCATATTTGGACTGTGTCAGCGGCCGGTCAGGCTGCTGACCTTTCACACGAGCAGGTCTCGCGTCTCACCTTAAAGCTGGTCTCTCGGGGGTTTCCTGATAAATTGAAGCTTCGTTAGACGGACTGTCCTTACTGGAGGTGTAACTGAGCGTGAAACGTTTGACCACAGTAAAGAAATTGTACGGATAGCCACTTCAGGAGAGAGGGGAAAGAGTAACAGAGCGTAAGCAAATCGTTTTGAAACTCAAAGCAGTCTATTAAATACTTAGTAGTTATTGATGTACTAGTCCCCTGCTCATTCATACATTTATTTTATTCTGAACACCGTACGGAGGTCACTTCTGCTGGATCAGTTGAAAGAGAGGAACAAGGGCAAACCATGAGAGTACCTTCAAATGGTTTTTGCTCATAATTTTCGCTTGGTCATTTCCAAGTTTGTCTTTTAACGATACTATTTAGTAAATATTTAACATTTAGATGGAAAGAGACTGGCTGGAATACATGTACCACGCTAAAAAGAGTGTACATTTCAAAATCACAACCTTTTAAAATAAAGCTTGTTTAAACAAGCAAACTCTTTTTTTGAGCATCAATTTACCTTCAAAAATATTTGCTACCAATAGTCAAACATGCTCTCACTTTTCGATTCTTTTCGACGGCTGTTTTGATGACAGCTAAATCTAATGGCTTTGCACTCTTGTCACTCGTTTCCAATCAGTGTCAAATATATAACAGAAGGAAAGCTGCGCCTCTCTCTCAAGAGCAAACGCAGTAGCGCTTTGAATCCCATTGAACAGCCACAAACAACTCAAGGCCAACTGTCCTTTGAGTTGGAATTCAGTTTTCCTCCATCTTCTCCCTCAGCTCTCCATTCATGACCCACAACATCGCCTCCACATGCAGCAGACAAAAGGCTAGATACAGTCAAGCATGCTTGAGTGTCTCTAAACTTGTTTGCAATTCTGTCAAAACTTACAATATTTCTTCACAACACTTCACAGTGTTTCTTTAAACATATTATGTATTATTGAAGACTGGAATGTATGTACTTTGGAATGGGTTCGTATTTGTCATAAAATAGAGTGACGAATGTCTTTAGAGACTGAAGTCCATGTGTAATGAATAGTATGGAAACTGAGCGGGTTTTATTGAATCAATATTTATTGAGGCAAATTTAATCTGTTATTCAACCTGGACTGGGAGGGAAATGGGCTTCGATTTGCAGGTTGGAGAGTGTGCAGGTTTTTGCACTAACCTAGCACTAATACACGTGATTGAAATAATAACACTGAGCTGCTGATTAGGTAAAACAAGCACTGGGTTGGAACAAAGTTACACCATTCAGTAACAATGGGAGAGTGAAGATTCATGAACCCCCTAATGGGTGGAGCCACAACAGCCTGTCAGTCACTGACTTCTTGGAACCAATCAGAAGGGTTCCCTCCCCACAGCAGAATGCAGCAGTTGGTTTGTGGCATATGTTGGTGTGTCTGTTGTGTGTGCTGATAGGTAGATGGACTTGGACTGGAATTAGACAAAACATCCTTGATTCAAATAATGGCACCGTGCTGCTGATTAGTTAAAAGTGCTGGGCTGGAGTAAAGTTACAGCATCTAGTAATGATGGGAGGGTAAGTTTTCTTAACCCCAAAATTTGTGGAGTCAATGTCTGATTTTGAACCAATCAGAAGGAAGTCCTGTCCACGGTAGAATGCAGTGATTGGTTGGTGGCATATGGTGATTGTGTCATGAGACCTGGTTCTTTTATCAGAGCAGAGCGCTCCCGGGATGGCCCGGCTCCGTCATTAGCGCTGTGCTGCCGGGGTCAGACTGGCCTTTGGCTCTATCATGGCCTTTAGCTCAGAGTCTGCCTGCTGCAGCTTCCACTGGCCTCCTAAGAGGGGATCTCCACCCCCACCCCCACCCCCCCGGGGCCCCCATGCTCCCCCAGGCCCTGGTCATAACCAATTCCACATACACACACAGATAAAAAGGAAGGCAGGCAGTTATCCATGCTTGCACTCTTAAAAAAAATGTTGAAAGTTACCGTATTGTATCTGAAAGAAGGGACCTCAGGATTGCTTGGTGCTGGCCAGAAGCAGATGTTTTGTGTTGCCTTTGTCCTTTTTACTGGGGAGTTTTTCCTTGCCACTATCACGTTAGGCTTGGTTGGGGGTGGGGGTAAGGCCCATGATCTGTGTAAAGCTGCTTCGTGATGATGTGACTGTAAGTGCACTATGCAAATGCAGTTGAACCGAACCCTTTAAATTACATCCATCCAAGGAGTATTCCTACTTGTACTTTCTGAGAGGGAAGCACTACAGTGCGATACCATGGAGAACGGCTGCTGTATTTTTGAAGGAACAATTAACACGTTTTTTCTCCAGAGAAAGTAAAGGCACCTTAACCGTAAAATTGCTTTTTTCGGGGGAGGGTTGTTTTGCTGAAGAGCCGATTCGGGGCGGGGCTGCGTCTCTGCGGACCGCGTGGAGGTCTGGATTCGCCTGTCTTCTCAGGTCATGCAGCCGTCCTTAGAGGGAGGGAGGGTGTGTTCAGTTAATCAGTCAAATGAGGCAAGATAATCAGCATGAACACCACTGGCCCTCCAGGAAGGGAGTGTGTGTGTGTGTGTGTGTGTGTGTGTGTGTGTGTGTGTGTGTGTGTGTGTGTGTGTGTGTGTGTGTGTGTGTGTGTGTGTGCGTGTGTGTGTGTGTGTGTTGTGTTTGTGTGTGTGTGTGTGTGTGTGTGTGTGCGTGCGTGTGTGTGTGTGTGTGGGTGTGTGTGAGCATTTGTCTGTGTGCGTGTGTGTTGGGGGTGGGGACTATGGAAGAGAACAGTCTCTGTCTAGTAGAGCAAATAATTAAAGAGTAAAAGGAAAATGAGTGAGTGTGTGAGTGAATGGATGGATGGATGAATGAATGAGTGAATGAATGAATGGAAGGAAACAGGTGAAGCAGGTTGGATGGTAATGAAAAACGACAAGGATTATAGAGCGAGAGCATGAGGGGAATGGAGCTGGGAGGACTTGAGGTGAACGGAGTGAGATTTCGGTTCTCTTTTTTGCGATGAGGGTGGGGGGTGTGCATGTATCATCGATGCTGTGGCTTTCCTGAACGGACCCAGATGGACGGCAGCGCCGGCGAGGTGGGGGTGGGGGTGGGGGACACCGTTCGGAGGGGGCTCCGGCGAATGCCTCCGCTCTCCTTCCCTCGGCCTATCCTCTCAATGAGCGCGGGGGTATGCCGTTGCCCGGGAAACGCCTCCTCACGAATTCCCCTCAACAGCTCTCCCAGGGAAATCTCTGAGAGAAGGCGCCCCGCACGAATTCCATCCAGAAATGCATTCTGAAAACTAATTTCATTCACCGCCGTGCTCCTCCAGAAAGGGAGCCCGGGCCACAGCAAAGCGGATGTTTAAAGGAGCCTGTAAAAACGCACTGATTCATCATTTCCTGACCTTGGCTTTGAGAGCTCAGTCTCAGCATGGTCATAATCCTGACCTGGCTGAAATGACAGCATTCACAGTGGAAGGCAGTTTCAGACACAGGGCATTAAGCATGATTCGTCATTGCCGTAAGCTGGTCGTTTCTGTATTCATGTGTGCTGCTGTTACGACCACACTCTTGGGGTTCCTCTTTTCGGGTTCTCCTCTTGTACCCATTGGGGGAACCCTGAAAGGTCTGAGATTCTGGTATCACCAACAGGTTCTGCGTAGAACCTTATTCTGTGGGTTCTATAAAGAACCTGGGGGCTGTGTTTGTCCCTAAAGGTTCTAGATAGAACATTTTTTTCTGAGAGAGTAGGTTTCTATTGCAAAATAGTTTTAAAAATGGAAATTAGACTGACCTGGTGAAGTAAAGGCAAGTAAGTAATAAAGACATTTTATAAATATTTTAAATGATTTTTTCAAACCATTTCTCAAATGATTTTTTTAGTCTAATGCTCATCAGGTAAATTATCGGATGAAAAACTGAAAAGATCCATTGTACTTTTAACCATAGTGTTTATCAGGGAAGGATACAGTGGCGTACCATGACGAAAAAAATCTTTTCAAACCATTACCCAATCTGTTCAGCACAGAGCAGAAATTTTACATTTAAGTAATGATTTGTATAGAGCTTAATCGTATTGGCTGAGATACAGGGCATTTCAGTGTAACTACACGAGAGGAAATATGATATCAGTATTCAGGCATACGGGAGAGTCTACAGCACCCAGTACTGAAATGACATTAAGATCTTTGACTGCCACATCGGCCTTTAGTCCAAATACTCAATTATTATTTAATTGATACACCAAGGGAACGATCTGGTATGAGCTAAAGGGCAATTATATGATAATATTACCATGAATTAGTTTCGCTGGAGTCCAGTGAGATTTTTCTCGGCAGTGTGTGGTGAAAAGTGATATGTCGCCACCCTGAGGCTCACCAGGGAACTGCACTTGGGCTTTCAGTACACTGTTCCACTGCCATAGTCACCATATCTGAAGGAGAAGATAGATGTGTTATAGCAAATTACTTCCTTCTCCACAGGAAGTAGTATTGGGAGATCACGGAGACATGTCCTGCTGGTGATTCTGTGCAGCTCTGAGCTGGCGACTCTGTGTTTCTCTGTTCTCCAGCCCCGTGTGAGTCAGACACATTCTTCTGCCACAGCAACATGTGCATAAACCAGACCCTGGTATGCAACGGGATACAGAACTGTGTCTACCCCTGGGACGAGAACCACTGCAAAGGTGAGACACACCTGAGAGAGACAGGTGAAGTTTAGGGAACAGGCTGTCCTTATTCCAGATGCTTGGATCCTGAGTAGATCATCTGCACTAACTCTCACAGGGCTCCTGCAATCTGATTGGTGCCAGTGTATTTCTGATGGAGGATTTGATTGGCAGCATTTTATATTCCCCTCCCTTAAGTGGCTTTGTATTGGAATCAACAACCATCTGTAACTATTGATGATGTATTAAACCTGAGGTGGTGGAAAGCTATTTTCAAACAATCTCCATTTTTTGTTATTTTTGAGTTGGATTCACGGATGAAAATTTTGCATTATCTTTGTAGTGTCAATGACTCATGGGTCTGTGAATAATAAAGTTCATTCAGAACACACAGTGACAAAACTTCCAAGTCCAGTAGAAAAACTATTTTTGTTTTCTGAAAAATTGTCATTTTGAAATGGAAGGCTTAATAAGGTTTTTAATTAGGCTCATTATTAGATGTGAAGCCACCACTCCAGTTTGTTTTTAAAGTTATTTTGAATTTTTTTTTCGCTTGTGTTTATTGTTATTATTACTGTGCAGAGAAGCGGAAAGCGAACATCCTGGACAACCTCAACAACACCAACTTGGCCATCATTGGCGTGACGTGCGCCATCGTCTTCATCCTCCTCATCGTCTCGGTGGTGGTGCAGATCAAGCAGCCGCGCAAGAAGTATATCGTCCGCCGGGACGACTTCGACCCCACCATGTTCCACGAGGTCTTCGAGCCGCCCCACTATGAGCTGTGCACGCTGCGCACGGCCACCGCCACGGCCGCCACGGGGGGCCCGCCCACCCCCGCCGACCTGGCGGACCTGGCGGAGGACTTCGAGAACTACCACCGGCTGCGGCGCTCCTCATCCAAGTGCATCCACGACCACCACTGCGGCTCCCAGGGCTCAAGCCTGAGGGGTAGCCGCGGCAACCTGAGCGCCAGGGGCGACGCCGGCTCCTCCCTCCTGATGACGGACGTGCAGAGCCAGCCAATCAGGGCGCTGGGCGGCAGCGGCAGCGGCCGGAGGAACATCCTGGTGATGAAGCACAGCTACTCGCAGGACGGGGCGGACGGTTCGGACGCGGGGGCGGAGGACGACGACATGGAGGACGTGCCCACCACCAGCCACCGACTGGCGCGCCACGACAGGGACGGACAGCGGTCAGTATCCATCGATTTTTGACCTGGACCCATTGCACCAATCAGGGCTGGGGAAGGGGGAGGGCCTTCATGTTCCTTAAATATCGCCTGCAAGTATTTATCTTTTACTGTGTCTGGTTCTTTTTGTTTCCCTGTCTGTCTTTGCTGTGATTTTAGTAATGGCTTTTTTCCTTTTTATTGGGGGTGATATTTTTGTAAATATTGCCTGCAAATAGTTATGTTTTCCTGTTTTTGTTTCTCTATTTTCTGTGACGGCATGAGTAATTTTTGTGTTTTTTTTTTTATTTGGGGGGTCGCTTTGTAAATATTGCCTGCAAACATTTTTTCTCCTTTGTTCTTTGCTTGTTGTTTCCCCCATCTGTTTCTGGAGATTGCTTTGTTCCTTTAAAAACTGTGTTTCTTCAAACTTCTTACTGTTTCTTGCACTTATTCATTTAGCAGGGAGGGTGTTGGGCATTGATTGGCATTCCCTCCAGCCAATGACATTACCATGCTGTCTGTGATGTCAGAACTGTCCAAAAGTTCCAGCTCTGTTATCAGATGAAACTATTATTCGGTAGATTCAGATACTGGAACACCTTTCACCAGAAGGACTGAACATTAGTTCTGTTCTATTGGGCATTGGTTTTTAAAAAAGAAAGAAAAAACCACAGACATGAATATATTAACAGGTATTTCATTTCAGCACATTTGCACTCTACAGATTGATAAATAAATTATCAGATATGTCATTAAAATTTGAATATTAAATTGAACGGAAAATGTTTGTTTTCCATTTAACTTAATATTGCTGTTGAGAAAAACCTTTATCATGCAGCTATTAGATGCTTCCTGTAAAGAACGATTTTTTTTTCAGACTTGTACATTAGAACTTAATTATTTTAGTGCTACATGACTTATTGGATTCCAGAAAATGCCAAACATTTACAAGTACATGGTAATATCAAAGGCACATACAGCATCCAAACTGGGTTTCATTCAGCCTTTCAGTGCATGCAAATGTGGACTTTGTGTATCGTCCGGTGAACTTTCCGCTTCTTCTCCAGAATAGTTTTGCATCTAGCGCACACGATTTCTTTTTTATTCCCACATGGAGCCATGTCAGACTGTGGTTCGGTGCATTGTGCAGTGAGCTCGCTGCATGCATGGTAGCGTGTGTGCGTTCATATTGTATGCTTTTGGACAGCTCATTGCTTCAGATTAAATGAATCAGCAGTGACATTGCAGGTTCTGCCTCATCGGGTCGCTAAGCAGACATGAGTCTGCGTACAACACAACTAGGGTCTAAGACACGGTGTCAAGGTAAGACTGAAAACTATGTGACCGTTTTGCTGTTCAGTTTTTTTTTTTTTTTCAATTTTTGTTTTCAAACAATAAACCATTTTAGACCTTTTTTGTTACGTTTCGTTCCTTTTTTGATGGTTGTGTCACTTTTTTTGTGCTTGTGCAGCATGTGTGGTGATGACCGTTTTTTTGCTTGTTTTGTTTTTAATGTTGTGTTTTGAGCGTGTCAGTAAGAGCTTTATTGGTACTGAGCAGGTTTCTGTGATTGAGGTGAAACCCTGGGAAAGTGCTTGCTTTCAGTCACCTGCCAGCTTGTGTTTTTGCATTTCCTATAATAGTATTTTCTCATAACCTGAATGTGCATGTGTGATTTCATTTCATCAATTCAGTGCTCCTCTCTCTAGATAACACTTTTCTAATATTTTATAACATTTAAAGCATTTATTTTAAAACATTGAACATCACCCAGAAACCAGTGTTGGCATGTCTGCATGTCATAGCATTATATCTTGTGTTTACATTGTATTTATTAGTTTGCTTTAGTCTTCATCTGTTGGAGAATTACAGTTATTATTGCTGATTTTTGTGTTATTGTTTTCTTTCCATAACTAGTAAACCCCAGCGATAATGAGAGGATTGTGATTTGATTAATATTAATATAAATGTCTGAATGGAGTGTATGATTACCAGGACCCCATTTATGGGGCCCTAAGCAAAATTTGATTTGGGGCCCCTCATCGCCTTTTAGGACATTTCAAGCACTCTTGGGTGCCCTCTGGTGGCCACGGGGGCACTAAGCAGGCGCTTAGTTCTCTTGTACAGTGGGTCGTCCGTGATGGTTACTGATTTATGATGGGCCAGCCTGTAGTCTAGTGGCTGAGGTACATGGGACCCCTGAGGTTGGTGGGTCAAGCCCCAGTCTAGCCAAAGCAAGTACACAACTGCTGTTGGGCCCTTGAGCAAGGCTCCCAACCCCACATTGGCCCCTGGCTAGCCCAATCAACCATAAGTCACCTTGGATAAAAGCGCCAGCTAAATGACTATAATGTAATAATGTAAGCCCAAGCTCAAAAGCATTCAAAACTTGGGGGGCCATCGGGTGGCCATTGGGGAAGTAGAGGTGGACCCTGAGGCTGTGGGTGTCAGACGTATGCCCCCAGATCAGGCCCTCTGTGGGGAATGGAATGGAATGTGTTACGCAGTCTGACTGGAGCTCAGGTGTGTCTCATCCCTGCGCTGTCTCTCCTCTGCTGGCCAGGGGGAAAACAAGCATGAATTCACAATAGCTGCAACCACATACACTAATGTTTCTATGCGCACATGCGTTCTCTCTCTCTCTCTCTCACACACACACACACACACACATTTCTAACGAGCAATATCTTATTTAGTCTTAAAACTACTTTTCTTGAATTACTTTACAGATTTATTTGCAGTTTTTTTTTCAAACAGTTGTTTTTGATTCCAGTCTATGTTTCATATAGACAGCATATTCTCCAATGTCTTTTTTATGTAACATGTCACGTATTCATGTCATGTATTGTCTTTGTATGTGTGATGAGTGCTGTCACATGTTCACTGTGTCCATTATAGAGAATTCTTGAAAACAGACAAAGTGTGTGAACCAGCCTGTGTGAACATGAAACAGTGGACTGGAAATATAACTTACTATACACCAGCATGATGAAAGAATTAGATATAGAAATCTTTATAATGTATAGTATATTATATATATAGAGAGTTATTGTTATAATAAAGTGTATAAAGGAACAGAGAAATTTTGAAATAAAGAGTCCTCAAAATCCAGGGAGGAAATTTGAATTAATGTACTCGATTGCCCTTATTTACAAGTTCCTTTATGAAAAATTAATCAGATTGAGTCTTTTGTTGTTGAGAAGAAGAAGAATTATCACAGGACTTCAGCCATACATTGTCTTAAATCAGCCCCAGTTACAGCCAGACGTTGTGTACTTTTTCCTTATCTCCCAGGAACAAATTTAAGCATGCATTTTTTTTGTTTGTTTTTTTGTTTGTTTTCTTGCCATTTCTTTTAAGCGAGTTCAGTGAGTTTATAGGAATCTTAAGGAGCAAAGAGAATTTCACACAGGAGGGAGGAGTCACATGAGCGCAAGGTCTTTATTCATAGTTTAGGATGAAGAGGATCAAGACTATATTAATAAATCTAAGGCTCAAATTAACTTTTTATTTTGACTGAATATACATTGTTTTCATTTATTTTTGTGACTGATATGTAATTGCATTTCCCTAACTTTGGCTTTTGACTTGTGATTAATTTGAAAAATTACTGACTTTTTTCAACCCAGAGGTTTACTCTATTAAACGGACTAAACTTATTTTGCCAAAAAAAAAAAAAAATCATTCAGAATAAATGTTGGTTTAGTCCAGGTCTTTACCCATTGTGTGCAAGCAATAATATTTAAGGTCTTTCCAAGATTTAAGTAGGAAATAAATGAATACTTCGAGCTGTTTTTTTTATTTCAGTGGTAGTTTGATTTGGATTCCATTGATAGACTCATTTGGGCCTCATGGCTGTGAAAAAAGTATTTTTTTATTTATTACTTCTTCATATTGAACTTGCACTAAATTTTAATGGCAGATTAATTTCTATACTCTATATTAACAGATTTATTTTCTATGCAGGGAAAAATATATAGTATGTAGTATTATGATGTGCATGGTTTTATAAGAAAAAGTTTGTATTCAATGATAAGATTATATTACATAATGCATCAACCTTGATGTGTTTTCCTTTTAAAAATTATGACCACACCCATATAACTAAACACTAATATGTATTCAGAAGATGGTCTTGTTTCATTTACATTTTTAAGTGAAACAAGACCACATTTGTGAAAGCGTATCTATCTTATCACCAGTTTTTTGTTTTCCTTGCAGCTGCTTGGATCAGCTAAATATTTTGTATGTCATAGCTTGTATTTTAGCTTATTTGCACTTGTTCGTCTGTATGTTACTCTATTTTGTTTTGCCAGACATAAAGGACCAAGGTTTTGTTGTGGACCGGTTTTGCATTGTATGCATCCTTTGTCATTTTCTGATTCAACAAAATCTATGTAAATAGTAAAGATGTGTAGTGTATTTTCTTTACAACAAGCCAAAAGGATACAATAGATTTATCTTTGAAAGACCTAAAGACCTATAATACAGTAGAAACATATGAATAGGTTGTCTTAATGAATGGGATTTGTCTTTTCCTTTTCAAAATGCAGCATCTAGATTGTTCCACACCCTGCTGTCACAGAGCCTTGACCGCCAGGTGTGTGAGCTGCTGGATCATGTTAGCTGTCTGACTTCTGTTCCCTCACCTTGATTCCTCTTTTTGTTTCAAAAGACTGTTCACAATGGAGCTTTTTTGCTGTTGTTTTAAAGACTGTAAATACAGGAAGCTGATTTGGGGTAGTGTTCTTAAGACTTTAAATACAGGAAGCTGATTTGGGGTAATGTTCTAAAGACTGTAAATACAGGAAACTGATTTGGGGTAGTGTTCTAAAGACTGTAAATACAGGAAACTGATTTGGGGTAGTGTTCTAAAGACTGTAAATACAGGAAGCTGATTTGGGGTAGTGTTCTTAAGACTTTAAATACAGGAAGCTGATTTGGGGTAGTGTTCTAAAGACTGTAAATACAGGAAGCTGATTTGGGGTAGTGTTCTAAAGACTGTAAATACAGGAAACTAATTTGGGGTAGTGTTCTAAAGACTGTAAATACAGGAAGCTGATTTGGGGTAGTGTTGTAAAGACTGTAAATACAGGAAACTGATTTGGGGTAGTGTTCTAAAGACTGTAAATACAGGAAGCTGGTTTGGGGTTCTAAAGGCTAAACACAGGAAGCTGCTTGAGGTTGGTGTTCTAAAGACTGTAAATACAGGAAGCTCATTTTGTGGTGGTGCTCTTCAGACTGTAAATACAGGAAACTGCATAATCATGGCAGATCACTGTTGTGTAGAGCAAGGACCCTAACACATGCCTTTCTATGGCGGCTGTTTGAGCTGTCCTGAGTCTAATAGGTTTTTCCCCCATTTTCTCCGCAGGCAGACTCTTCCATCCTTCTACTGCACCTGACCACATGTGGAACTAACGCTACCCCCCAAACCCTCACCCCGCCCCCCCCCCAACCCCACGCCATCCATCTTCAAAGAACTGTTGCTCTTGGCAACCAATTTATTGTGATCAAAAAAAAAAAAAAAAGAAAAAGAATTTTTTTTTAACTGGCAAATGTGTCCGGTATTTTCTTTGAGGTTTGATGCGATTACATCTACCTGGATTTTTTTTTAAATTGCTGTAACTCCTAAGGCTCTGCATATACAATATTTGTAGTATTTTTAACCCTTTTGCTATGTTTTATTTCCAAGCAATAAAAATTTGTGCAGAAACTGGCCATTTCTTGATTGAAATGTAACTTAACATATTCTTTCACTCAATAAAACGCAGTGAAAATCATCACATCCTAAACCTCATGCAAGAATGTGTTATATAAACAAAGCCCCGACTGTCTTCCAGTGGTAGACTGATAACCCACTCCAGCCAGATGTGTGTGCTGATTTTACTAAGCATTCTCAAGTAGTCCATTTTTACCGAGCAAAACTGAAGTAGTGAATGGTGACACAGGTGATGCAGGAGTTGAATCTTATGGCCTTGCATTTGCTCAGTGGCTACGAAACTTTGTCACATCTTGAAACTATTCAAGAATACATTTCACAGCACATGGAAATAGTTTGAGGAAGAAGTCAATAAAATATTCATAATTTTAATTGAATGTTGATTTTCAGATAAAAAAATGAAAAGATAAAAATTATGTGTGTACCAGGATGAGTCAAGTGCACCTTTGAGAGAGAACTTCACTGATGGCGCCATCTTGTGATGATTACTGGTATGACACATAAGTGAAGCCTGAGGTATGGGTGGCACAATGTTTATGAGAAACTCTGTAGGCACACGTTTTTGTTTTAGCCCAGCAAAAAATTGACTGAATCAAGTAACCAAGAAACAGATAAGACTGGAGGATACTGTTCTTTGTTATGGATTGTGGAAAAAAAAAGAAAAGGAAACAAAACTCCTGTCAGTGGTCACTGTCTCCCTCAGATGCATCGTGCAGGAGAAGACTAAAGGCCTATCCCTGAGTGAAAACAAAGGGTTATCATGATTAATATATAAGGGTAGTTTTATTCTGTACTAAGGAGCACCTGGGGCTATCGCTAACATTTCTGTTATCTCGCATGATCATCTACTCATTATGCTGTTTGAAGTAAGGAATTTACACCAAGATAAGGTACACCCAGTACCCAAATCACAATTCATGTTTGAATCCCAGAGATTACCAAAATATCTGGTTCAGTACATTTCTTAGGTCACTTAAAAAAGAGAGTACTTATACGTTATTGATGTATGAATAAGTGATGGCCCCTGGTCCTAATGAGGTGGACCTGTATAAAAACAATGAATGCCAATAGTTTGTAAACCAGCTGTTTCCGCCTTATGAATGATAACTTCTACATATCCAACCAAAAAGGACTTATCTATTGATTATCTGTAGTACGACAAAATTAAATGCTCTTCTCTTTCAAAGATTAAGGTAATGGTTGAAGATCAGTTGTATCTGTGCATATCACATCTGCATAATAATCTTTTCGAGTTTTGTAGTTCTTCTGTAATTTTCAGTTAACCATCTTGCGCCAGAAGGCACCCAATGTAATTTATTCGTTTTGGCCTTGCAGGGTGCAGTTTCTGCCACAGAAAAGCTGAACTGAATGTATGCAACAGTTAGCTTAACTGAAGCAACTTAAATTCAGGGGACCACAGTTCTTACATATGTAATACCACAAAGATCCCCTATTTACTGATTCACACACACACACACACACACACACATATACTGGGGGTTTGTGCATGAAGTACTCTGTATTTTACGAATTCAACAAATTCTGCATGATTTTGCTTATTGGCATTCCTTAACAAGTGAGTGGAGTGTATGATACAGCTCAATACAATTAGACATCTTTGGAGTTTGGGTAGTAATTTTTAAATATAATGATTCAGAAACTGTTCACTTCACGTGACTTACAGGTTACTTTGAAAAAGCGTGTAATCAGCTTACAGTTACATTTCCAAGGAAAACAGATGTATTGCATTATTTGAAAAATAAAACATTTATATGAAAAAAATGTGGATTAATTAAAAGATGACCAAAGTCTAGTCAGTTCCTTCAGCTTCTCATCCATCACAGATAAGCCTTTCTGCCATAGTGACGGCAGAGATGTTCGTCACAGCTCTTGTGAACTGAATGCCTGAAAAACTTTTTCCTCCATCTGACAGAACTTGGGCACTCGGGTGCCCTGAAAATCACAACCCCAAGAACAATGGTGAGGCTGGGCCAGGATTCCTTCTGTCCTTGCATTAACTTATGTGGCCACGGCCCATTTCCAGAAAGGTCATCAGTGTTGGAGTACTGATGGGGTGTCTCCTATCTATGTCCTGACTTCATCCATTATGGCCTAACATTTCAAAATGATCCTAGATCAGGTTTATCCATCTGTATCCTAACCTTACCTGATATGAGCAAAAATTTAAAACAGTTCCTAGATCAGTACTTCAGTGAGTTTGTGAATAGTTAGCTGGGTCAAGTGACACGTGGATGCAAAACTGTAGCAACTAGCACATGCCATCCAAATAAATGGCTTTGTCACATTTTTATTAAAGACAGTGTGGGGGAAGTACTCAAAACCACCTCTGCTTTACAAGTTGCCAATGTCTGACCTGGGAGGAGTAGCGTTCATCAGCAAGCAGATCAAACTCATTTCCAAATAAGTGGAAATAAAAAATAATGTGAGATCAAGTGCGCCGATGCGCCATCTGGAGTGGATAAACCGAGTCGTGGACATTTGCAGTGAAAAGATCATCTCTCTCTCTCTCTCTCTCTCTCTCTCTCTCTCTCTCTCTCTCTCTCTCTCTCTCTCTTTGAGTATGGCCTTGCTCAGTTAAAATATTAACTCAGAAAATATTGCTCAGAATATTAAAATATTGGTATTTGCCCCTGTAGAGTGTTCTTTTATTTTCAGTAATTTTATGTGGATTATGTTAAGTACGCCTGTATATTGACTAGGTAACCTATCCTGTAACCAATAAGCAAAATAGTGACCATTGCCCCTCTCCTCGTTGACCAGTGGTTTTGACTACCACTTGCAGTATATATTTTCGAACACAAGATGGAGATATTTCACATGCGAAATGGAAAATACCCTTAATTATCTTCCTTCTTAGTATTATTACAACGATGATGATGATGATGATTGGTAATATATTTATTTCTAGAGATTTCTATCCATACGCTAATAGTTTACCAGGTGATGTGCGTATGTTTTAAGTGAATAAAATTATGTGTTAATGAAACTAATGCAATAATAATAGTTAAATTTAATTTAATTTATGGTCTTTACTTGCTTTAAATCGATTTATACAGCTCCAAAAATGCTGTTAATATGAAATAGTTGCTCATGCCCACATTCCGTGGTGTTGTTTCTCTGATTAAAACGTTGAATCGTATAACGCGGAAGGTAGTTTCAATTTGGCAGAAATCGAAACTTAAGCTCCATAGAAAAGAAGACCGCAGCCCCAGCCCACACAGAATGCTAGATACAAGCACGGGAGGTAAGTCCAAGGACTTTATTCTCATTAATTTATAATTTCCTAATTCGAAGAATACGAAGGCAATGTTTGCAGCGATTTATTTTGTACATGTTGTTTTTAATGCAGCGAGGGATAGCTACGTGTTTCATCTTATTTAAAACTCATTGCGCACCTTTGCACATCCTGTAGCATTCAGAACAAGTTTTCGGGAATATGATAATACTATATAAATGATAAGACTCTGAATAATAGCTCAATGAGTGTTGTTAGCATAAGGAAATGCTTCATCTGCTTATTCACGGACGCTTGTATCCCTTTCATATTCAGGTCGAGTTTGAGGTCAAAAGGAACTGCATGTATATCTCTGCTTGAGATGTCTGGTAGAGGAGGCCAGCAAAGTAAGTGCTCCTAAATTTCCATTCACTTAGCATGTCCGGCTGCATTTCAGCGCGTGCTGCGTCACTGAGCAGAGATGTTCCCAGCGACAATACGTTAACACATCGTCGTGATGCTTGTGTTTCTCCTTTTTATTATATTACCGAATACAGTACCAGTTGTATACGGAAGTTAATTGTTTTGAATAAAATATATTATCAAGGTCAGAGTACTGCAACACTTAGCACTATATGGGCACAGATATACAAGACTGCCGATTTAAGGATATTGCAGTTCGCCTGCCGTTAAAAGATAACAATATTGTTATGGAATATCTGTATCGTTATTTTCTTAAAGGTCCAAGTTACGATATGGATGACATTTTGTGACTCATTCATAGTTGAATAGTTATTGGCAATGACACATATTTATCTATGCTGATGTTGCGCCACGCCCTCTTTAAATAAAAGCCTTAGTGAGTCTTGTTTTGTTTTTTTAATAAAACATGTTGAACAAGGAATTAACACGTGTAAGGACTTCTAAGCTGTTCTAGCTGTCATAAATGAGTTTTAGAGAGCTGTAGACTAGTTATGATGAGATGACGTAGTTCTGCTTCCATACATATAAGGACCTAAACAAGAATAAAGTGTCAAATAGACCACACTACTAACTGTGGAGTGGAGAGTGGAGATCTGCCAGGCTAATGATTACCACAAGGTAAATGTTATGTAACTTACAAGGAAATGGGATAGATGACATCACCCTTATCTTAAAAGGAAACTTTCAGAGAGTAAGAACACAGCTGTCAGTTAAGTCCAAAATAATTACACGTGTAACCACTTTAATGGTTGGTTTAGAGCTTTTTGTGCATTGAAAATGTCACTCTGTCTCTCACATAGGGGGAAGGCCAGGCTATTACCGGGGCCGTGGTAGTTCATCAAACCGAGGTTCGCACGGGAGAGGTGAGGCCTGGCAACAGTTCTTGGTCTTGGAACCAAGGAGTGTTGTCCCCTTAGCAAATCAGTAACTTTAATTAAACTCTTAACACCTAGTGTAAACCCAGTAGCGGTCAGGTACTTCCTAATTTAGTCACTGCCGTTAACCCTCAGTTAGTGAAGTATTGCTTTCATGTATGAACCTGTTTTCAGGGGAACACTGGGGAACCGGTGCCCCTGGTGGCCACTCTCAGAACAGTCGGGGACCGAGAGGGACTGGTGCCCCTAGAGGCCACTGTCAGAACAGTCGGGGACCGAGAGGGACTGGTGCCCCTAGAGGCCACCCTCAGAACAGGCGAGGTGGAGATGGGCTCCGAGGGAGAGGGGCTGAGGCAGGTGGGAGACCACAATGGAGACGGGACCACAGCGCCGGAAGGGGTCCATACCAAAACTGCCCACCTCTGCTCTCTGTGTCTACCACTTCAATCGATTTATCAGGTGCATATTTCCTGGGAAGAGGTCCTGACCAAAACCAAGAGCGGGGAAGGCCGTTAAAAGCAGGTGAGGCACCAAATGCCGGAGCATAACAATTCTTTCTATATCACACCCTCACTATTAGGAGCCGATCTGTCTCTAGACGTGTTGCCAAATTCTGCCTTTAATTATTTACTTAATCATCGCTCATGTTCATCGCTGTTGTCAAACTTTGAGACCCTTATGTATGCTTTCACCCCAGCCTCTATTCTTGATTAGATCATTATTTGCTAAATAAGTCATGTTGGTTTGCAGATACATATCAAAAATCTGCCATTTGTGCTATGTAAATGGCAACCGTTGCTTATATCGTGTGCTTTAACACAGAGTTACATGGTTATGTCTGAATGAGTAACTGAAGAAACTAAGTGGTTGAGATGAAAACCAGTGTACACAATGCCCTTTAAAACCACTTTTCTGCAAGATCTGATTTGATAAAATCTCAAGCTGCGGATTGTATACCTTTCCTTTATAGGTCTGTGTAGTAACTGATTAGCTACATGTAATCAGATTACCAAAAAATATGATTAACTGTAAACAGCTTGGGTTTCCTTGAAAGAAGAGTGTAATCAGATTAAAGTTTCATTTCCAAGGAATACAGTTAGCAGTTCTGGGAAATTTGATGAAAAATTGTGGATTAACTTTAAGATGGATGACCAAATTGTGGTGAATTGTCTCACCAGTTCCTTCTGCTTCCCATCCATCACAGATGAACCATTCACCCAGAATGCCGGCTGGAGAGGTGGCCGTCACAGCTCGCAGGGGCGGATTACTAACTTTTCCCTCAATCCGACAGAAAGCACACCTGGTCACCCTGGAAACCGCAACCCCAGGAACGGTGGTGAGTTTGAGCCAAGATCTGTCCTTTTAATAATGCAGTCAGTGCCTCTATTCAGAACATTTATCAGTGTTTGAGTACTGATCTAGGATCCGGTGTCTCCTGTCCATATCTTGGCTTTATCTGGCTTTTGGTTAAAGTCCAGGATTAGCTGATTGGTTGAGTCAGGTGTTTTAATGCTGGGTTAGAAAACAGCCGGCATCCTCACTGGCTCCTAGCAGATAAGAGTGAGGACGAGACCCTTACCACCAATGGTCCAAAGATGGTGTTAGCAGTAGAAAGGTTTTTGGAGGTGAGGCCTTGCCAGAAGTAATTCTAACGAGCGCCAATCTGATTTCTTCCAGAGGTTGGAGCCGCACGCGGGGGAACACTGGGTCCTTCACACAGGGCAATGAGTCAGCCTAACCTGTCCGAAATGGGGCTGCGCCCCCCAAGCCGGGGGGCGGGCCGCAATCGCAGGGGCAGGAGAGGTGAGGAGACCCCCCAGGACCCCAAGTCCAAACCCAGCCACAGGCTGGACTTTCGCTCCTTGGAGAAGATCCTGCAGATGGAGCCTTCAGAGGTAGTGATGAAGCTTGCAGCCCCAGGGAGTGGCCTGAGGGAGTTTTTGGAGAGGACGGAAAACACGGATCCCCTGACCCACATCACTCTGGATGTTCTCAGCAAGGCCTGCAGCAGCCGGACTAACCGGCAGAACCTCCAGCATCTCCTCTCCACTGTAAAAGATTCCTACTTCCTGAAAAGAACCATCCCCATGTTTGTGATGATGTTGGGCACAGCAGCGGGGGACCAGGACAAGAGGGAGCAGAGCATGGGAAGACTGAAGCAGATCATGGACTTGTACACCGCCCTGATGAGCACGTTCCCCTCCAGCACCGTCATCGATGTGTCTATGGCCGTGGTCCTCCTGGAGAGAGAGCTGACCCAGCTGCAGCGGGCAGGCTGCACTGGCACGGAGGATGTCCAGGAGAGCCTGGCGAACCTCCAGAGGATGGTGGCCCACCTCCAGGAGAAGAAGCGTGATGGCACCCTACGCTCGGACAGCTATTCACTCCTGCTGGGCGACCAGGACGAGACAGGCGTGGAAAGCTTCAGGCGCATGTCTGTCTTTCCCACGTACAACGACTTCCATGCAAATGAGCGTCCCTTCCTCAGGCCCAACAAAGTTGGAGAGACCTTCCGGGACAGCGAGACCTACCTGGATACCCACTTCCGTCTGCTCCGCGAGGATTTTCTCAAGCCCCTCAGGGACGGGATCTCCCACCTCCTCCAATTCGATGGGAAGGACCTCCGCCGAGGTCGCTTCGATGACATTCGCATGTATTTCAGCACCCGTATCCTATTCCCAGTGTGCACGCCTAAGGGTATCCTCTACCAGGTTCAGTTCGATGTCAAGAACTTAAAGATGGTCAACTGGGAGAGCTCCAAAAGGCTGCTGTATGGTGCCCTGGTGTGCTTGTCCGTAGACGGCTTTGAGTCTATGGTATTCGCCACAGTGGCTAACAGAGACGTGAAGCAGCTCAAGGAGGGCATCACCACTCTCTCTTTCACGGAAGAGAGCAGGCTGAAGCTGGCGGATGTGTCTCCGAACGACTCCTTCCTCATGGTGGAGACCATGGCCTTTTTCGAGGCTTACCGCCACGTCCTGGAGGGTCTGCAGGAGATGTCTGCGCGGGACCTGCCCATGCAGAGGTACATTGTCAGCTGCGAAGAGGACATCTCACCCCCTGGATACTTGCAGGGGCATCGGCATGACTACAGTCTCCAGGCGCTGATGAATGACGACCCGCTGAAAACGGTTCACAACGAAAAATCTCTTCCCCTAAAGCAGCGTGAAAAGCTTTCCGTGCTGCGCTCCTTTTTATCCAAAAGCAGCACCTCTGGCTCAGATGACACACAGGAAAGGGAGATGGTGGGGGACATTCTGGACCCCAATGACTGGCCCAGTCAGAAGGACCTTGGCCTAGACGATTCCCAGATGAAGGCTGTGCAGCTGGCCCTCACCAAAGAACTCGCCATCATCCAAGGCCCACCTGGAACAGGTAATCCTCACAGAGGACCCTGGCTTGATAAAATCCTCAATTTTGATTGTTTAACATGGGTCTATCAACCATCATCAATTCCCTACACAGAGAAGCATAACGATGCATGGCTATGAATTAAGGGGCCATATCACTGTTTCAGATCAGTAGGTTAGCTCTTTCTGCATTCTATTTCAAATGGGCATTCTATGTAAAACAGAAAATAGCAGCAGGAAGTGTAACGAGTTAAAAACACACAGCACATCAATTTTGTTTAATTGGGTTTGAATTGGATTAAAAGTGGCAATGGAAATAACCAGCGTAGGCTGTGTAGTTTTTTGGAAGTAAACTCCTCAGCTTTGCCTTGGAGCCACATCCTGCCCCCTGTCATGGTTCATTTTCACACAACAACAGAGAGCCAAACATGGTCTCTTCATATACTACATCCTCCCTACTTCTGAATGAAGTTCAATCCATTTGTATTTATCTGTATCCAGTTGTATTGCAGTTTTATTTCCTTTAATACTTTCTCTCAATCAGCTTATACTGTGCTGCTTTTGCTATAACTGAAATAATTTGTGTGTTATTTTTTTGAATCCTCTGCTCTTAGGGAAGACGTTTGTTGGTCTGAAAATTGTCAAGGCTCTCCTGGACAATGCCAGTATCTGGGGTTCAGCATTGGGCTCTCCAATTCTGGTTGTCTGTTACACAAACCATGCGCTGGATCAGTTTCTGGAAGGTACTGGATTTTGTTCTAATATCTTTATACATGTTTATTTATTTATACATTCCAGTTTCTCTCTGCTCATCCAGCTACTCTTCAGTTACACTTATGACAATATATGAAATGCTGTTCAAGCTCTCTTCCAAATCATGCTCATTAGTAAATCTCTTCAGTTACGCTGTTCAGATTCCCAACCCTGCTCATTATGACATCTTGGTTGTTGATCGTCTGTGAAGGCATTCTCAGGTTCATGAAGAGATCCTCGGGGAAGCTGGTGCGAGTCGGTGGGCGTAGCTCCAGTGAGAAGCTGAAGGAGCTCTCTCTCACCAATCTGAGGAGGAGAGATAACTTCAAACGCGACCTGCCGGGGTACCTGAGAGCCATGTACTGCGAGGTGAGCCTGTGACAACATCATCGCCATGGAGCTTTTGTGTTCACATTGTCACCAAGCAACATGTCTCCATGGAGCTTGTGTTGCATTAAGACAGGGGTTTCAGACTCCTGGCCTGGAAGGCTGCAGTGCCTGGTGGTAATCAGGGGCTTTCATGATTGAAAGGAAGCCATAAAGTCCAGCTGACTGGAGCTTGACACTTCTGTGTGCAGCGCAATCAGATTTATGGTTACTCAAGGAAATGTATATACTGTTTCAGCTTTATTGTAATCATAAAGTTACTCGGCACTAACATGCAATGTTATTTCATTATAAATGAACAGTCATTCGCCTATTAGTGTTTCAAAGCAAAAATGAAGATATCCAATATAAAGCTGAAGTTATCCAATGTAAAGATATCCAGATAATCCAAATATAAAAGTTTGAATTATATTAAATGTTAGAGCCTTGAGACAAAAGTGTGCTTAGCCACAGCCCAAGTATAGTTTGCAGTAGGTGTTCATAGGCACATTCAGATTCAGTGCTGAAAGCTGGCCTTGCATGATGCAGAGGTGACTTAAACAGAGCTTGAATGAAAAAAATGTGCTTCATTCACAGTTAAGCGATCAAAGGCGGGACATGCAGAGAAAAATTGGGCAGAAGGCAGCCCTGTTTGAAAGCGCAGGTAAAGGTGTTCTCCATGAGAGCGTCCTGGGAGATTACATCCTCTCTCTCCATGGGATGAGCCTGGAAAACGGACAGGTAAGCATCATGGTTTACCCTCGTTTGTACTGAAGGCATTTAGATGATTTAGATACAGATGGCTAGTAAAATAAAATCCGTTTAAATGCTTTGCGCAGAGGGTTGATTGCAGGGCTCTATCAGAGTGTCAAGCCTGAAACCTCTTAGTCACAAGATCAGTTACATTTTCAACATGCAACATCAAAAAAGCCAAATCTTTTACAGTTGATGTGGTTTTTGATGTGATTGTGAAAACTTTCTTGATACAGTTCTTTTCACAGTTTTTAAGTTATATTATTTTAATGTCTGATGAAGCTTTTTAAGGGGGTCAGGTATTTACTCTACACACGCGCACAGGGTATGACTACATACACACCTCAATTAGGTTCATGGATATCAGTGGCTGGCAAGCTATCTAACAATTATTAAGACACCAGACATAATTAATGTTACAAATAGTATGTTACTAACAGTTGCATTCATAATTACAAATAGTTATTTTTTAATAAATGGACACTCTAAATGTACTATGCCAACGGTTTCTTGTAGCTGTAGTGAATTGGCTTGGCCTGCTGTTATACCTATGTTTACACAATCTGTTGCTGAACTTCCCATTCAACATGCAATATTCCCATTTCCTCTTCAGCCCGGCGGAATGGGTGAGTCCCGCAGGAAGAGGACCAGGTCTCTGATGTTGGATTGGCTGGGGATTTCCATGCTGAGCCATGGGTCCAGGCAAATGGGTGAGAGATCGAGATCCTCCTCTTGTTTATGCACCCTCAAACAAGACACAAGCTGTGTACCACTTGTGTGCTAGAATACTTAGCAAGAACGGCTGTAACACTGTCATCAAGAACATTCCGAACTGCAGGTATATAAACAGCAAGTGCATGCAATACTCAGAGGTGCTGAACAAGACTACATGATGGCTACATCAATGGACACTACATGCTTTTTGTTCTTTGTTCCCTGAAATCAAGGTCACTGCACTGAACATAGCAACCATCATCAGTCCTAGCAACCATCAATGAAACAACAGAGGACTTTTTTAAAATGTTACAACTAATAAGTTAGTTATGTAAGTTAATAAGTCCTTGCTAGATCGTTTGGGACAATGTACTTTCAGACATGGAAGCACACAGAGCTCAAATATGCATAACAGAACACTCACAGGCCAAAAAAATGTTAGTATAATGTTTTAATCGGTTGTCCCTTGCACCAAATTATTGAACATAGAAACAAAAAATGAATGATCCAAACAGTTACCAGGACAGATTTATTCAGATATGTTTTTAATAAAGAAACATGGTATATCTGTTCATTTGTAACTGAAAATGTCTCTGTGTGTTAATGCACTTGTAGACCAGTTATTTCACTTTTTCCAAAACCGCGGACTTGATACAAAAAGCTGGGTATTGGCATTTTTATGGGGTTGAGTGTCTTCTTTTATGTACAATATGCTTGTTTCCATTTCGTAAATCACACAAAACTGGGAATCTACATTCCAATCTCATGGTTGAGGAAACATACCGACTCAATAATAAGAAGTGCTGCACTTAGGGCCAAAATATAACTGGCAGAACTGGTTGGCAGAAAACAATGCAGAATGAAAAAAACAAACACGTGAAAACCAGGGTTTGCCTCATGCAAATCAATGTAGAATTACTTGAGATACAGGAATGAATGTAAATATACTTCGTCTGAGATTCCCATTGCAATAGATGAGACCTTGAGTCCTATCAGAGCACGTCACTAGAATGCAACATGGGTAACACCCAGCCTGTTTCAAGTAGGCATAGGTAGAATCTCTGTGCTTTTATGCCAGGGGTCAAAGGTCATGCCATGAGCTGAAGGGAATCAGAATGTGATTAAAGGAATCAGATAACATTGGCTTGTAGGATTGGCTTGTAGGAGAGAACTGAGGTCAACATTATTACTTAATTAATATATGAATGGTACAAACAACATAATACATAGAAATATTTGTTGTTATGCATTAGATCATTTTCAAGGCAGCCTCTGTGATATGAGGTTTGATTACAGTCTGCAGCTGTATGTACTCTGTATTGGAACAAATTGCAGTTGTCATGTGACCTGCAGAGTCCTGTGTCACCTGAAACATGTGTTTGTGACAGTCTTTCACTCTTTGCAGAGGTTGTAGATTATTCTGAGGAATCTGAAGAAGATGAAGAGGAGAGGATGAGTGTGTCATCAGATGGATTCAGAGAGCCGGAGGAAGAGAGTTGGAACCTATCACCTTCTGAAATCCCTGGTAAGCTGTTTTTGATTGGCTCTGAAGCCCATCTGCTGCCAAGCTCAACCAGTGGCATTAAAACACCATTGCGGTCAAAGTATTGGCCATGAAAGAAGCCGTTACGCTGTTAATCTTGGGAAGTGCTTTGTAAATGGAGTGAAGCTCCGGATTTAGCTGGCACCTTGTTAAAGGTAAAGTTTCTGTTCAAGATGGCATGGATGTGGACGATGCTGATCTGTACCAGTCTGGGGGAGAGGAAGTGGACGAAAACAGTGGTAAGTCTGAGTTCTGCTTTCACCTGGCACTCTTCTCTGAGAGGTAGGCCTCACTCACAGATGCCCCCAAAGTACCAGCAGTACCTGCATTCCACCACTAGATGGTGAAAAGGTACTTATAAACAATGACCTTGGAAATTGGTGTCATGAATTCTATAACAGGAGGAGTTGGGACTGTATTATATTTGCCTTATTGCCTTCATGTGCCATGTGTGTGTTGGAATGGAGAACAGAGCCTTTTGGCTGCCCCGTATAGTGTAAAACTGTCATTTGAGTGTGCTACACAATGTTATTGTATGGTTGTGTGGCGTTGTTGGTGAAAATTGTTGTGTTTGGGGTACAGAAGTTCTGTGGCTATTATGGTCTTTTGTGTGGAAAGGCAAAAAGTGTCAAAGTATGAGTGCTGTATAGGTGTGGGGTACGCCTTGCCAATGTGCAAACATTGTGAACGGCATACCTGCCATTGGAGCCTTTTTTTTTTTTTTTTAAGGAATCCCAGGCGCTGACGATGATGAAAGTCTCAGTGGTGAAGAATACAGCATCACAAATTCAGCGGATGACATCGCCAGAGCAACAGAAGTTCTCTCACTGGCTGAGCCTGTGGAGAACGAAGGTACAGTGAATAGCCATATCATGCCAGGCTAAGAGTCACTCTCTTAAAAATGTGGGAATTTGTCCCAGGGATAGGGGAGGAAGTAGAAATAATGGAAGCTTGTCAGATATTTGTATGCATTGCTCTGTTTCTGGTTTTTGGTAAGAGACAGAGCCTTTTTGGACTACACAATCGTATCATGGTTTAACACTGGCTCACTGATTCGGACCAAACATAGTGTTCTACTGTTGTGGACAAAGTCACTGCATTGTTTCATACAAATCAATGCTTCACCACTCACTGTTATGGAGTCTCCTTTTTTAAGCCTATGCAGACTTCTTCTCCTATAAATGTAGCAAAGGCTCATTTTTAATTGACTGAAATGATGTCACAAAATGTCTGGAAATGGACCTGTTACTCAGGTGTTGTAGGTTTGATTCCTAAGTAAGACGCCGCTTTTTACTTTGCGACATTTTATTGATCTTTTCACTTGCCTGCTGATTTCAGCGACAATCCTTAACAGAATTTGCTCCTAAAATAAAATGCTTTCACTCTGGCTGCACACAGCCTAACACCACCTGCTTTTATTGTTGTGCTTCGGCTAGTATTAGCTAGAACCACATAGCCACATAAATGCTATTGTTCAGTCACCATTTCCAATGTGCTGCTTAACCACATCGTCAAAGAACGGTATGTCCCATTGCTTCAAAATCATGGGGTGGGGAAAAAAGAAAAGAAACAATTTTAGTTGTAAACTAACTGAAACTGTTGTATCTGTTGAGAGGGGAGCGGTTGGCTGATGTCAGTACACAGTTTGTTTGATAAGAGTGGCTGCCCGGGTGATTGACAGATGCGGCAAGCATTGTGGCCAGTGAAGCCACAGACGGAGACGTGGCCGACCTGCTGCAGGTGACAGAGGAGGCGGAGCAGCTCCAGGCGGAGAGGATGATGGAGGGGGATGACGTGCACGAGCACATCCAGAACGCCCGCAGGAGGCTGGCGGCTACGCAGAGGCTGGTCCTGGCCTACGTGCCAGGGGAGGACCAGGAGAAAGAGGAAGAGGAAGGGAAACCAGATGACTTCAATGAGGGCTGGGAGGTAGGCCTTATCACGCAGATGAACATGACGTAGCCCTACTGCTGTTTATCAAAAATAGACTAATAAAAAAAGCTCCACCAATCACAGAGCATGTTGGATATGAGTGAAAGAACAATGCTGATGGTGATTGGTCGATATTTTCTGGCTGTACCTACTGGTCCCTTGGCACTGTTAGTCAGGAAGTATCAATGGCTCTGTTCCATGTTCTTCCAGTATTGTGACATCACAGTAATCTTATCCATATTTTATTATCTCTGAGTAATGAGCTTTGGGTTTGGCTACACCCCTGAAACTTAACCCTTTACCACCTTACTTATTTCTCCCCAGTGCTACACGATAGCATTGTTTATAGCCCTGTGATAGAATGGCGTCCTGCCCAGGTGGTGTGACATGCCAAAGACCCTGGGAAAGACAGTCGGCTCTCTTACTAATGATTGCACCAAGACAGCCAATGTGCACTTGAAGAAATAATTACCGACAAAAAGCTTCCTGTAAAATTTGTCTGGGAGGCAATAACCGGGCATACATGTAAGCAAGTAACACACAGATTAACATGTGTTATCATTCCTCCAGATAACCCGGGAAATGAAGAAGAAGCTGAAGAACGTGGTGAAGCAAGAGCTTCAGAAGACAGACCACATGCTTGAGGAGGATGCGATGCTGATCACAGACCTCTGGGCCCTGCCGTACAAGCAGCGCTGGCGCCTCTACAGGTGAACCTTTGCTACTGCACTACAGATCCTATAGACAAGCGTTTAGACCAGCGTTGGGGCCTTGTAACCCTGAAGTCTGACATGACTGGGCCCCAGGGCAAAGACGTTTTAGACAGTCAGCTTTATAATAATAACATTCAACAAGTTCTGTAGTCTGTGCTGCCGAAGATGAAATACTTAAGTCTGGTGCAACCTCTAAACATTTATGAAACAGCATGGCCAAGAAAAGTAGGGAACAGACCATCACATATGACCCCAGAAGCCAGATGGAACTTCCTGTGTTGTAGTTTGGAAATTGAAAAGGAGCTAGAGACAGGATCTGTCTTCATACTTATACATGCTGCCACCAGTATGTAAGAATAGGGAAACTTTTTGCTATGGCACCATCTGCTGGTAATCTGCTATTAAGCCCTTCAACTGATTCAAAGTGGAGGGGAACTACAGATTACAGACAGCTCATTGTTTTGGCCTTCCAATGTCATTATGTAACACTGCAGTTCTTTGTGAAAATGTCGGTAGCAGCTGGATACAGGAAAATGTGTAATAAAACACTCGGTTGTAATAAAAAAAAGCAGCTTGAACAAACAGACCCACTCATTTAGTGGTTAGCGAGTACATGTTTTTGCAATGAATTCAGTTGAAACTCATGTCAAAATACAGTATATTACCTTGAGAAATTCCTGCTGTGTTTATTTCAAAACGATGTGGTGTCATTTTCACACATGCAGAACGCAGCGGTTTTAAAGAACTGTTCTGACATAGACACAAATCCTGGTTATCAAATAGAGAATGTACCAATTATGTATTACTGTCTGTTTGTATCCTCACAACATGAGTTTGGACTGGGAAAATACAGCCCCACAATCACTGGTTGTTGAATATGCCACAGTTGAGACGCACAGACTAACGGACAGCTTTAACTTCCCTAGACTCTGGCTGTCCAAGTACCGCAGTGAAATAAGAAGCATGGTCCTTCAGTATGAGAACGAGTATCAGGGGATTGTGAGACGCATCGACGAGCTGCGGAACCGCGAGGACGAGACCGTGCTCAGAAACGCCAGCGTCATCGGCATGACAACCACATGTACGTCCACACACAGTGGAACGTGTCCGTTTTCTTTTAGATGTGATTCTAACCATATTATTTTGTGTTGTTTTCAAGCAGCGGTATTAGCGGTAGTCATAGTAGTAAAGAAACCAGCAATCCATCCCTTGATTTATTTAAGACTCTCATTGTGCTACACTTTGTACAGAACATATATTACCGTGCTGTATACCTCTTAATATACAAATATTAGTAAGTATAAAAATGAACTTGGAAATACGGGTAATAGTAGCAATAATTGCAACAGCAGCAACAGCAGTAGTAGTATATACATCATGCTAATAATGGTAACAAGAATTATAATAACGACTAAAACAGCAGCTTTTATTATTATTATTATTATTTTATTATTTTCGGCTTAGGTGCAGCCCGGTACAGGAGGGTGCTGCAGAACATCCAGCCCAGGATCGTGGTGGTGGAGGAGGCGGCCGAGGTTCTGGAAGCCCACATTGTCACAACGCTGACCTCCGCCTGCCAGCATCTCATACTGATCGGAGACCACCAGCAGGTGAGGATCCAGGTTTACATTCTCCTCAACGAAAAGTCTGGGGGGGTTTTCCAAGGACGTGGTTTAGTGACTAATCTGGATAAGTCAGAGTTAAGTGGTAAACCTCCTAAAAGAAGAACCCTATGGCTTTGTTTTGCTAGGAGAATGAAGCCATAGGGCTCTTCTTTTAGGAAGTTTACCACTTACTCTGACTTAACAAAAGCCAGTGGTTTTTCACTGACATTTTGGTGCCAGACATACGTCAGAGTAACACAAAATGTTTGTGGTTAAAAAACAAAGAGAACCGTCCGCTCCAAAAACGATGGAGTCTGTGTAACCTCCGTTCCGTGTTCCGTGTTTGTCGTGTCTTCCAACATAGCTGCGCCCCAGTGCCACCGTGTATGAGCTAGCCAGGAACTTTAACCTGGAGGTGTCCCTGTTCGAGCGGCTCATTCGCATGGACGTCCCTTACGTCAGACTGGACTACCAGGTACAGGAACGGCAGTCAGGTAGAGGTGGGAAACCCCTGCTTCGGAAAGTTCAGGCTTTACCAAGTAGAACCAGTTTGTTGCATGGCTATTTCAAATACACGGCAGCACTTCTACTTTCTGACCACAGGGTTTTTCCACCTTTGCAGCAAAGTTCCTGGATATGTTTTTGCTGGTTGTTTTTTGAGCGATGTATTTTAAAATCATATTTTTTGTCGTTGCTTAGCATCGTATGCGTCCGGAGATTGCACGGCTACTGACGCCACACATTTACGACAAGCTGGAGAACCACATCTCTGTCAACCTGTATGAAAATATTAAGGTAAAAATACATATATAAATGTCAGCTAATCATCATTCAGTAATGTTGTACAGCAAGGTGTCCACATTGTTCAAAATTGTATTTTTGGCATCATGTTGTATGTATCATTTGTGGAAAAGCACTGATAGTCTAAACTGGAATAACACATGTTTAAGTGAAATGATGCTGTCCTGTCAGTGTCATGCATGTGGAGTACATCAACTCTATTTTGACAGTTCAAACTTTTGGCACAATGATAAAGAAAATAATTTTTGATGGAATGTTATATAGCATTCACCACTAAGTACAATGTATCCATGTAACTGCAACACATTCTATGTAACACCAAATAATTTTTGTGTACACTTGGCATTGATTACTCAGATAATACACTCAATTTTTGACCGTTGCTCCATTAGGGTGGGCCATTAAAATGTAGCTCTGTGTGTCCATAGAGGTAACAGCAAAAAAAAATTATATGATTTCCTATTGTTTCAGGGGGTGTCAACAAATGTGTTCTTCCTGGATCACAAGGAACTTGAGGAGCACATCCAGGAAGGTCGTAGCCACCAGAACATGCACGAGGCCGTATTTGTAAAATCGCTCTGTTACTACCTGATATGCCAGGGCTACAAGCCCTCCCAGATCACGGTCCTCACCACGTACACCGGCCAGCTCTTCTGCCTGAAGAAGATCATGCCCAAGAGCAAGTTTGAGGGTGTGAACCTTTGCGTGGTTGACCGCTTCCAGGGAGAGGAAAATGATATCATAATACTCTCCTTAGTCAGGAGCAACAAGGAAGGGAAAACGGGATTCCTGAAAATTCCGAATCGTGTCTGTGTGGCCCTTTCAAGGGCGAAGAAGGGCCTGTTCTGCATCGGGAACATGACTATGCTGTCTTCAGTCCCCCTGTGGAGCAAAATCATCGACACGCTGAGCTGCCATGGGCAAGTGGGAGAGGCTCTGACACTTCGGTGTGAGAACCATCCCGCCACCCTGACGGCCGTGTCCAAGGAGGAGGACTTCCTCAAGGTTCCGTTCGGGGGCTGCAAGCTCCCCTGCGACTTCCGTTTGGCCTGCGGTCACGTCTGCACCAAGGTGTGCCACCCTTCTGACATGGAACACAAGCTGTACAAGTGCGACAAGCCCTGTGCCAAGACCCTGTGCCAGGATGGGCACAGATGCCCCAAGAGGTGCCACCAAGAGTGCGGGGAGTGTCAGGAGGTTGTCACCAAGACGATGCCCAAGTGCGGCCATGAGCAGGAGGTGCCCTGCTCGGTATCCCTCGACAAGTTCATCTGCCGTGTCCCCTGCAACAAGATACTGCCGTGCGGTCACTTGTGTGTCCGGGGCTGTGGGGAGACCTGCACCCGGAACTGCCCCCATAAGGTGACGGTTGACCTGGCTTGCGGGCACCAGAGAGTCATGCTGTGCCACGTCAAGCAGGATGCCGACAGCAAAGGGGAGCAGATCCGGTGCTGGAAGAAGTGCGACGCTGAGCTTGACTGCGGCCACCCCTGCCGTGGCAACTGCTTTCAGTGCGCGGGCGGGAGCGCCCACCTCCCTTGCGCCTCTGCTTGCAACATCCAGCTGATCTGCTCACACAGCTGTGAGAGGGAATGTGGACGGACATGCGTGCCATGCTGGAGGCCCTGTGAAAACCAGTGCTTCCACAGGAAGTGCCTGAAGCTGTGCTCAGAGGCCTGCCAGCCGTGCACCTCACCCTGTGGCTGGAAGTGCAAGCACTATGAATGCAAGCGTTCGTGTCAGGAGCTCTGCGACAGGCCCCCGTGCAGCTTCCCATGCCATAAGAGGCTGAAATGCAAACACAGCTGCATCGGGATGTGCGGGGAGCCGTGCCCCAAAAAATGCCGCGTCTGCAACGCGGAGGAGGTCAGCGAACTGTTCTTCGGTAATGAGTCCGACCCCAAGGCACGCTTCGTGCAGCTGGCAAAATGCGGGCACATATTCGAGGTGGAGGGGTTTGACTCCTGGATGGCTGCGGCAGAGGCGAATGGGGCCATCAGGCCGAAGACCTGCCCAAAGTGCCAAACAGCTATCTGGAGGGGTGTGCGCTACAACTCCCTGATAAAAGCCTTGCGTTCGGACATCGAAGCGGTAAAGAGGAAGGCAGCAGCAATGTGGGGAGAGCGCATTAAAAACGAGGTGAAGGAGCGAGAGGAAAGGGGTATTAAATCTTCGGAAATCCCACCTCTGCTTTCCAAGTTGCCGGATGTCGATTTGAGAGGAGTAGCGTTCATCGGTGAGCAGATTAGACTCCTCTCCGAGTTGGCGGAAATAAAACAAAATGCAAAACAAAGCATGTCGACACTCAATCTGCTGCGGATAAACCAAGCTATACACCTTTGCAGTCAAAAGATACCCTCAGCAAAGTATGACCAGGTGTTTGAGTATGAGACAGAAGTCAAAAGGATCTTGTGTCTGGCTGAAGCAGAGGGGTTAAGTAAAATATGTTCCACAGTTCCGACATGCACACTCATGATGCAATACCAGAAACTCAGAGAAGTAATCGATAAATTGACCGATGGTGGACAGCCATTGACCAGGCAAGACCTGCATAACATGCATCAAATCGTGATTGGCCTAGCGAAGGAGATAAACCCATCCACGAGGTGGAAGATGATTGACAATGTGGAGGGAGCCGTCCAAGAGTACAACTTCCTCAAACTTGCCAACTGGTTCAAGTGCACCCAAGGCCACATCTGCTACAGACAGAACGCTGACTTCGAAAGTGAGCAATGTCCTCAGTGTCTGATGGACTGAGCCCGCATTCAGACATGGGGTAGTATATTAGTTGGTTTGTGGAAAGTTAAGACTGTTATAGTGGTAGTATGTAGTATCATTGACCCTGCATATTTGGGATCTTGGCTTTTAACCCCATGGATGCATGACACTGGAGTTTGTACCCTTGCGTGATTCAGATAATCTACTTCATCTTTTTCGCTTCTATTAAATATCCAGGGGTTTAAGTTGATAGTTTATGAAAATTTAAGCTGAGTAAGTTCTGCTGTGTGCTCACAGTGTATCGTCCTCTCCTTTTAGAGTCCTTGTTTGAAAGGCCTTACCGCAGAGGCACAGGTCCAAATCCGGTTCAAAGCCTGGCCCCTTTGCTGCATGTACCCAGCATTTCCTGTCTGTCTCTCTACTGTAACTGTCAAATAAAGCTGAAAAAAATATTTAAAAAAGAAAATACCTAGCCTTCTCTTGACTCTCTCAGTTGCAGATTGAGGATCTGAATAGATATATCAGTCTCTCCGGCTCAGGCTAATTGGGGCCAGCGGACTTACGATGTTGAATTGGACAGTTTATCATTTTGTCAGACCATTCCGATGGTCGGTCTGTTCCTCCCCCTTTTTCAGTAGTAGTAACTGATCATTCATTAGTCAGTGAAATCTCTGGACTTCCCTGGTACATCCCGACAGTAATTCTGTAAACAGAAAGGCTACCCAGGGCCACAGTAAAACAAATATACCATAGAGACACCATAGAGAGACTTACATCTTATTTATTGTAATGTTTAACTTAAATTCAGTTGTTGTGGCAGACCAGGAAAGTGAGCACTGTTGATTTTTGCGGTTGAAAGATATACACATCTTTCATTATCTATCTTGTTTAAGTATGTAAAACCTGATTTTATTATGTGCTAATCTAGCTCTGTTTGAATATTAACCTTGAAGGGACCAAAAGTCATGTGTATAAGCTAACAGTAACTGTAAAGCAATGTATAATGCACTTGCTGTTCAGACAATAGGTTTTGTAGTTCCTGATCTAACACTTGAGTGTATTAATCTCTTGTCTGAATTAGAGGACATTTTATGTTAAAATGTACATAAATATGTACACATCCCTGTATTGCCTGTATAGCCATCACAATTGATACGCTTTAGTTAACTTGGAATTACTTAATGTTTGTAGGACCTGTCTATTATGCTTATAAATAAAAGTCAATATTGTATTTTGTAAATATGCCACAATTTGCAATGTTTTCTGTCACTTGTTCCAGCGTCAGTGTGAAAACTGTAATTTGTTAATTGGTTCTCTTGTTATGTGTAAAATAAAAAATAACAAAATGTTTTGAAGTGTTCATGACTGGCAATGGCATTATAACTCGAGACAGAGTACGAGTACATCTAACTATACATCTAATTCATGACATCAAAACCGTGGTACTTTTGTGGAAGCCATTTAAAAACAGCAGTAATTCGCCTTCTTCGTTACGAGATTTAATCAGTGTCAACCTCCCCAAGAGCCTGCATTTTCTGAGAGTATACTGCATATTTATGTGCGCCCCTTTCGACATGTAAAGCCACGAACAGAAAACTGTCTTTAGGTCCTAGACCTGCGACGCCAGACGAACTGCAGGAATCAACTGCCTTGACGAGGCTGGAATGGGTGAGGTTTTAATATGTTTTGCCCGTCAAATAATTTGTCAGTTTGGAATAATCTGGCCCGAACCTTGAATGGCTGCTAATAACAAAGAAGGCATACTGCCCTGCCTTTGCCAAAATCACAACCCGGGCGACAGTACAGGCGAGCTCTAATTGGGGTTTCCCTGCTCTTAATCTTTGATCTCCGCACCAGTAGGGGCACGCTCATATTTTAATTCCCCTATTTTTTTCGATTCAGTACTTTCAACGGGAGATCCACCCACTGTTGTGGTTTATCGTGATCATCATCCTGATGTTGTTTTTGTTTAATTCGCCGCCTGTTGTACAGGAAGGCGAGCAATTCATTTTGTTTTGTTGGGAAAACAACAAGAGGAAATGCCATTCTTTGAACGGCTTATTGACGTTCGTGTTTTAACGGGAACACAGAAAAGGAAATACCACTGACAGTGAAGTTAGTGCGACAACAGGCGCAACGTGCGACCAGATGCCAAATGGCTGTGGAAACCAGTGAAACCAGCTGAACGGTTCTGGAATAACGTTCTTGGCTATACGTTTGAAAGTAAGTACCCCGGATAGACTAACTCGAACTAGTTGGGTTTGCCAGTTTGTTATTGTTCGGTTTATCTGTTATACTGAAAATGGGTTCAATCTAGATTCAGAAAGTTGAGAACACATTTGTGCAAGCGTGTTGTAAACACACATCTGATTTGGCATAATTTGAAGTAATTAGCTAGCTAACGTCAGCTGTGTTGGCGAAGAGTGCTAACGTTAGCTATGCATTGGAAAACACCAGCTTGTGCTTATATAACCATCGCTGTGGCAGCTGTTGAGTGGGTTTGTAATTATTCTGTGACATGAGTCGGGTAACGTTAATTTCGCCTGTCCGCAACAAGCTAGTGATAGCCAGCCAGCTAATGTTTGTTTCACTCGAATGTGCTATCGTCTGTCGATTATGAACAACGAACACTGGCAGCCTAACATAGTGACAGCACGTTGCACACAGCGATGGTTGTTTTGTTTTCTTTTTTTGTTAACCAGCTACATAGCCAAGCAGCTGAATTAACTAGACTTTTGGAACAGACGTTCCACTTTGGGGTGTCAAGGCTTCATTTGACTAAAGGGTTGGCAGAGACTTGTGAATTACTGTAAAGTTCTCCACTAACGTCATGCAAGGGATTCGCTGGAAATGTTTGTCTTGCGCTTAGAGATAAACTGTTGATGTGCTATTCGAGGCACCTCTTACTTTCGTTTGATAGTCGCCCGAGTCACTGGTTAGACACTATTAGTTAATACAGATTACAGTTAGTGTGGTACGTTAAAAATCCTTAAACACCGTTCAAGCTCAGATCAAATTTCACCTGTCACAGTAAAGCAGTGGTCAAGAAAGATCCGTTTTCAAAATATATTTGCTTGTTTAATATGTTAATTTATCCGGTTTTGTTGTGAACTATCGTTATTTTTGTCCAACGCCTAATTAGATAATATATTTCCATTATAGAGAAATAATGTGTAAAGCAAGAATGTCCCTAATATTTCACGTGTTGGAACACATGCTTGCTTTTTCCATCTTTCGAATAGCTCTCTCATTTCCTGAGTCTAATTTCCGCTGCGTGTGACCTTGTAAGGTAGCGATTATTAGACTACCATTTTTTTTTCGCTTCTACCCTGGCATTAATTTATGCAGTGCCAAGTAAGTTCACTTCCTTTATGTAGGTCTGTCCGTCTTTAAATGTGACCAGTTCTAAGCGCTAACATCTCATTTAAAACTGTGCCCATGGCCACAAAACTTTGATGTCAAAGCCACAAAACCAAAGATGTCAGTTTAAGTACGGAATAAATCTAATGATAGGTGGAAGACAAGCGTTCAAATAAGATTTTTTTTCTGTTCTGCCAGGAGGAAGGTCAACTCTTGATTTTAACTCGCGGTGACATTTCAACCTTCAGGGCTTAACAGCAAACAGGTCAGAAGTCTTTGACGGTTATTACAAGACTATAAATTTGAAATTGTTGAACTGAATCTACTAATGGTCCACATGTACAGTCTTGCAAGAAGACGTGGTTCTTTTACATGGTCTAAATTGGTGGGTGGTACTAATAATTGGCAATGGAATTATGTAACTTTTCATGTTTGTGACGTCATGTTTTTATTAAATGGGAAATGGGAAAATCAGGGATATGTAGGCACTTGCCTATTACCATAGGCACTTGCCTATGTCCATAGGCACTTGCCCATACATAGGCACTTGCCATAGGTATAGGTACTTGCTTATGTAACGCCATACTCCATAGGCACTTGCCTATGTAACGCCATACTCCATAGGCACTTGCCTATGTAACGCCATACTCCATAGGCACTTGCCTATGTAACTCCATACTCCATAGGTACTTGCTTATGTAACTCCATACTCCATAGGCACTTCCAGGCACTATGTAGGCACTCCATACTCACTCTACAGGCACTTGCCTAGGCACTCCATAGGCACTTGCCTATGTAACCATAGGCACCATACCATAGGCACTTGCTTAGGCACTTGCCTATGTAGGCACTTGCTATGTAACGCCCCGCTCCATAGGCACTTGCCTAATGCCCGCACTCCATAGGCACTTGCCTATGTAACTCCATACTCCATAGGCACTTGCCTATGTAACGCCGTACTCCATAGGCACTTGCCTATGTAACTCCATAGGCACTTGCCTATGTAACGCCGTACTCCATAGGCACTTGCCTATGTAACTCCATACTCCATAGGCACTTGCCTATGTAACGCCGTACTCCATAGGCACTTGCACCCTAAAACATTCAGTCCCAGTGCCAGGGGACCCCTGTCTGCCAATCTCTTGGTCAGTTAAGATTTTTGTGTTCTTTCTGCTTTCCTCATGAAATTTATTAACATGGTGCAGGTTTGGCTCATTGCCATTTTGTTTTGTTTTTCGTGCATTCATTGTCCAGCAATGGTTTCATTCCAGTCACTGAATACATTGTTAGTTAGGGCCAGTTAGGTCCTCGCTAATAATTCATAAATAATTCATAAAATAGCCTAACCACTTTTTAAAGGAATAATTTGCCATTTAGCACAATAGGTAATGAAAGCATAAGTTTGTCTTAACTTATAAGACCAGGGATGCAAATATTAATATTTCATGTTATTCATTGTTATTTCTTTCACATTGTGGATTATAACAGAACGTCATTGCTGAAGACGTGAAGTTTCTAAGAACCATTTATCAGCTTGGAACAATTTGTTGGTAGGAACTAAAGCATACACAGTGTTCCCCCAGAACTCCAAAAAAATAATGGGTAATAATGTCACTTGGCAAAGACGTGAGGATGAGAATGGGGGGATTTTAAGGTGAGTGAGTGTGTGCTCACCTGTGCGGAAGGCCTTCATTTTCAGTGCTGTGCTTGCGTTGGTGGGTGCCTGTGGCTCTCTGTGTACTGGAGCTGTTATTGACTTCACAAAGAGGCGAGGATGTATTTGACATGCTTTGCATTTTAGTCCCATAACTACCAGGGAGGAACCATGTAAATATGTGGTAGCATTTCCAGAGTTATGTGATTACAGGTTTAAGAAGTAACTTACATTAATGCTAAGCAACCATTTTTCAAATGCATAGTAATTCCATAACAGTTGTCTGTGATGTAGCCCCATGAATAAGTACCATGAAAGATGATTGTCATGAATAGGTATGTCTGTGCTAGTAATAATAATTGAGGTATTGTGTCATAATGGTAATACATCATAGTCGCTTGGTAAATATATGGTAATTTAAGGGACTAAGATAAAGTATATGGATGCATTATCTTCAGAAACAATGTCCATTGCACATGTAGGTTTTAAGCCATATAGGGCAGATGTTCCTCTGGAAAGAAAATGAAGACACCTTGTAAATGTAGCCTAAACACTTTCCTGTTGAACGCCATCTTAATTTGTGTTTTACCCACTGGACTGCCATTCCTCTGACGTTTTGCAATAGTTTCGGGATGAAGCGGCTGCAAAATGTGCCTTCTCTGACCTCCCAGTGGGCGGGGAGGTGATTTCAAAGACCGGAGAAAATGAAAGTAACTCAAGCTTTCATGGTTATGCCAGCAAAAATGATCACAAAAATAATCAAGGCAAACTTATCAAGTCCCTGATGGGTGTTTCATCCTGAGCAATGGAGACAAGACGTATGCTTCACTATTTCAACACAGTACAGGCATGACGACCATCACTCTTTGTATGTTTTTAGAGAAATCCAGAGAATTCAGTATAGCCTAGTTTCTGATTACAGGTATATACGTTATTGCCATCCTATTCCACATAACATTTTATTGAAATTTTGAAAGTATTATCGTAATTGTGGCCCCTACCTTCGCTGCAAGTTCTTCTGTCAGTTCAACCAGACACACGCGGGTATTTGGGCCCGCCATAATCGCTGGAGTGTAGTAGCTCCCTTTATCCTAGTAAGAAGTCCACCGCCTTAGCACCGCACTGTTATTATGTGGGTGGTCTGCGCAGCAGGCGCCCGATCAACTACAGGAGCTTCTACTGCGGTCAAAGCTAGGCAAAAAAAAAAAAACCTAGGCCTACCTCCCACTTTCTTGGTGACCATTTATCTATTGCCATGCCAGTCTGTCAGTGTTCAAGGCATGTGTTTGCTTTTCTCCCTTTATTTTTATTTGTTTGTCTGTTGAACGAATCTCATAACATCAGACTAGATGCTGCATAACCTTACAGGATGCACATTTGTAAAGTTTTGGTGCACAAATGTAGAAGTTATTTTTATCAGTGAATATGCTATTCCAAAGTGTGTTAATGCTCTTCGCAGGTGGTGCGAAATCTGTTTATTGTGTGAAGTCGTGCTCTCCAGTAGCAACATTGTAGCACGACTGAACGGTAACACAGCCGTAAGCAGCGCGCGAGCTGCCAAAAAAGGCTGTAGCTGTTAAAAAAAAAAAAAAAAAAAAAAAGTGGTAATATGTTTGTCATCGTTTGTTGCAGATTTTGCCATCAGCCTTCGTGTTTTTTTTTTTCTTTAGTAAGGAGATGGTTATCTTTTGCCGTTTTAGGTCTACTGAAGATTGCTGCTCCCACGCTGTGTTTCTCAGCCTTGTTAAATGAACAATAGTTCAAGATAATCGATATCAAGCTCCCCTTTCGGTTTTGTTGCAGTGTTGAGCTGCATCCTACCCTTGGCACAGCATTTATGTGTAGAGGCATAATCTTCTTTCGAAGAGAGAGAGAGAGATTGCATGTGATACAATTCGGTCTTCCTGCTATTTCAGGTCCAAGTTCAGACCAACAAAATTATATGATCTTGTCATCGGTTTCGGTAAAGTTTGCTGAGTACATGAGAGGCAGCAGTTACTGGAACTCGCGTGCTTCAATTCTCCAGAATTACTGGTAACTGGGGGCTGCAGGGAAATATGTGTTTATTTTAAATGAGAGGTCAAATAAATCTTGTAATAACATTAGCCTGTGGTGCGGCTAAATTCTCATGCGCAAGCATCAGCGATGTTATTATTTGTAATCACTAGTGTGCCATCTTTTAATATAAGGTAGTTCAACGAACAGCCTCTTAGCCATCGTGTACTTTATATTTACAACCTATATATTTAAATAAAACCCTTGTCTTTACAGAGTCAGGTCAAAAAGTAATGGTTGTCTGAGGTTTCACACACGTGTCGTCTACTTATACTTCGTGCTTTGACGTCCGGATGGGGTTTAGCTTGATTGAGAACACTTGAAGATAAAACCACCGAGGTAAGATGCACCATGAAACGGAAAAGTTGGGCGTGTTTTCTGAGATCGGATACACAAATAAGTGGTTCTCACACACTGCATGGTTAAAGCTTGCCGTTAGTCATATCCCCACAGGCTACCCGCGACTGGGGCGGCGTTATAAAATGTAGGGGGATGTCCCGCGTGCCGAGTTACTTTTGCTTTTGCTGCACGAGAGAGAAAATGAGCAGAACGGATAGCAGAAATGAGCAAGGAAAACCTTTTTCATTCTGTGGGATTTTAACCGAAATGTACGGATTATTTAAAAGTGTGTAAGTATGACATTGGGTGGTTCCACTTTTTGTTTTCTTATACTCTTTAGGAATAAATTATCCGAAAAGAATGGCGTAGTTGAATTAGACAAGATACAGTTATAAAAATAAAGTTAGATCATCGAAACAGTCAGTTTTAACACTGAAGTCTGTATGAAGTTTCATTTCTTATTCTTACGTTTATTAAAGTAAGCAAAAGACTCAATTATAGAATTGTTCATTACCATATTTTAAGCCTTTATAATGTTCCTCATACAAGTTCATTATCTCGAAGCTATTACATTTATTATTGTATCCAGAAATAAAAATCCATATATTAAAGAATTTTCTCTGATTGTTCATTTGTCCCATATTGGTTGCAGTATTTTATTTTTATATGGTAGTAATTTGACAGTGGTGGTGTATATAAATATAAAAATTGTGTTAGAATGAGTTTGAGCTTCACCATACATTTTTATAAAAAGTATCATTTTGTTGGAATTGTATTGTTGAACAAAGAATTTTTGTTGTTTCAGTTGAAAAGAAAAGTTGAAAATGGAGCTGTACTGGTACATGTAAGTAGTTATTTCATTTATTATACACCTACACTCAAGTAGACATTTACACTCTGTTTTTTTCAGTTTGGTTTTTTGGTCTTGACTTTATCTTACCTTCCCTGCACTTTGGGTACAAATGTTAGCCATGTGTTGGAGGGTTGCGGTGTCTGCTGGCTATTGTGGTTTCCTTTCAGCCGGTCACTTTGGCCTTTGATAGAAGGAATGTGGACTCTCTAGCCAGTCAGTAACTCATCTTAAACATTTTCTCATGGAAACACACCAATAATGGCAATATTATTTTGTGCCAGAGCATTCAACATGTACACAGACACATACATACATACACACAGCCCAACACACCTCCAGGCAGGAGGGGAAATACGAATTCAGTTAAACTTCAGAGGAAGAATTTTATGGGCTGGGAGAATAGTTAGAATAGATAGGTTATTAAAAGAAGAGCAGCATTGGAAATTGAAATGACGTTGAGGTTTATCTATTCAGAGTTGAGGTCAACAGTCTGTTGAACAGAGGCAAGTTGTTTCCAGTGAGCAGGTTTTGGATTTTCCCCTGTGCGTGGGTTTATTCAGCTTTTGAGTCTATGGCCATGTGGTCACAGCACATGTAATGGTTAAAGCACAAGTGTGTTGCCCCAAAAAAGTGCTAGTATGCTCATTCTTTGACTTTTTTTATAGATATGGTTACAGACTTTTTATTTTATTTATTGGTTTATTTGATAAGGGACTGGGTCAGATAACATTGATGCCATTTTCAGTGATAGCAGCCAATGCCCTGTACAAGTTTATAATGGCCATTGATTGGTTTTACAAAAAAATGAGAAAAGTGAATAATTTCAATTTAAATTTAGTGTAGCGTTTAGGTTTTGATAAAGTCGTGTCCCGCCTTCCATTCTAGGCAAACCTTTGCACCATCAAAAAGGATACTGCATGGCTAGAGTATTCCGTAGAAGCACAGTTACAGTTTCAGAGTTTTTCGCAAATTTTGGTTCAAGCTATTGAGTTACTGGTAGCATTTGGTAAGGCCACCCATTTTCTCATTTGTAGTTTTTGACAGTGGCAGGCTTCATGAAGTCATGAACTGGAGCCAAATTTGAAGTAGACTATAACTTTAGTCATGTCACCCTACCCCCCCCCCCCATCCTTAATGACGTTAACTTAAATAATAAACAGATAACCCCCTTTCTCTCATTTGTTAAGTGCACCACTTGTGTGTTTTGATGCTGTTCTGTATCTGTTGAGTAAATGCACTTTCCTGTATGTCACTTTGAATTAAAAGAATCTGCTAAATGACAGATATTTAACCTGTAACTGTGTTTGTTCTTTATTTGCATTTAGAGTTGTCATACTCTTCATCATCATAAAGATCTTCTTCTACATCTGCTGGTATCGGTCGCGGCAGAGGCAGCTGGCTGCGTACATTAGCAACTCGCGCAACGCCCAGATCGTCATCGTCGGAGGCAGGGCCTACCTGCACCAGGTGTGTGAGAGGCAGAATGTGAGTACTCCGCCCAAGCATTTTCTAGAACAGCCATCAACACTGTGCGGTTTCAGTCCTGAGTCTGATAAGTGACTTGAAATTGCTGACCGTACAGCAAACAGCGGGACAGTTACGTTCCTGGGCCATTGGGTTTTGTTTCCACCCATCCCTCTGGCTCGGTTAGCTAATTGGCCAATCACACAAACACCAGCTCACTCAGAGATTAGCTCACAGAGCAAACTTTTAATATAAGAACACAAGAACCGTTCTCAGATATCGCTCATGGGCTTATCAAGAAATGGGAGTTACTTGTTGTTGGATGTTGGATTTTTTAAGTAAATTAAATACTTAAAACTTTAGCACGTTAGCACTCCCTGCTTTCAAGCCTCTTGACTAAATTGGGGCTAAATTGAGGAGGATGTTAAGGTCAGCAGGGCATTAAATTGTACCCTGGCACTTGCCATAGACCTTGTCTTGTGCGAATGCAGGGAAGCCGTGTTTGGTTGTGCAGTCTTGTGAGCGAAGGCGTTTGGGCACCCAGCACTCAAAGAGTACTTCCCCTTTTGGTACTTTCCATCTGAAATCACTGAGTGATCTCTGTATTCCAGATTAGAACCGTCGTCTCTGAAGGCAGCAGTCAGTCACAGGTAACAGTGCTTCATCTTAAAGGAGCCAACACCAGTTAACAGGAACTGGTTCAGTGGACGGTCTTGTTGATAGAAGACTAATCCGTGGGACTCAAAACGAACCCTGCCTCCTAGGGATTGAGATGTGGATGAGACGGCTGCTCAGCCGACTGAGCTATATGGTCTCCCATGTGTTGTACCTGTTAACACAGTTCATTGTTCAAGAGGTGGTACACAATACCTCAGAGTGCGATGCGCTAGTTTCGATGCCTTTTTTTTTTTTTTTTTTAAATGGCAGATGGATAGATGGCCAACACAGCTCTCTTAAATTCATCTCCATCTGCAGAAAAATTAAAGAAAGGGGAATGAGACGTGAGCATGTGGTGCTGTCTCTCTCTCTCGCTCTCTCTCTGCCTCAGCCCGGGTGGTGTCATAATTCATAACCATATACAGATGGCTAATGAGAGGTTACTGCCAGTGTCGCAAGAGAGCAGGGCCTAAAATGTGACCTCGTTAGTTTGAAGGATGCTCGATTCACGCGGGCCTGCGCTCCCTCTCTCAGGCTCCAGAAGTGCACTGAAACCACAGGCCAACGATGTCCTTGAGAGCAGTAACATTGGATGAGTCAAAGATACAAAAAAAGCTCCTCTACAGACCTTGGAAAGGGACTCAAAACTTGTATCGTACAAACGATTACACAACTAAAGGCACTAGAATGGCAAGGCGATGTCCATAACATAACTCAGCAGCAAGGACTTGTGGTTATGTAACATGATAACTATGGATTTCGTGTTTGTTGGTTTTTTTTTTTGTTTATTAAGATTCCAATTTTGGTCAGACAAGACAAATGGTGCTGGGTTTGAGTAACACTGGTGACTGGAGAAGTCTCCTGATGGGATGGGATGTATTTGTTTTTATGACACTGCTTGAGCTACAGTACAGTGACTTGCCAGGATATAGCTGTTTTTTGGACAGTGTGTCCAACGGAGTGGAGTTTCAACATAGTATGATACAGCACAATTATTATCATTGTTGTCTGTAAGCTCTCTTTTCTTCCACACCATGTCAGTCTTCTGTCTGTATTTGTTTTAATTTTGAGTTTTTTTTTTTTTTTGGTTTTGTTTTTCTTTATTGTTCACTCATGTGTCCTGTCCTGAATGAGGGGCTGTACTTTCACATACAGATCATTTCATATTGACTTAAAAAAAGTTGTCCAAAAAAAGGTTTAAACTGTAATTTTTCCCTCCCTCACAGCCTTCCATCTGGCCCAGCTGGTCGGGCAATGCGGAAGACGGCTCTATCGGAGCGACGCCCCTCCCACCCGCTCCCTCCTACTCACCACTGGAAGCTCCGCCCCCCTATGACGCCATCTCCAGAGGTCAGTTCTGTCCCTTCCTCCCCTGTCAAATCACTAAGTCTCATATCTGTGCACGAATATACAACATAACTCACCATTTTATGTTTTTTTTTTTTTTTTTTTTTAATTTTTTTAATTCTACAAATGCTGTCAACTATGACACAAAAACATATCACTCAATCCAGGATATAATGCGATTCAGCTTTTAACAAGCCATCTGGACCATAGCAACTACATAGGAAGGAAGCAAAGTGGTCATGTTTCGTGTAGTTTTCTGTGAACATGTACCCAGGGGCATAAGACCAGGGGAAAACAGGGTACAGGGTTTGAAGGGGCCCATGAAAATCTGGGATTTTTTTTTTTTTTTTTTCTTCAATAAAGAGTGGAAATGCCCACAGGGGCAGCCTGTGCATAGGGCCCAGAATTTCTAGCTACACCCCTGCATGTACCCCACCAAACCGTATTTTCAGTCTATTAGAAAAGTGAATGAGGGAAAGCAGCTCTCCATTGAACCTGCTTCCCACATAGCATTTACTGTCAGGACTTTGCCTTGGGCGAGCTGGGCAGCACATTTAGATAGCTTGCACAACTCAATGGCAACGATCCTGACCATGCTAAGAATGTTAACTAGAGAGGACCCTTCTGTACAGCCGTTAGCAAACCTGTGAGAGAGAAACAAGTGGGAGTCATCGGCCAGGAATTTGGCTGCGGGTTCCTTGAAGGCCACAGCGTAAATACTACCCCAAAATGTTTTGGCCGCTATCGCAGAACGGGGCCTTTATCTCCTAACGGGAATAGTGCAGCTCAAGCACTCGCTGTGCTGTGCTGGGAATTACGCCACAGTGGAAAATCTTGACATCTTGTTAGTGTCTGTTGATTAAATGCTGCTTAACTTTTTTCTTATTTTTGTGGTTGATACATCAATGGAGCTTGCATCATCAGTTTTGTCATGTGCTTGTGTTTTATGGCTCTTTGATTAATAAAATATCGAAAACAACATGTGGCTCAAAGTCTTTCAAATGTAATGTATCCTGAAAAGTTTTTTTTTTGGTTTTTCTCTGGTTGCGACGCTGAGCGCTGTTGAAATCTAGGGTACTTGGAATTGGTTAAGCAACCAGTGAAGGCTTGAAGGTTGCCGGCACTCTTCATGTATGTGGCTTAGAAAAGCACTGTTTAAAAATAGTGTCTTAGCGTTGTTTGCGCTCCCTCATGGTGAGCCAGCATAATTGTTATTCTGCTGTCGTGTGGAGAAAGCGTGTGAGTGAGAGAGAGAGAGAGTGTGAGAGCATTAGCTCAGTTGCTAATCAGTGATTCGGCGAACAGACCTGTCATGGTAAAAGCGCTCCCCATCCCCCCGCGCATCCCCGGCGTTACCCCCGCAGGTTCGGTTCGCTTGTGCCCGTTCGACCTTGAGATGTTGTTTTTGCGACCTTGCAGAACTTCAGGCCCGCTCACTTGACGAGTGGCCAGGAACGGCTGCAGACAAGTCCTCTTGTTGTTCTTTCCACCCCATGTGTTGCAGAAGAGAGCAGAACTGGAATGAATGATATGTGTAGATGCTATCTGCCTTTTTCAGCTCAGGCTAAGGTAAAAACATGAGGCCTTTTTGGTCTTTGATATGGAGATTAAACTCATCCTAAACATCATAGAAGGTCTTCAGTTTTAGAGAAGTACAGTCATGGACTTTGCCTTGGTGCTAACAGAGCTAAAATACTGGGGTAGCATTCATTCCAGTAATTAAATCAAATTAAACAATGGAAAAAAACGACGATGCTATACAACAATGATATGCTTGAGAGTTGCTAAACATATGCACGGCATGCTCAAACTAGATATTCATCTTGGCAAAATCTGAAAAGGTTGGCCTGGAAATATGCAACATGTTTGAAGGTGAAGCATGTTGTAGTCGTTGCTGATGTTATCTGCAGTGCAGTCTGTGAGATTGGGTGAACTAGAGGGGAAGGATGTGGTCTCACTTTCACAGTAACTACCTGACTTTCAGATTCCAGAGAAAAGGGGAATAGGGGTTGCTCTCAGACAATCTTGTCCCCAGTTGTTATGTAAAAAGCACGTTCTTTAAATCGAAGCCCTGTGGTCGATTCTGAGAAATAAATAGGCTGACATCTCACCCCCCAGTATCAAGAAAGTTTTGACAATTGAAGTGACACAAAAACAAGTACGGTCAGGAACACAAACACAGTTACACGCAGTCACAGACTGGAAGAAGGTTCTGGGTTGAGATTTGACTGAGACCTGCAGACTGAAGTTCTGTGGAAAATTTGTGTAAGCGTGTATGTGTCTTTATTACTGTATTACTACTTTGTTTCCTGTGTGAATAAAATTAAAGTACATGGAAGTTAGCGATGGTGGAGCGAGATGGAGCTGTCAATCAGGACATTTAAGCCAATAGAAATCATTTCATCTCCATAGCAAGACACTTTTTCTGTCATTCACTGTTTTGTTCAGCCATTCACCATGTACACCCTACAGGTACGACAGTGTCTTACTTAAGAGGTCAGCAATACAGAGTATGCCCTTAAACCACTTTACATCTGCATTTGTTTGACTGTTGAGATATTGTGTAGTGCACTGTGCTACACTAATACACCACACCCATTAGGTTAGCAGAACTTGAAGATTAACAGTGATTGGCTGAGATACGTTGAGATCATGTAAGCTCCGCCCATTTTTGAGATTTATGTGGCCTCTTTCTCTCCGTCTCATCACTGGTGGAAGATACAGGAAGTGTAACGTTTGTTTGTTTGTTTGTTTCTGTTTGTTTTTCCTGCCCCCCCCCCACAGTGGATGAGTTGAAGCCCCCGCCATACAGCGAATGCACCGCCCAGGGAGGGGCCACCAGCGCACCCTGGACCGCTCCCGCCTCTGCAGCCGCGACCCCTGACCCCCTCTGGGTCAGCGACGCCCCGCCTCCCTACAAGCCCCTCCCACGTATGCACACAGCCACAGGGGGGCCATCTCCGCCCCCACCGTCAGGGGACGGGTCCACCAGCGCGGGGCCCTAGAGCCAGGCCCTACAGCAATGACCTCCACTCTGCCGTCATCGTAATGAAAATGACACACCCCCCTGCCCTCTCCTGCCAACCCCCACCCCTGAAGTCTTCAAAGGGAAAGAAAAAAAGAAAAAAAAAAGGGACCATTTATATAAGGTGACAGAAAGAGTCAGATTTTCCTCTAGACTGTGTCTTGACCACACAGGGGGAATACTGTGTCAGGAATCAGTGAAATCTGGCCTAAGTTGCGCTCAGCTCTTTTTTTTTTTTTTTTCGAGTTGAGTTGAGCAGAGATTTTGTTGTTCTTTTTCCCTACTGCCAAGAACTGTTGTGGACTTGTAATTGGGGTTACTCTGAAGGGGAGACAAAATCTGTAGTTTTCACACATTCCAGACTCTGCTGTTCTACTTGAGGTGATAGTTTCAAGGGGTGACCTCAGATAACCTTTTAGTTGGAGTCAAACCCCTGCCCTTCGTTTTCTCATTATATGGGAAACTGCCAAAGTTTGAAACAACACACTGGAAGAAGAAAGCATGCTGTTTTCATATCAGTAGGGGGGAAACTTTTCAAACCTCTAGGGCTAAACATCATAGGGCTTCGCATAATTGGCTGTAGCATGGACACGGAGGTTGAGTTTCAGTTAGCTGGCTCGCGTAAGGAGCAGTCTTAGGATTGGTTCTCAGATTGGTGACTGACAGCACACACTGCAGCTTCTGGCACTGACATCATAACTGCCACACCCCCCTCCTGACAGGCTCCGCCCCCAGGGCCAGACCAGTCCAGTCCAGCAGTAGTGAACAGGTGGGAGAATAAGGTGCCATGAAGCACGAAAGGAACAGAGCTGTCTTAAGCCGCCAGTGACTTAATGATCGGCACTAATCATTGTTCATAACTGTGATTGGCTAAAACAAGTCAGGGATGGAAGGAGCCGCCCTCTTTCCATGAAGCTCATAATGAGTGGCCCAGTAATGAGCTGCTGATCATTGACTTGTTTGAGCCAATCCAAATCATCCACACAGATGCACAGAAAGGCAATGATTTGTTGAAATCAGTCTGCTTACGCCCACTTCTTGTTTCACATTTTTCCATTACTTGCGGCAACATTTGTCTTCTCAGTTCTCTTATGTACAATACATCAGAACAGCGATTGCTGCAAAGTTCCCATTGCAGCTCTGTCTGATAATAGTCAGTTGAAGTGCACAGAGTACTACTGAACCAGGTTTTAATCCCACTGACTGGCATACATCTGCATACTATTGTTAACTGCACAGTCTTGCTAAAGAATACATAGACATTTGAATAAGTCGCGAGTTTATGCAGGCAAGAGGAGTGAACTGCGTGTTGAAAAGAGTTCCAACAGATGAAACGTCATAAATGTCATGGGCCCAGTTTCCCTCTGAAGATCGACCTTCCCACGTACGTTTTCCTGAGCGTAGTTTCCCTTAGACGTGGAGGCGGTTGTTATCGGTCGGGGTAAGGAAAGAACAAAGACCGTGTTCCTCTTTAAGTGTCTGGAACGAAACCCTCTCTCCCTACCCGGGTCTGTGCCCTGACGCTGCAGTTTGCACCTTGTTTTTTGTTCATGCACTTTTTTTTTTGCCAAATCACAAGAAATTAAATTCATAGTACTGAAAGTGTTTTGTAAAAATCTGCTGATTTAAAAAGTGTTTGCCAGTTGAATCACTGGTGATGCTGTGAATAAAATATAAGCAAATTATTTATTTCCCATTTCGTGTTTTGTTTTTCTTAACCCCAGATGTGCCATTAAACGGTATTTGAATATAAGCGACGCCTAGGAAGTGTAAGATGGGATTTTGTATTGATACAGTTACCGGTATATATTCATTCGAGGAAAACATGTATAATTGTTTTTGTACATAGTCTTAATCTGGTTTCTGAAGATTTCTGAGTGTCTTACGTCAGGGTGCGGGCACATGGGTTCGACCCACATTGGTTCGTTTCCTGGAAATTGCCGACTCCCTGCGGGCGGCTAGTTGCATGCAGCCTGCAGCTGTCACAAACAATGAGTTTGACATTGAGCTAAGCTCAGACGTTTGCTATCTTTTGGGTCTCTTGTTTAGTATTAGAACAAAACAAAACTACCATTTGTTTAGTTAATTGCTGTGAGATAGAAAAGACACATCTGCATCTGTTGCGAGAATAAGTTATTTGTACATCTATAATCCATTGTCAAGATATACATTACTTGAGTTACTTTGCTTCTGGCCACGACCTTTGATGAATAAAACTTTACGGACTTTGTACTACTTGGCAGAAGTAGTACAAACAACGGTCATGTACTACATGTACTTCTTGACAGGCCGTTTCCTTTCGAAAAGGTTTCATTTCCCAGCAGTTCTGACTCAGTAGAAAGTGAAAGTAAAAATGTGACCCACTCAAACCTTTTTTTTCCCTACCGAAACCTCCATGCTGAAATGAAATCTAGTTTGAGTAAAGAATACAGTTTATTCATGAATGCACGTTACATATCTACCGATCATGAATGCTGCTCTTCGCCATCAGCTAAGGCATCTGAAGAGCTTATCTAACAAAATGTATGCCAATGTATTTCTTGAGCAGTCGGCCTCGTCAGGTTCAGCAAGACCGCGTACTGCCATCTAGTGAGGACATCAAGAAAAACATTTAACACTCTGTTTCCATTAACTTTGTGAGGTTTCCTGGGCTCCACTTTTTCGTCTTCAGACGTCCCTGCTCTATCCAAAGAGTGCTCAAATAAACCCGTATTCTACATTTAATATTTTTAAGGCTCCATTTAACGTTGATTAATTGGGTGAATAACTAAAACCAGGCAGTCTGAATGTCCACTTCATGCTGCCCTGGCTCGCAGTTTGCCTTGCATTTGCCATGGACAAAGACATAGGCTACATATTTATGCTGCCGCACACAAATTCGTTTACTTGAATGTTTATCTGCTTACATATTACAAATATGCCAATGTTTACAATGTAATCTTTTGCTTATGGACACACAACTTTCCTGCAATGTATTTGTTTTCTGGATTAGGCCAGGTTACAAATTATTGTAAATATATCTGTGGTGGGTATAAGAGATAACCACTTTGATTTAGGATGAGTCAATCCTGAAGATGATCTAAAACACCTGTTCAAAATCCACTCCAGTAATTTCTTACGGTACATTACAGCATTCCTATCAGTTAAATCTGTTCCTGTCGGACTGTTGAAGTTTCCTGGAAACACTATGCATTTACAATGCCGTGGTTAGCTTTCGGTGATTTGGTCCCAACTGGTTCATACCGGTTTTGTGCAATAACAACAACAAAAAAAAGGCCTAGCCTAGCATTAAAGTTGTAAAGGAATAAATGAAGACGCTGCCTTATCAAAAGGATATTAAAACAGAGCTCTGGGCGTCACTTTTGTCTCAGACTATGACCTCCTGATCCTTCAAGAAGAGGAAGTCTAGCCAAGCTTCTGAGAGATCCCCTTACACGTAGACACAGCGCGTGATTACATCGAAAGAGAAACTAACCATATAACTATCATATTCCATACATCACAAGAGAAGAGAGTAGGGTATAACCCGACCGAGAGCGCTTCTAGTCGTCACTCACCCTCAGACGAAGACAAGTATTTTGAGAGAAAAAGACTTACAAAAAGAAGGAAAAAAAATGTCTAAAAGTAAGTGGTAATACTCAAAATGATCAGCTTTTAAGAAATAAAATGTGGTCGTTTGTCTGATGATGTTATGAAAGTATTAATGAAAATACCTGTTTTCTGTTTACGCAGAAGAAGACCCGATTGTGCAGTGTGCTCTGGAACTGCGGAGTATTGGGGACCGTGCCACCATGATTGTCAAGCTTAACGTTCTCTTACTCAATGGACAAAATAATCAAGACAGCACATATGCGGACTCCTTGAATAAACACAAGACTGACCCCAAGAATAAATGAAGCAACTCAATGTGAACGCAACGGCCTTGCGACTTGGAACCCAGGATTCGAGCCAGACCGATGTCTGGTTTCTGAGACTGGATGCTTTGTGACAGGGGAAATGGGTACATTCATGGACCAAGATTTCAGTTCCAGAGGTGGACCATCGAAAGAAAGTGACTTCTAGTTTGACGAGACCTTCACTTTGGCGACCGACGGCAAAGAGCAAAGGCTTCTACGGAAATCAATTTTTCCTCGACTTTTGTTTTTTGAAAAGAATGGCGGAAGTGAATGTAATATACTGTATGTCTACTTTTTTTCTTCCTTCTGTGTTTTTGAGTTACAAATGGTTACAAATGACGAAGATGTCCTAATCTACAAAGCAATGTCAAGCTATCCTCTGTTGTTTTGTCCAGCAATATGTTTGTTGATTTCAACAAAGTGCTACCGGTAACCACAGACATATGCAGTATCTGTATTGTAAGTTGTGTTGATTTCCGGTAAATTTTGCCGTTTCCCGGCAACATTAGCAACTATATACGTAGCCTATTATTATTATTTATTGTTGTTTGTTTGTTATTATCTATGTATACTTTAAAGTATTTAGAGCTTATCAATAATAATTTATTGCAAAAATTAAATTAAATGTATTTTTTTATCAAGTAATTAATAGAAGAATATTTTGTACGTTTCACGTGGTATATTTTGGAAGCTGATGTAAATGTATTCTATTATTAAGGTGGGGAAGTATGTATGTTGAATTATCATTATGTGTTATCCTGACTGCCGCCGCCGGGTGGCGATATTGATCCATGCTGAAGGAACCCAAGCCCGGTAAGCCTTGTTCTGCTAATAGGCCGAGGCTTTGCAGCGCTTGGTTTCAGCATTAAGGAAATTACCTTGAGTAAGGTTTGGCATTTTTGTCATGGAGGGCTGTTTTTTTTCTGCAGATCTAATAATTAGCTCTGCAGTAACAATTAATGTTAACCTTCAAGGCAAGTTAATTTCCAGTTTAAATAATGACTTGATTTAATTGAGGTGGCTTACTGTGGTACAATGCTATGTTTAGAGGTCTGAGCTGTGGAGAGAACTCTCATATTATTTTCACATAGCAAAGGCCTGTAGGCCCCACATTCATAAAGTGTCTTGGGTAGAAGTGCTGATCTTGAGTCTGATTGGCCCTTCCTCATATCCAAGCCTTATCCACTATGAGCTAAATGCTAAGCTGGTTCTTGATCAATAGTCTTACTCATGGTGGTGTATGAATACGAGCTCAGAACTCTTTAACAGCGCTTCAGTGTACAGCTGCCAAGATCAATGCGTACCATCATCCTGTCCGACAGGTGTAGTACAACACCGATCTTACCTGGTTTTGATCTTCTATTCTATTAATCAGTTCATTTATTCATTGAAATAGGAGATTAACTTTCCTTACAAGTTACTTTTTTTTGTAAAAAAATGTTTCAACAAACATATAATACAGCTAAACTGTTGAATACTATCATCAAACTATAAACTATCAAAAGCTGTATTCAGCTTTAGGGTTGGGTAACGCTCTATATGTTGAGCATCATGTTAGGCTCGTACTACTGTGTACTGTTACTGGCTATCAGCATTGTGGGAAATGGTTATTGTTGTTTTCGACTGGCAAACGAAATCAGTGGTTTGGGGATGCACTGTGTATGCTCTGTTCTGTTCAAGCTGATGTGAACCAATTATGTTTGTCTGGCCTGTTCTGTTTGTCTGACCTCTTCGCCAAATACCAGTCTGTCTGTATGTATCTTGGCTATTGTTTTTGTGTAAAGGAAAACCTGTTTTTTTTTTTTGTTTTGGCAGTACAAATAAGAATAGATGTCATGAATCTTTTTTAATTTTAAATTAAAATCAGTGAAACGGGTGTAATTTATCTTGGTGGATAGTCCTGGGACAGCTTGGACACTATGATCTCAACAAATAAACTCAATTAATTAAAATAAAGGCATTTTCTCATTTTTACATCTAAAAATCATCATCGTCGTAATGGTGGCAGGACTTACATGACAGACCGAGGTCCTGAGTCTATGTGATCGTTAGAAATCCTATAGCGCTGTCCATTTTGACTGGCGTTTGGTGTTGGGTAAAAAAAAAATAAGTTGGACACATTTGAGAAGTTGTCGCCTTCTAGAAATTAAAACAAAAAAAGTCACATTGGTTGCACAGTATTTCCAGTCAAGGACACAGCGCGAGACGGCCCTCGGGGATTATCTGTTTCGTCGGTTCCACCGTTTGAAACGAGACGCTTTTCTCTCGTCTTCCTCTCATCCCTTGCCGGGCCCATTGTTCGAGAGCCGCCGTGTTTACGCCGCAGCGCTGGAAACGCGCCACAGTCTGGGGGAACGCGAACGCATTGTTACCCCGGAGCTCCGGATTACGATCTTCATAATCCACAACAAAAAAAGGGGGTAAGACTAAGGACTCAGACAGACTGGGCTATTCCTATGTCTGATAGCGTGAGTTTGATCTAATTAAACAGACTATAGGACACACCTGTCTGCCTTCAGGTTTGGGGGTGATAAACAGCCCATTCAAAGGAAAAGCAAGAAGTCAGCAGCTTCAGATCTCCTTCAAGAGGCCAACTTTGGTCCTGGAGGTGTGCTAGATTTCTTTGTTACTCACCATTTAATTGATCGATTTAAAGCAATTGATTATGGGGTTGATTCCAAGAAACCTGATTTTATGGGTGTGAACTGGTTGATGGTTTCTGGGGAGAATTTTTCTTGTAAAAAGAACAACCCCCCCCCCCTCCAATTTTGTACATTGTTAAATGTTCACACTTAGAAAAAAGGGGGATAAACAAACAGTGAGGCAATGCTTACTTCAAATATTTATTTCCAAATGCATTCTGAATTAAAATGAACAAAAATGCAAAGAGGCAACAATAAATGCCAGTTTTAGATTATGGAATTCATGTTGTTTTATGGATCCCTTTTGCTGGGGGATTACAGGCAATACCAAAACAAACAAATGATAACCAGCTGAGTTTCCCTGTTTTATCTTTTTAATCACTTCCTGATGTACACTTCCTTTGTATTATCTGGGGAGAGAGAGAGAGAGAGAAAATCATATTTCTCAAAAGATTAATGGGGCCAGATTTTTACATGTTCATTCAAAGGGTTTTAACTCCAGGGACGTCACAGACTGGGGAGGCATCGGCAGGAGGATAGGAAAGCTTTTAACGCTTCCTCAAGACAGTGCGGTCGTCATAATTTCCTCTCGGGGCTTGACAGGCTGTGACACGAGCTTAATTGTTAATGTTAAAGCTAGAAACTGCTCTCAAAGTGATTATGCGCCGCGTCTTAGCATGAATAAAGTACAGAGCCTTAGGCAGCGAGATTCAGCATGAGTTTAATATTTAAACTGCTCTGGGAAGGAAACAATGGCTGGAGAGACTGCAGCAATATTACAGCAGTACAAAATTGTATTATAAAAGTAATGCAAAAACTCATTTGATTCTAATTATTCATATTTTTTAACTGTGAGAGTTTTAGTTGTTTAAAGACCATGCAGATTAGATTAAGATTTATCAATGCATTTAAATGTGCCATAGTTGTATTGTGAATCTGTTAAAAACCCTGAAAAGTTGAAGTGGACCACCGAAATGTGTCTGGGTGCATACAATTTTATACTTTCAATTGTCTTTTTTCACTTTATCATGCTCTAGGATAAAAAAAAAATGTAAATAAATAAACTGACCTCATCGGTGACCTTAACAGGCGGCCCTTGTATGCTAAATCACCTGACCCCGTAACTAGTGAGCTCATGGACTACGGAAATAGACTAATGAACTTGCCTGTCCCTTTGCATGTGATTTGGCCCTTGAGATTACAGTTTATTTTTTCCTGTAGTACATCATGTGAACCAGGCTGTCTGGCCTTATTTAAGAAATGCTGAGGCGGCTGCTGGCTTTTGTTTTAGCGCAGCGCTAAATCAACCGATCTGACCAATAAGCTAATCATGATCCACAGTTAAACACCGTTAGCTGTGCCAGGTATTTTAGTGCTGCCGAAACGACAGGCTGCCCATAGTCCGGCCTCTCTCAGAGAAGAGTCATGCAGAAAACCTCATCTCTGTGAGCATCTTGCTTTCATCCTTCATCTTTATTTTAATTATTTTTCATTTATTTATTTATTTATTTTGTGTGTGAGCGATACGTTTTATCATTTTCCGGTATAATAAAATGCATAATCATCAGCACTGACAGGCATATTTTTATGTACTTGAAAAATGGCACTCCTCATATGAAATATAAGAATTTATCAGTGTTCGTTTACTGCTGTCTTAGCAAGGACACAGTAAACAGTGAGAACGCCAGCCCCCCTGGCCTGTCCTGCGAGCCTGTCAGTGGAACAGAGGTTCAGCTCGGCCTGCCTTCACCCAGTGTGTCATTAGACTGCAGGTCTGCTCTGCCGCTATGGCCAATTAGCCGAGTACACGTGTGCTTGTCAACAAAACCCAGCCCCCCATGTGAAAAAATCCAAGAGGCTTGTTAAAGCCGAGCACCGCTGGGCTCCGAGCGCTGCTGCACACCCCATACACTGATAAATTATCCACCTCAAACCAGCGGCCGCTTCCTAATGAGTGTCTTTAGCAAGCTGCTCTGTTTCTCCCCAAGCGGACGAGAGATGTACGAGGTTAGCATTGGCAACCATGATCTACATGTAGCAGTGCTGTGGAAGGAGAGGCAGTTAAATCAGGATTTATTATTTGTTGGATTATGGCATACATCAACAAAACTATGGATACACTGAGGAAATATACATATATATTTTAAGCATGTCAAAATAAAAAAAACATGGACCATCGAGCCACTGGATATTGACCTTTCTCATTCAGTGGAAGTTATTAAACTGGTAGCACAATTACTACTGCATGCTACTAGTTGTACAGTGCTATGAGCTCCAGAGGTATGAACTAGCAGTAGGTAGAAACAATAGCATAACACTAGAAGTAGTAGAAGAGGATGCAGTAAAAACAGTAATGTATCATTGAACAAAATTCTGTCCAGTTATGAGAAAATAAGTTTGGGATTCAATCAACATTTTGTCCTTAATTTTTACTTACAACTGAATAAGAGTGTCATTCTATCTGTCTACAAGAACAGCTTGGCAGGTTAACTTTCACGATTGCTGAACTCACCCAACTATGTCAGTGAAGATAAAAAATGAGCACTTGCATTTAGCTGTGAACCAAAGTTAAGGAAAAATGTTGATTGAATCCCAGCCTAAGTGTTGCTAGTGGAGGTACACAAGATAATCAGCTGAGAGGGAAATTAATCTGATTTGTCATTAACCTTTTAGGAAGTCCTGTACTGTTACACTTGATTTACAAGCTAACGTTTGTTGTTATACTAGCACTTACCTCTTGTTGCAGCTCCATTTAAGTGTTTGAAAGCTTCCTACCTCATCTGTTCGCCAATTTCACATAGTCTGTTTGCACTCTGGGCTTTGTAATGGCTCTTGGTAAAAAATCACACTGACCACCACCTCCGATAATGGCGCGTTTCAAAGAAATAAGCAAAGATGAGCAGAAGAGCCTTGTGTCAATAACATGGCATCTTATAAAGAGCCAAATGGATCACCGTGCTGGCACTCTTAGAGGTGCAGTATTGAAATACTCGTATAAGATGAATTGGATAAGAGTCATTTTTGTACTTTGTAATCTATGTACCTTGGCACCATGGCGCAGAGACATTAATAGAATGATATTCACCCTGCAGGCTGAAGAAGGATAGTAGCCATAGATCAATCGTAGACTGTCTGAAGAACACAAAAAGACAAACTTTTCCTCTACTTAAACGAGTACTACTATGATTACCACTTAATAAGTAACAGGTAAGTATATTAATTGGGTTAGTTGAATATGGAAGTACATTAATAAAACATTGAGGACAGGGGACTCATTGTATGCAATTAATGAGGCATTAGCCGACCCCAGAGAACAATTGTTAAAAACTTTTCACTGTTCCCAAAAATTGTCTAAAAATGCAAAAATATATTAGCTCATGCATATGCCCCTATAACTCTGCTATTGTCTCATCCTAACAGCAAAACTTTAAAAAAAAGCAATCCCAATAACAATTTTGAGTTACTGTGTGCACCACTTACTATTGTGACGTGTTTTTATTTACCCTCATTAAAACTAAATAGTCCAGGCGTTCGACTTTAATAAAAGCAGCATGCTAAGTGTATAGCATCTTACTATTCAGACGTGAGGCTATTTCTATATTTTTTATTCTCTATACAGCTTTTACTTTCCCAATATAGTATCCCTTGTCACCACGCGCTGTGTAATAAAGGCTGTCAACCCGCTTCAGTTTAGATAGATGTCACATCTATTTCCGCACGTCACAAGAGACTTATGGGTAATGGGTGTAATAGAACCTGCGAGTCCATTAACACTTTGTTAACGCGGGAATTGCCCGTCCTAAGTGGATGTGTCCATTAACGTAGCACTTACGAATATATCGCAAAACCATTCTATGGGGCGCAACAAACATTCGACTGTGAAACGTTAATGTCAATGCACATGTTGCACTAGCTGACTCGATTTTTCCTTTGGGGAAAAACGAGCTCTTATCTAGACAACTTTACACATTGAGGCATTTTTTTAGTTCAGCTACGTTTTTTATCTTTAATAGGGGAGTGATACTGCATCACATTAAAAACATAACACCATTGTTATATCTGCAAATACATCCGCAGGTGGAAATTCAGAGACTTTCCCCATATTTTTCGAGGTCTAAAGCTTTCTGTGTTCTTCATCCAGCGATGAGGCTGGGGTGAACCATTTAGTCCGAGAACAGTAGTTTCAAAACGGTTTGCATGCACTGACTGATAGAGCCGTTAAAGAACAATGATGATTAGTCTAGAATACAGACAAACGCGTCTGAGCGCCTCCGAAAGACATCCGCTTATGACAAAGTTCTCTGACTTCATAGCCGTTTACTCCCCCTCCCCCTTCAGACCCACTGGCTGAATCCATCCTCTTATTGGAAGTGCGTGTGCGGTATCCTGCCCCAAACGACGAGGGATATTCAGAGTGAGAGGACACGCGCTGGAGGGAGACGCACGCGATGCCATTCGAATGTTGCGGGTGCTTTAGGTAGTGCGCGCGAACTTGGATTACTGCAGGTTTTCCACTTTGCGCATCAGTGACGTTGGAAGACAGTCCATTTAACTGGTCGGCTTACTGCATCTTCCAAAGATAGATGATCTGGAATAGTTGGGTACTTTACTTGGTGAGTCCCATGATTTTGTTGTGTTGTTTGTGTGGTCTTTTACATGTTTGCTGTTCGCGCTGCGTCTCAATTTGACGTCTGCCACGTTCCACCTCCCATGCAAGGTGCTGTATCGTAGGAATCATATGGAATTGTGAACCAGGAAATGATTATTTGTTCGTGCAGTTGTTGCATAGTGTTACCACATTAGTTTTAATGTCACAAATGTTTATTCATATTGCATTTTTCTGGTCCAAATTTTCTCAGTATGTTTTAAAACACTTCCTTTCCATACTAATGCAGAAAGTGATGATTCCTGCGCATGGCATCATGTACGAGAGAAACTGTGCCCAGTTTGTTGAAAAGCAGTAGTGAAATATTATTCGACTGGCATATACAAAACCTTTGTCATTCAATGAACCACGTACGTAGTGAGGTTATACGGACAGGTAGGATGCTAATCGTTTCGACCAAGCAGGCAATACTAGAGGTCTTTTTACGTGGACATCGTCGTTAATGTCGTGAACTTGCCGATGAAGGCAATAAGCCCTGGCAGCTCTTTGAAAATACTGAAGGCTTTCATTAAGTCTCAGGGCAAAATTAAATTTGCATTTAATTTTGTCATTATTTTGTCCACGACCAACTTGCAATGGAGAGTATTTAGTGTAGCACCAACAGAAGCAAATAAGTAAAAAGTGCATTCATTTTCTCAGTTCAGTCGAAGGAGAAACTGGTAGACCGCAAGACTTCACAAACTTGGCAAACATGAGGTATGAATTGAATTAATTTCCATCGGTTCAGTACTTTTGAAAGATCTTACAAATACTTTATAAAGATAATCAACTCAGAATGTAGCTCGCGAATGAAATGCCGCGACTCGCAAATGGAACAACGCATCATAACAGTAGCTGAATGCTTGGTTTACTCAAAGCACTGGGTAGAAGGTATCGCGTGTGCGCAAACCGTTTTGAAGTCAACATTTGCGTGCAGACGCTGGGAAATCAAGGTGACAGTGATATGGGGGTTATTTTCTGGCAATTACTTCAAAACAAGTCTACACAAACCATCTCTAGAAATTCTAAAAGACCAATGTCACCGATGGCGCCGGATCTACTGCAGAGGAACAATAAAATTACTATAGTTTGTTTTTTATTATTAGGCAGAACTTAAGCGCTTCATTTTTTATTGCTTTATGGTTTTTTCAAGTCAAATTCACTGTTCACCACTAGGTGGCGCTTCTAGAAAGATTTTATGGCACACCAACTTACATTGTATGACTTTGATCAAATGATGATGATGATGGTGATTGTCAATTATGTTTGTTAGTAGCAGTGATTTTATGAATAGCAGTTGTGTGTATTTCAGTAGGTGCCCCTATGAGTAGGATTTATCACACAGTTTAATGTTTGTATCGCTTGATATTCGCTGAAGCAATTCCAGCAGAGCACCTTGCTCAAGGGTGAAACGTCAGCTCTCACCTGGGATTTTAGTCAGCACCCACTGAGCCGCACGCTCAGCTCCTGCGCTGCCACGCTACATGGTTACCTGCACATGATGTTGCACAATAGTGCCGACTTGTCATCTCCTCATATTATAAATCTGTTGTTTCTGGGTTTTTTTTTTTTTGTTATTTTTAAAAATCATACAATTTTGCTCAGCAGTTGGAATAAAAACACTTTTCTGGGACCGTATAAAACCGTTCATGAATGATTTGATCCCACAGACTACCCAATGGTTTGTCATATAGTACCAAATTATTTAAATGGTTTTTGGTGGTTCTATACAGCACCAATAAATGGTTTCTTTGCTTCAGAGGAAAGACCCTGTTTTTTGGACCCGGACCCCGTGTAGATTTTAAGGTAAAAACAGAAACCAGCAAACACTGCAGTTCTCCAGGACCAGGACTGTCCCCATGAGACACATAGCTCAATAGTGCAATAATGTACACTGCCTGAGATCTTCTGTATCTATTCAGCCTCGCTCCTATGACAGCCAGAAATCATTTAAAGAACATTTTTAAGGTCAAACATTAAGGTGGTTTTAAGTTGACTGCAGAATAAATGCTTCTTAATCATTTAAAATTCTCAGGCTGTGAATGGAGAGTGACAGCTCAAACAGTGGTACAAAAAAAAAAACAATGGACAGCAAGCTTTTGAATCGTGTTAAAGATAATGTATTAGAGAAGCACAGACCAATCAGAGCCCACTACACTGCTGTAAAGTTACTTCCTAATTAGGCTGCCTCCTGATCTGAGTTGCTAGGAAACTGGGTAAAGGTACCACTTAGAGATAAACAGTAACTTGAAAAAGATTTAAGCTGAAATTCTTGGTTTTTTGATTGGTGTCAGTCAGTAAACAATATTAGACACCCCAAAATCCATTGTTCTTAGAGTCAGTCCTGGGTAGTCCACTGTGTATTCTAGTTTTCATGCTTACCACTGTTGCAACCTTGTAATTATAACAAGTCGTTAATTGCTCTTAATTAGCCACTTTCAATGTCTTGAGGCATGATTTACTCTCTTAAGCCGCATCAAGAAAAGGAATAGTTCCATTTATCATGTCCCAGGACTTCTAATTAATCAATGTAATGGTTCCTTTAGAGCAACATCACTTTCTTTTTAAAAATCGATTAAATGAAGGAATGACATGAATGGTGAATCAGTGGACCACTGATTGGTGAAAACGCGGACACCTGTTTACTGAGACTGAGCCATTTGTTAGGTAACGAAAAAGTCAAAACCAAATAGCATTCACCCAAGGCTCCATTTTGTTAAAACATATTTAAGGAAAAAATATTGTAGAATTTAAACACGTTTCCGCAGACCTAATTTATCATGAGTTTGGCTGCAACAAAAGCCAGCATACACAGAGGTCCCGCCGGGCCGAGCTGAGAACCACTGCGCTGCACACAACTGTCCTCTATGGGTGAGTAGCAAGAAAGGAGTTGCTATTGAGAGAATTTAGATAAAATCTTTTTGAGAATCTCAGAGTTTTTGACAAAGGATGTCAATGATACTGCAGACGTGAGGGGGTTGGTTTTGGGATTTGTCAAGACAATAAAATGAGCAATTCCTAGTCTTAAATCAGTGCATTATTTCAGGCACAAGCTAAACACGGCATATTAAAACGGTGAGAAAGGACAGTAAAAACCATCCTGGCTGTCAGGTATGGGGGTGTCAGCTTCATGTTAAACGCCCAGCTGTCTCAACCTGAGAGTTATCAGCTATATAAGTCCTGTAGTCTGAAAATGGTATTTTGCAGTGATCCAAGACCAAACATCGACATGCCAGTGAAAGTATGAGGAATTTAGCAATAAAAGTCAATCTTCTGACTTCTTGAATTAGTTTCCCCACATGCGGTGATGTACCTTCTTGCATACATTACAGATATGTTGTAGGTATCCTGTTTGTGAAGTTTCTGAGCGAAGTGATTGGGCTTTACTTTTCCAACTTGTCCCGTGAACTCCTACATCACCTCTCCCTGATTCATTTTTATGAGCATTTCCTGTAAAATCAAGACATGACTTTGGCTGGAGTGGGAGCTATCACCAGCAGAAAGCTGTGCTGAAAATATGAAGATTCTGACAGTGATATAACAGGACACAGTTTTTACTCTCTGGCCTGCGAAACTAAAACTAAAACAGCTGAAGACTGTACAACATGCAGCTAGGCAGCATTGAAAACCAATCTGCACAAGAATTTGGTGTAAAGTTGGCTAACTAAGCAAGGATTCAAAGGCAGGACACAGTTGACATTATTTGCTGTTTTGTGTGTTTTGTGGACTTTAACATCAAGGGGTCTGGAAGGTGCAACATTTAACAAACTTAAGCAAATCACAGTCACAAACTACCAAATTTCAGAACTAACTCTTGGCGTTCCTACATACGTACTCAGTCCCCCCCCCCCATGTTGAATCATCATTGGATTTGCCCACACCATGTTTGTGAAGATGCAGTGTTATTTGGGATACAGGAGATGAGGTGCTGAGTTTCTCCCATGAATCACTTCTGCTAATGGCTACCGATTTGTCATGGCTCTTTAGATATACTTCAGTGGAAATATCTTACTCACTTCACCTTTAAGTTAGATCATTAGAGTTCAGGAACCAAAAAAGTTCACCTAAATAAAACTGTGCACATTATTTGTAATTAATCAAAATGTGGAATTACTGGTATTTATGTAGTGTTTGCCAAGTTTTCCCAGAGTAAATAAAGATAGATGGCTGTGTAAGCACATGAATCTAAATGACCGTGCTCAACAACTAATGAACTCTTTAACATCAACATTCTGGCGCTGGTAATTAAAGATCCAATTTATTGTAAAGTTTAGGAGGTGTCTCCAAACCCCCGCCCTCTATTTTTCCCCTTTGCCGTTGCAAAGCTCCCCTTAGTGTAGCCTGGTATCTGAATCCCTCCCTCAGCTCCTCAGTTGATATTCCATGAGCATTCCGGCACAAAATGGCTCCCATAAGTCACCTTGGTCCTACATGAGGAATTAGTAAAGGCAAGTCATCCTCCCATCGTTTGCAAATGGTCATTGAAGAAGATAAAGAAGGAGGAGAAGAAGAAAACCACTACTACTACTACTACTACCAATAATAATAGTAATAATAATTAATAATAATAAGCTCTTGCACTGGATTGTTTTGCTCTGCTATCAGATTTGCATCAGCACCTTTTGGAAGCATAGCTAAACATTTGAGACGGACCTGCATCCTTCTCAGTGACAGTCAACGACCCTTTTAGTAGTAGGAAAACTACCTTCACAGTTTTTTTTTGTCTTAATTAAACACGTAAAGGAGTGGCAGTCTATAGTCTAGTGGCTAAGGTACATGAGTGGGACCCTTGAGGATGGTGGTTCAAGCCCCAGTCCAGCCACAGCAAAAACACCATTGCTGTTGGGCCCTTGAGCAAGGCCCTTAACCCCACACTGCTCCCAGGGGAGATTGGCCCTTGGCTAGTGTAATCAACTTTAAGTTGCTTTGGATAAAAGCATCAGCTAAATAACTGTAATGTAATTTTAATTTCCTCCTAATGGGAGTGAAACTCATGCCCTCCTGGCCTCAGGCGTCACTCCTCCACCACTGCGCCTCCACACCGAAGACGTAAAACCTGCACCAGTACGAGCCAGCTCATTTCCCCTGCAGCCTGACTCACATGCACTGAAACACATGTCCTTTCCTCTTGAAATCCATCTCTTGAGGGGATCCTAATAGAGGTTCCACTCAGCAATTGGTGTATATTTGCTGTGTTAAAAAAACAACACAGATGACCAAAAAAAAAAGCAAGCGCATTCCCTAGCCTCGACAGCCAGTGGCGTTTTCCACACCACCCCCGCTGTTGCCAGGTGACAGTCTCCCTGCAATATGATCACGCAGCTCAGAATTTCCCACTATGTGATTCACACCCCTCCATCCCTTACGGAAATGCAATATACTGCAATATATTGTAAACTCACGTGATAGTATTTTTTCATATATTGTAATGTGTTAATCACAAATATGCATTGTATTTATTTTCTCATATTTTGTGAAGTCTTAGAGTATCTATTTTGATCTTGACAATGTATTCATTCAATTCAATTAACAGGCTTCACTAATTAAAATACCCAGGTGACAATCATTGACTTGTTTAAACCAATCAAAATGTTTTTCTCTCTGCAGTGAATGTGGTCATTGGACCAAATTATCGATTCACTCATTGAAACTTCACTCCACCATCACTAATTTCAGTGTACAGCGTGTCTGTAAGGGATAATGCACTGGTCGGCCAAAACCGTTAACCGACCCCCAAAATGTGTCACAGTACAGAAGTGTGTTATAAGGAAAGAAGCTGTCATGGGTGAACTTCAGTCGCTGAGCTGTCTGATCGCCATGGGTTCATTTACCCAGAAACGCATGATGTGTGCTTTCTCCCAGGAAGTAAGAAAGACCCGGGAGAGGCGGGGGGGAGCTGAATTGAGAAATGACATTCTGGGATACCTTTAGGCAAATTCAGCCCTTCACACCTCTGCATGGAGTCAGCAAAGATACACCTCACCATGTGAGATACACTACCAGGCTATTTTATCTGAAGCATCACATATATTGCTTTGCCACGACTCATTAAAAATGAAACATATTTCCCGCTAAAATATTTATTGTGTTGCACCCTGCAAATTTATTTTGCAAAAAAAAAAAAAAAAAAAAGAGTGTGAACATCACAACCCAGTGAATTTTTAGAAGCCCAGGAAGTGATATTAAAGACGATTGATTTGGCCCCTGGTATCTTCCTGTTCCTATCTTAGGGAGTAGCTGTGGTAAGTTTAATAAGTAAAACAAACAAAGAATATAGAACTTATGAGCACAACTCCACAAGCTAGCCATCTGCCTTACTGTAGCAGACACATACGAGACACATTGTCATAGTCAGAAGGGAATATGAGGGACAATGCCATCCCCCTTGTCAGCAAAATGGCCGAAAGGCATCCTGCTCGTTAACCTGCCATCCCCATTTCACACGCGTGTGTGCTGGTTGGTGGTGTGGGGGGCAGGGGGGTGCTCCTATTGGGCCATCCCCCATGTTAAAAATGAACTAATCACCTACTGGTTACAGCCTCACTGTTTATAAGAAATTGAAATGTCTGGTATATGTTATTGATAGTACAGTATTAAAAATATTTACCTTAATTGCTCGGTTGTATATCAGCTTGCATGCAAGTTGGAATTAGGAGAAAATCAGTATAGTGGCATCTGAAAAACATCCAGGTGGGGGTGGGCACAAGTTATCAAAGCTTCTGAAAACTCTACACACATGCATGATGCCATGAGAATGCACTTTGCAACATAACCACGGTAACTGTGATGTCACATCTCTCAGGGTAAATGTGCCCTTCACAATACAAGTGGATGGGCTACTGTGTCATACTATGCTTGCATGTTTAAAAATGAAAACCAGTTCTGCATTTGTGATGTCATTCTTTACATTCTTCACCACAGGCATTACAATGTCAAATAGAGGGAACAGTAAAGAATGAAGTACTATACTTTGGAATTACAAACAATAATTTCATTGTATTTTTGCACAGAATGCAACTTTTTAAAACAGAATTACAGAGGGATTTCAGATTTGTAGAAACCCTAACAATCAATATGTAATGCAGACTTGGCTGTTTATTTCTTGCCTTGTGTTTGTGTTCTTAACATTTTGTCTGTATGGATTTGCATTGTATGCAGTTTTTGTAACAGCTTGGATCAAACTTTTGTGAAAAACTCCGGACAGCCACTGATCCACTGAGCTGGCTGAGCAGCATGTGAGCTTTTTTCAGCATAAAAATGGATGCAACTTTTGACTCGTTATCGTGCTTTGTAAGTTTACTAACCTGAACTCAAAGTACTGTCTAATACATTTACGGAGCAAACCAAAGATGATATGGATTGACTGTGGCAGCCACTGCGGGGAGTCCTACACAAATAGAGAATAGAAAAAATAATGTCTCTGACTTATTAATGCTTCCCAGATCTTAGTTTTATATCTTTTATAAGTTCAAACATCTCCATGAAGGCCTTTGGGTCTGGAGGCCTTGAAGTGTTGGGGTGATGCGTACTCTAAAGAGCGGGAAAACTAGGGCTTAGCTCCAGGCTGCGGCAAATAAGTTTTTCAGCCGCTAAAATGCATTCTCAAAATCGTGATTTTGGAAGTGACATGCTCCACAAACCCAGCGGGGCATCACTTGTCAGACTCATAACTACGGGTCTAACTAACCTTTATCGCAATCCAGTATGGTGTAACTTTAGCCATGCTTTACAAACAGGTTAAACATATAGTTTGTCTGCATAAAAATCGACCATTGATAGCGTATGCATTTTGTCATTTAGATTAGCCCTTCAGTCCTTATTGTGCTTCTGGTAGTGCTCACAAGCTGTCGTCATTGCTGCAACCTCTGCTATGGATTTGGAAGAGCAGAGAGGAGTATGCGTACCCTGCTGTGAATTATGCTATGTACGCTGCTACATATTTAAGCAATACATTAACAGAAGCTGAGGTCACACAGATATGAGATGGTGGGAGACATCTCATGCAGAGTGTGGGTGCCTGAGTAACCAGCAGGGGTCACTAAAGAGCCAAGACAATAGATTCCACCATGGATCTAGTTATGTGTTGTCTTGTTGGGCTACCAGCAATGTTCTGTACCAGTACAGTCTAGATTAGACTGCAGGGCCTTTCCACACATTGGATCAGTGCCCTGATTGGATGAGCCACATGTCAGTCAAAGGTGTAGCCTTTTATCTGTAGTCATTCAGCTTGTGTTTCTTGTTGTGTCTCTTTGTTGTTTCCTTGCTGGATGTGTGAAATTTGACCGCAGTCACCGTGCTATCTCCGGTTTAATCACATTTATAATGTCAAACGGGGACAGTTGCCGCTGGGGTTACAGTCAGGGCGTTCCCTAAAGAGGCACTGACTTTGAGGGAAAGCCAATATCTGCTCCAGCCTGCAAATAAGTTTACATGGTTGACATTCAGCTGCCATTTCTTCACTTCTATTTATTTTGTGTTCTTCCTTTTTTGTTGTCATGCAGTAACAAGGGGTCTTGGTGTAAATTCAGTCCTTTGGTGGCCTAATTGAAAATATGGTTATGTTGCCATGGTAACAGTACCATCTATCCCTGTTTGGGGCCGTGGATGCGTCCGACAATGTCCCACAATTCTCCAAGAGGTTTGTGAGGTGGTGCACATGTTAAGAAGCAGTATTATGGCACAGCTGAGTCACCGGAAATAGCTTAGCGACCCTGAATCCGTGTTTAAATGCACTTGTTTTAAACGTTTATGAGGTCAGTAGTGTGCATTGTGTATTCCAGTGAAGACCCTTATTTCCTCTGGGCATGTGGACTTTACAGGCAGTGAGAGACTCACACTTGATAGTTCAAGTTTGAATACAGAGCAAGGTTATGTCGAGCCGTTACATCACCAGAGTGCTGCACACATACAGAGCAAACTTTACGAGAGCTGTTAAGGTGACGCAGAGACAGCCAGTCAAGGCTAAGAGGAAGAGCGGAATCTCAAGTGCCACTGCAAGTCAAAGCATTAGCCAAGTGTAACTTGGTTCAAGATCACAGTGTGTGACAAAGCTGAAAGTATAATGTTCAAACACCAGCATTTATAGCAGTTCCTTCATTCGATCATTACAAAATCATATGAGTGTAGGCAAGACGGATGAGAACACAATTAAGTTGATACGTAACGTACCTTATATTTAGAATTCATTTGAATAATTAATTACTTGAATTAAGTTTTATCCTTTTGGGAGCAATATAATGAGGCCATGCAGAGGACTGTGCAAAGAGATGCAGAGTCAGACTGTAGTCATTTTGCAAAAGGTTCACATGTGGACACACACACACACATACACACACAAGTACCAATGATTGCAAATATGCACACACGTACATATGAGCCTGCAAACATGCATGTACGTGCGCGTGCACTCACACACACACACACACATTATGTTTGCTAAATAAATGTGATAAATAGTTACAATATGCACAACCTTGGTTTTGAACCTTCTTTTGGCAAGCAGTTTTTGCGCACCTGTTTGCAGCTATGTAACCATGGTTACCACCCATCATCTCACTTGGTAACCATGGCCCGGCGCTAGAAGTTCCTGGTTGCTAATTATGACTCTGAATTAGTTCCCAGGTAGCGTCGCATTCCAGACCTACACCTCTCTGCTGCAAGGACAAGTGATGCAGCTCAGGGCAGCAAAGCCCATTGACTTTTCAAGATGTAATCACCGTTTCCCAACCAATCAGATCAGTGGAAGAAGATCTGAGTGACGCAGCGATGCAGCTGAGAGATTCGAATGTAAACCACACCGAATCACCAGGGCACGAGCTGGCATCGCCCTGGCACTGTGATCACGGTGACGGTCGGACTTCCCAGACGTTTAGGGAAGGGCGTCTGAACATCTCATGTCTTCTTAATGCCAGGTTTAAAGGGCCGCTGGCCTCCCTGCAGATTCAGTGACTGTGACATCCATACACTTTCCATAATGAAGGGCCCCCATACAGACTTGAGTTATATATTTCTTTTATTCTTGACATATGAAAATAGAGTAAAAATATTTCCAAACAATGTTTTTGTGATTTTTATTGTTTATATTACAATATGGAATACCCAATCAAACTTGTACTAAGTAGATTTTAACTTGTATTCCAACCAACAAAAGTACTGCATAGTAAATATCTTAATGTATACAATATCTTAATGTAAAACTCCAGAATTATTAAAGCCATCATGCTCTGTAATGTATTAATATTCATGGTGTTTTTTATGATTTAGGACTTTGAAGTAGATTTGGGAAATGCTGTATTTAGATAATACAATAACTCAAAATGTTATTCTTGTGGGTACACTTTTGAGTACTTAAGTGCTTGAACACCTTACCTAGATTGCCGGATGAAAACATCTGCATAAATGGATAATGTGTCAAAAGTATGCTGCGTAAGTCTCTCTGGATAAGTGCGTACTGTTATGAGTAAATTATTAATGTCACAGCAAATGCTAATTCAGAGCTGAAACGCTTTGGTTTGGAACTGGAGCTCAGCGTGACTGTGTTTTCGCAGTATGCTTTTTGTGGTTCATGAGGTCCGGAGGCTGAACGTACATACCTCGGGGTCTGTGGTTTTCCCATCTAATAAACACAGCTGACTGTCAGATTTCAATTTCAAACACGACTTCACTGATGCGCAGCCTTTTTTCAACCTGGTGGGGAAACTGTGTTTTTTTTTTTTTTGCTGTCTGTGTAATGGCTGGTGTTTTATTGGGTCTTATTTTTCTCCCTCTTTAAAGTTGTAGCAGAATATATAATGTAACTGTGAGCACTGGCCTCTGAGATCATTTGCAGGTTCCTGTTATGGAGCCTCTTTATTGGTTCTGGTCTTTAAAGTTGAGCTGGGTGTCTCATTACTCGGTTATAATACAAGCAGGCGTATCACCCTGTAGCCTTCTAATGTCAGAGTCGGTCGTCTGAAGCAAAGCAGGATGGGACTTGCTCTGCCCTTGTTAGACCTCCTGGGGAAGTTGCTTGTGGAAGAGTTGATTGTAGGCCAGTGCCAGTTGGCGACAGTCTTTACTTTGGGGTAAGCAGGAAAAGCAATGCCTCCATTAATTTATGGGGACACTGTGCAGTAGGACACATTGTCCCTCAGATGCGATTTTAAATCGTAATCTGCACTTGTCAAAATTATTTTCTGCTGACGATGGCCATTCTGAGAAAGAGTATGGTTGGGATACTGTAACTATAACTTTGAGTTAAGTGTTATGCTTGCTTTTTCCTCATGTCATGTGCAACCGTGTGGATATTTTTTGTCCAGTTTTACTGAAAACTGTCAAGTGGGAATCAAACCTGCAACCTCAAAGTTATAAACCTAGCCCTCTAACCATTTCACCACACAACAAACTCCCAACTATTATGATTTTGTCATAAGCAGTATAACTGTTAGCAAGCACAGCACGTTCTAGGAAGTTGAGCAGAATTTAGTCTACATATGGATTGTGAAGCCAGTCAGGGTTGATTTCTTAAACCTGGAAAGGAGGCTCCTATCACATGTACGAAGCCTGATGGATGTGACACAGTCAGAAAGCAGAAAGCACAGCGCCTCTCCTACCTGCAATGCACAAACACACTTTATCTGTATTCTCCGTAGCGTCTTTTCATTTCTATTAGGCCTTGTCCTTCTGTAATCGTATCGTTCAGAACATGTATGCAGTTTAAAGTGTATATACCGTCATCGTATTCATTTTTTTATATTCAATGACATGTTTCAGTGTTTAAAGATGTATCTAAAGCGGTTTTACTCCTTACTGCGTTCTCATTTTAAAAGTGGTTCATGAATATTTGATAACTGGACTCACTTACCGCAACCATTAAACCGAGCCTCCTTTCATTTATTCTTGTTTAAGTGCTAATTAGCCACTGCAGTTAGTTCCTAAACCGCCATTGGCACTGTTAATCCCCCCCAGACTTGTAATAACCTGTATTGATTTTGCCTGTCCTCCCCCATTATTTATTTATATACATACATGCATATTTATTTATTTTAAAAGAATTATCTCAGATTGATTTTTTTCGGAGCTGGGCTGAAAACTCTTAGCCAGGACTTGGGGAAGAGGTCATCGTATCATGGCAGCACCCAGTTCTTGCTTCTTCTGTCAGTTTTCTGCTATTACACTGGGCGGGGTGGCAGAGATTATGTGTCAAAACACAGATTCTTGGGCCTTTGTGAGGGTGTTTTTCCCCCCCCTAAGGGTGGGGACACTGAGAGGGTTGTGTTCGTCGGCTCTCTTTGGCTGGTGTTATTTCACCGCAGTGCGCATTGTGCCACTCAGAGCACTTTGAGGTGGATCGGGATGCTCATTGTGTCGTGTCTGTTGAGTTAGGGCTCCATCGCGGCCTGGATTATTCTGCTGTGATGTAACCTCATTTGTCATGCTTGTAAATGCGTGTCCGACGAGTTCGTCACTCTGATGTCCAATGACATTGCCTAGCTCTGGGTCATGTGTTTTCCTGTTAAACCAATAGTCACACTTACAGAGAGCAGTAGTGAAAATATCATGTTTTTCCAGACACATGTGGTTTCACATGACATATGACATGTCACATGTGGAAAAAGTAGTATTTACATGTGACTCCTGATTTTAACACATGTGAACAGGTGATTTTGCATGTGAAATGTCCCTAAACCAGGAGTCTGGGAAAAACACATGAAAGTTGTGATTTTGCATGTGAAACTGAATTTCGTGTGTTTTTCTGTAAGTGAAAGTCCTAATTCTTTGGAACTAGAGTGGGCGGCTGAAATGATAAATGATCTGAGCTAACAAAAGCCACCCACTGAAATCCCCAGGTGTCAATCAGATTACAAGAAACCTGGGTCAGAAAAGTTAGCTATCGCTCAGACGTCCAATCAGAGATGGACCGTCTGGAGTCAAGACTAATTATAGATTACTCATCCTGAACACTGTCAAGAGTGGGAGTCTCGTCTTGACAAATAATTTTCAGATTTAATCTCATAAACCTTAACGTTATTATAGGGTGTTGCTCATATTTCGGTAAAAAGATGCATCGGGCTGGGGTTTTTTTTGCGGTAATGGGATCCCCCTTTCTTTTGTTTTGCCCTGTAATTCATCCGTTTGTCAGGAGTTTACTCCTCGCCTGATCTTAGCCCTCAGGGCTCCGTGCTGTCCATCATTACCGCTCCTCGCTGCTGTCACGCCATTTCACAATCTTGGGACAATAAAAAAGTGCAGCCCCAGGCCTCCCCCTCCCCCACCACCCAGAGAACCCCCCAGAAGGATGATGTCACTGTCTGGAGCAGGCTCATGCTCCCCTCTGCACGCCTCTCCTCTGTAGAGTGTCCTGCCAGCCTTTGCATTCTTTCACCCCGATAGCTGAGCTCTGCAGTCATTGCAATGGCGTAATACACTTAATGTGTACCTGATGGAGGCAGACTGCAAGTCCACGTTTGACCAGAGGGGCCGCTAGTGAGCAATGAGACGAGAACAATACCGCGGCTTTCAAGTGCATACTGACCTGCACCGAATTCAGCGATTTTGAATCAGCCATGTTAAATATGAATATATGTACATGGGTCAAGGGGTAGAACAGCCACCTGGTGGCTTTTTTGTTAACTGCAAACTTTGAACAAAAGCCAAAAGGACCTGAAGAAACAAATACTTAATTTATCAACAAACTCGTGAAAGAACTAGCGGAAACTGAGTATCTTGTTGCAACCACATCCTCAAATAAACCCTTTGTGCGCAAGTGTATTTTCTATATGTGTATATACATATATATACACATTGAAATAGCACAGTAGCTCCTTTATTATGGAGGTTGTTAGCTGAGTACCTGCGTCTCATATCCTAGCAGGATAGGCTGCCCAGCGGAGCTTTAGCACTGCATGTTAAATCCATCTCTGATATATCTGGTATATTAGAGTCCCATCTCTCAGTATCGCATGCCTCTGCACTCTGTTGTTTCTGATATTGCCTCTTGTCTCAGCTGGCCCCCCGCCACCATTCTGTTTACATCAGCAGCTTCCCTGAATGACAGTTAGCACGGCTCACACGCTGCCTTTTTAACCTTCTTTCACGGAATTCAATTTGGGGCCGCAACTGACAGCCTAGATGGGATTGTTCTCATTGCCTGCTGTCGTCATTAGACGTTCTTCCGTTCCGATGTCCGTACGTTCTGTTCCAGCAGCCAAGATCATAACCTCCAGCCAGAATGTAAAAAAAGCAAACCAGTAAATGAGTCATTAAAATGTCTAGACATTTGTCTACACTGGCTTTATTCATAATAGACTTATGAACTGCAACAATTATATTGGCCATTAAATTGTGTGTATTTACCAAATTAAAAAGAGGAGTTCTGCTACCCTGAGTTTAATGGCATTACGTTATTGCTGGATGTTTGAATGAAAATTAGCAACTGCTCTGATAGGCCAGGCTGCTGGGGCTCCATTGACCCTCACCCAATCATAGAGCGCCATGTTTTTTTTTTTAATGAGGTTCTTAACAGCTTACTGATGCAGAGCTTGAAAGATCGTTTCATGACAGTCGCCACCAAACATTCCACTGAACTCTGATAGGTCAGTGGGTGGTTCCGCCACTGCCCTGGAATGCTTTCATTCGCCACTGGCCTTGAGCATGAAAATGTCTTTATCCAATCAGAATCCTCTAAGGTGTGTGATACAAGTATTCTGCATTGATAAAAACCATGGCTGTAGGGTAGACTGGAGTTTCCATCACAGGCACCTTAAGCTAAAAACACCTCAGTATTAGCCCTAAACATAACAAGATAATTAGCCTGCACTATAACCCTCTTTTCCCCTTTATAAAATATCTGTGCAGGAAATGTATGTAAACTACAGTATTTCCTGAACACATCAAGATAATGAACCTCAATCATAACTGGCTTTTTTTGCCCCCTTCTAAAAATATATGTGTAGGGAATTTAAGTGAACCTTGCTTTTTTTTCTCAACCACACCAAAGTAATTAAACTCAGCCATAACTTATTCCCTGCACATAATTTTTGTGTGGGACATGTATGGGAACCGCAGTATTTATTCATGATCACACAAAGATAATTAACTGGAGCCACAGCCTACTTTTCTTATCCTTTCCACGGGCCTGAGCTCAGTGACGCTGTTTACTAAGAGCGAACATGAAAATGTATCACTGCTGGATTCAGGATGGCTGGTGGCAATTCCTGCAGCGATTCATCCTCCAAAGTCCAATTAATTAGCAGGGGGAAGATTTCTTTTCTCTTTCGTATTTATTTTTTCACAAACCTAGAAGAAAATGGAGCTCAGCTCAACCTCTGTGATGACTCTGGGGGGAACAGAGTGTCTTCTCTGAGAAACCAGGCCTGTCTTTGCAGTCTCTGTGCAGAGGCTGTGCTCATGTATTTTGAGGGTGTGTAACTGTTTTGATGTTCCTGGCTCTGGTTAAGTCGTCCCTCTCAATGTATTCTCTTTTCAGGGCCCAGGAAGACTTCCTCACCTTCTTCACCCTCTCACTCTTTCTCACTTTTCCTCCATACCTCTTTCTCTCCTTTATCGTTCCTACTTTCTCTCTGCATCCCTGTTTGATTCTCAGCTGCACTTCACTTCTTGCTCTCTCCCTCTCTCTCTTTCACACCATTTCCCCCTTGAATTCTTTTTTTTTTTTGTTTTGGAAAGCTGAACTGATTGTCTGGCTGAAGGTACAGGGGGCCCACTGATTTTGGTGAGCATGCTGACGGGGAATGTCCCTGCCCGCCTTAGGATGGAATACACAAACTAAAAAATTGATTGAGCTGAATTGAATTAACAATGCAGAACGGCCCTGAAGAACACCAGAGCCGTTTGTGTGGCGGATAAAGAGAGCCGTGAATTACAATTACATTAGTTAAGGGGGGGGTGGGTTGTCACGGTGATGGCCCTGTCTGAATGAGCCGTGAACATGATTGTGTATTAATGATGGACGCATTCTGCTTTTATCTTTCATTACAACGAATAGACTTTTGATGGACCAATAGGGGGGTATCAGAAAGTCAAAGTGCCTTTTCTCTCCCTCTCTCGAAAACACGTTCGTATTGCTGTAATGGCATGAAAGTGGAGTTATTACTGCCAAAACAGATACATTTTCACAGATAACAAACAATCATAAAAGAGAATAGTGGTGCTGAACTAATATAAAACTGCAGTGATTCACAACTGTCCTTCAGCTTTTGGCATCTACTGTTATATCGTGCTGCCAGTGGAACTCACTCACTCCTTTCTCCTAAAAAAAGAGAGCTGATCTTGACAGATCTGGTACTCAAGGTAGATATCTGTGGTTTGGGTTAATAATGTGCCTGAATTGGCTTGAATTTCAAACAAATTCTTTCTCAACTTTTCTGTCTCCTAGTCTCACTCTCTTAAATGAAGTGCAGGTCTGTCTCTCAGCCTGGATACTTTTGATACTTTAACACAGACTCGGGGGCTTTGAGAATTCTGTGTGTACAGGCCAAGGCAATAGTGTGCCATCGCTTGGCTTTTGATATCATTATATATTTATTTATTTGTTTCACCTTTGGTTGTATGTTTGTTTCTTTCGGTAGGGGAGCAGATCTGTATAATAATGCCCCTGTGGCCGGATAATGCTTTAATCTGCACCTATGGCTTAGAAATAAAAAGTGGGTGTTGATGGTTCTTCAGCTGAAAGTATAGTTGTTGGTCTGTGTTAAGTCTTGGTGACCCAATAAAGGGTGGTTATAACTATCTCTCTCTCTCTCTCTGTATCTCTCTTCTCTCTCTTCTGTATTTCTGTCACTGCCCGTTGTTAATTTAGTCTTGTTTTTCATTTTCTTGTAACATTGTTTTGTGTGTATGAGCATTTATTGATGTATGTGTTGTGATTTGGGGATGGTCGGGTACCATGTGAATTACGTCCAATAAGGGGAGATTTTAAATTTGAATTCTCTCTCTCTCTCTCTCTGTTGTAGCATTGAGCAGAGCTCGGCCAATGGCTCCAGCCATGTCATTTAGGCCCCGCCTCCCTCAGCTCGGCCTGCTGTGGGCCCTGCTGCTGCTGCTGGCTGGGGGCGTGGCCTGCGGATACCCCGCCCAGTCTCCGGGGTCGCCATGTCAACGGATAGAGCATCCAATCATCTCCCACACAGGTGAGCCAAAGCTGCCGGTGGCAAAGCAGGGAAAGTGAATATGATGTGTTTTAAAACCCCCTCTGATCACCTCATGTACAAATGGATGATGAACATTGTTTCTGTGTGTAATGAACATTCCGGCATTATACGCGCAGTTGCTCTAAAATTCTTTGTGACACACATCCCATGAAATACTGAACTTTGTAACTATTGCTTGCAGCAACTACTACAAGGCAATAACCTTGTACCAATGGGCAGAAAAATGAGGATAGGGAAAAATTAACGTCACAATATTTATCATCAAAGAGAAGCTCTTTGTCAAAAAATGATCATGGAATTAATTATTCATTGAATAGCCGCAGCTATAAATTCCGGGATATCGCCCCTAGTTTTAGCTTGTGGGGATTTTTAACAATCTTCTTTTATCCATTCAGTTAATTTATTTCAGTCTTTCTTCCCGATATTTTTCAAGATGTAAATATTTTCCTCGACCTGGAGCAGCCTGACGGTAGTCAGCAATGAGTGGTGATTATTAGTTGGCTCAGATGTTTATGCAGATTGGGCAGGTGAGCTCAAAGCCCAGTGGGTCTCTGTCAGCTCGACCCCCCACCCCCATCCCACATCCCACCCCCAAGTCTTGTAAACAAGCAGGAGAATTAGACTTCAGTCTGCGAAGTTAATTGGCTATCAAGGTGCTTTGCTAGCGATAAGGCGACGGCGGTAACCATGGGGCACGGAGCTGCTGACTGCGTGACATGTGCTCAGGGTAAATGTTACGTTTCCTTTATTATAAAGCGTCGGGTAAACGTGATGGATGACTCGTGTGCGAATCACGCGCAGGGAAGCGGCCCAGCGCCCCGCCAGGCAGACCACTGAAAACAAAGAGGTGACAGGCACGCCATTTTCAAACCATTTCCCTGAACTACAGGATGCTCTGCGTGAGCAAATTAGGCTTGATACTATTTTCAGATTCCAGTTGCTCTCAATGACAAGTCTTTCTAAAGTTCACTGCACTGTTTAAGTTCATATTTCCTCATTGTTTCGACCTAGTTTTCAAACCTCATCAGTTTTAAGTTACCCAAGTTCTGTACATTCCTAAACTGTCTTTGTTTTTTTTTTGTACTGTTCTACCTTTTGAAATGAATCATGTTGTCTTTTAAAACGTATTATTGTTATCGTTTTGTTGTGTTACTGTAGAGGACTTGCATCATGTGGACTCAAAAGTGCCATATCAATGAATTTTATTAAAATAGTTAATATAGTTTTTTTGGAATGAGCATACTCATTGTCAGAAGGGAAATACCATTTAGAATGATCTGGGTCTGTTTACATAAAGTATCTTTGAGTAGGAGTACTGATCCTGGGTCAGCTGTCCACTGTTCACATCATGATCTCAGCTATTATAAGCTAATATGAGAAACTGTTCTCAGATCAGTCCTGCTATTCTCTATGTCCTGCGACACTCTTTGAATACAGAATGTGTGTGTTCAGATCATCAGAGGTTCTGAACTCTGGTTGTGGACTTTTAAAAGTCCAATTCTGAAAGGCCAAGCAGAATGCTACTTGCAGGTTTACCATGTTTCTGTAAGGCTGACCAGTGGAATGTGTTTTCTGGGGCCTGAACTCCCGATGTTTCTGCTGTATGAAGTTGGTCTGAAGCTCTTGTCTTGCCTTGTGTATCACTGGGATGTGTAGTCCAGTGCAGCACCCCCGCCTGTGTATCACTGGGATGTGTAGTCCAGTGCAGCACCCCCGCCTGTGTATCACTGGGATGTGTAGTCCAGTGCAGCACCCCCGCCTGTGTATCACTGGGATGTGTAGTCCAGTGCAGCGCCCCTGCCTGTGTATCACTGAGATGTGTAGTCCAGTGCAGCACCTCCGCTCGCGCTCTTCTCGGAGGTTGCTTGGGGGTAATACATTTCCTGGAATCAGATAAGACACTTTGTACGGTCCCAAAGCCCTCTGAATGACAACAGTGCAAGCTTGTTTGCTCTTATAAAAGTCGTAGATTTGGTGCATGTAGTCTGCTGGAGTGATAATTCTTGGTTAAGAGGTGCTTATGATTCCGTGGGGGGACACATCGCAGGTAAAAGGTTTGGCCGGGCGTGCCGTTTATAAATCTGCTCCTGCAGGGCTGGCAACTCAGTATGCGCTTGGTACAGCAAAACTAAACCAAATTTCCCTGGTTGCTTTTTCCAAGTGACTGTTTAATCCTCCAAAACAGTTTTCATTAATTTGGTGGCAGAGTTACAATAACATTTTGGCAGTCCAAGTTGGGGAACAATAAAAAAAAAAAAGTTCATTTAAGTGTTGACATTGTTAGTGTTTAGTATATGCACTGGCAATACTGCTCTGGTTGTCCTTCTGAAAAAGCGCCGTTGGACTGAACCAAATTCAAGATGGAGAGAGATAGGGAAAGGAGAGGGAGAAAGCATTAGAATTTAAATTGAGAGGGAAAATTAGAATTTAGATTGAGAGAGAGAGAGAGAGAGAGAAAGGGAAGAGGGAGAGAGAGACAGAGCAAGAAAGGAAGACTGACTTCCAACGTTCGTTTGTGAACTGTCTGAAGCCGGTTGGGCTGACGTCTTTGAGAGGGTTAGTCACTGTAGTTTAGCATTCATTACTCAACAACAGCCTCTGTAGTGGCGGCGGAGAACAAAACCGCACATGAAGGCTTAGAGGGTGTACGCCTGGTAAAGAAGGCACCAAATCGTTTCTACCGTCTTTGTTCAAACCTGTCTGTGGGAGGTCTGAAGAGGGGGATGTCTCACAGTGATTTGGAAGATTGATAGAGGCAGGGGGCAGAATTGTGGGAAGGTGTATACACCCCCCTCCCCCTGCCTAGAGCTGTCTGCTTGATGAAAACTGACCTCATCTCTCATATCTAGAAAAAAAAACAAATCCCAAGTTTATATTCTCAGTGGGACTGAGCGACAGGATGAGCAATGAAATTTCGCAACTGGTTCAGTCTCTGATACCTCACCTTTTGCAATCTGAGCCTCGCGTTTTGTTTGGAACCCGTCCTGCCTGTATATACATGCCACAACAGCCTCTACTGCAGCATCGATACATGCATGAATGATTAATTATGAGGAATTTGAGAGCATTAAAACAGTTATTGGTGAAATATTGCAGCTTTTCTCTCATGCCACTTACAAGCATGTCGCTGTCTTTCTGTTTTGTCAAATTCAGATCTAAACTGTTACATGTTTAATCTGATAAATCCCTCCCAAGGGCAGGGATGCGTGAGGAGACTGTAATAATTTAAGGTTAGGTGAATTCATTTTAAATTCCGTTCATTTCCACTTGCATTCACACATTACTTCATTTTTTAAAAATTTATTTGGTTCCCTTAAGTGTTTTTTTTAATTTATGTAATTATTGATTTCTGGGGTACAGCTCACACATTTTAAAAATCAACACTGATGACATGTGCCAAGATAGCCAATTGCAAATACTTCTCATTATAGTTGCTCTGACGTTGATGGGTTATATATAGCACTGTGTGTAAGAACTCAATGGCAGACAGCCATGAGACAACAGTTGAGAGTGAGACAGTCGGCCATTTTCTCTCATTGACCCCTAAAGTTGTTCTGAGGCCCTGGGGGCAGCGTGGCTCGTTGCCAAGGTGATGGTGTCAGGATAGCTGTCAGCAGTCTCGAGCCCGACCTGCCGAGTGCATGCTCCCGTGGGGTGGGGGGGGGCTGGGCAAAGATTGGGCGATGACAACTCCCGCCCACCGCACCGCATGCTCTGTGTCAGAGAGCATCTAATCAGCTCTCTGAGTCTACAGTCAAATCCCCCCCACACCCCCTTCCCCCATGCGCTAGTTCTGCTCCATTAGCTTCTCAACCCAACTGACTTGCTTGGCTGTCTTTTTCTTCTCTGACATTTCTTTTTTTTTGTACCGTTCTTCTCCTCATTTTCCCCTTCCCTCTGTCTCCTGTTGCAGAGATCGAACAATGGATCCACAGGTTCAGGGCTGAGGCCACCGAGGACTATTCGCAGATGACCTTTGACCCCGGCCAGAAGGAGCTGATCGTTGGTGCCAGGTGATTGCTATTCCTCCCTCTCTTTCTTTGCTATAAATTGGTATAGTCCAGGATGATGTCATGGAGCAATCTGACATCCGATGGCTTGGAATCTCGAATGTTCTGGAAACTGAGGACTTTGGAATCATGGGTGTTTTGAATTCTTGGGGATTTCAAATGCAGTATTCTGACTGATGTGCAGATGTATTTTTATAGCTGAATTTTTGATGTTTACAGTGTGAGAGTTCTTGGACCCCTCATGTCTTACATTTTACAAAAGAGGTTAAATAATTGAACATATGTGTGCACACCACCTGTAGTACTGGCATTAAAAATGGCAGAAATACAGAAAACATCACTGAAAAATGCTACCTTCACAGAGTCTAGCTCTTTGGTTGTGATCACAGATGCAAAGAGAGGCAGCTGAGATTTTTTTTTTTTTCTGTATTCTCACCAAGTGACTGAACCAAAAACAAACTTCAGGCTAAGCGGCGTTATTAAACATCAATTTAGATGCAGCATGGAAAAGTTGTGCTGTGTCTCCTCTCCACTGCTGCATTTGGATGAAAATGAGCTGTCAGCAGGGCCGGAGGAGGAGCAGAGTCGGCTGTTCCTCCCCTTTGACCTTTCTCTGGGTTTCCTGCAGTCTGACGGAACCTGGGAGGCATTCAGCACCATGGAGAGCGTCATCCTCACCCACAGGCTAGCATTGCTGAGGCTGACTGGTAATTAGCCCTGCAGTTCCTCACAGCTCTCACCAGCCCTGTCTGTAAAGACAGTTTGATGCACCTTTGGCAGAGAGATTTGATAGACAGCCATGACTTACATTTCCCTCAGCCCTGAATAGATAGTTTCACAGAATAACAGCACCAAACTTTAAAAAAAAATATTTCAGTGTATTTTCTGTTTCTCATTCCATTTTTTTTTACTTTGACCTGAAGAACTTTAGACTTATATTTTGCTGTTTTTTTTTTGTCCGCACCTGCCTTCACAAGACGTATAACAGGTTGATTTTTTTCAAGTTTGAGTAGATTGCCAAGAAGATTTCCTCAAAATTGTCTCAATGCATTGAAAGTCCTTGACCAGCTCTAGCTTCTTATTCCCATCAGGAACACTCTCTCAACAGTGGAAAATATTTCTGGGTAATTGCCACATTGACGTCTGTCGAAACTGTTAGAATGCTTTTTCCCAGAGTAGTATGGATGAAATTGCTTCTTTATTTAATCTCTGGGTATTTTCATTTTGTTTTAAGGAGACAGACAGGGCAAACTTTAAGAATAACACTCTGAAAGAAAACTTTGCCAATTCATTTTCTCATTTTTTTTGTTCTCAGCACTATTAGGCTTCGGGAATTGCCATACTGATATTGAGCTTCGGTTGACAGGAAAGAAAGATTTTAAAAAATGTTTTGTGTTTGGAAAGCCCAGTGAAGTGCTCAGTGAAATCTGTCCCCTGGTGATAAACTGAATATATGTTTTCCCACATAGAAACCTCCCTAGGCCAGATCAACTTTCAGTTATAAAACACTTTATAATATTATCCCATTTGTTTATGCATCATAATTATGTGTTATTAATGCATAATAAATCATGAACAGCTGTATGAGGTTTAATTACTTTTTAATGCAAAATAAATATTATTTGTTAAGATATGACATAGAGGACTAGGGTTTCAAGATAGCAGATGTACATAAACAGATTATATGCAAAATTTATTAATGTTGAATAATCATAAACATTGTATTTTATTTATGAAAAAGTGGGACTGGAATTATAATTGCTCTGCATGTTAGTATTAGGAGAAACAGTGAGGGCTTTGATGAAGTGTTGAAATAAATATGAAAGTACAATGTAATTACTGCATATTGTAAGTACAGTGTAACTCATGAGAAGAGAGAGAGAGGGAGAGAGCTAGAATGAGGGAGAGAGGGAGAAAGAGAGTCTAGAGGCTTGAATTTGGAGTCAGGGCTACAATTATTCAAATAATGTTTGTGTTTACATAAAGCGCTCTCTTAATTATTCGTAGCATTACTCACTTGGTTAAAAGTGGGAGATGCTGTTTGAATGCCTAATAGCCACTCATCTTATTTATGGTAAACAGACTCTTAAAACTGGAGTGGAAAAAGGAGGAAATAATACACTGGGGCCTGCAGATGGCTCACGCAGTTCAGGTGGGTGTCTGTGGGGCAGTGCTGAGCCCTGAGAACGTGTCCGAGTCCGTTACATTACAGTCATTTAGCTGACGCATTTATACAAAGCAATTTACAGTTGATTAGGCTAACCAAGGGCCAGTCTTGCCCCTGGGAGCAATGTGGGGTTAAGAGTCTTGCTCAAGGGCCCAACAGCAGTGGTGTTCTGACTATGGCTGGACCTGGTGCCTGAGCCACCAACCTCAGGGGTCCCAGTCATGTACCTTAGCCACTAGACTACAAGTCCCAATACTGGCCATGGACAGAGGTCTACGTTAGGGAGACAGCAGCTGACTCGGCTTCTTTGACAGAAGATGGGAGTTAGCTGCGGGGACATGCACACCTTCGTGCTATTGTTGCCCAGGCAACGGCCCATTTGCCCTCTTTTGGCCAAGCTGCCCCTCTGTAGGATTTTGATACCCAGGATTAGCCACTATTAGCACTAACAGAGCACTGGTAGAGCCACTGCCGCTCCGCACGTTTGTGCACGTCACTGGCTAGCTGTAGCGAGCAGCCTCATCACTCTTTAGTGTTCCCTCACGGCCAGCTGAGCAAAGGCTTTCCTTGTTTTCCGCCGACGGCGAGAACAGTATCTGATGGGTGACGCATCTGCATTGTGGAAAGTGGCGAGCGAGAGTATCATTTACAGGTTCCTCCTCTTGGGTCAATGGAGGAAGGTCACTGAGGCGGGTCTCAGGAATGGAAAAATCAAAGCAAATATTCAATAATTCTGTGTGCGCAGCGGCTCCATGCTGAGATGTAACAAGGTAGATGAAGGTAGAGAAGGATGAACCCAGAAATGGGGGGGAAGGGGGAATAGCTTTGAGGAGCCTGCAGCTCCAGCTACTGAGAAGTTTGTGGAGTCGCTCGGGAGAAGAACTGGGTCGTAAGTTTCCATCAGACGAAATGAGGGGAGTTGAGATGGAGTTTACATAGAGATTGTGACTGATATCATTTTCCACACCCGCTTTTATTAGCTCTGCAAAACATTCCCCTCAAGGAACAGACATAATGGTGGAGCCAGACAAAGTCCGACAGCATTAATGCATAAGAAGAAATCTCCTCGCCCTGTGGCTGTCTCCAGCTTGGAAGGGCTTAAAGAAACATTTCACACAAAATCGATGAAAGTGTCATTTTCTTCATTTCAGAATAGCAGTACATATCCAATGAAGAGCTTTCAGTGAGTTTACCATCTACATAAACCGTAAATGGCTCCATACACTAACATCGTTAGCGATGATGACCTGAAAAAGGAAAAAAAAACCAGAGGGGTCTATGCTCCCCTCAGGTAGCTTGCGCGAGATTGCATTACCGCCCTCCTAGAAACTTCTAACCCAAAAACCTATTTGGATGCAAAGTGTATCATTTTGAAAAGAGGAAAAAGAGAAAAAGATGTATCGATTTTGGGTGAAGTGTGGCTTTAATTAGCGATTGGATGGGGTGAATGGGAGTGTCTTTCCCCCCAGGGCCAGTGGAGTGACTGGCACAGAAGGAATCTCCGTCTTTCAGGTGTGGATTTAGAAGGAGGCCCAGGCACACCCGGTGGTCATTAAAGATGGTACTTCGTGGCACTTATTGCAAAGAGCGGCCATCTAATCTGCACCCAGTTTAATTGGCCGAATAAATCCCTATGCCCCTGCTTCGGCTGATTTGTGTTACCCGGACACCGGAGGTGCTGTGCATCGATCGCGGTCAAGGTGGTCACCCAAAAAAGCCCCCTCCCCGTATCACTGAGATTTATGAAAGACGCCACGTTAAAAAGCAATCTATAAGTATAAAAGTATTCATGTTAAACAGCAAACTAACCGGAAACTGTGCGTTTATCTTCTCAGAAAGGCTTTCCCTATATGAACTTTCTTAGCACTGTTTATGCTGATTGCAGCCGTTTGCTGTGCTGGGAGGGTATTTTGTAATTGTTGTAAGAGCAGGATTGCTGATCTAGGATCAGCTTCCCCCATTCAAGTCCCAATCTTTTCCATTATAAGTTGAAAGGCAAAACTGATCCTAGATCAGCATTCTCGAGACTCGATATGATTAAAGAGTACCAGGCTCCTGACTTTAATTGTTGTGAATGTGATGCGCTGGGGGTCGAGACTGACGCTCAAACCTTTCGTTAACCCCGTCTCCCGCTATCAGGGCGGGCTCTTTCACGGCGCCTGTGCAGGCGCCCCGGGCGGCCCTTTCTGCCCCGGGGGTTCTCTGAAAGGGAGCCAGCTGCACATTTTGTTACTGGTCCCGCGGATTCGGTCGCCTGCCGCTAACAGCCTTGGTTGTCAGTGCAAGATTTTGCTAAAAAGAATGCATGAGACAACCAGCAATACAAAAGATGGTGGGAAGAAAGGGGGTGGGAGGGGGAGGGAAGATGAAACAGGCAGTGCTGTGGAACTTGGCTAATACTTTTCATGTTGAAGGGAAGGAAGGCCTACAGGGAACGAGGACATGCCAAGACTAAATTAACCGTAAAAAAAAAAAAAGTATGAATTTAAAACAGCAGTCTGTTCCTGTCATATTACTGTGCTTAGTTTGGGTGGCTGGGTTTTTTACAGGGAAAGCTGGAGACATAATTCACATACAGTCATCACTGGGTCAGTGGCCAGATGGATTGTGCAATGTAGACATAAGGCATTAAAAAACTATTTGCATTCATTTTATCAATGACCTAGGCGTTCTTTCTTCTAAGTACAGTGGGGTGCTGAACCCAAAATGAATTCCTGAAAAATAATTGAAGGACAGCACATCCTTATGGGTGAAAAGCAGAAGGCTGACTTCCTTTCAGTCAGGAAAAGCCTTGTGTTTGATCTACGCGTTCGTTAATGTGGGAAATGTCGTTACTTTACCGTTGGTGGAAGGCTCTGATTTTCAGGGCGCTCCCTGTCACTGGAAGTGCAGCAATTACATGAGCAAAGTAAATGACGGACAGGGAAACCACTCTGGCAATGCCCCTAATGACTGGTGGAGAGATGTTGAGCACACTCCAGCTGGCTTTAAAATAGACTGTCACATAAACGCTATGGAAGTGTTTTCACAATCTGATTGGTCTAAACTCCACTGATGCTCCACAACATGTCAGCAGACACGGCTCTGGCTGCCATCTGATGCAGACCCTTGCTTCACTTTACCCCCTTATCTAGCTTTACTTTTTTTTTTCATTTTGCAGCCAATCACAATTAGATAGAACACCATGCTGCAATGACCTGCCAATCACTGGCTTGCTTGTTTGAACGGTTTTGATCTCTACAGCAAAGCGATTGGTACAAATCTACCATGCCACCGATATCTCAGCCCACTTTAATGCCAAGAAACCGCACTCTGACATTATTCATTGAAAGCCTTCACCACACAGTATCTTAGTGAGTGAGCTTGACAATCTGCCGCGGAAGCGCAATCAAGCATAAATCAATTAACGAGATACATTACAGCGGTGAAGTGAGACAGTACGATCACAGCTCATTACATTATTTTTGTAATGAACTGCGGACAGGCAAATAGCAATGTACCCTTAATGTACTTGTGTAAGATCCGGGCTTAAATTGCATTTGAGTCCAGGGTGCATTGTAACTAGACAGGAAGAATAGGACTTAAAAGATTGTTTGGGTTTTGCTGAAGGTAAAGATTCGGAAACGGCAGAGGGGCATGCCGGAAGCCTCTATAAGCCCTGGGTCATCCCTGAGGTGAAGCCAAGCCATGTTTAGCACATGTTCTGACCAACCGATCAATCAATTATTTAGTTTCTATGAACTGAGGGATACAATGGCAGAATCACTCGTTTTTATCAGGTTAAAGTTTAAAATATACAATAGACACATGTAGACAGGACAGTGCAGGTAAGAAACCCAATAGTTTTATACAAATACTTCCTGTTACATTATACTTTATAATGATTATGATTTATTATACAGGCAATAAATCTTAGTATATAAAATGTATTTAAAGTAAGAACTCAGTAATGATGTCAAAAAATATATGAAACCCAACAAGTTAACAAATAAACAAGGTCAGTAGTTTTGACCCAAATAAATTATATAGCAACCAAAACAAAAATACAAGAAATGACATCTCAAATAAAATAAACTAAAAGAAGTGAAGAGAAAAGTTGAATTAGGTGTCAGTGCATTTGGCCTTTTTTCACCACCCAGCTATAGCAGTTATTTTTGATCTCTGGTCCCCCCAAAAAAATCAGACCACAGTGAGAACTTCTACACTTCATGAGGCTTCATAAGAAATGTGCTGTGAGCCTGTATGAAAGTTTTATGAGAACGGTTTGGCGATTCCAATCCCCTCTCTTCTCCCGCAAAACTTTTGGGAGGGTACGAGCCGCAAACCGACGCTGCCCGAACCCCTTCGGTGGATTAAAACCTCCCTTTTTGATTCCTGTTGTTCTGTAAAAGAGTGATGAAACCCTCTGGTTGTTGGGCGTAATTTGTTTCTCCCTCATAAACGTGGGAGAGAGAGCTGTTTTCACCGCGGGCTGTGTACGGTGCGTTACTCGGCGGTGTGGGTTTCTCCCGGTGTCTCTCTCTTTGACTGATACAGGTGATCACACTTTTTATCTCTCCTCTTTCAGAAATCACCTCTTCAGGCTACGTCTGGAGGACCTGTCACTGATTCAGGTGTGAATTATTTCTTCTCTTTCTCCATCTCTCTTTTTCTATTGCCCCTCCCACTCTCTCTCTCTCTCTCTCTTTAACTTTCCCCCATTTCCATTTTCTTTCTCTCACACTTTCTCCCTTCTGCTCTTTTCCCCTCTCCACATCTCTCCCTCCTTTTCTCTGTCTATCACTTCCCTTTATCCCTCTTTTGAAGCCTGCCTAACCTGTCTTTCTCTGTCTCATTCCCTCTCCCTCCCTCCACCCCTCAGTCCCTTTCTCTCTCTCTCTCTTTCCATGCCTTCCTCATTCCCTCCCTTCTCTTTCTCTACCTACCTACTTCTCTCTCTGTCTCTCCCCTTCCACTCTCAATCCATTCCTTTGTCCCTTTCTCCTTCTCTCTCAGTTTCTCTTTCTCCCTCCCCTCCCTCCCTCCCACATCCCCTTCCTTCCTTCCCTCCCTCCCTCTCTGTCACGCTCCCTTGTTCTGTCTTGTCAGGTCTTGTCTGAAATGGGACAGGAGCACATGTCTGAGGTGCGCACTCAGGCTACCAATTAGGTGAATATTACAAATGCAGCCGGGTGGCAAATGAGAGGGCAGTCTCAGCCAATCACAGCTCAGATTAGAGAGGAGACACTCAAGTACCTGCGGCGTCTGTGCCACCCATTCTGAATTTAACGCTTAAACCCAGGACACTGCTCTTCTGCTCCCTGCTTTGGGTGAAAAGATTAGAAACCCGCAGCTTATATTGCTTTTTGTCTTGTCTGCCAATCTCAGCAGAACAGTTACCTGCCGAATTACTGTGAGCACTTTTGAGCGGTAGTTGCCAAATTCATTTTTTGAGGTTCGGTTTGCTCGTAGGCTTGTTTCAGCCAGGCGCACGCTGGCTCATCTGGCTAATCAGCTGCTTGCACCAGTTATGGTTGTCTTGTAAATTAAATAGTAAAAGTTTGACAAAAAATAGCCATCAGCAGTCTGTAGGAACCAAAAGAGGTGAAATTGTATTAAGGTACAAATATACTTACAGAGCAAAAGTGATTTATTACGATATTAAGTGTCTGTGTGTGTGTGTGTGTGCATGCTTGTGTCTGACTGCATATTCACTTATAGGTGTGTGTTTATGTGTTTGCATCTTTCTGTGTCATATGTTTATATCTGTCACTCTGCATGTATGTATGTATGTGCATGTGTGTACATCTTTATGTGTGTGTGTGTGTGTGTGTGTTTATGTGTCTACCTGTGTGTGTGTCTCTGTTTGCGTGCATCCAAGAGGGCCCCCGTGTTTTTGTGTTTACTCTCGGAAAGACCAGCCTGTCATCTCAAAGCGAGGCTCTCCCCGCAGAAAGGGCAGGGGTCCTCGGCCGTGTTGTTTGGTTCCAGCTGGCCGTGAGATTGGCTGTCTCTCGCCCCCGCATTACTGACTGTGCCAGCACGCCATGTCCCATCTGCTCCCCTCTCCCCCACTCTAAGACCCCCTAACGCCGGGATTTACGGCTCTGATGGAGTCCTGGGCCACAGATCAAAACATAACCAGGCATTTAAACCCCCCGATCGCTGGCGAAATTACCTCCCACTCCCATCAGACCAACGGCTCGGATGACTGACCCTGAGGGTCGCTCTCTGGGGAAAATAATCAGTAGTGTTTTTATGTTCCTTAACAGTTATCATTTCATTTGTATGTATGTGTGGAACATGAAATAAATTCTAAATTAACTAAAATGGTGGATTCCATGGTAATCTAATGGGGGTTACTAGGACTTACCAAGGGATAACCATCTAGTATTGTGGCCCATGCAAGCCTGGTTTACCTAGACTCGTTTAGAGAGAGAATTTGTGTTGTGTGTGTTTCTGTATGTATGTCGGCATGTCTATGTGAATGTATATGTGAGTCGTGTGTGTATGTGTGTTCATATGTTCAATGGTAATGCCTTTGTGCATTTGTAAATCAAACATGCCACTTCCCTTTTGACTGTCCTTTCTGATTTCTGGCAACCACTCCTTAACCTCCTCCAAATTCAGGGAATGTAGTTCTATTAATGACGCAACTGAAGAACGATAATCGAGATCTTTCTTCCATCGTAAACTATACTTTTGGCTTTTTTTTTCAATTTTCATTAATATCTGTCGACTTCCATCAGATCCCAACAATCTCTGTTGTTTGTAACTGAACCAACCGAAAAAGGGGGGGAAAGGAAAACGGAAATTTTGCAGAGTATGAAAGTCCGTGGAGTACCTCAGTTTTGCTGCGTCATGTGCAGTGCAGCGGTGGCCAACAAAGCTTCAAACAATTTCGGTAAAGGTCACCTGTCAGCGGAGGGGTGGGTATTCATCCGGTGATGGGGAGGAGGAAAAGAGGAATTAAAAGAGGAATAATGATGGGAGCAAGAGAGGGGGCAGCCTTCGAATCTTAGAAAGTGAACGGTAATTGATTTTTTAAAGCAAATCGTACCACGTGATTTTTTTTTCCATTTCCTGCGTTCTTGTCTGAAAGGACTTTGGAGTTAATGGCAGTCGTTATTTCAGTTGAGTTGAGTGGTATCATTTAAAATAATGATAAAATATATGTACTGAACGAAAAAAAAAATACCTTGTCGAATGGGTAGTCAATACGTAGATCAGCCATAACCAATTACTGTCTAAAATTGCTTCATTTTTTAAACACCTGCGTGCTTTTTTTAGTGCTGTAACCTACAGTTGGTGTTACCGTGGTGAAGGGTAAGTTCACACCTTAGCACATGCAGCGAGTGGAGGTGCTGGAGCGGTCTGGCTCATTGACAGGTATGTCCTTAAAGGATGAGTGCGCCATCGGAATCGGAATTGGAATTGGCAGAAACCCAGAAACAGGCTATCGCTGCTTGCCTGCTTCTCCCGTTTACCGTCGCTGCTGTCAAACACCCCTCAACCGCTTCACCTCATCTCCGGGTCAATATTGGACTATGGCAGTGTCCACGTCCAGTTTCGGGGGAGGTGGGAGGGTCCGGAGGCTAAACTGAGTGCGGTGGAGGGTAATCTCCCCGCTTAACGCTCAATTAAGTAGATTTATCGAAGGTTAATTGTCGGTGTCGGGGCCGAGAAGAGGACTCAGGGCTTAGAAATGGACGGGAGGGGTGCTGTATTTCACCCCCCACTGATCTAGCTGCGATTATCGATAGTCGTGGAGTTTGCGCTCAAGAAAAAAGATCAGCATATTTTATTCAATTTAAAAACTTAAATGCGTGTCAACATCAAGCCATAGCCCGTGTGTATTTCTTTGTGAACGCACCTGAGTGAAAACAGTTGTGGCTACTATTCGCACGAGTTTACACGCTTTGCTGTTGTTTTTCTTTGTAAAGTACAGAGATTTGAAAGAACAGAAAATTGCTAACTCTGTGAATGAGTTAGAAAAGCTTCCGTTTTCTAATGCGGTGTCTGGTCGTTTCTTCCCTATTATCGTGTGTTCTATGGTAAGGGCAGGCTTTTGACGTCTCCGAGAATTGATTAAATAAGCGCTTTGCTGCTATTTTCCAACACTCAACAAGCTCATCTTCACTCTCCTTACAATGTGTAGGGTACTTTTTACCTTGAAGCGATTTCTTCCCTCTGCAATCTATCAGCAGTGCTTCCTGGAACATCGTGACCTTGCTGAATCTAACATGTCTAATGCCTTGCTTGTGTCATGACACTTAGTGTATTGTATGTAAATGAATTATCAGCAGGCATGTTAACAGTTTGTTTTTCTAAAAAAAAAAAAAAAAAAAAAAGAGTCCAGAGAGTCCTGCAATAATTTGAAAAGCAACAGTCCGGCAGGTCCCACTTCCCAGTGAGGAAGTTTCGTGAGTGGCAGACATTTGTTTTGCTTGGTGCCATGTGTTACAATGGACTATGCACAAAAAGCTGGTTGCAAGTTGCTTATGTCGGGGATTCAAAATGGCATCCAACCTTGCAAAGTTTAGCAGACAGAACAGTCTGTGAAAGAACAGGCACACGTATGTTACGCTCCTTTATTTCTTCTACAAGTGGCCTATTTTTGCTTCACGTTACAGTGGTTTATAAAGAAACTTGGCGTACCTGCATTTATTTGATCACGTTGCGATAGTAGCAGCCGACCCCGGTGAATTATCAATACAACAGATTTCACTTTTTGCAAATTTCACTTTTGCTACGTGCGCTGCAAATCACAAGTCATTTTCTGCTGCTACCCAGATAAGGTGTGATATGAATTAACTGATTATGTGACTTTGGCACGTTTTTGTCCGGTTTCCTGTGGTTATTTTTATTACATTTGGTTGCTCTCTGATTTGCAGCCTGTACTTTGCCAGAAATACAGCCCTAGCTAGCAATATGTGAGTGATGCGTTACGAGATCTGTGCCTTAAAGCTAGTCTGTGATCACGGTACCTCAATGCCGTTTTTCCGGATTTGAACAATAACTGTCACAACCTCATTTCAAACCTGTATTGATGATTGTCACTGCTAATGTTGTGTCAGGATTAATGCTGAATGGTTCACTTCAGCTGCAGTCAGAGAATGCCGTTGAGGCTTCGATGTGCAGGTCGGATTGATATCACAATTGTCACTCTGCCCCATCCTGAAAAAATATATTCTTGAGTTAACTACTTTTTTTGTAACACAAAAGGAATAGAGTTTCTGCCAAGTTCTGCTTGAGCCAAGATACACTGCCTTGGCTGCTGCTTTTCCTGAGGGAAAATGGCTTTGAATTTCACCTGCTCGATGACAAGATATCAAATGGACACGTTTTCTTTTCAATCATGAAAAATATCAGTGGGGCTGCGGTTAGCTGAAGTTAGTGTCTGTTTTCATTCTAAATGCAAACAGTTAACAACGCATTTTTTTGTGTGAATTTTTTTATGTTCGTTGAGCAAGTGGACAGGTCAAGTGCGGTGACTCTGATGAATTCTGTTTCCTGGATAATGGCAGGAGACGTATAAATAAAATATAACGACTGGATCAACCGATACATCAAACTGCATGCAGGTATTCCTGGTTTAAAAGGCCGAATGTGCCCGCTTTCTCACTGCTCCCAAAGCCCAAATAAATGTTTCAGTGAACAACACTACTCACCGTTACAGAAACCGAACACAGGCCCGTTGTGACGTATTGTGAAAAGAAGCACTTTTTGGAAAATATTATAATAAACCTTGAACATAAACCACATAGCACGTTTTCCAGGCACGTGGCTGTTGGCCATTTTACGCATAGAATTGTTTGTTTTCCCTAGTTTTTACGTGCGAAAACAAACGAAGCAGACGAGGTTATAATTAGATATTTTTGTTAGGCTATAGTTGTATATATGACAGTAACTGTAAACCACAGGTGTTAGAATATGTTCTAACATTTTGTGAATTTTTACTTGTATCAGTATATTTAAATATATTCAGTTTGTATAAGGGCAGAGTCAGCTGACTCCATGTCTGGCACCTGCCCTTACTTAGGCCTCTCTCTCTCTCTCTCTCTCTCTCTCTCATTGACTTAAGCATTGGCCCCAGTTTCTCAGAGCTGAAAGGGCCTATTTGTCTTCTGCTTCACTGTGATGGGAGCTACCATCTTAGCTCAATCCAATCTCCTTTCCCTTGTCAGGTTAATTTGTCTTCAGCGACAATCCATAAAGCGCAAATAAGCACATTGTAAATAAGATATAATATAAATGGCCAAATAAGACATTTTTCCCTCTCCCAGGTCACCTATTCTGAATCCGAAGATTGTGGTACATTGTGTATCAGCTTTGCCTTACATGTTAAATTAATGATTACAAAGTTTTTATTAATACAGAATGAAATGAGTTATTGGGAGAACAATCGTTGCTGGATAGGGTTTTGTGAAACAAAATTGATTGTATGTAGCAGAATCAAAAAAAAATTCATTATATGCAAAAAGATAATTTGTCCTTCACAATGATTTTCTTTGGCTTAATGAAGGACAGAATAATTCCCCTTATTTAGTCATCAAACAATTATTGGTAAAATAATTAGTTTTCTTGACAGCCTAAAATGATTTAAAAAAAAAAAAAAAAAAACATTGTCTGCTTGTACATTGACAGAGATTGCCTCTTGTGTGGCTGTGTTGTATTTACCTCATGTCCTACAAATGAGGGTGTGATTCTCTTCTCTACCACTAGGAGGAGCAGTGGCAGAGTGATGAGTTTACGAAGGCTGCCTGCTTCAGTAGGGGCAAGTCAGAGGTGAGCAAGTAAAGAACTTAATGCGCACTTCCAGACTAACTGATATGCTGCATTGACTGTTTTCTTTCCTCACAGGGAAAACACATTTTAAATTCACAGGTTAGATGACAAGATCTCAACTGGGCTTTTTTTCTTGTTGGTCATGAAAACAAAATACTGTTATTGGCTGAAGTTAGATTTAAGGTGAAACCAGTGACTATTTTCTTTCTAAATTCAAACAGTTAACAAGGCCTCTCATTAGAGGTAGTCTTCATTTTATGTACAGTGAGGAAGTGGACAGGTTTAAAGAAACAACACCAATATTTTGGACCCCCAAGTTTGGAAAACCCCTTCTGTTATTGGCCAGGGTTTAGATCTTTGAAAACATTGGCCCAGTTTGGTGAAAGAAGGTCCTTTAGTTCATACATGTACCATGGAACATTTGAAATTGTATGTTCCTGGTGAAGTTCAGCTTGAATTTGTGAAATTAATCTGTGAATGTCAAAAAAATATATATAATGATGTCATTGATGATGTAACTGATGATGTCATTTGTAGGTTGAAATACTGTAAAACTTGTAAAGCATTTGACACAGTGAGCTATTGACCCTTCACTTCACCAGTCTATTTTATACCTCTGACTCCAGTGGAAGTTGTGCATAGTCACACATTGTGGTCTCTGTAAACTTCAGGCTCAGAGGCCGTTTTCACCTTTTCTGCTGGGCTTCAGTAATGTACCATTTGTCTTGCTCACAAATGGTTATTTCGTGCTATTTTATAAAATCACAGAGTAAACATGACTATTTGAATTTTCAAATTCAGATCAGAAGGATGTTTACAAATTTAAGAAGTGCCATTTTTGCATTAAAGCTTAACCACCAGCATCTGCAGCCCTTACTAGGAAATAAACATCTGTGAAGTGACTTCAAAAGCGAAATGATCACCCCCTTCCTGTAATCCACAGCTAATTTATATCCCTCCTTTATTTTTCAAAATAGAGGACTTTCCCCTCCTGCTGAGCCTTAAAAGATTTTCTCTCCTTCCCTCTCTCCTTCTCTCTTTCTGTCCCTCCCCCTCTCTTTTTCTCCCCCTGCCTCCTCCTCCCCCTTTCTCTTTCTTACTCCCTCTCCCCCACCGTCTCTCTCTTCCACCCTCCCTCTCTCCCTCTCTCTCTGGCTACACCTCTCTATCTCCTGCTCTTTCCCTTCTCCTCCTCCACTCCCCCTCCCTCCTCTCTCTCCTCTCTCTCTCTCTCTCTCTCTCTCTCTGTCTGGACAGGAGGAATGCCAGAACTATGTCCGTGTCCTCCTGGTTAAAGGTGACAGGCTGTTCACCTGTGGCACCAACGCCTTCACTCCCATTTGTACCAATCGCACGGTAAACGAGAATCCATTTATCCTGTTTTTCTCCGGCCGGCCGACTCTGTTGTCGCATCAACATCCCTAAACAGTGCTGTCTTGCTTGTCTCACTCACACACACACACACACACACACACACCCATCCCCTTTAATCAGGGCTATTGTGTAGCTCATTCAGTTAAGACTCTGCTCTCAGTGTGGCTAATCCAGGTTGCATTGGTGCCATCAGTGACTAACGGCCCTGCACATAATTGGCTACATCACTGCTGAGGGAGGAAGAACGTATTCCGCTGTTATGTCAGTATGTACTGTAACCTCACACACATCAAATCAAGATATAGTTCACACACGTATATATATTATCTTTGGATTCCTCTAGACATCATACAGGGTCATTCCCTATATATACGTTTTCCCAGTCCAGGTTTAAGACAACTACATCTCTGCAGCCAATAATATGCATGTTTGAAACATTCATGTATGCTCAAAATCCCAATCCAGGAATACAGAGATCAGGAAATGGCTGGAAATGTATTGCAGTTATTTTGCTAGCGTCAAGCGCCAGAAGCCTTCTCCGGCTGACGAGCGTAGGCTGTGGGAGCCGCTCTGTTAGCCTGGCGCTCAGATGGCGTAGCAGCTGTCCGTATGTGCTTGACCAACCCGTACACATCACACAAAGACCCGTTCGACTCATCCTGACCTTTTCTTTCAGCGATGTATCACATCCTGTTGTTCGGAAAATGGCATTTCGCAATGATCCGAGTCTGAGAAGGCTAGCCAAACTCGCTAAGCAGCTAATCCTATTGAATGAGTCTTAGCCTGCTGGAACATAGAGAATCTGCTGAAACAAAACACAAACTGGAAGCCTTTACCGAGCCAGCTGATGAGTGTCTCCGGAGGGAATAGGATCTGCCTTTGTATTTTTCCATCAGTCAGAATGATATTTGCATTTACCACATGCTCTCATCCACCATCCATTAATATGCCTGGAGATTTTCTGAAGCTATCCAGGTTAAGTACCTTGCCCAAGGGTACGGCAGCAGTGCCCTGCCAGGGAATTGAACCCGCAACCTCGGTGCTCCTTTACCATTATACAACGATGCTGTCCCAACATCCCCCATTAATCATTTAAGAGCGGATGATCCCAGTCACCTCCGTAGAAGCACGAGAGCTCTCGCTTTGACGCGTTTCATCAACAAGTGTCTGTTCATGCCTTTTGATAAGGGAGTGACAGATTTATTTGGGGTCAGAGCAACCTTGACTCGATCCAGATTCGATCCAAACTTGTGGCCCAGTGTGGCCAAAACAGAGCGTGCCATCTTGAGTAATGGCTGCTGTGTTTATGTCACAGCTGTGGTGTCAGTTTCACACAAGTAGAATGCAACAGTTAACAGCTGCTATGAAATGAGCTTTGCCCCAATATGCCACAAATCATGTGTTAAGATTCACAGTTATAATAGAGTGATATATATTACATATGTCTGTATTTATATATTGTTCAATATTCTATATCTATTTCCAGATTCAGTATTTTCATACTGAAAATTTCTCTGCAAACCAAATACACACATTCACATAAACATAACCACCCACCCACAAAGCTGCCCTCAGCTGCAGATTCACATTTATACTGCATGTCTCATTTATTTCCAGCCTATCAATATTTTATTTTGCTTTGCAAACTTAAATGTGAAATACCTTGTTTAATATCAAAGTTAACATCAAGGTAATAGTATAGTTCCTATATGTGGATATACATGTATATGTGTGTGTGTGTTTATGTGTCTCTGTGTGCATATATCTGTGTGTGTGTGTGTGTGTGTGTGTGTGTTTTTGGTTTATAGCGCACATGTCTGCAGTATTTTGGCAGTGTAAGCGCCTGAGCATTGATAACAGGAACCAGGAAAACGGAGATCACCCCAATAAAAGCACACTGAATAAATGTAGCTCTGTGTGCCCTCGGCATCATGGGTAACGGCGCCGGATGCCGAAAGAGCCGGGTGGCACGGCAGTGAAACCCCCCTACTGTGTGGCATAGGCGCAGCTGCACCCCTCCTGTAAAACAGGGAGAGCTTTCAGCCCTGTTTGATATTCACACCGAGCCCTGGATCCTGGTCCCAGAATCTTCATAATCACAATTCATGTGAAGAAGGGGCTCTGTGGATCTGCAGGCTCTTTCCAATCCTTTTTTTTTTTTTTTTTTTTTGAAAGAATGAACTCACTTTTAAACGCAGGAATCTCCCTTTGTATTGTTGCTAAACAGTGTGCAGTATGGCTAAGGTGCATTGCCTCTACCTTGTATTAGGACCTGGTTACCTTTTATAACTGTGATTATAAATGATTTTCAATGAATTGTAAATTAATTGCTTGTGATCAGTATGTATTGGCCTGTTCTTAAGTGAAAATAACTGTCACAGTTTGTGGCTGTATATTGAAATGAGTGAAAAGATGGATAGTGGAGCTGAACCTAATGGATTGTCCTCCGTCCTTTCGTCGGCGACGCCGTCAGCTGACCAACCTGACGGAGGTGCACGAGCAGATCAGCGGCATGGCCCGCTGCCCCTACAGCCCCCGCCATAACTCCACCGTCCTCCTGACCGCCAGCGGCGAGCTCTACGCCGCCACCGCCATGGACTTCTCCGGCCGCGACCCCGCCATCTACCGCAGCCTGGGGGGCCTGCCCCCGCTCCGCACCGCCCAGTACAACTCCAAGTGGCTGAATGGTGAGGGGAGGGGCGGGGCCGGGCCATGGGCGGAGCACTGAGGCTGGCAAGGGTTTTTATAGGCCTACAACAATTAATTAGTCAGCCTGATTAATCAATTAATACTTTAATTGGTAACTAATTCTTCTAACTCTTTGAAAAATCAATTGTAGTTTAATATGCATAAAATGTTATAAGATATTGATTTCAGTGTCATTTCTTTCATTGATGCTAGTAAGGTTTATTATAGGGCTACAACAATTAATCCATCAAGAGCGTGAGAGTCCCTCCCTACTTTCATTCACATTGTATATCTTGTTTTTTTTTTTTTTTTTGGGGGACCTGTCAGTGTTCTTCCCAACATCCCAAGGCTTCCTGAATCCCTGTGAGCAATTAATAGGTCTGACTTATCCACTTATGTCTTACTCACCAACTAAATTTTGAGAGAACTGTGTCTTAAATTAATTATCAGCATATTTTACAACTGTATGGTGATTCACTGTGATCATTTTCCTAAGAGAATCAACATAACCAAAGAAACAGACAAATCCCTGTTGGGCCAATTTAGGAAATATTTGAAAATCACTCCCTAGCCCTTAAAAGGCAGTTAAGCAGTACTCCTGGGAAAATGGTGTGATACAGAAAAGAATAGCTCAATAAACACACACAAAATACAAACTTAACAGACTTCAGAAAAATATACATAAACAAAAACTTATCCTTAATTGGAAACTTTGCCAGTGTTAAGTTTCACTTGCTGTGTAAAATTGCATACCAGAAGAGAAATGGTTCATTAAAAAAAAAGTAAAAGCAAAATTCAACCAAGGTCTCCAGGACAAGCACAGCCACAAGGGATTGTGGGTGCTGGAGTGATGGATTCACTTTGGGGTGGAGAAAAATGCATGCTTTCATTAACTGGAAACATTTCTCCACAGTAAGCCACAGGGAGAGAGAGAGAGTTATTAATATGGTAATGTTAAACACTGATGGGAAATGGCTAGGCTACATATTATGTGTATTTCTTCGTCTGCGGCTATATTATGGGCGCCAGGTTTTACTGTAGTGCCAGCCCTGTAGACTTCCACAACTACTGTAAATAAATGACCTTACTGTACGTCACATATTTTAAAGGGGACCTTGGGCTTGTTTGGTTAGTTTGAAAAATGTTCTGGCTTAGTACGTTACAATTATCATTTATCACGCGATCTAATATCCTCTTAAGTGTGCGTTTTTTGGAATGGAATCTCAGCTAAAGTGCTTGACTGGATGTTCCTGAGCACACTGAGGAGCAATGTCAAACCCTGCCCCTGGCCTCATGTTCTTGGCACCGGCACACTCCAGTTACCCTTGGAGGTACCAGGCCAGATTCTGGCCAGATCAAAAGGTTTGGTGAGTGTTTGAATAAATAAATCAATTTATTAAAAGTCAAACACCTATCTAATTAATCGCTTTCAAAGTATTCCTCTCCCACACATGCAGTGAATTGTTTCACCTGTTGCAGCCTCTCCTGGAAACATTTCAGGAAGGTGTCTCTGTGATCACCTTCAGAGAATCTGTATGCGTGGATCTGATGTCTTTTGATCATGCCAAATTGCTTTCCTTTTAGCATTTGTTTCAATGAATGTAACGACCAGAAGTTGTGGTGGTCACAAAATAATGCCCGTCCGCTGACCTCCACTGGTCCATAATTCATTGTTAAAAACAATATCCACCAAAACCTCCAATCCCCTCTATATAATGGCCAAGGTGCTGAAAGTAAGAACCCCTAAATCAGGAGTAGTGAATCCCATACCCGAAGGGCTTGCCATTTCAGCCACTCTCAATTATCTAATTACTTAATTGGTTTATGATCATTTAATTGACCATTTGTTTAAATTAAATTTGAGCAAATTATCCGATGTCTCAGCTGCATTAACCAGTAAGCTCATGAATGACAGCTGAGGACTGTTCTTGTTTCCGTGTGTAAAATGTGTTTTCATTTTCCAATCTGCAAGTGACATGGTATTGGCACATAAAGCTAATTAGCTAGTCAAGCCAAGGCAATTGGTGGAAAGCTGGCACAAAATCCAAGCATACATACGGTCCTTCAGGAACAGGGCTACCCACCCCCTGTCTCAGAACGCCAGTCTGTTCCTGGTGATTTGGACACAAACACTACTGATGATGGTGGGGAGGTCAGGGTCGGAGCTGGAGTGTAGGCTGGCCTATGAAAGCCATTATGTGAAATGACTCTGCATCAGCTCTTCAGACAGATACGGTTTTCATTTCAGCTTGCATCATTTGATCGGAGGAAAAAATCTTTTGATCCTCCTCTGGCTCAGGGAAAAAAAAAAAAAAACCTGGCCTAGCTGTTAGCGAGACCATTACTCCTCAATCCTGAAAATAGACTTCAAAGATATTTTTTTAAGCACAGATGTATGGCAGGAGAGTGGGGTTGTGGATAATGATCTAGGTAGGCTATCAAGATGAAGGTTCAAGGGACAGTAATCTGGATAGGTAGCTGCTTGTGCATCCTTGAATAACACCCTCAACATGAGTAACCTCAGCCACAAATGAATTCAAACTCCGAGCTTCATGTACTCAGTTGGCTTGTCAGTCCAAAGCTCTTGTATCTGTGCTTGTATCTGCGATGCTCATTATTTTATGAAAATGTTTATTACATTTTTTTACATTATCTTATGATGCATGTAACAGTCACACAATGTACACACAGCTGTAGCTATGGGCTAGATTCAAGCAAACACACATATTCTGGGTCAAAACAGACTTTATTTCTTTATGGGAATATGCCATTGTCCAGTAGTATACAGAATGCTCAAATAAAATTATATTGTAATATAAAGCCTGTTTTGATTGAGTTGCGTATGTGATTAAAACGGCAAAGTGTGTTTGATTGAATCTAGTCCTGTGGTTTTACATCCCGCTCCGTTGCTCTTGTTTTATGTCAGAGCCGAACTTCGTCTCTTCTTACGACATCGGAAATTTCACCTACTTCCTGTTCCGGGAGAACGCGGTGGAGCAGGACTGCGGGAGGACGGTGTTCTCGCGGGTGGCGCGTGTGTGTAAGAACGACGTCGGCGGCCGCTTTCTGCTGGAGGACACCTGGACCACCTTCATGAAGGCGCGGCTCAACTGCTCCCGCCCAGGGGATGTCCCCTTCTACTACAGCGAGCTGCAGGGCACCTTCTTCCTGCCCCGGCAGGGGCTGCTTTACGCCATCTTCACCACCAATGTGTGAGAGCTCCCCCTGTGCTTGAAGTGTGGTATTGCAAGCCACTATTGTAGACATTTTTGTTTGGTTACTTCCTTCCTTTAGTGTCAAACTTCATTCAGACTCCAGTCTTGGAGGACTGCAGTGTTTCACCCATTAGTAAAATCTCAGCACCATTGTGCATGAGATTGGGTCCTCGAAAATTGAGTAATGTGTACATCAGTGTTTGTACACCATTTTAAATGAACACACATATGAAGCCTCCCTGCAGCCCTGGACTGGGTGAAGTGGGTATAGATGATTGATGGTTGGATGGGTAATTTATTTTTGTGTATGAAAGCTGAAGGTAAGAAAATACAAGGGAAAACCTTCATAAATTATGCTGAGCAACTAAGTACTTAATTTAAATCATTTTCTGGCTTAAAACTCCAAATTCCCCTGATTCTGAGGCTTAAATTTGCTGCTGATTAAAAAGGAACAGCACAAACCTGTGAGCACTGCTGTGTAGGGCTGAAGTTGGGCACCCCTGGGGTAGAGATGCTGCCCTCGTCTGGCTGTGGGAGGTGAGCTCTGTCCACTGACTCAGGTCTGTCCTGAAATCTCTCCTCCAGGAACAGCATCGCAGCCTCAGCCGTGTGCGTGTTCAACCTGAGCGCCATCAACCAGGTGTTCAGGGGCCCGTTCAGGTACCAGGAGAACTCCCGCTCGGCCTGGCTGCCCTACCCCAACCCCAACCCCGACTTCCAGGTGAGAGTTTGGCAAAAGGTCTGACAAACCAAGGGTAACTTGTTTGCTTTGCAGATGACGCCGTCCAAACAAACGTAGCTTAGTTTTGACATATTGTCTTTTTTTGAGCGAATTACTGTCTACCTACCCAACAATACATGCTCTTTAGTGACTACAGTTCACACGTAGAATCTGCTCTCCTGTAGTGTCACACTGAAGACGACAGTCAATGTGTTGCACCGCTATCCTTAGAGTGGTACTGCAAACTATGGCTCACAAATCAGTCTTTACTCATGTGGTGTGGCACCATAGACTGCAGCTAATACATAGATATGCGGTCATCTTATGTGGCAACATAGACTTTCAGAATCTGTTATACTCAAATGTGGCTACATAGGATTCAGTGCATGAAAGGATCAATGCCACTCTAGTGTGGAACCACAGGTTGTAGCCTGCAGGCGTGAGCCTACTTGTGTTAGAAACCAGACAAAGAGTAATCTCAAGAACCTCGAGAGATGTCTAGACGATCTTTATTTACAGTCTGTGGCCCAGCCCCCATTTCCACGGCAATCTTCGGCTGGGATGTTGGTCAGACTCTTTGGTCAGAGGTCTGTTCACATAACTGTGACTTATTTGACGCTCGGCTCCTCTTGGGATAGCCTTGTTTGAATCGGCCGGTTTGAATCGCCACCTGTGATGTGATTGATTAAAACCCACTGATTACATCCCAAAAAAAAACAAGCGGGCCTATCAGTCTCTGAGCCACGCCGCTTTAGCAGAGAGGAATAAGCCAGACACGCAAAGCTAATAAATCTCTCCTCTCCTCCAGTGTGGTACCATAGACTACGGCTCGTACATCAATCTGACGGAGAGGAACCTACAGGATGCCCAGAAGTTCCTGCTGATGCACGAGGTGGTGCAGCCATCGACCCCTCTCCCGCGGTACCTGGAGGACAGCGTCCGCTTTTCCCACGTGGTGGTGGACGTGGTGCGAGGGAGGGACCAGGTGTTCCACATCATCTACCTGGCCACAGGTAATGAAGGGACCGACCGTAACAATGGGAGAATGATGCTTGCAATGGTGTTCAATCTCGTATACCAAACGAAACAAGCTACAGTGTAAGGTTCAGCATTTAGCAGATACTCTGGTCCTGAATATTTAGGGAAGCACTTCAGATATACAGGTGCCTGTATGGGCATCAAACCTGTAATGAGCTACAAAATCTCCTGACCAATATACTACACTGCAGTCTGTAATATGCTACGTGCCACCCTCACTATACAGTGCTCCCGGAAGAGGAACAAGTCTCTTTACGTCTTCAGTTGTAGCATTTTCGGAAACCAGTCACCAATCAACTGAATTTTCTCCGAACAACTGTTCCTTGTTTGTCATTAAGGGAGGATAAGGTTTCAGGACACCATCGATTGGCAGAACTACTATATGCTACCAGTGCTTGGTTCGGTTTGAACACATTTTGTGTGTTGTTGAGGAGAGCAAAACATTTTAATCGATTCAACAAAGTCTCTGACTGACCTCTTGTTGTTGCTCCACATTACTGATGAACCTCCCACATCAAAAAGAACAGATTTTGTATAGCACTCTTAACAAGGATGTTGTGACAAAGCAGCTTTTGCTTAATCCTGGTCCTGAGAACCCCCAGAGCAAGCCTAGGGCGACAGCATCAAGGAAAACTTCCTGCGAGGAAGGAACCCTGATTACATTTTACTTTACAGACAGTTTGTTAATGGTGCTATCCAAGCTGTTTTTTATTTACATAAAAACCGTTAGTCATTACGTCACATTAGACTTACATACTTTTTTGAATAAACATTATTAGTCACTGAGCCATAAAACTTTGACAGTACACAGCTGAACGATTCAAGCTTTTTATTCACATATCAAAGTGCAGCGCTGAGATACAAGGTTTTTTCTTCACAGTGCCAACAAGAACATTGCATGAAGAAAATAAACTAGTTGATCCAACCAGTTCTGATACTTTTTCATTTTGCCTTTGCTGGATAATTTCTTGCAAGAGGTGTGACACAAACTGAAGCCAGCTGGGAAATCAAATAGTGTATGTGTAATGACAACACAACACGCTTTTTTTCAATGTTTAATGGCAGAAAAAGCCAAAGGGGGCCATGGGTGATTGTCACAGTCGTTGTCACAGACGGTTGTTATTCTTTAAAACTGAGGATGATGTAACATCAGATAACAAAATAAAACATCACTGGGCATTCTGAAATACACACGTATTACTGTCTCGCTCTGGAAGAAACAGAAGAAGTCTTCTTTCCACCTCTGAATTTAAAACAGACTTTCCTGACATTTTTTTGTACTCTCAATAAAGTCTCCTGCTTAGTCTTGAGTAATGACATATGACATAAACCCCGTTCAAAAACGATTTCATGTGTGAAAACAAAATGAATAAAAAATGAAGCAAAAAAAAAAAAAAAAGATTGCTTGAGAGTTTGCATGCTGTGAGTAAACACTTGAAATCCGTGAAAAGTCACAGATTGATAGCTTGCATGTGCTCAACACATTGACATGTTCGTTTGAAGTAATATGCTTTGGCAGTTCAGAACGAGCTTGTTAGTTGCATTTACTGTGTTTGTGTGTAGGGTGTGCTTGTTTGTTTTTTAAAATTTCTCATTAAATGAGCATGTTGAAGAAAGGAACATTATGATGTAATGATATGGATTTTGATACTCCTTTGATTCCGTGAAACCAGATGACTTCAGACAGAGACGTCAATGTACTTAACACATGCAGGCTTTCAAGCTTGTGATCCCTCATGGATTTCAAGTGCTGACTCACGCTACGCAAACTGTCAAACAACCATATTTGTTTGCTTCCTTTTTTATTTTTTTATCTATCAAAATGTTGGTCTTGATTCTCTTAAGTGAGCTCTGACATATTTCTACCAGCTGAAAAATATATCCCAATTTAGAGTAATATTTTCATTTAAGCGTACAGAAAAAAATCACATATGAATTTGTATTGTCATGTTTAGACTATATTAATTTTATCCAGCTATTTAAACTGTCATGCCATTGCCCATTTCTAACTGGACAAAGCTCAGCTCCCAGGCAGTTAATGAGGATAAACGGGAGATAACAGGATATCACACCAATTTAAACCTCTTCACACAGGGCACCGTTTAGATGTTTGTTCTAAAAATGGTGTTATTTACTGAAAGAGCTTTGCATTTATCATCACCAGAAGATGTAGGTGAGCTTTTTGGCATCTTTCCAAACTAACGGCTGAATTTGGACTTCCCTTTGAAGCTCTTTTTTCTCTCACTCTCTCCATGATTTGTCATTCAGAGAGTGTTCAGGTCTGAACTGTGTCCCAAATGCTGAGACAAACTTTAATCCGTTTTGTTTCCTTAATTCTGTTTTTACTGATTGTATATTTTAATCACATTTATTATATTTATAGAGGAATAACTTATGTTGTTCTGTTCTGATGTTTTGTTTATTGTGGTTTTCCATTATTGTAAGTCGTTTGTTTATGCACTTTGGCGTGTCCTGCTGGAAATGTGCTGAATAAATAAATGAATTTATTAAGCCCAGACACAGATGTTCAAGCAGTGCAGCTTGAAAAAGGTTTTTTATAGATTTAATATGCATGTAAATGATTTAAATAAACATGTGTTTTCCATGTGCCAAAGAGAAATACAAGGAAAGTCCTGGTTTGTGAAAAAGCCTAAAGCTTCAGTGAGAAGCCAGTTCTACTCAGCTGACCTCAAGTCAACCCACAAATATATTTCACCACCTCCAGGGTGATTTGGCAGAAGGGAAAAGGAGGAAAGTGGATAGTGTATAGAAGAGCATACTGAAGCATGTAGAGAAATATGGATGCACATATTTTTTTTTTTCCTTGAGGGAATGACTTAGATCTACCTCCAACCAACTTTAAACTTAAACCTCAGCAATTATGCGTAAGTAAATGATCTTGGAATAGTTTACCATATCAAACCATGTAATCCATGATGAGCAAAGTATGGGAATTCCAGCCCACAGTATGTCCAGTATGACATACGGTTTATGCAGTTTTGGAAGACGGCAAAATGGCCGCACTAGCCCTTCACATGCATAGCCTGTGCAGGACTCCAGACAAGCATTCGGCCGTTTCTTCGCCGAACCACCAGGTTAAGAGCTCAATCCCACTGAAAGTGTTTTCCAGAGAGTTAGCTGGCTGCTTTCATTTGGATGAATGAGAACCAATGGTCTTTCACTGTTAAATGATGCACGGTATTGATATAACAGTTTGTACATCAGTGGTTTATGCCTCTCTTTTCACATCACATGGTGCAGTTTGTGGGCGCTCATTCCTTAAAATAATGCTGTCTGAAGGCAAACATCTTAAAAGCAAAAGTATATGTGGGCCTCACATTTAACAGTAACAGTTTCCCTCCACCTCGTCTTGCATGTTGTTAAGTTTTAATATGTTGTTCATTTATTACTGCTGGACATAATTTTACTGAGGTGATTCAGGTTAAGTGAATGGCTTAAGGACGTGAGAGCAGCGCTAAACTCTATTAGCGTCTGAAGTTGTCAGAAGCCTTTAACACACTTATGTATGATCCTGAGAAGCTAGTGATGGCTAGCGATAGCTAATGATAGCGGTTAAATATTTCAGCCAACGGCAGGGGAACTGCTCCACCATTCTCCTCAGAGACAAACCTCACGCTCCTACATATTCAACCCACCACTATCTTTGTCCTTTCCCCTCCCATTTACTCTTTGCCCCTTTCGTTTTCACCATTCTCTCTCTCTTTTACTTTCTCACTCTCATCCTAACGGTCTTTCTGAATCAACTCCTTCCCTCTCTTTTTCTTTCTGCTCTTCTTATCCTCTGCCTCTCCATCACTCCCCCCCAAACTTTTTTTTTACTTCCCTCTTTCCTCTCACCTCCTCATCTTCTCCTCACTCTCTCCCTGATTCTTTTCTCCCATTCATCTCTTCCTTCCACCCCCATCTTCCCCCCCCTCCTTCTGTCTTTTACAGACTACGGGACCATCAGAAAGGTTCTGGCCCCCTTAAACCGGTCCCACAGTAGCTGCGTGCTGGACGAGATCGAGCTCTTCCCTCCAAGAAAGTCTCAGCCAATCAGAAGCCTCCTGATCCAACCCGGTCGTGGGGTCCTATTCGTCGGCATCCGGGATCAGGTGATCAGGGTCCAGCTGAAGCGCTGCAGCTTCCACGGAACACGAGAGTGAGTGGCCACGCCTTGTTTTGGTATCCACGGCAACCAAGAGCACACACCATACTTTAAATTACATTCATTTATGCAACTGAAACATGGCTGGATATACACTTGTACAATATCCAAGGGTGTCTTGACTTAAAATGTTTTTAATATGCATGCAGGCCATTTCTGAAGAATATGTGCAGTTTTGGCAATATGAGCTGTAGCCTGACAAATATCTCATATTAAACATTCAGAAATTATTCACACAATTGTTTGGTTGGGCTTGATTCATGGACAAATGCTCAAGGCTTCAGGCGAGATCTGGATATGAAATTAACGGCAGCCACGTTTGGAGTAGGGGACTCTCCAGTCCCAGTTCAGACTCATGCCTACGCTGCAGAAATTAGGGTCAAGTAGCCCTGCGCCAGGGTACAGAACCAGCTCCCCAAAGCAGCTTTAGCTCTGAGAGCCCTTAAGAACCATCCCTGACCATCATATACAGCACCTGCTTAGCAGTAGCTGAAGCTGAAGAGCCCTCCTGCCGCACAAAGTTCCCAGAGCCCTGAGGTGCACTTTGATTTCATCTGTGTTGGGCTGTGAGATATGTTGGTAATGAGGAAGTTCCCTCAACGGGTGAACAGTATACAGCTTCAGACTATGTTTCGTCGAAGTCGCTGAAATACATTGCAGGTAAATGTCGGGAGGAACACACCTGGCTGCAGTGCACCCGCTCATTGCGTTCCTCGCTGGAGAGCTCTGCTGCTGTGAAAAACAAGGCCGTTGGAGACGGCATGCTTTCCTGACTCTCATTACACTGTTGGGTTGTGTGTGTATTTGTCAGATGTCTCATTACTGTCTAATGAAAGAGAGGCAGAGAGACACTATGGTGTGAGAGGACAGGATCATGCCTGTAGTACCTCTCTGTTGGTAAGCATGAAAAATGGTCAACATCCAGCGGCATATTGACATTTTTATATGGGCCATGAGTATGTATCATATGTGAAGTATATTTTTAGTGCCCCATAGCCTGACGCATATTGAATGCAGATTTAGCTTTCAGATGCGACTCACGTTCTTCTGTTAATGGCAGCATGTACATGACAGATGTCCATTAAAACAAGTGGAGAGCGGTCCACTGGTGTTCAAGTATATTGCCCGCTCTCCAAAGACACCGCCTCGTTATATTGCTGAAGTCAAAGCTGCTTTTCTGTCCCTTCGCTGTGATGTGACAGATATGGAGCAAGTACACTCCTCATATCTCAGAAAATTTTCCCATCAAGAAATGAGTAAAGACTCTATACATTAGACTTTCCCACATGATGATCATTTAGCCCCTGTATAAAAGCTGTAAAAATAAAGTGAGATGGTATTACAAATTAAATGAACCATAAGAAATGGCATGTACGCCCATCACCTCTATGACTTAAAAAATATTTTTTTTTTGCTGTTTGGCATTTTCTTAGCCTTTGAGCAAAGCTACAGAGTTGGGGAAAACACGCAGAGCCTCCCAAATATTTAAACAGTGCAGCATCTATTAACCTTTCTAGCTGGGTCATAAAAACACACCGTTAGCGTGTTTAAACACACCGTTAGCTTCTCTGAGGATGGAGAGGGAAGGGGAAAGCTCTCCGCCACCATTTAAACGTAAACCGCCGAGGCCGTGAAGCAGCCATCTGTATTTGTTGTTTTTATTTGACTCTGGAATTAAAATGAGCCAGATATCAAAGGCAAACTCAAAAACCGCACAAGGCGGTTTCAGGTTATGCTGTGTAATAGTTATGAGTCAACCAAATATAGTGAGTGTAATTAGAACTTGGGTTTGAACGGTTTTCTGGGAAATAAGGCAATTACTGTATGGAAATGGATCTCTGGGAGGCTGTTTTGTTGGGAGTGTTGAACACATACCAAGTCATTGGGTTTGTGTGTGGAGGAATGCAGCAGCTGGCCATCTGGTTAGACTATAAAATCTGTCGTACTCATACAGTAAAGTGAAATAATGAACCATTTTGACTATATTCATAAAACAAGTCATCTCACTCCTTTCTTTTTGTGGTATTTGTAATCATTAGAAGTGTCACTCCTGCTGTCATTAGAATAAGATTGCTTTTATTAAGTTTTAAGAACATCTTGCCATTAAGAAACACTTTTCATATATTTTTTTGAAAAGCACATTAAGACAGAAAAGTCCCCAAAAAAAGGGAACAGTGTCTCAGCAAAATGGCAGCTGCACATTTACCCATCATTACCATGGGGGAAAACAAAAGAAGAGCAAATGAAACCCTTTAGGGAGTACAAGCATAAAATGAATGCAAAGGAAAGAAAACAAAAGGATCAGACTGTCAAAGGATCATCATGGCTGAAAGGGGGTGAAACTGTATGTTTTAAAAGCTAAAAGAAATTCAATTCTATGAGTGCTCGGGTTCTTTCGGGTAAACTTTGTGGAGGCTGGACTGTATGACAGGTCTTAAGTTATCCCCCTTCCCTCCCTCCACCCCCTCCTCCTCTGCCATGGTCTCATTCATAGAGAAGTTCACCACAACGCCATATTGGAAAGTGACCAGGTGCCCGCTTTGTTCTTTATAGACCTTGAGTGAAAGTAAATTGAAGTGGATTATGACCTCTCTTTTGTTTGATAAACAGTACATGTGACCCTCCCACATCGCAGCTTTCCACATCGCAGATTCGATTATTCGTGGATCGGCAACAAACGATTAAATGGGGATTTTTTGGGAGCTTTGCGGCCTTGTGCGGGAACCCCATAGCACTACAGTTGACGCGTGTAGCAGAGGAAAAGTAAACAAAATGTAAAAAGTTTAGCAAGTCACAAATGCATAAAATATGTGTATAATATTAATGTATTTTATCATTTAATAACATAAATATACACACATTTTTAAGTGGTTTTTCACATCGTGGGGCCCCTAACCCCCGTGATGTGGGAGGGTTAACTGTGCACGTTTTTACTCTGCCACTCTGAGTGGCAGTGAAGCACACACCTTTCTCAGTGGTTTCCTGGTTCTCATGTTGTGATCTGGGATGTTACTCTGAGAAAGCTGTGACTCACCCCCCAGTAAGGCCTCTCCTCTCTGCCCGTATAGGGCCTGCGTGGGGGCCAGAGACCCATACTGTGGGTGGGACTTGGCCCTGAAGAGATGCACCACCCTGGAGGAGAGCCGCATACCATCAGCCAATGGGAGCAGAGCATCACCGAGTGTCCTGTGAGTTACCCAGCATCCACCTCAGCCTCCCATCCCACCAGGGACTGGCTCCTTCTCCCATTGTGATGTCACTGCCTTTGCACACTGCAGTGGGGAATTAAGCCTTGAACAGCTCCTCCACACAATTAATCAATGTTAATAACATTTATACATATTAATAGCATTTTGTAAATGATTAATTATTGTGGCATTAATGGAAAGTTTTTCCCAAGAGTACGTATTTGAAAAATCATATATTATATGATATTGAATCAACTCTTCCAAGGGCATAATATACCAAATGCAAACACAGAGCTTAGAGCCTTTTTAAAGAAGAGTGATTATATTCACTGGCTCCTTGTTAGGAAAGGAAAATCATGAAACACATATCTCAGATTTCAATATTGAAAATTTGAAGATCCTAGATGAATTTTTAAAATTTTTCTGCCGATACCAGGTGAAGTAGTAACCAAGTAGTAACCTACTTTAGTCTGACTTCTTGAAACCCCATGTTAGAAAATCAGCATTAAATTAAATGTAATCTTGTGCTTGTGTGAGCAGAGGCCATAGCGCAAAGCAGCTAATTTCAAACTTTGAATAATTAAAAAGGATAGCTCCCTGATGCTGCTACCTGCACATCTTCGCTAATGTGAAGATGTTGTAAACAAGTTGCCACCAGGCACAGAAACATATTTGTATTAATAGCCTGGCCTGAAAAACCCCAAGGGTAATTGCAACATCATGATACTGCCATGAATTAATAAGCTCTCGCATTAAGCAGCTAAATATATACAACATGGCATGTTTGATTGACTTCTCTCTGCTTAGAAGGGGTGAACTCAAGGTATCCAGTGTGCTGTCAGTAGCATGGAAGACGCTCAGGGAGAAGCATGCACGTCTGTTGTTGTCTTGGGACCGGGGATAATTCCGCACTCTGACGTCTCTACGGTTACCAATAAGTCCTCTTTTATTACCAATACCAGATTTTCCTCTGACGTTTCCTATTTTTTGGTTTGTTTTTGGATGTTACAAGACGTAAATAACCCTACTGCTCAGGAGTAGCCTGGTGCAAAATGAGATGATAGCTGAACAGTGCTGCGCTGTAATAAAAATATCGACAATATTGTTGTTTCGTGGCAATTCCATAGTAAGAAAAACAATATACACCCAGGAAACCCCCCCCCAAAAAAAAAAAAAAAAAAAAAAACAAAACCATTGGTCAATCACAAAGCTCAAATTTAGGAATGCTAGACCTCTCTCCAATAAATTATTCTGCTGATGTTCTTATCCAGCTACAGAAAAATGTTTTTTTAATCATTCAGGTGTGCCAGAACTCACCTGTGGAGTTGTAATTTGTTGGCAGGCCGGCTTTTGGCAGGACATCATACTGCCCTCGCATCTCTCCAGTTCCTAAAAACAACATTTTTCTTATTTGTCGCTGTCTGTTTGTTGTCATTTTTAAGCACAGGTGTGAAAGCTTTTTTGCTATGTGTCAAAAAATACACGCAAAGCACGGTAATTTGAAATTCACAACTTTTATTCTTTGCTCAGATTTGAGTAACTGTGACAAACTTTACAGGCTGCCCCCAAACAATTCACAAGTTTGAGGCAAATTAATCAAATGTGTGATACTGTATGCCTTCCAAAATCCACAGAACACATTCAAATTTACATTCTGAAAGTTCTCATTTGTTTTTGTTTTTTTTTTTATTTTTCCAAAATATTTCTCATTTGATTCAGTGATCAAAGGGTGTCCAGATATTTGTGTAAACTAAAAAAGCGATGTAATTGTTGCTTGAATTTAGTTTGTCAGCGGTAACGAGACATCGCCGTGGGGATCGGATCGAGCGAGTGCTCTCTCACTAATCCTCTGAGTTCCTGCGCATTCCTGTGCGGCTCCTCGCCCGAAAACGGCGCCCCCGTCACATCTGTCACCTCAACACTGACAGAAACCTGGCACGGCGGGGGGGCCGCAAGCTGTGTGATTCATATTCCCGCTGAACCCTACCGTATGGCGGGGCTCTCTTTTTTACGATACCGCCCCCTCCCCCCCGATGTGAAACCAGATTCTCCCACTGCTGCCCACAGCTCCACTCTGTCACTTACAGGCCCGTTGTTACACTGAAATGTACCTGCTCTCAATTTCCCCTAAAGAGCACTACCCTCTACAACCCTCTTGCTTCAGAAATGCATTATTTAATAGTATTTCGTAGTTACGCCGCATAATTTTTATCCCTTTTTGTTCTTTTTCTCAGATAAATTTGGAATTGCCATTTTAGGCTGTTGAATCACCTGATCCCCACTTGAACCTGTGCACCAGCAGCTTTGGAGCTGCAGGTTTTTTCTGTTTCACTCTGCCTGAAAGCAAGCAGCACTGGGAAAATTACATAGAAAGATAATCAGTTCCTGATTACAGATTATGTGGCCAAGAAAGTAATCACAGTTATCGATTACAACAATATGACCAAAAACTGTAGATTACAAATGACTTGACTGAAAAAGTACTGTAATGGCAGTAGGTGGTGTTCAACCACAGAGGGTTATACGAAACTGTTTTGCATAATCTTTAAAAATGTAACGATAATTTAATTACGAACATTTTTTTGAGGTATGGGCTGAGCACATGCAGTCAGTTGTGAAAAGGATTTATATTGTCCTCAAGACCATTGAAGTTATAATAAAATACGGATAAAATAGTCATGGAGGCGTCATATTGGTAGATAGCTAGAGGCTTCACAAATCACTGAGTTTGGTGGTGGTACCCGTGTCATGCCTGCAGAAATGTACAGAAATTATGAGACCAGTTTTGTAGCAATCATGCAATTATCATGATCAAACCTTGCAAAGAGTCAGATTCTACATTCAGAATGTGCCCACCAATCACGGTAGCCATTGTTCATCTTGTTTTTATCAACACGCTTTGTGATTGGCTGAGACTGCCTCTAGAAATTAGGTCTTATCTGTTGATGTTGGCCTCGGGGTCAGACATTTATTTATTTATTATTTTTTCATCTCAGCATCAAGAGAGAGTATGAACTCTTGCTTTATACATTTTGAGAAGGTTTAATGTTACAATGGCTCTGTGTCTGGTCGTCGGTTCAAACCGGACCCCCACTGGTCACTGATCAATACCCCATACAAAAACAAACTGTAGGGGTTGCCTCCATACAAATGTCCTGGAAATTTGGAAATGTTTTTCAGAGAGGATGCTTTGAACATTCAAATTTTAAATGCGCAACAAGAATGGAATGAAAAGAACACAACAAGCAGCTCTTTGAAAGCTAACTAGCTGTGTCCATTTTTAAACAGGTCTCAGAAGCTCTCACCACTGCTGTGCTTAGTAAAGAGGTCTTTAAAAGATTATCGTTTGCCTCACCTTGACCTGATATTTTGGGGAAACTGTAAGGGGAATATAAAGCATTTGTGTTTTTTTAAATGGGGAGTTTGAGGCAGGCATACCTAATAAGGCTTTATCTGTTTACTTTCTGGTTTCCTTTTTCATGTATTTATTCAGAGTTTCCAGCAGCAGTGTCTGCACAGAGGAGGATACTGTTTGAATGTAAAGCATGGAATCACATAACAAACACATTTTAAACTCCTGTGTGCCTCTTTGGCCGCTTCCGAAATCACCTACTACGCCCTATATAGTTGGCAAAAATCAGTACGCATAGTATGTAGTGTGTTTTAAATATCACACCGGCTGAATCAGTATGTGAGTGTTACCCAGATGGAGTACTGCTTCAGGTAAAATTCTGCAGTGTGCAAGGACTGCACACTGCACAGTCCCACAAGGCCATCTATCTATCTATCTATCTATCCATCTATCCATCTATCCATCATTTCACTCTCACTCTGTCACCTCAAAAATATACACACACACATATGTGTGTTTTTGTAGCACATATGTCATGCCATACATATATTTGATACAAAACAGCTATGTTGTTGGTCACATGATGCCTTTCCTACATCCTTTCCCATTTCCTGTTTTCTGCTCAACCAGAGGCGGAACGTGACCGTGGATGGCGGGTTTGGTCCGTGGTCGGGCTGGAGGCCTTGCGGTCACAGCGATGAGGGGGAGGCAGGCTCCTGTCTGTGCAGGACTCGGTCATGTGACAATCCCAGCCCGCAGTGCGGCGGTCGGCAGTGCGCTGGCGTGAGCGTGGAGGTCGCCAACTGCTCCAGGTACGTGGGGGAGGAAGTGCACCGACATCACTTCCTCCTCTAATTCTGTTGGATGCAGAAGTCTGCAAAGTGGTTCTTATTATGTGTGTATGTGTGTGTGTGTATATGTATGTGTGTGTGCGTGTTTGTTTGTGTGTGTGTGTGTGTGTGTGTGTGTGTGTGTTTGCTTTTGTGTGTGTGTGTGTGTGTGTGTATATGTGTCTGCCCCCCTGCAGAAATGGGGCCTGGACACCATGGTCTCCCTGGGTCCCCTGCAGCACCAGCTGTGGGATTGGGTTCCAGGTCCGCCAGCGGGCCTGCAGCAACCCCACCCCTCTCCATGGGGGGCGCATCTGCGTCGGACAGGGCCGCGAGGAGAGGTATGTTTGTTTCGCCCCCCGGCATCCAAAAACAAGGAGCGAGGTGGGGTCCTTCCAAACCCCCCATCTTAAGCTAATGAGGGTTCAGCGGTGTGAAAAAAACACCCAGAAACCCATTCCCTTCTGTTTAATGAAGCTGGACCCCTTCAGCTTGGCCTCAGATAACGTGTCAGACACCCAATTAAAGAATTTAGCTTGAGAGCACAATTACCAAACAATTCTCCCTCTCTCTAAAAAAAAAAAAAAAAAAAAGGCAGATTAAAAAAATGAAGGTTTCTTAGCAACCCACGTGGTGCGGCAGGTTGCTAGGATACCGTTTGAATATGTACTTGTTGAAAAAATGTACATTGGGGCCAGGAGAAAATCACTGGTTGTGCTGTGTAACAGAAGACAATGGGTAATAAATGTCCAAGCTGGCTTACGCTGTTCAAAGTTCCCCAACGCTGTCATGTCGGCTTGGTACCGTGAGCAGAATGTTCACCGAGCTGTCAGGGAGAGTTAACGGGGCCTTTCTGAGGTTGTATACTGTGTATTAATATGCAGCAGATCACTTGACCGAACTTGACCGTTTTAACAGCGTGAATGCCCTCTCTAATCGGTGGTTGAACTCGTCACGTTGGCAAAGGGAAGATATCTGCAACACCCTCATAACTCAATCTGAGCGCGATGAAGCATTGCTTTCACATTACAGTTTTTTTTATGTTGGGTAGGTCAATTCAAACACCGATAATTAATAAGTAGTTTTCTTCCAGAAATTAGTTTTATTCCTGTAGATGTGCATTCCCTAGCAGGTTATTCTGTTCATATGCATTAGCACTTCTGAGATCCAGACAATGCAGAGAAAGAATCAGACTAGACCACAAACTTAAAGGACACCTTGTACTATGTGAGACTTTATCCCAAAATCACCTGGAATTCTTTTGCATAGTTTATATCCACAGTAATAACTACAAGTAATGCAGTAGTAGTAGAAGTCGTAGTAATATAGTGGTAGTAAAGAGGTCCATATTGTTAAATGTGTGCATTGTAGTTGTGGCAGTAGTAATACCAGTAGGAGAAACATTTGTATTCGTGTAATATCATTTATAGTCATATTTCCAGTAGTAACAGTAATAGAAGTAGCAGTTATGTGACCAATAGAGGTAATTGTGGCAGCAGTAGTAGTCATACTGGTAGCAGAAGAAAGATGCTTGTGCAGTTGATCCCGTCTTGAAGGTCTAGTGGCGCCCCCTGTGGCGGGAATGCAGAGAGATGGAAGCTTGCAGAAGGAACTGCCTCTGGTCTGGCAGAGGGTGATGTTTGGTGCTCTCTCTCTCTCTCTCTCTCTCTCTCTCTCTCTCTAATTAAAGAGATGTGTCTTGAGTTTTCACACCCCTGCACTCTCTAATGAAGGAGCTGGGCTTCCCTGCAGTGCATAAACACTCAGAAAACACCAGCTGGGGTCCTGCTTCATCCCAGGGCTCTCTGGGGCGGCGGGCAGGTCGAAGAGCGGTCTTGTGACCTCTCCTTGATTTTTATTCACTTTCCACTTTTGTCATTCATTCATTATGAAACAAATGCACCCGGTTACACACTCCGTCATACCCATGCCTGCGGGAATGATAGTCTGGTCTAACAACTAATAACCGATAAGTGTAGAATGTATCAGTGTCAAAAATAAGATAGACTTTAAATATGTCAAAATATGTTCGGCCTGTATTTGCCTTTAAAATCATTCAGGGTTTGGCAGTTGTAGAATTTACTGTAAAATTCCATGAATTATACAACAGTCTGCAATAACTTAAAATCGCATGCATGAAGGTATCAATGGTTTATGTTTTCCAAATATGTAAATTCACAGCTTTAAATATGCATTACTTCTGGGTCCTATATTTTGTTACATGGTGGCATACAGTATATTATCTCATATTTTTACTGAAAAGAAAAGGGGACTTGTTTTTCAGGGCTCATATTCGTAAAGCATGTCAGAGTAGTTGCACTGATCTGGGATCCTTTTTGCACTTTGGCTAATAATGGATGAAGGGCATGGACAACGAGATCCTAGATGTTGTCCTAGGAGTCTTACTGCAGGATGAGTATGGGTGCAGAAGATGCGTGGAGACTTACGTCCATGTCTGGTGGTAGTATGTCTGAGATCCTCAGCATTGAAACTCAGTTTCCCAGAATCCATTGCTAACTGTGTTGAATGTTTCTTTATGTCCATTCTTGAGCCCAGGGGAACTGACATCAACAAAACCTTTCGCTCTAGTGGAGTGCAGCATCAAATCCAGTTCAGTTTGTACTTTGAAGCCAAAATCAATGGCCCGAATATCAGTTGGAACTCAGACTTGGATTAAACGTTTGGATTTAAATGGTTTGGCCCGGCATGAGAGAAACATGGGAGTTCTGTTTTTTTTTTTTTTTTTTTTTTTGCGATTCCAAAAAGTCCTTTCCCTTCCCACTGCTATCTGAAGCATTGACCTGCTGGCAAGGTTGCACTTTTTCATCCGAGCCGCGGTCCCGCATTCTTTAAAAAAATTGATTTACAGAGGTAAATAGATTTGGGTTTGCTTGAGAGCAAATTGCATGCATTAATTGTGAGTCAGATTGAATTATTAATGGCGCACTGTGGGTATGTACTCTTCTCTACTGAGCACCTCCCAGGGCAAGAGCTGATCAATGGCTTCCCTCCCGGGGAACCAATCATGTGCCTGAATATTTATAATTTTACATTTTTTCCTCTCCATTAATGGCACTCTAAAGGCATTTTAAACTACTGGAGTAGCAAGCAGAGTTGGACTACGGGTAGAAAGAAATATTTTCTTGTTTCCCCCCCCCATCAGTAAAGTTAAAATGGATTGCAGTAGATTGCAATACGATAGCGAAGCCACATTTTAAATTCTTTTTTTTTTTTTTCCTGTTGCTAATGTTCTTGTCAGATTTATATCATGCGACTATTTAATCATTTTGTATTTCGTGGAGATGTGGCATATTTTAAGAAAAAGACATGAAGAACTACATGTTCTGCTACAGCACAACAAATGTCCATAGAACGGATGAGGTCATATGTGCTGCACATGTGCATTGTAGTCATTTAGTAGACACTTATAATTCATTTATACATGTATACTATATATGTATTTATACATGCATGCTGCATATTATTGAACTTGTATATTTTGTGATCACCTTTTCCCATTCACAAGCGTTCACTTATGTACATGTGATGTTTAGATATTTCATGTGTTTTTTATTAGTCTTCAGAATATAACCTGCTCACTAAATGATGGATAAGATCACAAGTGTCCTTTAGTTTGATTTCTGTGTAATGTTTTCACAAACTTTCCTGTCTTAAAAACTCTTAAAAACCTCTTTTAGGTCTGTAAAACACAATTCTCTGATTACATTTGAAAAACACTTTTTTTTTGCCTGTGCAATCTTCTCTCATCTTTGGAGCTGTACTTCTTGGCTGCACAGCCAGTGTTTGAATCCTCAGCCTAATTGATCACCACAGTCTTAAACTGAGTGCCCCATTTAGTTCTTGGGTTGTTTGCCCAACTTTTGATCCACTTTGCAGATACATTCACACAGTATTCCTGCAGCTCTGGTGGACATTAAAACTCCAGCACCACACAAAAAAAAACCCCACAGCCACTGGCTCACTGGTGCCAACTACTATCATTTAGCACAATATTACGGCAATATATTTTTACTATTCTGTGGAAATAGGTGCTGACCTCGGGCTATTTTTAGAAGAGAAAATGCTGTGTAATTTTTGGCCAAACGCTGAGGTGTTTAAACTTGCCTGGTGTCTTGGCGATGTGGTAATGGCCTTGCATTGGAGATACAAAGGATCCTTCCCTCTTATGCCACACAAATATAGTTGTCAAAAAGGACCCACTCGCCATGGCATAAACTTTGAGACTATGCTTTCGTACAACAGTCTTGCTGAGGTACAAATAACGCATAAGCAAGTGTAGTACAATTTGTGGCATGTGGATAACCGCAGGAGAGAAAACATATTAAAAAAAACAGAAGTTTGAGTGTTTGTTGAAAAAACATTAGATAAAAATGTGGCTGAAATCTTTTTTAACTGCGCCCTTAACTGTGCCCTTAATACAGCATTCAGGGCAGTTTATTTTGCTTTCATTATGGTTGTTAAATTATGAATCATGCAGAGCAGCGGTTTCTTGCTTGCACAAATGCTTATTTACTCTGTTACTTGCTCTAAGAATATTAATTAAACAATTTCTGTAAATATTGATATTAATATCGACTCATAAACCAGTTCAACATGCATTATTTTCTAACTCGCTCTGGATATGAGTTAAAAACCCAAGGACAGGTGTATCTTAGCTGTGTCTCCGGTTTGTCTCAGCTGTGTCTCAACTGTGTCTCCTGTTTGTCTCAGCTGTGTCTCAACTGTGTCTCCGGTTTGTCTCAGCTGTATTTCAGGTCTTGGCTCCCTCTTTTTTCCCTGGCAGGTACTGCAACGAGCACCTCCCCTGTCCACCGAACGTTTACTGGTCAGGCTGGTCGCCATGGGAACGCTGCTCGGTGCCCTGCGGAGGGGGAGTTCAGTCAAGGCGACGGACATGCGAGAACGGGAACGAGTGTCCCGGCTGCGGCCTGGTAGGTGCTCACGTCAGGCCATGGTAGGTTTCTTCTTGGTCAGGTGCCCGTCATGTGCCAGTGGCCACATGGCATGAACAGGTTTCAGCCAGTTACACACTTTTATCTTTTTTTTTTTTTTTTTTACCACTTCACTTTTATCAAAGTGCTGCAGCCAGTGGCAGGTTGTAGCACATGCCCCTTTTCAGGGCTCAGCCAAGTGTATGCTGAGTTAACTTTCCTCTGTGTTTGTTTTCTAGTCCTCTTTAGGCTGGGGACTTTGTTCAGGAAATTCAAACTCCTGCCAATGTGAACATTAAATATTGATAATAGTATTATTATTTTTGTTATTGTCATTATTTTTTTCATAGAGATATCCCCGGTGCCTTTTAAACTATTGTTCAGATATGGATTCTTAGTGTAGTCAGAAATATTGAACATGTAATATTAGGTTACAGGAAGCAGTACATTGGGCCGTTAGTGCTTATTGATTCTTGCTGTAATTATTCGTTGTTTTTGTCTCACTGAGATAAAATTGTATGGCTGGTTGCGAGTCTTTTGTGCAGTTTAAGTCCTGATCTAAAAATAATTGAGACAAAGTAGCACAGATACCCCTTAAAGAAATGAAGCCACGGCTCTAAGGTAGAGCCAGGAAAGGGAAGTGAAAGCACCAGCTTGGCTGGAATCAGGCTGAGATATTTTATTTATGTTAATGCTATTACGTGGGCCCAGGGTCCAAAACATTCTGCAAACAACAGATCTCCTGGGTAGCATGTCCCATGTATCTTCTCATGAGCAACAATAGGAGATATATTGTTGGCATCATAAAAAAACTCCAAAAAAGACAACTTCAGTAGAAAATGAAAAAAAGTAATAACAAACTTTTGCTATTGCTTTGCATTAGGCTTTGACATTGTAGTCACATGCCATGAATACACTTATATTATTATGAAATATGAGTCACATCGATATGAGACGTTGACTTTTTACAGCCGATGATGTGAGCTTTATATTCATATGTCAAATAATATGCATTTTTTTTTAGATAGCGATGATTTGCAGGGCATGCTATCAGGTTTGGACTGAAAGACAGATTGCTCAAATGTCTGATATTGCTCTGCAGTTTCCAGGCAGCCGAAAAACGGAGCTCGTATTTCAACCATTGAGGCGGTGTTCGAAATGCGGTCTATAAACCGTGTGGCACCAGACAATGGGCGAGGACAGAGAACAGCAGAGGGCCAGAGAGGCTGTTGTCTGAGATATCACATCCTAAAAAAAAATTGCATCTTCAGATATGCTATTGGGGCATAGAAACTCCACATAAACGGGGGATGTCTGCCTGTCGTCTTTCTGTGCAGCCATCCATTCAAAATCAGGAGAGAAACAAAAATCCGGGCCAAAGATCATTTCCAGCAGAAAACAAATATAAACTTACATGGGAGACTTTTTTCCACCTGAATGTTTTTTTCCTCTCTTGTCGAGGAAGGCATTCCTTTCCCTGCCTCGGCCATGTATTCACTAGAGATTGGCTACACAGAGGTGGACAAATTGTGCTGATACTGAGAGTGGTGGTGGTGGGGGGGGGGGGCGTTTAGGAGGTTGGCAGGGGCACGGCGCTAAACATTTTTCTCGTTTTCCTTCCTGTATGTATGCCGTGCCTCGTGGGAGCAGAACTGAATCATCTCATCTCCCTGGGGGTTATGAGAGAGGTCATCGGACATAATTACATCGGAGTTGTGTTTGTAACGTCAGAGACCGACCGCGCCCCCCATAAGTCTGTTGGGTAAACTCCAGCAGCTCTTAAATCCTCATACAGGCACACGTCAGACAGATACTGTGAGATATCGCCGATTCTGGTTAGAAAGTTTAACATTTCATGCATTGCACATGTCATTTGTGTCATACGGAATTTCCATGTGTGCCATTTTGTTTGACACATGAATAATGAAATAATACGTAATAACGTAATAATAGAAACTTGTTTCAGTATTGTTGTTTATGTCAGTGGTTCATTGCTCATTCCTGCAGCCAGATGTGTAAGTAAAGTATCTGTCTTCAACTATGGACATGGGATCCATCTCTTCATTAACAACATGGTTGTTTTTACTCATTTTTGAGCATTTCTTATTCACTAGCAGTAGTTATGTAGTTATTTTTACACTGATTAATCATGAGTATGAAGTAATTTGAGTGTTGATTACTTTTCCTGAGTGGATTCCAGTTTAGCTCCACTGGGGGTTCACACATGTGACCATCTGGTTATGCGCTCTGTTGAAAGTAAATATCCGTATCCGATGGTTTGTATCTCTTTTAAAAAAGAAATGGGATAGTGAAATTGAAATCCAAAGCCCGAGCACAGAACCGTGCGTTTGTCTGCGCCCAGCTATATAAATTAATCTTGATAAGTGACCTTTTCTGTCACGTTTGTTTGCTTCTGTCCTCCATGTTCAGCAAAGAGTTTAATGGGAATATTTTATGAGCCTGCAAAAAAATGACACAATGTCAAACCAGAAGGTGACATTACATTCGCCTGCATGCTACACTACTACAAAGACCACTGATTAATGTGACCACAGCGTGCTTTGTCCTTAATTTAGTGAAAAATGACTGACTAATGTAAGCCAGCATTGCATTTTTCCCCTCTTTCACAGTGTGTTTTTTTGGGGGACATCAGAAGCACAAAAGGATCAGAACTATCCCGTCAGTGTTTTTTCCAATTCGCTTGCTATTATGAATGTATCCAATAGTAGGCATCAGTTACCAGGGCTTTATTAGCGTTTCCATGACTACCTACGTTACCTTCGGAACAGTCGCTCCTACGTTGTTAAGGTGATTCATGGGAAGGCACTGGTAAAACATGCCACCCACTTCCCTGTCTTAAGGCAGGTGGAATTTTATTGCATTTCCATTAATCAGTGTGCAAATGTATCATGTTTTGCAGCTAGGATGAATTGCGGTTTGAAATTTGCAATGCGCTTCATAATTTTGAATCATGTTGCTCGGAAATGACTGCCATAAGGAAGGGCGGAGTTGTGGATCCGTGAATTTAAGGATTATGGGTAGAAGCTATCTCATTTTATCCTCCTCTTTCTTTTATTTTTTTTCAGGGTGGGTAGGGGGCTGTAACAGGGAGGCGGCATGGGTTGGGAGGGAGGGGAGGGGATAGTTGTCCAGATACAAATTGTCTTAAAATTTCAACAGCAGGCAAATTTGGATCTATATAAGTATCTTTTGAGGTTTGAACAGTCATTTGTCTTAGCAAGGTCCCGGGCAACAAGCGCATCAGATATTTGCAACATCTCAAAATCACATTAGAAAGTGTATGCAAATGTGTGAGCTCCAGTGTTGTGACAAGCATGCTAACTTCCCATGAGGTCCAAGGCAACGATAAGCTAACCCTTATGCATTAATTTCGCGGATGGTGCGTGTGTGAACTCAGCCTTTGAAGATACAGAAGTGTCACTGACAGTCCATAACCCCAAAAGAAACACAGGCTGCTACCTGCCTTCACTGGGCTCCGTTTACACCCCATACACCGCGAAAGGAGGAAATGAATTGGGTGCCCCCGCCCATCGCCTTTCCCCTGCCCCGCCCACCACCTTTCCCCTGCCCCGCTCTCTTGAAGGCTCTGTCAGTCTTTAGGCAGAAGGACAGTTAACCTCAACCAAAGCTTCTGCCTCTAGGAACTACAATTGAACACAACCACCCAACCCTATGTCCCCACCCCCACCCTGACCCCCACGCACTGGGATACAACTAACTCTCCCATGCTCATGTAGCATGGAGGCTATTAGCACTTTGACTGTTATGTGTGTTATTATTGTACTGTTTTCTTTTGTTGTGTTGTCTTGTCCTTTTGTCAACGGTGCTTGTATGTGATAAACTGAATTGAGCTCCTATCTGTCTGCACTGGAAACATTCCACCAGCCTGGCTGTGTTGCAGTAAATAAAATCTAATCTAATCTGATAGGCTGTGTTAAATCCTGTGGGTTCTTATAAAAACAGACCATGTATTGAATAATTGGTGCATCGTTTATCTGGAAACTCAGACATGTGTGACATTTGAGTTTAAGTTCATTTTATGGGGGTTTGGAATGAATGCACATGGTAGCATTCTATTCATATGAAATTGATGGCTGCAGGTTTTGAAGTAAACACAACAGAAATTACTCAAGATAATGAGCTCTGTCGTTGGACCATGATTTTTGACCATTAAAGCAGAGCCACCAATTCCAAAGTTCTTTATTTTGTGTCTGTTATCAACAAACTGGCATCGCTGCTGCTCCTAGCCCAACCTTTTTGAGCATTTTTGAGTCGCTGTAGATAAGGGTATCCATTAAATGACTGGAGGTAACTTTCTCCAGAGTCGTCTGGTCTCATCGTTGTGGGTTCTGGATTTTGTTCCAGGCCTCCCCCAAAAATCTGCCTCATCAGTGAGTCATTTACAGACGGTCTCTGGGTTATAATCGTCCCACTTAGGGACAACGCCTCGTACTTGCGAACGGACTGCCATAAAGCCTGATATATTAAAAATCAGAGCAAGTGTGACGCTCATGAAAACATGAAAACCGCTTCGGCGGTTCATCAGCTCGAGCCCGCCAGTTTGAATCTGGTCACGGCGTTGTTAATGTTGTGTTAAGTGTGTAGCTTTGTAATACCTACACACATACACACTCATACAGATTCTCTCTCTCTCCCTCTCTCCCTCTCTTTAGTGCAGTACCATATGTACCTGTAGTTACTTTTATTATTGTTTTTATTATTATGTACTGTATTTTTGCGTTTAAGATGTTTCAGTGTATTTGGAAGTGTTTCTTAAGTGTTTTATATGCATGGAAAGGTAAAATGTATACTGTAGACTCAGACAAACATTTTGCTAAGTGACGCTAAATATGAACCACATGTACCCGTTCTGACTTACATACATATTCGAGTTAAAGAAAGACTTCGGAACGGATCTCGTTCGTAATCCGGTGACGGCTGCATCGATGTAATGAGAGTATGAAAAGCGCTTCATTTTTAACAAATAACTTTTTTGTAGCTGAAATCTGTGTCCTTAGTTGTTGTCTTTGTAATGATCCGTTTTGAACAGCTCTTTCCTGCCTCCTGTTCTTGCTTTTTGTGCGTCTTTCCTGCCTTTCCCCCTTCACTCCTTTCCAGTTACAGTAGACACCACCCTCTTAAAATAAGTTGTATTTCCTAGCAGGTCCCAAAGTTTTTATGGTGTTTCCAAATGTTTCCATTTTTAAGACTTTTCCCTGTGAAAATGAAAGAATTAATAATTGAGAAATAATGACTTTGAGTAGTTTACCTGAGTGGTACCACAGCTCTTCTCTGTCCTGCTTTGTGATTGGACAGGAATTCCAGTCCTGTAATAGCTTCCCCTGCCCGGATCTGAAGAAGACCACGCCCTGGACCCCCTGGGCCCCCGTCAACATCTCCGACCACGGCGGCCATTACGAGCAGCGCTTCCGCTACACCTGCAAGGCCAGCGTCCCAGACCCCGCCCTGCTGGAGGTGGGCCGGCAGAGGATCGAGATGCGCTACTGCTCCAACGATGGGTCCACAGGATGTTCCACTGATGGTAAGCTCCTCCCTCAATTGCAAGCCCCTCCCCCAGTGGACGGCCATATTTATCAAAGCCTTAATCAATTGTTAAAATTTATCCACATGCAATGTCATTGACGTAGTTTGTGATTGAGTTTTTCTAAATTATTTTATTGAACTCAGGAAGCATAGGCTACCCATGTATTACAGCTGTTGTGTGTGTTGATGGTAACTGCTGTTGCTGGTTTTATTGTAGGTAGCTATAAAACAAAATAAGCCTATTTCAGAAAAAAAAAAATATTTCGGCAAAAATGATCTAGCTAACCGTTCCAGTTGTATATTTCAATAATCCAGAAACTCCCCGTTCTGCTGTGTTCAGAAGTCTTTTTCATTTTATTCTAAATTATTTTATTGAATCAGGAAGCAAAATTAGCTGTTGTTTTTGATGGTAACTGCTGTTGCTGGTTTTATTGTAGGTAGCTATAAAACAAAATAAGCCTATTTCAAAAAAATATTTCGGCAAAAATGATCAAATCCAAATTTCAATAATCCAGAAACTCCCCGTTCTGCTGTGTTCAGAATTCTTTTATTCTAATGAAAATTATTTTTTGAAATATTCTTTGTAATATAGTCAAATAAATTAATACGGTATGTACAGAATTTTTAATCTCTCCCCCACACACACACACACACACACACACACACACACAGACTCACAGTGTACACCAGCTTTGCCCTTGTTCAGCATGTACCAGTGACAGATTTATTAGGAATGAATGATCCTGCCTAGTGGTGTCAAATTGAAAGGGGGCGTCCCGCGGTAATTACCTCCGCATTGAGGGAGTGAATTGATGGCGCGGATGGTTGTAAGGCATAGTTATGAGTGGAACAGATGAGCACCGAAATGGTGCAAGCTGCAATTCGGTAAAGATTTACCTTTAGCGGCAGGCCTCTCTCCATTGATCTGAGTCCATCACCTGGAGTCTGTTGAGAGGGGTGATTTAAAAGAGCAGCGTACTGCTGAAAAACACTGACTCTGTCAAATTGCTGGATCTCTTCATACGACGGTGGAAAAACCTGTGCACCGCGCTCTTCTTTTGTTGCATACATAAAGTTTCAGTCTGTTTTTGCAAAGGTGCAGTTCTAATTGTTGTTTTGTTTTCCTTTTGGAGGGTTGTTTTGGTTTTTTATTAGAGCTAAGTCATTGTCAGAGCCACCAGTGCTTTTATAGTATCAGTATATCTGAGGCTGAGTGCTTAACATCTTAGACAAAAGTTCTGTTTGATCTTTCACATTGATAAAGGCCATGTCTTTCACCTGGATGCATGTTTGTGTTCATCTGTGTGTGTGTGTGTGTGTGTTGTGTGTGTGTGTATGTGTGTTTCTGTGTGTATGTATGTTTGTATCTGTGTGTCTTTCTGTGTGTGTTTCTGTGTGTGTGTGTGTGTGTGTGCGCGCAAACATGTATCTTTGTGTTATTCTGTGTGGGCGCATGTTTCTGTGTGTCTTTCTGTGTGTTTGTCTTTCTGTGTGTGTGTGTGTGTGTTTCTTATGTGTGTGTGTGTGTGTGTGTGTGTGTGCGCGCGCGCGCACATGTATCTTTGTGTTATACTGTGTGTGTGCATGTTTCTGTGTGTCTTTCTGTGTTGTGTGTGTTTCTGTATGTGTGTGTGTGTGTGTGCGTGTTTCTGTCCGTGTGTGTGACAGTTTGTATCAGTCCCTTGGTCTCTGTATGCCTGTTTTGGCATTCCCATTACTGTGAGTTATCAGTATGCCTTTCTTCTTTCCTCCTCAGTCCTCTCATTTCATCTGTAAACAACTTTGTCTTCCCGGTCACATGACCGTGATAGCAATGTTCTCTGGGATTCGGCAGACGGTGCCTAATTTTTTCAGGCGTACACAATGTCCAATTCCCAAGGCTCTCCGTTACCCTGTGTTTCCAGCGTGCTGTGAGAATTCAAAGCCATTTCACTGAGTAACACGTTGATGCATCTTCCATGGAGGAAAATGACGGAAATCGCAGCTCGATCAGATGACTCACGGCCAAACCTTTTGGGCTTTGTGCTGTGGCAGTTACAGAAAAACCCAGAGGACATTACTGATGATGGTGTTTGTAATTTTTAGTCTTTTTTTTTGTCCCAGACTGAAAATGATTACTTCATTTTTCGTGAGAGAAACTGCTCTGTGGCACTTTTGTGAAGAGCAAGGACAGTCCTTCAGAAAACAGAGAGTCGCTGTTTGTTCGCTCTCCTTTCACCCTGACAACAGGTCTTAACTTTTCACAGTACTCAAACTGATACATCCATCCAGAGGGTCCTTATTTTTTCGTTTGTTTTCTGTTTCTCTCTCATGCAAAGCCATGGGCTGGGCTGTGACCCAAAAGCAACAATGTAATAAATTGACTGAAAGACTGATTCATCCCAGAAATTTAGGAACCAAAATCTGATGTTTTGGCTGAGTCGTTGCTCCAGTCTGCAGCATTTCTAAGTACAAAAAGTGAACAATGCAATTCTCTCTGCCATTCAGCAGTACAAAAGAGGAGGATTGTGGGTAATCACTGATAAGCTGGCAGTCTTTAAGCATAAACTGGTATTCGGCTCTGAGACCCCAGTAACCCAGCCTCCATCATGAGGGAAGTGCTGGAAGCAGAGCTTCTCTGTCTTTAGCTATTGGGAGTCTGTTGAGAACCCTACAGCTTGGTTTCATGCGCATGTCACACTGGTGTAATCAGCCAATCAGAGAGGGGTGGCGTTTGCAGGAGTGTCCTCTTCATATCCCTCTCCAGAGATCACCTGTCCACCTGTGCAAACTGTCTCTTCCGACATAATGTCTGCCGCTTGAGCTCAGCTTTGGATCGCTTCTTCTTTTCACACTGCTAAGTGGGAAAAGGAAAACGCATGTTGTCAGAGCAGAGCACCTGCTTGCTTTCCTGCGCTCTCTCAGATGGGTGGCAGACATTTTCAGGGAAAAGCACAGCTGGTGAGTATGGATGGACAATCCCGCTTGAGCGAGAAAAGGAGGAAAACATAAATTCTTTCACTGACTGAGACAGAAACACCCTGTAAGAAATTAAGTCTTAAATGTAGTGAGGGTAACCACGATCACCAGCACCAAAGTATCAAACCCATCGCATCACTTCCTGTGCCAGACTCAAGGACTGATGCCCCCTTCCTTCACCATGCTAAGTGCTAAGCGCCAGTGACGTCCACAAACGTTCGGAGGGACAGTGGCTCCACCAGTGCTCTGTTAGTGCTAATAATGGCTAATCCCGGCTATCAAAATCCTTCAGAGGGGCAGCTTGGCCAAAAGAGGGCAAATGGGCCGTTGCCCGGGCAACAATAGCACGGAGGTGTGCACGTCCCCGCTAAGCGCTAAGCAGCGGACCCGCAGCCCTGAAAGCCACTGCTCTGAGAGTGTTCGAAAGTCTTAATTGACTCCTCACTAATCAATGGAAATGCCCTCCCGGGGACGCTGGACTTGATATCGGGCAGCTCTGGGAATCGTGCTGCCTGATCTACAAGTGCTATTAATTTTACGGATTTACGGTTTCGCCTACCCTGGGGGGGGGGGTAAGGGGGGGATCACCGGTATGGGTGGATGGCAAGATGGACGTGCCGCAGAGGTCCATGCTGCGAAACGCTGAGGTTTCCGTGTGGAAACACAAAGTTTTCATTTTAGATATCCTTACTCGTTTTATTTTTTAAAGAATGGGCCGTTGAATTGAGCAGATGTTCCAGCAGATCTGTCTCTATTGTCTCTCTCAGTAATGCCCTCATGAGTTAAGTGTGCCATCAGTCTTGTTTTAGGTTCTTATCAGTACTGCGTTTTAGCTGTGCTTCAGTGGTCTGTTTGAGCTCAGAGCAGAGCCGTCCATCTCCAGTTTCAGAGCGAAGGTGTCAGTAATTCAGATTAGCTCTGTGTCAGTAGTCTGTCTCAGCTCAGAGAGAAAGTGTTAGTTCATATTAGCTGAAAGCATCACTAGTTTGTTTTAGCTTTGTGTTAGTAGTGTGTTGATGAAGTTGTCAGCAGTCTTTTAGCTTCAAGTGAAGATGTTAAAATCCTGCGTCAGCTGAGAGAGACAGTGTCTGCAGTCCATGTTTTCTGGGTGAGAGTGTCAGTAGTGTGTCTTAGCTCTGAGTGAGAGGTCAGAAGTCCATTTCAGCTCTGTGTGAAGATCTCAGTCTTTTATTCTGGCTATGTCAGTAGTCTGTGTGAGCTCTGAGTGAGGATGTCAGTTGTGTATTCTAGCTCAGTGAAGGTTTCACTGAGAGGGCATTCTGTTTGAGTCCATACACAGAAACCCAGACATGGGAGGGGGGGCGCTCAGATCAATCATGAGAAGTCGACCTGTGCGGTGCCCCCCAGGTGTGAGCGGATTGAGAAGTACCCTGCCGTCTCCCAGGCAACGGGCATGGGGCGGGGGATGGTGGGGTTGGGGGGTTCGGACAGATATGCTGGGTGAGGCTTGGGATGTCACTGTCTACCTTCAAAGAGCAACGCCCCATCTTTTCCTAGGTGACCTGATAAAACTCCTCCCACCAGGCCCCCTGTCTTGGCAGCGTGGGAGTGGAGCCATGTGCGGCCCGGGGTGGCGTCCGGAAAGATCCGGAAAATCAATACAGACTCGCCACAGGCTGTCATCCGCAAATTCTACATGTATTAAAGAAGCGAAGGTCTAACTGTGTAAGACCAGACCGTCCTCAAGGACCGCGCCATCGACCGCAGTGCAATGAACTAGCCTGTCAGCGACAATACATACATGGACTCTGTCTGGGGAATAGAATTTATTTTTTTTTTTTTTTTCCTCACAGTCTGGCAGAGCTGAAGTATATTTATTTTCAAAACCTTGTGCAGTAGCTACCATCCAGACCTACACACTACAACAATATGAATAAGAAGACAGATTTTTAAACAGTGGTATTAGTTGTTGTTATTTGGAATTATTGGTGACCTGTAGACTGCAGAAAATGTATTAGTTAAACGGGGCTGTTTTTGCCATTATGTTTAATTGGATTGCTATATTCTTGTTTCATTTCTGCATGGTTAGTCAAGGTCCCTGTTGTATCCCTTTTTCGTATTTCCAGTGTGTTTGGAGTCATGCTTCCACCTTAACCTCACTCTGCGCACTTGTCTTTAAATTTCTGTTTACTCTAAATAAGAACATCTACTGAATTCCCATAATTCATATAAATGGATAAATATTATTTCACAGCAGTGTCTTTTTGTATATTACCGTTTCTGAAAACCACAATTATTTGTTTACTTTCCCATGCTTTGAGAACTGTTGAACATCTGTTCAGGTATTTCGGTACTACATTACACTACATTATGTATCTGAATGAGACCAGCATCCGGGTGTCTGATTCTCTGTCCCCATCCTGACCGGTCTCCCCAGGTGACCTGCTGCGGTCGAGCCGCCTTGCCCTCCCGGCGGTGAACGGCGGCTGGTCGCCATGGGGATCCTGGGCCCAGTGCAGCCGGGACTGCGGGGGCGGGATCCGGAGCCGTAAGCGTGTCTGCAGCAGCCCAGAGGTCCGGTACGGGGGCGTGCCCTGCCTGGGTCCTGCCCTGGAGTATCAGGAGTGCAACATCAACCCCTGCCCAGGTGAGAGGCTTCAGACTGGGGCAGGCGAGTGTGCCAACCCCTGGTCCTGGTGGGTAGTGATCTCCGGTCTCAGTCTCTGCATTTCACCTTACAGTTTGTGATGTTTGGTGAGATCGCAAGATTGTATTTTTATTTATGTATGTGTATATTTTGGTGTTGTCAACTACAGGTACAGTGTGTACAGTGAGATCCTGCTAGTGCCACCATTTAATGATGTTGGGTTCCCTTCAACCTAGTTTTATAATGACAAAATGAGAACAGCCTTAGAAAACAACAAGCAATAATTATGCACCTCATGATTTCAATCAATTGAGGATCTGCATTCTTTAAATCTGGGTGTTTTTCTAAAGTTGTGGAAAACTGTTTCATGTAGTAGAGCATGAGAGGGACATGGAGCTAGATGTCAAGCCGTTTTGCCTGTCTTCTCCAATATTGGGACCGCGGACGGAGCGAAGACACAAAAATTGGTTTCCAGGGCATGGATGAGACTAGGTGGCTGTGGAGGAAAGGACTGGGATGCACCACAGGTCCTGGGATTGTGATGAAGCTGAAGGATAGTCGCTTGAGCAAGTCTTCCTTTGTAACACAGAAGCCCTGCTGTTCAGATGTTTTGTTTATGCTAGAAAGTTGGGTGTCGTTATCTTGAAAATTATAAATTAAGAGAAGAAATTAACTTCTCTCTTACAGAAACTCTCTCGGAGAGTGACAAGAATCATTAATGGGAAAAGAAAATTCATCAGGGAAACAAATTGAAGTCACGTCAGAAAAGTTTAATGGAGCCATCATAAGCTCGATTTATACTTCTGAATTTGAGATTAGTTTCCACCTGCAAAATGCAATCGAACATAATTGAGACCAATTGTGTTCTCCAGTGTTCTCAACAACAACTTCCTGTCAACAAAGTCAGGGAATGAAGTACGGTACAAGTTTACTTTTCTTTTCCTCCCTCTCCTCCATTACTCCCCCTCTCATGTCTTTACTCCTCTTTCTCATCCCTCTCTTTGTCCCCCATTTCCCCCTTACATTCAAATATTTATGTATTTTTGTATGCATGTTTGTATGTATGTAAGTATGTATGTATATGTGTGTATGTATTCTTCCCCTCAAACACATAAACACATATGCGTATGTGTGTATAATTCCCTCCTCTCTTTCTCTCACGCTCTCTCTCTCTCTCTCTCTCTCTCTCTCTCTCTCTCTCTCTCTCTCTCTCTGTCTCAGTGGACGGTGGCTGGTCCTGCTGGTCTCCATGGTCCAGGTGTTCCCTGTCCTGTGGAGGGGGGCACTACACACGCACTCGAACCTGCAGCAGCCCCCCAGCAGCTTATGGAGGAGACATCTGCCTGGGCCTACACACCGAGGAGGCTCTGTGTAACACCCAGCCCTGCCCAGGTACACACACACACACACACACACACACACACACACAGAGCATACACACACACATGCAGCATACACACACACACGCACACACAGAGCATACACACACACACGCATGCTCCTAACTCCTGTCCATTTGTTGTTTGCAGAGAGCTGGTCTCCGTGGTCGCGCTGGTCCCAGTGTGAACCCACCGGAGTTCAGGTCCGTGTTCGCCACTGCGACGCTCTCTTCCCTACCGGGAATCAATGCTCAGGGAACAGCACAGAGAGCCGGGCCTGCACCTCTGACTCAAACCTGATCCCAGGTCAGTGAGTCTGATAACAGCATAGAGACCGGAGTGTGTGCCTCCCACTTAAACCTGATCCCAGATCAGTAAGTCAGATTAAACGGAAACAGTGAGTCTGATCAGACAGACTGGATCAATCACCATGCAGACCAAGCCATGCATTCTCAACTTTTCAGTTTTTGTCAGCCAAATTCAGGTTAAAATTAACTGCTTTGCTCAAAAGGTACAACAACAGCACTCAACTAGGAACTTGAACCTGCAACCCCTGAGTTACAGCCACATAATATAACCTCCATAACATGCTGCCACTCCAAGACATGAGTCTGCCCATATGAATACATACAGTGTAATCTTCCCAGTATGAATAATGCTGATTAACGCTGGGGAGTCAGGGTGGGAGTGAGTGTGAGGAGGGGCATATGCCATTGACATAGACATCGACAACCTGGTGAAAATGAATTCAATAAACTGGTTATAAAGTGTAAATGAAACTTGTCCACATTTATCTTTGCTATCCCTAGAGCCAGAGGCATAAGGAACGTTATAGATTCTGAAAATGTATTCCCAAACCCCTCCCCCTGCACTCTTCTATTCAGACTGTACAGAATTCATATCTGCTTATTGAGAATGGGAAAACCGTGGCAACGTTGCCCCCGGCACTTCCTGTGATCCAGTCTATGACCATATATGGACCTAACTAAATATATGAAAATTCTGACATAACAATGAGATTCATCTAAATGTACTTTTCTGATCCATGTTTAAGCCTATGTTCACTCTCCTGTTCAGTACCTCGCGGCCTTAACAGTACCTCAAACATGCACTCTTCCCGAAACGGGATACGCTGTGCAATAAAGCATTTAGTTGAAGAGGTTTATTCATCGGCGATGAGAATTTCATGATAATCTGGTTGATTTAGTTTGTGTTTGACAAATTTATGGATCTCATTTATCAGAGTAATGAACATTTTTCTCTCCCTTCCCAGAATCTATCGCACATTCCAGTCTGGAAAAGAGACCATGTGAAGGTAATATTAAACTCATCTATCTGTAAACTCTGAGCTGATAACTCTCAGAAAGGTCCACATATAAATGTATCATACATACATATATGTAATATCTGAAATATTTAGAATTTATTGAAAATATGGAGTTTATTATTATTCATAAAATCTGTTTTATACATGTAATACCACTCAGAGAAATGGAAGAAATTATTCTTTCTTTATTTAACAAAGATATGGTGTTGGAGCCTGAAATTAAAATTAGGTTGTGACATGAAATACTGTGGAAAAACCAAGGATGTGTTTAGTTGTATTTTTGAAGCAAATTTCATGTTGATAACTGCAAAATTTAAATTCTAGGGTATGTCCAACAAACAAACTTTCAGTGTTGTTTTTTTTTTTTTATTGGGGGAAGAAGCCTTATTAGAGTTTTGTTGGATAGTTAAGTTCAAAGATGCCAGTACACAAACACACATTCTTAGGTCAAAGAGTTTAGAGCTGTAAACTTAAGCAAAATGTTTTTATTCCAACTATGAGCTGGGAAAAAAAGGTAGCCAATGATAAACACTTCAGAATAGTTTCAGAAACAAAGCATGTGCTATTTTGCTCTGTTTTGCTGCATCAGACTAAGCAGTGAAACATTTCACAGCTCTGTTTCACACTAATAGGACACCCACAGCACCAGAACAGCTCAGATCTACTCTATTTTTTACTCATTCCCTTTCGCTGTGTCTGCTGATGCAGTGTGCCAGGCTTTATTTCAACTACTGATGAAAATTAAAAGGAGAGAGAAAGTCATTTTTCAAAGTCTCACTCTAAAGATTCTGGTCAGTTTTTTCCCTGACTCTTCAGATTATACTGAGCTTCCAATTTTGATGCTTTGACATATGAAATTTACAAAAACCGTGGCCAACTTTTGGTAAAACTTTTTTTTTTGGCAATATTTTACTGAATGAAATAGCAGTACTTAGAGGTCATATGGGGTTGACATGGCGAAATGAAAATATTCTTCTTCGTATAAAATATGTTAATTGACTGTTGAAAGTAATGTAGTATGTATGCAGAAAATGTGGTTAAGAAGTATTAACCAGCAAATCTTAAAGAAAAATGGCTTCCTGCAAATCCGATCATATTCATCTTATCTATGCAGGAGCTGTAGGAAACATGTGTTACACCTCAGTATACATGGTATTACCACATTTTAAGTTGTCATTAACAAAAATAGTGGCATGTACCCACAGACAAAGTAACGTATTCACTGGCATACATTTTTTTAACACCAAAAGGCTTTGTGGAGTCTATGTACACATAAACACTCACACACAAACACTTTAAATTAGCTTGGAATGAGTACATTTCACTCAGTAGAGCGCATCTAATCCCTTTTTGACTAATATAAACTTAAAAATGAACTTGTTTCAGTTCCACATTCTCAGTCACTGCTAGAGTGACAGAGTAGCTTTCTTAACTTTCAGGCTTTGCCTTCCTGCAATTCGATTGGTGCCAGCTGATTTCTGATGGTGAATTTGATTGGCTGGGGCAGTTGCTTTCCTGCCTTATAGTATTATAATTGGTCAGATTTAGATACTGGTCATTAATAAGCAAAGCTCACCCCAAAGGCATTGACTGGCCATAGTAATAGTACATCAGTCCAAGAAACCATTCAGTTTCATAGCCATGAGGTGCATAATACTATAGCAGCAGAGTTATGACCCTGCCAGGCAAGACTTGACTTATGAACTGTGTCAGAGCTGCATTAAATGGGATTGGATGGGATTCAAAGTCGTGATTGGACTTTCTGTGGCTCGTCCCGCAGACTTTAACTGGTTCCACATGCTGGCCGTGGGTCTGAGCAGCTCCATCCTGGGCTGCCTGTCAACGCTGCTCATCTACACCTACTGCCAGCGCTACCAGCAGCAATCCCACGATGCAACGGTCATCCACCCGGTGACCGCCGCCCCACTCAACACCAGCGTCACCAGCCACAACAACAAGCTGGACAAGTATGACTCGGTGGCCGCCATCAAGGTCAGTTGCTCGGCTGGGGAGAAAGGGGTCCTGGGAAGAGAATCGATCGCGCAAAAGGTCAGTTCCTGTCAGGATCTAGCTGTCCTCCTCAAGACTAATGTAGGCGCTTGTGACCCAGTCGGTAGCAGGCTGTGTGGGGAATTGCGGTGACCCTGCACGATCTTTTGTTGTGTCATCTTTTTTAAAAAAATCATTTAAAAAACTGCCCTCCACTGCTTTCTCAGCATAAAGGAGCTAACTTCTGAAAGACTGCATCAAAAAGCTCTGCAGCACCTCACACGTTAACCATAGAAGACCTTACTAAGCTTACCTAAACATATTTTCATAAAAGTATCCAAACAAATATGGGGGGTACATTTGATTAGCCGCAGAAGGCCTCAGAGAGGTTCCATAAGCAGACTGACATCAGTACAGGGGGTCCTCGACTTACGAACGAGTTCCGTTCCTACGACTTGTCGTAAGTCGATTTTGGACATAAGTCGGAATTTATACCTAAATTATACCTAAGTTAACACCTTAAGTCACTCACACTGTACACACAACACATGAAGGACATATAAAATACAGTAATTAAATTAAACGGTAATAAAAAAAAAGAGTGAACAATTTCTTATCTTTATTTCTGTGGTCGTATTTATGAACCAAACCGCTTAGGTCGAAACTAGGTTTTTTAAATAATGTATGGGAGTGTGTCGTAACTCGAGACCGTCGTAACCCGAGGACCTCCTGTACAGACATGGCATATACCTTTTGTTAGCCACAGAATCACTGAGTTTACACACACATGTGTCCGAAAGAACATATATTTGAGGACACAGAGCCTCCGTTCTCTGTCAGATAAATGTATTTCATGCTCAAGCCAGCTCCTCTCCCTCAGCCTCAGACTCAATCCCAAACAATACAGAATGAATCACTAAAATCAAGCGTCTTCCCTGAGAAGACCCAGTGTGCGTTCAGACTTTTGTTCATTCTTACCAGCTCTTTGATTGGTTGAGTCAGGCGTTTTTGTAGCGCTAAGCTCGAACAAAAGCTCTGCACCCACACCAGCTTTTCTGGGACAAGCTTGGACGCCCCTGGTTCAAATCGCTCTGTGAATAGCTTTGTCACGTCTCTCACCTGTTGAATGAATTAGCGGCCGCTAAGTTGACAGAGATGTAGCTGGTTTGAAAAACGTCTCTGTCAGGCGTGAAGGCGGGGGGATAATTGGGGATGAAATTGACTGTGTATTTTTGAAGCGCATTAGTATGCGTCGGGGCCAATCAGAGGAGCCGTTTGTGCGGCAGCTCCTTCTGAGTCTGCGGGGGCGGGGAACCTTGGGACTGATTCCATTGTTCAGTTCGGATGGGGAAAAGTTTGAGTTTAAAAAAAAAAATAGTAATAAATTGCGTTAGTATCATAACTCTTCAGTACTCTGTGTGACGTGCATAAGACGCCTGATTTTCCCACTAAAATATTTAGTATTAATAATAAGGCACTGCTTAGTATCAGTATTGTGAAAGCATGTGTTCCTCTTATCTCACTATGATTCTGTAAGGTAATAAATTAAGTGTTAAAGTGTATTTTATTTTATGTGTATTACATTGTACATGTTAGATATGAATTATCATTATACAAAATGGAACAATTTTTTTGTCATTTCAGCCTCAATGCAGTTGCCTGCATGAGGAGGTGCTGTTTTGTAATATACTAACAATCGTGTGTACCAAGCACAGCCAATAAGAGCCCTTAGTGACCCAGTGTCATCGAATATATTCAATCATTATTTTTTTCCAAGCAATATTTAACATTTTAATTTATTCCAATGCAATTTTACAGTAACGTAGATAGATTGAGACTGTGCCTGCTTTATTACATTTTGCCTGTAACCAGATTAAATTATTTATTTATGGAAATCTCTCTTTGGCTTGAATTAGTGCCGTCCATGCTCCTTCGAGCAGTTGCCACCGACTCATTTGTCTCATTCCATGGTAAATGTAATTATCTTTTCAAAACGTCTTATTTTCCAACTGTCAAGTGTAATTCTCTCGACTGTAAACTGGGCAATGCTGTACGTAAGGTACACCAGCAGTGTAAACAAAACTGAGGCACCATTTTATTGGCTGTAATTTGCTTTGTGTATCTTGTCCTGCGCTCTGATTGGGTTTGAGGTCTGACATTTGGAGCAGAGTCTGTCCCTGTCATTACATTACATTACAATACAGGTATTTAGCAGACTCTCTTAGCCAGAGCCACTTGCAATGCAAAGCTCATAAACCAGGGCCAGCAGTGTACACAGAAGTCCCAAGAGCCAGAAGTGACAACAAATGGATAGACTAGAACCCTGTAACGAACTCATAGAGGAAAAACACAATGACAACAACAACAGAAACAACGCTATGCTAGCTAAACTTGACCAAGAAATAGTACCATTGTTTACCTATTAAAAAAATAAATAAAAACAGCCACCACTGTCCTACTTTACATGTTTATCTTCTCGGTAGACGATTCTACTGGGACTCTTGACAGTACATAGCATATGTTATGGAGTTATCTATTAATACAGGTAGATGTATTGTACTGAGGCAATTAGGTTAGGATACCTTGCTCAAGGGTAGGACAACAGTGTCCCGCATGGGATTTCAGCCAGCCGCCCTGTCATTGTGTTCCTTAGCCAGACTGTCACACGATCACTTGAAGGTGCAAGGTGCTGGGCCTGACTTGCATGTGATGAAGTGGTTTGTCCTGAAATAGACCAAGAATACAAGCATACAAGAATGTATGAGCAAACTCTCTCCCTCTCTCTCTCTCAGGCGCAGGCACACACACACACACACACACACACACACACAATCAGACATATGTTAGCACACATCCACTTATTAATGCATAAAGCATGTACACAATCCCTTCTCTCTCTCTCTCTCTCTCTCTCTCTCTCTCTCTCTCTGAACTTCCCCAAACTTCACACAAACACTTACATGCGCACACACGCATACACACAGGAAAACGTCTGACCTTCCAAATTTAAGAGAACCTCTGCAGCTCCCAATTCATCAGTTTTTTTCCCATAATGCCTCAGTCCTCAAAGCCTGGATGTGCATCTGTTTTTTGCCTGCATTGCTTACAAATTCTAGTGCACCCTCCCTGCCCCCCCCACCCTCATAAAAGAGAGTAAATAAAAGTGGCAAACTCACTCCTGGGATCATTCTACTCCATTCCTCTTCCTCTTCGCAGCCTGACGTGTCCGTTCTGTTGCCCACGGATGACCACAGCATGTGCCCTCCCTTGGCCTCTAAAATTGGGGCATCCAGTGGACGGGACATTTTCTACTACTAACTACTGACCCCTGTCTGACCTCTTCTGTATTCCGCCCCCTTCCTTCCAGAGAGCTTCTGATTGGTTGCAGGTCTGCTCAGAGTTCTATTTGCAGAAAGCACCCCCCCCCACACTCCCATCTCATGTCATTGGACCAGTCCTTAAGTTGTGACAACACTGTTGTGGCCATTTATTTGTTTGCTTGTTTTTTGGTTGTCACCAGCCTGATTTTATTGTGTGAAATTCTGCTTTCCTTTTTTTTAAGTTGCTTTATCAAATCGATACAGTGCAAGGTCCTAACCATCAGCTACAGCCAGGCTTCCATTCTCATGGTCACTGTATAGTGCAAATAAAAGCACACATTGTATATTCCTCTTGATTCTGATTACTTTTTACATGTATGAAGTATTTATTTTTGAGCTGCTTATTTTGTGAAATTTACCAGAATGCAGCTGGCCTAGTGTACTTTATCACTGGTCCAAAAGAATGAAAAATTGAATCTGTGATAAATGAAAATAATCCAGGAAAATGTGACTTTACAAATGCATGGATTGTATGTTATGTGATCCCTGACTGCCTTATGCAACTCACACCAGAAGCTCAGAGGTCAATCAGGACCTCACTGTCTAGACTCAGCGTTGCTCACATGCTGTTTCTCATTTTTCCCTTTTCAGATTTTCAATAAAAACAACCTGATTTTGGAGGAGCGGAACAAGTACTTCAGCCCCAACCTTGCCGCCAAGACTTATGCCAATTCTTACTTCACGGATCTCAACACCTACGATGACTAGCCCCCATAATTTTGAGTGCCAGGGGTTGGCTCTGTGTCCCACCTTGGATGGATAATGACAAACGACTCTCTTCCTGTTTGCGTGTTTTCGACTCTGTGGCTTCGCAGCAATGTTTCCGGCGATTTCTGTGGACCGTGTTGTTGCAACTTTGCTAGCAGCCCTCCAGCAGAGATGTCCCTCGACTCACAAGCCAGCAAATGGACACCAGAGGTGTTGGGGGTACCCTGAAGAACGCCAGAGAACACATCTTCAGTGACTTTATTTTTAACTCCGTAATTACGACAGTGAGGGTGTTTAGGGGGGTGGAAGACATTTTTAAATAATTATAAAAAAAAAACAACTTAAGAGCGAGATGAGAGTGTTTTTCTGTCCCCCTGAAATTCCTGTGGGGGAAAATCTGAACAGCCTTCTGGGAAATGGTGCTGAAAGATGGCTCCGCATGACTAAACCGAACACGTTGCCTGCTGCCTCGTTTCTGCATGGTTAACTGCGTTCCGAAAGGCACCGGGCCTGCACGGATGCTGCCTGCCAACATCAGAGAAAGGCCTGTTCTAAAAAAAAAAAGTAATAATAAAAGGAACCCAGTGACAAATTCAATGAGGTTTAATGCTACACTGTCAGACAATTTGCAGACTGCAGACGAATGTGCCACAAGGACTAAGTAAAGTCAGAGAATGTAACATTCTTTTTATCAGTCAAAAATTCTATGTGGGTGTGTATTATACTAGTGATGGAAAAAACAGGTTCATGGACTCTATAATGTGTGGAGGTACAGTTACACTGTCACTGATTTCCTTGAGCCAAATTGAAAAGTTTCAGTTTGTCACCGTGAAACGCCGTGATTGGTTCAATCCAGTTAGGTACTGGTAGCAACCGTTAGCTCCATCCATTTGTGATGTCATGAAACTTCATGTTCCATCACTGTGTTATCTCCACCCAAGGATGTTTCATCCTTATTGCCTTTCAGTGACAGTGAGATTTACCCTTTGCAAGGATCCTTCTAAATCTTTGAAGTCAAACTTAGGGCCGTGTGAATGCAGGTTTTCACTCCAGCCTCTGCTCCTGATTAGAAAGCTAGCTCAATTATTTAATGGAGTACATTTAATAAAAATTTATAAACTGATTACATTACTAACATGGCTTTTTCTGGATACCCAAAGCTTTTTACAGTGGAGGGGGAAAACTCAACCACCACCAGTATGTAGCACCTAGACAGGTGAAGCATAGCAGCCATTTTAGGCCAGAACCCACACTCGTTGAAACAATTGGACCGTCAAATTAGACTTAAATCAATCCTAAATTATTAAATTATTCTTGGAAATAGGTGAGTTAGAGCTGTTGATTTGCATCTAATGCGTATGAAGTAACATGTCTAACATGTATTGTGTGATTAGCAGAGTTGACTATGCTTTGTGCTTTAACACAGTGTTACCTACTCATGGCTGGATGAATAATTGAACCAGCATACACACGGCCAAAAGCTTGTGGCAGAAATTGGCCCGCTCAAGTGCTGTCATTTCCCCTCCTTACCTGTGGGCTGCGGACAGATAGGTGTGTCCTCGGTCCGAGGATTCTATCCACAGACAGCTGGAAAAGACAGTCACCTCAGACTGCACCAGAGAGCTGAGGTTTAAATTGGTCTCTGGTGACATGTACTCATATTTCTTTAATGTCTTTGTTGAAAGCGACTGAAATATCATTGTGTGAAAGTGTGTAATTAATTCATTGTCAGCCATATGCCTTCATAACTTTTTATTGGGCCAATTATCACAGTGCTTTGCAGCGCCCAGATTCAGTCCAAACCAAAATGTGCTTTTTGTCCTTGACTCAGAATTATAACCTTGAGAAAATGTTTGTTTGTTTTTCTTTACCATGACGCCATGATTTTAATAGTCTTTAAATGTTAGCAAAAAATGTGAAAGTTGCAACAAAAAAAGGGAACATTTTTGTAGTGTCATGCATATACAAGGTTACCATGAAGTGAGGTTATGGTTGATTGAACCTGGATCTTTAGCTCTGACAGTGCTTCGAGCACAAATTTCATGCATGTTTTGCCATGGCCACTAACAATGGGATTGTGTCTTTAACACTACGGAGAACAACTGATGATCATATTTCATCAGTATACATGTGTTTTCTTATTGTTTGAGATGACATTTAAAAAAAACTTTATCAGAAGTGGTGAGATTAACATGAAGATTGCAGGAGAACTCCTTTCTGTGGAGACTGACAGTTGATTATGTGACCTGTTTCCTAAAGGATTAGTCCTTCCTTTTAAACAAAATTGATTCATGACTTATCCATGATGCTGTTAATTAATCCAGATTCTTTAATCTTACCAAACAATGTGTATTCTCATCATTTGGTGAGATATGCTGTCAATTATTAGCATTTAGCATTGCTGGTAATCAAAATGAATGTAATCGAATAAGACAGAGTTTATTGTCATATTGGTTGTTTGCTAAAAATATCAAATATTTATTCTGATAATGGATAGAAAATGTGAACAGCAACATTATTTTGTACATAAATCTGAAGGTATAATATTTGGTGTATAGGTTGTACTGGGAACCTTCTTATTCTTTTTAGAGTATGATAATAATTCTCTAATAATGTTGCGAGGCTCTCATTCATTTTTGTAACAGAGACTAAAGATAAAGAGAAGAACTGTATCTGCCTGTATATTCCAACAAATAATGAGAATATGCAGGAGAAAAACCGTCTGGACCAATAAACAGCATTGTTGAAGTTGTAAATCAATATTGGAAAGAAAAAAAAAATCCATACTTTTCCTGAAAAGCCTGACAGTGATTCAGTAGAAAGTTCTAACCAATTAACCTTTTGTTTGTGTTCGTCCAACAAATTAATGAAAAGCGTTTCTAAAAAAACATTGATTATATGTATAAACCTTAATTGATTTTTAACATCTTTTGTAACGATGTAGTTTTATTGTGAATTTAAACAAAAAAAGTGTTTGTTTCTTAGAAAATAAATATTAAGTTGTAAGTGTGAAATGTGATTTTTGGTGGCCAATCCTTACTGTTCTGGAGGAAAGAACGCGAAAAAGAGACAGTGCTTTTCAGTAAGTGCTATGAAGCAAATGTAATGGGACTACACAGCTACTATGTATGCATTCATCAAGCTCGATCTCCACCTGGGTAATATTTTTTTTTCGTACATCTTTGCCCGTTCGTATACAAAAGACAACCTTCAGTTAATCAGTGAAATGAGATGTCACTGATTAAGGCATAAATGCATTTGAGATCTGCCAATTCGTTTGTGCTGTCAGATTTATTAATACATTGTCGGTGTTCATAGTGACAATAAGATTGGACTTTTACCAGAGAGAAAAAAAAAAAGCTAATTGTATTCTAACTCTTATTCAGGCTACCAGGAACCTGTCAGAGAAGGCTGTAATATACCTTCTTAAAATAATAATCACCCATATTGAATAATGAGTGTGCGGAATTGGAAAGGAAGTTGGTGAAAATGTGACACCAGGCATAGGGGGAATTGATGCGGAGCGGGGCTGGGGATCGTGGGGTTTGGGGCGGGCAGGTGGGGGGAGTGTTTAGGGGAGGAAACGTAATTAGTGTTGCAAATGAATTGTAATGGGGATGGAGCGATCACGTAGCCGAGTTACGGAGGTGACCTTTCGAGTTAAGCATATGCCAGAGTTAATAATGTTGACAACACTAGACCCGCGGATCGGTCAGGTCCTCACAGCTGAATTATCAACGGTGGAAAGAAAAGCGACGTGACTCAAACGGACATTATGACACGCGTTCCTGGTTCCTATACAGGTGCGAGCCACCGTATTCGATGTTTTATTTAAATGTGTAGCTACAGCACCTCTAACAGCAGTGGTGCCCAGTTTTATCAGCATTTGTTGACTAGAATACTGTATGCATTTATTAATTGTAAATGTGTAGTTATGTCATTTTCATAACCACTGGACTCACTGTGCACATTATTTTCAGAAGCCAGTTGCAGTTTCGCAAGACCTCACTCACCTTTGTGGTTGCAGCTTAGTTTGAGCTTTAAGGTTAAATTTTACAATGAATGTACATGAGACCAAATAATACTGTTATTTAAGCTCTTGTTGAAAGTGGCATTGAATTTGGTGGAAATTTGTCAGGGTCCACCATTGCTCTTCTTTGTGTCCATCAAAATGCTGAGTTCTGATTGGTTCAGCTTTATCCTTTGCCTTTTTCTAAGCTTGCTTTCTGAAGTGATTTGTTTCCGCAAACTTTTTTTTTGGGGGCAGTGGCAGAATCCATATGTATCCCATTTATTTGTGATCCATGATGTACTGCTTATGAAGATGCAATTAACATAAAGTGCAGTTGCCATCATATTTTAATAAATATGCCTGACCTTTAAAACACTAGTTTGCCAAAACTAGCAAAACAACCTTTTGTTCTCAGAGGGTCCTTCATCGACCTTTTAAAACCATGGAGTTTCCGGGTGGTACATTCAGGGAAAGCACTTGTTCCTAGTGCAGTGGTGTGTCCCCAGGCTCAAACACTGACTCCTGACGAGGCAGACAGCCCCATAGGGCTGTGTGTGATTGGCCGCATCATCACCAGGAAGTGGCCGTTTTTTAGCCAACAGTATATTACCTGTCTCACTGGACGATTGCTTCTCCACTGCAGTGCTATAGAGGTGGAGTAGTCCAGGACATGGCTTGAGTCACAACTTGGAATCGAGCACCCAGGACTTTGGTGATTCATAGATCTATTTGTCCATTATGACTTTGGTTTCAGGGTAAGCGATTGTGAGCGATCTGATTTAGAATCAATATGAATAACCTTTGAGAATAGCCATGGAGGAAGTCAGACTGAAGTTTCAGTGTGGAGACGCTGGAGATGTGACTCAGACCTGACTACGGTGACTCAGACTTTGGGGATCCAACACAGACTTGAGGCCCAAGTGACTCAATTGCCTCACTGCCCCATGGGTCTTTCAAGGACGTCCCTTTTGCATAACAGGCACAGTCATCTAATAATACCTATTATTCTATAACTTAAGAACAATTTTTTGCTTCTTTATGGGCTGTCAATGTTACAGTGAAACTTTACAGTGTAACATTTTCGTCTTGAAATCTTATTACGCAGCTATGTCTACACATATGTTCAGTTGAACGTATGTGTATCCACGCGCAAAATAAGTGCAAGACCAACCGTAACTAAATGACCCGTTTTGATAAGTATATGTACTTAATATCCTGTTCCGTTCCTTAAATTTTTTTAAAGCAAAATGTAAAAGTTATTGTAAATAGAAAACAATAATGAAAAGACTATCAGAATATTCTTCCTGATAATAACTAACAGGGTCATCATTTGAGGGGGTGTTTTATCATCCTCTCCTTCTGCTTATTTCTTATCTTCCTAAATTGAGACCAGTTGAACTCATTTGTCAAAGCAGATTAGGTTTCAGGTAGGTTATCTTGGATGGAACTGTAATTTTGTAAGGAATATTAAAAGAGTCTTGGCAGCAAATATTCACACGTCCTCGATCGGTGACCTTGTGCTTCATGTCTTTTTAACATATCTCCTCAAGATGTTCTCTTTCTCTCTGCTACTTTTTCCCACTTGAGGTTTTAGTAAAATATTATTTCATGTGTGCTGTCTGCATTTCATTAACACAAATTTAATTGAATGCTGGGGATCAATATTTCATAACAAGTCAGAAAAGTTCCCGGGACTCATTAACGGATTTTTACAGAACATTTGCTCGAGTAAATAATATCTAGAGGCTACTGGCTGTGATCCCTAATTGGTGTGTATGTGTGTGTGTGTGTGCGTGTGTGTGTGTGTACGCATGCACGTACAAGTGTTTGCAAGCCTAGGAGTGTGTACATCACATTACAGTCCAGTAATTTATGATTGACCGTTACTTAGAATAACTTACCACCAACTTATGTGATAGAACGTAGGTGCATTCTCAATAGTTAAGAGCATCACTGGTTCATGGCCCAGACCATAGAATACAAGTGCAACAACACTGGAGAACTTATGGAATAAACTGTATATCTGGATTTGGCAGAAGAGAGAATTATGAAAAGTGTGTGTGTTTGTACCTTAGTCTTACATGCCTGTGTGTGTGTGTGTGTGTTTGGAGTGGGTTCTGAAAAAAATATTAACACTTTCCTAAATGTGTTTTCTTCAAATGTGGACAAAGCAAATGGTTAGAGTAAATAGAGGTCCCAGCCCACAGAGCCAGTCAAAAAGAATACAGCTCGGTGTGTGTCCACCACACCACTTCAAGCTGTGCCCTGGGAACCCAGGAGTGAATTAAATACGCCCCTGTCAGACACAGGGAGGCTGAAAGAGAAGAGGTAAGTGGTTTGGGGGTTATCTCAGACATTTGCAGAAGCCCCTCCAAGGGAAAACTCAAAAAGAACAATCCAGAAAGCCTGTCTGCACTTCTCAGCCACGGCCCTGGGCTACAAGGGACAAGTATTGATTTTGCTTTTAGTTGGGTTTGAATAGTAATTGGATGAACAGAGCCCAATAAATCTTCACTTCAGAAGAGAGGACAGGAGACAGTGCACTTTAGGCCAGTCATTAAGCCTTTAACACCGGCATTCATGTTCATCGCTGGCATTGCTAAACGCTATCGATTGATTGGCATAATGCAAATGTTGTCTGTTTCGCTTGGCAACAGCAAGGTAAAAATGAAGCGTTGATTTCATTTGTTAACATTTAATAGAGGCAGAACGTCTTTCTACAAAAAAGGTTGACAAGTATTTTAGGCTTATTATATGAAAATGATTTACATATAGTTTAGAGGTGTCCCATGAGCATCCAGATTTGATTTGTTTAATGTTGTGTCTGTATCAAATAGAGCTAGGGTATTGCCTGTTAAAACTGATACAAGCCGAACGTAGTTCACTAGACTTGGAAAGTGTATTGACAGCAGTGTGTCACAGTATCTTGTATGACCTGACTATATCTTAAAAATAAATTCATTCAATTTGATTTGAAACTTGTATGCCTTGAAATGATCAGTGAAGGTCATAACAGTTTGGTAATTTTTATAGGCTAGATTTTTTTATTAAATTAATTCTGCAAGCATACCAAAGACTGTGTCTTAGCATGGAGCTGCTCGGAAAGCTAATCAACCTCTAATAAGTCTAAAACTACTGAAAGTTGCTTTAACCTGTCCTACATACATTTTGGAGTGGTAGTCAGTTTGAATCTTAAATTAGAAGGAACTCCTGAAAATCTCATTTTAGCCCCGTTTTATCATGCTGTTTTATTTTGACACGAAAAGATTCCATTGGCAGATGGTTTCAGGTTTAAAGACAGAAACTTTTTTTGTATATAATGTCAGGCAGGAGTTGAGAAGTTCCTCCCTTTGGATTTTGTGATAAATTTCACAGCTTTAGATAGCCGATAATGAATAAATGATATGGACCAAGAACAGCTCCTTCAGGGATCTCAGTTCATCTACTGCAGAGTTCAAACCATACATTAACAGTTGCCACACACCCCTGAACCGTATTCATTTGATAGGATAAAAACCATTCAATACCATTAACTTGTTGGAACTGTGGTATGACTAAGCCCACATTGTTTTGCATAGCTTGTCCAAATTAAATGCTACTTTTTTCATTGCAAACACTTTTTTTAGTATTACTTTTGCTGAACTTGCTGAACTTGTTTGTAAAGAAAACAATTAATTCCTGCATTATATTGTTAAAAACAAAAGTTGGTGGAAGCCAGGCTTTTGTTAATTTGGACCAATGTCAAAGTCCTTTTTTTTCCAAGACCACAATACACTGCCCCGGCACTTCCTTTATCCAAAAGCGACATTTTAATAAAGATTAGTCCACTAATCTTAATGACACTCCGCGTAAACAGTCTCTCAGTAATTCCTAGGTTTTTACAGCTTGAGCAATTTCTCACTATGGGATAAAACAGTTAAGGTAATTATGATTCTGCTTCTCAATTGCAACTATGTGTTATCAAATGTGATTATTTTCTCTTAGGCAGCGCAGTTCTGTAAGCATTCCAGTGCAGATTCCAATCTCCGTGCTAATTAAATCTGCTTACCCCCTAGCGACTTCAGCTGTACACTGTACTATAAATGTAACAAGCCAGACCTGAAATCTCTCATTTTTTCACAACGTGTTGCCAAAGGAATTACAGACTCTAGGTTGTCTCTTACGTCTTCCCTGAAAAGACGAGACATGCGTGTGTTATCAGACCAGCCAGCTCATCTTGGCTTTCTGTGACCACCAGCAGTGGCCTCAATGCCTGGATCCACAAAGAGATTGTCCAGTGCTGAATGTCTTCTTTGTCCAGAATATTCTTACATCTCTAACACAGGAATTTGCATTTAGTGAAAGCCTTTATCGAAAGAGGTTCACATTTTTACACAATCCTCAACTATACAGCTGGATGTTTACTGAAGCAAGTCAGATGAAGTGCTTTGCTGAAGGGTACAATAACCAGGCCTTACCTGGGAATCGAACCTGCAACCTCTGAGGTCCAACCCCAGCTCCCGGGCAAGTGAGCATTCATGGTCATGCACTTTGGCCTTAGTCACCCACACAGCAAAACAAGAACAATAGAAGTGATTGGCTGGCATGGGATGATGTCACTTTCTGCAGTGATGTAATTGTGAAGCAGTACCTTCTAATTCTTCTGAACTTCACTTCTGTTGCTAAGGCCTCACTCTGGCTCTGTGATAGAGAGGACAGCACTGTGAAGCACAACGCAAAATAATAGGCCCACACCAAAGCTTATTCAGGCAGAATTTTTAAAAAGAAATTTTAAAAAAGCAGGATATAAAGCAAGCAAGGCCTACCAAAGCCATACTTTTCATATAGCAAGGGAAATCGTGTTTTTAAGCTCAATTTTATTCCTTCTTTTTAAAAATTAGGCCAAATATTTGTAACAGGACAATTCCGTCCTTGAATCATTTTTTAAAAATAGATTTTTAGATTTTTTTAAGGAACTGAATTGATTCAAGGAAGTATAAGCAAAATTCATGGTTTGAGCCAAGTCACGATTGAAACCTTCTCATTCCTGTATATTTATATGAGTTCTGTCCTGTCCAATAGGGAAAGGCTTTGCCAGGTTATTTTTTTAGCAGAACTTTGTGCTAAAATTCCTCCTCAATGAGTTCTGCCAATCTGATCCTACTGAGACCAACTTGCAGATCAATTCTCTGCATGTAAAGTCACACACTATGAAATTAGTAGTCTTGGCTTATAATTTCAGGAATTTCTCCACAGGCCTTGCTGCTCAAACCTACGTTCCTTTCACAGCTTCCCACTCAAAACCGGGTAAGATATTAGTGTCCGTTTTCTTCTGCTCTCTTCCCTACAGTTTTTTTCCCTCAGAGTATCGTTGATGTTCAAATGTGATTTATTGTACCCTATATCATGCATGTCACATTCAGGATTAATAGTATTGTTCTGATAAGCATGTCTAACCATAGAGTCCTGTTTTTTTTTCTTTTTCAGCAAATTAGAAAGATGGCTGGACATTGTGTGTGAGGCAGGAGGTCCATCAAAGTATGGATTGCATTTTGTGTCCTATTCCCTTATGGCCTGAGTGTCACATTAATTAATTAGGTGTGTCTAACAAAAGGCAGGAACCCATGAGTGAGGCAGTGACTGTAAACTTTCTCACACTTATCTTATTCATTCTTGTGCGACCTACTAATGAACAAAACAGCGTTGATGCATTATTAATTTTAAAGAAATATGAGAAAAATTATGTAAAGTTACTGTATTGTTCAAACCCACAATTAACTGAACGTGCTTTAATTAATTCCAGTGAAGATCAGTCAGTTTTTCAAGAACATCATGTAATTTGGAGGAGGGGTTGGAGAAAGCTGTTCTGCTTTAAATTTTGACATTAATAATACAATGTTTGGTGTCCTCTAACTTTCTTTCCTGAAGGACCACAGGCTGTGTTGAGGTTTACAGTAAAAGATAAATACATACTTTCTTTTTGCACCATTTATAAACATATGATTTTGAGTTTTAAGTTTAACAACATGGAAGTAGCTTGTTTTTTGTATTCACCAGTCACATCTGGACCGTTTCAGGCCAAACATTAAAGAAGCAAAGATGTCCTCTACAGAGAGAGGAAGGTTACAAAGAAGTAATGTAGGTCTGATTCCAAAAAGCATTTTCATCAATAACTGAGAAAGGAAAAATGAATCGGGGAAAAAAGGAGAACAGCAAAATCTTTTTTTTTCAACTATCATTACCCCTATTTTTAAAACTACCATTACCCCTGTTCCCAGTAAAAAACTAAAGGCAACCCTGTGAAAAATACAGACTCATAGCTGTGACTTGAGTTATAATTAAAGTCTGGTATCAAAACGGTTGTCTGACATTTAGATGAACTCATTTAAAATCTTCATACAGGGCCAACGGGTCAGTCAATGACACACCACCTTTAGGTCCCCACTCAATATCATAGCACCTGGAGTCCCCTGGGTAACATTCCTTTCAATTTTGCCTTCAGTGCGTCTATACCTCTGGGACATTTCGCTAAGCTACACGAGTCAAAAATTAACCAGAATATGATTTATCCAAATTGTACGTTCTTAAGGACAGGTGCCCACTGCATGATTTTAGCACCAATTTAGGCTTCACAACAAGACAACATCTCCAGATGTTCAGCCACCGATCATGCCACCATCTTGATTATTGGCGTTGGTGTAAACAACGCTGCCACTTAAGACAGGGATCTTGACTTGATCTTGTACTTGGGCAGTACATACAACCTTCAGAATCATCCCCAGTGATCTACCGCCTGTTCTGCCATCATATTCCACCTGTAGAATACTCAGAAAACAGCAGAAAAATTATTGTCACATTATTCTCACCTCCAGTTTTCTTTTTCTCCAGCAAACAGGTGAGGCCTGTTGCCAAAAACCAGAACTGCACAGTTCTAGAATAGCACCTGGCTCTGAGAAGCACATATATCTCATTCACTATCCGTGATCACAATGCTGCTACAGACTGAAGATTAATGGGTGCAAATGGGTGTGTCTGCAATATGTGTGCTGTCTTTTCTGTTTTTCTGTCATGAGGTACGCTAAGACCTTTTTCAAACAGCTGTTTTAAATGATGAGATCAATATTTTTGCATTCCGATAATTTGCTGACCTAGAGGTGATCGATTTCAAAAACATTTGTTAACATAACGGCAAAAGAGAAGGAAAATAGAGGACAACAATTTTTGTTGATTTATTAGTATCTCATTTTCATATTTTGAATTATAAAAAAAAAAAAAAAATCACAGCAAGTCCAAGAGGTGGGTGTTGACTGCAGTAGGCAGTGAACCATGGAGAGGTTGGCAGCTCTGGGAGGAAAGAGAGGGAGAGAGAGAGACAGAGAGAGAGAGGGAGAGAGAGAGAGAGCGGATGTAGGGAGCAGCTGGGGCCTGTAGCTGCAGAAGCACCTGCCGAGCCAGATGTCTCCCTCGGGCAGACATCTATGGTGGCATCCGTCCTGCTGGCTCGGCGCTCAGTATCGCCCCCACTGCTGGCACGGGCACATTGCGGCCTTTTTTAATACGGCAAACACACCACCCTCTGTCTGTGAAAATGCTACATTCACTAACTGTTTTTAGGTCACTCTTCATCTGAAGAGTCCGGTTTCACCATTGCCACCGACTAAATTAAGGTTATTGTCGAAGAGTAGTTAGCGAGCGGAAGGTGAGGAGGCAGTAAAAAAGGTGACAGTCTGTCTAACTAATGAAATGAAAAGTAGAAATAGAATATTAGATTCATGCACTTTTAAGTACATCCAGATGTGTTGATTGGAAGTAATTTGAAGCTTCAGTTTTAGTATTCACAGCAGTTTGACATTGAAAGGCAAGAGTGGTAACTGAAATCTGCTTGCCATCTATTCACTGTTTAAAAAGACGCATTTAACTAATAAGTGGCTTTGCATTAAAGAAATAATTGGACTTGTGTGGCCAATTGATATAGGTAAATTCATCTCCAAGAGCTGATACTGGATCAGTGTCATTTTTAACATTGTGTAGGCTATGTCAGATATCAGACTCTTATATGAAACTTCATGAAATATGACTAAATATTAATATCTAATATGAAAATATTAAACTTATTAAACTTAAGTTTATAGTTTTATTATAGTGTACCATGACTACTGTAATTTCTTTCTTGGTACTATGTTCAAAATACTAAAACCATGTGACACTTTCTAAATCTGTCATACGTAATTTTGCTGTGTTTTGTCTTTGGACATAGGCTCCATTAGTTTTAGTTTACCAACCAATAAATAAATAAATAAATGTGCATTATTCAATAATGAACCAAAACAATCTTACCTTCTTTCCTTGGACCTAAACAAATGGTATTCCTTTTTAGTTCTCTGTTAATCATAGAAGTGGGAGAAGGCTTGTTACTCCTCTGGAGATGAAGAAACCTCATCCCCATGGCAACAGTGTCAATTGCCTCTGGCAGGAAGTACAGTGGCTACAGTTCTGATATGTAAATCCATAGCTTTGGCATTAACAAAAACATAGCATGAAGTAAAAATAGGAACACATATGCAACTCCTGCCTTCAGCTATAAGGGAGAGGGGGTGCAGAGTATGGGTTTGCGGGACTCTTTCTGGGGTTTTGTAGAAGTAAACACAAAATGACTGTTTGACTGATGAGTGTTGAGCGTGCACACTACCTGCAAAAACATTTTTTGGCACACTCACATCCCACATTTGTGACTGTAAGAAGTGTGCATATGTCACTCTTTGAAGTCTTTATGGGTAGCTTTAGCCCTGAAGAATAGTAAAACATGATGGAGGTTTAGTGTATTTCTATGTTTTTAGAGATGTTTTTTTTTTCTTTGCACAACTTTACCCCAAAGGCCTGCGAGAGCTGTCTGATATGATATGATTCCTGTTTTACACACCCAGCAGGCTTACAAGATACCAACACAATTCAAACTACTTCTTTGCACAATTTTGTCTTATACATATAACATATTTATATTTGTTTTATGACATTGTGTACTGTGAGGTAAAGTACAGCTGCAACAAGACTCATTGTGCCCCGCTAGAACCATGTTGACTCATAATAACACTTTTTACTTTTCAGCAAAAGGACCAGACTGGTTCATGAAGCTCCGATCCCACAGCAGAACTGGAACCAGTCTGGCTCATTTATATCCATTTTCCACTGTAATTCTAGAACCAACATTGTTCGATATTCCCCCTTGTCCGTTACAGAACTTGAACCAAGCTGGCACCTTATATCCCTGTCTACCTAAAGAGCTGGGACCAGGTTGGCCCATTAAACTTCTTTAATTTGAGAACAGCCACCAATGAAAAGGTGTCTGGTGGGTTCACTGTGTGTCACCCAAATAGAGTTCTTTCTAATAGGAAATCCCGAATCCCATTTATAACAAAAGGCACCATGGGATCAGTCATGAATACTAATCGTTTCTATGGCACTGCATAGACAGAGGCGTGAGGGTCTGGTGTGGTTAAAATAACTTTTCTCTGTTTTATGGAAGGCTGATAAGTGATAAACTATGTGACCGTTAGCCTTATCAACAAAGTACACAGCAGCCCCTTATATTAAAATGGAAATGGCTGATTCACTCACATACATGCACTCTATATCCTATATAATATCCCTTTCTCTCAACATCTCTCTTTTCCCCTCTCAGATATCGGACCACACAGGCAGACAAGCACAAAACACTCCGTCGCAAAACAATACCGATTGCTATCGACTGGCGGGGCGGAGGGAATTGAAACGGACCGCATGGCTCACGGCTGAAATGGAAGCGTTTAGCTTTGATTCGGACAAAGCATCCCGCTGACAAAATGGGGATTGTTATCTCTTATCAAAGCGAAAGCAGCGAAGACTGACAGACCGTTTAGAAATCCGAAGTTCAACAGTGTATAGCCGCGCGGGCAACAAGCCTTTGAAAATCTGCTCGCGCAGTTCACCCAGGCGCGCGAGACTCAGACAGCGCTTAAACAGAGATAAACTATTGTTTCATTTGTTGCAGTTGTTGTGGCGCTGTTGTGGAGAGCTTTTGTCAATAGTGCCTGGTGATGACAAAAGCATATTGTAAACATGTTGTCCGGGTGTGCAATATGGAACGTTCAGATTTTTATACTTGGGGTGGGGGGGTACAAGGTGACCGGAAAATAATTTGTGGAACCAGTGAATTGTTTTGTTTTACACAGTGACATTGCAAGTAATCATGAAAACAGAAAACAGATAATTGTTGTTGGCATATACTGCAGCTCTCCGGGACCTGCACTGAGGAACACTGATAGAGGCATATAGTCCCCTTGGATCACTTGAATTTCCTATATTCACGTATCTCAACGAGATGCAATGGAGGTTGGACTTCATGCAAGGAGATTTACATCTTGTTTTCATCTTTTGTCACTTTCATGCTGCAGTCACGATGCTAAGAGAGCTGCAGTGTTGTTTGCTGCCTAATTTTGAGATGTCAGTGGTCATTATTTGAGACATGCCAGGGATAACGTTTTAATTTTTGTCAGTACTTTTTTATACCATTCTGAAAGTAGGTCAGAAGTTTCAAAATGTAACAGATTTAGGATTTTAATAATTTAACAAGGAGTAACGTTACTGCATTTGCATAAAGTGTTTAGTGCAGCACTGATTTTAGCAGTCTTAATAGTCATCTTGAGCTGTAAACTTCTAAAAAATAATTTATTCTCTGCCTACCCACTCTGAAAACCAGGCCTAATCTGATGAATTCCTGGTTTACTACACATATAATTTATTTTTTTACTCATTCAGGGCTAACGGGGCTAACCCATTCAAGGCTAATATATGAGTGTATGACATATGTTCAGTGTCCAAAACAAGTATTGGGACCGTGAAAACAAATTTGTGATTCTTTTTGTATGCTTTAAACATTTGGTTTCTTAAACTTTGTCTTATCATACAAATTAACAGAATGTCACCTTTTATGTGTAAGAACTGTATGCATGTATATTTTACCATATTAAAATGTGAGCACTTCTTATCTTCAGTTCTCCCATTTTAGGTGATCATAAATATTGGGACAAATTAACCTAAATTCATCTATAATCAGTTGAAGGCTGTTTTTCATGGCATATTTCTTGTAAACAACAGCTGTGCCCAGCCTGCTGCTCGCTGCCATCATTGGTTTATTTTATTTAGATAGTTGAAATTCCTCTGCTGCAGCTACACTGAGCTATGGAACACTGTAAGCCAAAAAGTTTTCCATCCTATCTTCAATATATATTGTATATATTCTAAAAACCGTATCATTTTCTTACCTGAGTACGCAGGAAAAATAGCAAATTTGACTTCACTGCCCCAAAACTTGAGTGTTCACACCAACAGATGTCCATTGATTTCTTTAAAGTGCTGCAATTTTTTTTTAATGTTTTGGAAGTGTGCTGGGATTATATTTTGTGTCTGGGACTGAAGCCTGTGAGATTCCATGGGTTTTACAGCCCACTGATCTAAGGAGGGCCTGGTCAATACTGAATCTCTACCTCATCACCCGTTAATAGCCCTTGATTTATATTTATGACATATTGACAGCCTCCTGGAAATTTTTATACATTTTTTCTCCCAAAAAAAAATCAATACCATCTCCTCTTTTCATTTGACCTGTAATTGTTCCGTACAGTCTCGGTAATAAAAGACTGCTCTCAAAGCACTTAAGATGTTCCCTCTGAAGTGTAAATGTCTAGGATTCTTTTCAGGGTTATGGTTTCAGCCATGTTATTGATAGCCCAGATAAAGTTGTGCTTTTGCAAACTGCTTTACAACTTTGACACTTTAATCCAGCTATCGATTATGCAAAGCGGCTCCTTTCAATCCAGCATTCAATTCATCTACATAAAATGGCGCATATTCACATATTCTGCGTAAAAGGAGAAAGCAGCCATTTTAAAATATCAATCTGGCAACATCATTGACCTTTTACTGGACAGGAAACCAATTGGTGACAACCTCACGCATTCAGTGAAGCCGGTTCTAATCTGTCATTTCTTTGTAATGCAATCATTTCTTACTAATAGAAAGATATGACTTTGTATTTCTGTTTAGTTATTTCTTATAATGATTTGCATTTGAAAGAGATTAATTCTTATCGGTGAAAAGAGATGGTATTTCAGTTTAGTTATTCCCTGTGCTACGGGTTGTCGTGTTCTGATGGGGACAAAAAGCTGTTCTTTACAACTTAGTTTATACTGAGATAGTATCTCTGAAATGCTGAATTTGACAGCTAGTAATTGTTGGGAAAAAAAACAGGAATGGAATCATGAGTGAAAGTTAGAGAGTTGATTGCATCCAGTCCCAGGTCAGACAGCGGTCCACCCACCTGTGAGTCACACTTTCAGCCCTGATAATGACACTCACTCACAAAGCATATTTACAAGAAGATGCATAGCACTCATAGATAGAGAGAGAGAGTGCTGCATAGAAAAGGGTCCTCATAAATACACCAGATAAGTTATATAAAAGACAAGAGAATTAAAAAATAAATAATAATTGTAAGGCAAATTAATTTGGTAAGTTTAATATCAAGTCTTTGTATCTTTTGTATGCTTTCTATGATGCACTTTGTTACATAAATTAGGTTTTTAGTTTTTAGTAGTATTGCTGTGCTATACTCTGACATCAACTGATAGGAATCGTTTAGGTCAGGTGTGTATTCATGGTGAATGTGAAAAGATTAGGATTAGTGGTGGATAGACTGAGATCAGTGAAGCAAGAAGCACCTGGAGTAGATTACTAAGCCTCTGGAAGACTTCATAGCTCCATAACTGAGCTCCATGACAAAACAGCATGTCTGTCCCCAAACAACACCGCTGATGAGGTTTACCAAAGGATTAGTGAGAGATATAAGAGACGGAGCTGATTTCAGACAATAACATGCTTGCAGCTTACAGCCTTTGAGTGGTCCCAAGCTGCAGGTCTGTATTATTATTAATTTTCATGACATAAAACACAGGGATCTTTGGTTTGCAGGCAAGCCTTCTTGGCCAGAAAATACACAAACTAACAATTTAATGATAAAAAAACACACACGCAAGAGGGGAACAAGCATGGTTTGTGGCTCCTCTTCTATCTCTGCGGTTGGGGCCATGTATTGAAATACCACGCTGTTGATGCCTAGGGTCGCCCAGTCAATTATGTACCACCCACTGAAAAGTGAAATAAATGTTTACTCTCCAGTGCAAAACCACAGATGCCTTAGAAATGTACACCTTTGATATTTACTTTAATCTTCAGCTTTAAGTCTTAAATGGGGAGTCTAATGACAATTTGTGGTAAAAGCGAAACAAAGCAGAAGCTGGAAGATGTGACGGCAAAATCTGAAACATTTCAAACCCGGTTTCAGTTAGCCACTGACAAGTTCATTAAGTGTGTAAAAAGTAAGTAAAAGTTTGAGGGAGATGGCATGGGAGGGGTGGTGTCCTGACTTAAAGGGATGACAGCGTTATCAAAAAGGACCAAAGCATGCCATGCAAAGATGTTTTCAGATCTTTCTGGGCATGATGAAAGGGTGAATCTGGATGCGAAAGACTCTTTTTTGAGAGCGCCAATTCACTAGTGTTCCAGCCAGTAAATGACATGCAGGTAAAAGCCATTCCAAGCTATTTCTTGCATCATTTACTTGAGGAATGATGTAAAGCAAACTGGGTTTTCAGAGTGTGTTGTCTGCAACACGCCTTGGCATTTCGGTATGCAAATACTCAATCTATAAATATTATAGCCGGCCAGACATTCCAAGATTTTATTTTTTCACTGGCCCAGTTTTATGCTGCATGAAAATATTCATCCTGTGTGTGTGTCTAAGTGTTAGTATATGCTCGTATGTGTGTGTGTGTGCGTGCGTGTGTGTGTGTGTGTGTGTTGGCATGCATGTTTGTATAGTTATATGTGTTTGCGTGTCATAGCCCATGAATTTACAAATTGAGATGGTGTTCAGTTGAATTACCAAGTAGCACATCTGCAAAGCTGCAGAAAGCAGTGAGATGTGTGAGAATTCATGTTTAATGTCATTTCTGCACTTATTTGTTTTAAATATTTATGCAGATACATTAAAACTTTTTCACCTCTCTTGCAAGCAATTTCATATTTCTGTACTTTTCCAAGCATCCAAATTAGTAAGCAACGAAAACACACTTTCAGGGTTCCCGAGATACCAGTAATCATAGACTGTCAGTCACTGCAAACATTAACCTCTGTCCTCTCTCTCATCTTATTCAAAAGCATAACTGTCTGATATGACTATATGGCCACACAATAAATTTTGCTTATTAGGCTATTCATCCTTTTCTCTGTTGGAAAAAAAAAAAAAACTTTTTCTTGAGATGGTGAAATGAAAAAAACTACACGCCAAGTACACAAGGTAGCATTGTTTTTGAAACAGTGCTTGATGAGTCTATGTAAAATACATATGACAAAATGTTTGTTTTTGGCGTTGCTTTGAGGTCAATAATGCCGTAGGTAGATGGATTTAGTAAGGTTTGTATTGCCAGATGTTGACATAATACGCTTGGTACATGAGGTTTTTTTCATACTTACAGGTTTTTTAGGTGAGATTCTCAACAATGTCTTTTTGAATTTTAATTGTTTTCAATGAGGTATGAAACGCCATATGGCGTTTAATTAATCAGTATTTTGTACTGATTTTTATTTTAAAATAGTGAATTAATTGTTAATTAGGGTAAAATACCTAAATTATAAGGATTTCGACTGCCCTCTGTTGGAGACTCTCATACACCATCAGAAATATATTGCTGTACTTGAAAAGCCAACTGAACTGGTCGCTCGTTCACATAATTAAAAGAAAAACAAGCACGGTGTTCTGTGTTGATGTTGCGTCTGCATTTATCCTTTCAACAATGCAGTGGTCACATAAATTGAGCTTTAGTTTAAACGTACGCTTTTAAAATGTAAATTAAAAAAAAAAAAAAACAGAAGAGTTAGTCTAACTAGTTACTTCTTCCAGTACAATTGCACCTCAACAAAAACATTGTATTCTAATAATCTACATACAATAAATAATGTGCATATAAGAGTTTCAGTAGAAAACGTGATGTGGACTTAAGACCAAGCCGTCAACTATTGGTAGTTTCCACTGGGATTCCCAAGTGAAATATAAAGCCCAGCTCATAGGCCGATAGATTTTTGATATGTAGGATGCTGTCAGAACGTTACGTGGGTTGGTGTAATGTCCGTTATGGTGTTATTATTCCAGTGATGTTTGGCCTGTGGAAACAAATGTGCTGTACCAGTTCAACGATCCGCATTGTTTTTTTTTTTTATTTTCTTAAGCACCAACTTGGAGGCAAGCCGAGTTACCAGCATCTCTGCCAGTTGGGAAATCATTGAACGAGCTTCTACTTTCTTGTCTAGTCCTGTTCTGACATTATAATGCTTCAGTTACTTTTGTCAGTTTAAAAAGCTTCCTGTCTGAGGTACTTCGGAAAACATTTTCATGTTTGCCATGTTTGTAATGCATTGCTAACAACTTTGCAGCACGTCAAACAGCTGTATTTCAACGTTACACCTGTAAAGAATTTGAAAAATAGCCTACACGATGAGTAATCAATACTTATCAAGTGGTTCAGGCTTATTAGGCTCAGACTCAAACATCTGAGTAAAATTTTCTTAGTAATATAATTCCCTTAATTAATCTTCACAGAATTATCAATGTTCATATTTTATGACTTTTACTTTTTATGTTCTCAAAATCTAGTAAATGGGGGATTGTCCAAAACTGGCAACACTGGGCATGAATTTGCAAACTGTCAACGCGAGAATGGAAGAGACCATTTTTAATTCTACGAAAGAAAGACATATCATAACAATAATGCTGACCAAAGCATTGCTCGCACAAACTCTGTGTTTTTTTAGAATTAAATAATGTAATGGTTTGGTATTTTTATTTGTATCATTATTTTTAAATCAATACGGTCAGTTATTATCTGATTTGTCACCCCCCTGTACTGGTTGGTATCGCTTATCCACCCCAAGACGGTTCGAGAATGTGCATTACGCTGGGTGCACGAGGTTAGCCTAGCTGTTGCACTTGAGTCCCGGTGGTTCCTTGAAAAATTATTTTCATAGCGTTGGTTTAAGTCTAGTACCTGTAACTTTGTATTCAGTATGTCCTCACTGGGGACCCTCGCCTTCGATGAATATGGGCGACCATTCATCATTATCAAGGACCAGGATAAGAAGTCCCGTTTGTCGGGCCTTGACGCCCTGAAGGTATAAAATCCTTTGAATTGAATGCCGGTTAGACAGCTAACATTAGCTAGCACGGCAGGATAGCCATATCTGTGGTAGCATTCAGGACAAAAAGATATTGGGAATGCATATTAGCGTACAGGCATGCATTATCCTATATATATATATGAGTCATGTTACTTATTTATCCGTGAGTGAAGATTGTCTGGATGCTAAAATTGAGATTAGCTGCAACCCCAGCCCTGCCAGACAGTGTTAGCTGTCACAAAGAAAAAAGCATCGCTGGTATTTGATTGCTAGCTACGTGGTTAACAGCCTGTAAAACCTGTATGTAGCACTTCGTACCGCAGCTAATTTGTATTGCTGTTTAGTATGTCTCCAGTGTTGTTAACTAACTCGTGTAAAGTTTCGGAATTGGACCTAACTAGCTGGTAACGCTAGTTCCTCATGCCATGTGCCTGAGACGCATTGCCGGTTGCTGGGTGGTAGCAGCACTGAGCTAATTTGAGCTATTGCGCAGCAACGTTATGCATTTTATTCGGGTGTTCAGTTTAGATGGGACCGCTAATCGCAAAACTAGTGTTCCAGATCGATATTTAACCACCAACCTACTCGTCTAGGATAGGTCATGTGCTGTGAACTGTTCCAGAGATGCAGGTTATTAACGTGATGTAACGCTAATGGCATAAAAATGAGGAATGACAGGTAAAAATGGGCTCCATGGTACAGATGCTCTTACTCGTTTAAGCATTTTAATTAGTTGCTGACTTGTATCTGAAAAAGTAAAGTAAGGTAACCTGGCAAAGTCTCAGTGCTTTCTTAATACTTAATGTCATGTTAGCTACGCAGCTACATGTGAAATCCATGTGTGTTTTTCTTTGACTTTTTCAGTCTCACATTATGGCGGCCAAAGCCGTGGCTAACACCCTCCGGACGTCTTTGGGACCAAACGGTGAGTACACTGATGCATGACCATGTTTTCTCACGTCACAGCCAAGTGTCAGGAAGATGTGCGACGGTCTCACCCCCCCACCCCTCTTTCGTTGTGTTAAGGGTTGGATAAAATGATGGTGGACAGAGACGGTGAGGTCACAGTCACCAACGACGGCGCGACCATCCTCAGCATGATGGATGTAGACCACCAGATCGCCAAACTCATGGTCGAGCTCTCCAAGTCTCAAGATGATGAAATTGGTGATGGAACCACTGGGGTAGTAGGTAAGATATAATAACAGAAAATCCAAAAGATAGTAGGTTTTATGCTTATATGATTTTACAGTTGGTCAACAGTGACGGATATTTGGAGCAAGAGGAATGCATACTCAGATATTTAACATGGACAAGCAATACGTTACAAAACATTGTGGCATTAAGCAAATTCCTTTATCCAGAGCAAGTAGAACACTTCAGGTGTTCACATCTTGCTGTAGGGTATAGCAGCAGTTTCATATATGAGACCTGAAAATTTTCAACCTGCCAATTACAAGCCCAGCTGCATAACCTTTAACCCACAATGTTATGAACAATCTAAATGGTGTGTGGTCAGTCGTCAGTATACCCTTTCCATGCCATGATGTATAACGTCTTATACTTTTGGGCTGTTATCTTGGGTTATAGTAATTTTGTGTTGGCTTAATTGTACCTAGTGCTTGCTGGGGCCCTTCTGGAGCAAGCGGAGCAACTCCTGGACCGGGGGATCCACCCCATCCGTATCGCCGACGGCTACGACCAGGCCGCGAGGATCGCCGTCGAACAGCTGGACAAGATCAGCGACAGTTTCCCCGTGGATCCCCAGAACACAGAGCCACTGGTCCAAACTGCCATGACAACGCTGGGATCTAAAGTGTAAGGTCCAGTGGATAGAGGCCAGGGGTGGGCTTGGAGGGGTGTCGGTTTGTCTGACTCTCATGCCAGATCCACTTCCTAACGGCAATTTCATTCAGCATGACAGGAATCACTTCATTAGTGTGACTCTAGTGTCGCCCATTGATCTCAGTCCAAAAATTAACGTTAGTGAAATTGGTTTTGATATTCTGACTTCCTTATATGCTTGGACACACACTTTTCTGTATAACACTGAGGTGATGTAGCTATACTCCTGTGTGACCACTCTAAATCTGTTTCAAGAGTATTTTTTTTTCTTGTTATAAAAATTATTGTGTAGCTGGAGTGGGCCATGAATTATTTGCTGTTATTGAAGTGATTTTGAGTGCTGTAGGAAAGTGTGAACATATGAAATGTTATTGTTAGCAGTGTTACTTGTAGTGTTAGTGTTATATCTGTTTCTTTCTCTCTTTTTCCAGGGTCAATCGTTGCCACAGACAGATGGCGGAGATTGCAGTCAATGCCATCTTGACCGTGGCTGACATGGAGAGGAAGGACGTCGACTTCGAGCTCATCAAGATGGAGGGCAAAGTCGGCGGCAAGCTGGAGGACACCCAGCTCATCAAAGGAGTGATTGTGGACAAAGAGTTCAGCCACCCCCAGATGCCCAAGGTGAGAGAAAGATTGTCCTGTCCGTCCTATCTGAGACACGTTTATAAATTGGCCTGTTTGTAAGAGCTTGACAGCCGTGTCTGAAAATCCTATAAATTCACTTCTCCTCACTTCCTGTGATTTACAGAGCGTGGCGAGGTGAAAGCAATATGGTTCAGTTGTATAATTTAAATCAGTGCTGTCAGTTGAACCTTTCATAGATGTATATAAAATGGCCCTTGGAATTTGTGTGCAGTGCGTTTGATGGCTTGACCGCTGTTTTCTCATCCCAGGTGCTGAAGGACACAAAAATCGCCATCCTCACCTGCCCGTTCGAGCCCCCCAAGCCCAAAACCAAGCACAAGCTGGACGTCACCTCCGTGGAGGATTACAAAGCCCTGCAGAAATATGAGAAGGACAAGTTCCAGGAAATGATCTGCCAGGTTCGCATGGGGAAATTGTTTATGTCTTTAAAAAATTCATATTGATTTTGGTATCATCCGCTGCGCCACCCACAAAAGCACAGCAGCCTGGCGCCATGGTAACTGCAACACATAAACTCCTATGTCTCATGCTTTTATATCTGAAAACTAGGCTGTTATGATAAAATTTCCATCATAGATTTTGTAGATGCTATTGATTATCTGTAGTAATTGATAACCTTCTGATGGGTGGTCTAGACAGAGATCCTAAAATTGTGATGACCTCTGTACCACCAGAGAGGACTGTGTTCGTAGGTTGAAATGGTGATGATTAAATTGATGGATTTTCTACACAGATCAAAGACAACGGAGCCAACCTTGCCATCTGTCAGTGGGGTTTTGATGACGAGGCTAACCACTTGCTGCTACAGAACGAGCTGCCCGCCGTCCGCTGGGTTGGAGGGCCTGAGATCGAGGTGAGAAAGACCTGGGTGTGGAAACCGCTCTGATGGACTCACTCTTAAAGCTTTAGACGAGAAAATTAGTCAGGTGAAGGTCAAAGCTGAAGAGCTGAAGCTATTTGCACAACCAGATTTATTTAAACATGGGTGCCTGTCTGTGGAACTTACATGAAATGGAATAAAAACACAACTCTGAACACTACATGAACTCTCAAAATAAGTTTCCTCTATTTTGCTCAGACTAAACTTTCAGGCCTCCCAAACTACTTCACAGCTTTGTTTTTTTTATTTTGCAAACAATTTCCCAGAGAATTCCACAAGTTTCTGTTTTTGGGTAGTAGACCTTGGAAATATAAAAAGAATGCCCTGAAAAACCTTTTGAAAAAATTGAACAAGCTTTCGTTGTTATGAGAAAAATATAAGGCCAAGAGACACCCATCACGGACTCAAATTCTAGTGAAACATTCATAATCCGACCCACACCTTTTGGAGCACTCAGAAGCTTGTATTGTTGCACAAGTATGATTTGATATGACAAATAATCCTTATGTTATGTAAAATTTTGAACAAATCTTGAACCAAAAAACAGGAAGCTGCCATTTTGCTGTGCAGTTGTAGTAACGGCATTGTCCTTCGGCAGCTGATCGCCATAGCGACCGGCGGGCGCATCGTCCCCAGGTTCTGCGAGCTCACCCCAGAGAAGCTGGGCACCGCGGGCATCGTCAAGGAGATCTGCTTCGGCACCACCAAGGACCGGATGCTGGTCATTGAGGAATGCAAGAACTCCCGGGCTGTGACCATCTTCATCAGGGGAGGAAACAAGATGGTGAGAGCTTCAAAACAACTCAATTTAAAGGCATAATCCCACAGTTTGCTCAAAGAAATACTTAAAACCAACACAGTGACAGGGAGGAGTTAATGACACTAGTAGTTAGGAAATTAACCCCCCCTTTCATTTGCCCATTTACCATTAGTTATGTCACATCTTCAAAATATTCAAGAATGTACAGCACAGCACATTGGAAGCCATTTTAGGAGGAAGTGAGAAAATTGAGTTTTACGGGCAAAATACTAGTATTTTGACCAATGTAAATTTTGGGATTTAGATTGTTGTGCAAAACCACTTATGAACTGCAGGATGTGATATCTCTGCCGAAGATGAGTCATCTTGGCCTTTAAATCCATGTCTTTTCAAGCACTGTGCTGACACAGATGAAAAGGCAGCAGGTTTTGGGTTTTAAGGTGCTCTTTGCTCTTGGAACAGAAAACGGAGTGAGATGGGGAGTTTAGCTGGGCAAGGCAAGGAAAAAGGAGTTTGTGTTAGAGAAAAACTTTCCGGAAATTCAGTTACACCCTGGCAAAGGCTATGTGGCGATACCAGTTTGGAGTTTAAATATTTTCCATTGGATAAGCCAGTTTAATAAAGGCTTTTCAAACCAGATTTGTTTCCTCCTTACTCCTACGCTAGTGCCTTGAACTTTGGGGAAGTGAGCCCAGCTTTAAATTCATTCATTGATTTATTTATTTATTTATTTATTTATTAAACAAAGACTGCAGTTCCTGCAGTTTTGACATGTGAAATCTCCCAAAGGCCTTACGTTGGAGTGCTTTAAAGTTTTATAAAAACCTTGCTATGGGCTCTGAAAGCATAGGTGTGAAGGACAATATAACCTTAATTATAATAGGACTATACAGCTTGCTTCAATGTTGTTCTAGCCTCATGCACCCAAGGTGAAAGGAGGATGTACTGTTTCATTAATGGGTTTTGTAATGGGTAGCAGTCTTTCAGCAGTATTGTGTGCATAAAATGGTGAATTGTAGTTCCATTTATTGCAAGGTTTGCAAAGCCCCATTCTTCCTTTAGAAAGAGCAGTAGACGATGATATAGTTCATGGGTATCCTGTTTATTAGTTATTGACAGCTGAGGCCTCCAAGGCTGCGTAGATTTGATGGACTGACATACTTTGCTGAAATCGCTGAAAGAGATTAGACAGGTTTTTTTGCAAGCATTTTGATTTTCCTTCCCGTAGATCATCGAGGAGGCGAAACGTGCCCTCCACGATGCTGTGTGTGTCATCCGCAACCTGGTCAGGGATAACCGCATCGTTTACGGGGGCGGGGCCTCAGAGATTGCCTGTGCTCTGGCTGTGAACCAGGCCGCTGACAAGGTAACTATCCCAGCACCACTTCAGCCATTTTATTATTTTACCGTTGTTTACTTCCATCCTTCAAACCTTGTCTCAGTGGCTGCATCTGCTGAGGCCAGAAATGGAAGTACCTCCATCCACTGACTTTGTAGGCAGGTCCCTCAATATTAAATACAATGCCTTTGTCTGACCACTAGATGGCAGAATTGTTCTGCAGTTTTCTTACTCTCCTTGAAAATCCTTGAAAGTTCTCAAAATCAAAGGACGAGAAGGCACTTGGAAATGCAAAAGAATACATTTGTACTTTAATGTGCTTGAGTCTTTGAGTGTTTTTGGTAATCTTTAGAGGTCAGTACTTGTCAAGTGTTGTAAAATAAACTAGTGTTGGAAAACAGTCCACATTCTACCAAAATAATTGGCATTAGAGTTGAAAGAGTTGATTCTGGAAAATCATTGATTTTTCAAGGGTGGGAGGGGGACAAAGCATTCATGTACCCCCACACCAAAAAAGAAACATGCACATCAAACACAAAAGGCATTGTTATGTACAAAGTTATAACTTAAAAGATAAAAACATCAAAGGTTAAGTAAGAATTTCTAATGATAAAATCATAAAAATATAAACTCCATGAAAAGCAGATGTGAAATAGCTTGTCTTTAAAAAGGATATAAGTGAGTTGTCTGGCTCCATATGTAGTCAGTGTTGTGATATGAGAGTTGTTTGATAACGGAATGTAAAGTGTTGGCTGTTTTCTTTAAGAGGTGCTGCTTTTAAATAGCAGATCTGTGTGCCCTACAGTGCCCCTCTCTGGAGCAGTACGCCATGCGAGCCTTCGCCGACGCACTGGAGGTCATCCCCATGGCGCTGGCAGAGAACAGCGGCCTGAATCCCATCCAGACCATGACAGAGGTCAGGGCCAAGCAGGTGAAGGAGAACAACTCCGCGCTGGGCATTGACTGCCTGCACCTGGCCACCAACGGTACGTCTGCCCCCCGCCACATCTCTTCTCCTTCTGCTCCCCTCCCCCCCACCGCCCAACCTTATCATACAATATCATCCCTTCAGCCTTTCACCAGGTACTATTCACCCTCCTTCAGGAAGTATTCACCCCTATTCTGTTTGAATTATATTACTTATTGATTACTGACAGAACCGTCCCAAGCTGCATATACTTCATACTCATTTTGCGATACAACAAATTCCCAAAAAATAATAGGGGGTGAATATTTTCTGAAGAAACTGAAGGTTTTCAATGATGTGAACTTGTATTGTTGAAGGATAAGCAGTTCTTTGAGAAACATCAAAAATGCAGTCCCAATAAACAATTGTCTGCAGGAACTCTGCAGTAAATTATTTTACAAAGCTTTTGTGTCACATATATTGAGAGGTATAATGGTTTGTTCTGCTTGTATTTATTTAGCCATTCATCTTTTTCCAGGACTTGCATTTTACTAGAACTAATTTATTTATTGTGTCACAGACAAAATAAATCATTTCTTTTGTACAAACCTGCTCTTCAGTTTAGTTTTTTATGCTCTTCTGGCAGAGAGATACTGTCGTGTTTCCACACTCCTTGAAAATCTTTGAAAGTCCTCCAATTTTCAAAAACAGAAGCCGAGCACATTTGTTTATTTGGGAATGAAACAGGTGATTATAAACACTCATCATGTAAGCAAATTTCTAAGCATGCTGCTTTTCTCCTCAGACATGAAGCAGCAGCACGTGATCGAGACGCTGATCGGTAAGAAGCAGCAGATCGTCCTCGCCACCCAGGTGGTGAAGATGATCCTGAAGATCGATGACATCAGAAACCCGGGAGAGTCAGAGGACTGACGTAGCAAAGAGCCCTCACCCTGACCGAGGGGAGCGTAGTTTGCAGGCCCCCCTTGGCATTGTCGTGTCCTGACTCGAACGCAGTTATTTATTGTTTTATACCTCGACTGTACCCCCTGGAGAGATAACTGTATGGAGTTGACAAATAAAATGTTGGTCTGTCAAAATATTTTTGGTTTGTCTTGGTTTTTTTTTTTACTGTTGTATTTTGTTTCTGTTATGACTGCCTGCCACTAGGAGGCACTGTACCTGGGTAAGAGAGTGTGGTCTTGGAAAACAGGAAATAGAAAGGTAATGAGAAAAAATTACATATGATGATGCACCTGCCTACCATAAAATGTTAAAACCTCACACAGCCAGTTTTGTGCTTAGTTATACCACTTAACCAGTCTTTGAGCTGCCTACTCAAAAACAATATACAGTGTTTTGAATTTGCTGGTCTTCTTTAATTGATCAATTAAAGAGGTTCAATTGACTTGCCTTGCCTTGTTTTTTTGGCTTTTAAAATGATGAAACTCTAGAATAATTCTTGGGCACCCCTGCTCATAATTTATACATGTTTAATTAATACAGAAATATATATACATATATAAATACATAACACATCTCTCGAAAGGTCACCTGCATATAACAATGTGTCAGGATTACTATTGCGGCAACACGTCATCAGTAGGGTAAAACTAACCTGTCTCACGACGGTCTAAACCCAGCTCACGTTCCCTATTAGTGGGTGAACAATCCAACGCTTTGTGAATTCTGCTTCACAATGATAGGAAGAGCCGACATCGAAGGATCAAAAAGTGACGTCGCTATGAACGCTTGGCAGCCACAAACCAGTTATCCCTGTGGTAACTTTTCTGACACCTGCTTGAAACCCAAAAAACCAGAAGGATCGTTTGATGTGATTTCAAGTAGAAACACTTTCTTATCTATATTTTCTTTAATGTACTGCATAATTCAAATCTACAATGCACAAACTTTGCCAAATTAAGGTTGAGCAAGCTGACTGTGTCCTTTGAATCTTAAGATTATAAAATTTCTTGGCCTAATGCCAAATATGTACAGGACCATAATCAGTATTATATTTTACATATGTGCATTTTAATTTTTTCTCCCACTGTTTTTGAGGACCTGGTACACCAGGCTTAGTGCTTTTCCTGTAGTGTAGCAGGGTCTGCTAACATCAAGCCTACACATTGTGGCTCTCCAAGACCATCGGCAGACTCCAAAAAAGACTCCGAAAGATAGCTTGATTTATTTAGCATTGATTTTGAGTTGATGTGGTTCAACTTTTATGATTGATGTTGGTCATTTTGGCAAGGCCTTCATATGGGTTACACATTGTTTTGCTTCATTTTATTTATTGCTTTCTTTCTTTGGTATTTGATGTGTATCGCGTCACTTTTGTTACAATTCCAATAATAATCGCAGCATTACATGAGTTGCAATGCAACGGTCAAAAGGAGTGCAGAAGCGCATGAAATGAAATCTCCGTAGGCAAAAGGCACCGCTGGGATTCGAACCCAGGATCTCCTGTTTACTAGACAGGCGCTTTAACCAACTAAGCCACGGCGCCGCTGTTTAAGCCGTAAATCTTTAGGTTTTGAATCCTGCGTCAGAGGTCAGCATAACGCCTCGTTTTTGTGTTAACGTTATCTATATATTAAGAACGTACATTAGTTAAAACTCTGGAAAATAAATGGAACCAAAACCGACATCCAGACCCTTGTCTTGTGTAATGCAGATGCGGTGTGCTATGCGAGCTAACTACCACCGTCTTTCTCGCCTTCTCACTTACAAGACTGATCATTTGATAGATTATGTTTTTGCTTCATGGCACATTGAATTAAGACTGGGGAAACTCTTTCTGAATCCCTGAATTCTCATTCATAGGGATATATTTCATAAACCATATGTAGATAGTTACACACAAATGGAATTTTAAAGACTGGATTCATCATATTAGGTCTGGATACTGTTTTCTTTTTTTTCCTATTTAGGATATGTTTTGTGGCTTATGTTATTTTGTTGATTCATCAGATTACAACGTTGCGTCTATCATAGTTTTTCCATGAAAACGAAAATGACGTGCACAGCTAAATCTTTAGCTATTACGCCGCAAATATGTTTTTGATCACTGCAGAATCACAAAGAATCAGTCTGTCACACTTTTATTTTGAAACGCGGCTATCCTGTACCGGAAGTTTGATTCTTATTGGGTCTTGCTTAACAGCACTTCAATGTTGTGTACCCCTGCAGCTATCGCTCACGTTCAGTTTGGTAGAAAGCTGATGGCTGCATACCGTGTTTGCTAGCTGGCTACTCAGCCAGCGAAATATGTCTCGCATTGCATAATTAGCAATTAATGTCCCCACACCTTGGGGTAGAAAATACTGACATACTACATAGAAGAGAACTTGTGCCGATTTCGAAATCAGTTCTCAATTAAATGTTTCTTCACGTCGAGCTAGCTAACTAGCTAACATTAGCAGAGGCGGTGTATTGATGTGTTAACTGTAGCTAGCTAACAGTTACGACAGTACGTCACCGGCCGTTCAAGATGGACACCGCAGAGGAAGGTACTGTAACAAATTACACATTTTAAACAAAATAAAACATTAGTCTTTGGCTGACGTTCACGAGTTAAGGCCTGACAACAGAGGCAAGTGGCAAAAGTAATGGTCTATATTTACCCATCTAGCTAGCTGTCTACCTGGGGAGGGGTTCGCGTAGCTAACGGTAGCATGCTTCACCATCGCTCGCTGACTACTACCACTCATCGGATTTTCTTTGGTTATATATGTTGCAGTCAAGTTTACATTTTGCACAAATACCATGCAATATCAAGGTGAAAACATACTTCTCTGGTCATAACAGTTCAATGTCAGTTGATTAGCTATGAACGTATAAAGCAATGGTATTCAGTATTGATGTCTGTTGGTGTCATAATGTTCTTTAACTTTTCTCATTTTAACCTAATGTAAATCGTGCTATTGACTGGCTGAACTAGCTGTGCTACCCACTAAGATGCGCATTGGAACGTATGTACTGTTTGTTGATGTGGAAGAAAGGGTGGCAAAATCATGCAGCCACCGCCATCAGTCAGTCACGGACCTGTAGGTGTAACAAACCATAATTGTTGATTTGTTCCAGCTTGGAACTGACTGTACCCCCAGGTTTTTGCACAGAATGAACGGCATGCAGACGAGGATTGCCCACCTGTAATTGTGGCGGTTTACAAGTGACTTGGCATTTGGGTGCCACTTTTGCACAAGACGCGTTACATTAATTAGGCATACTGTATGTGAATAAGAACTGAAAAGGCAGAGAACGTTCAGTGCACGTGGGGGTGTGTGGGAAATGTCACGCGACCAATTCAGTTGGTATGTCTCACATTGGTACAGAACAGCACCAAATCAAGTGTGTCTTGCTGATTATATTTAAGGGGATGCCTGCAGCGTAAATGGGCTTATCTCTGTTGTCTGAATTAATGATAAAATACACGGAAATACATGGATGTAATTATAAGAATGGTGTTAATTTAAACGATTCGATGGACACTGAGATTAATTGCTAATTACTGTAAAAGAAATGAAGGACAAGGTCTCTCGCTTCAAGATGTTCACTGGGTCGAATGCACGCAACCATACTTGCCTGACACTTAGCGCATGTTGGTAACATAATATTATTGTATCCCATGAAACAATTGGTCCTCTAACCAAGCAGCTGTTCCCACTTCCAGTGAAGACATATCCACCCCATGTGGACAGTCTTTTTTTTTTTGTCTTCTTCATATTTATTGTTATTGTTTGCAATGTGGTACAATAAGGTGAACCTGCAGATAATAGCTGGCCTATGGTTTATGTCCATATCTCTTTCAGCTGATATATGCAGAGTGTGTCGGTCGGAGGGTACACCAGACAAGCCTCTCTATCACCCCTGCGTCTGCACTGGCAGTATTAAATTCATCCACCAAGAATGGTATGTTTCCATGTGTGTGCCACGACACACCTCCTCAAGTAATTTACCTCTTTTCACCACTTCCAGAATCCTCCAAGTAAACTTTAGATGTGTTAACTTCACTCTGAAAAATTGTCCTCCGTCCCTGCTTTGCTTCATTGGAATAAAAACTGGCCTCAGATTGATAGTGTTAGGTTAAATACACAAACTGCTCCAAAATTGAGCTAAACAAAAACAGTGCCAGGCCAATGGATGTGGGCTGAGGTTTGGGAATGAACAGAAAGAATTCCACGTTTGCTATGTGGAAGCTGCCTGCACAGCCTTCCTTTGTTTCCTTTACTCCATGCATGCACATCTTGGTTATACCTCGTCAATGTGGTAGGAAGAGCAAATATTTTTGGGTATATGGATGGACAGACACAGCATTGGAATTTTCAGTTGCTGGTAATGAGTGAAAGCAGAGCCAATCAGAATACCTTGTCAAAGAGGTATTCTAATTGGGCATATGCATGTCACTCCTGATTGGACCGTTCTTTTGGGCAGACAGTAACGAACGTGCTGAGTGGGTGCTCGGGATGGCTTGGGAAAATGTGCGCTGTCTTGTAACATAGCCCTTTGAAAGGGTGTGGCCCAAGTAAAGCGATCCTCTCTGACATCATTTATTGTGTCTGTCCCGTTGTTTCTGCATTTGGTGTATTATAAAATATTAATGGGGTGGGGGGGGTACATGAAGGACATGTTGAGAGGTGGGACAGGGGAACAGGACATTGAGATTAGCTTTGAGACTTACTTGGGAATCCACATTACCTTTTGACTGGAATATGATATTCACTATTGAGTTGTCAAGAATGAAAAAGTGAAACTCAGAGATGCCGTTCAAAAAATAGTGTGAAAGCATGAAAATCGGTGGATGTTGACATGGCAGCAGAAGACACAGATGCTTGGAATCTTCTAAACCAGGCTTTAAACAATGCAAAACATTTTCTGAGCAGTAGGCAAAATGAGAAGCCTAGACAGACTGAATGCTCTGTTCTTATCATCAAACATTTTGAGAAGCTATATTCTTATCACTGATTTGTGAAAATTAAAGGCCCACCCAAGCCAAACTTATTCCTTGATTTTGCTCAAAGAAGTACTTATAAAGAGAAGGGGAATGATAAAGGGTAAGCCAGTTAAGTTTGTCAGCCTCAGCGCTCTCTTGTAGCCTCTCCCAGTCAACCAAGCACCAAGAACTAGGGATTGAGCTGAGTTCAGTATGGGACAAAAAAGATAAAAAATTGTATGAGTCCCGAGAGTTTCTTTTTTAGAATGGGTCTTTAAGGAGACCATTGTATGTGCCTTTTTTCCCTCCCAGCAGAAACAGTGTAAATGCACTGAATTGCCCTGAAGGACTGAAACTGAGGATTTTTTTTCTGTTGCTGCACATGTCGAAGCATATTGTACTCACCCTCTTTCCATCCATACTTCTCCTATTACAGCTTGGTTCAATGGCTGAAACACAGCAGGAAAGAATACTGCGAATTATGCAAGCATAGATTTGCTTTCACGCCAAGTAAGTAACTCATTCTGCAGCTTATACCATTCATGTAAGTTGAATGTGATTGGTTGCCGTGGTCTGTGTAACACAATGGTCCGTGTGAATGTATTGAATTCAGAGACTAGCTGTGGTCCACGCTCCCTCCCACTGGCCAAAACCGACTGTGTAAAGACCTTACGTGATGTCCGATCACATGACTCTTATGCAACTTCCCAGTCAGTCTGTTTTCTCTTGGAAAAGTGCATGGGAGGCATGGTGACTCACTGTACTGTCCATGCTGTTCTAAAAGACGTTCAGGAAGTTATTCTGTGTTGTTAAAGATTTAAGACTGTAGCAGGCTCAAGGAGAGCCACGTCACTGGCTTTCAACATTGCACTCCTCATAATCCAGTTCCTCTGAAAGATATCATTATTCTCCATCTGAAATATGCCAAAATTATCACTGGTCAGGATTTACTCACTCTTCTGATTACATTCCTATGCAATCAGTGTGAAACAAGAACAAATAACTGCTTGACAGTGTTTCATATGTAAGCATGACCTGCTCACTGCCACTGAGAGACAAAGTCGAGCCCTGGGCTTTGAGCTAATTAACTACACTTCAGGTACCTGTGCCAGTCACAGCTATCCCACCCAGCCAACCAAACACACAGTGACAATCAAAACTGTTTGCTCAGACAGTTGTTTCTCCTAAAAAAAATTGATAATATTGACTTAAAACAATTGTCTTGACTTCTCCTTCACAGTGCCACAATGTCAAAACCTTTCAAGTGAGAGCATAAATGTTGGATATCGACAGCAAGCTAATGGGGTATAGGTGACCATATTAGATAAGAAACAGTGCTACAGTCTAAACATACACCAGCAACCGTTTTAGGACACACTTTTTACATTGTCTGAGATGTTTGTGCCCATGATTGAGAGAAGCTCAGGTAAATGACACCTGTAGATTTTGAAGGCACCGTTGAGCAGGAGCACAAGGAAAATACTCTTCAGCTGTGGCAGTTTCCTGACAGTGGTAGATTAATGGGTCCTTGAGGCACTGAGACAGTTATTTCATCACATGTTATATAATTTCAAGGCCTTGCTGCAGCCTTCCAGTGGAACAAGTTTTTTTTTATATGTAAAACCTGACTTATGCATTATAAGATTGAAGTATCAATATGTATCAATTTATATATTTCATAATTACATATCAATTATAAAGCTGCTTTATGACAACTTATAGAAAGCACTATAAAAATGAAATTGAACCGAATATATTTTATATAAATTTGAAAGCAATTTTACATATTGTTGCATAAGTAAATTTGTTACAGTTTTGTTGCGAACGTGACAGTGGTATTTGAATGACATTCATAGTGTTCCATTACAATGCATAATGGTCTTTTGATGGTAATATTGTTGTAGGAAGTCTTCGAGGGAAGTGGCCAATCAGAGCTTGACATGATTACCTTTGACCTTGTTGACCATGGATAAGTGGAACGTGTTGTCACTCACACAGTTGATAATAAAATATGACGTCACGTCTCTGTTTTCCTTTCCTCCCCCTCCTCCTTCCTTCCAGTTTACTCTCCAGATATGCCTTCCCGGCTCCCAGTCCAAGACATTTTTGCGGGTCTGGTGACCAGCATCGGCACGGCCATCCGGTACTGGTTTCACTACACGCTGGTGGCCTTTGCCTGGCTGGGGGTGGTACCTCTCACTGCCTGTAAGTAACGCCCAGTCATCCCCATTTAGATGGGTGCAAAATGAGAGAGCTTGAAGCAACCAAGAATGGGCAGAGAGATGCCTTGCTGTCATTAGCCTTGACTTAATTCTGTCATAAGAACGACTAGATGACTTTGTTTTCCAGCCTGGATGACTGGATGACTTTGTTAACTTCTCTGGCCTAGGTTTCCTGAAATCTGATTGGTGCCTGCAGATTGTACCTCAGATGGTGGCTATGGGCTAATGATTTCATACATCCACTCTATTGCGAGGTCCATCAGAAACCATCAGTGGTCACTGGTTTATTAGCAAGGCATGTCCTGGCAAGTTGGTCAGAGGTATACAACAATGGAGTAAGAAACTAGTCAGGCTCATGTTTGGGAGTGTTAATGAAACCCTACTCTCTCATGCATTGGGGATTTTTAAAGCTTTTTTTTTTTTTTTTTTTAAGCTTTTGTTAATTTCCTGCCCTTCCTGTGACAGGTCGCATCTACAAGTGTCTGTTTACTGGCTCCGTGAGCTCTCTGCTAACGTTACCGCTGGACATGCTGTCAACGTAAGTGCCAGTCTGACCCATGAAAGTTCAATAAAGTCCGCAATGAAAACTACAGTGCTTTGTAATAGGGCGTGTATATCTGTAGTTATTAAAGTTGCTAAGCGTATTTTAGTCGACTTTAAATCTGTACAAATAATACAAATGTAAAAATAAACATAAAACAGAAGAGCATGATGTTGATATTCTTCAATGATTTACTTCAGTGCTGTTCGGAGAACAAAAGAGCGTTCAAAAGGTGACTCCGGTGTTTTGTGGAACAGATAGTGAGGACATAAAATCTAAAGCAGGTTTCTCTTAGCTTTTACTGTAGGTAATAAAAGCAAGTCAGCTACAGCAATGCAGCCCCCTGGGGTCTGGGGAATGGTGTTGGAGCAAAGCATAAATTTCTAAGACATCAATAATGTATTTCAGTGCTTTATCATGTAATGCCTTGAAAACAAGTAAAAGGATTTTAAAATCAATACTAAGAGTTACAGGCAACCATGTGGAGAGATTGGAGTATGATGTGATGTATGCTCTTTTTTTTTTGTTTTCTGTTCTTAATCTAGCAGCAGCGTTTTGTATAAGTTGCAGTTTGTCGATACTGTGCTCAGGAAGGCCTGCTGAAGGACTGTTTCAGTAATCTAGTCTGAGACAAGTAGCATGTATTAATTTTTCAGCTCCATATTCAGAAAGAAATATTGTGATCTTCACTATGCTTCAGAGGTGAAGACACAACATTTTCGATATGTGGCCGCAAGCTTTATGCAAATCCGAAATCACCACTAGGTTTTAAAGCCAAAGAGTCAAGCTATGTACAAGCTAACTGCACCGATGTCACTGTGTGACGCTGAAAGTCATCTGTGTAAATACGGACATTATTATAATTATTAATAATTCCTAAGGGTAGTATATGCAGTGTGAAATTCCCAAGCCCAAGAATTGACCCTTGTGGGACTCCGCAAGTACAGTTTGCTTTTCAGGTCTAGATTCTCCCAAGAGGATTAAGAGCTGCATACTTGTCGGATATAATTTCAAGCGTAGAAGGACAGCAGTTTGTCATGATCCACTGGATGAAGTGCAGCACTCTCATTCAAAACACACCCCATCTGTGAAGAGAGAAGATGCAGCAGCTGGCATCATATTCTTTGGCATAGATAACTTGCTTGTCTACACCCCCAAGGAATCGGTGGAAGATATTACAGTGATGAAACAGGCTTGGGAATATTTTAGGGAATTCAAAGTTTTGAGAAAAGAATAAGTTGAGGGATTAAATGCTAGTTAAGACAATGGTTACACAAAGCTGAGGTTTAGGGCAAATGCCACTGTTCATCGTACACTGGGTTTGGTTTGATGTGCTTGGAAATTATGTTGTACCATGGAAAGCTTCTGTAGAAAAACAAAAATCCCATCTTTCAAACCACAACAAGTTATAGCACACTTGATATGGTGTGAGAAACTGCATTTGTTCTGTACATTACCTTAGAAGGGTAAGTAACATTACCTCTCAGATAAATTTAAATTATTAATTTGTGGTTTTACAAGGACCATATGGTTCTCTTGAATGGTTATAGTACACATTTCATTGGTTTGACCCCTTGTCAGTGACAAACTAGAAGTTAGGAGTATTTTTGGATGGATACAGAATTTTTAAGATGAGCAATGGTTAGTATTCCGTTAAAGCTTCTGCAAATTAAGAACATAACTGCTGGTGTTATGAACAAAAATGGAAAAAACTGGAATTTACATTTTAATTTCAAAGAGTATACAAGCCAGTCTGTACAACTTTAAAGTCTGGATATCCGAACAAATCCACCCTGTTCCTGGAGAACTACAGCAAACACTGGTTTTTGTTCTTTTTTTTTTTTTTTTTTTTTTTCTTAAAATCAGCTCAATCAATGAACTCAGTTTAGACTCAAGGGGCCGAGGTGATGTGTGTTAACAGTGTAATCAGCCACTTCAATTAATCAGCTAAGTACTGAGAAACCAACGAAAAGACGAAATCCAGTGTTTTATCCTTTGTATAAATGAAGCATTGGCAAAGGGAGGGAAGAAGTCATTTATAGCCGTTATGGTCTGCAGTTATGTAGTAGGATAAGTCAGCAAAGGCCTGGGAATTAGCTTGCAGCAGGAATTGTTGATTTGCAGCCAAAGAGGATAAAGACAGAAACTGCTGGTTAATATTACGTTCGGGTTGTAAACATTCGGTTTTGTAAGAATCACGTTAAGGAGCGGAAAGAGGGAAATAATGAGGGTAAAAGCCGCTCGGAGTGAAAAGCTGTTCAAGACTTCATTCTCTTCCATTGGGGCCAGTTAATCTAATTGATATTTGGTAGGATGTTAACATACTGAAATGCTGTGTGTCTGTGTGCTGTTCCAGAGAGAACCTGCTGGCGGACTGTTTGCAGGGCTGCTTTGTTGTTACTTGCACGCTCTGTGCATTTATCAGCCTGGTGTGGCTACGGGAACAGATTGTACATGGTGGCGCCCCCCAGTGGCTGGAACACAATCAGCTGCAGCCCGCTGAAGCAGCCGGCCCACCCAATGAGGTAGCCTGGTCTCCTGCAAACAGATATGTGTGCATACTCTCTCTCACTCACTCACACTCACTCACTCACTCACTCACTCACACACACACACAGACCCACTCTCACCCACATGCACACACAGACATACACACACACACACACATATATGCAGTTACATGCTTCAGCTATTTACCCAATAATACACAAAGCCTAAAAGATGTATAACCATAAAAATTAAATGTAGTGTATAATGTGTTACATTTGCCATGGGGCAAATCTCAAATGGTAGTGGACATATAGGAGCAGGAGTCATGTGTAAACAGTAATAGGAATATTATGTATCTTCCTGTTTGTGGCAGGTCCCTGGGGCTGGAAACGGGGGCAGGGACAACCAGGCTGCCCCTCCTCCCGCCGACCCCCCTGCAGAGAACGTAGCGGCGGCCGAGGCCCCCAACGCCCAGCCTGACCCCCCCGAGGACGGCGAGGCGGAGAACGAGGAAGAGGATGAGGCAGGAGCCGAAGATGCTGGGGAAGGAAACAATGGCGGGCAAGGTAATGGCTGCTCTGGAGAGATTTATTAATCCAGGTGGTATTGAGCAATGACGCATTAAAATGGAGACCGCTGTCGTCTTTTTAGATGACATGAACTGGAATGCCCTGGAATGGGACCGTGCTGCCGAGGAACTTACCTGGGAGAGGGTAATTATCACTCACATTAGCATCATTGTAATAATTATTCGTTTTTATGTAAATGTATTTTATTATTTATGTTGATAATAACACATTTCAATCAGGATAGCAGAGGGCTTCCACAAGCTAGCACTGTTCCATAATTAATAACAGGAACCTGAATTATGATACAGAACCTGATCAGATACAGTGTAACTGTTGTCAACCTGTATGCAGCACTATCCATGTCAATTCTCAATTTGCAGTGTATTTCATGTACATTTAAAGGTTGCAATCCTCATGGGAAAAAATACTGTTTCCATTTTACAGATGCTCGGACTTGACGGCTCCTTGGTTTTCTTGGTGTGTAAAATCTTTACTAGTTTCTATGTAACAGCAGTTAAGATACAAGTACATCAATATAAATTGGTCATATGCAAGCTTTCATAGTTATCTATGTAAAGCAAAGATGCAGAATATCCATTTTAAAATGATGTGCCCGGTTTCTTCTGTTACAGGAACATGTGTTCTGGGTTGTGTCACTGAACACACTGTTTATCCTTGTGTTCGGTATGTATGTGTTTTGCCTTCTGTTTGCAGTACCCTGGGTGGAAGTGGAGGGAGAGAATTGTCATGATATCAAAAATGGAGGAAGCTAATTATTATTAATTATCTGTTAGCCGCTGACTCACTTGAGCCAATCAGTATTTGCTTTTCCATAACAAAACTCCCAAGATTGGTTCAAATCAACATGGTTGCTCTGAGTAAATGGTTGCTCCACCCACTGTTGGTTTCATGGAACCCATTTTCTCATGGAAGCTGGGTTGTTCTGTGCAGAAATAAGAGCAGGGGAAAGCGCTAGGTTGGAAGTACTGCATAGCTTGCTGGTGTTTAGCATATCAATTTCCATCGTAAATCCCTGAAGTGTATTCAAATAATTCATTGCTTTTTCAGAGCAGAGTGTTGATTAGTTTCTAGTCGAAGTCTGAGATTTAAATTGTTTCTGTAACATAATTTTATTCTGAGAAGCATAGCTATGGTGGCTTTTAAGTGTGTACTTGTCAATAATAAAGTGCTTTTAAATATATTCCTAATGGGAATCACTGTTTAATTCACTGCAGCTTTCTGTCCTTATCATATTGGACATTTCTCTGTCGTGGGGCTAGGCTTTGAAGAATATGTAAGTAGTGGCATGCATTATTTCTGATATGCATCGTATGTCTGTGTGAACCTGTGATCCCAGATAAAGAATTAAAGTGTGTGTGTGTGTGTGTGTGTGTGTGTGTGTGTGTGTGTGTGTGTGCATGCATGCATGTGTGTGTGGGTTTTAACTGTGATCCCAATTTCAGAATTGAAATGTGTGTGTGAGATTGAGCTTGTGAGTGTGTCGTGTTTAACCATGGTCTGATATAAAGAATTCAAATAAGTGGATATGCGTACCAGCAGTCTTTAATAAATACTTAGTGATGGTTTTTATCCTTTCTAGGTCCAAGCCTCGCATTTTGAAGGCCTGATCACAACCATCGTGGGCTACGTCCTCCTCGCCCTCACACTGATCCTTTGCCATGTATCCCTCCCTCTGTCCCCTCCCAGTTAGGGGTGTGCTCAAAACCATTATCTTCACATGGGAGCCAGCCTAAAGTGTGCTCAAAATACGCTTTTGTACACAGTGCTTGATTTTGAATCATGGTTTGCTTGTAGTTTATCATGTATCACAATTCACAAGTAGGCCTATGTGTGTGCCTGCACTAACTGGAATGTGCAAAAAGTCTATCCTCATATCATTACTGGTCTACGAATTCTCTCAACGTATCCCTAATCCTTGTGGGCTAATTTAGGCTAATTTACCTGTTGAAACAGGATTCAAACCTCAGCCTCTAGTATTGGAGTACCACTTAAAAAGGTTTTTTTTTTTCTTTGTTATGGAGCTGGCTGCCATTCTGTAGAGGAGCGCTGACATCAGGTAATAGGTATTAAAACGTTCTGGAGTCTGTGTGCAGCTAAAAGGCCCTGAGTGGGGCATTACCAAGAGAGAGCACTTCAGAGTGAGGAAGGCCATTGTGCTGCTGGAGTCGAATGACACATCGCAAAAAAGGCGAATATGCTAATGGCATTTCTGCACTTCTCACCCAGCGGTGACGTGACTAACGTGCATAAATACAGTATAGAATACTAATGTAGGCCCGTCCGTGCCGTTTCCCAACTCATACAGTCCCTGTAATGGATGACAGCTCTCACCTGGTCTAAAGCGTAGGAAATATGTGACTGTACGTTCAATTAAATTGCCCTCACTGATGAAGTCGTCAGCGGTTGGCACATCCAGCCAGCACTGTACTGTTTTAGGATCTTGCAGAACCAGCCTGGGTGCATTTTGAAGAAGTTTCAAATAAAATAATCACCCTTTAGCAAAGTGTTCTCCCCCTGGCTGAAGTGGCTGCCTGTAGCACCCCCTAATGCAGTGGACATTTAACACACTAATATGGGAAATGTACTGATGATCTCTTAAACAACAGAGCTAATATTACTGGGCATTGCTTCTTAACAAAGATTCCTCAGGGGTTAGCAGCCTTATTGCGGTTCCATAGATCTCGGCGTTTACTAGGAGTCTGCTACATTGTTGTAAAGGTAACGTTTTTCATTTAATTCAGTTTAAGGCCATATTTTACCATGGTTTATTGAAGAAAATCTGGCATTGTGATTGTTTATGATGATCTAGATTTTCTGATATGCTCTAGGAGAGCTGTTATATGATTACTAGTGTTATATTTAGTTTTTTGTTGTTAAATGTTGAAGTGGCAGCTGAAGCTGTTTTTGACAGAACAGACAGAACTTTTTGCCAGTTGGCTACAAATCAAATGTATCTGTTATGTTTTTATAAAACACTTTTTGGTCATATGATATGAAAAAAAAATATATATATATTTGTTTTTGTTGGTCAGGTTTCCTTGCTGGTTGTCGTGGAGATAGGAGTCTTCCCCCTCATCTGTGGCTGGTGGCTCGATATCTGCTCCCTGGTGAGTCAAACTGAGCTGAGCTCTGATTGGTTGAGCCAGACAGGTTCAGCTAGCTTTATAGAATTGGGCGTTAATCAAGACAGAAGTTCAGCAAGCTGGCTGGAAGAAAAAGTGTATCTTTACCAACAACACCTAGACCAGTCAAAATTAACATTCAGTTCAATCCAAAATTAATTTAGACCTGAGTAATTGAGCACAGATCAAACAATGGCTAACAGTGATCTGGCAGAACTACGATTTATTGAACCCTGCAATTTGGCATTAGAGAATGAATTACCCTGTAAGTAAGTCTACCTCTACACATAAAATTTGACTTGCTAATATCTTTTTTTTTTTTAAGTCACTCTGGGTAAGAGCCTTAAATGCCTAAATGTAAATGTTTCCCTGGTTTTAAAGGATTAGCTCACTGAACTGTACCTGTCTTCACACATGAAAGTCTAGCGTCTTTCTTTTTAATTCACTTTAATGTCAGTTTACCCATATTGACGTTTTTAACATTACCTCGTGTAATCATATTTATGCATGCGTTAATCTTAGACAGGTCCCCCTTGAAAAAAGAAAGTGGGACTATTTGTACCTGCTTAGGTAAAGGAGTTATAATTAAATATTTAAAATGATTACAGTTGAGTTTGTAAAACTGTTTTTTTTTTTTGCCCTCGTAGGAGATGTTTGATGCCTCTCTGAAGGACAGAGAACTGAGTTTCCAGTCAGCCCCTGGAACCACCATGTTCCTGCACTGGCTTGTGGGAATGGTCTACGTCTTCTACTTTGCATCTTTTATACTCTTACTGCGAGAGGTAGGATAGCAGATCTGCATCAGAATACCTTAAATTGTCTTTCTCAAGGCTCATATTCATACAGCATCCCTACAGGCAAAGTGCTGATCTCTGATCTGCTTTTTCAGACCATATCACAGTGTTCCCCATTATGAGCCAAATGGCGTGACTGATCCTAGATCAGTGTCTCTGCTCTGAGGCTGTTTGTGCATGACTCGGTGTGTATTGTGGTCATCGACTGAAGTTTAATAGATCTGGCTTTGAGTCTGAGTGATGATAATCCCCTGTTCTCCCCAGGTGCTGAGGCCAGGAGTCCTGTGGTTTCTAAGAAACCTGAACGATCCCGATTTTAACCCAGTCCAGGAGATGATCCACCTGCCAATATACCGCCATTTGCGCCGATTCATTTTATCTGTGGCAAGTCAAACTTCCCCTCCCTTAAATAATACCTTTGTGTAGCTAAAGGCCCATTTGAGTCATCCTAATGTTTTTCAGCGACACATCATATCCCACAGTTTGAAAATGCAGCTGTGCGGTGATCCGAGTCGAAAAATTGGTTTCATTAAAAAAAAAAAAAAAAAAAAAAAAGTATCTTGGCCGTAAAAGTCCATTTTCACTCGTCCTCCCGTAATGACTGAGGTGCTGTTGTGTACATTCTCTCTCATATATTGCAGTTATGATTCGCTGTTCTGTTCTCGCTGAGCAAATGAAGCGGAGTACATTTTCCGGCTAGCTCCATGAACTTCAACATCACCATCCGTCTGCTTTTGTTTTACGAGAGTTGCTTTGAGTAAAATTGCTCTAAGTTTGGCTGAAGTGGGCCTTTAAAAACTACAAACTGCATCTGAACAAAACTGGCTTCAGGGTGCTTACTCGTGTCCCTCGTCCCATCCCAGGTGGTGTTTGGATCCATTGTGCTTTTAATGCTATGGCTGCCCATCAGAATGATCAAGTTGGTTTTGCCCAGCTTCCTCCCATACAACGTCATGCTGTACAGGTATGGCTTCATCTCAGTTTGTAGACTTATTTTGTGACTAAAAAAGAAGTCAGTCAAGTCACAGTGCAGCTTAACATGGTTGTATCTGAAAGGGGTTAACAGGTTAAAAAGGGGGTGGGGCCCATCTGGTGGTAGGTTGTATTATGTTGGATAAGTTGTCTGTTTGCCAAGGCAGGCTATATGCCTGAAAATTGGTACCAAGTGCAAGCGCTTGATTGGTTGGTTGTATACATGTGACCCGTGCTGATTGGTTTCACTTGTATCCTGATTTGTTGGTTGTATACACCTGACCTGTGCTGCTTTCTTTCTGTTGTGTCCTGATTGGCTGGTTGTATACATGTGACCTGTACTGATTGGCTGATTTTGTGTATCCTAGCGACGCCCCGGTTAGTGAGCTGTCTCTGGAGCTGCTGCTGCTGCAGGTGGTTCTCCCGGCCCTGCTGGAGCAGGGACACACACGCCAGTGGCTGAAGGGGCTGGTCCGGGCCTGGACCGTAACCGCAGGTTACTTGCTGTGAGTACCTGCCCTTTCTTATTTAGCCTAGCCTGTCAGGCTCAAAGATGAGCCTCAGTTTTAAAAACAAAGACACTATTTTGGGTTCAAAGTAGGGATACAGTGGACATTTTTACAGTGAAAAATCTACTGAAAGTTCCGTATTAGCAAAACACAAAGTTATTGCTTATCACCAATGCTTACCAGTAGTTCCTCAGTAAAATACATGTTCTGCAGTTTGTTTAGAGTATTCTTCTGTAATATTCCAAAAGAAAGTCAATTAAGTCATTTTTACGTATTGCTGAGATTAAAGTCCTCCAAAATCAAGTATTTTTCAAATTAATTCTGCACCAATGTTGATATTTCTGCTAACATTAATGTCGTTTGTTTTTAGCTTTTGCATCAATAAAAGCAGTAATTACAACATGTTTATGGGAGTTTGCAATACTGTGCTGTAATCGTGACCCACTGTTGCTAAAATCCCTCCCCGCAGAGATCTGCACTCCTACCTGCTGGGAGAGCAGGAGGAGAGTGACAACATCGCCAATCAGCCAGCGGCCAACAACAACGGCCACGCCCGGAACAACAACAACAACCCTGCACCCGTGCCCCAGGCCCCGCCCCCGCCCCCTCCCCCGCCCCTGCCCGTGGCAGGGGAGGGGCTCCACGCTGCCCACCAGGCCATCCTCCAGCAGGGCGGGCCAATCGGATTCCAGCCCTACCACCGACCAATGAGGTTCCCCCTTAGGGTGAGTGCTAAGTCCAGGGGCTGAGATTTGAGTTCAGATTTTCTGAGTGTAAACGGACAGAACAACGGTCTCATAGTTATGCAGAGAACACATATATAGTTTTTTTTTATTTTGTTTTATTTCCCCTTATGCTGAGTGTATTACACCTATGTTTATGTGTGCCCCCACTGCTGTGGCTGGCTTCTGTAAATAAAAACAATTTGGAACATGGCAGACCTTGTAGATGGGTCATGATAGGTTACACTGCCTTTGAAATAGCTGAATCATGGTGGATGTTGTTTGGTGTTTTCTTGTATTGGTTTTGATTGGGTTTGTATTTTTTTTTGGTAGATTGTGTTGCTGATTGTGTTCATGTGTATGACGCTACTTCTGGCCAGCTTGGTTTGCCTCACTCTGCCAGGTTAGTTCCGACTGACGTTTCCTCAGTTCTTATCAACTGTACTTGGCAAATCTGCATTGTTCAAATGCATATTGTGCAATGTTTTGCTAGCTGGCCTTGTAACTTAGAGGTTGCAGGTTTGATTCCCAGGTTATGCACTGTTGTTGTAACCTTCAGCAATTGACTTAATCAAATTTGCTTCAGTAAATGCACAACACTATAAATGCGTAGTGTATAAACTTGTAAGTTGCACTGTATGAGAGTGTCTACCAAATGCCTCCTCTAATCTCTCCCCTGGTTCTGGTCAGTGTTCGCGGGCCGCTGGCTGATGTCCTTCTGGACGGGCAGCACTAAGATCCACGAGCTGTACACGGCGGCGTCTGGCCTGTACGTGTGCTGGCTGTCCATCCGCGCCATCACCGTGCTGCTGGCCTGGATGCCCCAGGGCCGAAGGGTCATCCTGCTGAAGATCCAGGAGTGGACGCTCATGGTAATGCACCCCCCCGCAGGGGGAGGTCAGACTGCAGGCCTGGACGGCCACAGTTCCTGCTGGATACGCTCCCAACCAGGGAGCTCCAGGCCTGGGCGACTACAGTTCCTGCTGGCTTCTGTTGTGCCTTAAAACATAAGTTCTTCATATAACTCATTGATAGACTAAAGAGTCAACATGCTTTGCGTCCAAGGGCTAAATTGGCAGCAAGGCAACCAGGAAAACCTGCAGAAGCTTTGACCCTCCAGGACCGGAGCATGAGATAAGAATAATAACAGTTGTAGTAGTAGTAGTATTAGTAAAAATGTATTAATCTTCCAGTTTTCTGTTGTGCTGTGGATTGCAGAGCCGCTGTAAACATAGCTTAGTGATAAGTGTGAACTCGTGTGACCATGTGACCTCACGTACCCCGTCATGTGGCGCGGAAAGCCCTGCAGTCAAAGAAAAGGGTTTATGCAACAGTAATCCACTGAAAATAAACAAATAAAAATGTCTTCTTTATGGTTATGCTGTGAGCTATTCTGAGAATGATCCTGTTTTCTCTAATCAAAGGTCCTATAAAGGTTACCTGTGTGCTGCCTTCTATGTTTTGCATCATGTGATTTGATGTACAGTGAAAAAGGCTACTCCATATCATAATATAATGAATTCAAGCTTTAGTTATGAGGCTTGTTTCTGTGTGTACCTCCCAACACATGGGTGACAATGCTGGTGCTGTATTTGACTCCAATGAAATCAAATCTCTGATTGTATGATCGTTGGCCCCGCCCATGACACACCCCAAACCCCAGGATTCCCTCACCCTGCTTTTAAGCGTGAACCACCCCCCCACAACCTCCGCCACTGTACATACAATATGTAAATATGCAAAGTCAAAAATTACACCTAAATCATGGATTAAAAGAATGTGTATTGTATATCTTTAACTAAGAAAAAAAATGTGTATTAATTTATTAAATATAATATAGTGAACAGTGTTACAGATAGTGAAGACCCTGATCGTGGCGGTGTTGTTATGTTACAGATAGTGAAGACCCTGATCGTTGCCGTGTTGCTGGCTGGAGTGATCCCCCTGTTGCTGGGTCTGCTCTTTGATCTGGTCATAGTGGCTCCCCTGCGGGTCCCTCTGGATCAGACCCCACTCTTTTACCCCTGGCAGGTGGGTACTGCCGTCCCCGCCCAAACGCCCATCCCACACAACACACACACCCTCTCACAACACACACACACACCCACACTGACGCATACATATAAACACTCGAACACACTCACACACTATACAAATACAGACACTGCCAAACACGCTCCTTTCACACTCTCCCAATTTTGAATGCCCAGTCATATTCACAAGCCGTGCTCATTCTTGCGGCTGGCTTACTGAGTGTATTTTTGCCTCTGGTCTCTCTGTAATGTAGGACTGGGCTCTGGGAGTTCTCCATGCTAAAATCATCGCTGCCATCACCCTCATGGGCCCGCAGTGGTGGCTGAAGACGGTTATTGAACAGGTGGGTTTCATCTCTCTCTGGCAAGTTGTTTCCTTAGCAACCTCTTTATGCAGTAGAATGAGTAAGATTTTCATTAACCCATTAATGGGTGGGGCTGTGATGGGCTGTCAATCATTAATGTGAACCAATGAAAATGATGTGCTCAGCATTAAAGCTCTAAGTTATTCAAATCAGCTTTTCATGGATAACTCTGCCCATGTCACAGTTTATTTCTTTTCGAAACAGACATTTTACTGTAAGTAGTCTGAGTTACTCAACTGCGTACACTGCAGATTCTGTTTTGATGAAACCCTGTTCTTTTTTCTTGGGCTCAGGTGTACGCTAACGGGATTAGGAACATTGACCTTCACTTCATCGTCCGTAAGCTGGCAGCACCCGTGATGGCCATGCTGCTGCTGTCACTATGCGTGCCCTATGTCATCGCCGCTGCCGTTGTGCCCGTCTTGGGTATGTCTCAAAATGCACGCACGCGCAGACACACACTCTTACACACACTGAAACTCTTAAACATACGCATTCTCAGAGAGGTTTACACGCACTCAAACCATACTCAAGCTCTTATACACACGGACACACATTTACGTCTCATTCAAACACACACACACACACACACACACACACACACATACTGAAACTCTCCCAACAAATTCACACACACTCACTCAAACAACTACACACAAACAACTCAATAAACACACACAAGCATATTTACATCTCACTGAAACACACACATTTCATTCACACACACACACGCACACACACACACACACACACACACACACACACACACCCATCCTAAACCTCCTTCTCATACAGACAATCACACTCACACACAACATATTCGCATACCTGCATACGCACACACACGTTGTCTGAAGCACACTCTCTCTCACACAGACACACACATTAGTGTTTCTGTGAGCAAGCACAGCACAGGCATGCGCGTATATGTGAGACGCAGGTGAGCATATTTCATCCTGATTGATGATGTGCGAGCGTACAGCTGCTCAAGTGTCTCATCACCCCGCTGTCACTCACCGCAGGCGTTACCATGGAGATGCAGAACCTGGTTCAGCGGCGGATCTACCCCTTCCTGCTGATGGTGGCGGTGCTCATGGGAATACTCACCTTCCAGCTCCGCCAGTTCAAGCGCCTGTACGAGCACATCAAGAACGACAAGTGAGTGCCCCCCTTTAGCCCCGCCGTGGTCCCCTCTGCACCTCCCTGAGGTACCCCCTCTAACTTCCAGTGACCTCCCTGTACCCCCGAACAAGCCAGGCTACATCCCTGTACCCAGATTAGGTCCAGCCACACATACGTGCGTGTGCGTATCACCGCTGTGTGCGAGCATATATGCATATATGCATATCGTGAGCGAGCATATATGTGACTGTGTACGAGACCATGTAATTGACTCTGAGTGTGGTAGCTTGTAAATTTGTGTGCTCAATGACATTTACGTCAAAAATGAAGAAATGTACTGCTGAAGACATATACATTACTCAAGTGTGACATGCATTTTCTTTTCCCTGTACCTCGCCGTCTCTCATTCCATTCTCTCTCCCTCTCTTATTCTGCTCTTTCCCCCATTTTCTCGTTCTGTCTCTCTCTTGCTTCTTTATCTCCCCCCTCTGTCCATTTCTCACCCCCCTCCCCCTCCCTCCCCTCAGGTACCTTGTTGGGCAGAGACTTGTGAATTACGAGCGTAAAGCAGGAAAATCCAGCTCGGCACCGCCCCCCAGTTCCCCCTAGGCGTGACGTTGGCCCCGCCCATGCCACGCCCCAAACCCCAGGATTCCCTCACCCTGCTTTTAAGCGTGAACCACCCCTCCTCCCCCCACCACCACCGCCACTGTACATACAATATGTAAATATGCGAAGTCAAAAATTATACCTAAATCATGGATTAAAAGAATGTGCATTGTATATCTTTAACAAAAAAAAAATGTATATTAATTTATTAAATATAGTTGGCACTTTACGTAGCAGAGTTCTCATGTTTTGCTATGGGACACTCTGAGGAGTTGTGGCCTCCTTGCTTCTTTCCGTTACACTGATTGGTTGCTGTTCTCAGGGGTCAAGGGTCAGCTGTGAAGAGGAGCATGATGATTGTAGTTTTTTTTTAAAGCTCTGTATCTATGACAGGGAAGAACTGATGTCCACAGTATATGAATAAGGAGAGGAAAAAGGGCAGTCAGATAAAGTTTGAAGCTCCACATCTCATTCTCAGGTACATGTACTAGAGTGGTAGGATTATCGATTCATAACGCACACCGGGCTGACTAACTATTATGCACACACATCTTAACCTGTTTCTGTGGGAGAGTCCTGTGTTAACCTCAGTACCTCTACAGCTAAGAAATACACCAGTGTTTGAGAGATGAGAGACGTCAGTGACCCTGAGAACTGACGCACTGTGAAGTCACACATGGAGAAGCCATAGGAGTGTGAATGGCACCCCTACCTGAGGACTTTGGCGTCCATGTCCTAAAATGGATTCTTGTTATCCAGAGCATGCTGTAGAAGAAAACTTACTGCCGTATGTGTGTGTACACAAATACATGGTAGTGCTTTAACTTTCTGAAGCTGGGTGTTTCCACCTCTGAATTTGTGTAGGTTATTTCTCTGGTGGGGCACTGTTGTATGTATTATGTACTTTTACAAGCTACTTGAATTTTTGTAGTGAAGTATAAAGGGATTCTACTTAAGAAATGAAATTCTCTCTGAACACCAGTGTCTGGTAAATGCCTAGATGTATCATTGCTAACGTTCTCGTACCTGCGTTTGGGCAGTAGAAACACAAAAGCACGGGAAATTCTCTGTTGGACGAAAAGGTGAGATTTGCCCTTCTCAAGTCCAGACGTCTTTGTCCATTTCCGTCATTTAGATCATACGGCAAGTACGGGGACTTACGCCATGGGCCTTGTTCAGCCTGGCTCTTTGCTGTCTGGCTCGTTACAGTTTAACTGAAGAGCCGAACTGACAACCACATCACATGGTCAACTGCTTTGGCCCTGGGGTCGCTGGGACAGGGCCCCTTAAATTGGACACCTTCGAGCTCCTGATACGAAAGGACAGGTGTACGAGGTTAGTTCGTGGCGGTACACGGAACCGTATGACTTAGAAGGAGTTAGCTCTCAGTGAGTTGAAATGCAGCCCGGCCGATTGGTTGTCTGTCGTTCGACCAAGACGACTGATCTCTGCCGCGCGTGTGCGACCATTGGGACAGCATTACGTTCCCATCTAAAGTTAGCTTTGACACTAAGCTTTGAGACATTAAACAACTATAACTCGGGGGAAGAACTCTGATCCGAACATTCAAACCGTAAATTGCAACGCTAAAACTATGAATAAACTTCAGGGAAACGAAATTATCAGCATGTCGCCTTTGGTAGTCACAATTTATTTTAATTTTGCCTAATCCTAAATGTGCTGTTCTGAAATGTGTGCACAGTCTTAAAGCAACGGATGCTATTTTACTAGCTATTATTTCACTCCCTAATCATGGCACAACTAACACACTGGACTGAACCGGCATGCATCTAGTCCTTACTGGTCGCAACATTTGCTCTGTTTTAAGGTGAAAATTTTTGAAACGCTTATTCCACATCGGTTTAATGAACGGACGCAATCCTGAAGAGTACAACAATAACAAACTACGGTGGAGTCTGGAGTGTTGCTTGTCTGAAGGCTTTCTATCTTTCACGCGTCTTCCAAAGAAAAGTCACCCGACAGACAACGTCGGTGGAGAATGAGCGTGACGCTGAACGATGTTGACCAGGACGGAAAAAATCAAGTTAATCAGTAGGGAGGGAAATGGCGAGGGAGTTGCGAGAAACTCGTGTGGGAAATGAACCCATTTTGGCTCATTTGAAGATATCCCTTTGAAGATTAGATTCAGTGCCGTGACATGAGTTCAGGTACAGGATGGATGTTAATTTGATCTCGAGCGGTTGTTTTTTTGATCTTCGGAGGGAAAATACAATTTTAAGATAGATCAAAGTAATACACTGGTTTTTAAAATAACAGATATCTCTTTTGAAGTATATTTCCCCCGGTGATTTCGTAAATTGAGTATATTTCATAATGCATAATAACTGAAAACGGTACCAGTTTCTTCTTTCTAAACTGCTGGTGACATTGTAAGAATTCGTCATTTACGAGGTTCTGGTAAAGCGTTACATATTTGTAAATGTGTCTGCTGCTGTTACATTTTTCTCCACACAGCGGCAGTGTAGAGCTTCACATGAACCGGCACCGTTTGAGAAGATGCAGTCCATTGGGTAAGACGTAATGTTTTATGACATTTTGAGGTTCACATGCATCGCAGGAAAACAGCTCGTGTGACATTTAGATTTTTCACAGTGAATTTAGGCAAAACAATCTGAAGTTCCTCACATACAGAGAGCAAATCAATCGTTTGGATTTTTCTCCTTTTCTCATAATATTTCTTGGATCACCGCATTGCTGTAACGTTGTCTGAAGATTTCGCAGAGCAGATGCTATTAGGTGTGTTCTCCTTAACTCTTGTAGCCGGAAAGCTCAATTTCAAGTGCTATCCACCGGCTGAGCTGCGTGGGCGGTCACGGGAGTCCCCTGCCCCAACGGAAACCCTCCATGCCTTGGTGACGCTGTGGCAAATTAGCTTAAGCGCTCTCTGAGCTTCCCGGCAGCTCCGCGAAGTACTGACTTTGAAAAATTCTACAGACATGGGCTGCGTTTCTAGACAAAAAGCGAGTACGTATTTGTTTATCTCCGACAGCCATTGTTCACATCAATAATTTGGCAATTGGTCGTGGAGTCACCTGACCTGGAATATGCAGTGTATGTTTTCTGTCAAATTAAATCACGAATATGCAAACAGAAGATGAAACAGGAAACATACAGCGGCCTTCCTAGGTTGGGGTGCTGTATTCCTAACTATAGTGTTCAATTTTTAAAGTTACATTATTGTTAAAATAAATATTTTGCCGTTCTGTCTCACATGAGGAGGGGACTTCAATTCCGTGTCTGTTTAGTCTGCAGGAGGTGAGAACGTCTGAAATGACTCACCGGTTGTCTGCTGTCACGGCCGTATTGTGTGAATGGCACCGTGAATGTGACGTATGCTTTGATTGTCACCATCTTCGCGCCCCACAGGCGGGCACCATGTAGTCATTGCACCAGCAGACGCAGGTCAGTGCGAAACCGTGCCTGCCATCGGTGCTCTCTTCACTCCCTAACCTCCTGTTTCAGTAGCTTTGCTGTAACTGTGCAAATCACACAGAACAGCTAAAATCTTAGAAAGTGGTAGGCTGAAATTTAGCTATTATAGGTAAAAAATACAGATTGTTCATGACTTTGAGCCAACCTTTTTTGCGACCCTGGTGTGTCATGATAAATAAAATAACAGAGTTCAATTATCTAAGTAAGGAGGAGTAACATGCTGATAGGTGATCTTCTATGAAATTGTCACACTTGTTCAGTCACACCACACCGTCCACAAACAGCTTCACTTGGCACTAGGTGGCTTGTCCTGTAAACCCGCTGGGATTGAGTTTTTGGATGTTAGCCCATACTTCCCTTAGTTCAATCCTGACTGTGACCGAATGTCTCCATAAGGCATTACTGGGTCACATGTTGTTGTGCACTGTTCTCGTTGTGATCTCCTCCAGCCAGCCAAATACACACAGTCTCTCTGTGCCAGCTGCCCATCGCCTGTCCGCCTCCTCCAGCTGAAAAATGCTCAATGCAGCTGGTGGAATGCAGCCTGAGATGAAAGCTGAGGGAGGCCGTTTTCTGCAATAAGAAAACCCCCACAAAATGCAGTCGTATGTACCACATTTGGAGAGCAAATCAAAACACAACAATACAAAAGTTAGACTCACTTTAAGCTTCCCAGCTTCAAGTCAATAATCCTTTGTTGCGTTATGCCATGTGAGGCACAGTTGACAAATTAACTCCCAGTAGAGACTCGTACAAAACTTCTGTAAGATTATATTATTGTTCGCCTGAAGTTATTTTTCGCTTTGCCTTATTGTGAAAGCGTTGTCTTCTGGAGATGATTGTGAGCTGAGTTTGAGTTGGCAAGTTCAAGTTAAGCGGAACCAAGCTGTCGCTGGATCATCCAGGTCTTTTCGCTTTCCATTGGCTGTCAGCAGTGGCAGATAGACAAGGTGTTTAATTAGATTGTAAACATGCACCTTAATCCAGTGCCGTAAGAATCAACAGTCTGTGGAACAGTCGGAGGAAGGAAGATGAAATAAGATCAGAGGATTTCAAGTTTTCTTTGCTGTTAGGCTTTGAACAGCTGAGTACTAAACCAAGAATGTTGCTCTTCTCTCTCATAACTTTTCTCACTGTAGAGCTGGAACCAGGCTGGCTCATTATACCCCCTTTCCCACTGTAGAGATGGAACCAGGCTGGCCCATTATACCCCCATTCCCACTGTAGAGAACCAGGCTGGAACTGTAGAGCTGGAACCAGGCTGGCCCATTATACACCCTTTCCCACTTAGCTGGAACCAGGCTGGCTCATTATACCCCCTTTCCCACTGTAGAGCTGGAACCAGGCTGGCTCATTATACCCCCTTTCCCACTGTAGAGCTGGAACCAGGCTGGCCCATTATAGACCCTTTCCCACTATAGAGCTGGAACCAGGCTGGCCCATTATACACCCTGTCCCACTGTAGAGCTGGAACCAGGCTGGCTCATTATACCCCCTTTCCCACTGTAGAGCTGGAACCAGGCTGGCTGGCTCATTATACCCCCTTTCCCACTGTAGAGCTGGAACCTGTAGAGCTGGAACCAGGCTGGCCCATTATACCCCCTTTTTCCCACTGTTGAGCTGGAACCAGGCTGGCCCCTTTCCTTCTGAGAGGATGTGGGATGGGATTTGGATTTTAGAGTGAGAGAGGTGAAGAGCCAGAGTGAGAAGCTTTTCACTGAAAACTGAATCTGCACAAGCAGGTCACAACCAAAGGCCAAATACAGTTGAGCATGTTTTTTTTTTCTATTCAGGCAGCTTAGTGAGAATTTTCTTCTTGTTTTTGCTGCCTTTTTCTCCTCCCGAGAATCTCATGAATAGGAAATCAATTTGGCTCGGTAATGTGCCTCCCCGCGACCAATTCCTGATACCGGGGTCGTCGGCTTTGAGCCATTTTTAGTTCACTTTCCATCACCTAAAGCTTGCAGTGAGGATAAAGCACTCACCGGCTAATCTGCTACTGGAGCATGGAGTTCAATCTCTCCGTCAGGGGACTTATCTTGTGTATTTTCCCCTTTTTTCTACACAAATCATTGTTTTCACAGTGTCTGTGTTGAAAGGGCCTGTACAGTTGGTTCATTTGTTCTCTAGGGGAAAAAAAAAGAAAAGATCGGTAACATGCTTTGTGCTATCGTCATTCAACTGCCGTCTTTGCATGATGCTTGAAGCTTGAAATTCGTTTGGATTTTGTTTTTCCAGGAAAAAGCGCAGTGGTGATGGAAGTTGATTCCATGGGAGAGTGTGTTGGTTTGCTGACCGGGGTAAAAACTGGGTTGGTATGTTTGGCAAAAAAAACCCAGGCCATCACAGGCAACCAGGCGATCATGAAACCGGAGATCCCTTATGATTTTATAAAAATACTGAAATAAAATGTATGATCGATATCAGAGTAGATACTGCAGCACTTGCAAGAACAAAATTAAAAGGAACAGTTTCCAGATATTGAAATGCTGGTGTATATATATATATATATTTCATGGCAATGTCTATATATATATATATATAAGAGATTGCCATGAAATGCATGTATCACTATATTTTCCATATAATGTCCATATAATGTAAGATAATATAAGATATGCTGGAGCATATTAAATTTTAAACGATCTCTGGGGTCACTCCAGAATGGTGAGCTAATTCAAAGTCACTGTGTAGTTCTGAGGGCTAAACTTCAGTGGAGGAGAACTGTCTGTGAAGTTTTATAAAGGCTTTAAGAATTTATTGTGCCCAAAACAGTCAGTTCCTCAGTCTCCAGGTTCCTTTTCCTGGCCCAGCCCCTCAGTTCAGTGCTCTATAATGAGCCTTTACCAGAAATATAGATGTACCTTCACAAATATGTTCACCTTTAGGTGCTGCCATCCCTTAACGACTTCCAGAGGGAAAATTCGTAAATGCGATTTACAGGAGTCTTTTTAAAAAAGGGTTAAATATGAGTATTTGTCCTTCAAAAAGAAACTTGCATGGCGTTTACAACTAATTTTAACCACCCTACACAAAGTGATCTATTCCAGCAAAACAAGGGTATTAATAAAAAAAATCAAATTACCAAAAGCAGAATGAATACTCTAGGCTAGTTAGATAAGGCAAATTGGTGTTGTCTGTGTCCTTGAATTTTGGGAGATTAAGTCAAAGTACTGGATTCTCAACTCCAGACGCTCGATTTTGAAAGTCTGGGTAGTTTTGCTAACTCTTCTGGCCCAGGCTTCCTGCAATCTGATTGGCTCACAGAGGGAAGATTCGGTTGGCTGGACCAGTTTATAAATTCACACATTCAACCACAAGACAATGTGCTTCTCTTAAGATCATAACCTTTCAGACACCTTTCAGGAAGCTGTCCATTGATGTCTAACTTGGTTTATTAATAAATCACTTCTCCAGATAAAGCGCAGAATAATATAACTTCACAGAGAAAAACCAGTCAGGCACACCCTTTTCAGCCTGTCAAGACAGGCTATGAATTTATTAAACTATAAATCCATTTTTAGCTGTCATTTTCACCTTCTGTCTGAGTCTCCTCCCTCTTACAACACTGGAAGACAAATCATCAAACTTTCACCTTTCACACAGCCAATCGATGTAGGCCCTCAATATCAGCAAAAGACCAATAGCAAGAACTTAAAATGCCAAAATTGAATTTAATTGAGTTATCCTTATTAACAGCAATGCGATTTAGTTACAGTGGAAAGAATGCTCGTTGTATGACAGCCAAAGACATTCTTAACAGTTCTGATGTTGGAATGAAGAGAATGGGAGAGAATAATTTATATGTCATTACCTCCCCTTCCCCCTTCCATTCCCCTCTGCCACAAGCATAGCAACAAGATGTAGTAATGGAGAATTAAAAAAAAAAAACCTAGACTTCAATGATATGTAATTAAATTGAAAGAGAAATGAGAAATATTACATTGTCTGAGATTTCACAGGATGTCATACCCATATTATTATTGTCTTTCAGGAGAGTCGTCCGTTGCCATGGGACCATAGCAAATTAAATCCTGCTGGGCTTTTTAAAATGCCCACATAGACTGTCGAAGTAGAAATACTGGCGGCAAACGAAAGAGGTGACCCAAACTTCCAATTTCCTGAAGTATATCACCAGCTCCCTCATTAAGTTTCCATCTCCACAGATAGACTGTATCTCCAGCATGTGTAGATATGAAAACATTAAATTGTGCTGTCCATCATCCAATCAGGTTAGCTGTCGGTGGGGTGTAAGCTTTCGTTGACGTTATCTATCGCGAGTCTTTCAGAGCCTGAGGGAACTCAGAGTCTGGTCTTCCCATACATTCAGCATGCATGCAGCACTATTCACCAGCGCTGTATTTCTTCTTACCTCCACTTAGGCTATTTGGTCTCACTTGCTTAGGATGTGTAGCATGGGTGCAGGTTTAAATCCTAGGTTTGCATTGTACTTAACCAACAAGACTTCAGTTACATATCCAGATATATATATGGACTGTATGTTAACCAAAGGAAGCTGCATACGTTGCCCTGGATGGGAGTCTCCTAAATTTAGTGCAACCTGAAAATGTCATAAAATTTAATTAAAAAAGAGTGAGAAGCTTTCCATCTTCCATCACCACCCTCCTCCCCCATCCCCAAACCTCGGCTACCCCCCCATTCTTGTTGCCGTTAGGGAGATGAGAAACAGGTAACGCATGTTTGGCTTCTCTGAAAGTGGTCACATGTTCTAAAACTCCTTTGGGAAAGTTATGGTCATAGCGCTATCTCAAAAACAAATGGGGATATAACCAAAGTCTTCCCTAATGTTCTGGAAATGTTTTGTGTCAGTTGTATGTCTACCATAGAGGTCTAGCGCACAAAATGGCAGTTCTATTGTTTCGGTGTTTGCAGTAATGGTTTGCAGACTTAACATGACCAGTTGGTTGCTGGTTTTAAACCCCAGCAAATGGTGAGAGTATCTTCTTCACCCTCATTGATTCAGTCAATATTTACTTGTATATAAAAGTTTTTAGGTTTATTCCTATGTAAGTCACACACCAAAATGGTGAGTGCAGAGTCTTAGGCGAGATGTTATCATTTAATTCTTGGGTGATATATTTTTTATTTGCTTCAACAAAAAAAAACACAGCTGCAGAATGTGTAAAAGTGTTGCACAGAGGTATAAGGAAAATGAATAAGAAAAACAGAAAATAAAAATGTGTCAAAATTTAATAGTAGCTTTCACACTGAGATAATGATGCTGTGGTTTTTAAATGATGCAACTGTCAATGTCCCTCAAAGGTTTAGCCAGAAATGAAAACAAGGAAATCATATTTGTCAATACAAATGTGTGTATAAACATGTAATTTAACAAACTATACTAAACAAACTTTCAAAAGGAGAGTACAGCATTATTTTCATTGCACAAAAACTTTACAAAATACTTTTACAAAAACAATTAACAAAACAAAATCTCAGTTCATTCCCTAATGAAATCTAAATAAATAAATCTAAATAAAATATCGTACTTTAAAAATATTTTGTGAAACAGTCCCAGAATTCCCAGATAGAACACTTCCGCATCTTCTGTTGAACTGAAGGGCTTTGAATTCAGGTCTTGGGACAAATTCTCAGACAGGCTGCGCTAGTTTGCGTGGCCTTAGTAAGCTCCTGGGGCATACAGTTACACAAGACTGCCTCTGTCTGTCATGCGTCACCTGCAAGGCTACGGGGGGGGGAGACGGGGGGGGGGGGGGGGGCTCGGGTACTTTGCAAGTGATGACATCATAGAAGTGCTCAGCTGTTTTGCTTTTGGCAAAGGGGTGGCAATGTAGTATAAAGATCAGGGTAATGGGTTGTAACTCAGAGGTTGCAGGTTTGACTCCCAAGAGCCAATGCACTCTTGAGTATGGTACTCAACCTGAATAGCACAAATGGAAAGCGTGTATAAAAGTGTTAGCCTTTCTGGCTACCTGGGTAACTGCTGCTGTGTTTATATCGAAATGAGGCGGCATCATTTTCACACAATTTGCATTTCAAACTGCTACCGAATGAACTTTGACTCCCAGAGAGAGCACTCAGAACTGGAATTTCACACAAATGACATACCAGTTATTCAACATATTTCAGTCTTTTTTTAATTAAATTATTTGAATTCTTCTGTAAACATACATTTTTCTACCCTTCGAAAGTTACAGTAGCAACTAGTGTCTCACTTAGCTGTCAGGTGAGTTAACGTGTTGGCATTTTTGTTCTGTTAATTGGATTGTCTCTGTGGATCACCGTGCTGTACGCTCAGATTTGGGCATTATGTTCCTGCTCTCTGCTCACTGTGCCGATAGCGTGATTGAGCTAACACCATCAGCAGGATTATAGTGGAAAAAATTTTTTGGAAGAGCGCCGAAATCAATATGCCGCCAATATGTAACTGTTGGTTTATAAGACTCCATTCACATCGAAATGCAGTGCTGGAATAATGGCGGTATTTCCCTTGGAATTAAGTGAGGTGTAAAAGGGGTAATACACTGCCATGACTGTGAAAATGAACAGTAAATAAACAGGAGCATAACACGCTAGAGGCCCAAGCAACGAGGTCACCAGCGTGGGTAAATGAGAAAGCTCGCTGCTCTAACGGTCAATGTTATTTCTGCTGGATCCAATTACCCTTCCGCTAATACACTGTGGGCTGCAAGCTGTGCCAATGACAGATTAAGGTCAAATGCAAATACTGGGAAACCTTGGGAGAATCTCTCAGAGTATTTATAAATGACTGAAATTAAATCTGATACTAAAATTGGCATTGATAAGGAAAGACCATTCTAGACTGCCATGGTCAGCATTCTCTTCATATGCCACCGGACTGAAACTTTGCTCTCCTTCCAAGAAGAAACTTCCAGAAGGTTTTCTGGCTAAACCATAATGGGATCTATCCACTCTGGAAATTGGTTAAAGTAATACCTGCAGGCCATGAGAAGGCGCTACGCTTGTCTCTTAAACACGAGTTCAGTTACTACTCCATGACCATCTGCTCGAAAGAGCCAGGGATTGCAATCCTGGCCACTGTGCCAAATTCCAAATCTGACCAGTGAATCATCCTGTACTTGGACCAACAATTGGAAAGATTAATGTTTGGTTCTCTAATGCAAAGTTTCTGCTTTTGTCTCCCATGGAAGCTGCTCAATCACTCTGCTAATTGGCAGTAATGAAATGCAACCCTTATCCATAATGAGTTGGGTGGCATCTTGAACACTGACACTAGCTAACTCTTGAGAACCACAACTTCTCATACAAATATTTCTCAGTTTACAGTATCATAGGTAACAACCTTTTTCTTCAGTAGGCATGATAGTTAGTTCCTCTGATTGGTCGAAACTCCGTTGGAGGTACAGGGGGACCAATCATTGGTGAGGGATATGTGTTTAAATTGGAAGGTAAAAGCATTGATCTTATGGTAGTTATATCATACTAAGAATAGCTGACATACAGATCAGTTCAGTTGTTTAATGCACAACATTTTCGAGAACCAAATAATGACTTTTAAAAAGAATAAATCATAATGTTGAAATAAATATGTTTATTTTTAAACACCAGGTGTGCAAACAAGAGCCAGTACCATTTGCCATTTTTTTCTGGTTTCATTTTTAAAAAGAATAAATTTTAGGATATCACAGCCAAAGTTTTTAACATTCATGAAAATACAGGCAACAATCTCCATTTTCATAAACAGTTCCAGCAAATCTGTCTGTCTGGTATGATATAAACTGAACAAGTAATCTTCTCAGAGAGAGATAGCAAGGGAGCGCATTTGTGTGTGTGTGTGTGTGTGAGAGAGAGAGAGAGAGAGAGACTAAACGGATTATGGGGCTAGAGTTCAGCAAACGCTTCTTCATCTGTCAGCGACCGCAGTGGATGTAGCAGGTTTACTTTTTCTTTACTCCTTGCAAATAATTTTAAAAACAACTATTATGCAGTCTATTGCCTAATGTGCGCTAAATTATACGCAAACATTTAAAGTTGGCTAGAACAAGAACAAAAGACAAACTTGAGTATGGATGCCGGAAGGGTTTTGACTTTAAAGTTATTTCATTTTTACGGATTTTGAAACTATTTTAAGTCAGAACACGCCTCCAAGGTCATTTAGGTGCTTTTTCAAAAGTCTTAATTAAAATTAGGCCTACTAATCGGAATTAATCATCATGATTACGTTTCAGTGAGCCCGTTTGAATAAATTTCTGATGAAGGATACTGGTAAAACCGATATTTCGGTTACGCCGAAGCATCACCAGACCTCACATCATAGATTATTTCACAGCTGTACCTTTTTTCTGAAGTCCAGATATATGTTATGTCTGATTTTGATGTGGCCACGACAGTCCAAGGAGTCTGGGATTCGTGTGCTGTTCTTCCCCGCAGTGGATCCTTACCTAGCGGCTAAATGGTTTTGATAATGGACAACGGCGATGGAGGAGTGTCTTTTACTCTCAAAGTTAACCAAGTTCACCCGAAAAGTAGCGGCGAGGGAGAGGCAGAGGGTGAGGAGCCGGACGAAATTTTGGGATCTTGTCACATTGACGACGACGACGATGACGACGACGACGATGTCTATCAAGAATTCGAGGAGTATGAAGACTTTTCTGAGTTACCGGATAGTAAGAGTATCGCATCGGACGACTCTTTCTACCCACCAGATGACACGTTCGCTTACGTTAGATCACCGAGTCCGGAAAGCCCTAAACCTATCTCCTTTTTCCAAGCATGCTGCAATAACAATGCCATCATAGTCAAAATTATGATACGACAAGGAGTAACAGAGGAAGAAGTCGGCGAGACAGATAAGAACAGAAGGGTAAGTGTTTATGGAAAATGATCCATTGACATGCTTTCCTCAACTGCGCGTTCCAATTGCTCACTTGCATGAAGTTCAGAAACTCTCCTTTCTAGGAACGTGGAAGTTTACATGTAGGCTAAACTTGCCCTCTCACGTAAAAGTTTGATAAATAAATGCCAATTATGAATAATTTATGCCATGGATGGGCTATACATCTTCCGATCGCGCATGTTGGCAGACTAGCTTGTAATGATCATGTGGTTACGTTTGTTTTGTTTTTTTTTTTTTCAAATTGTATTTCAAGAAAAGTTCCACATTACAAACGTTACTTCTCACACATGGACTTTTTTATGTAGTAATTTAAATGTAGCCAACATGGGACGAAGGGTAGACGAAATTGTTTTTTTTTAAGTTTGAAGTTAAAATTTGGGAGACATGATGGCAACACAAAAGAAAGGGGTTGGAGTAGCCATTACGTTTTCCATTGAATGTACAGAACCGAGTTGCCCTTGGATCTCAAAGAATCACGTTGTGCGCAGAACAAGCCCCAAGACAGGTGTTTTTCAGTGACTCATGTCTGAACGTGGAATTATTTGGGTCGGTCGAGAGAGCCACTCATCCCGCGTGTGCCATGAATTGAATCCATGCGCTCTGTTAGCACAACGCATATTCAGCATATTAACAAGAGCAAATGCCAAAAAGAGTTTAACGTTTCTGCAAAAACAAATGTTATCACAACAACCAAAATCTCACTGGCTTTTAATGCTGACTCGCTAGCATTTATGACTTTTATCTAGGAAGATGTCAGCATAACTCCAGCTGCAATTTTCACAGTCACAGAGTGTACCTCAGTGTTCTTTTGTAACTAAATACGCATGTGGGTTTTTTTTAATATAAGGAGGTATCTGCAGACAGAAGTATACTTAAATATATAATTTCTTTGCAACTTGGGTTTTCATAAATCAAAGTCTTGTGGTGATTGGTTGTGTACAATCAGTCTTTGACTGATAAAGTTTATTCAGAACACCCTGTGACAAACGATTGTAAGTGAAATACAGTGTTACAATTGCATTTCATATAAGGTTTTCTTTTTTTGTGGTTGTTTTTGTAAGAAGCAGACACTATGCCAGCTAGAGCTAATTGGCAGCTGTAATCAAACTGAAGTTTTCTGTAACAGGTCAGAAAGTGAAAATGAACACAAGGGGAAGTGCTAATCTGGATATGTGCAATGTGCTTAAAAGTCTCATTCGGATAAGCTTGGCGCTTCTAACCAAACATTTTCTCTCAGACAGCGCCCTTGGGGTCTTTTCAGATCCAAAATTTTGAAGGCTTCGCTGTCTTTTTTTAAACAGCCTTCTCTGGAGCTGCAGGGAAGCTCTTCCTACTTAGCCATTGGGTTCCATTGTAGTTTATTTGTTTATTTGGTTCCCCATTGGTTGTTACCAAGGCAACACCTACTCTTCCTGGGGTCTGCACATAAAGAAAAAAATCACAAAGACAAAAATGAACATAGCACATTATTTACCTCCCTCTTCTCACCCAAAATATCAAGACATTAATAGAAAAGGTTAAAAAGAAAACAAATGGCACAAAAATTCCTTATAAAAAGAAACAAAAGGTGGTAGAGATGCACTGTGTCTGGGACTGAATAGTCATGGTACTAGTGGGGACTCTGGCCGGCACCCTCACCATGCAGCACCTGATTGACTGTAGTGTGGTCTAGGGAGGGACTGTCCGTATCTCAGTGTGCTGTCTCAGCGCCCCCTCTGGTCCATAAATGAACTGCAGTCTCCTTTCACTGGCTGTGCATGCAGTGCGCTCCTCCATCGCAATGGCTCTGTGCAGCTCAGTTGGTCAACTGCACAGTGAAATTTGAAGGTTGGCTAAGCATGGTTTGTGGGGGTGGGGGGCACATGCTCCTCTTCACTCCCCAAACTCTGCTGAGGATTTTCCAGAGCACTTACAAATAAAATCTGCCAGCTCAAATTGGGACAAACAGAAAAAAAAATCCTCTGCTTTTCACAGCCAGTGTAAGCAGATTTGACAGTGTGATGTAGCTGTAGTTCAGGAGTTTATCCAGTGACCCAAAGATGGGACATTAGTGGTGCTTAACAAGGTGTCCACAAAAATAAAAAGCTTCAACTGCGGGCAACTGGATATGTTAAAAACAATATGCAAAAAGTATGAGGAGAAATATAAAACTCTTAAGAACGTAATGTAACTATAAAACTATGCATGATCTTCATTGAGTATTATCAATGTTGCCTCCTTGAAATGGTAAAATGGAGCAGGCAGTTTTCCTTTTATATTTTTATATATTATTATATATTTTTATATATATTTTTATATATATTTTTATATATATATATTTGGCTCACGAGGGGTGGATCAGTTTAAATTTCTGAGCCAAATTCACCTGAGACTTTAAATACACCTGCGTGACAAATCCGCAATGCTGAAGGACACCGTATGACTCATACGTCTTACAGAAGGACACTCAACCTACCCACAATGCACTTTGACCTTAAGTGACTAATTAGGCAACATAGGCAAATATTGTTCAGAGAAAGAATTCAGTTTTTTCTGTTGTGTTCTGCTCACAGAAATGTTAATAATGCAAGACCGAGCTTGCTGGGGGATGTAGTAAAGGTGGTGTATAATATATGTAATAAGTATGTAATAATTCAGCATGTAAACACAGACTACTGTTAGTTAATATGCATGCCAATATGTAATATATAATGTTAAACATTATATAAAACTTAGCAACAGTTACGTACTAACAGTAAATTACAATTTCACCTTGTTGTTCAGCATGAGTTACTTTTTATAAGTCGTTCAATTTGGAAAATCATATTCCTGTTCACAGTAAGATTGTATGTGATACTGTAGAAATGGCACAAGCCGTATGTGTAATTAAGACATCCATTTACCACTAGAACATAAATATAAATAGACCATTGACGTGTGAATAACGAGGTAACGCCGAGATGACAGAGAAGTCCGCGACTTTCCCATTAAAAGGGCTGTAATTAGGGCGCTTGACGGCGCAGCGTGTTTGACTGACAGCCGTGATTGTGCAAACACGCGGTCCCCCAATGGCTGGAGAGGAAACGTCTCGAGAGCGCTCTCGCGCTTCATTTCTCCTCATTTATGTGGGAGGGGCGGACCCGAATGCGCGCTGGTGTTCACCGAAGCCGAAATCCGTGACTTCCTGAACATTCCCGCTGGTTTAATTTCACATAACGTCACCTCAAAATGCAAGAGCTCTAAAGAGATTGACAGTCATGCAGAGAGGAGGCATATCACAGTAATACATATTTATTGCGGAATGTGTCATACGAAAAGGCTTAGTCGTGTTATAATACGCTGCTTTTGAAATTTGTCAGTGCTAGAGTGGTATCATTATTGTAGGGGACAGCTAATCACTGCACAAGGGAATTCTTGGTGGGCCAAAATAAATAAATAAGAGCCAAGGGAGAAAAAGTAATTCTATAACTCATGGAAGGGAATCATTTGAGGACACAGCTGTCGCTGGCAATGGAAAGCAGGAGCTATTTTGATTTCTACAGTTTTTTCATAATCTAATGATTATTCCGTCAATACCGTTGCAAGTTTTGTTTGGACAAGGGCAGCCGCAATGCCCATAGTGCTGAAATTCTTTGTGCTTGAAAAACGAACTCCATCAACCAGTTCCCCAGAGGGCTCACAGTCTAGCGGGGTTTCTAGCTTTTTCAAAGCAATAACATGGCGAGCATGTCAGAGAGTCTAAACAGGATCAATCAGAGCGCCGATTAGCTGGATTCAGATGCTAGTGTCTGGTCCAGTGGGATTCTGAGGCTCGTCACTGTGGCTATACAGCACTGAGTATGGCATTTAAGAAAAAAACTAACCATGTAAATGATATATACAACCCATAACAGAAGAAATACATATTTAATATGGGTTAAAGTACACCAGTTTCATATATGATACACATTATTTTGTGTATTTTCTCTTGTTGTTAGAAAGTGTAATGACTGAAGCATGTGCGCCTTATTTATTGTGTAATATTATGATGCATATTAAAAAGTTCAAATAAATCATAAAGGAAATGTCTGAAGCATTAAGTACACTGTCTTGTGTGTTGTTCCATTTAAACAGTATTCCATCAAGAGGCTGATGGGAAATGAAGTCCAGACATGTGTGAGAATATTATTCGATCCTTAACCATCAGTTCCATCAACTCTGTTTGCAAAACATTGAAAAGCCCTGGTCAGCTGCATTCACCTCTGATCTTACACACCAAGAAACCTTCTGTTTAGTGAGACAATCTGTAGTTCCAGTTTTGCAAGCAGCCAACAGCCTGGCTGTTTGGAACCTCAAAGGTTCTGGACTTCATTTCCCATCATCTGTTGCTGTCACCCCTGAACATGTAGACAGACCGACATCAGAGACAGCCCATAGCTGTGTTTTGCTAACAGCCCGCAGCCTGGCTCGCTGGTGGCGGTTGGAAACCTCGGGGGTCTGCAGAGAACAGTTGGTTAAGCCGCGGGACAGATGGAGGTTTGGAGTGGCGCTTGAGTGGGAGCCGGGACGGGAACAACAGTCAGGGTTAATCCTTAAAAAGGTTCACCGAGGGGTCTAAAACCCTCCAGAGAGCACAGATCTGCATTTCTGTCCAGTTTTTTTTTTTTTACCCCTTCAAAGCTCAAATGACAGTAAGGCAGAGATAGCCTCACCTTGATGTAATAATAACCAAATAACAAGAAAGCAAAAAATACAATTTTTTATGGTCACATCCAATCAAACCTTTATTGACCAGAGAGGTATAATGGAGATTAGTGGTCGTCATGCCAAAGTGAATATTATCTACACCTTTTGATATGTCCGTAGCTTTGTACGTGTTTTATGTATTTATATGTTTGTATTTGCTTATACATGTATTTTTTTGGTGTCAGGGACAAATTAGTTCCAAATAAACTGAGTGAGTTTTCCGGGGGATTCACAGGCGTTGTGTTGGTGAGAGCTGCTCAGAGATGCAGTGGACAGCTGTGCCGCCGTTAAACCCAGTGACCCGGTTTACCCCTCACTCACTCCCATGCCCAATGCCCACGGCCATGGCCCTGGCCCTGCCCGCGCCTCCCTTACAGTGGAGCGGAGCGGAGAGGCCGCCTCTAAAACAGAAACACGGCCGCATGAATCCTCTGAATTAAGCTCGCGTCCCGCTCCTGAACGCACTGTACGCTGCACGACCCTGCCAGTCCTTCTGTAGCTCTGGTGTGCGTGTAACCAGAGCTGACACCCACATTCTGTGTTGAAGAAGGTCCTGAAAAATACTTTCGCCATCCCATCCATTCTCCTTAAAACAAATGGATTTGTCTGTACTGCTGTAGTGAAAGCAAAGTTTGATTAGGGGTTTCACAGAGTCTGTCAGTATGAAGTGGGTATGATTTAGTCTTAAAACCTAGACTCTATGACATCTGGAGATCTCTGAATGATCTCTCTTTACAGTTAGGGTGTAGGGTTTTGCAAAGTGGTTGGCGATTAATTTTCTACCCATCTACTAATTGATTACTCGACTAATAGTTGCAGCTCTACTGAACAATAAGAAACAAAAAAGGCAAAATCAATTCATTAATTCATTCTTACACAGTTGTGAGGACTAAGTATGTTGTATTTAGTATTTTTTTTTAGTATTTAGTGAGGTGTCAGGGTACTGAGAAGGATGTTAAGGTGTATGTTTCACCAACATTCCTTCTTACCTGTAAAAGTGGCTATTTTGCAGTTAGCAATGGAAGATCAAGGTTAGAGTGAAGGGGTTTAACTGTGTAAACCTCTGAGGCTACCATCAGTCTAACAGGATTATGTATTTAGTCCCAGTATAGGAGCACAAGCAATGGTTTGCCAATGAATAGGTGATGAGATTATTTGAAAGGAGAATCCTGTGTTTGAGGTTTAAATATTGATAGAAGTATATATGTGTTGGCCAGCACACAAAACAAATATTGCCATTTAGATGGAGGTGGAAAGTGGGACCCTTTCAATAAATGTAATATGGTTTGGGATTGTTTTGCCAGTGTTAAAACAAACTGTTTTAAAAAGGAATTTCTCAAATAAACCAGTTGCCAGCTCCTGAATTTTTAAATAAGAGCACAGCAGGGTGTTCGTTTTTCAGAAATGTTTTTGCTTGTTGCTTCTCTTTACTTTCCTGAGAAAGCAGCACATGTCTAAATCACATTAATGGCCAGGTTTGTATGGATGCTTTGAATAATGTGGATTCTGGTTATTTATTCATGTTGAATACTGTTGCCTTTTGCAGAGCTGTTTGTTTTCCCGCTCTTACTGTTTGCGTTAAACCCGAATGTTAGTCCACCTCGGCTCTTTTTTAAATGGATGTCTTTTGGGGGCTTAGCCATGCTATTTTAAGGGAGGAATAAGTTACAGATTAGCCTGACCTCTGACTTGAGGCCAAGGTGCTCTTGCAACACAAGCGAGGAGATGGGATATGCAAATAGCTGTTTTTTTCCTCTCACCTCATTGGTCACATTATTAACCTTTTGTGACTTTGTTGACCGGACTCTGTTGCTGTCAGTCAACCGAGTTAGTGCAAATTAGCAGCTAATAACCAACTCACAGACGAATCTTCTTTGGTGCATTAAAAGTAATAGATCTTCAAAGAACTCCACACGCTCTCCAATAAAAGACCATTATTGCTGAAATATGAAAACATATTAGGTAGAGGGGTAATATTTTAAAAAATAATAATTAAAACTATAAAGAAAACTACACTGCAATCACAATGATAAGAGTAACATTATATATTAGTACGGCATTGATAATTTGGCATACGAACAGTTATATTTCAAATGAAATTGCTGTTACACAAAGATGTTATCTACATCGTTATTAAAAACTGAATCATTGCGAATCGAAGCTGCCTAACAGCAAAATGGGCCGAGTGCAGTGGAATTGATTTGTAGGCAGGAAAGACACTGATATTATCTGTTTGATCAGAGCAAAATTTTCAAGATGTATCTTTCACTTTGTGATCGGTATACTGCACATGCAGTTTTATAAATTGAAGAGGGGGGTCTAACTGAAATATCTGCTTTTGTGCAGTACGGGACACCGATAATGTAGTCATTGTGTAGATGTATCAATGGAGGTGGGTGATAATCTTTATTCGGCTTTGCAGTGTGCCCGGTTTGAGCTGAATGTAGTGATTCACACGATGTGCTGTGTCACACAGTATATGCAGAGTTCCTTATTGCAGTGTTTTGTGTTGGAAGTTAATGGGTTAAGGCCCCATTTTGTGAAACGCTTATGTTATTGTTTTGCACGGAAGGGACAACATCAGTGACGCCCAGATCATGGAACTGGGGGAATGACTAATCTCTCAACAGACAGGCTTTTTATATGTAATTGTATAACACTGTAGGTCATTACATGGTCCTTTAAGTTGTGAAAATATTTCTGTTTCTCATGCTATGGTCAAAGTGTCTGAGGCCAGGACCCAGTTAAACAAGCAGGCTATTTTTACAAGCATCTGCCATCCTTTGTTTGAATGAATGGAGACATTCATGTTTTCTGGTCTCCATTGAACTAAAAAAGTAAAGTTAGTTTTGATTTAGATGTGTATGCCCTCAGTTTGACTCAGCGTGTTTGATGATATATGGGTAACATAGGGTATTGTTCTGTAGTTTCATACATTTGGTCTGGGTTAAACTCACTGCCGTGTGAGGTGTTTTAAATAAAAACAAAGGATATACTGTATTGACCAATGATATGCTAAAAACATGGCGCTGGTTTTTTCTGTGTTTGGCACATCCACATGAACACTTCCGCTGGGGTTTTGGTTTCTAATGTACATGCCCTGTACAGTATGGACTCCCTGAGTGTCAGACGGGCCAGCGGTGCATCATAAATCTTTACACTTCCTGTCTCAAACCAGGCACGCTTTCAGAGGAAATGTTTGCAATAACCAGTCAGTTTGATCTCTCTGCAGCTCAGTTCACATATCACATTCTGTTCTGCTCCCTGAGGAACACTTACATATGCATGTGGGTACAAATTTAGCTTGTTACTACAAAGAGGTAGAACACAGTTTTTTTTTCCACTTTCATAAAACATTAAAGTAAAGAATCACATTTTGTTGCACTGTTTATTTTCTGATTTTATCATCTCAGATATTACAGTACATACTGTACATTCAGGCTTATTGAGTCCACATATCACTATGTCTAAAGCAGGATGTAACTGGAGGAATACACATAGTATTTTGAATGAGAAATGAAAAATACTCACCAGCAATGTGTCCTTGAGAACCAGCATAAATTCAGTGTTTACCTCTCAAACCACACAACTTGAATGATGTCAGCATATTTCCTTTCGGACCATTTTTTTTTTTTGCATGTTTCTGCCTGGACATTTACGTTGGCTTCATCTTAGTTCTCACTGTCCATACTAAAAAATGTTTTCTCTTGTCACGTACGGAAATTTACAGTTGTGTATGTAATAACAATATGAGATCATTGTATTTTCCCTTCTGACCAGTAGTACAGTTCATCTGGTGTAGAATGTAGGATAAGCTTCTGTTCATTTCAGTTAATTAGGTTATCCGCTACCTTTATCTGATCTGGATGCTCATTGGTAGTGTTCAAACAGTGCACAAAGTATCCACTTGGGATAAAATTATATTTCAAAGCCACTGCAGTTATTGTAATGGATAATTTAATCAGAGAAAGGTATAGGCGGTAGAGAGAAGGTATGAATTTTTATATGATACTGTTTTATGTGCGGCGTAATTTCTTCAGTGGCCTCAGAGGAGTCCCTGAAAATTGGGCTGTCTGTTACCGTCCCACTCTCTCACCGAAACAGATATTAAGCAGCCGTAGCGGGAGATGTTTGTTTGTTTGTTGTGTATGTTGGGCACAGTTCACTCACACATACGGAGGCGTTTTCACCTTTCGCTCCATAAAATGAAATGAAATACGTGACACTGCCAGCCGTTAAGTTTACATTTCAGTCTGTGACTCCATCACACTTTGCCGTGCAGAGTGTTTGTGTGCTGTGGGAAACCGATGACGTTCTGTGTTGGACGCGCCCCGCTCATGCCACATGTAAGAACCCTCTTCAATCATTTAGACATTTTTCAGCAGATGCGTCTCATCTTGCAGTTTGACGACGGCTGCACAATGATCCAGTGCAAGCATGAATGTTTTACCTTTCTGTTTTCCTACTTGCTGCAAAAACAATTTCCCATGTGCCGTAATGTATACATTCTAACACATTTTACAGATATGACATAGCTACCGAGTTCAAGCAACTCCATGAACTACTATGTAACCACTCCTACTGTTATTTGGAGTATTTTGTAGGCAGACAAGAGAGTAAAAATTGGCTGGAGGAGGCTTTTAACATCATATCCTCAATTAATACTTGCAGTTAAAACTTTATATCCTCTTTCACCCTACTATCCCACTTAGCATTTTATTTTAGTGCCTGCTAAATGTATATTTAATTCACAGTCAATGTAGTTTGGAAGAAGGAAGAGATTATATAAACAACAAGACTTAAGGGAGGCAGATGTGGAAGTGAGAATTTGACACTGGGCACTGTGGCTAATGCCTCCATTCTTTCTAAAAGTGCTTCGGGATCTTTCATTAAGTCAGGACCTTTGATTAATGTCTCATGTATAGGACAGCATCGTTGTGCTGGGTGTTTGTGTGAAGCCGAGGGAAGAGTGCACCCTACTGGTCCACCAGCAAGTTATGTTTTCAATATCCAAGCCTAGGAGCAGCAGTTTGAAAAAAGAGGGGTAATGAAGGGAATTGCAGCTGGCAAAGGAATATAATGCCTTCTGTGAGAGTGTGCTTCTGTCTGCATTATGAGATGAACAGCAGTGTTAATCTTGTGAATGATGACACAATGTTTAAGCGTTTTTTTATTTGCATTACCTGGTCTGCTTGTACATGATGACTGGTTCATTTGCTTCGAAAACTGCTTGATAAAGTAACAAGTCAGAATCTGACTTGTTACTTTATCTATTATTTAACAAGTCACAACCATACTCCTGGATGGCAGTTGAACTTGTTCACATTCACTGGTCAGTTCTTTCTGTTACTTTGAAAGAACCTGTGTAGAACAATGAAACATTCTAAGATCTTAATTGGAACATCCTTGTCAGAGATTTATCTCAAAACCGTATTCTTTGTTGGAACCTCCGACTTACGCTCTGGAAATGTTCTGTGTTAGCTAAAATGCTCCTAGAATGCAGTTAGTTGGCATGATACCAAACAGATGGATGACCGTAGAAAGACTATTAACCCAGTCTTAACCTCTGAGTCTTGCGCTGGGATTAACACTCAGGTCGGCTGGCTGCTCCAAAGCTTGAGGTGATGACTTGAGATGAAGGAGCTGAAGGTCTCCGTAGGCGACCGGCTTAGATTATAATGGCAGTTTAGCGCAAGATCATCTGAAGATGTGGGGATTGTTTATACAGCAAAATATCAGAAGGTAACGAGAATACGTAACGATGAAAACAGGCGGTTCAACCCCTTTCCAATGTTTGTTATGTACCTACATTATTCGGCACTGTGTCAAGTCTGGACATGAATACCCTAAGGGTGTCTTCTGCTTCTAATGCATGACCTTGAGAGTGGATCTGCACATTGTCAACTTTCTGTGTAAAATGAACTTCCTGGTGTCAACAAACCTTTCTTAAATCTGTTTAGCACTGTGCCCAGGGGCATAATCAGCTTGTGATATTTGAAAATGTTGAGGAAATGACGTTTGCACTATTGAGTGCACCTTGTCACGGCAGTTGCTTTGTCTTCATTGACCATCGAGTAATAATCAGACTCAATGACTGCAACAAGATGGCTACCCATGCCATAGCATGTCCAACACCATATCTCTATCTCTCAATCTAGTATTTTGGCATTTTTTTTTAACAGAAAGCTCATAAAAAGAGTTATGTGTTCCAGAATTTTATGTTCCGTTCCTTCTAAATGCCAATGTAGAGATAATTTTAAAGATTCACTTCCTTAGATAACACCCCTTAGGTGCCCTTTAAATACTAAATACATTTTTAAAAAATCAAGATTATGTTCTGTCACTTTCTTTGAAGTCCTGTCTTGTCGTAACTCACTGCATTTGATTATTTCATTGAAATCCAATGTCAGGCTTTGTACGTCCTGTATTTTGAACTTTTAAAAAAAAAAAAAAAGAGAGGGAATAAAAAGTGATTAATGTGAGCCGAGTCTGCACAAATCTGAATGAGATTGACTACCAGCCAGCAGATAAAAATATGCTGACCGTAAGAGCGGAGAACTTTTCAGCTGGTATCAGAGAAAAGGCGCCAGCTTCCTCTCTTCAGCTCACTCACTGGGGTCTTTCCCAATCTCAATGGCTTCAGGTTAAGAAGCAGGTTTTCAAATCATCTTTAACCTTCATCTCTGACATATATAGATATTAATAAATAATAAATAAGGAAATAAAATTCAAATTTCTAAAACAAAAAAAAAAACTTTGATAATTGATTAAGATGTGTATCTGGGTTTTGTTTGTTTTATTTTTAGCTTCCTTGATGTTGGACTGACTGTATTGTTGTATTGTCAGATAGCAAAGTGTCAGATAGCAAAGATACATTCAAAGTTTTAATAACAAATATAACAACTTCCATAAAAGTATTTATTCAACAACTGAATAAAATGTAGCACTTTTGGGGTGTGACATTTTAGTCATGACATAAACCCTACTTGGGAATATAGATTTAACCTTTCCTCCTTCATTCCATTCATAGCACATTCATAACTGCTCTTTTTAGTGCATTTCTTTGACAAATATAACAACAAGTTTCCAGTAGGGTTAGAAAAAGTATTTATTCAACATGTATTTCAGTAGGGAGAGAAGGGGAGGTGCATCCTAAAATGTCACACTGACCAGGAGTCATTCCACCAGCGGGAGCCAGAACAGACAGCAGACGTAATGCAGGCATTAGACTTTCTGTGACATATTATCTCATGTAATGTGACATTTAAGTAAAGCACAACTATGACAGTTTGATTATTCTCTTGATGTTTACAGGAAAAATCTGCACGCCCGACTCACCTTGTTGTCGAAGACCACTCCGAGGTTCTTAGCACTGGAAGACGGTGACAGGATTTTTCCAGCAAAGGAGAAGAAGGAACAGGAAAGGGAATATCTTTCTGAATATTCAGAGATGACCTGTGAGTGAGAATGAGAGAAAGAAAGACAGTTAAGATTTAACCTTTCCTCCTTCATTCCTGGAGTTTCCATAGTTCTCACACACTGACAGAGAGAAGTGCAGTCTCTGTGACACCAGACAATACAATGAGAAAGGAAGAGAGACAGTTGATTGGAGAAGGTTACAATACAACCAAATTCTGCTGTCTAAATTAAACATATATGTGGGTTTATCATGCTACATGCTGTGATGTGTTATACCTCATGCTCCCTCATACAGAGGTGTAACATATGTGTTGATGTCATTTATAAGAAGATCAGGTCATCCAGTTAACCAGAATCCAGTAGGGGTTATGTTGAGTGATGTTTTCAGCTTTAAGAGCGTCACACTATGGTAGCATTGACCTCAGTGCTCTACAAATGCTGGTCCAGTTTCCTGTGTCTTAATGAGCAGTTTGTCCAGACACATTTTATTGACAGAGTTTTTTCCTCAAGCGACAGCAGAGACCTACGATTTATACTCCACTTAAACATTTAATCAACAGCAGAAATCCATGAGGAAGATATAAGGAAAGCAGCAACAGCTAAACTCACGACTGCCCCTGTCCTGAACATTTCTCCTCATTGTTTGTCTCATCTAACAACCTTCAGAGCTAAAACAAATATTTCCAGAGTGTTCTGGAAGATTCCAATTATATTTCCATTAGGCTGTGAGATAAAATAACTACAAGAATGGTCCCCAACAACAGTATTAACGCATTTTATTGATTTTTATTTATACAAAAAAAAGACAAATAACGGTCAATTAATGACCAATATACGTGACAGTAAGATATGTGGTGGAAAGTTGTGGATGTTCTGGGAATCAGAAACAGTTGCCAGTTTTAACAATGAATCATCTATATAAAACTGATCAGTTTAATTTCACTGTTCTCCGTCTCCTTTGACTCTGCAGTCAGGGCTCATTGTGGCCTGTTACCAGGGTTACGTGGACGTGGTCATCGCCCTCGCCCAGTGCCCTTACGTGGACGTGAACTGGCAGGACAATGAAGGGAACACTGCCCTTATCACCGCAGCCCAAGCCGGTAAGCTGAAGGATGGGTACTTTACTAGCAACAGCTTACAGCGTGCTCCTGGGAGGAAGGCAGGGTTTATCCCTGTACGCTGTAAGCCTGGTAATAGCAATGCATTTCACAGCAGTAAATCTTCACAATTTTTGTGACCGAACCAGCATTTTTCAACCAATCACATTAACCATAAAATGGGCGAGGCTACCATGCGCTGCCACTACCTAACTGAGCTGAACCAATCGTTGAGCTTTGCGGTTAACTCAGAAATTGATAGCTGATTGTAGCTCAACCCATTTTGGGGTTCATTTAAACTCATTGTACCATAATGGGAGTGAGTGCTCGTGTCAAACAGAATTGGCTGATGATACTGAAGAAATGTCCTGGGTCCATAGTGACAATTGGTCGTTCCAAACTGGGGAATGTTTTAAAAGACACTAAACAAGCACAATTCCAAAGCATGGCACCCATTTTTTCCTATATTTTTATTCAGTCATCTTGGCCCTTCATAGATGTAGTGACTGCTTTGGAAACTCCCAGAAAGAAAAGCTGAATTACCATGAACTTTGGCTCACAGTTGTCTCAGGTGTGCACATCACCTCGTTTATGAGACCTGACGGCAGAATATATCTCTGATTGAATGTTTCCTGTGCCCCGTAATGAGCTCTGACAGTTTCTGAAATCTGCATTGATTCAAAGAGTTCACGAAGGTTGAGGCGAGTGTTTTAAGTGCAGTGGCTCAATCAGGTAGCCGTGGCTGCTGTTCGTCTGGCCACGACCCAGCAAAATCACTTCAATCAAACACACTTGTCTTTGATTTGCATATTTGTCCTGCTTGGCTTGTGTTCAGGTCATGAAATTGGACTTAAGATTTATATTGCCACCTGACTCCAATGCTAATGATTTTAGCTTCTCAGAAAGTTATGACAGACGTAAATTTGTCCACTTCCCTGAAAGTTACTTGAAAAGTTATTCGCCCTTTTTAAAGAACTTAAATAAAATGTTCTAAGACTGTTTCGGAAATGTTTTTATCATAATAGAATCTTCTATCCAAATGGAGGCCTAAGCAGAATCTCTTGGAAATGTTTTTCTTTAGCTACACTTTTATCCTCTGTGGCCTTCATGATCAATGTTTGAAACTAGTCTTAAACTTGATGTTTTCATCCCCTTGCAGAGATCAAGTTAACTGAAGTGAAATGCATCACTGCGATAACATTAAGATGGAGGCTGAGGAGGTCTAAATTGGTTACAAAGAACAAAGGGAAGCAGTACTGAAGGTGCTCTTCAGTTTGGGGTTAGAAATTTCTGAATAAAGAAATACACCCAAGGCATAGATAAATATGAAAAGGAATATTACACTGGCTTCTTTAAAAAAGAGATTTAAAAACCGATAACCCGATATAAACTCTGAGGGCTTTCAGCTACAGTGTTAGCAGGGAGTAGCCATTTCAAAGACTACCTTGCAATGCAGGGGCAGAAGTGCATTACCATGGTTTTCAGAATTTTTTTTTTGTGCAATTTTATGTACCTGGCTTTATTTTTACATTTTATGAAAACGTCCATGTGGTCCATATATCTATTAGTATGTTTCACTGTGTGCTGTTTCAGTAAGAGCTGTTTCAGTAAGAGGATCCTGCCGTTTCATTTCAGGACACATCATGATCTCCAACTACCTGCTGAACTACTTCCCGGGGCTGGACATCGAGCGCAGGAACTGCCACGGGTTCACGGCCATGATGAAAGCCGCCATGCAGGGGAGGGCCGACTGCGTGAGAGCGCTGATGCTGGCAGGTACCTGCAGCCGCTGCAGCAAAAGGAAGCGTGGTACCATTACTGCACCTGTCAACGGCTGTGTATGGTGCAAGGGTTCAGCAGGATTAGTCCCAACACAAAGAAAATCCCATGCACCATTCCTATCAGGGGTGAAAAAAATAATAAAACTGAAAGCTGAGATGTTGAAAAAGATAGGATTTTAAAAAAATGTATGTAACAGGAAAATGCAAGAACTGCTGAAGGTACAAAGTAAAAAGTTATAGGTCATATAGGTTATATAATAAAGGTTTCAGCCATCTTATTTTTTTTCCATCTCTGATAATTGCCTCTAGTGATTTAGCTGATGCTGTAGCTCCAACCACTTTTGGTCTTGACCAATAATTAGGTTGTGTTGTGATTTTTATTGGTTGACACAAGCCACTGACTGACAGCTAAGTATTTTATTTGCACCCATTTTTGGTTTCATGACACCACAGTCTCCCAACTCCAGCCCTTGATCTCTCATACTCTCTTCTTCTATCTCCCTCTCCCACTCTGTTCTGTCTCACTCTCTCTTTCCCCTTCAGCTTTTTCTCTCTCATTCTGCTCATCAATTCGATGCTTTATTAGAGCACAGAAAACAGCATGGATTGATTGCACTGTGGAGTCAACCACATGTTTAACTTGAGACTTTCCATATTTCCCACATGTACAAAAATATCAAGACCAAAGTGCCTTAGGTCTCTGCTTACCCTGGTCAACCTCGTGGCACACTAATGAAAAAAAGACTGTTGTATTGAATAAGTGAATCATTTATTCGAAAACACAAATTTGCGTGGTATCTGTTGGGGAACAGTTCATTATATAGCAGTTTGTCGCATTCTGCTTGTGTGAAATTAGGATGGCAAAGTTCTGAAATAAACATGGAAGCAATTACTTAAGGTAATGCAGTCTATCTAGACCAGTGAGCCAGGAGTTTGGATCATGAAAACAGAGCTTTTATCCCGATCGCAGAGTGCTCATCAGCTTGTTAGTCTGGTCTCCTGTCAGCTGTGATTACCATGTGCTGTAAACACCATCTGCAGAATACTGAAGTTGTGTGTTTCAGCCTACCTAAACTTTCCGTTGGCAAGGATTTACAAGAGACCGAGGGCTTTTGACACAGAAAGCGTTGTTCTATATCCATCTTTCTCTGTACATCAGTACCTGTCATATTTTTCATGAGACTTTCATGTAAAAAATATATTTTGGTTCATATCAAAAACTAGTAAATATATTGTATGATGCCTTTTCACGATTTAGTGCTTGGGCACTTGTGCTACTTACTCGAAATCGCTACTTTTGAAGATAGCATAGTGACTTATGAATTTTAGCAATAATTAGCTTATTGATTAGTCAGAGTTACCATTTCTGAAAAGATTATTTATATTTAAGCATTCAGTTGATGCCCTTACCCACGGTGCCATGCAGGGCTTACATTTTAACCTACTATCCATGTATTTAGGTGGATATGTTTAAACTGAAGCAATTCAGGTGAAGTACATTGCCAAAGAGGACAATACCCTCCCTTGCCAAGAATTGAACCTGCAACCTCTGTGTTAGGAAGCCACCTCCCTAACCTTTATAATACACTACTATTATTCCATTAGGTATCAATGGCATGCTCTATAAAGCTGTTTGTAGTGCAGTGTGATGTCACAATAGTGACACTGTAGAACACTGTGTGATGTCAAATGCCCACAGCCTGCCAATTGTGGACATAGTCCAAGCAGTGAAAATTACAAATTGAAGCTACATTGTTTTTATTAAAAACAGCTGTGCTCTCACTTCCATTGATTGCCATCCCCTCTCACAGTGATTGCTGTAATTAATACTGACCTGGGTAATTATCCAATAATCCATTTCATATATCAGTGTGATGGAAATACAGGAGTAATTACCTGTGTCAATCAAAATGTTACATAAGTTGAAAACAACTCAGACAAAATTTTGGAACTAATAAACCTAGTATAGTACAGTGTGTTTGGAAGAAGGCATATTCAATCAACATCATTCCTAAACTAGATACACAGCCAATCCCACATCAGTTCAATACTGTACAAAACTGTTTTAATATGATGCTGCCTACAAGGAAACAAGGGTGCGCTGTGATTGACACCGTATCAGCGTCAGACATGGAGTCATGGTGGGCCGGGGTGTCAGCTGGTTTTAGATTTTCCGATGTGTTTCAGAACTTCCGTGATTTGTTGAAATCATTGATAGCTTTAGAGGTCAGACACCTTAATCACGAAAGCCTGCAGACACTGCGGCCTCCCAGGGCTTGAGTTTGACGCCACCGCCTAAAATTTTCATTGTCCCTGAGTGGGGACATTATTATACTGGGTATTATACTAAACTGTATTGTGTTAAAATGCAATGTATTAAATTGTATTGTATGGCATTTTGTTGTATTATATTATATTATATTATATTATTCTATTCTATTCTGTTCTATTATGGTTTTCCACCAAGGAGGAAATATTATATTAATGCATACTCCTATTCTATTGTTATTAATGTTATTTTATGTCATATTGTATTGATGTATATTATGCTGTGTCATATTGCATGTTGTTTCATCTGCCCACCCATAGGGGGAGATCTGGAGGCCCGTGACTTCGGACGCAAGCTGACCCCGCGGCAGTGGGCGCTCTTCACGGGCCGCTACGAGACGGCCCACCTGATGCTGCGTCTCATGGCGCAGCCGTGCGCCGAGCAGTTCTGCGATGGGTACCGGCCCGGCTGGCCCGCCCTGCCCGAGCTGGTGGCCAGGGCCCAGGAGCCCCGCAGCTGCGCCCGCAAGGTGTCCGAAAAGGTCAGAACACAACACAACCAGAACCGGGGGCGGGGAGGTGTGGAGGGAGATTAGCCAAGGGCAATCAGCCAAGGGGAAAATTTGTACTGAAATATGTTGTGCAGACAAGGTCAGTAAACAAAAACAAACAGCCTGGTCATGGCTAGACAAATAAAATGCAATATTGCAAGATTGCAGTTTTCTTGGTATGAAAAGTTATTAAAGTTATGAGCAAAGACTGAGTACGCTTAACCCCATCAGGCTTAGCGAAAGGAGACTAAGGTTGGATTTAATTGAGGTTTTTAGATTAATTAAAGGGTGTAACAAGGTGAATGACAACATATTTTTCAGGTTGTGTTTTGGCAGCAGAACAACGGGGCATAGTCGGAAATTAGTTAAGGGTAAATTCTGCACTAATATCAGCAAGTGTTACTCTACACAGAGTTGCTTGCGGCAGCTTAGCAGGTCATATAGTAGAGGCAAAGACCCTTGGATGCTGTAGTGGAGGCTCAGTGATCTATATGCTGGTTTTAGCCTTCACCACAAATTCATAGTAAGTTCAAACCCAAGTAAGTTTACTGTATAATCAGCTCTTTTAAGTGGTGACTTAAGTGCTGAGTAACAACGAAATCCAGTATACACTGTATCTCTGCAGGACCAGGGGAGAGGACTACAGCTGTAGGCTGCAGGTAAATGGTGAGCCTAGCTGGGCTTAATGGTCTGGCTTCATCGTGATGTGTTCTTATACTCCTAAGGTCTGCGGTATCTTCACCTCCTTCACCTTCACGCTGAAGACGGACCCCCAGGAGGAAGGGGTGATGGACCACATGGTGCGGATGACCACCGCCCTGAGCAGCCCCTTTGTGGCGATGGCCTGCAGGACCGTGTGCCCGGGGAGCCCGCCTTGCGTGGGCAAGCGCCGCTTCGCCGTCCAGGAGATCCTCCGCCGGCAGCGGGTGGAGGAGCTGCGCAGCCTGGGCCCTGAGCGGCTCAACAACTATAAGCGCCTCTTCCAGAACTCCCGGGTCACCCTGATCCCCAAAAAGACAGAACGGCGCGCCAGCCTGCAGCCCCAGATCTTACGCGAGGCGGCGGCCACCGCGGCCGACACTGCGGTCGCCCTCCGGAGGAGCAGCTTGCTCCCTCTCCACATGATGAGGAGGAGCAGTGTTCGGCCGGGCATGGTGGTGCCCAAAGTGAGGGTCTGCAAGGCGCCCGCTCCCACCTACGAGCCCGAGAAGCCCGGACGCCGGAAGAGCAGCGCCAAGGACGCCCAGTTTCTCCAGATCCCCAAGTGGAGGTACAAGGAGCTACGGGAGGAGCGGAAGAAGGCCGAGGAGGCGGAGAGGAGGCGCATGGACATGCTCGGTAGGAGGCATCTTGCAGCTGGGGGCAGGAGGTGACCGAGTGTCGTATTGAAGAAGAGCATGATATGATCTCGTCCGGTTCTTGGACTTGGACAGGGGGACTGGAAGTGGTGATCTCATTTGCCTTTGGCTGCATAAGAGAACCCACAGGATGTGGTTGTTGGCTTTACATTATGCACAGGAAACAGAAAGTGGTGATATCACTGCATTAGGACATGCAGAGGAGACAGGAAGTGGTGATCTCACTGCTTTAGGATTTGCACAGGAAACAGGAAGTGGTGATATCACTGCTTTAGGATATGCAGAGGAGACAGGAAGTGGTGATCTCACTGCTTTAGGATTTGCACAGGAAACAGGAAGTGGTGATATCTGTTCGTTAGGACATGCACAGGAAATGGGAAGTGGTAGTATCACTTCCTTTAGGATATGCACAGGAAACAGGAAGTGGTGATATCTGTTCGTTAGGACATGCACAGGAAACAGGAAGTGGTAGTATCACTTCCTTTAGGATATGCACAGGAAACAGGAAGTGGTGATATCTCTGCTTTAGGTGCTGGTCTCTCAAGCTTTATGATATGCAAAGAAATCACCCTCCTCAGCCTGTTGTCCACGTAAGGCAAACATGAGCAATGATCATGACAGGCATTTTGATGTGCCCTGGAAATAGGAGATGATGGCTCTACAGGAAACAGGAAGTGATGGCTGTACAGGAAACAGGAAGTGGTAGCTGTACAGGAAGCACAGAAATCAGGCACTGATAATGTTCTTAGCCTTCACAGCTGCATGAACTTCACACAGTTACAAACTGAGCCATACTGTTTTGTCAGGCTTTCTTACATATAATGTTATACTGTAAATTATTTTGATACACACCTCTTTGCACAGGAAAGTAGAAAGTGGAGGGATGCAGGGTGGTCAGAATGGCTACGCAAAAATCACAAACAAGGATAGAAATCTCATTGCAATGTGTTCATCAAAACATACATGTTTTTTTATAATGGAAATACATTGTAAACACTCATTGTAAATCACTTAACACTCCGAAGTAATTGAGAGATTAGTACAAGAGATGGATTATCAGTTATTACCTTTGCATATATGGTAAACCACAGACATTGCAATATAAATTTTTCCTTTTTTGATTTTTGTGATTATGTGGCCTATTTCTTTGACTGTTGCAATTTTGGATCATGATTCAAATTGATTCTTGCCACCAGCAACACCCCTGTGGAACATTCAATAGTCTTTATTTGGTCATGACTGTTACTAATGACTGTTCAGCGTATTTGACACTGCAGAGAATTAACGGGGGTCTTTGATATTTTTCTACCAATACTGTACATCTTGCATATTTCTCACATATATTGAGTGCAAGCTGTTCTCTTTGGTTTTGACCTAATCTGATCAAAGACCACAGATCTAACATGGTCAGAGTCTTTGAAGTTTTTCATTAAAACATAAGATCAACAGTAACTTTCAGTGAAAGTGAGTAACAGCCAGTGGAGGAATATAAACCACCAGGTCTCTCATCAGGTCATTCATTATGACTTTAAGAAAGCTTAAAATATGCTCTGACTGAAGTATAAGATAAAAACAAAGCACAAATGTTTGTCATTTTCAGGATGTTCAGATTATTACAAAACAGACTGAAAGAATGTATCTTAAAGCAGCACAATCAGGGTTTAAAAAATAAACAAACCAAAAAAAAAAACCTTTTTAGGCAACCTCATGCATCCTACACAATCGTTTATGTATGAAAAATATGGTTATTTCGAAGCAGATACGAACTTTCATCAATGTTGAATTTTTAAAGTTTGTTGAAATTAATCTTATTAAATGTTTCTGTTATGGAGCTACATGCATATGTGTAGTGCCAAACTGTATACACAGGTGTGAAACTTGAAGTAATAATATTGTACAAATACAAAGCACACAGACCATCTCTGTGATCATCTTCTGTTTTGGCAAAGATGTGATGTCCAGTTTTGTATACTCCGGTGAGTAGCATGGATGCAGGTGAGGGTTGTTATTTAAAATATTAAAGCAGAACAAATGTTACATGGTGAAAGGATTGTGAGTCTTTAATCTACGCCTGGTCCCAAGCCTGACTTCTGCAGGGTACTGTATGAACCTAAGTCTGTTGGGGGAATTATTTATACGTTTTTGTTTGCGAGGCGAAACAGGAATGTTTGGCTCAGATCTCTCGACACGACACGTTTTCGCTTTAGTAGTTCTTCCCTAAGATGGAAATCTTCACAGAAACAAGAGCACTGTATTCCACAGAGGGGGAAAAACAGCCCGGGGATTGATGTTAGTTTTGAAAGATTATCCGCAGGGTTGTCATTTTGATTTAAAAACCCTACTGTGGCTAGAAACAAAAAAATCTCCAGACTCCTGAATGTACTCTCTCTGTGTTTATTCCCTGAGTGAAAATAATCTACTGAAAACATGCAACAAAAGGGGGAATTACTTATTCATCAATATACCACAATCCCTCTCCACACACCAACACACTTTATATACACTCTCAAACACCACTGTGAGGGATAAACTAATCACACACACATTCGCAGGCCGTTCAAACCGGATGCAGAATCTGTGCAGCAGGTTATACACACTGCTGCACGTTTGTGCCTCTCTAACCAGCTGTTAGTGACTGCTACACTCTACCTGCCTCCAGCCTTTCTCTGCTTGGCTGCGCATCAATGTAACATGCGTAACATCTGCGTTTTGCATGGTGCTCCACCCCACAACTCAAATGTTTCTGTTGGTAAACAAGCGCTCTCCATCGCTCCTGTGTGCAAGGCGTAATTCGGGTAACCCTGTAAGGAGTAAAGGTTTACAGAACGCTGACAGGGTGGATTTAAAAAATACGTGACACTTCAACAGTCCTTTCTGTCCCTCGTAAATAAAGAACAGTTTACATCTTGAATGTGTCCCTTCTCAGAGCAGCTTACGAATGGTGTATTTGGGAAATATGAAGCTACTGTAGCCAAGTTTACTGATGAACAATCTAAACAAACATACTCTCCTGACTGCCATCATCTTGAGATACACATTTCTTGTTTTTTTTTTTGATCTGTACTTGCAGAAGCAAACGGCAAAGATTACCAAGGAACTGATGGCGGAGCAGGCTATACCTGTCAGCAGTTATCTTTAGTCCCGTTCCTGCATTATCAGTTCTGCGTGTTGTGAAGTGATTATGTAGCCACTTTCCTTAACCATTCACAGTAACTTCATGAATGAGTTCTCATGAAGTCGAACGTGAAGGCTACCTACGAACCACACAAATGGAAGCATATCAAAGGACGGTGCAATGTCGATGAATAAGCTCTGTGAATATAGCCGGTTTTGGCAAGGATGGTGTGCTCCGCTTTATGATGTATGTATGATGTACATATTTATTCATATATACCACAGCACTGCAGATGCAGATGAAAGTCATTATTTGTGTTCAGACAGGGGAGCATGGCGTTTGAAAAGCAGATAGGGAAAGCGGAAATCTTTTAAACGACCTCATGGACTACTTAAATATGACCAACTGTTCGGCAAGCACAACTTTCATTTAGGACCACGTTCAATTAAATGCACTTAAATTTCTTGAAAGACATATGACCATTCTATTGTAAAATGAGAATGCAACTTTCCAAAGGACATTTGGTTCGCTTGTGTCCAATAAAGAATTACATACGGAAGGAAATTTATTTTGGGCAGTCTGTTTTGAATTTAACTGCATATGCCTTTAAATAGCCGCGGTGTGTTTGACTGAACCTTGATATTTTACATGTTGAGTACAGGTTTACCTCTTCCCCTTGTGTACTGCAGGTGTAGATGGAGCGTAACGCACTTGGTTGGAGATTTTCCTTCCTGACAGTTCCTCTGTAATGAGGTGACCCTGAACACAGCTGCATTTGCACACACCTGGCAACCACGATGGAAACTTTACCTGCCAGGCACCTGCCCAGCTCACACTAAGCACTTCCAGAACACTGGGGAGAATTCAGCTACACTGCCATTTGGTTGTGATGGCAACATTACGATGAGAAATTACTGTCTTGAAACATGCTGTTGTTAAGGTTTTGTCAAAGTCAAAGAAAAAAAAACAAAAGGTACTGATGAGATATGACTGGTCTTTGGGATGAAGTTTTTATGGAATCAAATCCAGAGTGACTTGAACCAATCATTGTGCTTTGCTGAGGAAAACAAAACATTTTGAGCGGTTCCGAGAAATCAGTCATTGACAGCTGTTTGTGGCTCCACCCATTATGAGGTTAATGAAAGCTTATTCTACCATCAACTGAGGGACATTTAAGAGAAGGAATTTAACTAAATTAATGCAGTAATGTTTACCCTAATTTTACAGTGGAGTTATGGGAAGCAAAACATTGTTAGCTTGGTGAGCATCCAGCAAGGCACCCCAGCCAAATCAATTACAAAGAATCAATTTAGTTACACAGAGCCAATACAATCACACTGAGTCAAAAATGGGCATTCATTTTTTTATTGGTAACATTTTATTTCAAGACCAGAAGGAAAAAATGAAAATCTACTGTCTATTTATCTATAATTAAAAATTCCAGTATGGAATAAACATTATTTTTGTTTTATATTTTTTCACAATTAAACTTATCCCAAAGGTAATTTGAACAAAAACCAACATAAAAATGGTTCCAATTTAATACACGCTGGAATTGTTTCATTTACTACATTTGGCACATGATCTTATGTTTCTTAAAAAGAAAAATTAAAAAAAAAAAAACAATTAAGATGGAGAACGACCATGGTTGTTATTTTTGGCCCAGGTTCACATTGTCAGGGGCAGGCTTCTTGGTGGTTGACAGGGATTGGAGGAAACATGGTTATGTGGAATGTGGGTGGGACATCTCCCGGGGTAACCTGAGTGCTGGGGGGGGGTTTTGATTGGTCGCTCCAGGCCCACGTGGCTGGCTCACTTGCGGGGCTGGTGGATGTGCTGGTTGATGTGATAGGGAGGGGGCAGTTTCTCCACACAGGGCATGGGTTTCTGGTGGGCCACCTGGGCAGCGGCTGGCGTGAAGTCCCGATCACCCTGAGGAACGGGAGGCGCCCAAAATCACAATCACTCAACAATGAAGCATGGAAACATGCACTAACTTATAATGCTAAAAATCACAAGTACTTAATCTACAGTGCTACAAATCACAAGCATTCAACATAAAGGGCTAAAAATCACTCATTCAACTGACAATGTACTGTATGAAATATGATAATATGCAATACAGTGTGTGTGTGTGTGTCTGCGTGTGTGAGCAGATATATTACAAAGCCACGGTCTTATTTTACGTGACTATATATCAGTATGGGTGTATGGGGAATTTAGCTATCTACACCTACAGACCTTGACAGAGGGCTGATAGAGACCAGTATTAAAAAGGGTTCTTAGTCTCAATGAATCAAGAAACACTAAAACTCCAGGGATCTGTTTCCAATTTAAACAAAATTCACTGGTCAAGATTTGCTGAGCTGCTGTTTTCATATGCTGTTTTGGTCAGACCTGTTATGACTACCGTGCATGATTTGATGGTCTGCTGACACCTGACTTGAGCCTGACAAGGCCAGTCACCCCAGCACTGGGTGTATTTAGGATTAGTAGCATGTGAGGACTGACCAGGGTCGCAGAGCGTCCAAAATGAGCTCAAGTGGTTGGCTCAAGAGTCATTATTGGCAGTCTCAACCTCGTTTTTAAACCTCAAGTCCACTTTGGACAGTAATTCTCAACATAGCAACAGTCTCTCCCCAGTGATTCCAGGTAAATCCTTTAACCTGGCCTCCTCTGACCTCTAATCAACCCTTCACAGGTTACCACTCTGATGGCTGACAACCTGACCCATTTCAGATGCGATGCTTTGAATGCACACAGACTCCATGTCAATCAACTTCAGGGTCTCATCAAAACTCTGTTGTTGGCAAGGCTGCTTTCTTATTAAAACGACATTTTTAATTCTTGGCATGTCTTTCAGACGCAGTACCTCTTCAAAAGAACAGTGTAAAAATGTACAATAGCCACTCTTACCTTTGTTACAACTCCTGAGACAATGACCGTGGGCTTGGGTGTTCTGAAGGGAAAGAAAGAGGGAACAGAATGAATGACCATCTTGGTCTCTCTTTGGAGAACTTTTCAAACAAATACCACATCCCTAACAGAGCTGGCACCCTTGAGAATTCAAATACGCAACCAAGAGATCACTCTGACCGCCATTCAAATGCCTATTAACGAACAACCACGGTTTAAAAAAAATAATAAAATACACAGCAATATAATTTTTCATCAATATTTATGAAGGCGAGCTTCTGAGCCCCGCAGAGAGGCACAGATAATTCAGTGATAGGATTCATTTTCCAATGAAACAGTCTGTACACCTCTGCGCGGTGAGTCATTACTGAGTACAGAGGGAAATGAGTCTGCACTCATAAAATGTCTCAGAAGTAGCGGTGCTGCTCTGAGATCAGGTTTCCCCGTCTATATCCTAACCTTTCCCCATTAAGAGCGAAAAGGAAGAGCTGATCCTGGATCAGGTGACATACGCTGAGAATGATGATGATTTATTGTATCCATTAAGACATTCTCTTGTGTCATAAAGCCATCAGATCACATAAAACATAACAAACAGTGGACCCTGGAGTTTCACACGGCACTGGAGGATTGTGGGTATCACACTTAGCCTTAGCTGTAGCCTATTTCACTCTGAACACCGCTACCTGTGGAGGATTTCCTTTGAGTATTTCCACCACCCTTGATTGCCCTGTGACTTGTATCCAGCCATATCTGACAAACACTTTCTCACTATACACTCAGCACTACCAAGTCCATATTAAATATCATTAATCAGGATAGTGTTCAGAGCAGATGGGGGGGTTCTGAATCAGAGAAGCTTAATTTCACAAATGCCTGGAAAGTGATATACTGGTAACATATAAGCAGCGAAAAGCTAAATGTTATTATCAAGATATTGCCAGTCACTATAATATATTAAACACAGCAGAGCAATTAAACATTACAGAAGTAATACCACAGACTGGAAACCAGAGGTAAAGTAACCCCCCTGAACTTTGGGGTGTACATGGGAAGTTGCAGGTTCGATTCTCAGATTGGGAAAAAGCCATTGCATTCTTGACTTACATGCTTACACCAAATTTCTTTAGTAAGCACACTTCTGCAGTGTGTGCTAGAAGTGTGAGCTAACCAGTTTTGTCTGGATGGAAGCTCTTGCTAAATACTTAAATGTACCATGTACCTGAAGTGTAAGCTTTTGCAACAGAATGTTCCACTGTCTGATTACATTTACCTCACACTCGTGGCCAGGTGTTAGCGTGAAAGGAGCGTTTGTTCCCGGAATGCGTTCGTGTTGTGCCCGCACATGCTCAAACTGAAGCCAGCTCGGTTTGGATCGTTCCGAAGCCCATAAAAGTCTAGCTGACCTTTAAATGTTAGCCTGTCCGTTTTCTGACAGCGCGCCATGACATACGGAAACAAACAACATCCAGACAGTGGCATCGACTCAAGAGAGTGTACCACAAGGAAAAAAAAAAACAGCCTGCAAGCCAAGAGCAACTGCTTATGCATGACTGATAATGCAGGATAGAAGATGAAATTCCTAAAAACCTGGACACGGGAGAAAATGCATTTCCAACTATGAACACACTGCCATACACTAAACAAATCACCATGCAGTGCAGACCAAGAAAAGTCAAGTTTGGTTGTTCATTCTGTTTATTCACAGTTTGGGTACATATAGCCCATCACTAAAATGAATGGAAAGGAATCTGCTTTCACTGAAAAATATATGCATGCACTGCACTGAATGCTAGGCCAATAAGGATCAATATGTGAGGCCTTAACAGCACATGCCTGCTCCACCCAATTTCGCTGTTCATGAGGCCTGTCCGAACCTAGATTACATTTCCTTAGTTTTTTTTTTTTTTTTTTTTAATCAACAAGTTTCTAATGTTGGAAGGCAGCCATTTCCAGAACCTGCTCAGAAGGACGGTGTCCAGCGTTCAAGCACAAAGCTTTCTGCGACTTTCTCAGGAAGGATGCAGTACCACAGTCAGCCTGCAGGTGGCAGCATCCCCCTGACAGCCCCCCAGCACAGGGTGAGGAGAGAACATGGATGATTAATTCCTCTATTTTTCTGCTCTCTCAGGGAAAGGAGTGTTAAAGATTTAAAGCGATACAATCAGGTAGTCAGGTGGGACTGGGCTGCTGTCTTCCTTCATTAATATTTGCAGCTCTGTACCATTCTGTCCTAGAGATTAATACCCAGAACATTATGGCAGCTCGGCTGTTCAGTAAACATCTTTCTCTTTCCTGGATTTCCTCAGAGAAATGACACACAAAGACAAGAGAAACTTACTTGTGAGTTTTGTTTGGAGAGAAAGGTATGTTTTCACTGAGCAATTGTTTACCAGCATAATATGAAACCTGAACAGTGGTTTTAAAAGCGTGGATGACTTCAGAGGACCAAGGTCCCAGAGTTTCAGTGCACAACATCCCCGAACACACAAAACAAACACTAACGTAAATGAATCCATGCACAGAATTTAATTAATGCCCCAACATGTACATACAGTCTCACAAACATGCAAACCTGCATTCATGCACCAACACTAGTACTCATCTGTGTATAGTGTATACACACAGACACACACATACACACAAAAATGAACTCAAACATACACATATACACACATACACGCACACACACAAACATACATACATACAGACATGCACGCATGTATGCATGCTTCTATTGAGAGCATGTGTGCATGCAAACACAAATTTGTGTGTTTTGTGTGTGCAAATGCTCTCAACACAAGCAGGCCCCAGGAGACTCAGAGAACACATGTGTTTGTGGCAAGGCCGTTGTTAAGGACCCCAGCCACATCTCTGCGCCGCTAACGAGTTCTGCCGTGTGAATCTGAGCCAAACTGCAAGCAACAACAGCCACGTCACTGTCAATCAAAATCATTCGACACAACGAAGCCAAACCTCGGCTACACTGCATCCCACAGCTGTGCCTGTAAGATGGACTCCAGTACTCAGGTAAAAGCTTTTCTACATCCATTACTGCATCAAAAATGCAACAAAGTGTGGCCAGCATTCAGCCACCTCCATTATTCAGCAGCTCTACATACGACCCCCTTTCTTCACATCAAATCAAACAGCTAACATCCTTAGATGCTAACCAAAGAATTTCCAGAAGGATTTTCCTGGAACTGGCGAGGCTTAGCTTTTTCCTCTTGAGTTCAGCAGGGGGCGACGTTCAGATGTTCTTATTGGTTCCCACCTCGGCAAAGACCTTTTATTTATAAAGGAACTGTGGCAAAGACGATCAACACGTGGAGCTATTTTCACCTGGCTCACTTCCGAGGGGGTCTTTGAAGCTGGACCTGTGGAGTCCTGAGGGGAAGGGAGGGGGGGCCCAAGGCTGCCGAAAAACAGCTCGTTATGAAAGGGGCACACAGCAAGCACCCCTACACATCTATTTATTGAAGTCTGAACAGGAATGCAGGTGAGGTAATGTGCAGTACTTCTTTAAAGGTATACTACCATTTTTTTTTTTTTTTGGCAATTTAGCCCTTTTGTTTACTTGCCAAGAATACAAAATGCCCACTGACTTCACTTTAATTTCTGTTCTTTCTGGGGAATTTCTGAGCAATCAAAATGAATGAAAGTCTATGGGGCACTTCCAGGAACACAAAATAGCTCCAATCAAAAGCAAACTCTTCCAGGGAGACCACAAGACCTAATTGCTAAAGTCTGTCTGTCTAATTTAAAGTGTTTAGTGGCAGAAGTGACTTTATTTACTGCCACAGCAGCAAAATAACCAGACATTAGTTTTGGAAGAAGTTTGCTGCTGGAAGATTTTGCTTTTGATTGGAGATGTTATTTATTCCTGGATCTCACGTCAAAAAAACAATTTGAAATGCTGTGTTCTTCTTCCTTCATCCAAGTTACAGAGCATGGACGGGTGACAGGAATATTGCTGTACCCCACCCAGGTATTTGGAGGACACCTCTGGTGGGTGAAATGACTGAGGAAGGGAAAGAGGGAGGTCACTGCCTTACATAGTGTCTGGAAGGGGCGAGGAGCCTCACACTCACATCCTGGAGGCCTGGTGTGGGTGGGAGGGGGGTGCTAAAACTGGAGCCCTGCAGCCTTGACTGATGGTGTCAGGCTGTCATTGAAGACAGCCGCACCGTCTGAGCTGGTATTCAATGCGCCTCAGACCTCCGTTTAAGCCATCGATTGGCCTCAGAGTCTACGCAGCTGGTTTCCACGGTCACCACTGGCCGCTGATCGAAAGGAAACCACAGAAAGCACTGCAGACGCTGCGGCACTCCAGGACAGGGGTTTGACAGGAAGTGGAGTGCTACAAGTGTGTGTGTGTGTGTGTGTGTGTGGGGGGTGGGGGGGGGGGGTGGAGAAGCTGACCTTCATCGATTGGCATTTCCATGGAAACAGCTAGCCGTTGCTTTCGCTTGGTGAGCAAGTGGCGTGTGAGTGTGTGCAGAGGTGCGAGATGAGCGGGGAGAGGAGCAGAAGGCAGGGCTGGGCAGCAAACAGAGTGCAAACCACAAACATACTGATATTCCCACACCTCCATGGGCTTGGAGACCCATTCAGGCCAGATTTACGCCCTGATTTTACTCCAAGAAACAAGAGTCTCAAAGGCAGTGAGTGAGCAGCAATGTAAGAATCCATGGTTCAAGCTGCAGAAATGATGCCCCCTAACGAGCACAGTGACTTTATGAACAGCATAACTGCCTCATATCTGTAATATGTGCAAGAACACCATCATGGCACTGAGGAAAAGTCTTTAGGAGGAAGTGAAAAAACTGACTTTAGCAGCGAACACGCTTTCTCTGACATCCGGCTTTCAGACTCCGGACCATTGTGCAACTAGTGCCTCTCTACAGGCAGAGCAGGAACCAGCGACGCACACATCACCACAGCACACACACACACATGTCCACACACTCCACTAAGGAAAATATAATTTAAAAATATATATATTTTTTTTACATTGTATTTTCCAATGTATTACTATGAAAGGTCTGTCAATATGGCGTCCTACTAGGTCTCTTGAACTCTATATAATGCAAGACCCTGTACCTGGGCTACCTACAAAAGTGTTCCAATGGCTCTTACCTAACCAACAGAGGAGAAAGAAAATCTGAAAACCATTACAGAACAGCAAAGAATGAAAATATTCACTTCTTTTTACCGTTCCACACTCCAGACGGACAATAGGCTCTGTATAAAATGGGGGCCGACACTGTGACGGGTAGTGACAGCTACCGCAGGCATCTAGCTACTCAACCGTGCTGCTGACATATTGAATTGTAAGGGCTGGCTGTCTTCCGCGCGTGAAGTGAGTGACAGCGCGGTTCTACCTATTTCCACGGTAACGCCGGTAACTATTTTCCTTGCGCCGACTGTACAGAGGCAATCCCTGAAGCGGTTTCTCTTGGTGACACGGAGCTGGGTAGTTTCTCCACCTGAAAAGTCAACATTCGATGAGCTGAAATGCAGTCGTTGACATTTCCTCCACTCCAGTCCTCGTACCCCCCCCCCACCGTGAAAAGTCAGCACTTACTGGCTATCTCACTTCGGCCTGACTAGTTTCTCACTGCTGTTCAGCATACTGTTAACTGATGGCAGTCTCTAGCTTTATTGAAAATACGTGGTCTGAATTGAAGAGGGCAGTCCATAACAGTACAGCCAAGGACATAGAGGATCTCAGAAGCTTCTGTGTGGAGGAATGATTCAAAACCCCTCCAATGTATTCTCCAACATTATTAAACATTACTGGAAAAGGCTCTGCCAGTGAGATCTTTGCCAGATGTGGAGGCTGAACCAAGTACTATAAATACAGATGCAAATATTTTGGATACCTATGGTTTTGGGGAAAATATTGATTCAAAACCTGTGGTCTGAACTGAAGAGTTGAGACCATCTCCCTCCTCACACTTTCATAGCTACCCAGCTGTTTGGACTCTTCAAATGTCACTGGACAATGGAAAAAATTGATGGCCTTCACCTCATTGGTTAAGACTGCCCATTCTGTCTATCCTGGGGATATCTGGTTACCCTGAGCTGACAGTGCTGAATGGCAATTCATCACAACACTGGAGAAGTTCATTTTTAAACCCAGTTCAGAAAATTGCTCATTCCGTCTAACCTGCTGACATTTTGTTGTGCTCTCTCTTGGCACAGGAAGGAAGTCCCGTCCCCAGCCTCCGCGGGGTCGTTTGGTGGTTTCTATGGCAACACTCCTGTAACGCATTCAAATGAGTCAAATATGGGAACTGGCAGCAGTTAGTTTTTTTGGCACCACAAATAACAGCATATATGAGAAAAGTGAGTTATGAAAATAATAATCGTTTCAAATTTAAAAGACACCCCTGAAGGAACGAAGTATCTCCAGCTATCAGGACGCCAGTCACAGACTATCTTCCAATGCAGACTGAAAACCCGCCTCGAACTGCATCTTTACTTTTTGCTTTATCGCCTAGTACTTCTCTCTGTCTGCGAGCAAGGAGGAATAAGATTCACGAGGCCGTAAACATTTCAAACAAAATGGCCGCCATTCAATTCTGCGACGTGGCATCAATCTGTGAGTCCCGCCAAATCCAGAAAGGCAACGCCAAACTTCAAACGACCTCACACGCCCCCCGCGCCATCAATATGAGTTACCACCCTCAGGGAGAAGGTACTGGGCACAGCGATTCAAATCAAACCGGCCTTGTAGGTCATTTGTGCCATCCAGCATCCTCTCTGCTGAACAAGTAGCAGCCATCACTGAGAATGTAAAATGACAATCTATGCTAATGTAACTGGTAGCGGGGTAGTACAATGGTTAGGGAGCTGGGCGTGTAGCTCGTGTATAAATGTGTCCGTCTGCACGAGTGTCTGCATGTAGCACATGCCACACTTGTTATGGTCGGGGAGCTGGGCTGTCACTCAAGGACAGTAGGTTCCATTCACAGATTAAGTGTCTGCGCTATGAACAGAGACATAAACATAAGACAAGTGCAGTGTCAGAGTGAGGTTTCAGCACCATGGAGAGTGACCGATTTCAGCCAACACTGCATTAAGAAACTCTTCCGCCCAGCAACAGCAAGCTCACTTATTTCCTAATTCCTCCCTGTCAGATGAGATCTCAGGTGGGGCACTGTAGCTGCACCCTTGAGTAAAATATTTTGCGTATTTAAATTTCCTGCTTGGTAATACCCAGCTATATGGAACAGTTACGTAACATAAAAACTTATAAGCGGTGTGAAAGTGCTGTAGTGACAGTGCTGCAATGTGTCACTGAGAGCCACAATAGACTTGAGTCAAAGGAGCCCATGCATCCACACGTGAAGGGGAAGAAGGCGGGAAACTCCTGAAAAGTCCTGCGGCTGAAACCGTCGCGCTTCCGAACTTCGCAGAGGGATGCAAGGAACTTCCATCACCGCCTGGGAGCGTGTGAGAGTGGCACGCACCAGCTGTTCCCTGGCACATTTCAAACATGACTCCAGGACGCGAAAGCAGAGAGACGACCGGCGGAGTATGAACGGAGACGTGTGGGGAGGGACACCTGCACACACACATGCACGCACGCACGCACACACACACATACACACAGACACACACAGACGTAAGTCTTTGCACATACACAAACAGAAAAAGACTCCACTTTGGCACAAAGTCATAACCATAAGCACACAGAAATGGTCTGCTTCATTCATTTGACAGTTTATCATCTGCCAGGTATCAGGTGAAACATAAGCACTCTTCTATATGTATGTATGTATATATCACTATGACATCATAAAGACACCCAGGTAAAGGGCCACAGATGCATTCAATAACCAACCAAAGCAGAGAGTACCCACAATGCCCTGCTGCTCTCAGTGGATGTGGCCCCTGCTGTTGATATACCTGCAAAGCTGCTGGGCTCTGCACCAGAACAAAACAGAGTCCACCTTGGCACTGCCGGCCTATTCAAAGCGCCGCTTCATGTGAGTTATAAGAGTCAATGATAAATGGCAGAGCAGGGATCCCATGCTGAAATCATGACAGTGAGGCTCACATGTTTGCAGTGGGATTCACACACCGGGCAGGCCTGCTCAGCCGGTTTGTGGGAACGCACGCCTCCTCCAGCAGACACCTGTTCCCAGTGACGCGTAAGCCTCACCAGTCTGGGAAAGTGGGTGTGTGTGTGCGCGAGTGTGGGCATGCATGCCTGTAAATGCAAGAGTATGAGCGTGTGTGTATGTTTGTGTGCGGGTGTAAGCAAGCATGACTGTGTGACTCTGGGTTTGAGTAGTATGTGTGATTGAAGGGAATGGGGGTTGCACAGTGTATCAGTGTATGTAGAATGCTGGAGGACAATTTTGATTCAATCTGCGTTGTTACAATTGCAATAGGTGTTTGTATATGCTACTTTTCCTTAACTGCCACCTTGGCTGGTAGGTTGAGTAAATTCACCCTAATTCCCAACCCTGATTTTTATGCTGTATGTATGGAAACTGGTATATTTGTGTGTAAGTGTGGAGTATCTGACTGTGTATGAGTGTGAAAGTGTATGTGTAGCATGTAGTTTATTTGAGTGTATCTATGCCTGTGCAGCATGTGGTATGTTTGAGTATGTGAGTATGAGTGTGTGTACTTTGTGTGCATGTGTGTGTGCGCTTTGGGTATGTGGGATGATAAATGTTTGAGCATGTGCTTGTGTGTGAGTGTCTGAATGTGCCTTCTCCTGGCTGCTTTGTGCAGCTCATCGCCATTCTCTCCTCTGCCTCTCTCCTGTCTGAGCTGTGGGGCGTCTCTGGGGAGGTGTGACCGAGCGCAAAGCCATCCAGCCCACACCCGCAGTCCCAAAAAGCAGCCTCCAACCCCCCACACCCTGCGCCCCCCCGAACGGCTGACTCAGCGCGCGCCAAAGAAACGCGATATCCTATCGCTGCCACAAAACCTGCCGTATCTACGGGAGAAAGAGCACCCATTACCCAGGCTTGCAGCTAGCACTCTCCGCCCCGGCCCTGTTTTTCCAGGGTTTTCGCAGGGGACTTTGGTCCAGATGCAGAGATTAGGGCTTCTCCGCTGAACTGCTCCAGGAATGCGCAGATAAGGGTCTGGGCTAAAGTCTCAGGATCTCCCTCCCTCCCTCCCTCCCTCCCTCCCTCTCTTTCTTTCTTTCTCTCCCCTTCTCTACCCTGCACTTTAGATGGCAATCAGAGATGCAGCCTAGGCTGTTGAAAGGAACTTGATCCGAGAAGTGGGCCTACCCGAAATGGATTGTCCTAAACGTGGGCCTATAGAAGGTCAGTCCCTGCTTTAAGATCAAATCACCAGAAAGAGTTAAGACATGGAACATATTACAATATATTGCAGTTATATGGGCCTCAGAATATATATTTATTTACATCTTTGAAAACACAAAGGTAAATACATTTACCATATGTTTTTGCTAAATATTGCAATACCTTAGAACCACAGCCATTTCTACCCAAAGTATTTTAAAGTGTTGGGAGTCTCTTTAAAATATATTGCATTTCTAATACATTTCAATGCATTTCATTTTTGTTAGGGCAGACTCCAGGCTGTTTTTGTTTTTTTTCAGCATGCTGGGTTCCTAAGCAGACAGCTCCTCTCACTGCTTTGGCTGCAGGGTGCGGAAACGTTAATGCTTAAGTGAGTGAGAACACCCACTCAGATAAAAAGCAGCACCATGGAGGGTGTGGGGGGGGTTGGATATGATGGAGATAAAAATCATGGAGGCTCCGCCACGCGCTTAAGGCCGGGTGGGACACAGTCGACGGTGCGCCCCTTCGCCTGAGACCACAAGGCCATAAACACAGACCAGTATGTTTAGCTCCGAGAGATGAAAGCAGAAAACGCAAAAGAAAACGGCGTCATAAGAACCTAAGAATTCATAATTGGAAAACACAAGCCAGTTAGCCCATCATGGCTCCTCATTTGAATGCAGTGTAGAACTGAGGTCTCAATATCAGTGCCATGGAACAACATGTGCATACTGCCTTAACTGGCTTCAGGCATATGCATCTAACTATGCATTAAAAATACAAAATATCATTTAGACAACACAAATAACTATTAAAAACTATTTCCAAAAACACATACTGGTGACTTTGGAGATCACCACTCATTTCTAAGTCAAAGTTAAGGGCAAACACAAACGGAATCCACTTCAATTTTAACACGTGTATCTGTTCAATTTTTTCCATCAACATTGAACCACGTAGTCAGCCCCACCACAAACTCCCTCCACAGACTCAGGTGGAAGCAGATTGTATGAGTCTTTTAATTCAATGGGGACTAGTCTATGCTGTTTTTCACACTGAGGAAGTGACAGCAAGCACATATTGCCTATGCTGTCTGAAGAAGGAAGGCAATATATATTCCGCTGACAAAACTGCAGGTGTCATCCAAGCCTGAAGAGGGCGCCAGACAGCGGTGAGGCCAATGACTTTAATGGGCTTGCCCTCTATTTTCTCCAGCAAGACTATCCCCAGCCATAGCCGATAATGGCAAGGCTAACGCATCTAAAACTTGCGTCGGCCCACATTAAATGTGCTTCAGTTTGGCTAATGGTTCTGTTTCTTGGAGCTGATGTCAAACAGCCAGATTTAGGGAGAGCAGACATTTGACACTGGCGTTTGATCAGCGATGCTTGCCCATTGAATGTGACTGCTTTCTAATCACAATAACGCTGCCGGATTTGACTGTCGTAGCGGATTCGTCCTTTGCGAAGTATGAAGCTAATCTCTGAGGTTCCCTGCTTTGCCAGACCTCGTAATTATTTCGGGGAACCCGTCTTCGGCAGTGCAGAGCTGCAGATGGCACCGCTTTAGATTATCTTCAGTTCTCATTCAAGGCGGGAAGTCGAGCTCTGTCAAAGGATTCTGAACGCAAACACAAAAAGTAAAAAAGGAAATCTTGAGGGAAAACCCAATCTTAGAGAGCCAATTTGAAATCATATTAAAGTTGTTCAGCTGTTTTTTCCTAAGTTAGCTAGTTGGTACACCAGATCATAAAAGCAATCAGGAAAATGATTCAAAGTCACATGACCAAAAATGCATACAAAAATGTCCAGTCCTGGCATGCCTCATGGTATTTAATGCATTATCTACATTACGGTTATCTCGCTCTGTCCCTGCAGTACATTTCTGTTTGCACCTACTTTCTTGTAAACAGTATTTATGTGAACTGTGAGGGGGTAATTTTTTCTGACATATTTCCTTCCATCGGCGCTCAGCAGTTAACAGTTGACTGGTGACATGAAATGTGTTATCTGTAATAAATAATAAATAAAGGAGGCCTACCAGCATATGCTATACATAATGGAGGAAAATGTCACAGAGAGTGAAGTATAATCTCTCTCTCTCACACACACACACACACACACACACACACACACACACACACACACACACACACACACACACACACACACACACACACACGCACACAGCATTCCTCAGAGGGAATCCTTCATTACAGGCCTGGGAAAAAGTAAACATTGCTAGGATACTGTGTATAGGTTAAATGTAAGTAATAATGCATTTGATTGAGCCTTTTGCATCTTTAAATTACAAGCTTCACGTGTGTATTCTTATTGGCTACACCCAGTCCAAATGCTAATGAGCAGAGGAGTGCACTCTAAAGGCAGTGTGAACCTGCAAAAGTGAGGCATATGTGCATGTATGTGAGACAGTATCCTATTTTGTGCACATAGGTTTAAGAGAAAATGAACAGAGATGTGTGATGAAGATAGAAGTTACATGCGCATTAGTGAGAGAGTGTGTGTGTGTGTGTGTGTGTGTGTGTGTGTATGGGAGGGATAGAGTATAAGAAAGTATTCAAGTGTATATGCGTGAGAAAGTATTCACTTGCAAGTATTCATGTGGGAGAATTTGTGTGTGTATGAGTGAGAGAGGATGTGTGTATTTTGTGAGACAGATTGTGTGTGTGTGTGTGTGTGTGTGTGTGTCTGTACATGTGAGAAAAACCATGCTGCATCACTCTCACGCAACTGGAGGCTGCAGTTTTGATTGCAAAGTGGGGCACAGACACCAGGAAAAGTGCTGCACTTAACCCTTTCATCTGCTGTAACCACCCATGAGTATATAAAGGATATGCTAACTTACAGCTACATAAATAGTGCAGTGATTCCCACCATCGGTCCTGTGTATGCTGGTGTTATTCCAACCACAACTGCAACCCCAGGATCTGAATAAGCTGTTAATTGTTCATAATTGTTCAATAGCTCATGCTTTTCATGATTAGAGAGATAATTTGCCATTACAGCTATGCATGCCATGAAGAAAAAGCTCCTATATTCACAATCTGCCATATTACAGGCAATTTCATAAAGACAAGTAAAATGTTTTAACTCATATTAAAAACCGGGGTGATTCCAGACACATCTAAAACTAATCATTTGGTAGACGAAGGATTAAAAGACAAAGCTAATTATAATGAGCTGAACCTGCATTGCGTTATTAAGCATAAGGTAAAAAAATTAGGAGCTTAATCATGAGTTCAATTACTTAAGGAGTGTATTGATTCGCCCCAGTCTATAATTTGATCAGGTATATAAACTTACTCTTTTTGTGTATGTTTGCAAAATCACATGCACACAGTGTGAATATAGGAGCTTTTTCTTCATGACATGCATAGCTGTGATGGCAAATTATCTCTCTAATCATGAAAAGCATGAGCTATTGAACAATTATAAACAATCGACAGCTTGTTAAGATTTTGGGGTTGCAGTTGTGGTTGGAATAAAAACCAGCATACACAGTGGGGCCCCAGGACCGACATTGGGAGCAACAGTATTAGGGGGCATGCTGAAGGGGGACAACAGCATACTTCACTGATACAGTATTTTTTAAACCTGCATTCCATTTATACAGCTGGATATTTTCTCAAGTAAATCAGGTTTACTACCTCACTCAAGGGTACAATGGCTGTGGCCCACCTGGGAATTGAACCTGCAAACCCTTAGTTATGAGTTAAACCTGACCCTTATAATGGCACCTCCACTGATTATGGAAATACATTCAGGCAACACGACAACATCAGTTATGGAGCCTGTGAAAGTCTGTCTAATCGTTTGTACTTTTTCTACAGCACCGCCTGGAGCACATGCATCCATGGAATCTCTGAAATACATCCATGTCATCCACAGCTCTGAAATACTACCCTCGGAGTGCATTTTAACAGAGACGCAGCACTGCTGGAAACAGCCGCCGGTGAATGTCCGGGATGCGTTAAGTTTCATGGGGGAAAAAAATCTAAGGAATGTCAGCATCTGTTTTCCTGCATCAACTGGGCAGCGGACAGGAAGGCAAGCCCGAAATGGCAGTGTGTGTGCACAGCCGCATAAATCAGCTAACCTAACCCCTTCTGTCTTCCTGGGAAAACTAGCCACGGCAACTGCAAACATTCTGAGTATGTGTCAGAGAGGCAAGCTGAACAGTGACTAGAACTGAAAATCGTATGTGCACTGGACTGTTGCAACATAATCCACTTTAACAGAGTATGCACTCACAGTAAGTATGCCAACTCAATGTACAGATGCACACTTTGCAAAAAAAATCTCTCCTGCAACGTAATGTAAACTGAGTATTGCAAGTGTCGGATATGAACTTACAAAACGTTGACTGAACAATGCATATCTCACCATAAAAACCAAACTGTACCCCTACTGACATGAACTTCAACCTTCATTATACAACCAATGTCCTACTTTCCATTGCTTCAAGGTAATTGTGGCTTCTGTCCTCTCTGAGTGCGTCACCTGACATGATTCTAAAGTAAATAGAAGTAGGACGTTGCTTGTCCCAGTTTGGACAGGGCATAGCAGAATGACACAGGGACAACAGCGACGTCCCTGAAATGCGGTTGCCATCCCTTAGAGTCGCGCTATCGTACCCGCCGCTCTCCGCTTCTTCGCCCTCCTTCTCCTCCTCCTTCTTCTCTTTCTCCGGCGCTGGCTCAGGGGGGATGACCTGGTGTTTTTGGACTATCCTCATCCCACCTGCCTTGACTCTCGGGGGAAAAAAAGGCACAGAATCACCATTCATGTCCACCAGGAACGGAATTTACCACCTAGGCTCTATCAGAAGATAGCCAGCTTCCTATCGGTCAAGTTCCAGAGATAAAAGATAAACTTCCCAAACAGATGGAAGTTACCCTGTTGTGTAACATGGTCAAACGCTAAAGAGTAGTTCTCAAAATGCTACATTTACAAAGACAAAGCTTAGCAAATGCATTCATTTGCGGCTAATTTCAGTACAACTGTTCTGTTAAGCAATCCAGCAAGATAATCTACTTTCTTAATTTACCAAGCACTATACAATAACATCATCTAACATTAACCATCCAGTGGAAATATAATAAATATTCCAATTCTGCACCTACATGGTTAAACGCTCGCTTGATAAACAGTACACCCCATCTCAACTCTCGCTTCTGGTAAACAGTGAGCGGAGGAACACTTCAACGCTACGCCCACATGGACTTGCTAAACAAAGATGATTTAACCAAGCATGCTTTAGCTCGTTTACGTTATGTAAAACCCGTGGGTAAGGTAGCTAACAACAACCAAGTAGCTACCAGAACTTCAAGTAAGGTATCTGGGTAATTTTGAACCAAATTAACTGATTCATGATAGCACACAGCTAATGTAAACATTAGCTATCAAATATTAATAACCACGCTCGTGTTATTGTTCGACTTTTGCATCCGCTAGTAGCTGGCTATTCTAGTTAGCTAGCTAGCTGCCATGTAACTGGACATCAGCAAACACGTTGCAATAGTACTATGGACTCTAGTAAACAAAAAATTAACGAAAAATAGTTTCGCTCTCAAGCAAATGTTATCCACTGTTACTCCCCATCTACCACGCCAGATAACGCTAGCGTTAGCTAGCTGGCTAGCTATAGCCTGTATGTTAGCCTGATTGGCTATTTGGTTTGATAGCTAGTTTGGTTTCACTAAACTGCTTTTGTTTTGTAAACAATAGCTACCTGCTGGGAGATGTCCACCTTTCATTTCTCCTTTTGGTCCAGGAGGCGAAGACATCACTACTGAGTATGAATGCGTGTGAAGTAAAGGCAATGAAAAAGAAAAAAAGATAATTATTCCAGGTTGCTTCCCTCTGTTGAATGCAATCTCTGCTGCGCTGTGCTGCAAGCCTGCAACTTTTGTGATTTCGTCAACGTGGCTTTCCTGTTGCCCTCCTCGCTGTACAGTACGGAAGATCACACGGTTCAAAAAGTATGTGATGTGTAGCTAGGTTACATGATCGTGTGCTTTCTCAGCAAAACAGCTCAAAACGGAAGGAAGTAACAGTTTTGAAGAGTGCAAGTGCTGTGCGTTATCACTGATTATGCAGTGATGCGAACAAATGTGTTTGCAGGAAACAGGTTGAAATTTGTTTATCTCACATTTCTGTAATCCACTTCTTTTGACTGTAATTCACTTTAGCAAGTGAACTTGAGAGGAGTCCAATTGAGCCTGAAGACAAGAATTAAGAAGAAACGGTACTTTTGGAAATTACTTTTGTATTTGTATTTCACCCAAAATGCACATTGTGTATAGTTCATACTGAATATATTATCCATAGCTGAATATTCATTTTTTCATATTTTATGATGTAATTCAGTTCAAATGTACAACTGAGCTGTTAGAACCACTCACCACCCAATAATTTGGGCTTGCCACAAAATGGTCTATCCTTCTTTATTAAAACCTGTTTGGAGTTTGGAATCAAAACAGACAAGGTGGAAAGGTAATAAGACCAGAAGGTAACGGTATCAATCTGAATCAAAAACCAGTGAGCAGCTGCTTTCAAAACACCTGCTGTTTAAGGGACCCTGAAGGACAGCAGTCACTGACTACATAAGCTGTCAATCACTTAATCAAACAGAATAACTTCTTTGTGACTAATTCCTTTGTCAACTTAAAATGACAGCGAATTCATAGGAACTCCATCGTTTGCTGTGCAATCAGTGTATATAACAAAAGAGAGAATGTAATTAATATTTCAGCAAATTTTCTATTAATGTTATTTATTTATTACTTGGATCTGTACCTGTTGACTGTATCTGATACATTCTCAGGTTCCATGGTTTTGCATTGCTCCTTATCTGACATTGTTTAGTTTGTGTGTAATGTGTTTCTGATCTTATGAAGTGTTATTTCTTGCTTTTGCTCTGAGTGCCTTGACAGGTCTTTACATGCCTCTGTGTGGACAAAGCCCAAACGAATTTTCCCATGAGGGATAATAACATCACACTGTGCAGCAGGGGCGTAGCTAGAAATTCTGGGCCCTGTACACAGGCAGGCTCTGAGGGCACCTCCATCTTTATAAAAAAAATCCCCAAATTTTCATGGGCCCCTTCAAACCCTTGGGCCCTGTATACTTAGTGCCCCCACCCCCCACTGGTGCTATGCCCCTGCTGTACAGTGCTGTATTATGTTGTACTTGCATAATGAACATGATGAGACAAAGCTTTGCAATGTGTAACCTCCTGAGGGACTACAATCAACAAGCAACAACAAAAAGTGGTATTTAACCCCAATTCACTTTTTTTCAGATCATTCAGTACCAAATGTTTTCCTGTTGACCGAGATAAATGTAAATTTTCCATTACCTAGGTGTTTAGCCCATGTTAAATTGCTGTCAGGTGTTTCATTCTTGAAATCTTCACTTCAGTAACTTTTTGGAATCTCTGGAAGACTTCCACAAAGCAGCAGTCTTTTAAGCCCAAATGGACAGCAAATGGAGCTGCAGTATCAGCAGTTAATCAGCTGTATATAATTAGTCTGGCTGCAAGTCTCTCTTTGGTTCTGTTAAATTACTCATTGTGTTACTCTCTTGTTTGCTTAGCAGGCATGTCCATCATAAAACAATGGCTTCAACGTTGCATATGATCAGCTACATCTGGATACTTGGAGCTGAATCAGGTGAAGTACTTAATCCAAAATAACAGGCCCCATCTGGGAGTTGAACCTGCAATCCTGGGGTCAAAGTCACCAGAATTTTCCAGCACACTGACCCGCCGTCTTTTCCCCAAGCCTCTGCTCAGAAGAGTATGGCGGTGTATTTATCAGTTGGACTGGGTTTTCAGAAGCTGAATGAAGGGCAATCAAGTGTACATGCAGATTACTCTCTTCCTTGTGGGTAGCTAACGTTGTTTAATTAAAATGTCAGAAAGTCAAAAATCGTGCATAAATATGTTTCCTTAGAGGCCAAGGAATTCATAAAAGTCCTGAACTCAATGGTTTTCAGACAGACAAGCTAAAGATGGAAAAGCTTAGACATACTGAATTCATAAATGAAGTTATGATTTGTGCAGATGACAATGTTTCATATCCAGAATCTCACACATTACAACAGGTATACAGGTTAATGGCAGATTAAGAGCCAACTGGAAGCTCTATTTTCAGTTTGTCTAGTTCTTGACATCAAATTCAAAAAATAAATTTACATTATAATATAAGTGGTCTGTGCTTTTATTTTAGCCTTTGGGTTAAACACAGAGGTGCATAGATCAAAGGAACCCAGTAATTACTTTAATCAGAGATTCAATGTTTTTCATTTCATTTCAGAGTTGATTTTTGGGGTTGCATAATGAAATAACAATTAAAATGAGACCAAAGAGGTTTTTGTTTGATTCTGAATAATAAATTATTTTAATGTGGAACCTTCTTTTTTTGCAAAGAAAAATTATAGAAGTTTGATTCCTATCACTTCTGTATGGCTGTTCATTTCTTAATTAATAGCTATAAGAATTTTAAGAGTGTCATACAAAATAAAATGTATTGATTAAAGAAATGAACAACTATACAGAAGTGATACACAGTGCACTTCTCAGATAGCATTTCATTGGAGTAATTTAATTTTACTGTTCATATGAACTGTTTATATGAAATTGATATTGATACATGGAGAAGACCTATGAAATCATTGAATTGTGCGGCCAATATCACTGTCACAGACTCATTATATACAAACAGAATTCAGCCGCTTCCATAGTCAATGGCCCCCTGCCATAGGGTGCAAGCTAATCAGCCTCAAATCCTCTTCCTGCTTCAATATGTAAATGAGCGGTATCAAGAGTATTATTGGCCACTTAGCCAATAATATGTCCAATGGGAAAAGGGCAAAGTGTTCCGCAGAGCAATCATTAGCTCATTGTGGACGCATCACCAGAAGTCAGCTCAGATTATGATTTGCGCATCAGTGGGCATATCTATCAAATCATTGAGACATTAGCTAAAGGCCTCTGATAGCTGTATGTAATTACGGATGTAGATGTTATGTAAATTATATAATTTTTTTTTTTTTTGCTCCCCCTGTAACTGTTGCATATTGCATGTCGCACCATTTTAATATGTTAATGTGGCCCATGCACCATACAATTTGTAAATCAGTTTTGTCAGTTGAAATTAATAAAGAATTTGGAATATTGATGAAGGGAGGTGCGGTGCATTCTCGCAAGTGCACTTTTAGTCTGGTGAGCTTCTGAATACTAATGAAGTTAGCTTGTCAAAACTGACATGGCACTAAGTGATGTTACATTTGTAATCACCCATATTTTCTACTTTGTCTGAGAGAGAGAGAGAGAGACAGAGAGAGAGAGAGATTGTTATCATTACCCACACAGAGGGTAGTTGTGTTTTTAAGGAACTAGAACCATGGTAGACAAGAGGTGTCTGGTCAATCGATTCCACAAGAGGCAAACCACCTGACTTTTTAAAAATATAGCCTCCCCAAGACAGCAAGCAACACATTGACAGTTCACTGCATTCTCTTGCTTGATGGATTTTGAAGACAATCATGCCAGGAGACAAGGAAATGCTAACAGAAGATGGAAACACTGAGAAATGGGAGGAAATATGGCATCATACATGTTATAACATAATTATGAGATGATCCAATCCAAGCAGACTGTTGGTAGCTTCTGTCTATTTTATCTAGCACCAGTCAGCCATTTCCCTGCTTGATATGATCTGTTGATCAACTGTATTTCCTAACTGGTCTCCTGATACCAGGACAAGCTTAGGTTACATTATATTTATCATTAGTGGTCTCTTGCGTTTGTAGCTGTGGGGTTTTTGTTTTAATCCACTAATATTGAATTACATAAGTGGGGTCCCCTCAGACACCCTGTTTCAGACCTGTTGTGACAGCAGTCCTCTCAGGTGGTTCAAAGTTTATAGTATACACCTGCATATTACATGGATGCACCTGTCCAATCATCATAAACTACCGCTAGCCTATCCAACTGATGTATAGATCAGTGAATCTGAGCATACCCATGTTTGAATAATCACATTAAAGCATTGTCAGAAGTGGAGTGGATAGATTGCTTCAAGCAGGCTGACGGACAGGAAGTTGTCATTGGAGGAGGAAAAACCTCTCTCATGTAGGGACATGGGAATACAGGACCATGTGACTAGTTGGGTTTAAGTTTCACTGTATTGTATCTGTCCTCACCGAGCAGTAAGGACAGTGTCAAAGATTCTATGTTGTCCGTTTTTTAAGTAACTGTATCCTAGTTTTATTCTGTGTTGGTCTGAAAATGGGAGTCTTACTCTGTAATGCTCAATCATTCTTTGCGCATCCTACAGCTTTGATCCTCACCCTTCCTGTTCATGACTCATTGATTACCTGTAGCTACTGCTTACTGAGCTTACTCGATTTATAATGGTTTAATGTATTAAAAAAAAAACAATCACCACAGAATTCTGTGACCGGTTCACTAAATAAGCACTGACAGATACTGGTGCCCTCTGAGTTAGCTGTGAACACTCAGAGAGCTGCTTTATAAAACTGTTTGGAGGCAGCAGAGCAGCTTTTCAATGACTGATTTCAGGCAAGGGAGAAGCCTTTTAGGAACTGAGGCATGTTTTGCGGCAATCAGTTAAAACTCGTTTCAAGTGCAGTAAAGTGACAAGAATATTACAGCACTTAACCAGAGTGTGAACTGAGGTGTTTTAATAGCTGAGAGCGATAAGAGTTAGGACCCTTTTTGATGATCAGTGGTGCACAGGTGTACTGGCATTTAAATCACCTGGATGGCTCATGCTTTTCAGTGACTCTGTATCCGGGGACCCAAAATCTCCATGGGTTTCTAAATGTTACATAGCATATGTGCCACAGGGAGACACTTTAAGATGAACTGCAGTTTGGTTTTGTGCTGTCATTTGAATAATTAATTTCAGGTGTTAAGGTTTTTTGACCACACACGAGGAGATGTTTCCCTAATGCAAACACAAACACTCTTTCTCTCACACACACATTTTCGTGGAAAATGTAAATCTAACTGTATATTGTTTTGGTAACCTGGAGCATTAGCACCTGTTTACAGTGCAGTTGTTCTGGTGGTACTCTGCACTGACTCCCAGAGCAGTTCATTATTATATAAAAAATGACATTTCAGGAACAAAAGAATATATAGCAAAGTTCTTTAAATATATTTACATGTGTGTGGGTGCCTTTGGCGGATCGGTTATCTTATCTGACTAAGAAGCACACCTCATTATAGATAAAAATCCCTACTCAGTCTGGTTCAGGCTTGTGAGGGCTGAGCAGGAAAGTGGATAAGAGCTGCGCCGTGTATAAACGCCTTCAGAATCCCTTATTCTCATCATTATGGCACCATCCAGCCTCGCTCTATTACCTGAGGTTAAATCTCACTGATTCAGCAGACTCATATGGAAAAGAGCTATAGCACCACTATAAGAGATTACTATTTCAATATTACAATGTAAGTGTAAAACCATATAGAATTCCTGCAAAATGATGATAGCAAATGTTGGTGTACGACAGAAGTAACTATAGTTGTATTAGAGTGGATGAAAAATATCATGGAGTATTAAAAGATCACTGTCGACCCTGCAGAAACCCTGTACCACTGTGTTATTTTTCATTTTTATGATATTATTATTATTATTATTATTTCTGTGGTAGGTACAAATGTACTGTAATATCTGGATTGGAATCCTATAGGATTTTAGGTTTGGCTTGTCAGTAATCTCTTGTAGTATTACTACAGTTTTTTTATTTGGATTGGCCAATGGTGATGAATTGATTGGTGCAGTTGATGCATATGGGGTTTAAACATATGGCAAAGGAGGACACTGAAGCTGGAATAATGCTTAGAAATAATACAAAAGCTGATACCAAAGGAAGGGAGAAATATTGTTGAAAAAAGTATGTATATTATTGTGTGTGTGTTTTTTTGGAACCAATTTTTTTCTTCCAATATTTTTTGTTCTTCATTCTCATTTCTAGATGCCTGATCATGTTCATGGGCTGCTCTCATTTCTGAAAATTCCCTTCGGCTTTGATCTGCATACCTTGGTTTCTATTTTCATTTTCAGTTATTTTATTCTTGCTTGGAAAATAGAATGTGTATTTCTGGAAGCTCTCCTGAATGACGTGATGAAGCCACCCTGTCTGTGTTTTGCCATGAAACTTTGTTCGGTCGCTAGTTGTTTATGTTAACTTGTGGTCTTAAGATTTTGGTGGGTCGAGTTAAAGCTAAGTAAATCTGAAAGATGCCATCAAACTCAGCGAAAATATTTAGGAATGGTTGAGAAATGTGGGCCCTGAAAATTGAGCTCCTACATTTGGCCACTCCTCCCAGCAGGTGCAAAGAAACCTTTTCAAACGGTTCATTTTACCCGTGGATTTAGGTATCGACTTCTAGTTTCTCCCCGGCAAAGGAACAATAGTTGACCAGAGCTGAATTGAGATGGAAGATAAAGTGGTGTACACAGAAAGGAACGTGACCTGTGTGTATTCAAGTAGGGGAGGTTTGTCAGTGTCAGGTGGATGCACCATGGAATTATGGGAAAGGAACTACACTTCAAACCAGAAGGCAGTATGAATCTGACTCCAGTTCCACTTCTTGAGTTGCTTGACTAAATAACCAGCAATGAAAAACAAATCATGTCTTATGTTACATAAAGCTGTGTTAAGTGACCACCCACACTGGTGGTCTATTAAGAAAATAACTCATGTAACATAATACAACCTAGAAGCAGTAATTTATGTGATCTAAAGCTACTGTAATCCATTCAACCACTGCAGTGTCTCAACAGGGAAAATAAATACTTGTTTGAGGTGTTCTTCCCTGTGGCCCACAAATCAAGTCTTGCGCTATATTTCCAAAATAGCTTCAGCTTTGTCCTTAGGGACATGTTGTGTGCTTTGTCATAAAACAGCCAGGGCCCAGGGTTACAAAAAGACAGCCTGTCTCTTTTTCTGATTATTTTACAGTCCAGCCTTTGGAAACACACAGCCCCCCCCAACAAACATGGTCATTTGACAGTTACACCCTTGGTGCACACCGGAATACAATCTCAAAGGTCTCCATGGCGACAGTGTGTTCAGTGTTCCGTGCTGAGCGTGTGGTTGAGGTTTGGCTTATGTGTTGGACTGAAGGTTTTTTTTTTGTTTTGTTTTTTTGTTTTTTAGCCCTGGGAATGATTTCCTCTTTCCCCTCGGGGATGTGCTATGCCAGCCCAGGTCTAAAAGGTTTAGCGCAGCGGGCCGCAATCCTGGTCCTAGAAAGCCTCAATACATGCTGGTCTTTACTAATACTCAGCACTTCAAAGCTCCCTCCAGCCAAACGCACTTCCTGATTCTGCTCAGTGAAATACTCATGCAATGGGAGGGGAAAGTGGTGATGTTGGGCTTCACAGAACTAACTGGGAAAACATTTTATGAAGTCAGACAAGTAGGGCTGTCAGCTGTAGAGGGCCAAACTCAAGAAAGTTTTGGCTTCCAAAGCAATAACGGGCTCAGCTCTGTCAGGCAGGAGTAGCATATGGCAGCTCTCATATGTGGTTTCATGAAATCTCTGTCTCCCATCACTACTCCAGAGTAACTGTGAGGGTTTTCCCAGGTAACTAATTTCAGTTCCCAGAATATTCCTGAAAGGACAGGATAAGTGTTCCAAATTTGTTTCCTGAACTTTCCATAACAAGCTATTTATCTATGTTTTTACTAAATGAACTTTGTTTGGAACAATAAAATTGTCAAAGCGTGTTTGGAGAACGCTCTCTTAAAACATGATCCCATACAGACATGGAAATCCAAACCAAAATCTCCTTTTCTGCTGTGGGACCATGTCTGTTGTGTTACCACTTCACTCGCTGGATTCTTTAATCACTTATTATTCACACTAAAATTTGTGTATCACTGCATAAAACAGCCGCACTACTGCTGTCAAGTATCGAGCAAAACTAGTTTTACACCATATTTATTATCTTCATATCTAATTTTGGATGCCCAGTCATACCTATCGGTCTTCTCATTGCCTCTACATTTCCTCAAGTCATTATATCTACGACTTATACTTTATTTCATTATGTATCTGCAGGCTGTCCTGTTTCCCTTGACCCTCAGCTAAAATGGAAATGCTATGGTAAATATTCATTAAAGGTTTAATAATTGAATAATTGATGCTGGCTTATGCATACAAATGTAACCATGTGCCTGTTTCCGCATACACCTCCAATGCTTAAGCAGTATTTTAATTAATTCTAAAACTCGGTCGTATGTATTGGCTGGTGTTGGCTGAGGTGAATTTACCTTGACTCTAAAGGACTTGGAAACCCTGTATAAACACAATACATTATTCATGTCTGAGGAAAGGCAAGAAACTCAAAGCCTAGATATCTTTAACCTTATCTGCTTCTGGGCTATGGAATATGCTATACATTTAAAACTATATTGTGTATTGTTTCTGTGTGTGTGTGTGTGTGTGTGCATGTCGGCACTATACACTATACACATATCTGTGTATAGTTTCCATTGCCACGCCAAGACAAACCAAACAAAAGAGCCAAAGAAAAAAACCATCTCAAACCTCTTTTGTATCCTTGGTCGGTCTGTTTATATATCGTAGCAGTTGCAATTTAAAAAGATCCACAATGTTTTTTTTCCTTCCCCATCTGGGGCAACAATAACAAAATTAAAAAAAGAAAAAGGGGGAAAAAAAATCATGTCCACATTTTTCATTTCTATTTATCAGGTAAAGACATGTCTGACCCCTCCCTCACCCAAACAGCCCCGCCCCAACCCCGCCCCCAACCCAACATTTTCCTCTGAATGTGAACCAACGCATGTGTCAATAGGATTCTCCAGATTGTACAGAAATCGTTTATTTCCCTGTTATCAGAGTTTCATATAGGCTTCAAAACGATACTCCTACATGGCCTGCTCCAGGAATTCAACATCCTTAATGTACACTGGGATCAAAACATGAAAAGCGACCAGAATCCTGCACATTTTTTTACAGGTCTTTTTTTTTCTTCTTTTTTCTTCATAATGTTGTTGCTTTTAAGTGACACCCACATCTGCACATAAAAATTATATATATTTATATTTCTATATATAATATATATTCATCATACTCTATTCACATTTTTTAGTCTAAAGACGAACTTGGTTTTTGTAATGTTGAGTCTAACAGTTAACAGCCACTCCTTTGGGGAGAGCGCCTCCTTCTCAAAGACCAATCGGCACACGAAGCACTCTGGACTAACGCTGACAGGTTTGTACATCTTTGGAGGGAGTCAGGCTTCTCAACGATTTTTACCCTCCAATTAAGGTTCCAGACTTGACTATGTATAGCGTAATTCCATCAAAAACACATTTTGTTAAAAAAAAAAAGCATTTACAAATGGTTGTTGGGAGAACCAGTGACTAGACTGTAAACTAAACTCAAGTTCCCCTTTGCCTTCGCTGTCTGGAAGGCCAACGATGTTTTGGCACATATTTGACTTTTCAATCTTACAAGGTAACCCAGATGCCATTTGGACAGACAGATTTATGGCCGACAAACAAAGTTGTATTTATTTTTTTTTTCTTTTCAACACCGTTATCATCATAAAGTAAAACGTTTGTTTCAGTGAAAACCAAAAAACATGAAAATAAAAAAAAGCGAAAAAAAAAATCTATTTCAAATATCTACTGTACATCAACAACGTCTTTTTGTAGGCAGTGAAAGCACTTCAAAGACAAGGAGTGTGAAATGGTGTGCTGTTAACTGTGTTAAACCGCTTAAAATGTTTGTTTAAATTCGCCACAAACAATTTCACATTATTAGGAATGAACAATACTGCTAAATACTTCCTTCCTGCTGAGAAAACATACTTTGCTTGGATAGGATACGCTGGTACTCCATACACCTTTCCAAGGGTTTTTTTTTTTAAATGTTACATTAAAAACAATATTGTTATCCACTGCCAAAGGAGACTGCTGCAGGGGACTTGTGTAATATACACAACTCACTCGTATCTCTGTACTGTACATCAAATACTTTACAACGGAGAATTTAAGAAAAGAAACTAAAAAAAGAATGGTGACCATGTTTTTCTTTAAAAAAATGATAAAGGCTGGAGGCGTCGTTCCAGTGGGTGAACGAGCGGCGGCTAGCTGTTAGCCCAGCGTCGGTAAATTGGCCATTTTCTTTCTGCAGAATCGTCCCCACGGCGGCCGGCTAGCAGGAAGTCAAGGCGAGGCGAGTTGAAGTGAGATGAGGATCAGCTGTTTATTAACACCTACCGTTTATTAACGTAACGAATATAGCAGGAGAATGGTCCTGCTTATGGTCGGCGACCGTGGTGGAGATCTGCGAAACTCCGCCTGGGCCCACAGCTTCGCCGACGCTGGACCGACAGTGAGCCGCCGCATGACTGTTAGCTGGGTTTCTTTTGATCAGAGTAACCTCCATAAAATGCAAGTTAAAGCCTGGACTCACAAAGAACTTTAAAAAAAAAAAGAAATGGTACAAACAGTATGTGAAAAGCTGTTCCTTCTCGATTGAGGAAACAACAACAGCTTGTTTTTTTTTCTTGTGCTTAACACACTCTTCAGCCCCAAACAATTCAACATATTTACAGTTAAGTCTCCTTCCGTTCCCAACATTCACGATTCCCTCAACGAAATAAAAGCTGTCTCGACTCGACTCGACTAGAAGGTCAAGGCTCCACCCTCCTGGTTCAAACGCTCGACAGCGACCCTCTGTTGTCACTTTTTTAATGCTTTACCCAGAATCCCCTCTGCTCACATCCTCTTCCCAGACTCGTTCAGTTGTCCTTCTCATAGGAACCAGCTCTAACAAAGCAAACTCACCATTAAAAAAAATGTTTAAAAAAATAAAAAAATAACCCCATGTGGTAATGCATGCACATGCACGCCCTCAACCCTAAAACCATCGCGTACCATTCTTCAGACAGACACACCCTACGACATACGCCCACTCTAGACCCAGGAGTCGGGAGAGGCCGGGTAGTGACTCGTCTCGTAGTTGAGTTCGCTGTAGGGGCGGGATGCGGAGTAGAAGTCCACATAGTTGCCGGTGGACTTCAGCCCCAGGTGCATGTTGACATCGGTGGCAGCGGGGGGGCGCTGGTGCACCTGGTCCTCGAAGAAGGCCTCCTCAAAGTTCCTGCCGGAGTTCTGGAAGGCTGGATATGCCTCGTAGTCCTTCCTGGCGCCGTCCGGAGGCACAGGCTGTGCCGAGACCTGAGGTTTATCAGGGGAAAGAGGGGGAGATTTTAGTACCCCTCAAACTGAGGGTTTGTATTTGGAGGCGGAAAGAGGTTCTAGAGGGTGTTCTCTGGGGTTTCAGGTATTTTAGGAGGTGCTGAAATGTTTTCAGTCAATGGAATTTTTGAGGCTTCATGAATCCCAGAATGGGTGGGCGTAGCATGTGCCATCCATCACTGATTCTAAACCAGTCAAGACTTTGATCTTCACTGCAAAACAGTATGAATGCTTCAAATGAAGAGAGTAAAGAAAACCCCGCCCCTACAGTACTGCAGGATTCTGTTTCGTCTTTTCACATTCTTTAACCTGTTCCAAATCAGTGAGTCATCAATGACATTTCAGCAGTTCATCACATTTTTGGGATTCATGAAACTTCACTGTTCATTTACTAAATGGCTGTCAGTCCCTATCTGAGGCCAGAGTAAAGGACACTGATAACAGGGTAAAAGACAGCTGCTTCAATGTTCTTAGACTGATAACTAGTTTGGCACACTCAACAAAAAAGCAGAATGTGCCTTTGAATTCAGAAGAGCAAATATACATTGAAAGAGTACAAACAGCTGCCAGTACATAGAACACACTGTTAACCTTTCAAGGGTATGCCATTTTTCAAAAGGACACACACACACACACACACACACACTCTCTCTCACACACACACACACACACACACACACACACACACACACACACACACACACACACACACACACACACGGTGCTTAGAAGATCAAAAGTAAAATGAAACATCCTAAAAGCATCTAAAAAGTGTGTGGGGGTGATATCTAATGTTATGCTGGAGAGAATTTCAAAAATTCAACCAAAAGAGCTGCATTTTAAAAACAGTCACAAAAGCAAGTGCCTTTTTTAAACATGTATTCTTAAGCTTATCACAGTTACTGAAATACTATACTAATACCCACTTTTTAACTACACAGATCTATTATTGGCTCAAGGTTTATGTCTGCTTGATTTTAAAAACATCTGTACCAGGATCAGTATATCTATTAATACAAATACAGCAGAATAAGAGTGTATTCATACATATAACTGTACCAGCATTAGTATATGGGCTACATACCTGGATGTGTTTCATGTCCTCATTAGGAGTCACATATGAGTTCCGGAACAACGTTGAGGTTCCGCTTGATACTTGAACTATTGATGGGAAAAAAGGAAAACAGTTAGTGTGTGTGCATGAGTGTGTGAATGTTTGTGCAAGTGTGTGTGTGTTTATATGTCGTGTGTGTGTGTGTGAATGTGTGTGTGTATGAGTGTCTGTGCTGAAGTAATTTAGTTATAAAAACCAGTCAGGGAGCCCTTACTCTGAATAGTAAATCTAAAGCTTATAAAAGGGAACTACTAAAAGTGAGAGCTCATGAGTCCCAAGCGGAAAAGGGAGACACAGACAGGGAGCACTCTGGAGAGGAACAAAATCTTTGGCGGTAACATCCGCTGTAGTCCTTTTGAAGTGAATGCTCCATATGGACCAACAGTATCTCCTCTGGAGGGGCTGTAGATGCTCTGAGCTAGGCTTTTCCTGTTTGTGTGTCTGAGAGTGTGTGTTGTGTGTGTGTGTGTGTGTGTGTGTATTGAATGCGCGCTCAGTCAAACACAGAAAGCACAGGGTAAAGACAGAGAAGCACGGGTCAAATAATTATTTGAAATGCTTTAACCCTTCAGACATCTGTAAAATTCCTCCAGAATCACGGACAAATTTAAAAGAATCATACAAACAAACGTCATCTTTTGGAACCATGATCTGGCCGTTATTCATTTCAGTTACCAAATCAGTTTGTCTAACATTCCCAGAGATTGGGTGGAAGTATTTTTACAATTTAAACAGCATTGACAGAGTTTCAAAGTATTTCATATATGTACTTGACCTAGGTCCAGGAAAAAGTGAATCTTATACAACGTTTATAAATTTAACAAGACAAAATTAAGTAAGGGTAAGAAAAAAGCGTGCCAGATTTCAATACTCCAGGATGAAAAGACACCTCAGACTGAATTATTTAAGTGAGGCAGTTACCTGACAGTTCATAATTAATATCAATATCTAATATGAGCTTGACATCAATCGCAACTGATAATTTCAACTAAAAAAAGGCAACACTGTCAGTGCTTTGAAAATTAAAATTTACCCTGAGTAGAGTATTGAGTTTCACGTTAAACTTTCAAAGTTAAACTTTAGTCCTGGAAGGCTGCACTTTGTTTTGAGGAGGCTGCTGAGGTTTTTGTGGTTTCAATCGACAGTCTATTTAGAGCATGGGAACAAGGTGAGTGACCTCCTTCGCCAGTCGATGACTTAAATTATGCATTTATCCACTGCAAACACAGTGAAAACCAGCAGCTACCCTTACACAAAGCTTGCAAGCTGCAAATAATTACGTCCAACCAAAAACTTTACCTGGGTTCTATTCCCAAACACTACATTTCTCTACACATTTTAAAGAGTCTAGGGAATTTCTTTTGCAACACATGGCACCAGGAGAGCAGCTTTTGCTTCTTCCTGCATACAAAGTCCCAAAGGGAGAAATAGGCTTCCCAAAGTTTCTGTGGGATCCAGTCCAAAACTGATTTCATCTAGAAGCTGTGTGGACGCTGAGTAAGGGGAAGAGACCAGGAAGTGCTTGGGGTGGGTCACAGATTGATTGACAGCACCCCACTGGGGGAAATATTACATTTTTCCAGCTCATCTACTGTAGAACTCCACCTGTCATAACATTCTGACAGGTAATGACGTATGGACCCCAGGGGGGCCCTCAGCCTGAGTGTGTGTGTGTGTGTGTGTGTGTGTGTGTGGGGTATCTGAACTCAATGTTAAGAGTTTGCCTGGTAAGACTTTTAGTACTTTGAGACTGCGATACGTCACAATTACAATAAAAAGATTCAGTACTGTAGCGCAGACCTACGCTTTGCTGAAATTAACAGCAAATCGATGTGCGGAAAAGCTAACAGTCTGACCTGGATTAGGGAGCAGCATTACCAGTGAGGAGCAAGCAAATACGATGCCTTCCAACACGCGTGCTACATTTACATACAATGTAATCCCTGAATAGTATATGCCTTCAGCTGGCTTTGCTATTGATTAGCACTGTCCATTTGCCCTAAAAAAGTGAAATATAATAAAATATATTTGAGAGAAAGGTATATATAGATTGATGTGAGAATATCAAAATTATTTCAGTTTATTTATTCTTTTTATTTTGTTATCAATCTGCAAACTAAAATACAAAATATTCTATTGTTATATTTCTTAAAAGTATATGGGATGCACTGTACTGAAAATCATACATCCCAATGCCATTTCCTTAAAGCAGTGGTTCCCTCCGGTTTTGGCCTCCTCCCGTGTTTCATTCCTACCTCAATAGCACTGGAGTTTAAAGACCTTGTAATTGTTCGACACGATTAAAATGAGTTACTTTTGGTTTCTAATGAGAGATGATTCCTAGAGGCTACATCAAGTATTCATTAACTGATAGAGCTGCAGCTTGAAGCCCCACAAGCTGAAAGCATGGACATCTGGAACAATACAGTGTGGAAAATGAAAAGTTCGCCAGGCAAAGCAAATGACAGCAATGAGCCAAAAACTGAATTGTGTTAAAAAAAAAATCAGTTTCAATACAAAGTTATGGCACTTAAGTTTTCAACATGCTTAATGAATGGACAGCCAACCAGTGAACGAGCACAGCAATATGAAGGAGCATCCCAGGACTAGGTTTGGGAATGACAGCCATAAAAACTGGAAAACGTGAAAAAGAAATAATGTAGAGTGTGCTCAGGATTACAGAGCAGCTGTGTGTTTTAAAGAGGAGGGTGCGGCTCTCTGGTGGGAGCAGTAGCCTTGTGTTCTCTGTGGAGTGTTCTCTGTGGAACTGTCATAATTAAGAGGAGGTGTGACCCACACTCGCTCGCAAAGCCACTTACCTGCCATAGCATCCTTCCTGGACACGTGCTCGCCCTTGTTGCCATGGTAAGTGGCGTTGGTCCCCGTGGACTCATAGTCCGTCTTCCTCTCCTTGAGGCCGATCATCTCCCGGGGCGAAGCGGGGGCACTGGCTGTGGAGGGGAAGGGGGAGGGGGGAGGGGGGAGTGAACAGACAACAGCCAATGAGCTGGAGGAAATGCTGTGACAGACAGGGCTTTGGTCCAATCAGCAAGAGTGCGGCCTTAAAGCCCGCCCCAACTCAACCTCTTCTGTGGTTCATAGAAGGGAATAATAAAGGGAAACATGAAATATTTTTCAGGCTGGAGTTCTGTCAGTAATTCATAGGGACATACGTGGTAATTAGGTTACAGCAAATTGGACTCCGATGTCCGGGCGGTTTTTTAATACAGAGAGTTGTCGATGCGTGGAATGTCAGGTCATGCAGCAGAGGCAGATACCCTTGGGATGTTTAAGCCGGGACTTGGTGCTGGAAACTCTCTGGGCTAATAATGTAGGCTAATAACGGTCCTGAATGGGCTGCACAGCCCATTCTCATCATTATGTATTCCCATCTACTGATTTTCGTATGTTTTTGCACCAAAAAGAGCAGCACTGAAGACAAAACAGCTGGAGCAGGGCCGTAACTAATTCTCGGACGTGTGATATCGCGCATGTGGCCCTCTCGAAGCGCTCACTTTGTCAGAACCATTTTGTCTTTGAGTCTTTTAAACGGCCACTTAACAGGCTCAAACTCGGCCCGGGCGATACGGTCTCCCCACCCCTCCAGTTCATTTTGCTTATTAGCGTAAGTGTCAGGGAGCCAGGAGGCTTGATCCTTTCAAAATGAAATCGGCAACATAATGCGACCCGTGATCCTTGTGTGCTACTCTATTAACACCTGCTAAAAACCTCCTCCAATCTCTCCCTGTCAGGTGCTTCTAGGTCCCAAATTGACAAAGACCTTATTAACGGAGGGATATGACTAAAAATACAATCTTGCATTTACATTTTTGAAAAAATAAATTAAAATAAATAAATAAATAAAAGAAGGAAATGTTTCAAAAGGAAGAATAAAATCCCACTATCCCCTGTACCACTCCATTTTGTATGAGTGTGAGCAAGATGCGGCTCAAAACTGAGTGGAAAGATAAACAGCACATGCCTCTCAGATCAAATGCAGCTGATGTTATAGTCAGGATTCCCCACGGAATGTTTTCACTGAAGATGTTCTCTTCCTCTGATGTGTGGGGAGGGCTTTGCTCTCCATGAAGAGACCCTGTTGTGTTGTAGTTGTGTAGTTGTGGTGTTGTAGTAGTGTACCGTGCACACAAACACATGCGCACACACACACACACTCAGAACAGCTTATATGCCAAAGCTCGCTCTCTTTCCCTCACTGACACATACGCAACATTTCTTCAACAAGGTATAAACTATGTTTGATGTCACACATGGCAGCCCTCAGTCCCATGTTAAGTGCACCACATTAACATCACAGGAATCCAGAATCCTGCAGGACTGAGGGTGCCTTCCACTGAAGGAAGAGGTCCTTGATTTCCACTGTAGGCAGACCAAACAGTTCAGCTCCCCCAGCAGACAACATGTGTGTGTATGTGGGTGTGTTTGTGCTTTTTGCTTACAAAATACAATGCATGTATTTCCAACTCGTTCCAAGGCTACATTTATAACCCGTTTTCGCTTACAAGGCCTTCCTTTTTTGGTGAACGGCCTTCAACTGATGTTCCCTATACAAATCTAGATGTATCAGAGGGATTCTGCACTACTCAATGCCGCATTCTCCCATGAGCACGCCATGAGCCTGCCTCCTAGCTGCAGCTACTAAGGGACCGCCGATAACGAGCTGGCTAATTGATTCCAAGGCTCTGACGCCATGGCGATATCGTATTTCCCCGACGACGCGCGCAAAAAAGGAACACCTGAGCCACAGAGCTCCGTGCCTTTTATTGTGGGAAGAAGGGACAGTCTCTCTCTCTCTCTCTCTGTGATGAATGTCTCTTTGTCTACCTGACGGCGTACGAGTTTGTTTTTAGTGACACGCTCAACTCGCCATCTGGGACCTGTGAGTCTACATCTGTGACATATTCGCTCTGCTTGTTCCTATCGCTGCAAAAATGAAAAAAAAAAAAAAAAAAAATGTGAACCTGAAGGCAGATTACCGTGCCCGCCTAGTCTTATCGGGGGATTGCATATCGTGTGTGGAGCCCACGCATGCGCATGTGCTTGCACGGACACACACATACGCACGCACGTGTCTCCACCCCCCCCACCCCAGGGAAATCTCACATCCTGACACGTATCTGCTGATATGGATGTTAACTGTCATAACGTGGAAAGGCCCAGCTGTGGGTCTGGCTGTATGAAATGCGGTGGCCGACAGTAAAGAAACACATGTGCACACGCAGGAAGTAAACTGTGGCCTAAATTCCGGCACGCGGTCCCACCTTTAAACATGGGACAGAAAGGGGGCAACAACAGAAAAATGGCAAAAACGATGACAGCAAAACGTGAATGTTTTGACAAGAACATATTATTATACGGCACATGGACATCAGTATCCAGATCATTACATTAAAACAAATGTTTGGGCACTGCAACCTACACATAATATATTGTGATATGACAGTGTAAGGCCTATTTTCAATTTTAAAATGAAAATGAATTTGAAATCAATTAGCAATGGCTAAAAGCAACGGGATTGTTACATAGCAGAAAAGACCCCAAATCTCAAAATGTTTCTGGCAACATCAGTTTCTAGATGTACTCATAAAGACTTATTCCCTGTCTTTTAAACAATAAAACACACTCTGAAAGGCACTGTAGCCTGTTACAATTATGATCAAACAATACCCTATTAACCCAAGTCCGTTCCTCATGGCTTCTTCAGGGCACAAGCTTGTAACGCAGGGTGGCAGCACAGTCTACTGATAAGGGAACTTGACATTTAATCTGTGCCCTGGGGCAGAGCACTTACGCTGGCTGGGGTTCCTTGGGTTCCTGCTGCTCACGTGCCCCCTAGCTGCTGACCAGGGAACTACATGTTACCAGCTGGCCATTGGTGAGAGAGGTTTCCCTTCTCTGAACTATGCTAGCTCTCCGGTACTGAGCCGTCTGGCTGGCAGTGTGCTTTGCTGTCATTAACTTGGATGTAGGGCTGTACCATCTTACTCCTGGGAGAGATACTTAACCTGAGATGCCTTAGGAAATATATCCAACCATATGAATCTTTAATATTACTTGCATTGTTAGCATAACTTTATAATTTCTAATTTCCATCTTCCATACACGTCAAATTGGGAGGAATGGCAAGATAACGAAGATTTTTGGGATCACCCATTCTTCTTCTAGAACCCTACTGTAAAAACAATGTTAAGAATGATATTTCTTAACAAAATTGACAAACAAAAAAATAATACAGTCATGGTTTTCCACAAGCCCCAGCCAGCACAGTTGCAGGTATGTGTTCATCATCGATGTGAGGCTACGGACTCAGATATGGAGGCACGTTGACAACGGGAGGAAAATCACCTGCAAATGATTGGCTGCAACAGCGTCCAATGGAGGAGCGGTATTTATAGCTGTCTGCTCCATAACTGTCTAAAGTCATTGCCGTCATCTGCATCCGCCCGGCTCATAGAGCATGCCCCCTTTGGCTAACCCAGATTTAATATCAGACTTTATCATTATTTGTATAGTGTACACCAGTATCCACTGAGACCTAAACAGGTTAGCTACTGTTTAAAAGCTGTATCCATTTATACTGCAAGATATTTTTTTTTGCTAAAATGGTGCAGGCAAAGTAAGTACCATGCTCAAGGGTACAATGGCACAGTGACCCGCTGAGGGATTCCAAACTGGGACCTTCCAGGCTGGTAGCCCAGTTTCTCTTTCACAACGCTGTCTGATTCTGCTCTCACAGTCAGAGAGATGACTTCAACACTCAAAGTGGGCTGCCAGTGTGGGCAGAGAGGGTAGAGCGCTGTATAGACAGCAGGAAGTTCTTCAGCTCACGGTCAGAAAGGTAGCGTCCCGGGGTGCAGATGCTGCACACCTGAGCAACATCTTCAGAAGTTCTTCAGAAAATCATCCAGAAAAAAAAACACAACCTGTGTAGGGTCCTCTGGATATGATACCTGCTATTAGCACATACAATGAGCAACAAACAAACAAAAATGCTGACAATAAGGAAGTCGGTGAGCTGTGCAGGTTGCCTTTGATAAAGGTATGTGCTAAGCAAATAGCTAATGAGAATAATTAGACACGTTTGACTGGAGTCATTTTAGCATCCAGATTGGAAGCCACTGGTGTGCTTCTTTCAAAACCTGGAATAGCTCAAACTGCTATGCACTGGGAGTCGTTTATAAATCCCTGTTTTGTGCTGTGTGACTCACTCGTACGTTGTAAGATCTGAGTAAGTCCACAAACCAAACATCGCCCGTCCTCTTCAACACGGAGGGCTCCTTGATGCTCGTTCTCTGGTCCGAGGCACTCTGTTCCCCTGTGGGTGCTCTGCCCCAGTGCATCCTGGGAAGTCCACCGGTCCAGATCGGGGATCTGTTGCCATTTTGAGGACGGCACTTCCTTCTTGATTTCCCTCCCTCTCAGTCTCCTCCACAGTGGTCATCGCACATTCATGTGATGATGATAAAAGAGAAGGGTCTTCCCATCATGGTGCCCAGACAAAAATTAGGTGGTATTCATCCCACTCACTCATCCACCCATACAGTAACATGGCAGCACTTCCTCACAGAGATGCCGGTGGTGAGTGCCGGTCGGCGGCTCAGCGCGAGAAATCAATTTGGCCTGTTTATCTCTGGCTGGGCTTAATTTGCCCTGATTGATACTGGGGTGGGGTGGGAGGGGGAGGGGGAGGGGGAGGGGTGCGCCAGCCAATTCCAGCTCTGCAGCCTCCACGGTGAGCCGCTGCCTCCCGAACGCGCCTCGATCCCAAGGAGAACATTGCCCGCGTTACTGCGCTTAATGAAATCAGTGGGGAGGAGATTAAACATATTTCAGCGGCTTGTTCGAAATGGATTAGCCCTTTATCTGGGGCTGTTTATCTTTTATTATACATGCACTAACTTTCAAGTGATGCCATACTCTTTTTCTTCCCCCTCTGAATACTGTAAACTTGTATTGTGTGAAATAAATGAATAACACATCGATATTCAGGGACAGTCTTCCGGGAGAGTAAGAGGTCGATAGGTGGGTGGGGCCAGGGGGTCAGTCTCTCCTTTGGGACATTGTTATTGGCCAATCACTTATTGGCTTAAAAATGTCACACACCTTGTTTCCAAAGCCTAAAAATGTGGTCTTTCAGGAATATGACTAAGGCACCTCAGGCCTGGACATTGCTAGCTGACGCGTGGCCTATATTACTGCCCATCCGTAACCAGGAGTCCTCAAAGGGTATGATGAAATGGGCCTTAAAAACTAATTTAACCCACAATCCAACATTGCAGTATGCCATTCTTAATCTTGAAAGTTATAAACTGGTTAATGTGTTTGGAGAGCAGGAAGCAAGATTCATAAGAATAGAAAAATGTAAATATGACATTCATTCCTTCCACAAGATTATTACATTACATTACAGTCATTGAGCTGACGCTTTTATCCAAAGCGACTTACAGTTGATTAGGCTGACCAAGGGCAAATCCTCCCTGGGAGCAATGTGGGGGTAAAGGGCCTTGCTCAAGGGCCCAACAGCACTGGTGTTCTTGCTGTGGCTGGACTGGGACTTACACTTATACTCCTGCAATAAGGTTCATCCACAGCTCATACAAACAACGTGGCTGTCCTCAATCATTTCAGCCTCTCCCTTTTTTCAATTATTAAAACAAATACCCTTTTTTCAGGATTGGTTCCTTGTACTATTGAGGCAAAAGGAAAAGTGTTGTGAACTTTAGATTCTCTGTGAAGCTATTCACTAAACACAGCCAGAATTCCTTTTGTTGTCACCGCGTACTGGCCTCCTCGTGCAGTAACCTAGCTACCTGCAGCGTATTAGCTGTCGTCCGAGTGACGCGCAATGCTTCTTTCAGCTCCGTTCTCCTGTAGCGCTTTGTGTGCTCTTTAGCGTGGAGAGCCGCCATTGGCTAGCGGGCGAGGTTCACACAATTCAGGTTCAGCTCTCCTCGTGTGGATACGCGTGATGTAACACTGAGGCAAGAGCTGACTTTAAAAAAAAAAAAAGCAACAAAAAAAAGCATAAAAAGATGACAGAAAACTCCAAATTTAAATACTGAGAAAAGAATTATGGGATTATGGGATATGGCAATGTGTGAACTGTTAAAAATATGACTCCATCTTGAAACATTCCCTGCTGCTAAAACTCTCAAACACCAGTGCCCATTCCCTGTAGTTACAACAAATAAAACACAAGCTAAAAGGCTCTGTAGCCTGTCAGCCATACGTGCAAATGATACCTTATTAACCAGTCTATTTTATATATTGTAGCTAGGGCATAGCACAGCAGTTAGGGAAGTTGACATTTAATCAGTACCCTGAAGCGCGATAATTAGCATGAACTGCCTCTGTAGCTTCATAAATGGGCAACACTCTACATGCATCCGATACATAAAATGGATGTTGTGCTGAATAGGGGCACCTGCTGTACAGAGAACAAGTCAAATGTAACTTACATAATGCGTATCTGCAAACACTTAAGAGAGGCACATTACTGGAAAGACGTCTTACTGACATTCAAAGTAATACATTCCGAAAACATCACTTGACCATCCAATTATCTTTACTGGGGGCAAGTAACCTTGATTTCACACATATTTATGAACTGAAAAGTCTAGCATTAAGCGACATGGTACTATACAAAGATCATCTTCCAGGGTTTTGCAGTGCGGCTTTCTGAATTCCAAGGACAATACCCTAGCATCGGCTCCAGGCACCTGAAGTTAGCTTTGGTAGCTTTTCTGCTTTGGTAGCTTTTCCTTTGCTTCCTGCAATCTGATTGGTGAACACAGATTTCTGAACATGGACCTCATTGGCTGGTTGGGTTATTATTTAACACCGGTGAATCATCAGATGTAGGATCCATCTATTGGTTTATTAGCAAAATCAAATACACCACACTGGAGTGAGAGAGAACAGTCAGACTTTTAATTGTGATGTCATAGTTATAAGCCTGAGAAGTGAGAATATCAAGTCCCTAACTGCTGCGCTGCATTTTAATTAGTGATCCCCGGGAGCTGAAGCAAGGGATTCTGGGAGGAAGTATCGTATCACAAATCAGATGCACTCGGCAACACGGAAAGCAAAGGATTGGAGGTGGAGGTGCGATCACAAGGGTGATGAAATGGTAGCACGTTATTGCATGGGACGGAGATGTCGGTTCGTTCGGTGCATCTCGACTAAAGGGTGTGCACAGGGTGCAAACATGTGAGGGGGTTCTCCCATGATGGGGGTGGGGGGGGCGCGTTTCCAGGAGGTGCTCTTAGGCGGAGTGCTGATGGGTGACGGAATCTCCCCAGGATGTTTCCGCTTCGATCTCTCTCAAGACAACAAAAATAAGAGCTTCCAGTGAGGAGCGCTGAGAAGAGGAGGTTTTTTGGGGGGGGAGTAGAGGGGGTGATTTATCAATATTGACATTCCCCTGTGCCAGTGCGATCTGCCTGCTATTTTTTGCTGTTACACCATTGGGGTTTCCGCCACCACTATTCCCTTAGTGTCATACAGTCGCGTAAGCACAGTGTGAGCTTAGCTTCTCTGGCCCCTTTTAAAAACCCTGCCCGGCTCCTCTACGGCCCAATTAGATCCACAAGAGTCTCCCCAAAGGTGACCTTGAGGAAAAAGTGCTTTTCCGGTGGTAATACACTAATGTGAAGCGTGCTGGAAAAGGCTCCGGCGCTGTAAAAACAATTCTGCTACTACCGCCATCCCTTAAGGCTCGCTTCCGCTGGCCTCCATTAGCGTACTCAGGCGTGGTTGGTGCGGAGAGCGGCAGAAATAAAATACACCGCCGCATTAAAAGGGCAACCCAGGGCTAGCCTTGGAAAAAACACAAGATATTCACGATAACGATAAAGCCATAATATCTATGGAAGATAACAGCTGGAATTAATTAAGATTTTCCAGGGGAAGAGTCAATATGAACATGAGTGAGCAGCAACCCTTGCCCCGGACAGCTGTGGGTGTGTGCTGGTTTTCAGAGATTTCCAGCACGTAATTGATCGATTCACACAGCTGATTACCCTGTTAAATCACCTCACCGGATTTATCTAGTACTAATTTGTTGCTGATTTTGTTGGAGGAAACAAAAACCCAGCTGGCCTTACGGGTCTCCAGAACCAGGGCTGCCAGTCTCAGGAAACTCAGTGGAGAGAGTTGTGTTTGACATACTGCACGGCATGTCTAGACAACAACCCTTCTGGGGCTGATTTTGTAAAATGGTGGGTACAAGCTGTCCAACCAAAAACTTCCCCTGTGTTCTCACAGCTAGAGGTAGTCTCTTAGGATGTAATGGTTTTTTTCCTTCATTTGGATCCCTGTTAGCTGTTGCCGTGGTGACCCCTATCCTTCCTGGAGTTCACACTAAAGACATTAAAACAGCTGAGAGCGTATCATTGTAACATACGAGGTAAAACTCATAGTATCTCCTGACCATTTGCGACTCAAGACCGTAGTCTCGTCTGTAAGATGGATAAAGGTGACTCACCAGACCGGTTGTTCGGGGACATCCGGACAGGGGAAATGGAGGGGGTTCGGGAGGAAGAGTAGGGTCGCTGTCTGTCCCTCTCTATTGTGGAGGAGGAGCCCACAAAATGATACTGTGAATAGCCATCCTGTAAAGCAAAAAGCAAGAAGGGAAACGCATCAGAGAACCTGACAGACATTTTATGCAAATGTATCTGATCTCAAAAGGTGCATTAAAAAGGTATTAAAGCATGTTATATAAAAAATAATGGCATGGATAGGAAATGTTCTCAGCCCAAATGTGAAGCTGAATGGGGTACAATCCCCCTAGCTTTGCCAATGTTCACGATACAACATGTTTGAGTTCCTTTAAAAACTATTTCATGATCGGATATCTGTGAGAAGTCAGAAAGGTATTTCAAAACCATTGTAAACAGGAAACTTTACCAGTCTATGTTGCATTTTCTTCTGCCAGCAGAACGTATTTGGTCACTAAGCAACAACAGATCCATTTCAGATTCACACAGAATTTGACTCATTTTGCCCTTTTTTGTTGTTGTATGTTTCATGTTAAAGGCTATTTTCTGCTCTGCACACCGATAGGTGCAACGCTGCACAGTTCACTTTAACGATTGGAAAATTGACCAGTGGTGTGAATGATGCTGACAGTTAAACATTTCATTACTGTATATCTGTGACGTCAATGTCAATGGAAGGCACACAGCTATTCAGGTGATGTATGAACATTCCGTGTGTAGCTGTGCTACATCATGATATTCTGATAGGCTAAGGGCAATATTGACCAATCAACATCCAGGACTTTATTGACCAATCAGCATCCATTTTATAAGCATATTTAAAAGCATTATTGCTCAATCAGCATTCAGAGCCACAATTATCCAAAGACATTTAAGTTTATAAGAGCACACATTTGAACATTCAAACTGCTTATGTCAACTCTCCATTGCAACGGTGACATCAGAGATGTGCTGGAAAAATTTCAGTCTTTAACACCAATAGTACATCGCTGGAAATCTTGAACAAAACACAAAAATAACACGGGAAAAGGCCAATGATGCAGACTCACAATGACTACACTCACACCGCTCTTGTCGTTCTTAAGAGCAGAAAAAAGACCAAAAGATCCCGGCACGATCCCCAGATCTGACACTTCCCCTTGAGTGGACTCATTCACAATAACGAACCCTGTCTACACAGCATGTCTACTACTCACAAACACACCAAAAAACGCCTTTAGGACTAAACCCAGCCGCATGGTTATTAAAAATGAATCAAGACAGTGTGCATGAACTACTGTCAGCAAATGCCTGTGGCTTTTCTGGAGCAAGCCTTACCGGTGTTCTCAGGATACCACAGTGTGCGGGAAAGTACTTTCAGGGCAAGGATCGACAGTTCTAACAGTGGAAAGCATGCAGGCTTCGCTTGTTACTCGATGGCAGCTGGATTTGCAGCAGTGTCTGTGTTCATAAAGAATCCAAGATTAGCCATGCTACATCACCTGTCCAATTCTGAGAGGCTTTATGAATACAGGACCCAACTGCACCTCGTGTTTGATATCCCCTCACACATAGGTGATGTTATATTGAAATTCAGATGAGGAGGGGTAATGCTTGAAGTATGTTGAAAATCAGCGGACTCTATGCCCATTTGGAGGTCCTGCAATTTGCACAGACCAATGAGGACACAAATCAGAGACAGTAACCAGCCAATCACCAAACCCTGCAATGCCTTCCATAGCAATATGAATCACATGACTGCTGCGAGCCAATCCCCTTGCTGCCCTCTCTCAGGTTCATTTACCCTCTCTCAGGGTGGTGCGCTAACATCAGAGAGAGTCTCCTAGTTTATCCCCAGAGTTCCGTTTCTACGGTTACAAATCACAGTGAACACCGAACCTTTAATCTGCAGCAATCAACACTCAGAATCTGTGTGGTAAGGGCATGGCCACTCTGTCCCTGCTGTGAGCCCATTACTTGCAGTCTCAGGCTTCCATTTTCTAATGGCCTGCATGAGATCCAGGGCAAGTAAAAATGCTACATGAGCCGTCCTGCACCTTTGGCTCTTTGATAAATTCCAATTACTTGCAGGGGAACCTTTTTTTCCAACCCTCCATCCTCATTTGCACACAGAAAGAAGTCAGTCAGTTTTTTCAGTTTTAAGCCTGCAAGAACTTTGTGTTCCTGAAGCGACCTTGGTTCTAAAAATGGTAAATGTGATTTTACTCGTCAATGCAAAATAAGCTTGAGGGAGTACAGAAATGCATGAATCCATTCACAGAGGTAAACGTAAAAAAGGGGGTGCTTCTAACTTCATAGCTAAGACTTCATGGTCCAGTAAACACTGTAAAAACATTCTCCACAACTGGAGTATTGCTTCTCAAGAGAGTCAATCATAAAAACACAAAAAAAAAAAACCATTCCAGGAAAATAAACAAAATAAACATAAAATCGTTAGCTATTTTTTAAAAGTATATGACTGTATGTATCTCACAATTACATGAATAGTTGTTATGATGGCATAACCTTTGAGAGATAACACTGTCAAACAACATTGACTCACTCTGCCTGAGGTCATGTTTATAGTGCCCACAATGCATTGCTGGTTTACGCAGAGGCTTTCAAGTTTCAGTACTATGGTAGCATGAAAGAAACTGACTAGCAATGGTCCATTAAAATAAAAAAGGAAGCAAAACAAAACTGTTTACTCACTAATCACAATGAGCCGTGAAGGCCAATTAAAAGGTGGAAAAAAACAGCAACAGTACGCTAAACTGCAACACGTGCAGTCATCAAAAATACACCTAAACCAACATATGCTATTTGAGAGAATATGTTGCGTTAGCAATACACCTATAATTACAACAAAATGCGGGTTCAGTATTTTTTGGTGGCCAGAATTTACATTCAGCTTGGTTTGAGTGTTTTAAAATAGAGGTGTTAATTGTGAATGCCTTTTTCTTTGCTTATCAGGACAGCTCACCGGAACGGAAACCAGATTACTGAAGCTGCTGTAGATCAATCGGTCACTACTAAAATTTTCTCTCTCTTCCTCTCTTCCTGCTATTGAACCACTGTTCACTTCACTGAACACAAATCCAGGCTTGTCGGTATCAACTCTGGTCAGAGCTGGTCAAGAATGAGAATATCAGTCGAAATGAATAAAAAACAGAGACCAAAATTACGGTGGTTGTACAGTATAATAGACACATACACTGGTTAAATAAACACCCACACAGGAATTGTGAAATGGTGGAATGACAGAAACTGTTTGTGAACCTGGTATCACATTGTGAGCTGTGGGTGTGAAAAGGGTTACCATGGCTGGGAGTGTCTGAAGCTGAACCAGACTGACAGTACTGGAACAAGGGGGGGGTGGGGGAGGTCTCGAGACTCCTCTGTAATAAATCCTTCTACAGCCGCTGGAAAAAACTTGTGCGTCGAATCGCACCTTTAAACGAGACCTTTAACCGCCTGTTTAACCCGGAGACTGTCGCCATGGCGTCAGTGCCGAGCTGCTTGTCTGAGACAGCCGCGCAACACTCCCTCTCTGCAGAGCTCAGCTCGTGGGCATGCGGGTTACCGTGGCACCCTTTTCAACAGCGGCCATTTTAGGACCTGGAAACAAGGTATGAATAGCCTTTAGCCAAGCAATGACTTGCATTAAGCACTTTGGCTCTGAAGTGCACCTAAAACCAGCAGACACTGTTGATCCGGCAGGCGATGGAGCTACACAGCCCTGAAACAACAGCTATCTGACTGGTAACTAAAACTCTGGCTCACCTGAAGGAAGGCAGTGATTGAAATTCTGTCCTTGGTCTTGCCGATTAGACATGACCAAACTCTTATTCACACTGCAGATTCAAGGCGGGAAAAATGTTAGCCTCAACAAAGAAGACATTTTCTGCATCTTTCTGGCACACGAGGCTTTATAACTTTTTAAAGTATAAATATAACTTTTTTTGCGCTTGTGGTAAGACGCTCGCTCTCCCTTGCAGGGATGCCAGGGTCAGGGGCCACGCCTGGCTCTGGAAGCAGTGAAATACGGCTTCAGACTCTTCCCGCAGTTACGCGCCGCCGGCGCCGCTGAGAGACTTGCGACGGAGGGGGGTGTGGGGGGGAGAAGACTGCCGTTGCTCGGCAACCACCCGGCACGTTGGGAGTAATGACATTGGGCAGGTATTCTAAACCCGTTGTACGAGCATGGTGCTAAAAAAAAGGGGGAGGTGGGCAATATTTGGCTGGCTGGTAATGAGTACCCAAAAAGGACATATTTTTCAAAATAATGGTGCAATATTGGTCTTTGGCAGCAGTTCTTGTGTAATCCCTCCCCTTCATTATCTGTCAAAGTCTGTTCTTTTATTTATGTCTTTGGGTTTTTACATCTGTAATTGGAAACTCCACATTAGGGAAATAAAGACTGCACAAACTTATTGGTCATCCCAAAAATCTAACTGAACATTTTATCTCATAAAGTGTCTTCCAATATCTCATTTGTTTTTATAAATATTTAAATTATGAATACTTACGTCATACCTAATACAAATACTTCATAGAAACATGTCTATTAACTATCTTTGAAGGCATAAAAAAGTGATAAAATTGTGCCAGAAAACATCCTTAAGTTCAGACTTAAGTGATGGTTTAAGAACAGGCATTTGAATGGAATGCTGTGACTGCACAGGAAAAGCATTGAGACTGACCCAGTGATTGATTAAAATCCAATATGGCCACAAGGTTAATTACACAGGACAGCAAAGGTGAAGAATGGCACCTTTGGCAGGCGGCCATTTTCTACTCACCAAATCCTATGCCTCCCTATATATAATTATCTTTAGATTACTGTCATCTAGCCCAACTACAATGAGGAAGAGAAAAGCACACACCTCTTCTGCAATCAGAGTGTGAGTTTATTATATAAGCCATGGAGGGTTGCTCGAGGAAGAACCATCTGGACAAAAATGTGTTAGTAACCAAGTGCAAAGTCATTACGAAAAGAACAGAGAGACTTTTTTTTTTGGTATTTTTTGTACTTCCCTTGAGAGCTTGTGATAACTCCAATCATAACCTGTTTAATGAAGAATAAAAACATATTATATAATGAAGTCGACATTTACTGTAATAAGGTGTGCTTTTTCTTCAGTATGCTTCATTGGAACATTTCTATACGGTGCAATCTACCTGGGGGCATAAAAATAATAAAAATAAAAGGCATGGGAAAGAGACAAACTGTTAGGTTACTTAGAATCTGTTTTCAAAATGACCATAAATAATCATTATAAATAAATACGTATTTCCTGCAGCGCTGGAAGAGTTCATTATAAGTCCTTGCATTGTGTATGAATTGTATTATGCAAACAATTGCAATCTCTGCAGTCAGAGCGCAAAAGTGTGCATGCTCTCCTATGGAAAACACGCAGTGTCAGATTTCACACCACAGTCCGCAAGTTGAGTGCACACCGACTCATGCTGCAGTAGGGTGCTCCATGTGCGGCTTTGTGCAGGTAGACTGCTATTTCACGACTGACCAGTAGGGGGTCCCCTGAGAACAATGAGACACAGGACCGAATCCCTCCCTCTGTGAGCAACACTAAGGCCATCTGTACATCGGTCCACAGCGTACTGTGAGAACTTCAAATCCTTACAATGCAACAAGAATATACGCAGTTAGGTGCAGTTAGCTCTGGGACAGTATTGGTTCAACACCAGATTAATCCACACACTGGAATTGTGCCGTTACAGGATGAGCGACCCGGCAGCTCCTCTCTTTCTCGTACCTAAAGTCATCGCTAATGAGAGAAGCTGTCTCCCATCTGTATCCTGAATCCTGTTTGCATTAGCTGACATCTGGAGCGAGCGCGGCATCAAACGACCGTCCTTGCGCCAGGAGTTCAAATTAAAGGGAAAAAAACACAAGAAAGCTGTTCTTTAAATACAAAGGCTTATAATAAATACACTCTAATTAAAGATAATCTAATTTACTTGCGCAGTATTTAAAAGTGAAGCTGTGATGGATTATCGTTTGTGAGTCATTCCGTATCAAATTAAGCAGAACTGACGTTTTCATTTTGCCTGGCTGAAGGCACACATCAGTTATGACTTGTCACGGGGGCTCAGTGCTAGCTGAGAGGCGACCTCAGAAAATCTGTGACATTACACATGTTCTGTGACATTGCGGGCCCTTAAACTGACTCACCAAAAGGTTGCAGGTTTAAATCCAACAAATGGACTCCTAAACATATCTGAAATACCTCCCCCCCAATTAACAACCTTTCAGGTAAGGGCCTCACCCACAAAAACAGTAACCACTATTGCAACTAACATTAAGGATTTATGTAAGAGATACACCCTGCAGCTACTTGTTACAATATAAATATTCAATAATTACCCAGAATACTTGAAGGCATCTTTTATTAGACAGACTAAAATGTAAAATTTTATGAAATGTGTGAATAAAGATAATATATTCTTAAGAAGGACATTTTTTCCACTTTGCTGATCCCATTTGGATCCCCTTGAGTACAGAGAGTAAGGTACTTATTTAACCCGGTACTTATTTGGCACTGTGTATATCTGGCTGCACACACAACAGGGGAACTCAGCTGGCTGCCCGGGGGCCAAATATAGCCCTGCCAAAGACATACTGCTGGCTCACTGCTCACTGGGGAAAATAAAAAAGTATTATTCAGATATATAAAAAATGTGCCTATTTCCAGGTCTGCATTTTCACAGTGTCAGCATATCTTCCACTAGTGCCAGAATAATACATAACAGCTATGCATTTAAGAAAGCGAAAGGTTGGATTCAATCGAACAGTTAGTCTCTTTATAAAGTACAGAATTCAATCGAAATCAGCTTTAGTCTTTCTGAGAGCAAAAGCTATTCCATTTTAAAAAGGAAAAATAGAACATTTCAAAGAACATTTTTGCTCATCTCCAGTTAGATTTAACATGCTTAAAGAAAATTATGCTGTATTGGAGAGTCTGAATTACATTATGCCCCTTACAGAGGCGAAATGTGTTTGATTGAATCCAGTCCTTAGACTTTGTTAATGAACATGTACAATCTCATATGTGCTTTGACTCATGAATAGTGTATGGAGCCGTTTTGTGTCCTATTTATAAATAAGTGCTGCATGGTAGCCTGGGTAAGAGTGTCCACTAAGGGTGACTAAGAAATGATTATCCGGTTTTCACACAGCAGCTTTCACACAGCTGACAGGTCTTGCTCGGTGCATTGCGCTGTCTTGGGGAAAATGTGTGTAAGATGTGTGAAATGTGTGATTTGGGGGACTGTCTCTATGTTCAGAAAGCCACCTCTGTTATGAGGCTTGTTCCTCGAGTGACAGTGGGCCCCGAATGCGTTAGCGGTAATGGTGGCCTGCTGCCTCCAGGTTAGCGCTAACTCTACGCACACGCTCAGTGTGGTGTCGGCACGGGACAGGGAATTGTTTCCACCCCCAAAAAAAAAAAGCCCTAAAGCTTCCAATCCGAAAGTGTCTGATTTGATCATGAGCTGTCTGTCTCCACCGGAGGGCCTCTGTGGGCAGACTGTAGTTCATTAATCCAGGGCCCAGAGGAGATCTGGCTAAACCCATTCTATCAATCTACCAGCAAATGTACCCACACCAAACGTGTCACTGTGGTCACTCAGTGTGCGTGTAGTATCCCTCTTTTCTCTCTCTCTCTCTCTCTCACACTCTCCCTGTTTTACAGTGTACCCTCTTTCTGTTTTACTGTATCTCTGTGTGCTTGAGCTCAAAGTCACCTTTGTGAAGGCCTGTCGGGAAATGTTGGCAAGCTGATTTTACATAACTACACAAACACCTAATTCTTATGAGTGCCGGGGGATTCTGGGTAAATCGACTCGGAACCCGGGGTCAGTTGGACGATATGACATCAGAGGTGTTCAATAACAAAACATGCACATTCACTCAGCAGAAACTCGCCCAGAATCACCATGCAGCTTACATTTGTACATACTCTCCATTTCTACAGCAGGATATTCACTTCCACTATTCAGGTTACGTTCCTTGCTCGAGGATACAACTGCAGAGCCCTACCTGGGAATTAAAGCCGGAACATACACCCTGCAACCTGTACAAACTAAGCAACATACAAGTACTATCAAGGACATGTGATTTTAACCTCAAGAAACGGGACAACATCAACAATTTTAATTGTGAGCCAAAGTTAAGGGCAAATCGTGATCGTATGCCAGCCATCGTCTTTTTAGTTAACACCTTCTCTGTACATAACTGTGTTTCATGACCCAGAATGCATCAGTTTGCCTCATTTTTTGTGTAAATAACAGCAAATGAAGATGGCTTTGATTTATATAATTTAAAAAGGGAAAAATCAATGTACCCGCACTCTGTCTCTGACTGTAGCCATAAGGAGACAAATGGACCTTAAACTCAATAATCGTCGTGTAAAAAACACTAGCCCACGTCTGCTGAAATTGCTCATGGAATTGTGTACGGAATTGCACAAAGAAGAACCGCTCGACAACGAATTGATTCAAATGACTCAAAGCACACAGAACAACAAACAAGTATCGACCAGACATCTTGTGTAAATATTTCAGCAGCTGCACACGGTCTCTGCTCAACATACCATTACTCACTTGTGTCAAAGCAATGCAAAAACACACTCGTGTTTACTCCTCAACCTGTTTTTGCTGTTACTTTCTATCACAAATTTCAGTTTTTTTTGGCAAAGTTATATTCTTTATTATCATTATTTCATACAATTTATTTATTAGCATTATGTTCTGTTGTTGAAATAGCTCCTGATTTTAATCCATATTTAGTATCTTAAACATGGCTGATATTTTGGTTGTTGCTGGGCCTGGACCCCCTTCCCCCTAGTTTGGCTTCATAGGCGTAATTTACGCTGGCGACGTGTCCCCACCACTTTTTGTCGTGGCCCATTTCATTCCCCCCACCACATTTTGAAAGCCTTTAGTTAGTTGAACCCGTCGTTGTCCCCAGCTCTTTTCAAACTGACGCTCATGGGCCCCACTATATTTAAACCTTGTATCCAGATAACAGTTAGCTTTAGTACAACTGGTCCCCCTAAATAGCTACTGGCTACTGGCCCTGCTGAAAACTGCACTATTCCTATTGGGCAGAGGCCAGATGGCCAAATCACACGGCTTCCTTGTACCGAGTGTGTCTTTGGGAATCAGTTGCATGAGAAGGCTGACAGAAATGTGGTTCAATTTGAGCGGGCAAAACGGTTACATGCAAAAAATAAAAAAAAATAAATAAATAAATAAAAATAAAAATAAAATAAATAAATAAATAAAATAAATATATCAAAACATACCTTTTTGTAGAGACTGCGGAGGTCTCTGTACTGCCACATACTACTGAGTACCTGTGATGCGGCTTTCACCACCTTTGCTGAATGCCTGGAACACAAAAAGGAGACACAGGACATTTCAGGGGGTACCATTATAACCTACCACACCTGCTGTACCTACACAACTTTATGTTTTCTGTAGTTTTAAGAGATCAGTTCAGGATAAATTTTGCGCTTTTCAGGGGCAAGTACAATTTCATGATGTCATTCAGCCTCTGGTGTTGGTCACCCCTCTGCTCCCATGGTCAGGACCCGTTTAAAGGGACCCTTACAGCACGTCTTTTTAACTTGTGTTCAAGGTACTATTCATTTCCTATTTCCAAGAATGCAAGTAAATAATCTGACAGTACCCAACGTCACCCAACGTCCAGATACCCTGCACATGTTGGCATTCACTTGGCAGGCTGTCAGCAGAGTGTTTTAATTTGAATGTATGAAATTGAATGACTGCATTCTACGGCCAATCCCACTGTAAACAATCACACAAACTCATACCAGGTTTGAAAAGAGCGAATATCCCGCATGAAACCTTTCCATATATAGCCATGCAATTTAAAGGTAGCTCTTTGTTCACATAGCAGTGTGACTCAAATGTATCCCCCCGTTTTCAATACAATCATTCTCGGTGATTTGTCCTCTGCTTTGCTTGATTAATTACACATCATTTCCCCTCTGTTTCGTAGGGTGTCTGCAGTACCCCGCATTGTTTCATTGTGATGTGCCTGGGAAAGCACTCTGAGACAGCTCTTTTGTTATGTGCTATATTAAGCCAAAGAGCAAAAATGTAATGCGCCAATACGTCACAACTGCATCTGTCACCAACGGCAACAAAAAGAATAACAGGACTTTTGGAGTTGCCCCAAAAGCATCAAGGTCTTCCTAATTAAAATACAATGGGCGTGCTAAAATGCAATTAGCTGAGGATAAATAGGGCTGACTGGACCGTTTAAGGACAGAGAAGCTTTTTTTTTTTTTTTTTTTTAGCTCTATTAAGGATATTTTGAGGTAATTACACTTTCAAAGAGCACAAAATTTATGAAAGTTTGAGAGAAGAAATACCGCCCCCTCCCCCTCAGTGAGATCAGTTCCATGTTCCACCAGTGAAATTCTTTCCTGGCCTTTTCAAATCTCAAAGTAAAACAATAATTATCCACTTTATACAGTGCTTACAAAAATAATACAAGTGATAAACAGTAGGCCAATGTGATACCAATACAGGACTTAAAATAAATCACAGCCAATGACATTTTTAATCAATATTTACAGTGAGGGCTCTGTGATATATTGCATTTTGGAAACAGTAATTAATTAATACCATACAAATCACCGTAGTAACCCATGTAATTCAAATGCAGCAAAACGTACTGGCAGTAATATATTCATGTGAAAATAACAACACTATACTCCAGGATTCAAAAACCAATAAGACACTAAACAAAGCAATTTGTCAGCAATTTGCATTGTTGTTTTGCCCTACTACGTTCCTGTACGTTCAACAGAATTTTTTTCTAACATTGCTGTAGACTACATGAACTGCTAAAACGAACACATACTAGGTATGACCCAGTACTGATGCAATATGGAGCGTGTGAACACATTTCATTAATATTTTCCTCTTGTGCTGCAGAAGGCTGTATGACTCTGGATGACTCATAACCCAGAGGTTTGAATTCATGTTTTACATATTATTCATACCCAGCATGATCACAGCAGACTGGGTGGAAACTGTCAGAAAAGAGGGGCTGTTTCAGGTGAATCACTCTAAACCCACTGTCTACATAATTAGCATGCATTTAAATGAAATTAAGCCTGAGACTATGTCTTTGCCTTTGTGCCTTTTCTCTCTCTCTCTCTTTTCTCTCTCTCTCTCTCTCTCACTCTCCCTCCCTCTCCCTTTCTCTGTCAGACCATCTTTGATATATCTGTTTGGGCAGACTTGGGCTAGCTATGAAAAAAACTGTGCTGAATGGATTACAGGTATCATGTAACAGGTTTACATTCTTTGGCACTACCTGTATATGTACTCCATAACAATGTATATAAAGGATTATATAAAAAATCCATTTAAAGTCAAGGCTGGCTTTGTACAGAGTACAACACATAGGAGGTGCCATTTTAAAAGGCTTATGAAATGAAAAATTACAAGAAATGAAAATCGAATGAAAAAGTACATGATTTTTATCTTCCTACTGCACAGCTGTTTTTTTTTTCCTTTTAGGCAGTTTAATTTGTGTCTTTTATTATCTGCATATTTCTAATGGAAAACACCTCAAGTCTATGGTATGAAATATTCTTCCAAATAAATGGTATTTGATTCAATCAAATACACGTGATTCCTTAAAGGGCATAAGTAATTAAATCAAAACAGGCTTACACAGCATGCAACATCATTTAATTTTGAGTATGTAATATTTCATTGGAGACAAGCAAATATGTCCTCTGGAATTTGCAATTGCCATTGAAAAATACTAAGTGCATTTTATTGTGTCTAGCCTCTCCTATTCTTCCTCTCCTCCTTCATCATCATCATTATTATTATTATTATTATTATTTGTTGTAGTAGCAGCAGCAGCAGCAGCAGCAGTAGTAGTGGTCGTAGTAATAGTAGTAATTGTAGTAGTGGTGGTATTTGGAGTCCTCTTGTGCCAGTGTAATCTTGAGAGAATACTGTACCACAGAGGATATTAAGATAGCTTACGCTGTAGCAGGCCTCTGAAAAAGTCACATCAATCAAGCCACCAAGTAGCAGAGAAGAGCAGAACGCACAGCGTGGTCATGCATTAGGCTTCTCTAATTTTGTCAAATATAAATAAAACTGTCAGTTCAGCCATAATTCAAGGAAGGGCTCCTATCCAATCTCAATGCTCAAGGTTCACTGAACGCTTGTGTTGCCAGCGTGGGATAAGCCCTCGATCCGTCAGCTTTAAGGCCCGCTTGTCTCATTTCGAAACTTTTCCAGCAGATATATGACATTCCTGCAGTTTGACAACTGTGCTGCACAATGATCCAAGTCAGGACATTATCACTGCAGTGAAATTATGCGCATTTTGGCTGGCAAGTTCAATTTCAACTTCAGCTACCCCCTCCCCCACTTACCGTGACATACGCTATTATGCATTTCACATGTGACATCGCTGTCCTGTTTGTTGAGCTGAAGACAAAGTGAGGGACCATCTTTTTTCAACTAGTTCCAATTTCTGCTTCTGTTTTCTCTTTTTTTTTTCTCCAAGATATGCATGAAGGAGAAATGGCTGGAGGCAGGAGTTTTAAAGGTCCTCTGTGCCTGATGTTATGGAGATATGCATCTCCTTCTTATAGACAGATACTGCGCTGACCTTGGTGCTGCCCCAGTCTTTATTATTGGCAGGCTAAGCATACGCTGCACCAGGTTTAATTCCACGCACTTACCACCTCTTAAAAAGGAAATCAGTGCCAATTCCTGAAGGAAGGGCTATTATCATCAGCAAGGCCATTTAATAGCCCTGCTTCCACTGGAGCCGTGGAGTCTTCTCTGCCCGGCCCCGCCAACCACCGAATTCCCTGCCTCTGATTGGCTGAGACACTGAGCAAGGCCGGCTTCTTCATCAGGTCCATCGATCACAAGCTGAAGGAGAGCACTTAGGCCGGTCGGCTTTTACAAGTGTCTTGCAATTATCAGCGAAACCATAGTATACGTGGTCGAGGGGAAAATGAGACCTTAAGTGAAGCAGAACTGACATGGGCAGGCTTGTTGCACACCCTTAGAAGAACAGCAATCCATATAAAAAACAGGACATGGGAAATCAAAAGGAAAATCATAGAGGGCATTCTTTGTAGACACATTAATCAGCATGAATTTGACAGTGACAACCTAAAACACTTCTTTTTGGTATTGATGTGAAAACCTTCATTGTTTTCCACCTGTTTTTCGGTCAAGGATTGCTTAAGATTATGGCACTTCATTTGACATTTGAAGTACCTGCTAGTTTTAGCTGTTTTGTTTTCATTTGTTGAACTGCTTTGTGTGTATTTCCTGCCCCCCACCTATCTTTGACTGTGCTTTTGGCTTTCCCCCTTTTGCTAGTTAAAGATATTTTACACCACTGTGCTCTAATCTTTTATTTATTATTTAAATTTGAGAGAGACTTTGTTAAATGTAACAAAAGACAACTGTAGTGTCACTTTAATCTCAGGGATCCACTGACCGGTTACATTCTGAAATGCATTATGGGAAAAGCAACAGGAGTTAGCAGAGGACTCTAACTGCATATATTTCTTTTAACCTCAATCTAAGAACATCTTACCCAAGCCCCCAGCCAATGAGAGTCTTTGACTTTGGATGATCGTCCAATTAGATTTCATAACAGTACCATCATCCTGTGACCATTTTCCAAATTAACAAATGATGTTTTTTTTGTGAATTGTGCGAACACCATTTTGTTAAATTCTGACTCTAGATAATTTGAGGAGGAGGAAAAAGGTTCCCACACATTATATTATGGGAGGAATATAAGTGAAGTTGTCTTCACTGCAGGGGTTTCTCAATGCTGTCTAGACACAAACCAATTTAGTGAAGTTACTAGATCATTTCTGGAGGGCTGGAAAAACTTCCTGCACTCAATGCTTTCCTATCCCTCTTTCCTTCCCCCTAAATCCAAATCCCCAATAAAATACTAAAAAAGACAAGGCAGAAATCATATGCAGTAATACGAAAAAAGTTTCTAGTGCTTTCTCTGTGGGGCCGAACAGGAAGCAGGAAGTGGAAACAGGAAGTGGGGGGGAGGGGGACGCTCACTTGTCTCCTTTGCTGCGGGCGATGCCGATGAGCTTCTCGATGCCGCCAGCGTCCCGCAGGGCCTTGGTGTTCTCCATGTTTTTGGTGATGACCTCGTGGAGGGCGCAGCAGATGGCGGTGACGGTGTCATCCGACATGGCCTTCCCGCTCGAGCCGTTGGCGGTTGCCGTGGCACTGCTGCCGCTGCTGCTGTTGTTGTTGTTGGTCCCTGGCAGGCGGTGGACGAGGTCTCGCATGGCGTACTTGCCTTGGAAGTCAAACATCAGGGGGTATAGATGCAGAGCAGTGACAGAGAGAGGAGACAGAATGGTTTAGGGTTAGTTATGTACTAAAGGCAAAAAGCCACAAAGATTTCTAATACACTGTAAACATTGCTGCATTTTCAAGTGTAAAACCAAAGATTATTTTTCATAATCTTGGAGCAAAATCCAGTGTAACTGGTGCATAATATTATTTTACAAAAAGAAAAGAAAATGCAGTCTGTTTTTTGGAGATACAAGGTTTTTATAAATGCGGATGTTCACTACAGTGACAAAGCACCAGTAAATTGTGAGATCGCATATTCTGAATTACACATTTACCAACAGTTTTACTGTTAATTATGGGATGGGCAGTGGTTGCCTTGTCTGAATACAGAATGACACAAATTTAAATGTTGCACTACTTAGCTCTTACAGTTCATTTGAAATAAATATGGGTCCAAAAACCGTTTAGACATTCGTTCCAGCCACAAACTTAAGCAATTACTGTGTTTATTTTTCCATTTGTGCACACAATTTACTTTAATTCCAGTGACTGCCAAACTCATTATTAGAGTGCAAGTAACAAAACAAAACCCCATCTGAATACGTCTCAGCAGTCCTTCATATTTTCACTGATGTGAGGTGACAGCAGAATGACTAGGTGAGGTTTGCTTTCAACTGTCCATGGTGAATAGATCAGGTGAAGGTAGAGAGGCCCTGAGGGCTCTCAGATGCAGCCAAAGCTGATAGCTGTCCTGAGTGACTGAGCTGGAAACAAGGACAGAATGGGCCCAGGGGTTGCAGGTTTGAGTCTGGGCTGTTCCATCATCAAATGATTCTACCTGAGAGTCCACAGCAGAGGGGCCAAAAACTGCAGCCATACCCCCTTGAACCACGTTACATCAAGCTGTCAGATCTAAGCAGGTATTAGCTTGTAAGACCTTGGAGACTTGGAGACCTCCTGTTGAAACTAGGTTGCTGCAAAAACATGTGTGTTTTAAGTCAGTATATCAACAGGGGAAACTCTTCCATGTGAACCAAACACAAATCCATGGCCTAGCACAGTGACTGAGACACTGTGCTGTAGGAGGTGCCTTCCTTTTGATGAGATGTTAAAACAAGGTAGAGTTCGTAAAGTTTAAAACTGGCCCCGGTCTACGAGGGTTAGGGACACTATAAGTTGGCCAGAATTTTTGAGCTAAACCACTGGCAGTAGTTCCACCCAGTGATGTGTCAATCACCCTCAGACAGCTGGTCATCTACAGTGAGAGATCAGCTTTTGCGTCAACCAGCCGTGTCCTGCAATACTGTGTTTGGCCTGTAGGGTAAATAGGCTAAAATAGTCCCTGATGTACAGACTTCAGTTGCAGGCCTCCTTGTATGAAGAGGGGTGACTCAAGAGGCACCATCTGCGATACAAAATTGGACAGGGAAAGAAAGAGTAAAATTGTTTAAAAATGTCAAAGTTGTTTAAATCCTCTCAGAATATAGTGAATTTGGACTGAGCTTTCATCCAGTTTTCACCGTGAGCGCTTCTGGTTGAGTGGCAGCAAACACTAACAATTCTTGAACCTTTGGTTTAAAAGAAGTTTTTTTTTTTCAGTCATGCCAGGGTTGTGCTAAGATGGAGGCCATTCAGAGTCTTAAGATACTTAAATATGAGCACCGGAACACATTATCCATAACTAATGAAAGAATCTAAGAAGAAAAAAGTTATGATTTTTTATATATATTTGTATGATATTGTAAAAAAAAAAAAAAAAAAAAAGAACTGTCCATCAATATGGAAAATACCAAGCTGTCCCAACATTCCACGGGAAAGGAAACCAAGGGTGACCAGCTTGATCTGTTAAACGCTCAAACGCGCCCCTTAAGCTGTGCACGGTGACACAGACCGCCCCCTCACAATCCCCAAAGCTCAGCCCAGATCATCAGGGGGGTGTGGGACACCTCTGAGCAGAGCCGAGGGCACACTCTGTATGACAATGAGGGAACGACAGCCTTCCCATACACTTCAGCACCAAGGACAGCACCGTTCATTAATGCACTGTGCTGCATCTGGGCTCGCAGGTTCTTTGAACTGTAATGCATTCAGACCGAAACATATAAAATATTTTGCATATAAATATTGATGACTGCTGACTGCTCTCTTTCACTGACAATAAATACTTTATGTCTGCACATAATAAATACACATTTTGTCATACACTGTATGCAAACAAATCTTAAATACTGCCTCACACCACCAAAATATAGAATATGTCCACAGCAGTAAAAATACTTCAAAACAAAACATGGATATGAATTATATATCTATTTTTACATGAACGTAGTGACAGTGACTGGTGAAATATGGGGACAGGATTGTCTATGAATAAAAGGAACTTCTCTTCAAATATGCCTCTGTCGCACAGGAAGATGCATTATTTTTTCATGTATAATTCATGACGTGGCACACTGTACGCCCCCTCTCCTATGGGTCTAATCCTGGTGTACGCCATTTTTAGAGCCAGTGGATTGTCAGATGGAATAGTCCATGCCATAGACTTAAACACTGACTGAAAGCTCAGCCTCGTCCTATTCAGCAAGTGCACTCAGCACTGCAGAAACCTCTGCTTTTCGATGGGAGACCAGATCTTTACACAGCTTCTCTTATCTGATTATACAAGAACTCATTACCTGGAGGCTATTGAACACTGCCATGTCTTCACTAAGGATCTAATCTTTCCAATCTGTGAAACAAAGTGAAAATAATGATGTCTAAATTTGAGACTTCGGTTTAAGGGTGACGTAATTCAGCTGGATCCGAACTTCTGAAAAACAAAAGTTTGGTTGTAAATATTGTGTCTATTACTTGTTTAGAAACAAAAAAACACAATTTATTATAATGGTGATTCCACAATTTGGAATCATCAGTTGCGACTCCAAGGTCTTTCCCACCCATTACCACACACTAGAAACTCAGAAGCATGGTAGCCAGTGACTATTTTACACCCTAAAGGTCACATGGTATAACTACTTATTCTATTATTGGAGGGGAGGCGCGTCTGCGACTGACAACTGGTCACCTGTGGGTGTCTATTGTGCCATTGAGGAAAACAACTTCAGCAGTTTAATGTGAGAAACCCTGTCCTGCCTGAGAAGACACTACAGAAGTATTTATTCACAAACGAACGGGAAAACTGATTTTCTAAAAGTAGTTTTTGTGACAAAAGCACCAAGAATAAGTTTCGTATAAGAACTGATTATTCTTCTTTTTTAGGCCACTGAACTTGCTGTGACTTTGGTGTTTTTTTTTTGCTGCTGACAGATGACGTTAGCTTGGGACTTTTCAAATCAGCCTGTCTACCCTAGAGACCGGAGTTAACTGGATCAAAGAGCAAAAAAAAAATAGGCATAGAAAAGGACTGACCTGAATCAGAACTGCCTGTAAATGTCACAACAACAAACATAAAACGGCATCCGGGCTTTAAATCTAGCCTCACGCCACCTCCGTTGGCTAGCTCATTGCTACCGTTTGACTTGTTGGATAACCTTGAGACTCATTGCAGCATTGTATTTACAAACACTTGTAAATAGAAGAGCTGTTAAAAAAAAAAAAATGACAAGTCCTTTGTCTCCATCATTGCTGAGTTCCCTCACAATAACTCAGGTTACAGTGATTAATCAAGTGTGAGATGTTCTCCACACCTCATGACTTATTCCCTCCACAGTCGCATTCCTGCAAAGCAGAAATGGTAAAATGAACAATCCAAAAGCCAATGTATATATTTTAACATAGGTATGCAGAAAGCACAGCTCAGAATTGAGGAGGAATTAAGCTATCACACTATCCAACATTTAATATTTAGAGTCTTCATCCCTCACCACAGTGTCCCAAGTTTGGTTCTAGTTGGTTCCCTGGAACAGTTCTCAGCTGAAACAAATGTTCCCAGGATGCAAATTTGAAAGTTGTTCGCCTGAAACATTTTTCTGTTGTTTGGAGTACTAAAGTATTCTTACACTGTTTAGGGAGTGGGTATCTAACCAAACATCTCCCCCAGCACTCAGTCTAATGTTCTGCGTGTTTCCCCAGAACACTCTTCCCTGGACACCTGAAATGCAATGTGGTCTCAGCGATGAGCCCGAGTGGTATAATGGTTTGGGAGCTGGGCTTGTAGTGCAGAGAACAGGTTTAATTCCCAGCTAGGGTGCTGGTGTGCTTGAACAAAGCACTTCACCAGACATTGCCTGAGGAAAATATCCAGCTGTATCAATGGCTGGTGTATAAAATTATTAAAACTGTGGAAGTTTCTCCTGAACTGTATACTGTAAGAGTGGTGATACTCAGAAGGGACGGTGTCCCTGTTGTTACGAGTGAAATACATATACACACACACTAGCTCATACGCTTTCCTATGAAAAAATTCAGACTGGAACTAAAAACAAACAAACTAGGGTAAAATAAATAATGGCATATCTAGATAGAAATTGTGGTAAAACTGCATGAAATTGTGTTTGCAGACACACACACACACACACACAGACAAGCGCCTGACAAGTCACTGTGTGGATTTCAGTCGGCTAATATCTGTATCAATTAATTCCTTTAATGCCAGACGAGGACGCTGGGATGAGAAGAGAGAAAAAAAAACGTGAGAGGCAATCACCCGCAGAGAAAATCCATCATCTGTGGAAAGTTGAGGTTTCAGAGAGCCGTGTGCGGATTGTGCTTCAGTACTTCAGTTGCCTGACAGACCTCCCAGTCACACTGGTGCTGGGTTATAAAGACAGCGTGCAGCGAGAGCTCTGTGTTAGTCCCTGCCTCTCGGCCTACAGCGTGTGTTAGTTCCCCCTTTCGGAGCAACGCAGCCATTTGTCCCCAGCTGTTACAGATGATTCAATACCAGACACTGGTGTGCTAGCACCCGCCCCGGGGGCTAACAACGGTACAAACGATGACTCCATTTGAACTCTCCGTTAAGAGACCACAGGAAACTAAGAGGGGCCTCTGACTCCGAGCTGCGGGAAAGACAGAGAGGATCAGAATGAACCTGGCGTGCCAGGCCTGTACCCCTGCAAAAAGGTGATTTTGCCTTTCTTTTTGATGTGAATGGGATTTTCTGACCAATCACGTCACCTCACTGAGGATGGGTCCGTTTTGAAGGCGGCAGTTCAAATATAAAGTACTCTGAGAGGAAATGGGTGTCAAGCTCATTACACCTCCCTGGACCTGCACTGTGAGAACCTGAACAATGCCAAAGCTGGAGAGGTCCTGGTGTGCCTATCGTCTCAACAGGGCGTGATCTTCCCAGACGATGGGGCAATAAGGTCCGGAGATTTCTCAAGATCTGACCATCTGGGTTCTGAGTCTAAAAACAGCCTCAAAAAAAAACCGCTGATGGCATCATATTTGATCTGAAGAGACAGTTTTATTTTATTTTTTTTTACAAGTAAACTGACCGTCCGCCGAACAGACATTGTTCACTTGTTAACGAGTAGTTAATTTCTAAACCTTTCCAATGTGGATTTGGCTTTTCAAAAAACATTCACACTATATAACGTGTCTCCAGAGGTGTCAGCTGCCCCTTCACTGTGGATATCGTCTGCTCCTTGTGTCACATGACACATTTGCATGTCAGATACCAAATGGGGGTGGGGGGTTTCAGGTGTTGGCTGTGAATTTATGTGCTGCAAATCCAGAGTCATTCAAATACCAACAACAGTCTAAGTGAACCTATTTATAATTCCCAAACTTGTAATCACGTTACGGCTCCAGAAAGTTTCCCATTGGCACGCATTGCGAAAAAAAAAAAAAAAAACGGCAGCTTGGAGAACGCAGTTGCTATGGAAACGCCGAGGGCCCACCAGGAAACCATGAAAAAAAGAGAAATAAGATCAATAGCCTGTTAGCAGTGTCATAAGGAGCATGTTTGAGATTTTTTGACACAGTCTGGACTAAAAAAAATCCTTTTCTGAGCTGCAGTTCCTAAAAGAAGTTTTTAAAAATGAATGTAATATTATGTTTTTTTCCCTGAGTGCAGTAATCTACCAAGTGCTGTCCTTGTCACATAAAGATTAGAGGCTGCTCAAGCATTACTGTCTGCAGACACAGTAAGACACAGGGTTCCCAACATGTTGAATTTGTTGATATATCTAGTATCTTTTTACAGCCCCTCCCCCTACCCCATTACTTAAAACTGGCTGGCGACAAATTTAGCTAATTTGCTGAACTGTCAGAGACATTGTTGCCGTTGACGTTCTCAATGCATTTAGCAATTATTAGCTTGACAAATGAGCAGAGAGGAGCACATAGAGGATGAGAGAGCTGTCAACCGCTACTTCTCTGAACAGCATTTCCATCCAGTGTTAGCGCTGCTCCTCCCTCACAAATAACAGAATTACATCACTTTATATGCAAATTAACATATGACATCACCTACAGACTCCTAGCAACCAATTGGATTCCTTGCAGCTCCTCTCTCTGGAGAAGAGTTAGAAACAGTGGTGAAATGCTTCAGCATTAACAACAACGTGCTCCATCAGAATTTATTTCACCCTGGGAATTTAAACTTCACACTGTGCAAAGATTGCTGACGGGAAAACCATCATTTCTGGTCACAGTGATGATTTATTTCACTGCATTTATGCCCTACATCACACAGACACCCTATCATTAAATCCTGGAAGACAAAATTGCCATTGATAATGTCCTATGGAACAAACAAACAAGCTAAATCAATAAGAATGAAAAATCAAAGCTTGCGAGCTGAAGGTCTACTAAAGCTGCACTTCAAAATCAATGGCGTATTTCAAAAAAGAGAAGGAATGCAGACAGACAAACACATATAAAGGTGTATAATCAAAGCAGTATCTCCATTTCTGACTTTGACACATGAACAGAAAACCTCCATAATCACGTGCACACTGACCAGTGTTCATGACTCTGCGACTAGTCAGGTTAATTCAAAACACCACATGACTAAATATCATCTAATGCAGTGGTTCTCAACTTTTGCTATGCCCCACACGGCTAGGAAATGTTTGACTAATGTTCACACCCCCTACAAAATATAATATCACATTCGAAGATGAAGAAGTCTAATTCCTAATTTCTGAACCACATACAATACTGAGGGTGAACAAATTGAATGTCCTTTTGATTAAATAAACGAGACTACTATCTACGCAACACAACCACCTACTACCACTTCTCAAGGCACACGGGCAGCTGGCTGAGTGATGTCTTCTGACTCATCACTCAAGGACACCAGCCACTCTTTGTCGCACCCCCTGAAATTCCACCTCGCAAACCAAACGGTTTTTCTTAATTCATGACAAGTTGTATTTTAGGATGTTCATGGTTCATTTTAAAACCCAAGAAGCACCACAAGGACAAACTGACCCAGCCAGAGGGCCTTAGTGTTTGGGGCTATATCCTTTACTCCAACAAAGGTTAAAAGATTTCCAGTATCCAACAGAGTCACATAGGAACGTGAGGAAAGAAAATGGAAAACGGAAAACGGGAACTTACCGATGAGTTCTTTGTTCCTCACGTCTAAGGCCATGTTCCGCAAAGCGGTCGCCACGGCGCACACCACCCGATCGTTGTCTATCCTAAGGAGCTCCACCAGGATAGGAAGACCCTTCTCTTTCCTCACCGCCGCGCGGATGTACACCGACCACTGTAGAGGAGAGAGAGAGGGAGAGAGAGAGAGAGAGAAAGAAAGAGAGAGAGACAGAGAGAGGGGATGCAGACATAGACAAAGAATGATAGAGAGATGCAGACAGCGAGAGAGAAAAAGGGAGGGAGAGACAGATAGATATATAAAGAGATATATATAGAGATAGAGAAGGACAGCGTGTGACAGAGGGACAGAAAGAGACAGGAAAAGAACGGGGGGCTTTATAAGGTCCTAAAGTGACTTAATTTAAGTCAAATCACCAAATCAACACGCAGAACTTCTCATGGTATCCAAAACAGGAGACGAGAACAAAATTAACAGGAAGTCTAAAAAAAATCTAAAAAGTAAAACAGTCTGTCCTCTTCCAGTGCTCACACCACTCACTTCAATACACCAATTCTTTTTTTTCAGACTATTAATCGATAATTAATAAACAGGATGCTGTAGGCCCTAAAGTTGAGTTTAATTCTATCTGAGCGTACGTGCTTGTGTGACCACTGTGGAGGAGACAGAGAGAGAGAGAGAGAGAGAGAGAAAGGCAGAAAGAGGGAGAAAGAGTGAGTGTGTGTTTGAGATAGAGAGAGAGAGAGAAAGTGAGAGAAAGAGGAGGAGAGTGAGAGAGAGAGAGAGTGAAAGAGAAAGGGAGGAAAAGAAGAGAAGTTTCAGGTTCACTGTCTTATGACATCGATCAACACTTGTTGATGTATAAAGCCTTACGTTCTCAGGTGGGTGGGTACTGGAGGCCGTTCCGAAGATCCTCACTCAAGTACAAACACAACCAAAAACCACATACTTCTGTTATTTCACCTTTGGAAGTTGGACTTATAAATTAGAATGTGTAGGAATTTTGTGTCTTAATGCTTATAATCGCAATTTTCACTGCAGGAGAGAGTTTGTACAAACATACTTGCTTCTGAATCACGATATTGGGCACAGGTTTTTTTCACTCTTGGTGAATTATTATTACATCATGGTGCTCATCAACACTGTTAAACACTCCCTCTGTGCTAACGCTAACGATTACCAACCATGCCTGGAATGTTGGGGCATATATGTTAGCGACCTTAGCAAGATTGGCCAATGGGTAGTCTCTTGAAGAGTACTTTTCCCATCCGGGTCAAACCGTGACCATCAAAATTCTCTCAGTTTTCATGTCCTTTTTTTCTTTCAATCAAAGGGTCCTGAACAAACAACTGAACTTAAATCGATCCAGTACAAAATTTTAAACAAAAATGAATTCAAATACGAAATAAAAGAAGGTTACTGTTCACAGTAAATTATTGCATAAGCACTTTAAATAGCTACCATGCTTCCTTTAATGTAAGTGGGGCCAAACTGATGCAGAGCTTGCCCTGGGCTACAGACAGACTCCATATTAGTGCTGCATAAATAGATAAAACTAATTTTATTAAGTTAATTAGGTTTTGCGGGTGCAGAGTGAGAAACCTGAATAATTAACACACGCTGTGCCCTTGCTTTTTGGTTTTAACAGGGAGGGAGGGAAGGTGTGGGGGTGGGGGGGTGCACTGTAAGATCCCCTGCAGCCTCCGTGAGATAGCTGTCCGGCGTGAAGGTCAGCCTTAAACTCGGGCTTAAAAACCTGACAGCGTTATTAGCGATGCCACAAGGACGGGAGGCGTCGGCAGAAGGTAAACAAGCGGCCTCCGTTACGCTCACCTGCGTATGACTGCCCACGAATAGCGATGTCCCGCTGCGAGGCACTTCGCCTGCAGAAAATGTCTTATTTATATTCGCCTCGGAGCGATAAAGATCTATAAGTCTATCACGTTCGTCGCGGAGGAATTCTGAGCTCTGGGGTGCCGACGCAGCAGAGTGGAGATGTGTCCGCGGGCACGTTTCCATGGGTGACATCATTCCGAGATGATGTCACCTGTTTCTGCCGATGACATCGTGCTTAGGGACAGGACCAGGTGCGTAATTGGTTTCTGGAGATGGGGACCTGGGTCTATAGCTGAGCTCAATAGCTACAGTTCCTCGATGGGGCGTCTAGCCCTTGTGAGAGCGGTTTGAATAAGTCTTCCTTATGCAAACACGACTAGAATACATGTAAAATACATGTAATATCAGTTACATGGCCAAATTTAAAGGGGTAGTCATAAAGCTAATATGCCAGGTGAACTCAGCATACTGAATGAACACATGCGCACAGACAAGTGCTTGATAACTTGATAACCAGTACTATGGCAAGCCCGGTTTTGAATATCATATAGGTAACTGCTGGACTATTTCTATGAAATTGTGACTGTACCATGTGATTCTCGCTGCAACCATGTAACCACACCATGTGACTCTCTATGCATCAATGTGACTGTACCATGTGGCACTAACAGAGACCATGTGACTGTACCTTGTGACTCAGCAACCAATGCAACTATACCATGGGATTTGCTCACTGACTAATGTGACTTCACCTTTTGACTCTCTTACTGACTGTGTGATTGTACCTCTGACTATGAGTATCTGGGCAGCCATTGTGACTCTTATAGCACTCTTGTACCATGTGACTCTTACAGCAATCATGTGACCACACCACATGACTGCCTCAGCAGCCATGTGAGTGCACCATGTGACCCTCGGTGACCATGTGACTATACCATGTGACCGTGGGCGCTTACCTTCCAGCTGCCGGCTGCCAGGTTCTGCAGGGCCCCCGCTGCTCCCTCCAGCGTGTCCGGGTTCGAGCATTCGGACAGGAGGGTGAGGTAGGGTTTGACGATAGAGGGGTGCCACAGCATCTGAATTCCTTTGGGGGGGTCAGCTGACTCAGGGAGTGGCCCCACTCCGTCCCACTACGGAAACACAAAAAATCCATGTAGCCCGTGCCTGTTCTTAAGACCTATCCAATCCACCAGCTATGCAGGTTCAACTAACATCTGACTCACTGGCACTGATTCAATCATTGGTTGTTCTTGATCGTGACTACTACTAATTGTGAGTGTGAGTATTGTTCTTAACACACAGTTTGGATGGGTAATTTCAGTGATCCCTGATTTCTCCAAGTGTGTTTCTGAACAAAAAAGGTCTGCATTTTATCATAAGTCAAGGACAAATTATGATTGAATCCAAGCAGTATTTTTTTTTTTTTTTTTACATTACATTTTCTAGTGGTTATGGAGTTGGAGTGGAGTGTATCCTACAATTCCTCAGTCTGCAGAACACACATACTCCTGTATTTACACCTTATCGCATCCGCTGTATTGAAACCCTTTAGTATCTATGCTTCCTGATACAGCAACTCTCGTCCAGCTGTGACAAGAAACGCTGTAACAAAAGCTACTTTTTACGACAAAATGAGGACGTTTCAACTGTACCATCTCTTCAAGCATTCTGTATGTATCTGACTGAATTGGGCCTTGCGTTTGTATTTTGAAAATTATTTTCAACTGTTCCATACCCTGGGAGAATAATGGTACACTAAAGTAAAACCGATCATCTGATTGGTTGACGTCAGGAAGGCTTCCTGTGGCAGGAAGTCTGCGGAGCTCACGCTGAGCTTCAGAGACAGGAAGCTTCAGCTTCTGACGCATAAAAGGACCCGAGCGATGGACACAAAACAGAAACCCGTCTCTAAACTCCCTGTGGTGACGATGTACACGTTCAAAATCTCCCTCTGTTCCAAACTCTTGGAATATCAAAAAAAGAGAGTTCTTCTTCTTCTGCTCCTCTCCACGGATAAATATCGAATGCATTTTTCATGAAAACACAACATTAGCAAGTCTTTCAGTGTATGTCAGATTGAAAATATACTATTCACTACATTAAAAAAAAAAAATCATGCTATGAGCGATTACCCTTGACCAAAAGAAATGGCCCAGCTGTACTGTAAAAGAAATAAAGGGGTTTCTGTCTCTTTAAAGTTCATCAAACCTCATAGCACATGCTTCTCCAGACAACTGGCAAAGACAATCGGTTACCCAGCGCCAAGGTCTTCTTGCCCCTCATAGAAAATTGTAGAATCGTTCGGCGACGGCGGTCGGAATCGATTTTCAGTGTGCGCTAAGGTGTGATTATGACGTCTGATTTCAAACGTGACAGCTTACTCCGCTCTGGCCCCGAACTGCAAACTAAAAAGCGCAGGAGAACGTGTGGGATTAGTCTCCGTGTCATCTCGAACATCTCCTGATTAGCTGAGACGCTAGCCTTGCGTTGCAGGCTTACATACCTCTCCACTGTAAGCCTGGCGAAAAGCAGCGCAGCAAAGACAGATAAACCAGCCCAATGGGGGAATATTACCATATAGAGCTGCCATTCTATCATCAACACAACGTAACTCTTCCGGGGGGGGGAGCCGATTCTCACACGTGACTCCCAGGGTTTGACCAAGCATCGCTTCTCAACATTTGGTCTGCTCACAGATCTTGCACGCACCCTGCAGGCTAGGATAGACTGCTAGAGAGGAAAGAGGCTCATCATTTCAAACGGCTCAGCTATCACGTTAACCCGGTGAGGCTGAGTCAATTGCTTGGCTGGAAAATGTGGACCTCGTGTCGTAGCCTGCAATGGCAATGCTGGGGACTCCACAACCCACCTGCAGGACCCACTGGTACACCACAAGCTGACACTTTTACTGTGACACACCTGAAGATCCCCTCTGCAAATTCTAACCAGCAGTGGCAGCTCAAAGGTCAGAGTTGTAGCCTTACAGGTGAAGGTAGCAAGAAAACTAAAAAAATTCTGCAAACTTCCTCGAGAATCTGAGCAATTATATCAAAGCGAAATCATCGTTCCTCCAGTAAGTGAGGCTCCTGTAATCGTAGGCAAACCCGTCCCGAGATCTCTGGAGATCGGGCCGTCTGAGTTTCCTAGACTACGGCGGCGCCGGCATGCAATTTGAGCTAGCGGAGACATCTGCCGCTTCAGCACGTAGTCTATAAGCACACAGTGGTCTGAAAGATATCAGCCTACTGCCAAAAATTCTGCTGGTGTAACACTGTCCGTCTCTGACTACAGCAAAACATTCATCTCCAGAGTCAGTACAAAGCATTGTGTTTTCCTTTTGGCCTCTACATGCTTGTATTTACTCCAGCCTCATACCCGCGCTTCAACACGATACTTCGAACGCGTAGCGTCCACCAAGCTCATGGCTGGACTACCTTCACTCTGCTGTTAGGCTACGCATTCGATTCTCAGGTCATTACTGCGTGATAGAGCCCAGGGCTGCTGTGTTGTGGTTATCATCCACACCGTTATGAAAACCTCAACAATAATAATGTCTGGGGTGTTTAATATTTCAGGATGTTGTACTTTAGAGAGAGATGAGTCATTTCCTCTTTTTTCCCTCCATTTTGAAAAGACAGATACTTGACTCATCCTGATGCTTTTCTGCAGCTATATATCACATCTCGCAGGATGATTTGAGTCCCAAAATGGACATGTCAGTCCAAATATGAGTAATCAGTCTGTAAAAAGTACACTCTCCTCCTGAGCGTCTTGACATATGTTCATGGATTTAGTACAAATGTGACGTACATGTCCTGTCTGTAAAGTTATTGAGTGAATGAAAGGGCATAACTTTTGTTACGTCTAATTCAGCGAAGCCATGTGACATTACTTTCCGCTCCGCATTATGATGTATGCATTTGTACATAAATACATGGGCTTTTACGTATTTATTTGAATAAAAATCAGGGAGTAATTTCAGCTAGAGTGAAAACAGCTACACAGGGCTGAGGTGGAGGGGGAGTGGGCCGAGTCGTTTTTAAAGATCTTCCCCCTAAACGCAACGACACAGTTATGGGTCATAAACACTCTGCCCTTTCCCTCCCGAGACGGGACACGGGTCCCAGTACGGAGGGAGGGCGCAGCTACGCTCCCTGCACAGGGTTTATGAATAATGTAAGCGTGTGCATTAGTGAGCGGCGGTTTCGGGCCCAGGTGTCACCCTCCCCACCCCGGTTAATAGGGCCTAATTGCTGTTCGACTCGTTCATTTGTGGCTGTCGAAATATTCAACCCAGACGCCGACATCGTAAAGGGGCCCAAAGTTCATCTGAGGTAAAGGGCCCTGACTTATACAGAGGTTCTCTCTCTCTCTCTCTCTCTCTCTCTCTATACATATATATATACAGGAGGTCATCGGGTCACGACGGTCTTGAGTTACGTCGTTTCGTGGTTACGACGCACTCCCATAAAATTACTTAAAAAACCTAGTTTCGACTTAAGCGGTTTGGTTCGTAAATATGACCACAGAAATAAAGATAAGAAATTGTTCTCTCTTTTTTTATTAAGATTTCATTTAATTACTATATTTTGTATGTCCTTCATGTATTTTGTGTACAGTGTGAGTGACTTAAGGTGTTAATTTAGGTATAATTTAGGTATAAATTCCGACTTACGCTGAAAATCGGCTTACGACAAGTCGTAGGAATGGAACTCGTTCGTAAGTCGAGGATCCCCTGTATAGATATACACACACACACACTCGCTTGCAGTTAATTTTCAGATTACCACTGGAGATGTCTAGCACCTGATATCAGAGGATGTCAGTGTGACTGGAGGACATGGGCCTCGCTTTCGCAGGCCTATAGCAGAGAGGTAGGCCTGTAGCGATGTGATGTGATGTAAAACAGTGTAATGCACCCGTGTGGTATTTCAGCAGAGGTACAGTAGGTGATTTGAGTTTATAATACTGTACATCAGCAGTGTCTACAGTATCTCGGCTGAAGTAAAGTAGCTGCTTTATCACTCAGTGTGATTGGTGAGGGCCAGAACATCAGACAAAATACAGCTGACCCTCCAACACCTAGGCTTTCCACATCACGGCTTCGATTTTTCACAGGCCGGGCAACAAACAATTAAATGTGAATTTTTTTGGGAGCTTTGCGACCTTGTGCGGGAAACCGCGTAGCACTGCAGACGACACGCATAGCTTGCGAAAAGTGACGAAAACGTGAAAAAGTTTAGTAAGTCATAAATGCATAAAATATATGTGTAACAATGTATTTTATGAATTTTTTTATGCCCCTAACCCCCGTGATGTGGGAGGGTCCACTGTAAACCCCCCTACCCATCCACCCATCCCCCCAACCGCAGACAGGTAGGCCCCTACCTGATCCTGAGCCTTCTTCTTCTTCTTCTTCTTCCCCCAGCAGCCCGAGCTCTCTCCGTCCTTGCCGTTGGCGTCGCCACAGAGCAGGCCGTCCAGCTCGTCCGTGCCCATCTGCTGGCCCTGGGAGGTCTCGGCCGCCAGGCGGTAGGACAGGTTCCTCAGGATGCACACACAGTTCTCTATGGTCTGATAGGGGGCAGAGGAACAACGCAGCTTTTACACACCGCAAAACACCGATGGGGTTGAACGCACTGAAACAAGTCAAACTAGTGATGGGGGAGTGAGGTTTCAGTGAAACGTTGCATTGGATGCAGTGGAGAAACTGGTTGGTTCAGACAAGTGACAGTTGAGTGTTGTTCCACCCAGTGGGGTTCATTAAACCTCATTTGAACCACTACAATTTAGTAAAGCTAAATCCGTTTGAGTTATCAGCCTTGGTCTTTAACATTGGTCTTTAAATGAACTGATAACAGCTCGGCAATAGGAGTAGGGTATAAATCCAGAGGCTATGTTTCCTTATTGTATAAAATCAAACTTAAAAAGAGTCACTGTAGGCATCAGCCTCTTTGTCTGTTTGTCACTCTGTCCAGCTGTCTGTTTGTCATTGTCCATTTCCCATGAGTCTGTGGGGCAGCTTGGCTTTGTTGCTGATGACATGGTTCGATTAAAAAAAACAAATCTCCTTTTCCTGAAAAGTTGTGTTTTTGGATATGCAAAATTTGCTTTACTATGCAAATGATATACATATAAAATACATAAAATGTATACATACATAATACAGCAGCACTCTGTATGAGCTATCAAATCAAAACTTCACACAATGTGAAAAAAAAACAGTCCTTAGCTATGTGCCTTAATTCATATTTTCAGACATGTAGTATCACCATAACTTTGTTTTCCCCCAGGCTTGTTGCTGTAACTGTGAGTCTCAGAATATCCCTGCCAGAAAAAGCTATCTGATGAGATGTCAGAGAAGCAAATGAAAGTGAAGGAGCGTGGTCTCTCAGCGCCTCTGTTGATTATCGTTGTTGGTGAACGGTATTGTTCTGCTGGACAGGGTCCAGGGAGCAGGAGGCTGACTAATCCAGGGAAATACTGAGCAATCATGCAGATAAGGAAATCGTGGGGAATTAAGCTTTTTAAAGAGGAATGGCTGTCCACAAATGAGCCCTCAGAGAGATTAGACTTCTCTAACAGTATTATGCTGTTAATCTACCTTTCAGTGTACCTTTCATCTGTCTAACTTTCAGTCATCATACATCCAGCTATCTGTCTGTCTCTCTGTCTGCCTGTTTATTTGTTTATAGAACACCCAGTCCTGATTAACTGATGAGTAAACAGCATGTTGCCATCATCGCTGGGGAATTGTGGGTAAAATATCACAATGGTGGATGGATTTGTGTGTGTGTGATGGGTGGGCTAGGTGGTCAGTGTTCTGTCTTTTTCTGTCCGTGTTTTGTTTTGTTTCACCATGCAAGGCCTAGGGGATAAGGTTTTATTTGAGTTTACATAAGGGCCTCAAAACAGACCTCTCAACTTTCCACTCTCCATACAATAAGACCAGAGAGTGTCTGTGTGCTGTAGTAGAAGGAGAGCAACATATTCTGTTTCACTTCAATTCCAAAAGAGTTCACGAGTCCACAAAGCACATGAGTGAAAGGCAACATTTTAAGCATTTTTGTGGCCTACGACCCTGAGGGTTACAGGTTCAATCCCCTTGAGAGGCACAGCCGTGGCATGAAGTAGCAGAGTGGCAACTCAGGACCTGAAGTTGAATGGGCCCCGGGAAAACAGCCCTCTGTGTAAAATGAATAAAGTGTATATTGAGGAGCCTCTGCTCTGCCAAGCAGGTAAATAATGCAACATAATGGATGAGGCTGGCGGGCGAATACGCCCATGCTCCGTGAAGAAAGGAGCCTGAAGTTCCAGTAAGGCCAGTCTGAGGTCCAACAGGGCATGCTCATTGACAGAGAGGTGCGGTGGAGGGTGGGGGAGGGGCTGGAGGCATCATGGAAACCGCTATATTGAGCTGTGTTTGTCTTTTTTTGTCATTTGTTCTTCTTTCGCAAAAAATAGGCAACTTTAATACTGACATTCCCTCTACACTGTCAAACCCTGAGAGTTACCTCTACTCAAATGGCTTGAAGAAACTGACTGCCCTGAATTGGTGTTAATGAGTGCAGGGTTGCTGACTGGAGTCTCCAACACCAGTCTTTACCTTGAACTGATCGACCTGTCCCACTCAAATCGGTTCAAAGCAATAGTTATCCTCAAACCAACTTAAGTGAACGCATACGGTGTATGTTTCTGCACGCGGTACTGAATTGCATTGGCTAATACATTATGAATATCAGTCAATGTGTCCGCTATAACTCCCTGCATGACATGACGCTTATGATGGACAGCCAGGTAAGGGAGGCGCCGGACCTTGCTGTCGATCTCGCTGCTCCCCAGCGCGGTCTGAATGACGTAGAGCAACGCGTCCGTGAGCCCCTCGCACTCCCGCATCCGCCTCCGAGCCTCCTCGCCCGCCGAACTCACGTTCCTGCAGGAGAGAGAGAGGAGAGGAGAGGACAGGAGAGGAGAGGAAGGGAGGGGAAAGATCAGCGGAGTCAAACCATCAACATTGCTAAATCACTGGGTGAAAATGATATCAACATCCAGGAGGTCCAGGGGTACATGTGTTTTTGAACACATCAAGTCTACTTCCAAAGTATGTTAGAGAGCTACTGCTTTAGTTCACCTACTTAGTTCTTGTTTACATTCATACAGGAGAAGAGGAAGTCATCAAGACAGCTCGGCATTCTGGGTAGAGGGGATTTCCTGGTACAGTGTAACGCCACGGAAGGGTAGAGTGAAAAGCTCTGGATTACATTCACACAAGCCCAGATGTGCCAAGCCGTAAGCTTCCCTTTTCATAAACGCTGAAACGAGTCAGTATGCCGCATACGGAATCTAGCTTTCATTCCTCTTCAGGGAAGACATCTCAAATCGATTGTGGGACTCCATTTATTAGTAATAACAGTGCGGTACACTGGAAAGGCACTCGCCCCTCTGATAGAGGGGCAATAAATCTTCAACACCAACCCTTTTTTATTGTATTACCCTATGAATGGGAAACCCAGTTTGCACATATTGCTCTGCTTATGAAATGGGACACCAATATGCTTCCATGAAAAAAATTCTATTTCTTTTATTATTTTGTGATATTGTTTTTTTATTATTATCTTATTTTTTTTTTGCACATACTCAAGTATTCCATGTCAAAAATGTTATCGATCACAAACACTGACTTTCAAAGCCACACTGTTTTTGGGATATACCCTGTGTAATTTAACAAACATTGAACAGAATGTGTTTTTCTGTATTGATCGACTGAATGATTGTTTTGTTTTATTTTCTGCTATACAAGTTAAACTGCTCAATATTAACAGGACAAGAACATGTCTGGAAGATGACTGTAACAGATTTGTAAGACATGGTTAATTGATTAAGGTTCCAGTTGTGCTCCAGCACACACTGTGTCCACATCAATTCATACAGTAGTAACTTATCAGAGTTTATCATTTCAAATTTGACCTCTAAATAGCATACAGAAGGTAGGACACAGGATACAGGATCTCATTTGCTTGTCTAATTGCTCAGAAGACACCCTTCTGCAGCGCGCACCTACACGATCCTAATTACACATATTATTCATTTATACAGCTGGATATTTACCAGGGCTATTCAGGTTAAGTAGCAAATCAATAACGGTAATAATGATAGTACAGCTAGCCACTAGCTGTAGCGCAGAGACACGAGACGGCGAAACGCAATCAAACGCAATTTCAGCTCGCTGGCCATCTTTTTGGTGTCGATCAGACGACAACCTCTCTACCCCCCCAACTCTCCAATTTAATTGCATTACAATGACATCACGAGATATAGCATTTCTCACGCTCTGTACTTTTCGCCTTATCTCTCACTCTATTACGAACTGATTACATTTCGAAACACTCAGGGTAAAAAAAATAAATAAATAAATGAAGAGTCACAGAGGCACGGAATGATCTGTTTGGAAGCTGATCTGCAGAAGCTACACTCCGGCTGTGTACCGTATAGAATATCTAAATAATGCATCCACAGTGCATTAGCTTCCCCACCTCTGTTACCATTTTACCCAGTCACAGTCGTGCCCTAGTTTTTAAAGCACACAAATGTGTCTGGACTGAGAAATAAGACAGAGCAGGCACTCCCAAGACCCAATATATGCCTGGAGCGGCGTTCTGAAATATGTTACAACCAAGGGGTTTTTTTTTTTTTGCTTGAGATATTAAGTAATAAACAAAATCAAATGAACCAAAAACTTTCCCTGGAATTTAATCAAAATTAGTTAATACAAAGACATTCAACAGAAGGACTTACACAGCTACAATTTTTTACACAAACTATCAATTCATAGAGCTGGATATTTACGAAAGCAACGTCAGGGAAATTGCCTTGCTGTAAGGTACAACAGCAGTGCCCTACCTGAGGATTGAACCTGCAACCTTTCAATCAGAAACCCAGCTCCCAACTACTACACTATCTACATCCTCAGAAGTTGCAACTTAGGTTTAATTACAATTGTACACAATAAATGATATATTCTGTATAATGTGCATATACAGCACTATTCTTTATGTGATTCATTTTACTGTTTCATGAATATAACTTTAGGAAGGGTTTAGAGAAAGTACATGGACAAATGCAGGTTTGTGGTACAATAGGCTCGACCACCGATATGCCACGGAAGGGTGACTCCACTTCTTTAGCCGCCTCTTGACAACGACACTAATGTCCATTGATTCCCCCCTCCAATTTTCCATTCATTTCCCCCATGAAATGTATCACAGTTCCTATTTGTGGAAAAAAAAAAAAAAAAAAAAAAGCACTGTAGTGCTGAACACTGGCTGTCACACTGTATATAAACAGAGTTGCCCTGAGGCATTCATGAAGTTTTTATAACATTGTCCTTATCATGTTATAACCTATTTATAAATCATTCCTAAACAAAGGCGTTAATTGACATAACAAATCTACAATATGTTACTTTACAATACAAATCTCAAATATGACATAACACAATATGCCACTTACTCATTCAAAAAGATGATAAATGGAAATGGAAATAATATGGAAATAAATGTTATGCATGCTTCATTAGGGAGTTTTTTAAAGCAATTAATTAAATTGCCCTAAAGTGACTAAACATGAAGCATGATTAAATTTCCCTACCATATTTAAAAACACAGATATTCAATGCACAGATTATAATGTCAATTTATTTACTTATTAAAGTAAGTTGATTTTGACTGTAATATACACACTTTTTTTGCCAACTGGTGAGAGAGACAGCAATGCAGCTCCATGCAATAAAATGGAGTCATTTCAGTTCCGTCTGAGACCTGTAAGTACATATGTCATAGTGTAGCTGTACCTTATTTTAATTACGCTGGTTCAGCATGCTGAGGTAGCTTAAAGAAAGGTAGCCACATGTGATCTCATGCCAAGCCAATCAGGAGAAAGAGCCAACCATTGCTGAAGTCTACAGCTTGTAGCTTCAACAAAGAGACAGAAGTGTCAACATTAGGGATGCACAGAGCGCCCTGGGCAGCCTGTAGTATAGTGGCCAAAGTACTGTATATACATGACTGTAAGGTACATGACTGTGACTATTGAGGTTTGGTGGTTCACGCCCCAGTCTAACCAATGGCCCCCATTGCTGTTGGGCCCTTGGGCAAGGCCCTTAACTCCACACTGCTTCCGTGTGTGTGTGTGTGTGGGGGGTTGGCCCTTGGTTAGCATAATTTACAGTAAGTTGCTTTACATAAAAGCATCAGCTAAATGACTGTAAGGTAATGTAATGTAATGTAATGTAAAGGCCGAGTTTTGGTAAACAGAAAGGCCGCGGCATGACCGCACAGGTGCTGGATGTGGATGGATTCAGCTGTCAGTCATGACAGAGCTGCTCTCCGCAGGCAGTTGCTCCTCCCTGCTGAGCCGTCTGAGACGGATTGCAGACCACACACATATTTCACGTGACCATGACGATGACAGACAAAGGGGGCGCCAAGGCAACGCAAAGTCGACCCCCCATTCCATGATAAGTCTCTTGTGCTTTCGCAATAGACACAGACATCATTGTGGGTAGAGTTGCACAATTATGACAAAAATAACAATTTTAAGTACGTAGCTCAGCATTGTGAGATTGAAAAAATAAAACAAAGAAATACATTTTTAGTGACAACTGAGTATAAAAAGCAAGTAAAGCTGATAATTATTCCCAAATTGTTGCTGGGAACATTAAAAAGGCTAAATCAAGATATAAAATGTTTCCAATTTGATTTGAACGTTTCCAATTTTAAATGGATGTAAAACTATCACCCAGAAACACTAGCTAATCAACTGCAATTGATTTCATACAGAGGCCGTGCTGGGTACAGTGCATTCGCCATATTAGAGTAACTGTAGACTCTCGTGATTAGCTAATTGCAAAAGCCATAATTGCAGACACTGTTAATGTGTGAATAACTAGGCAGCCCTAGCCGTGGGTATCCCTGATTTCAAAGAGGCAGCTCACTCCTACCATGTGGTCAAAATGAGGAAAAAAAAAAATAAAAAATCCCACCGTTCTTTCAAGCTTAGCTCGGGGAGCTTTGTGGGGAGCTGCTGTGGAGCTGTATGTGTTACCCAATGGAAATAGGTACAACCTGCTAACGTGCTAACGTGAAAGTACCTTTAGGTATGGGGGGGAAGGGAGTGAGTGCCACAAGGTGGTGTAGCCCCAAGCACCTGGCCTGATTAATATTCAGTCAAGCTTCCTGTTCTTCTTAACGATCCGTGAAACTGATTAATTAGAAATTCTGAGACCAGGGATTCCTGTTCAGACTTCTCTAGCAAAGGGAGGATGGGAGAAATCTGCACATTCTCTCCCTCCCTCCCCTTTTCCCCTTCTTCTGTCCTTTCACTTCGACAGGAAAGTTTCAACTGTGTTGAATTAACAAAAAAAAACTATGTTCTTTTGATGGAGAACTTTCCTAAAGACACTTGCAAATTGAATAGTGCATGGGGAGATTGAAAGTGCATTATTTAATATCTTAGGAATTAATTTTAAATAGACTGTATGAATATAATTAAGCAAATCAATTATTTCCCAACTTCATTGAACTAAATTTTGTGAAGGAAGTATTTAGTGTAAAACTATACACTTTTTAAAACTTTTACAGAAAGAAAAAGGTCACATGAGAATGAAGTAATTAATGCATTTTCCTCCCTTCCTTCCTACATTTTGCAAACAATTTCCTTTTTCACCTGTTATTGGTTTATATTAGTGACATCATCAGCCTCCAGAACTGTGGGAGGGGGAACAAATGTAATTATCCAATAAGAAACACTCTCAACTTAAGGATTGTTACATTCCCTGAATTCCCAGATAGCTTGGACTTTTTCCTCTGAAATCTGGTGAAAGGCGGTTAGGTTGGAATCATGGACTGGATGGATGGTCAAAGTGAATCCTGAAGTGAAAATGCTGCACTGTCATGGATTTTGTTTTTGGATAATTGCCTGAAAATAATAACATTTTAATGCACTCTAAATCATTTTGTTTAAATGCATTAGCTGACTTTGCAAACTTTTTAACGGACATAAGTAAAATGTTTTGTCAAGGTCTTATTTTTTTTGTCCAAAACATTGGTTCCCTCGTTCGAACTTTTTCCCCCAACAGAAGTGTATGTCAGTGTTTCTACATCTTTTTTAACCATTGTCAATTCAATGCCAGGCTAGAGTTGTATGTGTGCCATTCTGGGAATGTAATGAATTATCCTCATTTTAATACTGGTGTTTAAGTGTCATAGAAAAAGTTTAGGCGCTCATTGCAGCCACACCATTCCTTTAAGCGCCTTTAGGGACTTCCCATGGAGAACTCTCCCAGAGAGGGTCCGGAGGCCTTTTCCACAGGGAAAAAAAGTTTGACAGTTTGGAGAATTTTGTGAATAAGTTTCTTCTTCTTTGGACATGGTTTTACTATGAACCTCTGGGGAGCATTGCCTGCTGGCCTAAAAAAGAGCCGTTTTATCAAAGGAAAGCCTGGAGTCAACTTTTACTTACATATTCTTTTTTTTTCTCAACAGCTACACCAAGTTACTCAACAAATGCTAAAGTCATCAAACATATTTTACCAAATCATTTCCAGTCTCCAGTCATTGCTGGGTCAGAAAGCTTTAGATTTAAATTGCATGGCTGGAATGCAGTGATGCGATGCTAGCTGAGTTGTTGAGCAGCTCAACACTTTCTCGGTAACACGCTGCACTTACTTGAGCGAAGAGACAAACGGTATAAACCGTACGTAACCTCCCCTTTCTAAGTGATGTAATCAAGACCACCGCCTGCCAGTCTTCCCCCTCACTGTGTATCAGCTGTTAAAGATTACAGCCATGGAGACGAGCTCAAAGTCAGCCCAGTCAAACACTGGGACCCTTCTCCTGCTCAGAGCTGATTTTAATTCCCTCTTACGCCATTCATCTCTGTCAGAAGGATGTTGAATCATGGTTCGGAGGACGTGAGAGGCAGGAAGTCAGGGAGACCTCTGCCCCACGCTGTGGAAGGTGTTAAATTTACTCACACGCAGGCTACTGTAAAATGTCAATATGGAAGACGTATATATACTGCCATACAGAAGACAGTAAAACCCTGGGAATGGCTTTCTCTGTATGTCTCACTATGATCTCAAGTCTGTCTCACAGCATTATAAGGTAGCATGGCTTATAGGGTAGCATTTTGTCTAATTTAATTTATTTTCAAGTGCTTACCGAACCACTCGACAAAAACTAAAAGGAATTCAAAATTGGTAAAAATATGACACATTTACATTTTAAGAAGCGATCAGCTCTGTTTGATTTTGAATGAATTTTGTACTGAATGGTTTAATTTCATTCACAGGTTAGTCACCAGGTCCCCAGGTGAATCCTATGTTTTTCACACTCATGGTCTCTGAGACCACGGTTCCTGCCTCATTTACATCATAAGTTGCTGTGGATATGGAGGTCTGTTAAATGCCTTTAATATAATGTAACGTGAAGGTAAACCAGTTTCACAGAGAGTAGCCTTTAGGGGTAACCCTGCACTGTACCTCTTTTTGTTCACGTAATTTGCGCTGCAGTGTCACTGGCAGAGTCTTTGTGCATGCGATATTTTGAGCCGCGTGAGCCGGTGCAAATGGATGCATTTCCATATTGGCATTTCAGGCTTTTTAAAGCCTGTTTTAAATGTGTGTTATTTTCTTCTGAGCTGTGTATCAGCTTTCCCCAGCGGGGGAAGATGGGATGGGTAGGGGGGAAAGGGGTGGGGGGGTGTTGGGTAGAGGGAAGGGAGGATGCGAGCGGAGGGGAGGGGAGGGGCTTTGCTTCGGTGGTTCTCAATGAGTTATCGAGTGCGCTCGGAGCCCAGGGGACCCGCTAACCTCGCCCGGCAGATACCCCTGAGCGGATTCGGTGATATTTGAGATCTAAAAATTTCAACTGAAACACACTGCTCTCGTCTGCATGGCAGGACTCAGTGGACCCGGGGAGTATCGTTATTAGAAAAAAAAAAAAAAACAGGATTATGAGTTTAAAGGAATAATTTCCCTGCCAGGAGTGCCATTGGTCTTGTGAAATCCCTATGGTAACGACACAAGTCTAAAAATATGAATATACCGATGCTGCCTGTCTATTGCAACAAGTCCAGATTTCTATCATTTATTAAATAATAAATTATAATGGTTGTAATGTTATGAAATTACCCTAGTCAGTAACACCTGACTGGACAGCCATCTTCCAGGTTCAGAACTAAATTATAATATGCTAATAAACTAACTGACAGCTCCAGTGAGGATAATCACTTCAACCTGCCAATTTAGAGCCGAGCATGAGAGGCAGGGATTGAATTTTAGAGAAAGGAGAGGAGCATTTTGGGTAGAGGGTGGGGCAAAACTGTAACATACAAAAGGGGGCGGAGCATTAGATAAAGGAGGATGAACTCAGTAGAGTGAAGTACACCACATTAACACTTGTGCAGTAGAGAAATGGGTGGGGTTATGATGACTCGACCAATGGAAGAGATGAGGTGGAGCAAAATGGCAGAGGGCAGGATAGGTGAAGGACAATGCTAGCTAAAAGCAGAGAGGGAAAACCCACACCCTGAACCTGCTAGAACCCCTCCTTAGGTGTGGTTCCTCACATTGTTTTCTTCCTTTCCACCAAGGGAGCTTTTCCTCGCCTGTGTCACCCTCTAACATCCTTTGAGTGGGTGTGGGCTCGGGTCTATAGTCAAGCACAGTGTGACAGATGTCTTATGAAATGTGCTTCAGAAATTTGATCTGCAAACTGATCTGATTTTAAGGGGGGCGGTAGAGAGGAAGGAAGGGAAGCTATGATGTGGTTACATGGAGGAGGCAGAGAGGCGTAGAGCAGAGGAGTGTGTGTGTGTGTGTGTGCGTGTGTGTGTGTGTGTGGGGGGGTTCAAAAACGAGCTCACCTCAGGCATCCTGTGGCATTGCGCAGCACCTGGGAGGAGTGCAGGTGCAGCTTCCGGTCCTCCCTGTGGGGCGAGGCCTCCCAGCCCGAGTGGGGGATTATCACTGTGTTGGTCAGCACTGCCAGGGCATCCTGTATGATGGGCATCTTTAGGGCATCGCAGGAGGACAAGTTCCACAGCACGCCTGCAGGGGGAGGCAGAGAGCGTCACGCAGGAAGCTCATGATCAACACAGTGCATGACTGGCTGTGCAAGTGTGGGGGTTTGGGAAATGGAGAAGTAACCAGTAGGGTACAGGTTTGAATCCTAAATGAAGTACTGCTTCTGTATACCTGAGCATACTTTTGTTTAATTACTTAATTAAACTTAACTAATTACTTAATATTCATTCATTGATTCACATATGCAGCGGCATAAACAAGCATGTACCATACAGCATGTACAATATGCCAAAAATATAACATACAAAATATATATATATATATATATATATATATATATATATATATATATGATTATATATATATATATATATATATATATACTATGATTCTGCAATTATTGTATTACAAAAGAGCAGTGATTTTCAACAGGTGGCCCGCAGGCCAGATCCAGCTTAGTCAAGTGCTTATTCATGACCCCGAAACAAAAAAACTATACTATATTATTTTATATTATATGATAGGCCAAAGATATAGTATAATATTATTATATGCTTTGTGCCCAACTGGCCCACCACTGTATTCTTAGATGTGGCCCAGCAGCAATATTCATTCAACATCTCTGCACTAGAGCATCGTTGCTTTCCCATAACATTCATGTTGATTTAAGTAAAACAAGCTTGTCTGTAATCAAAGCTTGTCATTCAACATATGAGCAACACTAATGCAATTAAAATGTCCCTGGAAACCATCATTGTCACATTTGATTAGAAAAAACATTTTAAAAATGACACAGATTCCTGCACAAGATAAATTGCAAATCAAGCATCCACTAACATCTGTCATTGAGCATTGTTTTAAAAAATTCACATAAGACTAAGTACTCTAGTAACTAAACAGTTATAACAGCTTAATAAGGAGATACACGTTTACTAAAAGGGGCATTATGTGTTTATCAGAAGCGTTTCCATTTTCAGAACCATTTGGGACAAATTTCAGATAAAGATCCAAACATCAGTTTGGTACATCACAACGCCTGTCAGCTGAACACAGCAGGTGTCAGCAAGGACAGCTGTGATAGGCTGAATCGCTGAGAGGAAAGCGATTGGCCTGGGGGAAGCTCTGATAACGAGTAATAGCTTTGAGTCACACAGAAGGAGAGTCAGAGACATATATCAAGCTGGAGGTGTCAGCTCTGTGCGCAAACACAATTCCACGGGACATGGTCACAGGCCCAGTAGCCAATTGGCATGTGTTCTAGATGTCAACCAGCAATGACAAAGTCAACAAAGTGATTTTCCCTCAGGCAAGGAGAAAAAAAATAGATCCATCACTTGGTCAAATTCACAACACCGAAGGAAATGCCTGTATTTGCCTAACCTTTTGTGTTTGATTAGCTCTGAGATGACAGAGAGAGGCACTCAAATCTCAGAAAACACAAACAAACATGGGGTGCACATCAATGGAAATGTAGAAAGAAAATATGGGAAATCTTGGTACTTTTAAGCATGTTGCACACTGGCAAAATAGTCCAATCAGCGTAATTTTCATCTATAAATTTCAAATAAAGCTTGAATCTAATTTCAGATTTGGGAAAGCTTACCAAAGAAATACAAGAACCAAAGTCTCTGAATTGCACAGCTTCATAGCTGTATAAAAGATATAATATACCTTGCCTTGGCTGGCCCTACCTGACTGAAAGAAACACCATGCTGAGTTTTAAGAGAAGAGAAAAGGTTTGCATTTGAGATGGATGGTGAATCAGGACAACTTATTTCTGCAACAGAAAGCAGTTTTTGTTCATTTCCTAAATGTACTGAATTCTTATATTGTACCAGCACTGATCTAAAATCCTTTTCCTCATTGAATGTCAAAAAAAAAAAAAACTTTTCAGGAAATGGAAAAAAAATATTTTGTTATGACATTAAATTATTACATTTTCATTCACATGGTGTTTCAAATAGAATACATTTGTCACCGAGCCATTAGACACGGACTACACACACTTACTAGTCCAAGCTTTCTGATTTATGTATCAAACTCAAAAATAACAATAAAGAGATGCAGAGAAAGCTTTATTACAATGCTGACGCTACGAAAATCTGTACTAAGGTCGGTATCACCTAATAAGATTTCCATAGAATGAAAGAGCACTTTTATAATACTGTTAACCTCTTTGTATTTATGCCAGTGATATCTCCAGCATGGCACTCAAACAGTGTGCAATTCCATCTCATCCATACTCACACTGAATTAAGCCGCTTGAGTGATGTTTAAGTTTTTAAGCAGCGGGAGAGACTTTAGACTCCCTCCAAATAATATGTTTTCCCCTGCTGATCAATCAAACAAGGGATGAAGTGCTTTATTATCTGTAGAGCTCATTGATTGCTTGCTATCGTTACCTGGTGACTTCTGAAAATAGCTGTCACTCTGAAGGCAGTGTCACCTCTGGTGTGAACATTATATTTAGCACATACGCTTATCTGGAGTGATTTGTAAAATAACTTACATCAGCAGTGCCCCTCCTCGGAACTGAACCTGCAACCTCTGAATAGCATGCACAATTCTCTGGCCATTGCATTACAGCTATGGGGTCTACGATGGCCGCCATAAATGGCTGGACCTTGTGAGATGCACTCAGGTGGTGAAGCAGATGGGACGCTGTATGGATCAGGTACTCCAGAGCCTCAGGGTTTGCCAGTCCTTTGCTGTTTTGCAGCACTTAATTTATGAATTCAAGCATTTGATTGCACAGCTAAAGCACCCCAGTTGCTTTCTTGGGGCCAAAAGTGGAAATTGATTTGAAGCTGGAGTATGAAAAACAGAAAACAGCACAATCTGGGGTTCCATATGTACTAAATTCATTTGATTCAAATTATTCTGTATGCTATGATCTTTATTATCATTGTACCATGAATTTGGGCCATCAAAATTGAGATCCTTTGTTACTTGTAAATACCCCAGCTTGTCAATAGTGAAGCCCTGCACTGCTGCTCTGATGTGGCCACTCTTTTCATCTGTCCAGTTCGACACAGGAAGGACAGGCTGACGGACTCTGGCCATGTGTCCTTTCCCCCCCAGAGACTGGACGCAATCCTTTAACAGGAAACTACTGCCACTAACGAACTGCAACAAATATTTCACCCGTCACACTTCAGATGGACAGCATCATATTTACACAGCAGAGAGGACGGGAAAGGATACCGGCTCTGAGGATCTCTGGGGGGGCCGCCTGGTGAATTACCCACAATGCAACAGCGTGGCACACCAATGATAGATGACCACTGTAATGCCTGCAAGATGGGGGTTGGATTGACAGGCCGTGGAACCCCAGGGCACCGCCCCAGCCCTCCACGATGACAGACGTTAAGTTGGGATGGATATACGGATGTCCTTCATGACAATGGCCCAGAGATAGGGACCGCATCTTACATAAAGAAAAGCTTCGATGCGCCCCGTGCAGAAATAAAATACATGAAGATACCCCTTCATTTTCAGAGGATGCGACTCCAGTTATGCTGGAAATCTACAGCCAACAGCATTTGTAGATTCATATTAACACAAAATGGTTGTATAAACTTTTTATCCTATATTTGCAATATGTGTGTCAATATCAGCATCATTCTGACAGTAAAAAATAAATAGGAAGGAATGGAGATAAAATGTTCTCTATTTGATCATCCATGGATAAAAGAGATAAACACAGAGCTGAAAAACTCTCCTGGGGGCTTTCACATCCTGCAGTATACGAGGTGTGGTTATTAAATAATGAGACTGGGCTTATGTAAGTCCAATCACCGCTCGCATCTTCACTTCGATGTTCAATGTCACCAAAAATGTCAAATTTTAGATTTTTGAACTAACAAACACGTCAGGAAAAACATGTCAGAATGCACACCATGTGGTTTGTGCATGCGTGTGTTGTGGTTCGACTTACATAAGCCCAGTCTCGTTATTTAATAGCTGCACCTCGTACATAACCAATGCGAAAAGGCACTGTTTGTGATGTAAGCAGCAATAAAACTCAGCAGTGGACAGAGGTAAAGGAGCTCCGCTATAGACAGACAAACCCAGGCCGTAGGGTCCAATATGGTGCAGCTCTGCATGTGGATGCCAATGGACCAGATGAATAGTAACTACCACACCAGGCTCTGGCCCTCAATCTGTGTTCCCATTCAGGAGTCATGAAGGCTCATATTTACAGTGTAGTTTTAATAGCTTTATTTTGCAAGGGGCTCGGTATCTCCAAAGGTCATACCCTTTACACTGCCATTCTGCAATTGAAAATAATAAATCACTACTAATGGTCTTTCAGGGGGGTTGTTTTCCTTGTTCAGTGACCAATGCCAGGATATACTGGTCTCTGATCAGTTGATAAACACCATATCAGGTGTCCTTGTTCCATGTGGTGGTGTATAATTGTAAAAATCATACAAAAGTGCAAGGAGAAAGTGATGTCCACTGTAGTGGCTCTGAATGGGTTAAAAACAAACAAAACAATCCCATATATCACCACTGTTATTTAAAAAAAGCTCTATTATTATATTGCATGCATTTTTATTTTTGAGCTTCATGTGTGAATAGAAGACTTGCATCATTGTTCTGTCAATGATTCATGACACTGTGACTAATAGGGTTTATTTAAAAAAAAACATGTGACTAAAACTTGTCTAATGCAATATAATGCAATAATAAAAGCGGATTTTCACATTTACAGAAAAACGAGTCTTTCTTGAGGTTTGTTTGCATTGGGTTAAACCTATGCTAGAGTCGTTATGACTTAAATACTTTGATCACAAGAGGGTATCACAGAGTTACTACAATGACAGAAATGTGGAACAGGTGGCAGTGCCCTTAAATGTATATATCTATAAAGCCAGGCCAGCAATGTTCAGTGTCAATCATCATTAAATAAATCCAAACATGTTGCTACACTATACATATAAAAACCAACAGAATTTTCAGCCCTGTGTGACTACGCCCTACCAAACACTTTCTCCTGATCTCAGTCCGTCAAGCCGTTGAGCTTGCTTGTCCTTGCTTGGATATTCACGTCCTTATTTCCTTGTTTATAATTTATGATTTAATTGGCTGCTACTCCCGCTGCCTTCCGCGCCCATCTCTCCATTTACGATCTTGCGTCGCCATGAGCCTCCTCGTGTTGTAAGTTTATTTCCGCCGGTGATTCATGGGGAGCGTTGAGCGCTGCTGGGTGGCGTGGCTCACCTGGGCGATGGCGGCACGCTGCTGCATCTCGAGATGCCCACTCCCCCACCCCACCCCCACTTGATTTTCTCACAGGAGTGTGTCTGTTTTTCTTTCTGTTTTTTTCTGGAGATGAAGGAGGTTAATTGCTTTGGCCCGACACCAGGCAGGGTTCGTCATGCCGCTGAGTGCGATCAACATTAAGAGAGGCCGCCGTGGGAGCCCCGCTGGGGTGAACTGAAATGAACTCCGCGGGAGTGGCAGGAAGTGGGAAGGCGGGGCCGGTTTAAAAGTTCCCAAGGTGACGGCGAGAGCAAGGAGGGCTGGACAACCCTGAAAACACACAGGCCTGCCTTCCCAAACAGACCCCGTTTTCGACATAAAATAACCAGAGTCAGGTGGAAATAAACCAGAGCATAAACACACCATGCTGCTGAAGCTTTGGGCTTTTAATGGGTGCAGTAATAAAGGCCAAAGAATGTGTGTAGCATGATATCTTATACCATGCCTTTACTTATGTGCTTTAGTTGGGATCCCTGGTTTCTGTGAACATGTGTGCATGTGTGTGTGTGCGCGCGCGCGTGTGTGTGTGTGTGTGTGTGTATGAGTGAAGATCAGCCAAATGCTACAGAGCATCAGTATATAAATTACATCAGTATCTTTCCTGTCCATCCAAAGTCCCTCTGATCCCCACAAAAATGTTATTGGGGTGACACCATAGCATGGGTTACTGCCATCTCATTATCACAAGTACAACACTAATTATCAGCCCTCTATATTATTGTGTTCACAGTACAATTACCATGCACCTTTTTCAAAATATCAATTTTGTTTCCTTAATACACTCATGGATTAGCACAGGAACCAGTGGCAATGAAAAGAAGATATGTATTTTGTACTGTGTTCTTCTACATTACCCATACTTCACCAGCATATCATTTTAAATTAAAAGAGAACATGGGCTCTGTATTGTATTCTTATGCATGACCTTGGCAGACATTTGTTTTAACATGAGTCTGATTCAGCCGCTGTAAATGTAGTTTTTAGGATGAAACATTCCGATACAGCTTTCACTGAAGTGGGTTTCTGACATGAATAAAGTCAAGAGCCCTGAGAACCATCAAATCCCAGGAAATAAAGCACCCTGTCAAGGACAGTGGGCCTCATCTCCGAAACAAAGGCAGTTAGCCTTATAAAACCTTCATCAGCGTGACCGCAAAGCTCTTCATTTTCTAAAACCAGGAGAAAAAACAAAAGTGGAAAGTATGTTGCGCTGTGTTCATGTGAATGCGGGAACTGCAGGTATGTCACCTCTATTCAACATGCTGAGTTCTGCTCTTTGGTGTTGCTAAATCGAAAAAAATAAATTTACAAAAAAAAAAAAAAAAAAAAAAACAGCAGAGAGAGCCACCATTTTGGCCTGTCTCCTTGAAAACCCTGAAGGCCGTTGCCATGTGTGTTGCCGTAGGAAACAGTCAAAGCCCTTTTTTTTTGGGGGGTTGGAATATTCTGTGGTTCACCAGCATATTCTATAAACACCCATTGTTTTTCATGGAAGACAGCGCTCCATGGAGACTGCATGACCTATGGAGATGGGATTTGGTCTGAACTGTCTTGTCACGCGTGGGTGAAAAAAGGGCAGCGCTGACGGGGAGCTCGCCTCTCTCTCGCAGCGGAGCTGGTGCAGCACGTTGTCTGCGTGTCCAGGAGCGGCCATGGCCGCCACATGGAGCCATTTTAGCATTGCTCCAAATTCATTTGTTGTTACGGCCACGTTTTTAGCCATGGAGCAACGGGTTTTTTACAGATTAATGGTGAGACATTTGAATCCAGATTCATGAGTGATTCATTGCTCAATACTACTATGGGGCACTATTACAACAACATTGAATGATCATAATACAAAATCATATGCAATGAAAAATAATCACTGCTGATTAATGAACAGAAATGTAATCTTAAAATACCATAATAATCAAAAATAGTAATGAATAAAAAGGCAAAAAAAACCTGTGGACTCCCACCTCTTTATATCAGTTAGATCTGTCACTTTCAGATGAATATGAGCTACTCAAAACCCTCGCTTCCTGTTTTCTGTCACCAAGCAGAAGATAATCCCACACATCCTAATTGCTTCTATTTTACCAGTTAGTTCAGGAAGAAGAAACCTCAAGCAGACAGCATGTTACTGCGACTGACTCTGCTGTCTGGAAATATTCGGGGGAGTTTGGACGGCTCGGTAAACCAAATTAGTTCAGCGCATTCTCTCTGCCAGTGAGACGATCGGCAGAGATTGGTTTCTGGCAGGTGTGTTTTGCCAGACGGCTGTGTCTGGCCGCGCAGACGAAGCTGAATCATCCCCTACAGTGTGGTGCAGGAGTGAAAACACTCTGCCTAGTTAACAAGAGGATTCTTTGCGGCTTCGTATCATTTGCCTGTTTACTGTACACCTGTAGCGCAAGGCAAAGCAGGAAAATGTATTGGTATTCACAAGGTGCAAGGACCCCCCCATAAAACCAAATACAGCCCGTCTCTTGATTTTAAACGAGATCTGTCCCTAAGTCTGTCTTTGATTTGAATTTGTAAAAATCTGAATATGTAAGTCTGAACAGGTACATACGGTCTGTATTTAGCGTCAGTTCGTCAACATTTCCGAATACACAAAAATGTTGTCGGACGAGCGTCACAAAGTAGTGCGTGTGGTCATTATTACGAACCATTGTATTTAACTTGAATATTTAATATAATAGGATTTATGGCAGTCCGTTTGCAAGTATGAGTTGTCTGTAAGTCGGACGTCTGCCTTGTAAAAAATTTTAACATAAAGATGTTGGTATTCGGCCCATATACCCATGCAATTACAGCTCATGCCGCCAACTGATTCACCCCGCTCTCTGCAACAATTTTTAAAACACCCTCACCCCCCCACCCCACAAATTTAATACCCAGGACCCCATCAGCGTCAGTGGCCATTCCATTACTTTAATAACACCATTGCAATAAGCAAAAAACTCACTTGCTCTAAAGCCGCTATTGATTTTTTACTCCCTCCATGTCAAAATCCATAAGCATATTGTCAACGGCCATAAAATTCATTATATTGCTTGATGGCATTAGCGGCTATTGATTTTTATGTGACGTCATTTTGCCGTTCATAGTGACTTCGGTTAGTTACCGAGGTTACCAAGGGTGTAATAGCAGTGGCCTCTTCGGTAAGAGAAATAGCAGCTGTCTAGTTTACAATTACCAAAAACTGCCATCCCACCACTCCCTACACAACGATGCACAAGCTACAACAAACTGAACAACTGCAAAAAAGACCATGTTCACTTCCAGTTACAATGTTGATTAATTTAATTAAAAACTTGATCTAATGTAAAATATAATATTAAACAAATGTGACTTCATGACCATTATCTTACAGCCTGCTTGATAGATGGAATCATAATATTTCCTGCATTTACATTTCATTTCAAACTATTTATTTGAAACAAATTCAATCTCCACCTGCCAGAGAAAAATCCAACAATGACACAAAGTTGAAGCATACCATTGTAGCATACAGCTGATCCCATTGTAGTACATACTGCATACTACATATTAATTGCATACATTGAGCATGTAGTAGCACAGTCGTTACACGTTAATTACATGTAGTAAGTGTGGGTGGCTGCGTCTTACCTGTGAGGAGCTCGCGGATCTCCACATCCGTGGTCTTGCGGAGCAGGCGTACCAGCGCGGGGATGCCGCCGCAGTTTTTCAGGGCGATCTTGTTGTCGTCGTTGGCCTTGCCGTACACCAGGTTCCGCAGGGCTCCACAGGCGCTTCGGTGCACCTCCGCCATGCGGTGGTCCAGCAGGTCCACCAGCAGCTGGATACCCCCCTGCCTCCGGATCTGTCATGTACAGCACATTCATGTAAATATTCATATATACCTACCCATATATATATATATATTATTCATACACTCCCACCCACACACACACAGCACCTACTGTATACACATACAAATATATACACATGAACACACACACAAACACAGAGCAGAGAAAGGGGTGATGCATCAACGCAAAGCCTCACTTTTTTTTTTTTTATTGTCATGGACGTAAGTGCATAGGATACATCCAACGACGTGCATAACCTGTTGCATCTCGACCTTTCATTTAAGACAAAGCTTGTGGGAGCTCTGAATTTAATGATGTTCTCCTGAAATTAATGATGTTGCCATGGTGGCATGAAGTCCGTTTTTCCAAATTGAAAGGAACGAAAACATTGCGGTTAACCCCTAGATTTAAAAAAAAAAACTGAATAAGAAGAGTTAAATGTGGAAATAAATGTCTCATTTCATCTCTTTCAACTGATTGATTTATTCATTGTTGTTTTTGTACTTCATTTGTGCCTAGAAGGTATAAATAAGGAACGCTTCAGAGTAAAATCAATTCTGATAAAGTATGTTTAGTCCCTATTAGATCCTGCATTAACTCTGTTAAGAGTTAAATGAACTCTGTCCAGGGTGATTTAGGACAAAGTATTTTCCTGAAGAATGAGAACAGACAGTGCCTAAGGTCGGCCCATCACCGGTACTTTGATTAAGAATCGCACAGGAATCTTTCAAAATACTTTGTTTAAGATTGGCCAGCCTCACAGAGGTTTGATGAGGGGTAATCTGGGCTAACTCGCTCATTTGGTCTCATCACAATAGCGCCCCCCACCCCCGTCATGCTTGGGTGCCTGTGGAGGCACAAACTGACTGTACGCTGACTACGTCTTCCTCCGACGTCGTAGGTAGTGTGCAGTTAGCAGTGCGGCCGCAGCGTGAAAAGAAGCGAGAGCGTCACGTGAATCGGAGGAGTCACAAACTTGACTTCTCCTCCCACAGCTGTCAGGGCGGGTGGTCAACCAGTTCGGTTGAACATTTGGGTTGGGAAAAAAGGGGAAAAATCGGGGTACAAATTTAAAAAAATAAATAAAATACTTTGTTTAGCCACCAGGAACGTGTCACAAAGAAGAATGAAAGTGATGAAGTACCGAAAGCCACCAAACAATGACACAACAGCTGGAAAAAAATGATTCATTTAATCGGGCAAGGGTCAAAGCAAACAGCCAGTTCAATCTGCAAACCAATCCCTGACAAACTAACATAATAAACAGCACTTCACAATATTCAACAGTATTTGACACTTCAAGTAAAAAGTCTTACCGTCAGAACTGGCCTGGAGAGAATCCTAATTTTCCCTTAAACATTACATTTTTTGAAATTCAGTTTCTTTATTCAAACATAGCTTTTCAATATGATATAATGTTGAGTGTTGCTGACTCAGAATTCTGACGAAAGATCAAACCTCTCCTAAATCACACCACTTCAATTCTATTACAAGGTTGGCACTCAGCATTTTAATGTGTACCTCTTTTCCTGTTTTTAGTTTTCAAACTTGAGCTCAAGGACAATTTAGGAATTGCAGGGAAGTTTAGGTGCTCTCTACCGCCCTCTCCTGGCTGGCTGGATGTCTGCAGATTTGTAAACAGATCTTAAGTTGACTTCATGCGCCTAAAATGGCATACTCAGTATGTGGTTGGTATTAAAAATAGGCAAACTTGTTGCCAGAAACAGTCCTGTTTGCGGCCACTTCTGCCTGAATCTGTGGCACAAGGTTGCTGAAAAATTAGCGATAAAAAACAGAAGAGCAGGAGCTCTGTAGGTGAAAATATGAGCCCGGGCAGAGTCAGCAGGTGACCAGACGTCTAATTGCTGCACCAGGAGCCAACAGCAGAGACTGACTGGTTGTGCTCACAACAAGCCAGAACCAATCAGCTCGGCTGCAGTCCCTCTGCTCCAATTAACACGCACTTACAGGGCAATGACGGCCAATGGCGCGCTGGCGGGAGAGCCCGTCCTGCAGATTGCCTGCTTTATTCGGCGGAACGTGGCTTTAACGATGCCCAGATAATGGGTAATGAACAGAATCCTGTTATTACTGCAGAAACGGGATTTCACAAGAGAGAGGGAGAGAGAAAAAAAGTGATATAATTTCTACATTTGTAGTGTCACCACCAAAACGATATTTCCTTTGAGGGGGTAAGACAAAGGCTAGAGCAAATGGAGGCAAAACAATGCTCGATTTTCCTGCTCTCCACACTCCAGGACAAACATCAGGCATCAGCTGGCCGCACTGCCTGCTGCTACAGAAACATTGTGTTCCTTGGGGTGTCCAAACCCTCTTTTTGATTTCCTGTCTTCTAGGCAAAGGCTATAAAACTGTCAAAACAATTTGCTGTCCTAATCCTTCAGCCACACACACACACACACACACACACACACACATGTTCAGCAGCTTGCTGTTCTGTCAGATATCCCTCAGTGTCACGCTCAAATTGCCCTCCGTCCACAAGACCAGGGCAGAGGGGAGTTCACTGGTCCAGCGACTGTCGTGTGGAGCCTCGTTTCAAAAGACTAGAGCAAATGCAAGCTGAGCAAACATGTTTTGTTCTCCTTTAGTCGGAATACAGCCTGAATTCAATCAGCATTCATCCTTGACATGGACTCACATATAAAAGCAAGTGTTCTTCTTCTTCCTTGGAATCAAAAACTTGCATTTAACTGCAGGTAAAAGTACAGATTTTTAAAGTTTAAGGTTAAATGCTGAATGGATACAGGAATAAACCTGTACGGCACATTGGAATGCATATGTCACAAGCTGGGGACTGTCCATATGCTCCAGCCAATCAGAACTCTACGCCTCAATAAAGTGAAGGTTTTTAACCAGTCCAACAAGCGCGCTGCCATGACATTCCGAAAGCCGCGATCCAAACATAACATCCGAACACTGAAGAATCTGATTTGAGCTTCATTTTCCTCTTGATTGTATGTGATACAACATGTTCGCCAGTTGCAAGAGAGAGAGGTAGAAAGAAAGACAGAGAGGCTAACGGAAAAAAATAGTCTTCATGGGTAAAATGCGGTGGGGGTTTTCGAGCCTGAATTCGATGATGACATTATCGCACACGCGCAGCGCATTAAGCTAGGGTTGAGGGTTCCGTGCCGTCACCGAGAGACGTGGGATATCGCGCAAACGCATCAGACAATTTCAAGAGCTCATGAGTCCAGATGAGTAATGAACACCGTGTTTCTCAGCCCCGGATGCACCAAGAAAAAAAAAAAAAGCAAAAAAAAAAGCAATTAACTCTTTAAATGTCACCGCATTGTAATCTATCTCGCATCACTGAACAATTCCCAACAGAATTGGATTTGTAGATTCAATTTGGGGTGGTGGGAAATTCATAACCCCTTTATGTGGTGCTGGGCGGACAATGCCGGGCCGGTGGAGGCGAGACGTAACGTAAGCCTCGTCTGACTCGCGGGGTCGTGGTTTATTCTCGTTTCCGTGGCATTACACCCCGCCCCATGGGTCGGATTTAAGCCTTACACGGAGCAATAGCCCACAAACCACGTTTAAATACTGGGTGTGAGGCAGCGCGAGCTACTGATCAAAGCCTATAGCAGAGGTGGCCGAACCAAGTCCCAGAGAGCTACTCAACCACTTTCCTGATCAATTCAACAGCTGATTACACAATTCACTAACTCCACTGGGCTTCCTTTGTCTAAGCTAGTAGCTGTTTTTCCTTTTTCGAAATAAAAACAGGGTCTCTTTGGGAACAGGGTTAGTTCCTCCTGGTCTACAGTATGACATATTAAAATGATAGCAGTTCGAATCGATCGTCACTTTAACAGTATGAGTACATTTATATTTTAAAATAATCTGTTAAAATAATCAGTGTCGGCTACAATAATTGATTTTTAAAATGCAATTGTATAATTAATAGTTTTTCCCTGTTCTGTTAAAATAAAACACCCTTTTTTGGGAATGAATTTAAGCTGTTAATTAATAGATTAGGCCAGACACTCTAACCTCAAAGCTACTGAATCAGTGAAGACTACAGACACATACTGGAATTTTGCAGATGCACACACCCATACAGAGCCAGCAAGACTTGGATCAGTTGCAGCAGATGCACTATATTATATTGTATTACGTTATATTAACTAAGCAGAGGCTCTTATCCAAAGTGACTTACTACGCATAAGTGCTTCCAATAGGTTTACCTAAAGCAGCAGCAACTGCAGAGGAGTAAAATGAGCACTCTCCGTGCTGGCAACCGTACAGTTAGAGATACTAGAATACAGCATACTGCTGGAGTAATCCACTGTCTGGCCAACTGCAGTCAGCAGCTCTGTTACCGTATCCAATAAAAGCTAGGAGTGGTTGATGCACAAGGAAAAAAGGAGACCAGAGATGGTTATTTTTTGCTTTTTGGCAAACAGGCTACGGAGCCCGGCTAGGCTTGTTGTTTACCTAATATCTGCAGAGTATCCAGTAATGTATGAAGCCTGGACTTTAAAAGCACTCCAAGGATCTCTGTCTCCACTATGTGAAATAATGGTCATAAAGTCGCACTCCACAGCTAAGTGCAAGCGATGATATGCACTTATTCTGGGTATCCTGTGACAGAGAAAAGAAGTGATAAACGCGGGCATGACTTCGGAGGATGATGTCGAACAGCATGATTCCGGTTTCTTCGCAAACGGGGAAGCCGATGATGACTTTTAACTCAAATCTGCACCGATTTGCACATGGTGTGGGGGGGGGGGGGGGGGGTGTAGGGGGTTGGGGGTGGAAGGAATTAATATATATCAGAAGCGGTGATATCGTTTCTCTATCACGCCCGTGGCCGCATCACTCCGGAGTGGTTAGTAGCCCCACGCTCCGGCTCTGGCTCCGGCTCCAGCGCGATACTTTGTGAAGATTAATCAGCCCCGCGGCCCGGTTGAGAATGATGATGGCTGAGGCGGTGGCGCGCTTCAGACAGGCCTCCCCACGAGAGGTGACACCGACTGAATCATGAGTTCACACTCTAATCCTGTCAGAGTAAAATATGGGGAGAAATCCAAAATGTGACACCAAAGTAATATCGCTTTGATATTCGGAGCGAGGGTTGTTAGCATGCTATGGTTACTGAATAGAACACTGTGTGTATGTGTGTGAGCGCGTCTGTGTGTGAGTGTGGGCGTGTGTGTGTGTGTGTGCATGAGCAGGTTTAAGTGAGTGGATGTGTATGAGGGTGCATGCCTGTGTGTGTGTGTGTGTGTGTGTGAGTATGCGCGTAAGCAGGTGTCAGAGTTTAAATGTGGATGTATGGGAGGGTGTGCCTCTGTGTGTGTCTGTGTGTGTTCGTGTTGAGTTTCAAGCGCTTTAAATTAGTAAATACAGCACATAAGAGAATATTATCATTTGGGACAGGAGTGAATCACAGAATTTCTCTCTCTGCTGTTTTTCCTTCCAGTTTTGGAAAGCCCAATTATTTTCACAGGCCTGTCACACCACTTCAATGTCTTGCATCAGTTCAGACATGGTCGGTTGCTCTGAAGCTTTCTGCAAAACTCCGCCTGTTTTGCTTTGCATTTTGCATTCCTCCAGCTGCGCTGTGGATTTATTGTGGTGGAGAACTACCTGTATGCGCAGCTGGGGCACATTGAGATGTGTTTGAGTTGAGGGCCATCCCGCTGTTTCCAGCATGACATCACAGCCAGGGGTGAAGTTGTGGCTTGGCAGTGACACTCTCATACATGTCAGTAGCACTCATACATGCTCGCCCCCAAAGGTTGTGTGTTCAGTCCCTACTCTGACCTGCTCTAGTTTTGTTCTCCTTTTCAAAAACTAAAAAAAATAAATAAATATGAATATGATTGCATCATCCTCTTTTTTTTTTTTTTTAAATCCACAGCCAAGACTAAGCCCCACTCTGCTGCCCACATTTGACACTACCAAGGACAGAACACAGGCACACACTGAAGCACAGCATTTTTGGTGGGGAGTCCCACCAAGCTGTGCTTCAGTAATATCCTGCCACTGCAGTGTATTTTTGAAAGTGGTGCTTTAGGTATGGGGGACATGCCCTCCACGGTCAGTACTGGCACAATAGATTCCATACCAGGCTGTGTAGGGTATTTGCACACCATGGCACACTGCCTTTTTTTTAAAGATTTTTTTTGGGGATTTTTCCACTTTATTTGACAGTTACAGTAGAGAGGTAGATAGGAAATGCAGGAGAGAGAGTGGTTAGAGGACATGCAGTATGCTGGATTCGAACCTGTGCTGCTGCTCTAAGGCTGAGCTACTGGGGCGCGCCATGGCACACTGTCTTAGCATGGTGAGCCTTTTGTTAAAAAGACACATTTTTTCAAAATGACTGATCGTTGTTGTTTTTTTCCATTATTTTCTTCACTGAATTTCTCATTTCATCTTTAATTTTTGCCCTTGTTTTTCTTTGGTTTTTAAACTTCTTTCACCAACCTTCTAACATTGGAATTTGAAGATGACACAAATATATAAAAACTAACTTTGAAAGAAAATATTTTCAGTGATACATGCAAATTAAACAAGAAACTACAATGAAATGGCAGTAAACTATTCTTTTATTTATCGAGTTTTTCTTTTTGTAAGGCAAAGGTGCCATCTGTCTGTGTAGCCTGCCTGGATGCTTCCGCTTGCACTAATTTCACAAACCTCTCCGAAAATCAGAGTAAAGCGCACTTTCGTCTGCAACTTTGTTTTCATGAAAAAGCACAGTAAATCATCTTGGCTGGACTGAAGCAGCAGACCGTACAAGCTATTAATTCATTTGTTCATGGTTCTGATTCTAACCATGGGCCAGATTCAAGCAAACGCACATTCAGACAGGCTCCAGGTTATGAAAGTCCGACAACTCATACTTGCGAATGGGCTGCCATAAAGCCTATTTTATAAAATATTCAAGTTAATTAAAATGGTTTGTAATAACGCACACGCTACTTTGTTACGCTCATGAAAACATTCATGCAATTCAGTCAGGTTTTAGTTTCAGGACATGTGCTTTTCTATTTTGTTATGAAAAGACAACATTCCAAATTAACTGAAAGCTACTCTTGATTGAATTGCATACGGCCATAAAGAGACTAAATGTGTTTAATCGAATCCAGCTGAACTATGTCTGTAATGCAGAAAAAGAAAGGATCTGAGTTTTGTAGTGACAGCGTATGCTGTGTTGCCATTTTGTGAGCTCAGTGCTGTACTGTGACTCCGAACAGAGTCAAGGCCCACAGTACCTAAGAGTTCTGACCTAGGATCAGTTTAGGCTTTTAGCTCATAACGGATAAAGTTACAACATGGACACGGGAAACCCGATCCTGGATCCTAGGTAAGCACTCCTGCTCTGAGACACATTATGAATAAAGACCCTGATCTAAGATCAGTTTAGCTCATCATAGATAATACGGCTAAGGCTATAATACGGACAAGGGGGAACCTGATCCTGGATCAGTGTCTGACTTTGAGAACAGGTACCCAAGTTCAGTGTGCTATGTAAAGCAATGTAGACCCATGGCCAACACAGTCAACATAGACCAACGATGGGCAATGATGTTGAACTCCATTACCCATAAGCCCAAAGGGCAATAATGCTGAACTCTATTACCCATAAGCCCAAACTCATAAACATTTAAGCTGAGTCTTGCATTCTACCTAATTTACTAAATTAGCAATAATGTGAACAATAATGTTTCTGCACAATGATATTCTCTGTAATATCCACTGGTAATATTCCTTTGTGTGCCTTTTTATTTGATCATACTTAAATGCCAAATATTGTTTCTTCAGTTTCTTGGCTTAATTTCCAGATTTTTGTTTTTTGTATTTCCAAATAAGATTTTTCATTATGTTAACATCCACGGCCTTGCCAAACAAAGTAAGCCTAAGGGGGATGGAGTTTTTATTGGTTCGGTGTGTCTCTGGTGCCTTTTCCACGTTTTTTTCTTTTTTTTTCCACATTAATTATGGCCGCGCAATTGGTAATAATTATGAATACTCCAGGAAACTTATATTCACTGATTACTCCTGGGACTACATCAATTCGAAAATATCTTCATGTATTCCGGTGAACGGAAATTTTTTTGTCAGTGCAAAGTACTGAGGTAATCATGACTTCATCCATCCATAATTTCATATAATAAAACACACTTAGATTCTTATCTGATTAAATCCAATAACTTGTAAAGTAATCTGTAAGCTCCTACATAAAATACTAAGCAAACTCAAACTATTGAATTAAAATATATACAAATTATATAAAAATCACATGATTTTCACAGCTAAGGCAATGGCTGGTGGCAGAATTGATAAGGTTCAATTCTTCAATTCAATATTTAACATCGGCCACTGAAAAAGCCTGAATAAACAGTTTCAGAATAGCCCCTAGGGAAATTCTCTCCCAACATTATCAGTAATTTAGCCAGTTTCAATGTTGTGTGCACTGCACACATCTTCTGATGAATATCAGGGCCAAAATTTATGAAGTGTCTCAGAGTAAGTGAGTGCAAAACAAGAATCAGGTTTCTCAGGTTATCCATTACATCTAAAAAAGATAAAACTGACCTCAGATCAGCTCTTCAACTCTGATAAGCTTTATGAATACAGGCCTATATCTTTATCCATCTTTATCCAATAGCCCCCACTTATAAATGCTAGTATGTCCAACAATGATCCTTCCCTGGGTTTTATTTTGTAACAGAAAAAATCCTTTAAACTTGGATTCCCTCAATGTCAGTTCAGCGATCATGAGTGGGCTTTTTGTAGTGAACCAATCATACCACATCGCTATGGACCGCAATGACATGATTGGTCCACAGGAGCTGAGAGATCAACATCACATTAGTAGCTCTGCTAATAAACACCATGTGCTAAAAAAAAGGTATATTGACTCATCACGGTATATCCTAATTCACGTTAAATCGGGGTTTCGCTGTAATTTAATATTTTAATCCCAACTCAGAGTTGCGTACCTCAGACTTGATCTTGTTGTCTCCGAAGCACAGGTGCTGAAGGTAGGCCGCTGCGTTGGACTGCACCGAGGGGAACTGGTGCTGCAGCATCTGTATGACCTCAGGAAGCTCCGGATCCCGCCATCCGAACTCCCTGCGCAGGTGGAGAGAGAGCGAGAGGGTCACGTTCAATCTAACCGCAAAGAGCCCAGAAGTACGACCAAAAAGAACCCATTTCGTACATTCCTGTTTGTTTCGTTTCCATGTTTTATTCATTTTTTAATCAACACCAAAATGATCACACAGGAAACAAAAGTAGTTTGAACGAACACAAGTTTTACACACATTCAGAAAATTTTAAGTTTGAAAGTTTTGCGGTCACTGTGATGGAGGGAAAATGTTGAGTTTACACATGCATTTGGCTGTCGATCATTCAGGGTCTCCTCCAGAATTTACAGTTTATTACATAATATTCATTAATCCATCCATTTATTAATGCATTCATTCATTGGGAATAGCTTCTGAAAGAATTCAGATAAAGCAAGGTTTGCTCAAGGTTAAAACTTGCAGTGCCTCACTTGGGAATCAAACCTGCAAGCCCTGACCTAGAAGTGTGATTCCCCAGTCATTATGTTACACTGCCACTCTGCCTGCCCGGAGTTAAGGAAGAAAGCAATGAAGGGACGGGCACCTGTTTAAATTCATTAAGTCAAAGATGAAGACGTAGTGGCTGACACGGTCACCGTAGATGGGGTCCAGGGAGTGTCTGGCATTTGTTTGTTCAGCGTGCTCTTTCATCATTCCGACAAAACCAAAAAAAAAAAAAACACCCAACTCTGAGCTGTGCAGACCGGCCTTGTCTATTTCTGTCCCACGCCTCTTTCTCCTTACGGCTGACAGCATGCATTTTTAAACAGCGTGTTTGAAAGATGAAAAGATGAAGGATGTTTTTCTCTATCTCTCCCTCTCTTTTCCATTCTTCCATATATCATTAGTGAGGAGAAAATGAGTTTATTTCAATGCATAAATTATGATTAGGAACTCATTAGCGGCAAACATGTTTTCGCAAGCTGAGAAAAATTCAGCATGTGGGATTCAAGAGGATCCCGTCATCTGTATTTGTTTTTTTTTTGTGTAGTAGCTATCCCCTATTGCATCATTTATCTTTGGAGTCGTTTACTTTCGCTGAAGCCTTTTGCCCTCTGAAAAAAGGATGGCTCTGTTATTAAACACAGGAAAAGTGTTTGGTTGGCCACACACTGCCAACCAATACTTGGCTGGCAGTGACCCTCAGTGTCATATCAAGAAGTTCCAACTGCAGGATGGCTCTATGAGGATCTCTGTTATTAAACACAGGAAAAGTGTTTGGTTGGCCACACACTGCCAAGTGTATACATTGACCACCATTCACTGTTTACAGCTATATATACACTATATATACACGCCACATATTTTCTCCCCTTCATGGGCTCTGTTTTGACAGGCCAATCTCTTATAAAAAATTATTTTAAAATAATGTTTTATATGGAACGATCGCTGTTCCTCATTTGTGTCATATCTGTTTGAGGGCAGAGCTTATTTTAAAACAGTTTTGAATGTGACCATTTCAGCCAAGTAACGGTCACAGTCTACTTGCGTGAGATTGATGGCAAAAATTACTCAAGGTAATACATCCTCCGCACTATGAGTTATGGACCAATAAAATAGCATCCCATCAGCTGCCTTTGCAAAACAATGACCCGCTGGTAAAATTCTGCTGAATTCAGACATTATCCCTTAAAATGAAGGTTGATAATTTGATAACAGAGTGTCCTTTTAGCTACTTCACAGTCTGTTTGCAGGGATAGGGCTTATAAAGTCTCTTGTAAAAGAGGATCTCAAATTCACATTCTGGAAGCTGTACTGTTTGCACTTAAGTGCTGCATGCAAGTCACTGCTTTAGGCAAACAATCTGCATGCCTTTTTTCCAGGGGCTAAATTGGCTGCTGTTTGGAAAGAAACAGACAAACAAAAAAAACCTGCAGACACTGCGACCTTCCTCCTGGATATGGAAATGTGCAGGCTACCTCTCTTATTCTAGTGCAACATCAGCATAAGAAAATAACAAATCTTGGAATATCTGTACCTTTGCCATGTAATATGCAAATCAAAATGAACATTTTTCCATACCAAAAGCAACATAAAACTAGATAATCATACTGGATCACATATAGGAATGTGTAGCTTTCTGATGACAGAGAGATAAGACGATGCAGATGAACAAATCAGAATTCGGTAACTATGGCTACAGTAACATCACAGCCATAGTAACTTGTGAATTCATGGTGCTTTCTGTCCATCCAAAACTGTGCCAGAGTCAGCTGACAGTACCCACCCCGAGTGCTTGCCATACTGATTTCGCCCAAACGATTCTGCTCCGGGATCACTGTTAAGTAGGCAGAACCAATCAACAAGTCTGATCAACAAGAGAAAAAACACACTTGCGCTGCGAGTCACTGGAGCAGTTCAGTCACTCATATAGGTGCCAGATGTCTTCTTTGTCAATTACTATCATTTTTTTCCCTCTAACATGCAAAACACATGCTGTTCAATCAGAGATCCACCACATTAGCCAGCACACATAATTAACCCTGAGACCTACACCAGACATGATCCCAGCATATGCTTTTGTAATCTTGACACACTCCAATTGCATGTAGATTCCTTGCCTGTAACACACATATATATATCTGATATCTGTTATATATATATATATGTGTGCTGGCTGGTATCGGTTCCTGCTATCTAATGAATTTTACAACATTCTCCACTGGAATCAATATTTTACAGGCTGTTCTCTCACAATGAAAGTACAATACACTGTGTGCATGTTGCTCACGAGGGGAGAAAACTGTTCGGCAAAACGTTTGGGGGAAAACCCTACACCTAGCAAAGAGTAAGAACAGGATGAGGAGGGAAAAAAAAGAGAAACTGGCCAGAGCAGAGCATTTCCAGACAGTCCTTCAAACAGCACCTGATCGTTGCTGATGTGTGCGTGCGGGCTCGGTGACAGCCTATACCCGTGCAGCCCCAACAAAAACAAGGGCAAAAAAGTGACACGAAAAACATCGCACAGGTCGCGTCGCCCAGAGTCCCCCGTCTGGCCCAGGCCTGCTCCGTTAACCGCGAGCGCGTGGCTGCCACGGCGCATCCTGGCAACTCCGCCATCCCCTGATTGACAGGTCCGCACAGGAAGCTGCTGACCGGAGAGACGAGCAGCGAATAATGAGAGCAGACAAGGCCCATCGGGACAGCTGATTGGACGCGCCAACCTCATAATTTATCGCCGTCTCTATTTATAGTATCTGCCAGCTGAGGCCACTGAGCCAATGGCCATTAGTTTTGATATATACAGGGCCGCTCTGTCAAGGGGAAAAAGACCCCATTAGAATCTATTACACTGTCCATTACGTGATCCAGCTTACACGCTGAAATTGCAGGGAAATAGAGGGAAAATGAAAAATCTAAAAAAATAAAATAAGAAAATGCTGTGAAATTCGACAGATGAGTATTTCTCGTGTAATCCTCCATGTCAGTTAAGGGATGACGAGCTCAAATGAACCCCAAAATAGTTTTTTTTTTTTTTTTTTTACTCCGATTTTAGCATGCCCAATTTGTGTGTATTCATATTGCTCTATCACTTTGGGAGAGTGAAGACGAGTGCCATGTTTGATTTCCATGTCTCTGATATAAGCCGCTGCTTGTTTTCAGTCTGCAGTCTATGGGCAGATGTTGAGTCAAAGGGCACACTTCACTTGTGAAGGTGGTCTGATGGCACCCAGCTGACCAATAGGTGCTGCTGGTGCATGATCACACACAGATGTTAACAGAAATGTCTCTTATATCATCAGTAATGTGTCACCCTTTCATTAATATATCGAACACCAAACTTTGGGGCCCATCCAGGCCATGATGTATGGCAGTGCCTTGAGATAATTCCAGAGTAATCAAAGATTCCCAAGAAAATGTCTTTGTTTAATCTATAAAATTCCGCCATTGACAAGACATGGAATGTTTGTCCAATGCAGGCTGCTCACAGGGATAATAAAATGGGGCTGAGACAATTGTGACATCACCTTAGAAAACAGAGATCAGCCAATCATGGACTGCATTGGCACTTACAGGCTAATCATGAGAGAATAACCCACCAATCACCACTTGCATTGAGTATTGGTTGTTACCAGTGAACTTTGTGATTGGCAGAGCTCTTCTTTGTATTCTATGTGTGAGACGGTGTCACTCTCTTTTACCCAGTTCTTTACTAGGTTCACTCCATTACCATCAGTAACAGGAGAAAAACTTTGTTTAAAAGAAGAAAAATACAGAACACAATGTCTCCTATCTCAAGGTGTTAAAAAAAGGTATTTTTGGAAGTCTTGTTACTGCAAGAGGGAGCAGAATCTCAGCCGTATGTCGGCAGCTTTTTGCATTTGATCCAGTTCCACCCTGCAAGGCGTCCTCCTCGCCCACTCCACCAGCTGAACCCTCCGGACGTGGGAGTAGCAGACTGTGAACCGTTGGACTATGGGCAACTGTGACTGGCACGCGGTCTCCGGAAATACCTTCAGGGGAACGCGATCAGTAATTACATTACAGAAACGCTACAGAGCAGGCCCTCAGTCAGTTTGTGCAGCCAAATCGCTTGTTTGCTCTATGGTCTGGAACAAGGGTGAGCATTCCCTTTCCTACATGATCAGTGTGCATATTAAGTTTTTTGTGTCCACCAGCTACCCTGGCTCAGTTAGACAATTAGCTATATGCACCAACATGAGCTCAGTCAGAATAGTCCACAGTAAGTGTTTTTCCTTTTTCCAACTGGAGGACTGCAGTTCAGAAAGCGAGCAGGAGGTAGTTACATTTGTTTCCAGGCAACAAACGAAGATGCACAAACAAATTTGGAACTGGCCTTTTCACTCTTGTTTAATCTAAGAAATGGTATTCATGCACATAGCTAATTAGGTAATCAAGCAAAGCTAACTGGTGGACCCAAAAGCACACTGGTCCTCCATGATTGGGCCTCCCTCATTCCGGAAGAGTAAAAAATTACGAGAACAAGTGAAGAGGGAGATAACAGAGAGATAACAAGATGTTAAAAATGTAAAAATTAAAACAAGAGTGTGTACCAAACTTGTAAAATTAGACTGGGGAAAGGACTTCAACACAGAAAAAGAGATTTTTCGGGCATGTGAGCTATGGGAGCAGTCTGAGGCTCTCGACTTCATGCTTCCTGACAGTTTGGTGTTACTTGTCTGACACCAGAACAGATTTATATGACTTCAATGTCAGATCAGATTTTGCAGAGATTGGACTGTCTTAATTTTATTATTAATCACAAATCAATATCACAGTATACCAATGCAATACTTTGCAATTTCTGCTGTCATTTTTGCAAAGCCTTACTTTGAAATGTATGTAAACAGAATAAAGAAAAAAACGACCTAATTAGTGCCATAATAAACAAAGCATAAGAACAAGGGAAGCAGCTTATACCTAACTTGGGTAGGTTAATGCCATTTAATATTTCATTATTAATACAAGGGTATGATTACAAAACAGACTTTCCAAATGGATTGTCCTACTTTTAGTAGACTTTGGCCTATTTGTCAAAATGGATATTTCTGCTAGTCAGTCAGTTTTATGAGTCATTAATACTTTAAATCTTTGATAGTACAGTATTCAGAGATTTTTTAACAGGTACCTATCTTCAAATATAGAGAATGTGTCCTACAACATTTACACATCTCTGCCTGTCATCCAGATTTAACGCATATTCAAAGAAGGAAAATCTCCTCAAACGTTTGTCCAGCCATCGCACAGAAAAGAGATTTGTAAAAGAAAAGCCATTATTGTCATTTTCACAGAGATATGAAAGTCATTAAACTGTCAAGTGGTAACCTTCAAGATGGCTGTAAGAATTGTTCTCTGAAAAAAGCCAACCGTCTGCTGTTTAGTCACTGCGTGGGGCATCCGTAGTTTAATTAACTGCACGTCTAACACCTGGAAACAAACAACCAGGGGAGAGGAAATAAAAGTGGTCCTTGACAGAACTCAACCCAGGCTTGACACTCTGTCAGAAACCAACTTAAGAGACGACAAAAGGAAAGATGAAAAAACATTATTATTTTTGCTTTCATAATCGTCTGTCCGAGGAGAAGGCTTGGACAGGAAACATTTTAGCCCAGACAGAATGTCTCAGGAGGTACTCGTCCACTCAGTTTGAGTTCTTCTGCTCAGATTGCCTTCAGCAGGATAAAAACTAATTCCTTTCTAAAGCTACAGCAGCTGTAGCTTGATAACCATTTACCTGTTGATATTCGTTTTGTTGTCATTTCACTACATTGAAACAACCACTTTGTTCCTTCTTTCTGCCTTTTTTTCCTCTCGTACTTATCCTCTCTCTCTCATGATTGAAGTACCATGAATGAAAAGCATATTTATGGCTTCAACCTCAAGAGCACACACAAACGCTATAAAACATCTATTTCCATTAATGCACACCAAAATGTTATTTACTGTTGCTTAAAGTGTTTATATGAGTCAAGTACATCCCTGTTGGGCTCTTGTAAGCACGATTAGAGGTAAATCAACAATGAACATTTTACTGTATCATTTGTGAGGATGGACTGAAATTCACTTTAGGACAGGCACAGTTTTCATAACAACATAACTGATGGTGAGAGTAGTGGAAGGTATTACCCATTTACAGACAGACAAATATTGGTTATACTCAGGTAATAGACTCATCTGGAGAGATGACACAACTTGGGTTGACTTAATGAATGTTTGAATCAATAAAAACCAAGGTTGCAATTGATCTTTTCTCACTTTTATTTTGGTGTTTTGAGGCAAATTGTGCAAGGCAGAAGTCAAAGCTTGTTTTTTTTTCTTTTACTGTCTGTGCAGCTGCAGAGGATGTGGTGGGAGATGACTAAATTTACGTTAATTAGCTGCAGAAACAGACAAGGCCTTGAGCTGCACTGACGGGCAGATGTTGCTGTAAATTCACGCGCTCCCGCTGTCTCCGTGACGATCAGAAGCAGAACACACAACGGGTTATTTTCCGATGAACTCCCCAAAAATTACAGCTTGCTTCGTGCGGACCAGTTTCGTTCGCTGCCTTTGCGAAATGATTGCGCGCTCTCGGGCCGCCAGATCACGTACAAATTCTGCATTTACCGAAGCAAGGAGATACGAGATTTGGAAATTCGGTTGCGTGCAAAGGTCCTTTATATGTGTAGAATAGCATTACAGAAAATGTCTCTGATCAACCACGTTTGCTAACTATGACTTTGCATAACAATGACAAATCACCACTCATTGTAATGCTGAACATACACATTAAAATGTAAGGAGAGCGGGGACATATTTGGAAGTCAGAGAGAGAGGACAGATTCAAATAAGTGCTTTGTTATGATGAACAGTGACGGATTAATTAACGGAGATCCGGCATTAATGCTGCAGCTCAGAGCAGTGCTCTTATTCAAATCATGATTCATGGATGCATCTTTAGTCAGGATATTTTTTACTGGTCAGTCATTACATCGATCTTCTTTAACCCGGGAGCAGGGCTTATTGTGATAAAAATTAAAGGATGTTCTTGTTTTTCTGTATAGTGCATCAGATGAGTTTCACAGGGTTTTAATAAAAGGTCAAACCATAGTGTTTCTGGTCCAGTCAAAGATGATAGAACAATGGTTGCAGGTTACTCTGTTGTTACTCAACATTCCCACTAATTTTAAGCACATCTGTAAAATTTAATGAGAGCCATGATGATTTTTGAGGCAATCTCATGTTCTATGATATTAGACTATGGTGACCCAAATATGAGAACATGTAATATTCTTAAACACAAACAAACTTAAACACAAAAATCATTGTTATTGAAGTAAATAAAAACCCCCCAAATACATACTTTCACCATCATATAAACAATTTTATACATACACTGTAGAATTTACTGTATTTTTGGTAAATAGGAAAGTGGAGGCTGAATATGACAAATGTGTTTCATGTTTTTATTTATTTTTGCAAACACATACCTTACTAGTGGTTCTGATCTTGTGTGTTCTGTAATATGAGATCTCACCACATATTAGGATACATAACACATTCTTAAATGCAACTTTGCTTCCAGTGGAATGAACTAGGAGGCTTTCTGGTGCTACCGACAGGTATCTAAAGGGCATGAATGCTGAGAGGCATTCTCGAAATAAGACAGAAGGAAAAACACTTAGCAGTGAGCCAAAGTAAAGGAGGAGTTATTGTCCTTTGATAATATAATTAAGAACCCTTAAGATGCAACTTAAGGGTTTAAGCCAACTTACAAAGGCTTACAGAACAGGGAAATCTCATTAGAGGGTTTGAGTCATTATTAGGTGGCTAAACCTGGACGTTTCTGGTGGGTGGGGAGACGGAGGCTATCATCATAAAACATGGCACAGAGCCAGCCCGGTAGATTCTTCCAGGAAAGTTACATGTAAACGTCACCAGTAAATAAATCGGATTGTTTCCTGGGTTTCCGTGACTCTTTAGTCACAAGAACCAATAAAGGAACTTAGTGGTTATCAGAAGGACTTTGAATTGGGATTGTCCTTAAATGCCTTGAATAAGGGTGCTTTTAGGGTTTATAAGGTTTTTATTTGGTTATAAGGTTGTTTGGTTATAAGCTACTTAATGTTCATGTAAGGTTATACTTCTTTGAACATTACTAAGTTCCAAATAAGCTCTGTCAAACATGTTCACTCTGGTTCTGAGAGAGTTAAGGCTATAATGATCTAGTAATGTTCTAAGAACCAAAAACATATTAGCTGGTCACCTCATTTATAAGTATTTTGTATAGAAACATGAAAAAAGCTGGTGCATTTTTTTTTTTTGCTCATAAGTTCAGGACAGAAAATGAGGACTGAATGCGTAAGTGTAGGCCACGCCATGAATGCTAATGCATGATGATTATTCACAGAGACTAGGAAGCATGAGCACATCTGTCTGTGAGCCCAGGTCTAGACCAATGCACTGAGAGACTCATCACTGAACTTACGAGTTTAATTTGAGTGACGCCTAGCAATATTTTATTTATTTGCTACGTTTGTTTTTACTTTCTTTTTTCTATCCAATTTAGAATTGCCAGTTGTCCTAGTCAGTTCTGATTTTCAGTCTGTGCCGTTGGGGGTGGCCTGTGTACTCCTTTTGATGTACAATTTGCAGCACTACCATCTAAAGTGTTCTAGGAGACCTGGCAGAAGGTAGAGATGTATCTCCCACTAATGGTACCTTGTCACCTACCCATTGCTAACCTAGTCAACTTACGGGCTCGCTTCACACAGATTTACCTCCTGATTTTACTCGAAGCGTACTTATAAATTGGAAGAAGACAGCGGTGATGTAAGAGTTCACTGAAGTGGTTGAACAATTAAACATTCATATTCTCAGTAACTTAGCAACTGGGCTAGAGATGCAACATCTGCAATGTATGCAGTTATATACATCAATGCACATCCGAAATCATTGCAGATGGAAGTCAGAAAATGCTTATACACATACTGTATATGTTTAATAAAATGCCAGGATGGGTCAGGACAGCCTTTGAACCCCCCAAATGTTAGCAGGCAGGATTGTCAATTGTATCCTAGTGTTACAATCTCATAAATGGCAGCTGGCATAACACAGACGTAGGCCTGCAACAGCTAAGCAAGCACTCCTTATCCAGATCATGTAACATCGCTTACATTTTTCACATTACCGAGACAAGTGACAGGATGCTTCCTGGAGTAAATACGGTTAAGAGCTGCTTGTCACCATACAACAACATCGGCGGGTCCTCCCTTGGGACACAGAACTGCAACCTTCAGGCTACATGCCCGTTCTCCTAACCGCCACAAAGCACTGCTGCCAGGTATCTGGGAGAAGTTTTGTCTGCGGCACAGCTTTAAGTGTTACATTCCCCCATGGGGCATTGGTAGTCTAATCTCGGAGTGTCACCAAGTTTCAGCGGAGAAGGCCTAAAGAAGTGGAGACGTTTCGGCGATTTCCATCAACACTCGAGCTGAAGCCCATGGACGGACGATGGAGAAGAGCACTTTATCTTCTTAATTAAGTCGGCGCGGACGACACGGCTGACTCCGGACGCTGTCTTTTCTGAATTAAGGCCTAGATTTTTATTTACAGCCCTGACACCACGACCTGGAACGGGAGACCTGTCAGGGCTTTCAATCGATAGGAGAACCGCGGAGTGGCAGGAAGGACTGGCTTAATTACACCAAACGCACCCCGCCTGGGACTCTGGCTTTCGGAAAAACTCCTCGTCTGCCGAGCACATCAGGAATGGGCATGCCCAGCCATGCTAGCTTTCTTTCCAGAACATCAGGACAAATCCTGATTTAGGTTTTGTTGTGAAATAATATAACAACGAACATCTTTTAGAGCATTTTATTACGTCTTTTAGTACTGACAAATGTCACAGGAAACGTTTCAGGCAAATCTACCCCAATATCCTGGGAATTTCTTATAACCAAAAATTCCACACCAAGAACACCAAGAAAGAGTAGCCTAATTCAGTGTAAGCAGCTGATATAGATCAAAAATTCAGCTTTCCTGCCAGGTCTGTTTATAGCTGATACAAATATGTCAGTGTTCTATCGGACATTTTGAAATAAACAGGGTTTTTTCACTATAGGATAAAACATATTTGGGGAGAAAAAAAGCGTGACTCACCGCTGTTATCAACAAACAGGTTTGATCTTTGATGAAATATGACAAACACGTTCAGCCTCACAGAGAAGATAAAAAAAAAAAAAAAAAAGCAACGGAAATCATTGTAGAATATTTTTCCAGTATGACGGAAGAACGAACGAATGACTGAATAAATAAATAAATAAATAAATAAATAAATAAAAAAGACTCATCATGCTGATGAAGATGGAGGATGGGCTTTTAGGTCCTTTCAAGAAGTATCCACCATCCCAGTTGGGGCTTATTGACACCACTTAGCTTGAAAGCATCACCACTCCCCAGGTACACAGTGTAAGCAGATACAGGCTACTTTCAGTCCCTCTACGGGAACGGCTATAGCCCAGCAATGAATATGTAACTCTGATCAGGACTGTGTTACATTTACATTTTAGACGTTCAGAAGGCCCTCTCAAGCCAAAGGGACTTACAGTAAGCGCATTTCAACCCAGTGATGAAACCAGTACTAGAGCCGGAGGCCTGCTGAAAAAAGAGGCACGAACATTCAACCACGGCTCAGACAAAAGAAGTGTACCTTAATCCCACGTCAACCCAATTTACAGCTTGTAGGGCCACATGAATACACTAATACATGGTATACCTCTTTTAATAAAACAGCAACACTTGTTCATTCGGACGTCTGAGGAAATTAGTACATGGCCCTGTCCAGACCCCACAGACACAGCGTATATTTTTACACGCTATCCATTTATATGCTGCTGGATATTCACTGAAGCAATTCAAGTCCCTCGCTGCCTGGGAATTGAACTTGCAACCTCTGTGCTACAACCTTAGGTCCCTAGCCACTATATTACACTGTCACCCACTGAGTGTACCTCAGCAACATTCATTAGTCACAGAGGGCCTCTGAGAACCTGCTGTTACATGGGTTCACTTTAAACGGGGCACAAACGCTCCCGGCCACAGCGGCTCTTTGAGACAGACAGACTAATACAAAGGCCTGGGAGGCACCACCTTGCTGTTCGCCTCCTTGCAGACGGCCTTACTCACTGTGACTCCCCAAGCTGCTTTTCAGCAAGTTTATCCATTCGTACAGCTGGCTATTTGCTGAGGTGATTCAGGTCGACGCGCGCCTGCCCGACGGGTGCGGCGTACGTGGTTGGGCTTGTCGCCCCACCTGGGGTGCGTCACGCTTTTGGGATTAAAGTTCACGACTCGTATTTGTAAAGTGTCTCAAAGTAGGAGTGCTGATCTATGTTGAAGTTTTCTCAACCCCATATCCTAACACTAGCCCTTATGAGCTACAGAGCTACTCTATTCTTCCCCAGCACTGAGACACTTTCTCAATGCTCCATTGCCACTGACCCAGCCTATAAATCCTGTATTCACCTGTATATATCAGAACGTATCAACAAATAAAATGATTCACACAAAATAGAACTGTAAATGATGACATGTTTTGCTTGGAAACCCAGAAGAGGAAAAATAAGAAATTTGGGCTGTAGCTCTTACCCACAAAGACGATGTTATATCTGCAAACACCACCCTTATTTTTACTATATTAGTCTGATTCTGGTTCCCCGTAAAAAATATGAATTAAATTAGTAGAATTACAGTAACACAATCACAGTGTTTTGGTCCAGTGAGCCACAGCCGAAAGGGCAGAGAAATCGTGGCATTAGGATTTACGTGTCGGAGTGTACGCGAGTCACACTGGGAACGTTTTTTATCCCAGTGGAGAGTCAGCTAAACGCACACCTCAATGCCAACTAATGACCCGCTAATCTGCTCGAATTCCGCTTCTTTGGAACGTTGAATATTGTATATTTCAAAAATCAGAATCAAGCACTGAAACAATTCACAAAATTTGTGCCAAAATACGATTAGCTGCAGGTTTACAGGCATTGAAATGCATGTCAATATATTTCTTAGAAACACATTGCTGTGAATTATATTTATTTCTATATTGTCCAAAAAAGCACATGAATTTATATCCCAGAACACCCCATTTCTCCAGATGGGCTCAAACAGTAATAAAATCTGGAGCTACAGCAGCAGACGGGCGTTTCCCTCAATGTCTGCTTGGGAGTAGCCTACTGTACCAACTTCTGACAGCCTCCAATTGTACTTTTATGGCCCCTCTGTATTTTTGTGTGTGAATTCCGAGAGCTTCATAGCTCATCGCCCCTTTGGCTCTGGTTATAGCTCTTTTCCTCCCGTCCAGACACACCAATCAGCTTCTCAAACTTTATCACCATCGATTTGTGGCCGAGGAAAACAGTGTTTATTTTTCTCAAGGTCTCCTCTGTTTTTATTTTTTTTGTCTTGGGTATCTGGACGGGCTCCCGAGCGGCCGACGGGAGGGCCCCGATTCTTTATCTGAAATTTAATCCCCCGCCCTGGTGCCCCCGTCAGGATGAAAAGACGACAGTGAAACAGCGAGAGCAGGGCACCGTTTTTGTTACTGCAGCTGATTGGCTGTGTTCGCCTGGGGCCTGGCTGCTTTTAGCCTCCATCCCTGAAACTAGGAGACCACAAAAACATTACCCAGAATCCAATGGGAGCCAGGCAGCAGGGGTCTTTAATGTCCAATGGCCCAAATACTCTTCCCCTGGGCACCGATGAGCATCTGAACGAGACCAAAAGGTTTGTGCATTTTGGACCTGATTCACTTAAGAATTTAGTACAGGCCAAACTTTTTTGCTGGTGCAGAAAGGCTGAGTGACCATGGGATTGGCTGAGATAGTCAGTTTGATTAAATCACAATTCATGTCACTGACATTTAATTTGCAAAAGATTGAACATGTGCTAGAGGCTTTGGTAAATCTGACCCTTTTGTCTTTTGTTTGTGAACTTTAGCACTTTTTGTTTTCTGCTCTTTTTTCGTTGTCAGCATGTGAGCATTAATATATTCATGGCTTTATGGGTCATGCTGATAAGCTCTTTGCAGCGTACAGTTCATTCATTACTAGCCCTCTGCACCTGCAGCAAAACAGAGACCCAACAAATAATATTGTTACCAAGTGTTTGTTTCTGCTCTTCTTCAACAGCGTAAACTCCAAGTAACCATGATGCATTTTGGGTTTGTGGGACAAGGAATATTTTTGCTCTCCTTCTACTGAAAAATATTACTAATGTATTGATTATTCAATTCATAACCATGGATGATAAGTGTGGCACTCATTCATTGCATGATGTTACATCAACAGTCAATTAGCAGATGCCCTTATCCAGAGCGACTTGTAACATCAGAGAAGAGGACACCGGCTCTTCCAAACAAGTTGAGAACTACAGTGTTACAGACCTGGAAGACAACATTCTCAGGACCAGGGAATGCAGGTGCATGATCACCTTAATGTAGTTAACTATGCCATCCAACAACCCAAGCTGGTACTGGTAGGAGACAGGAGATACAGTCTGAAAAGGGGCGGAGCTCCATTCACAATTAATGGGATTCGGGGATCACTACAGATGGTGAGCTGTCCCAAGAGTCTGTGGCTCTCATTGAGAAGTGCAAGCACAGCAATGCCACACATGTGCAGTTAAATCCATCCACCTCGCAGAGGGAAATATGAACCAGGCTTGAGTGTTGTCATCCTCACAAAGGTGATTCTCTCTTTTTTTTATGTGAAGGTCCCCAGATCACCTTACTCCTGCTTCAGGTACATTAAGGACACCCTAATTTTGACCTCAGACATTCAGCCTCTCTGCTAGTTTTGCTAACTTTACTGGCCAAGGCCTTCTGTAATCTGATTGGTTCTCACAGTGTTCGTTTAATTTCCTCTAACGGTGGGCCTGTGTTTCTATCAGAAGGCCAAGGTGATATTTCTTGTCTGAAAAATAATTTAGCAATAATAAATAAATAATCTGAATTGAACGAATTTTGCCATTCCTCCGATACAAGTTTTAATATGCCTGTCCGTGAAACCCAAAGGTGAAAATCCCAGCAGCTGTTCTTTTTCATATTTCAGAGATGGTGCAGCGCCTCACCTGCCATGTCCTTCAATTACAAAATCAACAGCATTTTTAACCTGCTTGTTTCTGAAATTGATGTCTCCAAAATCGTGATGGATTTGCCTTTTGGGTGGATGTTTTTTGGGGAAATGATTGGCAGGGCACTGTATTATTTTATTATTGCCCACCTGTTCAGTGCTGGAGCAGCGACTTCTCTTCATCTCAGTCATCTCTCGGCATCAACCGACAGAACAATCTAATGTTTTCCATCTCACCGGCCGGCCCCTGTTTAATATTTAATACAGCCATATCAAATATTTTGTGCTATTTGCTGCAGATTGCCTCGCTCCCTGGCGTCGACGGACACTAGAGAGAAGGGTTCAGTCCAAAATCGAATCAATCAAATACCGAGAGTGGAGGATTCTGCCTCTACAGGGAGGGAGGAAGAGAGAGAGGGGATCTGGACACGCCCGAATATGGAGGGATTAACCCAGGAGAGGAGCACACTGAAACAAAGGAGCTCTGACTATTTCTGCTACTCACTCCACTAAAAATAAGGGAAACAGAACGGCCTCAGCCAACACCTGTCCATTTTGGCTACTGCTTAATTTTTCATAAATATCGTCTAGAACAGAAGTCTTCAACGTTTTACAGGCCAAAGACCCCTTGGCTGACAGAGGGAGACAGTGAAGGGACCCCCATTACATATCATATAAAATTTTGCTGGCTATTAAACCATGTATAAAAGTACTGTGTAATGGGGCATACGATGCGAAGCCATTAAAATAATAACTATTGACAGATTCATATATTTTTAGAACATGTTTTTTTTTGTAATTGTTGTCATTTTGTTTTAAGGAAGATTAATATTTGCTTATTATAGGTTTTATTTATGTTAATGTGTATTTTCGGACATATTTTATTTTTTGGAAGAAAAAAAAGTTTGGGATAAAATAATTTGGCGGACCCCCTGCAGTAACTCTGAGGACCCCCTAGGGGTCGCGGACCCCCTGTTGAAGATGGTGGTCTAGAATCACTCAAATAATTAGTACTTATATTTACCAATGAATGCAAGATCCAAGTATTGGCTTATGTATTTACTAAATTCACAGTGAATTTTCAGTGATGGCTGAACTCTCAAAAGTAAGTTTGGGAAGAAAAAAAATTTTTCTTGCATTTTTAGCCAAAAGTATGAGTGAATCAGCGACCAATATTGTGTGAATCAAGGCCAATGTGCTTGAGAGAGTTCCTCTGAGGTTTCCAAACGGAACGACGCGTGGCTCCAATTTCTGTCCCCGTCTGTACACACTTGGCACGTCCAACCAAAATGCTTTAAATGATTTTTATTCTCCCAGCCAAACGAACTGAGTGAAATGTTTTTTCTTTCCTCAGACAGCACTGAGCACTGCTTAGCTTAGCCCTGGCGCTGCTGCGTGACTCACGTTAGGCTAATAGTCATTCCAGTCACTGCCGTCATCCCTGCGGAAAGCCCTGACCGGCCTGACAATTAGATACACGCCTTCCGAGTGGTCCGGTCCCTTCCAGGGATACCGTAATGAAAAATAAATTAATATAATACCAATAATACAATATACTCCTGGGGAGAAGCTGCTTTGTATAGCGAAATAAAAAAGATAAAAGAAATGGAGTGGGTGAAGATTTATACAGTGTTTTCTTGTTCATGGGGGAAGTATGCGACTATGGAGACCGTGGAAAATAAGGAAAACATGGGAGAGGAATGACTAACATGGCCACTGTCTGAACCCTCAAGGCCGTCGCTTTTCACCGGAACAGGGTCAGCGCACAGGACCGGAATGATCTGGAAGGTGAAGGTGCAGGCATGCACCCACCTGAAGGGGTTGCCTTGGTGATGGACGTGGCCTATGTTTCCAGAACAATGTGTGACTAGGAGAAATGTTGTGTAATACTATGTTCATGTGTATGTCAGCATGCATGTCTAAATAAAGAATTCAGTTGTGCGTGTATGAATATATATATACAATATCCTGCTGGCTTTCAATCATTTTTGTTCCTTACGCTGTTTGAAAAGTGAATCCTGCTCACCAAAAGAGCATTACATTTACATACAGGCTTTTAGCAGATGCACTTATCCAGAGCAACTAAAGTACAGCATGCATTTTTAGCATTACATTGTTTTTCTATCTGGATATTTTTCTGAAGGTAAGTAACTTGCTCAGGGGTGTGCCTCCTGGGGACTGAGATTCTACAACCTGAACTGGTAACCATATTTGATTTTATATAAAACCATATAGCATACATACAAATTAAAAACTACCGCTCAATGCTTTGCTTTATAGCGGCACTTGATGACACATAGGCACCCATCCATTATGTGAACATGAACTTGTGGTCATTTAAAATCACATTAGTCATTCGCCCCGCAAGCTACCCTGTTAAAGACGACTTGCGCAGCACGTGCTCGATGTCGTCCGGCCTATGAACATTTCTCAGGAGCTGACCAGGTTAAGCACCGCTGCCATGACGACTCAGCTGGGATTCAGCAGGGAGCATACAGAGAAATGAGAAATAGTGAGAGAATTTGAATTTGAATCTGAGAGAGGGAAGAGAGAGAGAGAGAGAGAGAGGGAGGAAAAGACAGAAAGAGAGAGGGAGAGAGGCGGGCTCCCGTACATGGAAAGTGGTGTCGAACACGCTGCGGGCTGTGTAATTACAGCAAGCTGTCAGCTCATTGGCAGCGTGGGCACAGAGGTGTGGACAAGGCTTGGAATAAACACGTTAATAAATACACTGCGAAACCCATCTCACATCCAGAGCCCGCCGGCTCTCCCGCTCCGCTCTGCTAACCGCAGAGGGGGCAGGGGGAAGGGCCAGAAGCTGTCTGATTCCCTGCCATTTTATTCAAAAAATTAACACGCGAGTTTAGGAAACGATGGGTCCCATTTGCGTTTCGGGAGACCTTGACACAACGGAGAAGGACACTTCCCGGCCTGTGTTTCATGCCTTTTTAATGTTTTTTTTTTCCTGAATTTAAGCCTGATTTTTTCCCACTTTTTCCCCCCAATTTGGAATGTCCAGTCTTATTTGTGGGCTGGTCTAAGTGTTGCAGCTTCCTCCACAGAGAGTTCAGCTGGCTGCTGGTTCCTCTTCACCCTCACAGTCTAAAATAAAAGCTGAGCTTCGCAGTTGTTGCGCTGGGAGTCCTACGCTTCATGCGCAGCTGGTGCAGACAGACTGCAGATGCCCAATCACTGAAGGGAGGATATGAGGTCACAATGACACAGGGAAAACATTTCAGAATAAAAGCCTCCCTTCCAAGATGTGATGTTACAGCCAATCATGAATCATCATGCAGGGCCTGTCACTCATGGTTGCCATTGGTGCAGCCTGTGTTTTGATATCAGTCTATCGGGGGCATCCAGACATTGCAAGAGTATCTGAACAAGATGAGCCACATTGTGGCCCTTTTACAAATAAGGGCTATTTATTTCTTCTGATGACTGGACAAAAACAAAAAGTAGGGAAAAAGAAAGATGAATTGTGTGACTGTATACATAGATATTCTGCTAAATATGGGAATTCCATGTGAGGCCTGAGTCCAGAACTACAACCTGCAAACTGCAAAAAAAAAAAAAAAAAAGTTCCCTTAACTTAGAGAAAGCAGCTGATGTAAGCTGTTTCTGGCACAATGCTTTTCATCAATTTCATTGACCAGTGAGAACACAGTCATGTGTAAGCAAAACAAAAGGGGGGCTCTTTGCTTCAAAGGATACAGAAACATAAGAGCGAAGAAGTCAGATTGCGGTCAGCGTTAACCCTGGCCTCTCCTGTCTCTGTGGTTTTTTTGGTCATGCTCTAGTCTGGACTCCAGACGCTCAGTCCCTGTCAGACAGTCTGGAAAAAACATGTATTGATTTATTTTGCCATAAGCTGCCTGCAAGCTTATCGGTGACCTGAGATTCCTGAGTGGATTTAGCTGGCCAAGAAAAGTTTTCTGTACATCTTCACTTAATACAGAACAAGCATCGGTGAATTTTTATGGGTTATGAATAGTTCCTTCTATTTGGAGTCCCTCCCACAGACGATTGTGATTGGTCAGATGTTGTAACTAACCATTAGTTTATTTGCAAATAACATCCTTGTAGTTGGACAGCTACAAGGTTTGACAGGCTCATAGTTATGATGTCATACTTTGACAGGCTCATAGATATGATGTCATACTTATGAACCTAACAAGTGAGGCTATCTGCGCTCTGGCCGCAATGCTTCCCTTGACGATGGCAAACCCATAATATAATAATAAGTCAAGCTACATCTAGCACAGTGTAGTTCTCATTAAACTGGCTTTTTGTGCCATGCTACCCACAAAAATTACATTATGGCTCACAACGGACTGAGTTTAATATTGGCACAGTCAAGAAAATTCTAGAAGTTGTGAGTATCTGCAATATTTTTCTATAAAGCACCTGACAACTTCTGCTAAGAACCACATGAGTCCAAAACAATACATTGGAAAAGTGAAATGTTTGCAAATACATTCCATGCTTATGTCCAGCTTCTTATACATAGCATAGATTTGCACGCATTGTCAGTTTATATAACCTCGTTGCTGTTGTAGTTCAAGTACCTTGTTCAAAGTGACAACATCAACACCTTATCAACACACAACAGTCTCCTCACACCACCTTCGATGCTCAGAGTTCAGGAAAAGGTTGAATGGACTGAATGTACACACGCTGACAATAAACTCATGAAATTCACTCAACAGGCTGTCCTTGTACATGCATATGACAGCACTACAATCCTGATCTTTCCTTTAGCCTTGCTTGAACTTTCTGTTCTACCGTCTTATTTTCAATCCTGGCATATCACCCAACTCCACTGACTGAAATAATTGATTGTGAATACTTCATTTCTTCTGGGACTTTGTTAAAGGTCAGCAGAAAGACTGGCCATCAGAGAAAAAAAAATCAAAATTCCTCTCTATTGATTACGCTCAGTAAGGCTCAGGCCAGCCCTCTTATAAAATACCTGAGGAAACCATGCTTACTTTGGCCAAATATCATTTTCATATCAGAATATATTGCTGTCTAGCAGTGGATGTGTTTTTGACAGAACATGCATTGCAGTGTAGAAATGTAAAGCATAGGCATAATTCTGTCTCTATGAAGTTATCTTTCTCTAATACGACCAGGAGAGGCATAAAAATTAGACACATATTTTACATTACTTACTGAAAAAAAGTCAATATTTCCCTTTCCCCCTCTCTCTCCCACAGACTAACACACACACACTCACACACACACGTGCGAGCGAGTACACACACTACAAGTAATTAACCAAATACTACATACACTAAAAGGGTACATATATATACACGCATAAACATACTTATAACATACTTATAACATGGGCTTATAACTGAGACCCTGCAGGTTTGGTTTCCAGATAGGGTCCTGCTGCTGAACCTTTGAGCAAAGTGTTCACCTTATATTCAGCAGTCAGAGTATAAAAGGCTAAATGCCTTCAATGTAAGAATAATCTACTTGGACAGCTCTAAGAATCTTACTTCTAATGTTCCTTGTTAAGCAAGTAACTCCCGATATATTGGGCAGGAGATCAATCAACATTTGTCCTTAACGTCTACGTTTGCAACCGCGTAAGAGCGATACGCTTTGTCCTGTAAAAGGACAGTTTAGTAAGCTCATTTTCACGATCGCTGACTTGCCAGACTGTGCCAGCGAAGATAAAAATGAATGCTTGCATTTAATTGTGGGCCAAAGTTAAGGACGAATCTTGACTGAATCCTGCCGTTTGCGTTAGGTCCCTGATACTTTCCCATGATGCCTTAGGAGTAGCAAAATAATCAGAATTGCATCACCCCACAGGTATTAGTATTTTTGTAAGCAATGTAGGAAATGTAAGCAAAACTCTGGAAACCCCCACTACTTATGCAGAATCTACAAATCATTATCCTTGTCATTGCCATCACATTTCATTTTACAGGTGACTGTACACAGGATTAATACTATAGTCACAAGAACGTGGGTAGAAACAACAGCACAGAATACACAATGGCAGCCAAAGGTGTTGTCAGTCACCACTACAAAACAGTCTGGCACTTTCTGACGTGATGCCCTGAAGGTAAACATCAGTCTGGCAGGATTGCTAGTGGGTTTGAAGCTTTGCATTAATGCGGTAGGAGACTGGAACCTCATCACTGTGGTGGTTTACTCTAGTCTTTGAGTTTGGATGCTTTCAGTTGTTATCCCTCAATGATTCCAGTCACTGTAAAACTTGTGAAAGTGCATGAGTGTAAAAGGAGTGTAAAAGTACTAGAAAGAAAGTGTAACTTTTTTCAGGTTCCTATTCTGAGGCGAGGACAAAGCAATGCTGTCTGCAGGCAATTAGGATTACTTTTAAAACACAGGATGGTAGCAGATCCTACACCAGCAAATCTTATAAGTCTGACAATATGAGCCTATCAGAGGTGAGGTTTGGTGGTGTTTTAATTAAAAACAACTGTGTGAGAGTTTGTCGCTGTTAAATCTATGATTCTAACACTGCATTATTAACAGAGAATCACCTGAAGGAATTCGCTACTGTAAAATTTCTCTTCTTGATAAGAGTGGGTGGGAGGAGGAGGTGATGGCATCAAATTAAAACTCTCATACCACCACATAACTAGACACAGTCAGCTTCTCAATGGCTGACTGAAATAACTGAAGTACCAAAAAAAGCATACTTCATTATTTATTTATTTTTCCAGATCTAAGTAAGTGTGTTAAAAAAAATAAATTTAAAATTCATGCAAATTTTTTTTTTTTGGTGTAAAGCCTGGACAGAATTAGCGGCACGGTTTAACCGATGCTTGTTCAGTAGCTGCTGCAGTGCGTTTCAGATGCCCGTTCAGGAATCACACTGATGCGCGACTCACTCGGTCATTTCCTCCCATTCTGGTATTTTTCCACGGCTGAGTTGCCGTGACGATTCCAGAACACGCGGGTCCCGGACCGTAAACAGTGGAAATGAGTGGAAGCCCAAATGAGTATGCACGGCCATATTGTGCTGGCTTTGCAGACTGTTAGCAGGGCTGCAGCAGATTAAAATTACATTACATTTGGAGAGTCACATTTTATGCTTTATATAGCGGACACATGTATACATACATAGGACTACTGACTGATCAATCACCAATGCAAAAAATGGACATTAAACAAAATCAAGCCAAATTCTCCATTGATGGACTAAAGGAGGGCAAAACAAAACGAGACAAGACAAGCAAAGAGTCACAACCAGGCAAAAGGGCATGTCTCAGCACAATGGCTGAAGGCTTACAATGTGCAAAGGTCGACTCGTTTGATACAAACAAGGGTGAGAACAAAGTCTGACCTTCTGCAAAAAGAGGCTCATTAAACCAACCAGTTTGATTATTGGTTCTTAATGTAAACAAAGGACAAAAGGTACAAAACAAGAATAGCCTACTTTGAACATAATGTCCTTCATTCCCATTGTGTTCAAGCGTTATTTACTTATTTCCCTGCTCCTTGCTTCACAGTGACACCGATAAACAATGACTATCAGATAGAGGCTTTTAATTACAGGTTCAAAAATGACTGTCCTATGATTGGCTAACGGGATGACCTCATCCCAGTGACAGGACAGTCAGGTATCACAAACCTCAGAACAGTCAGTGCTCTAATATAATAGTGGTGACTCACTAATCTCACTGTAGCAACTCCATCGAGATTTGAACCCGCAACCCCCATTTTGGTCAGCCATCAAGCCCACTAACCACTAAACCGGGGAATCACTGCCCAGCCATTTACAGTTCATCTCCTCTTCACTAATTTTCTGCAAATCAAATTTTTTTCCAGTCTTATGCTTTTGAGTTTTCGACTGACACATTTAGCACATTTTTTGACTCATACGAGGATGTGCTAAAATGCAAACCCTTTTCTTTCAAGGTCAATTATCTGCTTCTCATTAATGTTACTGCCAATCTGTTTGAACAGCTATCCATCTGACGCTTGTAACACCTAAACACAAGTCAATATGAGGGCTGAACATACAGTATGCGTGAGCTCACTGATGTGAAACAATGACTTCAGAATGAGGAAGTTCATTTCTTCCAAGTTCTCAGTCTAGATCTTCATCTTAGTCATTTAGATAGCAGAACCAGCATGCATGAAAGCTCTTTGCCTCATTGAAAACGAGTTAAGATCAGGTTCTTGTGAATATCAAGAGCAACAATCCAAAAAAATGAGTCAACTCTGGATTTTGTTTCTCCAGTTGATAGCTTACAACTTACAACTGCGCAGTAGTGCAACTGACAGGCATACGTTTTCACAAACAGCTCAATAATTACCATGTTGTTGAGATGCAAATATTGTGCGTACACATATTAGTGAAGAGCACATTCATAGATTAAAATATTAAGCAAGGCCAACTTGTCCCATGATGACAAACAGTACAGGACGCCATATTGAGACCAAAGTTCTAGAATCACAGAGGTCGCATTCTAAAATGTCATTTCATTTATTCACTACAAAGCATTCAGTTAAGCACTAATGAAAGCTGCACTGAGCCATTATGACCTTCATATTCATTCACATTTATAGCCATTTCGCAAAGCACTTCAATGGACAGCCTGGTCTCAGTATGGCTCTGTATTTCAGTTTTCCAAACTCTATATAATCTATGACTCTATGGTGTGGAACAGTGGGCATGGAATTCAGCTCGCATCCAGGGGGGTCAAAGGTCATTGCTGTTGCGGATGGCATCGAGCTGCTCAACGTGAACAAATACCCTACTGTGTGAAGGAGAAATATGTAATCTCTCTAAGCTACTAGCAACGGGTGTCCCCTAAACCAAGGGCAATCATAAGAACAAGAAAATCAAAGTCAAAATGCCTTGATACCCACATGTGTCCACTTTAAGGGGGGAAGGAAATTCTGGAGTTCAATCTGTGTAGGAGGCAAAGCTGTACCTGTTGGATATTGCAAAAAATAAGCAAGCTGTGACTAAGCACAAGTAAGCCCTCTTAGTGCGGAGTAGAGCGTTTCAACTAATTATCCCTCTGCACTCTGTCACATGACCATGCGGGCCAAGGCACATTGTCCACTGAGTGAAAAATGTCTGTTTCTCTTGCACCGCTTCAAACCGCTCGGCGAACAGCCCCCCGGTGCTCCTCCATTTTGGATCCAATAAAGCTGGTGGTTTCCTAAATACCTCACCCAGTAGAGCATGCTGCAGGTGGTTTCGCGTCAGCACCTTGAGGTCAATATGTAATTAAGCCTCCCGACACAAGCAAGCAAATGAGTTTCCACACTTGAAAAATCTGCACATTCTTTTTCAGCCCGGCACACTCCACACACAACACTGATGCTTTTTGACAAGCATAGCAAATCTTTTTTTTTTTCCTTTCTTGGGAACAAGCTCGGCATTAGACTTAAGACGGCAAACACTGCAGAGCGGCGAATGGCTCAGATCGGCAGAACTCTTAGCCTCTTGTTTTATTCGGTGGATGGAAAAGGCGGATTTGATGGGTTTAAGCTCAGAAAAAGTGTTCAGACATGGAGCCTAATCTAATCTTTCAATACAATTCATACCCTCTTCTCAGTGTATATGTTTTCAGACATGTCTTTTAATGGAACAGCTTCTGTATCACGCAGCTAAACGTTTAGAATTTTTTTCCTATTATACAATATATTCATACTGACAGTGCACCAGCAAAATAGCTTTGGGTGCCTATTATGAAAACGTAACTATGTTTACTGTTCCAATGCTATCTTCTAATGAGTGATGGCATGGTCTGTCTAACAGTGGTATATATTCTAATGAGAATATGCTTCATCATGTTTCTTTGTTTTATTATCTTTTTCTAATTTCTCATATGAAATAGTGCTCAGCATTTTTTAAACCTTAAATAATAACTACTACAGTACACCATATGTAGAGTTTTTTTCCTGTTTTAAGTGGGGCATCTGATGACTGTGATCTGGAAAAGCATTTAGAGTAGAAGAGCTGATCTAGGATTAGGCTTCCCATGTCCATATGATAACTCCTTCCATTATAATCTGAAATGCAAAACTGATCACAGATCAGTTCTTCTTCTCTAAGATGGTTTGTGAACACAGGCCCAGAAAATTACGGGCTTCAACTTCAGACCAGATCAGGTGACTAATTCCTCCAATGAGAGTGCAAGGCTTCAATTTCAGACCAGATCAGGTGACTAATTCCTCCAATGAGAGTGCAAGGCTCCATATCACCACAGACATGTTGATCAGGGCCTGACCAAACAAAGTAACATTAGGACAAGTTACACTGAAATATGTCTCAAAATACACAAATGAATATTATGAAATGAAAATGAAACATGTCAAATAATAATGACAACATGGATTCAAAATGGAGCAAACAAGACACATGATTTTTTCTGTATCCCCATAAAAATAAGAATACCTCACAGTGATATATATATATAGATACATAACAAGACAACTTCTGGGCTTTTGTTAAGAAAAATACTGAATGTCTGTCTATTCCAAACACTTCCAAACACGTGGAAGTAAATCCAATAGCAAAAAACACACAAAACTCAATATCAATTCAAATTTTAGAAACATTTGGACTTCTGTCTGACAGTGCACACCTGAGCTACCCCTTAATGCCACAAGCACCTGGGCTTCCAGCTAATTCTGTGAACAGAAAATATTACAGCCAATTCCATAAACACGCAATCTCCATCTATTTACACACACCTGAAACTACATCTAATTTCGCTGGCACACCAGATCGTCACAACTAAATCCATTGGATGGAAGTAACCGCACCGACGTGCAGTAATTTAGCCTGCTTCGCTAAAAAGCTGAGGTCTTGTATTAGTTAAGTATTTCAAACAGAGCAGTTACATAACCCATAAGACAAACGCATACGGTAACCAGTGTTCAAATGAAAATAGTTAGGCACAAACCCTTTTCATTAGACAAATAAATAAATCACAATTAATCTCACCACAATGCTGTCTGAAAGTGATCAAAAGCCTGAACTAAAGAGACAGTACTTCAGAAATGAACAGAGACTACAGCAAATCGCAGAACAAAGAAGGAAACGGAGTGTGCCCAACTTGTTTCTGTCACCTAGTCCTTAAGCAATCGCAGACACTGAGATACAGCTGTCCACGCCTGAGACAAAGCTTAACTAAGCACTCCAAAAACATGCTAATCCGTCTCCAGTTACAGTTTTACTCAAAGAAAAGCAGTTTGAAAAGCGGCAGCGCTCCAACAAAAGCGAGCTGAACTGACTAGCAACAGTGGGGAAAAAAAGGAATCAGAAATAGAATGTAAAAAATAAATGTTTGATTACTTTGTCATTCTGTGCTCGGCTTGATTTTGATTCCAGACAAGGAATTCGGGGTCGTACCTATCGAGAGACAGGCAGAAAGAAAAAGGTAGGGGTCTCGCATGAACGAGCTTGACATTAAAAATAAATACTTAAAATATAGTATCTCATAATTTAATGAATATATATTTTTTTGCTATAATCTGTTCGAAATTATACTTGATTTTGGACATGCATTATCGACTGATATCTGTGGGTGCTATACATATATTAACATATAATTAATGTGGTATATCAATCAATCAATCAATGATTCATCAGTTAAGTCATATATAATTAACTGTGCACGTTATGAAATATGGAGCAGCCAGCAAATTTAATGCATAGTAGGTTACTCTGTGGTACACAGAGGTCCTCAGTTTGTAGTGTTAATTACAGGTTTTGCTTGGTTAGCATGCTCAGTGAGTACACCCTAGCTGACTGAAGACCACTGGATGCCAAAGTGTGGAAAGTGTGCAGGAAGCAATGTGGAACAAAGTAAAACGGAATAAATGAACAAACAGTTTTATATAAAAAAAGGAAAAAAAAATAAACAAACAATGCTTGTTGCATCTGGTGCGTTAACACAGATAAACACGGGAATGTGATTATGGGATGCAGCCAAACATGCGCTCTGTTTTGTGTTGTCATCTAACACAGGTGTAAACCAATTGTGTAGAAGGGAACAAAAGGCACCTGGAATTGGGTTGTTGTACTAATGCCATTCATTGTGGTTAGCTTGGAGTGAGTAAATTCTGTTGGATTTTCAACATTAATTCGACTATGTTTTAAAATTTTCAATCATTTCTGCCAAAAATTTGAAATTTTGAGGTGTTAATGTTAACGATTCTATGTCTGTATTTGAAGTGAACTCAACCTTTATATAAACATATTATTGATCCATGTTCACACTAGCAAGCTGAAATATTTCAACCCAGACTGGTGAGATTGATTAAAGTGAGTCAAATAGAATATTTATTTTTATAAACCTGAGCCTCTGGTGATTTCTTTTTTACTTTTACTTTATAACTTATAAGTATTGAAGTATGATATAAGTTATAATAAGCTAATGTTTTGCACTTATACAATAAATAAGCATATGAATTATAAAAATAAAATTGCATTATCATGTTGGTCGAAACATGAAGGCGTGATTTTGATGAAATAAATTGATTTTTTTTTCATGTTTTCCATCCCATCTATAAAAACTAAATTAAACAAAAAAGAAAAACAGAATAATTATGCAATATTCAGGAAAATACCCATGCTGATAGCACTGTGTCGCTAAAACGCTGTATGATTGTAACCCTCAGCATTCTGGACAACGACAACAACAAAAAAGCAGGTAGATTTAGCCATGCTTTTATGATTTTTGATGTAATTATTGTAATTATTACTGGTATTGATTTTTCATCCCTCCTCTCCCCCAAAAAATAAAAAAACAAAAGAAAAAAGTGAAGCCGGTGCCAGTGATGAAGTAAGTGATGAGTGGTGAAGAGGACACTGAATAAAACAAGGCCAGCAGAGTGAGTCAGAATGACATGTGTTTCTGAAAGAGAGAGTGAGAGAGAAAGGGAGAGAGAGAGATGGAGAGAGACAGAGAGTGAAATAGATAAAGAAGGTGATAGAAAGAGACGGAGAGAGAAAGACAGAGAAAGAGAGAGGCGGTGAGGGAGTGATAAAGTGAGACAGAGGGAGAAATTGAGACAGAAAAAGACAGCGAGTGAGAGAGAGAGATAGAGAGAGAGATCAAGAGGGCAAGAGAGAGGCCAAGCATGGCGTGTATAAAATGTACAAAGAGCATCCCTGCTCACCTGGGGTCTTTCTGGATGCTGTCGATGGAGGGCGAGCGGGCCAGGGTGGCCTCAGGGGGCAGGCTGGGGCCCGACTTGCTATAGGGGGAATCCACGGAGGGGCAGTACTGTAGGGTGCGGTAGGGGTCGGCGTAGTTGGCTGCGGGGCCCGAGGCATAGCTGGCCCGCTGGTACGTCCCTGTGGCGTTCTGACTTCCTGTGCGCTGCAACGGGACGGAGTCAACACCGGGGGAGGGCGGGGCTACGGCAGGAAAGTGGGGACAGAGCAAAAAATTCAGGACCTGCTCACAGAACTGGTTTACTGGGTCTGAGGGGTGGGGGAGCAAAGACAAAGACACGGAGACATGTGCATGCAGACACATGCGTGCACACACACACACACACACACACACACACACACACACACACACACACACACACACACACACACACACACACCCACATACAAACAAACAAACAAACAAACAAACATACATACATGCATACATGTAGAGCCATATAAACACACACACACACACACACACACACATACATACACACAGACACAAAGACAAACACATGCATACGGATCCACACACACACACACACACACACACACACACACACACACACACACACACACAGACACAAGCACAGGCACCCACACACACACACACACACAACACACACACACACATACCCATGGAAACACACACACGCACACAGACACAGTGAGATGAAACACGAGAGAAACGGTGGCATAAGAGAGGGAGAGAAGAGGCGCAGAACAGTCAGAGCAGACAGCATTATCCTACAGAGCATCTCCATCAACCCTACTCCAGAGAGCCACGTTTAAACATTGATTATAACTTGATTCTTCTTGTTAAAAGCTCCATTAAAATGCACCTTGGGTGCTTATGTGGGATCATAAAACCTGGGAAATGCACTAGCAGGACGTAGCAGGCGTCTGAAAATCAGTTTGGTACGGGCCACTGGCTAGCCATGTGCTACATCATCCTGGCACATTTCCCTGGGCTCCCTTACCAAGCTCCATTAACACAGCCTGCAAAAATAGAAAAAGACCCCAAACTTTACAACTCACATTTATTTTGGGGAAACAGTCATAGATGCATTTTATGCTGTTCAGCAGACAGTTCATGCGAAGCTGATTTTAAAGCTCCCATCTTTTTTTTTCCATTGTTGTTGTTGTCGTTAACACTATTGTTGTGAAAATGTGTTATCAGGAGAACAGTACTGGGACTTATACATGATTAACCATTGAAATGGACACCAGCATGTCCGAAACATCATAGTATATATGAAACATGGTGAAATATTTTGATTTGAAGCATAAAATGTGCATATTTGTATTGGGTGAGATCAAGACCCTCTCTTCTGTTAACGGTTGGCCAGGCAGAACCTGGCTTTAAAGTCAAAGCAAAACTGTTGAAACAAGCACACACCAGAGCACATACTGTTTACAGTTACACAGACAGAGAGAAGCGATACAACATTGTAACAGATCCATCAGTTTTGCCAAGGCCCCGTGTCCACTTCTGAGTCACACAATGTGGATATTTGCTGATTGACATGTCATAAAGACCAATCAAAACAAAATTAACCCAACTGACCGCACTGACCCTTGTTGATCCGCTGCCAGTCAATCACATCACTAAAATTAGTGTGTGACAATATCAATAATATGAAAGAGAAGCCATAAGTACCACAATAAAAAAACTTGTTAACCCTTATTAAACCTGTATATTTATCTCATTTTGCCATTTATGAAACTGAAAATTATATTAGAATAATGTTAATCTAAGTCTAATGAAAAGGCAGGATAGATAAATTGTTGGAGGCCAGTCCATGTCTCAAGAGAATGTTAAGGAATTGTAGGCTGACGGTTAGTTTAATGTACCTACAGTATTGCAGAACAAATGCTTCAAAAAATAAAAGAGCTAAACAAGAAAAACGCTTTTTAAGGCATTTTCAGAACTGCCACTCATTCTGGATAAGGATGACCTCGAACATGATGTCATGGAAACGTAAACATTTTAACCGCATATATTTCGCGGAAATCGCGCAGAGACCAGTGAGTTATTCCGTTAGCCGTGCATGCACGCACGACAGACGCATGAATATAGAGCCATTACTGCTGCGTAATGAATTCCGTCCTGGACGGATCAATAGGAGAGACAGGCTTGGCTTCGCATCCGCTAAAACCACAGAAGAAGGAGCAGTTACGCAGCTAAACAGCATCAAATTCAAGCGAATGATGTTCACATTAAAATATTTTATATTTTTAAAATTATGACTGAGTTATCTTGGGGGGGCGCATATGTTGGCCAGGAAGGAATGAAAGAGAGGAGGGAATGAAAGAGAGATGGATGAACAGCAGGAAGAGAGGAGGGCAAACCGCACTGGTAGATGAGAAATCCTGGAAATGTCACTCACACTCTCCACCGAGGGAGTCATCACAGGATCACATGACCTGTCAGGGTTATAAATGAGTGCTCAGACATTTCTATTAATGGCAGTGAAAAATATATGGGACGCGTAAATTAGTATGGAGTCCGACCACACTAAGTTTAACATTATCCCGTGGTTTTCTTTATCCAAAAAAACCCATTAATATAATAAAAATAAAATTCTTTTCTATTTTAGCATGCAAGTAATATAATATGTTATATATTATAAATTATGTAGCATGGAAATTTACTTCGTTTTAATGCTGAATGGGGCAGGTTTCTTTCCCTCTCTGGACTGATGTGCTTGAAATATTTTCTGAGACTGGCGTGAGTCAATGATCTGCGCAGAAGAGCGCAGGACGGAAGATATTTGTTGACCTTGGGACACTATTAGGCCATCTCATTAACAGGAGTCGCCATGATCCGACCCCTCTGGACCCCCATGCGCCAGGAGATTCCTCTGTTTCGCCACCCAAGCACATCCACAGTGACCCTGCACTGCTCACTGAATGCAAACACACGACCGTATTTACTGTACACAGTGCACACCACAGAAAGAACAAACCACCTGACCGTATTTACTGTAGAAAATGTGCACCAGAAAAAAAAAATATATATATATATTTATAAAACATGGATACTTCTGTAATAGATTTATTAACAGAAGTGAATTAATCCCATGATGAGGGAATATATTGACTTGAACACTGCAATGGCATTAACAGAAATTAAAAGAAATGATAAAAACTGGCAGTTCCTCAAATTTGGTACAGTAAGGTACAAACAAATGTTGCCACTGGACTGAACTGAGCCTTTTTGTGCCTTAGTGAGTGGCTGCCTAAGTTTCTAAACTGCTTTAATTAAAAAAAATACACATTAAATCTTTTTTGCTATCTGTAGATAAAGCTAAAAGACTGAAAAAGCTTTGGAGTACTGCCTTCATCTGTGAAATAGTGTTGTTCTTTCTCCAGCTCTTGTGCCTCTATGTGCCTACTTAATGCTAAAGCATCACTGCAGGTGTTCAATTAATTAGAGAGACTGCCAGTCAGAGATACTATTTACGGTTATACTGCTGATCCTTATGTGTTCCTGACTCATGTCAGCAAATCCTAAAAAAAGAAGTAGAAACTGCTCGTGCTCTCATTCTAGCCATGTAAGTTAAAAACAGAGGTTGTCTAATAAACGCCCGGCTGACTCTCTGTCAACCCACGCGTTTTCGTACATGCCGGTTATGCCCCCCCCCCCAAACCTTCTCATCTCTCTCTTATCAAAGGGGGCTGACTGTGAGAGACAGGAGGTGACCGTCCCCGTAAATCAGAGGACAGTTACAGTGTCTACCCTCCCTTCCCCCCCCCACCGCCTTACGCCAGGAGTTCTCGGAGTGATTTACTGTTGCGATCTGTCATCTTCAGTGCGCGCGTGTGTATGTGTGTGTGTGTCTATCTCTTGAGTGGATGAGTATCTGGGCTTGTAAGACCTCTCGCCTCTGCAGCAGCCCGAAATCGCATTGCTTTTTATTGTTTACATTTACAAATGGGGTGAATTGCTGATGTAGCGCAGGCAGTGGTGTAATGTTGGTGTGATGTCACTTCCTGTTTCCTGCTTCAGGCTACAGGACAAGCTGCTCAGGCGCCCAGAGACGGGCACCATCTTGACTGGACATAATGAGGCACACACAGCTATTAATCACTGTTAAACCATTACTGTAATATTACACCACGTTCAGAATTAGATTACGCTAATGCTAGATTAGATTGTGTTGCATTGCCTCATGGTGAATTGCTACCGTAGCAACGTGTTTTGAGGCAGATAATAAATTCCTTCAAACCTGTTTTTCATCTTAACAGCAGAGAGGTTCCCCAGCAGTGTTTTCCAAAGACCAACAACAAAAAAAAGAAAATGAAAAGAACTGTCAGAGTTCTAATTTTCAAAAGATTAATTCTGATTATTTTAATTATGCTTTTTTTGATACATTGTCATTTCATCTTCAGTTTTACACTTTGCCGTTTGACCTCCTAAAATGGTTTTCAACATTCAAAGTCACAGAGGTCAGCTGTAACACTTACATGTGTTATTTTACACACATGCTTCATAAATTGTGTAATTAAATTGATAATAGCACATTTTTATTATTAATTGAGGAGAAATAATCCTCCAAACATTTCTATCAAAGTATTGTACTGTATTTAATATTCAGTGGTACACTATTGTTGTTTTTGTATGGGGGGGATGTAGAAACATGTTTTAAGGTGTTAAAGGTGTTGAGGCTGGACTGAATAATGTTTGTGAACATAGCTCTTGTCAGTGTTAGGGATTCCTGTACCAACCCTACCATATGAATCAAATGTTCTGTCACTCAAAGTAAGTGACCACACACAATACAAACCACTTTCTACAGGCAACCGAAAGGGTACAAAGGACAGTTTTTTTAAAAATGTTATTAGTTGTGACCTTTTCGATTTTATTAAAATACATTGTAACTCTAGGAAAACTTCTAAAGTCATATTTGATGTTTGATTTGATTTCACGAAGAAAAAAAAAATCTCAAGTACAAAAATACCTTTAAATTTAGGCCTTTGTACAACTATGCATGCCATTCACACAATGAGATATGTATGAGGAGGCATGACATCGTTCTGCTTTTCAAGGCTGTTTTTTTGCCTTTTAAGTCAATTCAAATGAGCTTTATTCAAATTCAGTGTTTTGAATTTTTTCCATTGAGCACCACCTCTGAACCCAACCTTGAAATACAATTCTGGGTCATATCTGAGTGGCTCTACTCCTGCTGAACTTTTTCAATACCTTCAGGAAATAAAAACAGTCTGTTAAAAAAAAAAATGACACTTTGACAATAATGTCAGGTTACCATAGTGAAGTGGCATGCCTTCTGCGCCAGCAAAGGAGGCTGACTGCAAAGAAAATACAACTTAGCAAACCTAACCAAATTGATCCACTGTTGCTGCTGTTAGGTTAGCTCCTTGACAACCAATAGGATAAACATAAATGGCCCAACCACTAATGACCTGTAACAGCAACAAGGAGGCAGGCAAAAAAACATGTGACTAATGTCAAGTCATGGTCACTCCTGATTATGGTCAGGTAATGTCATAGCTAAGGCCAAGGATCAAACAACCAGAAGGCCCAGTCAGCCGAACAAACCCAATTAGTGAACATATAAACCTTTATTTCCAAGTAAAGCAAGACTACAACTGAAACGGCACTACCACAGAATAATGGGTGATAAAACTCAACAGATATGTTTTATATAATATTTTGTTTTATGTTTTTTTCTTTTTTCTCTGCTCAGAAGCTGTTGTTTCTTCTTTTCTCAATACGAAAATAATAAAATATTTATGATGGGAATAACATACAACATGCACCAGGCTAAGCTTCTCAGTTCTTTCATTCACACCACAGCCTTTGACCAAAAAACTGTGCTATCAATAAAAAAAAGAAAAAAAAAAACACAAAAAAGTTGAACACAGAAGACGAATATTGTAGCAGATCTAGGGCTGACAAGAGCTGCCCAGTAGAGGAGCTGAGAGCTGGGATGTGTTAATGTTTTATTCGTTTCTGTTGAGCGTGGGACAGCTTTGATATAACAGCCTAGAGAGGGGCATTGACAGGAGTTTCGCTACAGATAAACAATTTGACTTTGAGAAGTTCTCCCCCCCCTCAAACCAAACCAACTTTATCTCTACTGCTCCTCTCCACTTTGGTTTCAACTTGTTTTGATGTTTGGAATTATTATTTAAAACTGCTGAATATAACAACTCCGGGGTAAAATGGAGAGAAGTTCTTCTGTCTTCTTGTTCTCCTTGGTGTCGCCTGCTCTGAGAGTAAATACCCATTATTTCTGGAAGACAACCAATGCCAATATTCAATATAATAATGTGACACTTTGCCCTTATTCTTTGCAACAAATTCAAATACTTTAAATACCTTTTGCGCATTGTAAAGTGACTGGTTGTCTTTGCGAGTGACAAGCCAAAATTGAAATGGTAATGGAAAACCATAACTTTTTTTTAGGTAAAGAATATTTCTCTAAGAGCTATAGGCTAGAGAGGTCTTTCAGACAGGAGAAGTGGCTTAATAGATTTAAAATTACCTCTTAGGCTTGTGTCACCTTAACTCTCTCAGTAAAAATGGTCCTGGAAAACCAGTAAACAACTAGGCCTGGAACTGTTACCATGGGAACAGGCTGATATTTCCGTCTTGGGGGCTGTCTCTGTACATTACACCGATGGCAGAATATAGGTAGCAAGTCCCAACAGTGATGTTTTCATTTACTCATCCTCAAAGACAGAATGCTGCTTCACAGAGTTGTCTAAAATAAGTGAATTTTTTAGTCAGCATGCAGCTCCACGGAGTTGTCTTAATTTGTGCCCTAAAGACCTGCCTTCATTTTTTTCTCTCGTTTTCCAAATGCTTCCTTCCAGTAGTCTTGCCTCACACTCAGAGGAATTCTTCATCCAGATACCCAAAGCCTAACTGGCTCGGCTGAGCTTGACTACCAATGTGGGATTTTCAAAACAATGCACACAGGCAAATTAGGGAAATTGCTTGAAAGTAGAAAAAAGTAGATAATACATTTCTTCAGTCAAATAGATGCTTATTGCGGTTCTTCTTTTCTTTTATTTGTTTCGGCGGGGGGGGGAGGGAGGGCTTGGTCAATCTTGGCTGCAGTCTGCTAATAGCAACACAGAGGATGGAGCCTGTGACTGCAGGGATTTAGGCAGCCCAACTTAGCCACTCTATAACCCCATAAACCTGTTATTTCTGAATACAGCCAGACCCAAAACAAAAATGAGTCTGCTACCGCATAATGGTACACAAAACTCAACAAATCTGTTTCAAATAAAACAGAAAAAAAAAGCAGAAACTTGTTTGTTCTGTTTCCTCACAGGCAAAAATTTCTTCCCGTCTCCTCAATAAAAATAGCAAATAACGTCTACTGCAGTTATTCCCTCTCCTATCCGGATAGCGATGCACACCAGACGATTGCCAACAGAGCACCCACAGACTTTCCCAGACACCTGAGAAATGGCAAAGTATTACATCATAAACGCGGTAGACTGTGAGGATTCTAGCTGCTTTTAAAACAATGCACATATCAAAGTTCCGAGAATGCAAAATCCTTTCTGCCTCACTACCTGCATGAAACCAAAACAGCCTCACATAAAAGTGGCCAAATTTAGATTTTTCCTGCATGAAATGTTGCATTTTAATTATGATCCATGAGTGGCACCCACCCTTAGAGAGACACAACGGTTGCGCTAACTCAACAGCCTTAGTGCATGTGAATAGCTCTTTGTTTTATTCTTTTTATAACATGCCCTAAGTAATGGGTAAACAAAACCATTCCCTTAACAAGTGTTTGCCTTTGGGCAGAAACAATAAACACGGAAAAAAATTACCTGAACCTCAAGACTTGTAGTAAGAAAATAATACAACATGTTTTCATAAATATTGAAACATAACGCACATACACTTTGAGCCAACACACTTTGCATGTTGAATTACACTGAGAGCAAATCACAGTGTGAAGTACAGTGTGGCCCCGTTATAACGTGATCGTTGAGGTCCAAAAAAGGCCATCGCGAAAAAAGCGGGGTCGCGTTAATCAAGGTTCAAGGAATCCAGCGTTCAAACTGACCCAGTGTTGACATAACGTCCTAAAACACACCTATTCTCACCCTATTTAACTCATTCTTTTGCAGGTTTACCTTCTGGCAAGTTAATTACCTTTGAATTAAAGAATTCCACAAATAAACCGTTGTTACAGTAGAAATTAAAACACAAATTAATTTAAAGAGCAAAAAAAAAAGGTCCAATGATTCATCACATTATCTCTGAATTCATTTTAAAATGGGGATCGTGAAATCCAGGTTTCACTCTTCATGGTGTATTCTCAGAGTAGAAACATTCTACGAATTCTCTGTATAGACATTCAGTGCTTTTTTCATTTTTCACAATGAAGCGCACCATGCACTCAGTAGGCAAACACATGGATGCATAATTGAGTGTGCATTGTGTACGCTGGTGAGTGGCATTGGGTACGACACCAAAAAATACCCAGCTAACCAACATGCCGCATGCCAGTCACGTTAACTTCAACACCTGTTTGCAATTTCAGCACCTGCATCTAATTTGCAGATGCCGCACACATTGACTCTGTTTATGTGAAACTATTTATCTGCTCTCAACAAAAGGCAGGTCTCTTCGCCCTGTCGACAGGAGAGGCTGGTGATTTTCTAATTCCGTTAAATACGACTTCAGCTGGAGAGAACGATGCGTGACCTTCTCCTCCTTATGTTTAGTATTTTCCATTGTTCTGCACCCTTGTCAGTTAGGTCATGCTTTTCTTCCTTTTTACTTCAGTGTTATGTAACTAATCCGTTGGTTTGTCTGGGCCTAGCTGTTAAGCATCACCATTACAATAAAAATGAACTTCTCATTAGGGAAAAATAATCTCGCGTCACTGATACTGAAATCCTACAAATGAAAACACAGTAAAAGTGAAGTGAAGGAATTTCTCTGAGCCATGCTGTGGTCAGTGACAAATTAGGAGTGTATTTAAGAGCTTGTGGTTTAATTACAGCATACTAGTTAAATGTGTTTTTGAGTCTTTCCTCAGAAATCTTTGGTGTTGCAGGAGGCAACTGACAAAGAAACACAAGAGGCGCCACACAGAGCTCCATCCCAACTGGTTTCCTGAATTTCAGGGTAGAAAACTGGAAAAAAGTGAAACAAAATGGAGACTCCGGGGGAAAGGGATGCCAGTGAGAAACGACCTGCATTTAAACACTTTGAGTGCATCTTGCAGGTCTCTGGGGAGCTACCCTTCAAACTGTCAGTCAGACTCAAAAATCTACTACGGGCGACTGTTGCCACGGCGCCCGATGTGCCTGTTTGAGTGTTTAGGGGAAGATGGCTATGGTCTGGCATCTACCTGTCATTTCGGGAGTGGAAAAAAAACCCCACATTTAACCTGTAAAAAAATTAACCAGCAAGGCTGTTAGTATCTGTGTATGTGTGGGAACCAAAATCGTTTAGCTAATGAGCCACTTTAAAGACACCAAAATAAGATCAAAGGGCTTGATTTATTGGTCTTTTACGTCCTAGGGAGTTTATTTGGGCTCTTGGATTATGTTGGTCATTAGGGAGATTTAAGATATGGTGACATACTTGCATTTATCTTACTGAGAAACATTCTGTAGTTCTGCACTGGCCTCAGTTCTTCCCATCAAATTCTGTTTGTAACTGGATGCAAGAACTAATATCAGGTATACAGGTTATTTATATGGTTTCTGCAATAGAGTACCATAACAATTTTCATTGGAGGGCAGTAAATGTTATTGTTAATTGGTGGACAGGATCATAATAATTACAGTAATAACAGTGAGGTAATCTAATTATCAACACCTTCACTTCTTTCACTTCTCAGGAGTACAGCATGTTATGGGACACTGACCTCTGACCCCTGTTTCTGCTATGTTAAAGTAAGTCATGTGATGAACGGTCATAATGCATAAATAACGGCACAGATAATGTGTTACCTTTGTGATTTACCCTCTCAAAAGAAGTTATCTGAAAGTTGTTATGAATTCCACTGTGTAACAAACTGAATTACATTAACACAAAATCAATGCTGACATTTTTGTCAAAGCACAAAACATGATAATTAAAATATTATCATTGCTCATGTGAAGAAATGACAGGAAGACTCGTCCATCATTAAAACAGATGGTGGTTTTTAAACAGAAAGCCTTTTAATACATGCGGGGAATACGGCTTGTAAGGGAAGTAAAAAAACAGGTTTTAAAAAGTTATGTGTGCTTGAGAACAGAACATGAAACATTTATCTGTTTTGAACAAGAGAACATGAAGACAATGTTCTCCCAAAAAATTTGATGCAACTAGTAAGAACAGCCGAGAAGCACACTGTGTATATCTCGAAACACTGCAGTCTCCACTCCTAACTCTGAGAGAAGGTGTCTATGTTGTTAATTTTTCTAGCCTAGGCTTCCTGCAATCTGATTGGTTACAGCGACTTTCCGACAGTTAATTTAGTTCACAAACACACACCCTCCAGACTTGTGATTCATCAGAATCACATCAGAGAGAGAAGCCAGTCAGAATCGCAGTCAGGAGCCTGAGGAGTAAAACTACATTTGCACCTGTTTCAAATCCATGACCTTGTTGCTGATTCTTTCTCTGCTTGACACCCAAACAAATAACACAGTGGTGTGTAAATGGCTCTGGTGTGGGGGCGTGTCTTGTGTTGTGCTGGTTGAGGTGTTGGGGGCGTGTCCTACATTGTGGGCGTGTCCAAGTCGCTGTACCACTCAGTGGTGTCACTTGTTCCTGGCTCCAGTGCGTGGGTATACATTATGTTGTGATGGTTCTGGTGTGGAGCCGTATTTCGTGTTGCGGTAGTTGCGATGTGGGGGCGTGTCCTGGGGGAGGGGCTTACCCGTGTTGGTGCGGTAGGCTCCAGGGTGTCCTGAGGGCAGCGGGTCTCCCTGGCTCTGGCTCAGGCTCCTCAGCGGGGGTTTCTGGTAAACCCTGTCCTCATAGATGGGGTCGATGTGGTGTTCTGGGGACTGCAGGGGGCGCAGTTCTGACCCCAGGTGGCTGTGCTGGCTGCTGTAGGATCCCCTGGACCCTGTCCCAAAAAGAGACACTTACATTTAGGCATTTAGTAGACCAAGGGTGAGAACAGTGGACATGAAAGGCCATGGTTCTGAATTCCAGTCTCACGTCTGCTCGTAATTATTTAATTACCTAAATAATGTGCACATTTCCTCACTTGAAAAGCCCTAGCACAGCAGACTGTCCTTGTGTCACTGAATGACCTAATCAACAATAAAAGCAACAATGGTACATACAGCTAATTACCCTACTAAGCCAGGAAAAAAAACCTGCATACATGCCAGCTCTCCAAGAATGGGGTTGCTTAAGCCAACAACAGATACTCTCAACCATAGTTACTAAGTTTACTCTTTACATCCACTTTACAAAAGCATATTCATTGAAACAGTACACGTTGAGCACACCTTATATTAAAGATATAACGGCAGACCCCTTGCTGGAAATCAAACCCGCAAACCACTCTAATAAGTATACTATACAACCGCTCAATAAAACAATGAACAAAAACACTGTAACCAATTTAAGTACCAACAGTACAGTTCCAAGAAAGCTTAGATTCGTGACTGGATGGTTGCAAGTTGGAAATCCTGGGCACAGCTGGTGCACCCCGAGCGAGACCTTTGGCTGGATAATCTCCAGCAGCGTAAGCTGTTTAAATCACCCAGGATCAGCTCCCATTCTAAACAAACAGATCGCATCATGATACAGTCACATTTTGGTGATTCCATATTGAATCATTTTGTCGCACACAGAAAATGGCTGGATTACATTACTGAAAAAAAAAAAACCAACAATAAGCATTCATCCGATACATGATATGTTTTACCAAAACAATGACTCCAGTCACATAGTATTACTAATGTGTCCTTTTGCTTGTTGACACAAAGGCAACCGGTCTTCAGCACTGACCAAAGACCGGGAAACAAAAGCTTTCACTTACTGAAAAGCAAACATTTATTCATCTCAGTTTGAGTTTTTTTTTATACTATATACAATAGTTCACAATAAAGTTAATTTATTGGTAAAGTTTTCCAACTTTACCAACAATTCAGTAATTGAGGTCATATGGATTCACCACAAATGCGAGGTTAAGGAGCAGTGAAGGAACGTAAAGCAACGCTGCCCCTCCCTACACGCCATTGAAGTGCTTTGAAAACCATTTACTGGGTTACAGTGTTCCGCAGTGACATTCAGTACAAATGTCACCTTAAAAACATGAGACAGAGCCTGACTGGACCAGGGGGAATCTAATGGGGTCCGGGCAAACTGCTCTCACAGATATGGCAGGCATGGGCGAATCCAGGTCCTGAAGCCCTGGAGATATTCCTGGTTTTCATTCTATCCGAGCTCTTGATTATGGTTTCTGCTGCTACTAATCGCCGGAGCCTGAGCATCCAGTTGTAGTGATAAAAGCACACGGTCATCCGCACTCATTAGGGCTGATCATTCATTTGATTATGTAGTCAGAGGTGTTTCGGACGGAGCAACAACCAGAAACATCTGTGGTACTCCTTGACCAGGGCTGACCACCCAAGATATACGATGAAGGGCGTGAGCAATGTGAGTCCTATATTTTTCCCACAATGCATCTCAGGACTACACCAGTAGCAGTAAAAAAAAATTGAAGCGTTTCACTCTCTGCATACTCTTAGGGTGACAGCATAAAAACTGTAAAAATTAAGGACACGGGCTTGTAACAGAGATATTGTGGGTTAGATTATATTTAGTATTACATTTAGTTAATACACAGCTGAATAAATGAATTACAAGGTCCTAAATACAAAATGAATCCTCAACTGCAGGCAGAGACAGGGCCATGAGCTTGTCTGGATTATTAGCTGTCAGACTTTGTGAATACGTGGTGTGGCTTTCACACTGTCTGTGCTGGGCATAAAGTGATGTCATCACAGATTCAATCTCTGATTGGATGTCTGGCTTAGGCTTTCTGCAATCTGACTGGTGCCAACATGTTCTGAGAGTGGGTCTCGTAGGCCAGGGCAGTTTATCAGGTTTACACCCACCCCCATAGAAAAACAGTAACTGTAGAGCTGAACTTTGTATTATTAGGAAAGTGCATTTGCTGGGAGTTGGGCAGAGCTATACGCGCACCGAATTGGGAAACCAGTCAGGCTCATGGTTATATAAGCCTCACTTCTGAGGCTCGGCATTTTACAGCGAGGCAATGTGAAAAAAAAAAAAAAAGTTTTCCGTGCACCAGGGGTGTGAGATGCATTTCTTATTTTTTTGCCAATTGCTGGACCCATTTGTTTTCAGCGGAATGTAATTTCCTCCATTTACAGACAGTGGGAATCAGACCCTCTCCTTTCCCTTTAATCAGCTTATCTGAGCGAGCCAGCAGACTCTCTCGGAGTCTCACTGCAGCCCTCTGGCAAAGACGGGATCCTCAGGGATAATTAAGAGCTCAGTGAAACCCACAGATACATCTCTCCCTCTCTCTTCCTCTTCTTCAGTCTCCGTCCTTCTCTCTCTCTCTCTCTCTCTCTCTCTCTCTCTACCCCTGTTGTTCTTGTCTTTCTGTCTCCCGTGCCCGTCTGTCCATCAGTGTCTCCCTCTCCTTCCCAAACCCCTGCCTCGGAGGTTGCTTTCCGCCACTCGATATGCTTTCCTCTCATTGTTTTTCTCTCGTTCTCCTCCAGTCTCTTTATCTTTTTTTTCTGTAGATTGTTTTTCACCAGCAGCGCCTCCAAAGCAACTTCATTTCTTTCCGACAGGCATGAAGACAGGTACATGGAGAAGAAAAAAAAAATCTTTTTATTTGAGCCAGTCCAGGTTTTTCCAAAATCAATCAATTCAAACATGCCTATTGGTGGTACAACCGCCAAGCTCATCAAAAGACCTCAACTTACTTGAAGTGCTATGCAACAAGAGTTTTATTTCCATCTCTGAGGATAAAGACAACCCATACTGGCTGGCAGTGGCGTAGTATAATAGTATAAGGGAGTTGGGCTTAGGACACAGAAATTGTAGATCCGATTCCTAGGTAGGATGTTGCAGTTGTACCCTGGTACCCAGAGGTGGACAACTCCGGGTTCAGAAAGTAAAAGTCCTACCATGTATTTTTTTCTGCCCTTTCACTAAAACCAGGTGAATTCACTGATTAGTTCATCTACCTGGCCGAAGAGCTGTGCTGATCATAATCAGCTGGTTTAGTGCATGGGTGGAACAAATACATGGTAGGACTTTTGCTTTCTGAAGCCGGAGTTGTCCACCTCTGCTTGTACTAAGGAAATTAGCCTGAACTGTTTCGGTTAATACTACGGCTGTAATAGAAACGCGTATACAAAGAGTAAGTTGCTCTGGATAAGGGCTTCAGCTAAATGCTTAAATGTCACGGGAATGTGTAGCAACAGCACTAATGCGTGTTAAAAAAAAAATCTCTGTATGTGGCTGCCACAGCATGTAAACATTGCAAAATGGTATCTCTGCAGTGGACGCAGCGGCCCAGATGGGCGAGCGTCTACTCGAGTGTTCCTCACAGCTGCTTGCATCCGGTAATGAAGAGGGCCTCCCTCCACAACGAGCCCCGTTTCAGTCTGGTCTCTGCTATGATTCTTCAGACACAAACGTCCTTGGGCCTAATGACACAAATCGGTCAGCCATTATGAACGGAGCGTGGGATTGCTACATCATGAGTGGAAAAAAAAAAAAAAACCCTTGCTCAGCAAATCAGGACGGCCTGACTGGGGGAACAAGAGATCCACTGCTTATTCACTGCTTTTCTGCAGCCGGTCTAGGAATCGCCTTAAATTCACTCCTGGTCTCATGACCAGTGGAAAGCCATCCATCCAAAAAAAACAGCATATAATTCATAGCTAGTAATCAGGGAATGTGATTCGTAGCCACTGGGTTGCAAATGTAGCCTAGGGCCTTTGTTATCATTATTAGTGATAGTAATCATACTAGCAGTAGCAACGGTAACTGTAGTATAAGTAGTAGCACAGTATGTTATTGTTGCAGCAGTTGGAATGGTATTAGCAGCAGCAGTAGTACTGTAGTGGTTGAAGTAGTAGCATTACATGTAGTAGCAGTAGTAGTAGCACAGTATATATTTTAGCAGTAGCTGTTGGAATGGTAGTAGCACTGTAGTATTTGGAGTAGTAGTAGAAGTGAGAAGAGGAAGTATTCACTGCAGCAGCAGTGGTGATAGTATTATTTTCGGATATGGGTGCAGATGAAAAACAGCAGAGATTACCTCAGGTCACAGGGAGGCTCTTCAAGGCTAAATGTGATACTCGATTTGTAATGGGTGTAAGGCGGGGCAGGGGGGGGGACGGGGTGGGCGGTTACCTGCGAGGCTCCCAGGCCTCTGCGGGGAAGCAGCTTGTGAGATGAAAGGCACAGCGTGCTAATGCAACACAATTATCATTATTAAAACTGAGCACAGGTATTAGCCTGACTCTGGGTACAGCAGGGGCTGCCTTCAGGTCACAGTGTGGCTCTTCAAGGCTAAACATAGCACTTAGCTTGTTAAAGAGAGGTGCTGCGCAGCGGGGCTCAGGGGGTTTTGGGAGTTGGGTGGGAGGGTTGGCAGGTGCCGGTGTGATCAGAGAGGGCTCACCTGCCAGGCTGCCGGGCCGCTGCAGGGTGGCGTTGGCGTACAGGTCGTGGGAGATCTTGTACTGGTCGGAGGTGTGCACCAGGCGCTTGGTGGGCGACAGCGTGGCGTAGCTGCCCACTGCAGAGCTCAGCTGGTGGAGCGGGGAGGCGTTGGGCGGGGACGAGGACGCGGAGGCGGCCATGTTGATGGGCGAGCTGGTGCTGTAGGACTTGGCCAGGCGGCCCGGCGACTGCTTGGGCGAGGAGGAGGAGACGCGGCCCAGCGTGGCATAGCCCGGAGCGTCCGAGGACGAGCCCAGTCGGTGGAGCTTGGTCGGGGAGCCCACGGCCTGCAGGGAGAGCGGGGAGCTGACGCGCTGGGCCGGCAGGGTGGCGCAGGAGTAGTACGGCGCTGACGAGGACGCCGGCTGGGCGTCGGGCATGTGGAAGGCGCTCCCGTGGCTCTGGGCGAAGGAGTCGCGGGACTGGGCGTCGCCCGAGGCACTGCTGCCGCTGCCGCCACCCGCCAGCTGTGCCGCTCGATTAGACGTCACCTGGGGAACGGGAAAGGAATTTACATTTTAAGACTTTTAGCAGATGCTCTCGTATGGAACAACTCACACAGTTTACATTAACACAGCTGAAGCTATTTACTGAAGCAATCTGGTGGAAGTATCTGGCTCAAGGGTAAAAATGGCAGTGCGCTAGGGAGGAATCGAACCTGCAACCTAAGAGTTACAAGAATGAGCTTCCAAACCAAAACACCACACTGGAATAAAGATATACACATTTGAGGTCAAAGGCCAATCTCTGATTCGAGCGTATATTACAATGAAGTACTTGCTTCTGGTAAAAGATCACGTGGAAGTTTAGCATAATTATTATGGCCATACCAGGGTCCGGCTCTGTGTCATGTGTTAGGCTGTTTTTAGAAAGAAGTTGGACACACACACACACACACACACACACAGGCATACAAAGCTTACATCAATGGTGATAGAGCAAGTTTGAACGGAGGAGATATATGCACTGTATCAGTTATGACTACTCTTTGAATTACATGCAAGACTCCTATCTGATTCAGGTTCCGCGTGATGTATTGAATGCTTGTGGAGTGAATGTGAGAAAATCTCTACTGTAAACGCCCCAGAGGTCGATGAAGCTCCATTTCATTCTGTTCGATATGAGTATCTTGATCCGATGAGATTTCACCCGCAGAACGGTTCTGCGTTTCTTTCTTTGTTCTTGTGATTCGGCACGTATATCGTTAGGAGAGACTATAAGAAAATCACGCCACAGCCTCTCAGACTCAGCTCATCTCGGCCGTAATGAGTCCTTATTATAAGAATGCATGTTTCAGCTTCTGAGTTATTAAGTCTCTGTGGCCTATTTACCATTTCTGACTGGCTCCTCTAAACTGCAGCCAGCGAGGGCCTGAGTGACAGTCAGCTAAATCAGGATTTTGCAAACCGTTCACAAAAATTCTGGCGCACACACACACACACAATCACACACACATAAACCCATAGACACAGATGCATGAACACACACATCTAACACCCACACACACACACAAAAACCCATAGACACACATAAATGAACACACATACCTAACACATACAAAAACAAAGCATTCAACACACATACATAAACACACACATCTACTACACACACATACACACGCCTGTGTGGATACACACCGCTACATAAGTACATATACGTGCAGACAAACACAGACATACACACACATACACATGACCACACAGAAATACAAACACCATACTCCGACAGACAAACACGCACACACTTTGAGCAGCCCATAAATTGATCTCATTCTGTGCTGACAATTTTTCATTAAAATTAATTTAATTCTCTGCACTCTCAAAAATAAAGAATGCTTTGTTTTCGCCACTCCATATTGGCAAAATCCCTGAAACCCAATTTGTCTTATTATGAATGAATTATTGTATTTTAAAAGCACATTCATAATTTATGTGCAAATAGAATCCGGGGCTACATCTCGCAGCGCATGTTTTTTTATGCCGCATGTGGCTGTCAGTGGTTCAGCAACCGATTTTGTGGGTGTGAGCATCACGGCGCACAGAAGCAAATGCACTGAGACCTTCTGAATCACTGGAACGCTGAGTAGCATTCGACAGCCAAACTCAAATAAACCAATAAAGTCCCTCTCAGTTATACATTTATGCACACTCTATCTCTCTGCTGTGAGCTGATAAATAGAGCCTCTTGCCTTGATTCACTTATTTACCCATGAAAGATATTCAAATTTTCTCTTCCACTCCTTCCATATCACTCACTCACCTTCTCTCTATCTCTCTCCTTCCTTCACATCCCTCTGTCTCCTCTGTTCTCCCCTTCCCTTGAGTCTCTGTATAAAACTCTCTCACTTTTTCATTCTTTCCCTCCTTCTCATCTCCTTCTGAGCTGTCATTCCACTCTTCTTCAGTTTCCCCCTTTCTTTCTCTCCCCTCTCTGTGCTGCTCTTTCAAATGTATGAAATACCTTGTACATCTTCCCAAAACAACATAAAGCATTACATTTAAACACACTGTATCTGTGTCTGTTTGTTCCTTTTTCAAATGTATGAAATGCTTTAGTAAATGTTTCCAAAGCATATAGCTACACATTTACATACATATCTCTCTCTCTCATCCAAACAGTTCACAGGGCGAAGCTGAACACTGAGATGAGAACCCAAACCCACCTGGTTGTAGCTGTGGACCGCGCCCCCGACCTGCCCGGCACGGGCAGGGGGTAACTGTGAGGTGGACGAGTCGCTCAGGGCCAGGGTCTGGCTGCTGTGGTAGCTGGCCGTGTATGGGAACGAGCCCTCCGGGTTAGAGTTAAGCTGCAGTGCACTCTGGGATAGGAGGCTGGGCCCTGTGTTAAAAAAAAAATAAGAAGGAGAAAATGGAGAAAGGCACTGAGATTGAGGGTGATGAAGGTGATCCCTTGTCAGGGTGGAAGTAAGGGGTAGCTGGCTCATGTGTAATTCATCAGGGCAGAGCAGGGGGTTATGGGTTATGTAGTTCATACACTTTGCCAAAAACAAGGCCCTGCCCTGGAGGAAATCAAAAAACACTCAGCTACAGGCTGACCATTTTTGGCAGACCCTTTTTTCTCATTCACCAAAGTGCCAGCTTAGAATTAATGGTGCCTCATCTCAAAGGGGAAAAAAGAAAACTTTTAAGTATTTGTTTCACCAATTAAAATTGTTTTACCAACTGCAGAGAGTGGGCACCCTTTCTCATATCAGTTCACCCACACTGCTATGAACTTGATTAAACTGCATCTCAGGATGTTCTTGCAGAACGCAGACATAATTAGTACTTTTAGAACATGTTAAATTAATACATACAAATGCAAATGCAAAGCATGTTATGCCAAAAACGCAGTGCACAGAACTGTAAGTCAATGGGCCCTGGCAGGTCAGAGCTGTAAAGATATGGTGGGTCAACACAACACATATTTACTCGGTTTAAACATCACCATGAGCCACGTCTGGTACATTTTTACTCAATTGAACACACAGCGTTCTCAGAGCCTTAGCATTTAATGTTAGGCACCTGCGAGATGTCCTTGCGTCTCTGTGGGAATTATATGCCGGCGGTAAATCAAAGCTGCCCATGTGAGCTTCGTTCATGACAGACCAAATTCAGTCCTCAAACTTGGTACGCAGCACCACTGATACACCCCGTCCCCACCCCCTCCAGATTTACACCTGACGGTGAAGATGTCTTGGAAATGCGGGCCTCATTTTCACGTCCTGACGGACAGGCGCTGTGTATATTACTATGTCAACAGCTTCAAGCACTCAGAACGCATAAATAAATCCCCTACTTCAAAGGAATGGTGAAGGGCTGCCTAACACAAGTTGTATTCAGATATGATACAACAGGGTCAGGCGTTTTTATTTTCTAATACCGCTTCTGTTCCACAATCCAGGCACTGTTTTTTTTTTTTTCCTGGAGACTCTATGGTGTACATAACAGTGCTAGTGACCAGACAGCCATCAGTCCACACTTTAACCAAGTATCCCAATGACGCCATTTGATATCAATGACATCACCGCCTGTCATCTCTGGTCATTTTATCCGTTATCTCTTCATTTTTAAATGGGAAGATATAGTTTAAACCAAGCAATTTTAATGTAAGTCCAAATATGAAAACATATGCTGGGCCAGAAGGGCATGTGTTTGAACCCTAAGCACAGCTGTTGTGCTGTTTTATTTTCATTTATCTAGCTATAAATGTACTTACAATTTTATGTAAAAATCACTGGCAGTAATGCAGGACCAAACAAGTTCAAATTCTTATCAAAGCATGCTACTGCTATAAAGGTGGCCTAAAAATTCTCAACATTTAATTAAAAAAATGAATAAATGCATAGCAATTTCATTTAAATACAATTTTAGCAAAACGCTTTATAGTCACTTTTGTCAGCTACATTTAAGCTACAAAAGTTCAGGACACTCTGACAACTATGATAACTTCCCCAGCAACATTCCCACAAGAAGTAGTTGTTTCCAAAGGTTTCAAAAATGGCTTTCAAAAACGCTGTGATTTCTAGCCCCATTTCTCAGCAAATCTTTCCCAGTCCTTTTCAGCAGAATGAATATGAACTTGATTACCTCTTTGCAATTATTGGAGATTTTATTCTGCCTACACCGATGCACTCTGCTGAGGTTAAAAGAAACCCAGGGCTATTGTCAGCTATAATTTACAGAGCAGGTCTTTGACACACGCTTGATGCGTCTTGACAGGTAGGTGTGTAAATGGGTTTTTGCAAAAGAAATCCACTCAAAATTGGTGTAAAGCTGCAGCTTTTCATTTTGGTAATGAGAGGAAATATGTAAACAAGTGCGTTGAATACTGATGATTTTTACTTTTTTTTTTTTTTTTTGGGGGGGAGGAATATATTTTACCTGATTTTCAATCACACATCATTGGAAGCAATTACATTTCATCTGAAAAATCTAACATGCATGCTTCCATGGATTTGGGGTTTTTCTTTTTCACGTTCATTTTATTCATTCTCTGTCACAGTGGTTCAGCTCAATCATATTTGAGTTAATTATTAAAACTTTATTCATGTAATGCCATATGGCAGAGTGGAATGTTACAGCATCTACAGACTATCTGGCCTAAATTATAAAATAGTTTCCAGGTGTTCAGTTATGCCAAAACATCATTAAAATTGTTGTTTTTAATAACATTCATTAGTGTCAAACAGCAACCATTAAGACAGAACAAGTATTTTTTTTTTTAAATGAGGAAACAACAGACTAAATACAAGTTTTGACTTTTCCAACTGAATCACTCATATATCTCATGGTACCAATCTGCTGATGAGAACTGGCAATCAATTAAAATGCAAACTGTTTCTGGCATAACTGGAGGAAGTGGATCTAGAAATAAAGGTGTCCTAGACTTGCTGGCCAAGTGTGTAGCTATCGCAGAAACACTCTCCTACCACTAGGAGCGCTAGATGGAGAAAATGTACCTCATAAATCTAGGCCAGCAGTGTCAAATTCAGTTCCATTCAGGGACAAAGGCATGCTGGTTTAAACTCCAGCCTCCAATCCTGGCCCGATAATTAGTTCCATAATATGCTGAATTAGTCCTGTTGATTTGTAAATAATGGAGTCCTTTTGTGTCGCCTGAAATAACAACCATGCCTCGTATCAAATGCACAGACTTAAATGCGCATAGCCGAATGAGTAATCAAACCAATTAATGTGGTACAACTGACAGGTTGGGATCAAAGCCCACATACACATGGCCCAGCATGGCGGTGAGTTTGACAAGGGTGTTTTAACCTCTGTGAGCAAAATGACGTTAGCTCTTTCAGGCCCCTCCCACACTGACTGACTTCCACTGGTAACTAAGCGGCCCCTTCCCTGTCCTGCCTTAACGTTTCCTGCCCTGCCCTGCCCTGCCCTGCCCTGCCCTGCCCCCTGCCCTGCCCTGCCCTGCCCTGTCCTGCCCTGCCCTGCCCTGCCCTGCCCTGCCCTAACGTTTCCTGCCCTGGCCCTTACTGTCGCTGCAGAGAATTCCTGGGGGTCCAGGATTCCAGACTCCTGCAGAGACCTGATGCAGGAGTCCACCAGTTCCAGGCCAGTGGTCAGCTCATCCTCAATGTCCTTCTGTCCTCCGTCTGGGAACAAAGGAGAAGGAGAGGGTGGAGTCGAAGGGTTGGAGGAGGAGGTGGGGGTGGTGGAGGAGGAGGAGGAGGAGGAGGAGGAGGATGGGGAAATGAGCCACACCTGCTGTGCAGGTGATTATCAGCATGATTCCTTGTTGCTCCTGAGAACTGTATTTTAATGTGTCCTGCCTTCGAAAATCCCATTGAATGACAGTGGTTGAATGACTGGTAAGTTGACCACATTCTAATAGGTTATTATGTAAAACTCTGAAGTCACTTTCATCCTTCCGTCCTTCTCCTGATTTATGGAGTGGAGACGGGCAGAAGCAATATGGCAGAAGCCTCAATCATTGGTCACTTCACATCAGCGAAATGACTGAGGAGGTAAAGGAAGGAGGAAGCTACTCTACGGTTTTCAGACAGGGCCCTTCTGTCCTCCGTCGGGGGAAAAACAGGAAAAAGGGAGGGACAAAGGAGTGGGAGGGGCTTCAAGGAGGGGTTTTAGCCACACCTTGCGGACAGGTGATTGGCTGCAGGTGTAGCTGATAGATGCAGAAGTGGACGCCTCAGCGTCTCACGCCAGGAAAGAGCACACATCTGCTCTCATTGGCCTGGTTTACTTTCCATCTGTCAGTCAGTCAGTCACCATTATTCAGTAATTCTTCTTCTATGGTAGGCTTACATTCAGCAAGGCATTAAGTATTAGGTTTTTAAAATAGACAGAACATTGAACCCTGTACTACAACCAAGGTCTGGCACGAAGTAGGTAATTCGTATCAAACCAAGCAGGGGACCCCCAAAAATGGCCTGTGGGCCAAATCTCGGCCGTTTAACCAGCTTGTTTTCTGACAAGCCGGTCTCTCCACAGGCACTTACTGCAGCTCTTAATGTCTGCTTGTCGCGGCACTACATGTGTTATTTTGCAATTAATGGTTCTGACGCTATTGCACCTGTTGTTGAACTAATGCACTCGCTGTAAGTCTCTTTGAATTAAAAGTGGCTGCCAAATGACTCAAACGTAAATGCGCGAGGCTCAAAAAAATCTACAATTTGCTTGTGCTGATTATCATGTCATTCTGTGCTTGGAAAATGGGACAGCTGAAGAGTTTGTGTACCACCATCAACATAATTAGAAATAAATATAACCCTTAATCAATGTTGCAGGGAGCATGGCCTGTCACATCCAAAAACAAAGAGAGCTGGATAGCCCCCATATAGCAGGCTAGATTACTAGCAATATATACATTAGCCAGTGAGGCCAAAAACCATTAACTTACACTATGGGCTCCAGACGATAATTTACCCCTCTGGCCCAGGAAGGGAAGTACAATTTAATAAAGGGCAGTTGGGGTCAGAAGTTCACATGAATTGTGGGAGGTCACAGGGAACCACAAGGCTATGAAGCAGAATAACTTGTAGTCCAAATGATCAGTGGTTTGGTGTCCATCTTGAGACCTGTTGCAATGCATCATGGGATTTTTGATTCCCAAAGAAATGCACTTTGTGTTGTAAGTCGCTCTGGATAAGAGCGTCTGCCAAATGCCTATAATGTAATGTAATGTAATTTTACAACTGCAGGTGTGCAGGTGTCCAACAGGTTAAGGATGTGACATGATTCATATGAGTTTTTCCTTTTGGGAAATTCAGAAAGCGATAAAATTATACAATACTGATAACACCAGTAAAATCCCACCTTGTTTACACAATTAAATTGTACATATCTGAGGACACAGGTAGCTTATACCGTAATGGCATATCTCTGGGTGTGGCCAGGGAACTAGCCGTTTGCAAGCAACCTCACACTACACCTTACGTATGCATTCTGGCTTGAAAGTCTGAAAGTACAATCCAAAGTCTAAAGAATATAATTAGTGTGAGTATTCATGTTTGTTCTCCGTGTACACTACAATTACTACTTGTCTGCTTGTATTTCAGCAATTTTTTTTTTTGTGTTGGCTTGATATTAATTCAGTGTTACTGGCAGTTCTGCTCTTGTTATCGCTGTTCGTGCTACTTGTATCTTAATGTGTCTTGCCTTCTAAGTCCCTCTGGATACATGTGTCTGCAAAACGAAAATAAAAATAAATAAATGAATTCTGCGCAACTGCTCTGTTTGATAATATCATTGACGCCCTTTTTTTCCTGTTACAGTTCTTTTGAATCTTCGGGCATGCGATAGTTCCTTATTTTGCTTTTCAAACCGCTGCATGACACCCACTTTTCTCACCACCTTTGGTGCTTTGTATTTGATGTTTAAATGAGCAGAGGTTTTTTTGTGTTTTACCCTTTACCAATCTGCCTGTTTGAACCCTTTCATATTTTGCGTCAGTTGCCTCGTCCAAATGCTGATGACTGTCACAACGCAGCATGACGGCTCTCTCTCTCCGCACGCTTGCACTTCAGCCGTTATTATTTCCAAAATGCCAGATTATGAATTATGATGAACATTTAACTTTTGGGAAACAAATTTGAAAGCATGAATAATAGATGGAGGTTCCTTTCACAACACGTCTTTGAACAGGAAAAAATGGTAGTAATGTTAATAGATGAATTTTTGGGTTACAGAACGATGTGAAGCAGTGAAGACAACCTTTCTGTTATTTATTTTTGATGAAGAAGTGGTATGCTATATGCTAAGGCAAATGATGCTTTTGCCATAATCAAATACTAATGAAATAATCACAATATATGGATAGAAGTAATTAATGCATATGTTACACTTAGAATAAATAACCTTGCTATACTCAGAGTCCACTATAATAAGTATGTCAGTCTATAGCTCATATTTAACACATTATAGATAATGGTGGTTGGTATACATATAACGTATATCATATTATAAAGAAAAAAATAGGAAACACAGTTACTAAATGTAACAGAGACAGGCATACCTTGGTTATTCCAGCGGAACTGCTCATCTGCTGAACTGCAACACAAAAAAAGGGGAGACGAGTCAGTGAGTCGGTAAGTGAATTGCGAAGAGCGTACTATTAAAAAAAAACACACACACAATCATGGCCATTAGAATAAAAAGCAGAAAAGTGTTTAAAAGGCTCTTTTCAGGGTTCAACGGGAAATCAAAGGAATTTGTTTGAATGGATGAGCCAAGAATGTAAATGCTTCTCCACATTCCTTTTTTTATTACCATTTTTAACCCTATTTCATTTTTTTTTTCCTCCTCACAATTTGGAGTGGCTCATTGCCGCAGCCTGCTCTGTTAATTTGTGAGAGAGCAGACAGGCACACTGTCCCCGCCAAAACACCAACTGCCTGCCACTTCTCCTGGTCTCTCCAGTCACTGAGCCAGAGCGCTCCTTATCTGAATCTGGCATAGGCAGACTGCAGGTGCTTAGTCAGTCACAGGAGTCGTCGCTGCCCAGTGATGGTCACTACTGAGCCTCCTGGCAAACAATGCATTTACCCACAATGCACTGCCAACTATGAAACCAGGAAGCATGTTCAGTTTCAGTGTGCATTATTATAACGGATAACTGACTTCCGTTTCTGGCTCACTGTAAGAACCGAAATGTCTGGTTTGCAACGATGCAGACAATCTCAGGTGAATACACACAATCTGGCAAGCCTTTAAGGACGATGCCTAAATGTGTTCCGTACAGCTGTGATAACAAAAATGTCAGTCTGTAACACTTGTTATAAGCATTTATAAACTTTCACAACAGTTTACTTTCCCCCTTGCTATAGCCCCTTGCTATCACTGCTATAGTGAATTTCAACATTACCACACAAAATATGGTATTAAGTCAATAGCATATCCAGAGATTGTCAGCGGTCTGCATGAGGAATTACAGGGATGGTGATAATGGGAAAGGAGACCTACACAAAATAATAGGATTGGTCCCCCTTTCCATTCCAGATCGATCCAGATGTGTCACCAACCGGCACACGCCACCCCAAAGGGGCCAAAAGTCTGGCCTCTGGGACCAATCACCAGCTGCCACATCATCCCTTCCTACATCTCTCTCATTGATCCCCTTCCCCCCTCAGCCTCACCCCTCCTGCGACTGCCCGCAAAATGATAGATGAAGAATGACAAAGAATGTGAAAATTCATCCCTGTGCTCTGTTTGCGCTGGAATGAGGGATCGCCAAGGAAAAAACGATGCGGCGCATGCTAACAGCAGCTTGGCGCGATTTTTCCCCAGGTGCGCTTATTCATCATCCGCTCCCTGTGGGGTGACCCAGGCTCGTAGCCTCGCAGGCAGGCATCCTGGGAAACAGGAGGAGTCCCTCTCTGCCTCCTCGATTTCTCTGTGACATGGCTTGACTAGCATCACGGGCTAAGTTTACACGTGCTAACAGCGCTGCATTTCAGAATGATAGATTCGTCCACATTTTGAGACATGCCCAAAATATTCTGTTGAGGAACCACATTTAATCTGAGCAGACGGATCTAAGAAGAAGGTGATACAACCATGTTTTTGTTCCACCTGTGCACAACAGGTGCTTTCAGTAATTAGCTCATCTGCCTGCCGGAAGAGTTGCAAAGTTGCAACCAGTTACAATGAGCTGGTTTTCTTCATGGATGGAACAAATGAACAGGCAAACTTTTATTTTCCACCTTTTCCACCCGCTGCAAAATATACAAAGTTGTCTGCCTTGCTCTTTCACTCCCCAGTCCTCCACCCATGCTGCACACTCACTTACTTTGCTATTACAGTAAATCAGGGCCAGATCAGTGTGGCAGTTTGAGGATGAAACTCAGGGAAAGTTGTTGGTTGGACAACAAAAAAAATAAGTGGCTGGTAATTAGTATGCAACTACCGACACACTAGGGTTTATTTTCTTCAGAGAAGGGCACCAGGAAACACCATGCAAGGACATAACAAAGACCTTTGATCTCTTTCAAAAATACTACAATCCCTTTGTGACCTATATGCACATAATATTTTCATTTAATGTTCAGTGATTATTGTTTGTGTAGAACTACAACATTTTTATGATTGTTCACTGTATGAGGCGTGCCATTACCACATCTACAGTAATTATTGGGTGTCTAAAGTTCTGTTTGTGAGGGCCAAATTTAGAGCCAAGCCAAATTAGGTTCAATTATGCACGCGTGCAGAACGCTGCCATTACAGGTGGTTAATTCACTGAGTTTGATGGGAGCTCTGTACCCATCAGTGAAATTCCCCCCATATTTCCAGCATCTGAATCACTTTGTCTGAGATTGCGGCGAGCATAAGTGCTTTGCTTAATTAGAGCGCCATTTCGCAGCGCTCATGACGGGCATCCTGCTGAAAGCGACGGCCTCTCGGTGCGGCAGGAGATCGTGCTGCGGCGGCCCGTGTCTGCAAACAATCAAAGGGAATCTTCAACGGCGTTGAGCGTCCGCCATTAGCCCGTAAGCAGGATGGATGTGGAGAGTGTCTAGGCTAATGAAATTAAAACGGGCTGTTTTAGCACAGGATGGTCCTGCTTCACTGTGAACTTCCAGGCACCGGGAGCTATGAGTCGGTGAACAAATCAGATAAACGCTACGCAATTCAGTTACACAAAGGGTGATAAGGCATGCCCATGAATTCTCCACAGACATTGATTAAAGTCATTTGCTTTGGCAACTGTGTCTTTGAACTTCTTTGTTTAAGAGCGGTCTTTTAACAGCCAGTATCCACTTTAGTCCCATTATGAGGGTTAAAAGACATGTCTGCTAAACCAGATGGAAATTTTTGCCTCCCAGTATGTCAGGATAAATATTCCCAAAATGTAAATTTGTCTCTGACTTCAAAATACTTCCACTATATTTCCATCCAAGTGTTTTAATGTGAAAAATGCAGCACTGTTTTTTTTTTTTTTTTTTTGGTTTTCCAAAAGGCACAGTGGAAACAGCAATTGTCTGCAATGGTTTATAAATGTGGACAAAAAAGTTTATCTGTTTGACATCAGTGGGAAAAAGTCTTTTGTTGAGATTGTGGATGCTGAGATGAATGGCAGCAATCTGTAAGCAATTGTATATAAGTTCAGTGTCATGAAAACTGATTTTTGATGTCTTAAATGTTTCCACAACTCTTTTTGCTTTACAGAAGCCAGTGTGGTGGAAACAGTCAGCAGAAAAGTGCACTAGACATTTCTGCCCTGGCACTTTTATTTTTTCACTTGAAAATTGTTCCACAAGTGGATGGAACCATGGCAACTGCTTGTGTTAGCACTGGCTGGGACCCAATCAAATGTGTCTCTTTAAGGGCATATGCAATTCAATATTTTCAACACTCTGGGCTTCTGATTATTTAATGTATTATTCTGTATCCCACATGGGAGAAAAGCTGTCTCAAGAGTAGAGAACTCATGTATTGCATTTCAATTTTGCTTCATTATGAAAAAGGAAGCTTAACCAAAAGGAATATAATACATTTTATTAAACATTCCCATAGTATGGTCTGCCAAAGGCCTCTACTTTGTAGCATAGATTAATTCTAAAAAAAATTAACAGACATCTACTGAAATATGCAAATATAACAGAAATACGTATATAGTATGTCACAAGAACAGGTTGTGTGTTTTGTTTGTCCCACATGGTAAAATCACTTTATCAAGGTCAAATTTTGACCTTGAACATCTTTTCAATGGATTCAATGCATTGAACGTTATTTAAGATCAGTTTCATCTGTAATTTTTTATCTTGATCCTGTTGGCTTGCAGTCTCATGCACACCGAATTCACATCAATGTAGACTAGCTTGGTATTGTCAGCACCTCCATGTACCTGTACTCTATAACCCTTACATTTCAGCAAGAAGAGGAGAGAAGAGGGAACAATACTCAGCACTTTCAGTCCTGCATTTCCACATTGCCTGTGATACAGGTCTCCCATTCAGATCATTCAAAAGGCCATTACAAGACACTTTTGTCACTGGCTTCTGCTGGTCTGCCATAAGCTCATCACAGTCTGCTTATGTAATTTAGCAGTTGTCCTGTTCTGAGACAGATTTAGCATTCTGTATGCGTTTCCAGGCTGTTCTACTGCTTACATCGTGGACGTTAACTGCAAGTTTGCTGTAGCTGTTCAAACAAGGTGCATTCAGGGCTGCTACTGTGTGTGTGTGTGTGTGTGTGTGTGTGTGTGTGCATGTGCATGCACGCGTGTGTTACAGGTGAGACCGTGAAGCGTGTGCTCACTGGGAAATGAGCTTGAGTGGACTTTGTACAGCGTCACTAATGAAAGAGGACTTGTCCCTGATCCAGACCAAAAACAAGGCTCTTCACTTGATGGGACTAGAGGAGCCAGGAGACCTGCAGGTGAGAGAAGATGAGGCTCACAACACCGAGCTACCGACACCCCCCTCCTCCCCACCCCACCCCACCCCACGGCCACACTCCACAGAATGGCAGTGGGTTACCATGGTGACCTCTCCACAGGGAATAATTGCTCCAGACTGCTCAGTGGTTCTCCCCTGAACTGTTTGGTAGTAAATACAGCGGTACAATAAAAGCAGCGGATGCTATATGACGGTGAGAAATAGAAAGACGGGTTGGAAAAAAAAATGGCTGTAAAGTGGTTGTGAAAGGCTTGAGAATGCACTTTCAAAATGAATGGGGTCACAGCTAGCGCGCACACACGCTCATGTCCACACACACTGTACATGCATACATCCATAATTAGGTACACTATGCTCATACACACAGTAGCACACACAAATGTACTTACAAACCACACACACACAACATACGCGCCCACACACATGCTAATACCCATTCTAACAAAAGTGTATACACACAAACACATGAACACACATGCATACAAATGTGCTCGTACCACACAAACACATATATATACAAACCTATTTACATGTCACTTACGCGCCCACACACATGCTAATACCCACAAAGTGTATACACACAAACACATGAACACACATGCACACAGACACACAAACAAACATGCATAGATGCACACACACACACACACACACACACAGAAACACACACAAACAACAACATCACCGTGTCTGTTAAGTACCTGAGGGAGCCCCCACTAATCGGGTTTGGGGGTGGTCTCCATGGCAACTGCCTCCACAACCCTGCTCCTATCTGCCGCCGCCCTGCCTCTCCCTAGTATCTATCTGCAGCTTTGAGCATCACCGAGGAAAAAAAAAAAAAAAAAACCCACAATGAAGCAACTCCCTCTGCTGATGTGAGGCCTGCCTGTATCTGTGGGGCGTATTCCCCACCCCTCTGCGTGGAACTGTACATCCCACCCAGCGCGTGTGTGTGTGTCTGTGTGTGTGTGTGTGTGTGTGTGTGTGTGTGTGTGTGTGTGTGTGTGTGTGTGTGTGTGTGTGTGTTTCTGTGTGTGAGTGTGTGTGTGTTTCTGTGTGTGAGTGTATGTGTGTGTGTGTGTGTGTGTGTGTGTGTGTGTGTGTGTCTGTGTGTGAGAGACAGTGTAGGCAGAGCTGATCAATCTGTGTGTGCCCGCACTAGGTGTGTGTGTGTGTGTGTGTGTGTGTGTGCCAGGGCAGGAGGGCCTCTGCATGTCTATGAGTGTGTGTGAGAGAAAGAGAGACAGAGTTAGAGAGAGCGAGAGACACACACACACACACAGGGGAAACAGAGAGAGCAATAAAGGATATACGACAGAGACAGTACGACAGAGAGAGACAGGAAGAGACAGAGAGAAAGAGAGACATAGAGGGAGAGAGAAAGAGAGAGAGGAGGGAGACCGAAAGGGGGGGTGCTGAGACCCCTTAGTTGTGACCCTCCTTGGGGACAGATCTGTTCCACAGCGTGTCTTTTAACGAGCCCCCGGGGGCTCAGGTGCTTATTGGGGTGTCAGTCTGACCCGAGGGGGGGTCGGGGAGGAGCTGTGTGTGTGTGTGTGTGTGTGTGTGTGTGTGTGTGTGTGTGTGTGAAAGAAGAGAGAGAGAGAGAGAGAGAGAGAGAGAGAGAGGGGGAGGGGTATAAACATAGTCCCTTCCCAGATGTATCTCTGTAAATATCACCAGGATCCTGCGACGTATCCCACAATCCCCCACTTCAACACTTTTACATGCCTGCATGCTACAAACTTCCACTGCTTCCAGCTGCTTTGTCGGGGACTGCTAAGGCTATCTAAACGGGCGGAGGATTGTAAGGTGCGTTCCACTTCCATCGCCCGCTTCCCCTGCTCTCATCCACAGCCTCTTGAGCAGGAGTACACTATACATTACAAAATGGCACCAGAGCACTCCCTCAAAGGGAAGAAGATGAAAATTGAAACAGAACTCAGGCAAGAGCTGTGAAACCTGTGTGATAGGTAACAGGTCCTGGTTCCAAAAATACTGCCTAGTCAAATTCTTTTCCTCTTTCACCTTTACACAAGGCATTTACCCTCAGCAGCACAGATCCAGCTGTTCAATTAATAATATGTAAAAATGTAATTCCGCCTAGATACGGCTGAGCAAATACAAGATAATAAAGAAGTGCCGTTAGTCGACCAGATGGTAGAAACAGCAGGGAGAGTGCTGCTATTTCATATTTACAAAAAGTAAAACACCCATGGCTGAATTTATCATTTTACATTCATATTTAATGTGATTGAGCAAATTAAAATGAGAACATTTTATTGCTGAAACTTTAATGAACTCAATGTTGGCGGAGGACGGAAATCGGTGCGATTTTCGACAAAAAATTTTTTCAGTTAAGATTGCAATCCTATATGTCCAACAGCATGAAAGCATTTAGACGGTTTGGTTTTCGAAACTGCTGAAATCATTCTCTGCATCTTCAAAGCGTTTATCTTTGGCACAAATGCGGTGGGACACCTTTAACTGGTTCCTCTCATGTATCTACCGCATGAATAATGAAAAACAAAAAAGCAAGTCACCGCCATGAAATAGTGATGGCTTTGAGATTTCTCATCCGTTCCCACGATGCACTGCGGTGAAGCTTATTCCGAGCAGCTCGGAGAGGTTTAGGTGGAATGCTGGAGCTCGTAAAGATGAGCCAGTCATTGCCTCCCCCACCCCCCAGCGTTCCACACTGCAGCCTCGAGACTGTGGAGAATTCCTCCCCCTCAAGTACCACCCCCCCTTCATAAAATAACAATAAGAAATAAGAATAATCATTAAAAAACTCACTTCAGTCCAGCCATAATTCTCTGCAAAAGGCAATGCAGCTTCCACTGTCTATTCACTACCTGCTTGCTGCTTCAAAGCTCCACTTCTAGTGGTTCTTTTAATTCCGATTCAAATGAACACAAATCATTGTGGAACTGTTACTTATGCTGGTGCTGTAGGCTGTATGCTAGCGTATGGGCAAACCTGACTTGATTTTATGGAACAACCTGCAATCGTTTCTGTGGAAACCATGATGCCTTTTGTGGGGCGTGGCCAGCGCTCATGAATCCGCTACGTGAGGGCCCGGCGGTTGGTGTGTTCCCGGCACGGCCAAGAAAGAGTTTTCCCTGGGGTTTATTTTAAAACAAACACTGACTCTCAAGCTCCTTCTGAACATGTAAATCAAACAAGGGCAATCAAGAGATCTCTGATCGCCTGTTCTTAGGCGTAGTTCCTGAGGTGTGATTATTTACCTGAGTTTGACTAATTAATCAGGAAAAAAAAAAACTGATTTTCTGAACCGACTTTCAGCCACGTCATTAGCAAATACATCAAGAGGAGCTTTGGCAATCTTTCACCTCTGATGTGAAGGAGAGAATGATCCTCAGCATCGAAGCCAAATGCTGGCGGCCCTAGAGAGATTTACGGTCTGAAAAATCAGTATCTCCTCATTAATCAGGAAATAGGAGGCGTTTTGGTTACCACTGACAACAGCGATGCCCTTGGGCCTCACGCAGTGAGACACTTGTTCAAATAGCGAGCGCGAGACAAGCCGTAAAGCCTTCATTGCAGGCTATGGCTAGAGGTCCACATTAGTGAGGCCACATTCGGCCCACCTTTGCCAGAGAAAGAGGGTAAGCCAGTACCTTTCATTAGACTCGTCACTCTCTAGCAGCCTATCCTGGTGAAACCGGGTGCCTGTGGATCCTCAAAACAGAGTACATAGTGACTTCATAATCCTCTGATGAAACAATAGTATATGATTGGTGGATCATCTGCAGTGTGGAAAATAGGGAGACTGTTCGTCATGTGACTCAGAGGAGTCAAGGGCCTACAGCTCTACAGTCGGCAGGACAGGGTCACTAAGCAGGGGATCAACAAGCTCGGTTGAGTTTTGGATGGGAAACCCAAACTCAACCAAGCTTGTTGATCCCCTGCATAGTATTTACATAGAACTTGACATCAATCCTTCTGCCAATTCATCTCTTCCTAGGAGAGATAAATCTACCCTTGAGTAATACAGCGATACATTCCGACCTGTTTACTCCCACTGTTCAACAGTGCTTCATCTGACAGCAAAATATTTTGTAATCATTGAGGGATGCTTGAGTGAGACCTGGGAAAGAGGTGCAGGTTTCTGTCCAATCAGAGATCACAAGGTTATGTCCTCTTTGTTCCATGAGCTCAAAAGAACGTTGCATTTTGTGGCTCTTACACTACATTCGCCTCCAGCTTCGCAACCGCCGAATACACAACAGCAAAGTGCAGCAGCTTGTGAAAATACAGAACACGAAGCTCGCACTAATTCGTGTGGATCAAATCAAGCTCGCAGCAGTGGGATTAATCTACTCTCAGGTTTGATGTCAAGAAGCTGCGGTTCACATACAATCTCCATTGATCCTGTGACTCGTCAATCCCCCTGAGAGACCACGTGGTTGTACCCGGCACTATAACAAGGCTCCGCACATTTATTTTCAGCCTATCGCCTGGCTTCTTCACAGAGTGTCCTTCATCTCCCTTTATTACATCACAAGGGAAGTTTTTTTTTTTTTTTTAAACATTCTGTCACTGGACAGCCTTCTCTTCCCAGAACGTTCCTTCCTCATGTGTCATGTTGCAGGTGATTGACAGTTCCATTCATGCGTGGTCTCTGGTCGATTCCCAGCAGACGGGCGCTCCGGTGCGGCCCATCTGGGGAGCTGTCAGACTGTTAGAGGCAGATTAGAGAAAATAAAAGCAGCGGCTCTTCATATTTCCCCCGCGGTTGCACATTTTCATATCCTCGACGTCTGAGGTAAAGAGGACCCTATTTAAAATATGCAGAGGCAGGGATGCCAACTGACCTGGCTGATTCAATTGTCCCTCTCACAAACCCGCCACCCATAATGAAAAAAAGGAATAACATACATAGCTAATATATGAAGGCGAAGTTAGACTGAAAATACAAGGAATACATACTTTATTAAGCAACAAAAAAAACTTATGACAGAAGATGATTTATGGTAAGTTTTGTATTTCTGAAGATACAAGATGAAAAGAGGTGTGAAACCATCAATAATGTTTTGAAGTCACATAAAGGCTGAGATATATGTGTCTTGTAAGTATGATAATGTACAACTCACTGGCTTGCTTGATCTCTGCTGCCAGAGACAGTGCTTAAAAAAGGAGCTGTCTCTCAAAAAATACAGGGCCTGAACTGTAAAAAATAAAAAGGAAGAGGAAGATACCAATGATGCCAATACAGAGAGCCTCTCTTTCACTCAGGCATTTAAAACCCCAGTCCTGAAGGGCCACAGTGTCTCCTGGGTTGGTTATATTTCAGATTCGAATCCTTGGGTCTGGCAATGTGGGGTAGCATAGCCTAGTTGCTAAGGCGACTGACTCAGACCCAGAAGGTTGGTGGTTCTCTTCCCAGTGTAGCCCAATGCAAAGGCACTTGAGCACCCTGTTGGGGAACCTGCTGACCTCTGCACGGTCCAATCACATTGCAAGCAAGTGTTGATGTCTGCTAAGTCACTGTAAATCTATACCACTAAATCTTCTCCACTACTTAAAACATCAAAAAACCTGTCTAGATTGTGGCCTTTTAGAATGAGAATGCCTGTTCTAAATCCTCTCCAAGCTACACCCCCCAAACGATTTGAGAAAGGCCCAATCAGCATTGACCGCAGCAAGCCATGCACTTCTAGTTTTTTTTTTTTATTTTAATGTCCTTGCTGCATCCAAGGTGTTGATGTCGCTGTTGTTTTTTGACATCAAACCCCCTTTACAAAGCCTCGCCTTGGCTTCGGGATGAATGAAAAAGACTTATCCGACATGACCACAGGGAAGGGGTTGGCACGAGGCACAAAGTCCCCGTCACAGGTATGGACTGGGAGGGGAGCGTGGGGGGGGGCGCAAGATGTTTTGCACAGAGGACCAGTGGAGAGAGGTACAAAGGAGAAAACCAATCCTCTATTCTCTCTGTATGTGGTTTTCAAACACAGGAAGAAAAGAGAGAGGCAGAAAAGTTCCTTTCAGTCTCCTCTCTATGGGTGGGAAGGTCACAGACCAAGATAAGAAAGAGAAATACAGATGGATGGCCTCTCTCGTTCTCCTCCAGCACAAAAAGGAACCAAAACATTTATAAATTTGCTTCACTCAGATTATGTAGACGCAGGAAAATGTAGAAGGATGCAGGGAACAAAAGAACAAGGATGGTGCTTCACATGAAAAGGGTGGTGACAGAAAATAAAAGACCCAATCTATTGTGCAAGAAAACTACAATTTATTTTGTTTATCAAATACAAAAATTACACACGTTTAGAGAGACCTGGGGGTTGCACAGACAAAAAATAAATGTTTTCAGTTCAGGTAATTGAAAAGGCTTCATTCAGAAAAAGCCTCCACTTGATTCTGAACCAGAAACAATGAAGGGTCAGCTTATTGAGTAAGGGTTTAGGATACGCAGGTGTTATTATCTCATTCAATATACTGAATTGTCTGTGGCAACAGATGTTGGGAATACATTATTTTTCATTTAAATAGGGCCATTTCTGTCTGCCAATCATGTTCTATTTTATTAAGAAGGAATCACCAATCAGAGATTCCAATTCCTGGCGGGCCATTACAAATATCTATCTCATAAACCTTTTTGGCAGCAAATCCATTGACAGAATATACATTTGAATTTACTGGAATCTGCTCATATTTAAGATCCTTAGAAGGAAAGAACAGAAGTGCATAGATCATAATTCAATACATATATTCACCAAAAAGGATCTACACTCAGTTTTTCAGTTATGATAAGGCTAAAATGTACATGTTTTAGCATAGCTTCTCAACAGTGGGTCCATAGGGTCTGTGCATTGGGGTGAAATTGGGGTTCATTGGGTTGACATTAATTAATTAATTGATTAATTAATTAACGCCAGAGTCACTCACCCTGTGAGAAGATTTGGGCATGCAGCTACTGATCCCAAGGTTGATCTAAACAATGGCAGAACAGTGACACAGACATGGTTACAGAGTGCACCCCTGCTGCTGGGACACAAAACACACAGCAAAGCTGCCAGTTGGAGGGGGAGGGTGGGGGGATCATCCTTGGCAGGACACTGGGTTCGATGGGGGGGGTGTGGGGTGGGGTGAGGGGGGCAGTGCAGCGAAAGACTGTGGTGTCCCAGGTCTCCTGTCCTGACAGTGTGTCACAGCTGACTGCGGCAGAGCTGGGCCGTGTGATTGGCTTGGGCGTTGCTAAGGGGGGAGGGGCATGTTTTTAGGCCCATTAGACTCACCTTAATGCTTTTCAGCTACATGTATATGTATAAGTATATGTAGCTGGTGTTGCACAATGAAGCAATTGAAAAAAATGACATTTAAACGAAGGTTGTAGTGTCCTTTTCAATGTCCTTATCCATTTAGAAGTTGTCTGACTCCTAAAATGATTTCCAGTGTGCTATGACACTCTTTTTGCATATGTTATGGATAGGATATAAGATGAAGAGAAGAGGCATTGCTGTTCTGTTCATCCTTTGACACAGCTATTCTGAGGGCCGTTATCTTTCCAGCTGTACTATGTGACCACTCCCTGCTTCTGTTTCAATAGTGTTTCAGTAAACTCAGGAAGTAGGTTTGGCTGGAGTGAGACTTATCACCTGTCTGTCTGCATCAGCTATGCATTCACACAACATGTACAATGCAATGTCTGCACAGTGCATGGTAAACATGAAATGCCAGAGAAACTGCGGAAGCTTGCTGTCGCTATAGCGATTTCATGGGCTTATGAATATGATTGGTCATTCCATATTCAGACAAAATAAAAATGAATCATGAATAAAAATTGGTTACAAAAAAACACCCTGCCATTAAAGCACACACCACAGAGTCAGTAATTCAGACAATTTCAATATGCACCTTAGAATCATTGATGTAAGCTCTGAATGTGCTCTCCTTAATAAATCTGGATCAACACTTAAATCAACATTTTTTTTTGGTCGGGCCTTTGATTAGTGGCGCATGGATGGAACATTTAAAAGCTCATTTAGGCCCTGCAGTTTGTAGTGGTTCAGTAGTGAGTCAGAAAACCAAGAACAGAGGACTCTGAATACACCATTAGCTGCACGACATAACCCAACACACCAAGCAGCATTCTGCAACAACTTCAACAACAAATTCTCACAGCACAAAAGCTCAGAACCTCCTCAAATCACACAAAACAACACTCTGCATCTCCTCCAATCACACAAAACAACACTCTGCATCTCCTCCAATCACACAAAACAACACTCCGCATCTCCTCCAATCACACAAAGCACAGCAGCAACACAGCATTTCCACCAATCACGACCTTAACACCCTGAGCCTCCACCAATTACAAAACGGCTCACTCTGCACCTCCTCCAGTCTCACAGGTAAAACACTGGATGATTTTCCTCACAGCATGATTTGGCAGAGAACCCAAGCCTAGTATAAAAATGCGTAAAGGGAGAGCAGGGTTTCCTCCTAACGGGGGAGGGAGGGAGAAGGATGGGGAAGGCTGATGGGAGGGGGAGGGAGAGGGGGAGGCGCAGCACAGGAACAAACTCCTGACTCATGCCACCGCCCTGTCTCCCACTTCCCAGAACGCTGGGCCAGGCCTCCTGCGGTCAGTCCGACGTCTTCATCACTCTACGCTGCCGCCCGCTGATGTTCGTCACTGAACCCGACAAGGAGGGGTCATGCACCCCCCCTCCCCACCGACCCCCTTCAAGTAATCAGAACGAGGCCGTGGGGTGTTTACTGTGCCGCGGTGCACAAACTGCTAGCATCAGCCCAGAGTCTGCTGCTGAGGGACACACACACACACACGCACACACAAACACGCAACACAACACACACACACAATGTACATTTATACACACACACACACAAACAACTGTGTTCATTTATGAACACACACACACAAAACTGTACATTTACACACAAACATACACACGCAAAACTGAACATTTACAAACACACACACACGCACGGACGCACGCACACACTCGCGCACACACACAAACACACACACACAGTCTGGCAGACCACTTATCTGAGCCCAGTTGCCGTACTGTGCTTGGAGGAGATAAGCATTCTGCATCTGCATTCACAATGAGGTTTCAGCAGGCTGACCTCCATGGTGATGTGCATTTGACAGATATAATGAAGGCCTTCTGTGGACGCTGTTCTCACAGTCAGCAACATCACCCCCCCACACACACACAATATCACCTATATCTGACCTGTTTCCTGATTGACTACTACTTTCCAATTGTCTGCCATTACATAGGGACAGAATAGGAAAATGTCCCCCAATATTCAAAAAAACGTGATTTGTTCCCCAACCCACAGCCAGCAAATATAGATTTGACGAGTGGAAATATTCTCAAAAAAGGATAGACGGCAGCCTGATGTGTTCAGGTTACTGTCAAACCGGATACTAATGACCAGGGTGAATACAACTCTGGGATGTCAATCAATTTACTCTAATAGCACACAAATGAGTACAGCCAAGATTGACACACATACCATCTTACACGCAGAAACATATTTTGTTATCAAGTCTGTTTACAAACCCGTACATGTGCTTTTTCCACTTTCGTCGCAACATTTGTTCTCCTTGTTTGTGTACTGGGGGGTAAATAAGACAGAGACGAATGGACTGCTCTTTAAGCTTTTCCAACTGGCTGCCTGCGGGCAAAATCCGACCCATGAGCTATCCGTACAGCTAGCTGATCACACTGTCATCTAAAACAGGCTCATAGTATCAGTCGACCTGCTACACTCCTGTAGATGCTGCACATGCTCATTACGAATCTGAATATTATTAGCTTTTAGCGCCAATAAGTGACCACCTGCCACAAACTCCCCCATTAACTGGCCATACGCATGACTCCTCCAAATCATGGGGGCGAGAGCTCTTTTACCACACTGCACATGCGACACTAATCAAATAGTGTGAATAATGCCAGTTTTATACTTTGCGCATCCGCGAGTACGTGAGGGTCCGCGTGATGTAAATTTCGTCATCAGAGGGTGTGCGAGGCTCTGTGCGGACGTCCGTGTACCCTCTAATTTTTTGTGACCACGTGGACACCACTTTGCAACAAGGGCACCAAATGTGCATGCGCTGGAAAACCAAGAACGGGAACCAATGGAACGTGTCCTGCAAGCGCAATAGGAAGTAGTATACTGAGAAAAACTACGCGTCCGCGGTGTCTGCAAGGCAGTTTAACCAAGCCTTAAACCACAAACCTGCAGGCACCCGGCCGGCCAGTAGAGGCCGCTAGAGAGCACTGAGATTCAGAGCCTGATGCAACCTAAGCATGCGCTTTTACTCTGTGGGCCGCCAAGAGGCCCTGACTGGCTGTTTTGTGCTTGTATTCCTGCAGAACGTTACATGAGAAATCATCCTTTTTCTTGACAAATACATTTATGTTAAAATCAGCGTAGGAATATGAATTATTTTTCTCTCCAGGGGTCACGTTGCTGCTTATCACAATTTTTCAGATATGCTGCAGAAGACATTTCAGATTGGTGGGCAAAGAGATTGATCATTGAATTTATTTCACCCTGAGGGATAATAGATGTGCTACATGTATCTTCAGTAGGGTCCCATGGATCAATTATACTCAAACTGTACTTTAAAGCAAATCTATAATTTGGGGAAAAAACATTATGATTAAACATGTATGACAGATAAAATTCCCTGTGTTATCTTACATCACAGTTGTGTCACAACAGTGACCAATTACACAATTAAAATCATGAAAATAATTTATTGTGAAACATTCATACAAGACCTTTTATGAATACTGCACTAACAAAAATCATTTGGCTGTGTTTTTCAGTGTGTGCACTCTTCTTCCTTAACAAGCAAGATTGTAATGTTTATAGTCACATGACCATTTCACATTCGTCATGTGACACTACTCCAAATATTACATGACAACTTCATCATGAATTATACATGAAAATGGATCAAAGAGTGCTATTATGATCTATATTGAGAACAAGAAAATTATTATTTGACCACTGGGACTAGATTCAGATTGTGTTGTTTTTCAAACGAACGATTTATGAACACAATCTTTCAGACGATCTAATTATAGGGAGCATATATGAAAAACTACAAACTAACATGCACACATGCACTAAATGATGCACACACATACACACAGATAAAGAGAGAGCAATATTAAACATGATAAGATATTTGTATTTTTCTCCTTTGTAATTGCAGTAAAAGAGTGTTTTCAGTCAACATGTATCTGTATTCAGTGATTTTTTACAGGGCTGTGTACATTGTATGTTAGTGCTCCATTAAACACTGCTCTTTTATGTTACAAAAAAAACAGAACTGAACTCGATGTACTGAACTGATAATGGAGGACAACCACAGATTTAAAAAAAAAAAAAAACAGAAAAAAGAAAAAAGAACCATTGGTTGGTGTTCTTCGTTCTCCTTCCCCTCTGTCAATTACCAAACGAGCGTTGTACAAACAAACCATCAGCGTCCTTCAGAGTTTTGACGAAGGTGTGATTATCGCCACTTTCCCTTCCACTAACCGGGGCATCTCTGGGTCACAATCGATCGCTATAATTGACTTAAACAGACGCGGCAGCGTTTTTTTTTTTTTTTTAAGTCTCCGGCTGGCAGGGAACGCTGCAAGAGGGAATAATACGGTATGACCAAAAGAGTTCTCCCAGACAAGGGGAACTGTCCGGGCGTGAGGAGAGAACAGTATGGCACAATGTGTTTCTGTTTTCCCTTATGGCTTATCAACGGGAATATTAACCGAGGTATTTAATGTGTCTCTGTCTGTCGCATTCCACTGATATGGTTGATGCTGCCCTGCCATGTGTAGCTACAGTTTACTCAACTGGCTTTGAATGCAGTTTTTCTCTAGTGATATAAAAAAAAAAAAACAGCCTTCAAGCAAAAGGTCGAACACAAACCACAAACATGCTTACATCACATTGTCCTCCTGTTTTGATCATCAAGAGCTGAACAAACAAAAAGTGCAATGTCTGCCCTAAAGTTCATCTTGGTTCACCTATGAATCACGTACTGTAGTGTACCTGCGACATTCATCGTGTAATTACATACCGCACTGACATTTCCCTTTCTGTAATTACGATAGCATTTAGCATTTGTTTCAATAATGGAAAATAGCCTTTTTACAGCCGAGTCTTGAGATTGATAAGGTATAACTGGAATGGAATTCCCGGGTTTATACCCAGCAAGTATCAATGAATAGCATTCAGTGTCACTCGTATAATGGTAGTGGTGGAGACTCTAGAACTCTGCCCATAATGGGTGGGGCCACCAGATGCTATGTTGTCAGTCATTGACTCACAACCAATCAAAAGCCTCACTCCACAGGAAAAAAAAAAGCTATGATTGTCTACAAATCAAGAGAATCAAGACAGATAAACTCCTTTCAGGGCTGAAGAAGCTGTTTTGTAGTGCTTTTGTAGTCCATCTTCATCAAATAAGGTGGCTTGTTTTGGTCAACGTCGGAAGCTGTTTCTCCATCCAGAAACACTGAGTACTGATACAGAAAGGCAGAAACAGGCAGGAATGCAGTAACAGAGACTCTTTCCTGGCAGTCTATAGGAGGATTCAGGTTGACTGGACTGACAGTGATCTGTTTTTTCTGGCTTTTTTTATGGTGGCTTGGGAGCAGAGGGCTCAGCTGTGTCAGCAGAGCTCAAATATGGCCTGCGGAGTTCAGCTTGCAATCACTGTCATTGGTATACCTGAGTCTTTCAGCCCATGCAAAGAGAGTGGGCTGTTTCCCTCTTGTTCTCAACCTGCCAGTGCTTTTCAGAATTATTTAATACTGTATATAAGTGCAAGTAGTTCCTTGATGTTCCTTGATGGACCTATTAGTAAAACCAGTATTTAAATTCTTGTGGTCACATGACCAGTTAACACGAATCATGTGGTACTATTCCAACATTTTGATTGGCTATCCAATCAATGTTCCTTGACCTGGACACCTTTGCACTCAAAAAAAAAATGCTGGCAAATGGCATTTTTTTAAGATAACAAATATATTTTTTCCTCAATATTTTCTCAATCATTAATGCACTTGAGGGCTATTTCCTGTTTTAAACTAGGAAACAGCCCTCAACCTTGCCCTGCGCTTGGGTCAAAAGGTGAAGCCTTATAGATTTTTTTCTGAGAGCTTGTTTACATTGGTATAAACAGGCTACTTTATATGCGGCCTGTGTGAGATCGACATTAGCTATGTGCATTTTTTGTAGCATTTACAGTAGAGCACAAATGTTTTGCCGGCTACTTGAAGTAGGGGCCAGTTTAACGAAACGTGTGTAAACAGGAAGTTACAGTACATAGAACACAATGTGGGGTGAATCCACAACCAATGCAGGTGGACTCATCCTGATCCCTCAGTTAAAACAAAAAAAATCTGTCTGAGATTAGATGTCTCTCTTAGAGAGTAGTAAAATGTGAAAAATTAGATATTTCAGCCATTTCTTTGCCGATCGTAAAGGAGGCCTGAAACTGTCACTCATGCTGTAGAACTGAACAGAACCCCAGGCAGATTCGTGAGGACGGGGTGGGGCCTGAAGGAACAGGCCTGTCTGTCAGGACACCTGGCCATCTCTGATTGGTTCTCGTAAGAGCCCCGAGGGCTGCTGGGAAACCGAAGGCCAGCATTCTTCTAAATTATTCACGAGGGGGTTTAGACATGTTACAATTAAGTATTTATTACGAATACATTATTACAGTTATTCTGATCTGAAAGTCATAATGTGTACTATCAGCAAAGGCCAGGAAAACTTAATTGAGTCATAATTTTACAGTTTCTATAGTCTTAATGGAAATGAGGGGCCTATGTATTTGCATAAAGCAGCTTAGATGCTATAGCAGCTGTGCTATGATATATAGTTTTATGCTTATTATCTCATTGAGTGCCTAGTCTTTATATCATAGTGTCTCCGGGATATACATAATTAAAAATCATGGCCCCTATCCATCAGCCAGGAGGTAAAATAGACACAGAATTTAATAATATTATCCAGCTTTGTCATAGTTCATCTGAACACAAAGCTACACAAAACCCATTACGCTGGCCAAATAGCCTAGCAATTTAGAGGCTTCTCACTGCTTGAATAGGAAGCCTTTTTTGCTTGTTTTTTTTTTTTTTAATAGCATCATGGCATTTTAGCTGAGACAGAAACTTTCGAAGTTTGCACCCGAGGTTGCTTTTTTAAATTGACGCCACAGATGTAGCAGGAAGCTGTTCACCACGTTTATTGAACAGATTCTGGAGGGCTGCGGGCTACACTGTTGTTCTGTTGATTGTTCTCACCTTAAAAACCAACTACTGGTTCAGATCCAAGAAAACCAGGAGATGTGAAATTAAAGGGGAATCCGTTTCTTTAATTGATCACTTAAACGCAGTCCCAGCAGGTCCCTATAATCAGTGCTAGCCACCCCTTTCATAATAGCTTAGACCGATTCTTGCACAGCAGTGATGCTCACAAAAAAAATGCTATTCTGGGTGACTGACGGAGATAACACAGCCTCTGAGTAAACAAACAGTGCCCTAAAATCACACAGAAGTGCTTTTTGCAGCCGTTCTCTCAACTTGTGAATAAAAATGCATCGTCGGAAGACACTGGCTCGCGATACGGCATACGAGGACGAGGATGAGGACGAGCGAAGCATACGGCTAATGGGGAAAGCCAAATTGGCAGCGAGCAAGGGGGGGTGGGGGGTTTGGGGGCGGGTAGTGCGACAGCTTTCCCTTAATGCCCCCTCGCTGTGCTCTGCAGACAGCGTTTAAAAGAGGAAGGAACCCCCCTTTCTCCAATCGCCAGGGAGCGTCTCGTGCCTCGCTGCGCGGCCCCGCGCAAAGCTAACAGCGTGAGCAGATGTTTCGATCGACACCCTGGGTTTAGCGTACCGGGGCTCCGTTACACATAATTAGCTGAAGACCCCAACTCCATTGCAATGGGTTGTGCATATGTGTGTGTGTGTGTGTGTGTGTGTGTGCGCTACAGTAGCCACCTGGAGTTGGCAAAACAGCTCTGTCTGACAGTATTGACTCAGCCTGAGAACCCCCCATCTAATGAGGGGAACGACAGCACAAAATAAATAAAACGAATAAACAAACACGGGGCACTGGCCCCCGAAAGCAAAACAAGAGAGGGCTGATTAAATTGCGGTTGCCGGATTTTAACTAATGGGTCTTTGAGAACTTCATCAGCCATGTTTAGCGGGTGAAAAGCATGAAAGTATAGCATAAATTACATGGATCGCGTTAATCACATTGCAAAGTGCTTCCATGCCCTTTAAACTGCCTGAAATATGAACGTAGCCCGCAGACAGGTGTACTTTGTGTATGAAGAGAACTTACTTACACTGACTCCTCCAAGAAGATACTTTCCACAAAAGCTGTACATTGTATCTTTGTGTTGTATATACCATTATGTACTTATTTGTGTATTCAAAATGATGGGACTTTTTCTTTTTTGAAAAGCGGTCTTTCAAAAACAGAAACAAAAATACTCAGACTGACATTAATTTTCATCATTCTTATCCATGAAGGACAGGCTGGTAACCTTGCAAATATCCCTCTGCAATAACATATAATTAATGAATATTTAAATGTTGCTGTCTTAAATAGTGGGCGAATATATCTCTTTGCTGTGAGTCACAGTGACTTGCAGAACAGTACTCAGCAAAAACCAAAGTTAAAAAAAGAGGGGTCAAATATTTACTATTCTTAGTTATCATATAGTATTACAGTATCAAATTCTCCCATATATGCTTTAATAACACAAGCATGAGGTTTGAAGCATGGGTGATGAATACCTGCTCACATGTAGCTGAAGCAACCTCAATTATGTGGCGCATTACTCTGACATCATAACCGTGAGCCAGACTGGCTTCTCTCTTCTAAATGGTTTAACTCTCCCCAGCTCCCAGGAAACTGTGAATTTGGAAACTTTCTGGAGTCCATGCTGCCCAGTCAGGTAGGTGTGTGTTAACTCCACGCTACGTTTGTGCACTCTTGCGTGCTAAACGCTTCACAGAACACAATCCGTTGAGCCACACAGGTTAATGATATACCCAAGGCTAAAGCATAAGAGTGTTACAATTACTCAAAAGACACAGGTGCACACAGCTATTGCCTCAGGTCAGCCTGAAGGGAACTATGAGAAGGTTTAAACTTGCAATCCACCAAGGCATTTGTCTCTTTAAAACATTTATACTAAGCAAATAGATAAGAATAATATAACCTATTTGATTAAGCTAAACCTATAGGGTCTTGGTGAATGCTTTGTGTGTCCAAGACAAATTCCTAGGGTGTCTTTTTCATTTACTGTTAAAAATTAAGGGAACTTCAGTAAATTTGAAATATTATGAACAGTTACAGGCTAGTGTACATGACGGGCTACTATTATATTTTTTCAGCAAAGAGCAGTACCTGAAGGCATATTAGTCCAGTAAGCTGCATCTCGTGTGTCACAAAACAGAAAATGAATTTTAAAATGCAAGCTTACTGTCTGTAAATAAATTTGTGAAAATACTAAGAGTCAGCTATCCCAGAAAAATAACAATGGCCACATCATGGGAATTTTAAGGTCACAGCAAGGTCATCTGAAGCAGTGAGGAAACTGTTTGATGGAAGACCATTAGCTGTGATTGGATGTGTGAGCTGTCAATCAAGTTCCGTGCACCAGAGAGTGTTTGTCTCCCAAGGCAACACTGCTGTGTTCAATCACTGACATGCTGTTGCTAGGCAACCCAAGAGGGTCAAACGGACAGAGGGGACATGACACGATGAAGAGGGACTGCAACTGTCCTCGTCTTCATCTCAAAGTCCCTCCAATTTCCCGTTTTCATGTCATTTCACAAGCATGAACTGCCTGTGAACAGACGGGGCAAGGCCATGCTTATGAAAGCAGAATATACTGCGATATATATTCAACTATTTGGACTTTTCTGTGTACAATGACAGACACATTTTACAATGAGTCTTATTTTTTTCAATGAAACACAACTGCAGTTCTTTGTACATCTGCCCATGTATTGTGAAACGTTGCAATATCTGTTTCATTTCCATAAGGGAAATAGCAGCCTTGATTGCGGTTAGCAACATTTCACACGCATAGGTTGTGATAAGATTTTGGTCTATAGAGAGAGATTTTAGTACAGGAAAGAGTGTGTCATGTGGCTCCTAGCTGAATTATGCTAACTTATTGCTAGCCAACAGCAGCTGGAAATGACGATAGTTACTATGAACTGCCGATATAAACATTAAAAAAACAATATACAATGGAGTATACTCTGCTCATCAGCAGCAGTGAATCAGTAATCCCCTGTGCTATAGTCTCTTCAGACAGGCTTTCCAGGAGGTTGAAATAAGGGGGAAAGGTCACATGACTTGTTTGGCCAATGGGGTGCTAGCACACACAGTGAATCCCTTGTTTCAAGTTAAAGTGGCAGTTAAGTGGACTATTTATTTTGAGCTTTTTTATCTCTTATTCTTTACATTCTTTTCTATTTGGAATGGTCAATCACAATTGTAAACCTGTCCCATCACTGCATAGGTTAGCTTGAGATAATGTATACTAGACTGTGTTTCAGATGGCACATTTATCCTGTTTTAGCTGAACAAAGATTTTAATTGGGAAACAAAATGGCAAAAAATGTTCTCTTACTTGAATACATAAATTTAGACCACAGCAGTGTGAAGTGTTTAAAAATGTATGACATAGTACATGCATATTTTATTTGTTATATAACTGCGTACTTTGTGGTTCTAAACCTGCCAGAACGTAAATTTTCCCTTTGTCCACTTTTTATCTCTTACAAAATGTTGCTGTTTTATCAATATGGACATGTGACTTGGCATGTGTCAGGCCCCCAAAAAACACAACTAGTCTAAATTAGCTCGCTCAAACAGAACGGTTCGCTGAGCCTAAGCTGCAGAGAGGTTTCTGGCAAGCGCTGGCGAAAGATGACAGCCGAAAAAGTAAGCTCATGCAGAATTGACAGAGGTGCTCATTGGTTCGGAGAAGCACTTCAGGGCAGCGCGGCTACAAACACGCGGTGAAGTGATTGCTATGTGTTTTGATGTATCACGTATGGGCAAAAAAAAAAAAAGGTTTATTTTATTATTTTAAGAGAACTGATCTCTGTATCATTTATGTAAATGGAGAACAGGCTAATAGCACATATGCATACTTAATTACGACTGTCAAATAAGGACTGTCAAAATTAAATCTAGCAATTAATTATTTATAAATTAGACGATTTTTTACGCTCATCTGAAATGCACTGGGAGACAGGGTTGCTACATGGAAATATGTGATTTATTTGTGCATAATTAAATATTATTGGAAATACTGCACTTAATTAGCTAAGGTAGCATATTATATTTATTACACGGGCAAGTAATGGATGTAGCAGGTACATATCTATTGGTAACAAAAACATACCCATAATTTAAATGGGTATCAATTTCCTTTTTTGAAAAGATAACTGAAAAAGCGTGCTGTATCATATTAGACATAATTGGTATTTGCCCTTGGCAGTCATTTTCATGCGGAACGCCTGTTTCTGCTGAGGTTCTGTTGCTAATTCACTCAGCGCGAACCCAAACGGGGCCTATAAAAACGCTAATCAAAATGTCAGACCCGCCACACTTTGCGCCACATGGAGCGCTAACGAGTTAAATCTAATCGCCGCGATTAATCGCCCCGCGCCTGTGAAGCGTTAAGTCCGCTCTTGACAGCCTTAGTATAAAGACACATAACCCAATATTCCTAATCGTCATTGATGGCAGCGCTCGCTAAAATACAGTTTTTTGTACTTCCCTCGATTGAATCTGTCCTTAACTGAGTCAAATTGAAATGTGTTTGTTTTTCCACCCCCGGCCCTACCCCCCCATCTTTACGACACACTTTGGTGAGCTCAGCGATCACCAGACGGAATGAGAACGTGTTTGTTGTTTTAAAAAAAAAAAAAAAAGCAATGCTTATTTGCATTGATTTGCAAGTCAAAATAAAGGACGAATGTTGACTGAATCCCAGTGACTGTTGATTAAACGAGCTAACAAATTTACGGCCCTCTTACAAACTCCAGATTTATGTTAGCGGACTTCCTGTGACGTTGATGGATGGCGTCCATCAAAAATTTCTACCTGATTGAAGGCCTCCATCAGACTCACCACTCCCCAAAAGGAGAGCTAAAATAAGCCACAGTCTGGATCTCATCCGGGGCCCAGGCAAGCTGAAACCCTACCGTCTGCTATGAATGACATTTCATAGATCTGTGCTTTCCCCTGCCGCCGCCGACGCTTTTCGCTGTCCTTCACTGTTCTCAAAGTCAATCACCAAACTCTTTTGGCCCTCCGCAACATAACTGTTAATTACACTGCAACAAAATGGGCTACTTTAAAAATCTTACTGGCAGGCATTGTTTAGGTATCACTCCATTACCGAACGTTAGCCATAAATTGTGTGCACTGTATACAGCAAAATATCCAGTGTTCATTTAACACTAACAGTGTACATATGGGCCCAGAAATGTTGCTGTGTACATTCAATTAAAAAAACTTTTCAAACATTCATGCAACATGAAAATATTTCTAATATTCATGCACTAATCAGATCCAGAACGGTTGTGGTTGAGAGATCAAGAAACTGGACTCATAACCAGAAGGTTGTTAGTCTTAATCCTAGGTCTTTCACTGCTTCCTGTTCCATTGAGCAAGCTTAATTAGCTTTTCAACAGGAAAAACATGACTGCCATGTCTATAATGCACACTACTTGTAGTGGGGTGTCTAAGCTAAGAAAACAAATCTTCAGCAATGGGATAATAGCCTGTATCTTCCAAAATGCTGGCTCTACAGAAATGAGAACAAACTGTTGATTCCATTTGACAGGTTTTGCTCACATGGTGTTTTTAATTAACTTTATCGGTCAGGGGACCATGTCTGACATTGACGGTGCTCAAATTGGCATCCAATGCAATGCTGTCTTTCGGTTTCTAATGTGTTTCAAACTCCAAATTATACAAAAAATTAGATAATAGGTGCTTGATTTAGTCCAGTGCACTGTCTCCTTAACTGCATATACATATCAGATAAATAGACTCTTAAAGGTCACATGCTATTCTATTTTAAAACGAAAAGAGCACATTTCAGAGGACACATTTGCTGTCTCCAATAAAATATAACATGTTATATGATGTATTTCAAGTCATGTTTTGACCGAAATTCATATTCTTGTTATGGGACTGTTTGGTTGGATCTAGCAGAAAATCTGGTTGTATGACGTGTGGATGCTGGACAGTGCAATACAGAGCAATTTTCACCTACTTTTCCAGAGTGAAAATAAATACAGTCCCTGTCCTTGTTCAGGGTGACTCCCTCCTGGCTCTGGTCTTTGAAAGCGACCGAGAGAAAACAGCATTTAATTCTCCTGCCTGCTGGCCCTGAATATCCCTGTGAAGAACAGTGACTAAAAGCAATTACTACGCTGAGATATTTGTTTTTAATGGGCATCTGATGAATGACCACGTTTATAATGACTCTGCATGTTTTAGGATTTTAATATCCATAAATAACAAAAAAAACATACACCATGCTACTTTTCCATCACCGCTTGTTTTGCGAGCAGCTATTGTAACGCATGCCAAAAGGAAATATTTCTGCTATTGTCGAACCAGATCTCTAGAGCTGAAGAGATTTTAATATCAATGGGGGGACCTGGTTAAATGAAGGAGATACTGAATGAGTAAATATTCATGAGTATACATTGTGGAGTTGTGCCATTCCTGTCCCAGGCTCCCTCCCTCTCTTCCGCCCTCTCTCAGCTGGACTCGGGGGCCGTGGATAGAGGGCCCAGGTGTGGGCCCCCCATGGCTCTGGCCTCCAGCACTGTGGAGGGACACCTGCTCCCCCTATCCGAAAACCATGCAGGGGCCAAATTCTGCCTCTGCTACATACACACACACACACCCTCACACACACACTCAGTCAGTCATGCACACACTCTCACATTACCACACATACACACACACACAACCCCTCAAATACACAGGATCCAGCTTTCATACAGCCTCAAACCCTGCCAAACACACATTCAAACAGCACCCCTTCACACATGAACACCACACACTGACAGACACTTGCCTTTCACGCATGCACACACAAACAAGCACACTCACACAAACACTTCTCCTTCACACATACACAGACTGACACACAAGCACTTGCGTTTCACACAGACACTCTTACGCAGCCCACACACAACACCCTGCCCCCCTTCACACATACAAGCATAAACAAACACACACATCTCCTATAGTGTGGAGATAATATCTGAGAAAACACAATGAAACACCACTATGAAGGTAAGCCCATTATAAGGTAATAATAGACCTCAGCTATTCCAATGCCACAAGTAAGATGGAAATAGTTTGACATCATACCACATTAAACATGTACAGATTGACCAAGTGCAGATCCTGGCAGAATCACATTTCTGGCATGCCTTGGGGAAAGTCAGTGTTCTGGTGTCACGGTATCGGATGGGGTTGTGGGGGGTTAATTGGGTGGGGAAACAGACGGGGTGGGGTGGGGGTGGGGATGGGTTTTTCGGCTGGGGGGTGGCATCGTATCGGCTGATAGTGACTCACTACATACCTTATACTGCTCATACTGCCGGTCTCAGATCCCAGCTTGCATCGCTCCAGTTGGCTGGCGACGATCTGGCGCTCCGCCTCCAGCTCGCGTGTCAGTCTCTCAAACTGCAGCTCCTGGAAGCAAACGCAGACGCCGTTTAACACAACAGACACACATTTGCTGCTTTTCCTCTGCATTAAGAGAGCAGGCTTTTGCTTGCCACCATCAAAACTAAACAAGACACCATTTATATAACACTACAGATATTCACCTCCATGCCACTTGCTTTCAGAAAGTGGGCTTCAGAAACCATTCCGACTCACTGGAATGCTAACTCTCTCCTGTAGTACTGTGGAGTTCATAGAGCTCAAAACAGTCCCTGACTTGCAGCTAAGATCATTGGACAACAGACTGAGGAACCAGTCACAGACCACAGCAACCCAGCGCAATCATTACCCCAGAGGCTGGCATACATGGGCCCCTCTGACCTATCCATCTGCTGTGGTGGGATCAGAATGTTGTGAAGCTCACACAGAAAACTGAATAGAAGGGTGTGATTCTAGAAGCCAAGGTTGGCATGGTGATAGAGGATGCCATGCTGGCTCAAGGCTGGTCAGTTTGTTCCATTTGCCTCTCACTGGCCAGGGACTTCAATACCGGCATGGTGGCCACATTGCGCTTCCTACAACGTGTGCTTGTGTGGCATAGTGGTAAAATTCAAGACGTGTAACTAGATACCCTAAACTGGAGAAACTCAATTTGGAAAAATGCAACGTGTAAATAGTAGAAATGAAAAGCACAATAGAATAGCCCAGAAGAGTTTTTCTCATTTTTTAGGAAAACCAATCCCCTTTATTTTGTTTGGCTTTTTTTTTTTTTACTATCCCTAAAATGTAGTTGTCAGCAAAACGGTGAGCATACTTCCAGAATGTGACAGCGCCTGACAGAGCTAACGGTGCTGTGAGAATGTATTTATCACCGGCTAAGAGATAAACTGCAATAGGGCGTGACACCCTACAAAAATCGACCATGATGGGGGTGCCGTGACGACGGGCAGTTAAACACCCCGAGGGGATTTATTTTCATACAAAAACCACAGCCTGGACTGACTTAACCCATACATATCACCGCTATCAGCCATAGTAATACAGACACACAGAAAAATGAAGTAACATTTTTATATGATGGAATCATGACAATGTTATCTGAGCCCTTAAAGTTCGGGTCTCCCTGAACACTCAACACTGCAATGCTCAGCAATTCTAGCTAGCTAGCTCTTAGACAGCACATGGCAGGTCGCCTTTAGCCTTTACTGGCAGAGCCTATATCCTTTAAATGCCCCCCAAAAAACCCCAGCACCACAGGTTTAGCACCTAACATGCAGAATCAAAACAAGTGATGCTTTCAGACAGTAAACTTGAGGGCAAGTCATGACCCATCAGGCAAGCAATGTCATCCCACCAAAATACTTATTGGAAGTTAAATAGCTCATTCACACTGATTATGAGAAGAGACAACACCATTATGGAAACAGATTTTGTTTCTGAATTGTGTTTCATTTTAAATGTATTCTTAAATTAGTCAAATAAACAGGCAAACCTGTCACCCAGTTTAATTAACTGGATGTTTGGACCAACTGATTGGCATGTTTCTTGATTTTTAAAATTCCACACTATGAACTAAAACCTCCAAAAAGATAAATCTTCAATCACTCTGCACAGCAACTGCATGTTCTTCTGTGTACATTATTACCTCTGAAGAGACATTTAAAAAGTCCAGGCAGAAGCTGGTGTTTGAGGATGAGGATGTTGACAGAGAGATGTCTATTTGGGCAGTTAGCAAGTCCTGGTATCATTTTAGAATTCTAAAATGCAGGCACAGTGTGGCTGTGTCAATACCTGAGGACAGCCTAGTGTAATAGTTTAGAGATCTCATGTTCCTCTGCTCAGTAGTCCCTGCTGTTGTACCCGTTACCAAAATTGCCTCAGTCAAACTGCCACAATAAATACTCAGCTGTAACAGGGACAGTGTGTGGAAAAAGCAGCAGGCCGCTCCAGATAACAATGTCTGCTAAATTCTTCAATGTTATGCCACCATTCCCGTGGGAACTCATGTCCAACTGTTGCCATGCTGTTACAGGAAATAATGACACATTATCTTGACCGGTTTTATTTGTGATTTAGCCACACACCAGTGATCACAAATGATTCCCAGGTACACGCCATTCAAATCCTATTAGTAATCAGTATTACTGCTCATTCTAATTAAAATGCTCATGGACATCAGGACAGCGTTTAGGCACCAATGGCTTTCTGCAGTTTCTTATGCTTCATTGGTAATGACAACTAGACCAGATCAACAATTTTTATAACTTGAATGTGGAAATGGCAGGAAAGCAGAAGAGGCCATAAATCTGAGAATTAATTGTGTGATTGACGGCCAGAGGCAGTAATCACTGCTAATATGCCGGCCGAAGTGGGAACAGAAGGCTGGGTATCACCCCGGACGATGGCTGTCAATTAAACCCCGTGTGTGCCAGCACTGACATTACCCTTCCAAGCCCTGGGGTCAGAGATGCTCTGTGGAGCAGTTAACCTGGAATCTGGATCCCGCTCGCATCACATGGCAGTTTGGGCATGGACCCAGGTAACAAGAGCCACCAGCATGCCTGTCCGGGAATAATTATAAAACAAAGGACCGCTCTGCAGAAATCACCAGAACGAAAACTAACAGAAATCAAATCAGCGACAGGCAACAAGATATTCGGCCCGCCGCTTATATTTTTCCACCGTATCTGGTTTCGTTCATTAATTAGCACGAGCTTAAAACAGGTCGATGGCAGGCACGATCTCTGCCAATCAGGACATTCCCAAGTCGCAGTGACTATCGATCTTTTCAGGAATCCACTCAAGGACCGAGATGAGTAATCCTGTCCAGCAATCTTAACCCACACCCCCCCCCCCATAAATGAACAGATCCCACCAGTCTCGGCTAACATTTCAAACTCAGATGCACTGAAGGCTGTCCTGGCCCCCAATGCAAGGACATGATCCACAAATTGTCGCGTAATCAATGAAGCAATAAAAACAACACCGACGTCTAAACTGTGGGAGTGAGATTCAAACATTTGAATAAACAACACCTTCTAATAAAACCAACACGCTGCTTTTATGGCCTGGATTCAATCAAAAAGAGTCCTTAACTTTGAGTTATGAGCTTATTCATTCATCATTCTTTCTTCATAAGAAAGAGTAGTTAGTTAGTTTGAGTTATTTTCAAACTAGCCTAACTGCATACGTGCAGAAGAAAAAAACACTTGAATTTAACTGCAAACCCAAGTTACAGAAGTTTTTCATCCAGACAGGCCTACATCTTATACCACCACACATATTCAAGACAACAACATGGAAGATGCACATTTTAAAAAACCGTCTAAAGATCTGACCACCATAACGTCATGCAGATTGTAACTAGTTTGCACCTGCTTTCTGTTATCTGCATCTCAGCGGCCAGCAGTGCAGGCCTCCCTGAAACAGAAATGGCCAGCCAGCCAAAACCAAGACAATACCACAGCTATACCTCCTCTCCATTTGTGCTTTCTCATATACCTTGTCCTGCAGCGGAGGGAAAAAAACTAAAACCACCTGTTGCACCATCCCCCATCTTTTGCCCTCGAGCGCGAGAAAACGAGCGGTAATTACCGGCACATGAACCATACTCCAGACGAGGGCTCGTGTAGAGAGAGAGGTCCAGTTTCTGCGACTTTACCATCCCCTCGGTCCTGCCTGCGTCCGTTTGCTTCGCCTGCTCTGAGCTGGAGAAAAGCGTTCCCGAGTCCTGTGCACTGGAGAGGGGCCCTCTACTAGTCCCGGGAGCTAGACTGCCTGCCCTCAGACAGCAGAGAATAGGAGCTCAGCCAGGCACAAAGGTCTCCATGGAAACGGAGAACTTAGACCCCTCTTCGGGGGCATTATCTATGCAACATTTCATCACAAAAAAAGGAGAGGAGGCCCCTCCCACCAGCCTGCCCTGGCCTGCCTGCCAAATCCGCTGCCTCTCTCTTCCCAATTGCTCCTCTGTCTAACCCCCACGCCGCTTGCCACCCCCTTCCTCTGTTCCTGAAGCCATCTGCGCTTTACAGGAATGGAGGGGGGGGAGGGTGTTTGGGGGGGGTGGAGAATGGGAGGAAGGAGGTTGGGTGGGGGGGGGGCGGGGGGGGTTGGTGGCACCTCACTGAAAAGCCATGGGGCCGCCTGAGAATTGCAAGTGTTATTTTACTTTATTTTATTTGGGGTGGGGTGGGGGGGGCTGCATTTGAAACACTGACTGTGTTTCCCCTTCGGCTGGCAAAGCGCCTGTGCAGGGCTCACCCCAAGGGATGCTGGGTAAGTGTTCTGCCTCACTGGTGCTCTATGGTAGTGTCCCTGTGAAAAGGCTGAGAGTATGCTACCCTCACTAATGTGCTCATAGAATAGATGTGGTTAGATATGGCCCATGGAGAGGGAATGACACTGAGGTGACTGTCATGAGAGACATACGAACATACAGACAGAGAGAGAGAGAGAGAGAGAGAGAGAGAGAGAGAGAGAGAGAGAGAGATCATTGTCCGACAGATTCCTGGTAACCCCAGCTTTAGATATGAGCTATAGAGTCTTCTGCATGGAGTCTATCTGATGCAGCAATACTGTATTGAATGTAACTGAGAGCGAGCAAGAGAGAGAGAGTGAGAGGGAGGTAGAGAGAGAGAGAGTGAGAGAGAGGTAGAGAGAGAAGGCAAGGACAAATACAGAAGGAGAGGGAGAGACAGAGCAAGAAGGAGAGGGACAGAGAGAGAGAGAAAGATGCTGACAGATACTCAGGTAGGTATATACAAATGCAGCAGGACTTAAGAAGAAAATGAAAAAATCCCACATTAGACTGAAATTAAAGCCACCGAGAAACTGATGAAAGTCAAATAGCCCCAACAGGCTACATCAGTCTCTCATGTTAGCTCTTTACCATAAGGATTGGGACGGAGCAGTCAAAATGGCTGTATTCACAGACCGTTTATGCATACAGTGCTATCTTTTAGTCAACGATATTTCTGCATGTACTGTATATGCTTCACCATTTTAGAATAACCGGTTTCCCTGATTGAAATGAGCGCAAGAATTAGCAGAAATGTAGCCTAATTGTCTGTGAGCTGATACAGTCGGTTTTTCATATCCTTTGAAAAGCATAACTGATAGCAGCTTCATTAGCATTGCCAAACCCATGTTTTATTAATCTGAGGCTCTTTTGTTATACATTTGTTGCTGCCGTGTTGAGTTATTCAACTGTTAAGACCTTAATAACTATTTTTGATCCAGATGCAGTCTGCTGCATTTGTCATTGCTCAAGCCGCTTTGTCAAACCCTGCACAGTAAATGTGAAAGCATTCCCTTGTATTTCTACAGCTTTCTTAAACTCATTCAATAATCTATTATGCCATTAATTGACACAAGGGAATACGGTTTAGAAGCTGCCTCAAAAAACTTTTAGTCACCATCGGCGCGAAGAGCAAAGGCTTAATAGATTACCTTTGGTTGTCCATCAAAGTAGTATAATGAGCCCTCAGAATTTTGAAATAAAGTTTAACAGTCTAAGGAGACCAAAGTAATTGACTGATGAGTCCAAGATAAAGCAGATTTTCGCTGGTTTGAGGACAACATAATTTATCTTCCCTGTCTTTGCTCTGTTGAGATTATGATGTCTGACATAAATTTTCAAGGAGGGCTTTTAGAATTGTCTCCCTGTGCTTTTTTATTACATAACACATCATAAACAAACTAAGAAGGTTAACCGGTTTTTTTGTCCATCAAGATTAATGATAATTTCTCCAAAAAAAAAAACCAACTGATGGAGTTTCTTGATGTAGCCTACATCCACGGAGACAAATGCTTGTATATGGTATGAAATGTATATTGCAACATACATTTTTTTTTAAAAAATCATAAAACAGAAAGACGGAGATGTACAAAGGAGGGAGAGGAAGAAAGATATGAGAGGGGGAGAGAGTAAGAGGGTAGTAGACAAGAGAAGAGTGAGAAACAGACAAACTGACAGAGTGAGAAATAAAAGGCAGGGACGGGATTAACAGAGACAGGCAGGGAGAGAAAGGAGGCATAACATAGCATATTTCATATGACTGAACCACAATACCGCTTTGGTCTGTCCTGCCAATGAAGGAAAACAGAAGTGAATTGAACTGAATTGAGAAGAAAGAGCGAGAAAAAGAGTCACAGATGCTTTAGGTGCCAAGAGTAGCAATCTGCACCCTGACAGTGATCTCACCCTACATCCTGCTTTTTAGTCCTTTCGGCTGTGAATGAAGCATTTTAGGGAATTCAATTAGCCTCCCTTGAAATGAGGCGCTGCCGCAGAGCGATTCAAATCTAACAAAACCGGAGTGTCTGGGCTTTAGTTAGAGGCAACAAACAAGAACAGTAATTGAAAATGGAACTGACCTTCAACTTGAAAGCCAGTGCAATCAGCGAGCGCTGTAAAAGAACCAGATGCTAAAGCTTGCGGGGCCAACAGTCGCGTAGCGCGATAGACAGACCGAACTCTCGGAACTCCATTCGGCGCGTTCGCAAGGCGCGGCGACCTTTACCTTGAGCGATGCAATTTCCATGGCATGTAGAATTTTCTCTCCATTCTAAGACAACAGAATTCCACAGTACCTGAAACCGAAAAGTCCAAATTTTCTTCTTTACTTGGCCGCCGTCAGTTTAGGCTACTTTGTAAAAACACTCTTTGTTATGTCTGGACAGAAATGTCTTAATTTGTTCATCGCTGTTTGTGCCATTAGTTTATTATTAGCTTTATTTTATTAGTTTATCGTACGTTTTTCCTGAATTTCGAATAGCCAACAAGGAGAAGCTGTCTACGAACTGTCCGGGGAATTTGAAAGTTAACCGCCGATGATGAATGAGTAGGTACAATTCAATTGTATTTAGCATACCTTTTATCCATTTCATGTGTCTTGTTGGTTTTGCTGGGGAAAAAACCAAGCTGCGGACTGAAAAGCAGACATTGCGTTCATAGTTTCATATTCTTCCTTCCCTTTTGTCACGCGGTCACTGACATTCAAAAATTCATTATGATTGATTGAACGATTCAGCCCCTGGAAAACTACAGCAGCAAATGTACGTTATTCATTTTTTAACCTGAAAAGGTCAGACAAAACCACAGACAGTTGAGCCATGCATTTACCAGCAAATTTGATTTTCATGTGAGTCTTACACTGTTAGGTCCCATATCATATAAGTGCACACTGGAAAAGAAAATGCAATTCTGATACTGGGCATTCACGAGTAATATATCGTCCTTAAAAAATCATACTGGTCGAGTCGCAACAATGGGGTTTCTACGTTCAAATAGGGTGGATGTTACAGAATCCAGTTTCTGCATTTAAAGCAATAATTACATTTAATTTAAAAGAGATATTGGATATCCCTACTGTCTTTTCTAAACCTATCTGATTGGAACAAGCCAAGGCAGATTAACAGTTAATTTAATGTGGGATTACCATCAGAGATCGCTGCCCCTTGTCTTCCTTATTATTTGACCTGCTAGAAAATTACAATAATGAGAGTCCCATTCACAAATGGGCCTTTCTAAAAAAACGTAAGAAGCGACTTCAATTTTTGTTGCACTCAAAACCGGGCCTGAATTATAGTTATTAAATCTGTGCGTAACATGAAAAACCACAGATAGTGAATCATCACTGTTTGTCAGTGGTTTCTATGGCAATAATCGCTGAGCCCCAGTGCTACTTGGGTGGTGGTTGCAGTGTGCTTTAGTTCCAGTAGAGGGAGCATTGTGGGTGTGGAAGTTGTCTGTGATCTTATTGGTGCCCTCAGATTTTATAATGTGGATTTGATTGGCCCAGTAAAGTTTGTCGATATGTACCTCAGAGAAACCACTAGAAAATCGGAGTCCAATCTAATATGAGATAGGGATTATGCAGATGTAGAATGAGTGAAATACAATCAGACAAAAAACTTTTATAATCTTGGGATTACTGATCTTATCATCTCTGTTTAAAGAATACGGTCAACCATGGTTTTCTTTTTCACAAGGTGCAGAGATGTCTAAGGAATGTTTATCTATCTATTTATTTATTTATTTATTTATTTTTTGGCTAACAGCAGAAGGTAGATTTCAAATTAGTGTGAGGCTTGTCAGGTAGGGAGTGACAGCAAACGTCGCCTTCCATTCCACGCTGTCAGCCACATTACTCACGAAAAAGAGCCAAAAACGTTCTACCGCAGTCCACCAAGCAGTTCTCGTAAGCCTCTGGCTGGGATCACGTTGGGTCCGTGGCGATATGAATTTGAGTCATTTTGGAATGAGTGCAAACACAAAAATGCTACAGCTCGCAACAGCATGAGAACTTTGATAGGAAAATCCAGCACGATCGACAATGGCATGAGAAAGAGGAGAATCAGTTTACGTACAAGGTCAGTGTAATCCTAGCCACTAGGCTTTTCTCTGTACTATTCCATAAGCATTATTTCCCTTTGATTTAGGCTCTTCATTGTAATGAATTCTGGAAATAAGGCTATGAGATCTCTCTTTGAGTGGTATCCTTTAAGAAGATTATTGTTCACATGATCATAAGACTCACCAGCTACATAAGCATGTTCTTACCTGGAAATAAAACCTAAGAAATAAATGTTGAAAAGGTTTTATGATAGAATTACACCGGTTCAAAACAGTCAATGGCCAGGAGGATCTTGAACAGACATGCTTTTGATGTGCTAAAAATACAGACCATAGCACCTGCATACCTGCTGTTTCATCGATATGCACCATAACCTCACAAAGTATTAAATCCAGATGTAAATTGAACTTATTGCCCTTGGATGTTTCTGGTTGCCATTCATGGTCACTTTCTATGTCTGGATACCTACATGTTTAAGGAGGTATTACAGTGAATTTCCAAGTTTGGTCTTGACACATGGAGCGATGTTCCCATTGAGGACTGAAGATGCTCCACAGACACACTTGATGGCAGACATGTTTACAGCATGCATAATCATCTCCCAAAACATTTCCTATCCAGAAACATAAACACCAAGAGACCTCTGTATATTATTCCACATTTCCAAATTATTGTTCTAAATATTAACCATCATATATAGGATCATGAAACCATGAAGTATGAAAATAATTTTGAGTGTAGTGGAGTGATAAAACAATGCTAATGTTTATTGAATTCCATTTTGGTCACACAGTCTCGTGGTCAAATTCCATATTGTAAATTTGATTTGATATCCATTTTCATGGCTAACCTGTATGGTTAATGAGTAAAGCTTGTGCCATATTCCTTTGATGATGAGCTATGACACATTTATGAGATCTTAACAATCGAAAATTGCAGAATTTCAGGTTTATTGGACACTTGTCATCATTGTTCAATATAAGAAACATCTGTAATTGCAAAATAATATTTGCACATTTATCACTGTCAAGAGCAGGCCACATTTCTGTATAGTCTATACCTTTTGTAACAGTTGCAAAACAACTATCATTTTGATTGTTGATGGATACATTTATTCAGGATTTATACATTTATTTGTTAAGTATTTTGTGACAAAATAGCACATTTCTGATTAACATGAAGATGGTGCAGGCATGGCTAACTTTGCAGGGGGCACAGGGGTAAAAGCAGCACAAAAAATGGTGAGAACCCCATATTAGGTACAAAAGGAATACATGTGGTTAATTTTAAAAACATTTATTTATAAAATTGCCTATCGCTGAATATGAGCTTGCATGACGTCAGACTTGGCCCTGGTCTCAACCCTGCCCGGCGCGCTGGGGATTGTCCTCAGTGAATGTGAGCACAAGTTCATCGGTTCAAAAGTTCAGCGTCTTCTCGCCGTTTGGGGTAAACAGCGCCGTTTGTTTAATCTCGGCGACAGCCGAGCGACGTGGTCTGTCTGTAAGCAGGGGCGGACGGGGAACTTTTGGACTCATCTGTTATGTGGAGTTGAAGATTTCAGACTGGCTCTGAGCCTTGGTTAAGGGAATGATTTTTTTTTTTACCAATTTTCATTTTTAACTACTCCAAATGGTAATTACATATTTTCATCATCCTGCATAATGATGAAAAGATTCCAATCAACCATTTTAGCTCATGAATGTCTCAGAACTCATGGCACTGAGAGATGGCACAAGTTTACTTCAGGCACCAAAATGGATACCACAATATCACAAAGACATGACCAAACCGAAATTCAATATGGTGTCATTAACCAGCCCTACTGATGTAGTGACATCAATTTTCACAAAGATAGAATGCTAGCTGTGTGTGCTTTTGCAGTCGCTATAGTTACAGGGCTAGAAAGGTTACATTTCAAACTGATATAAACTAGACCTTTACGCCCTGATATCACACACACCTGCAGTTTAAAAATTACCAGTGCACCAAACACTCTGTACAATAACATCTATTTTGTCACTGTGCCATGAAGTTGGACTGTGAGGATCGAGTTGTAAGACTCCGTGCCACGACCGTGGATCGGAGCAGGAGCTGTTCCGTCAGAGCTTTTAATAAAAGCCTGGCGACAAACAAATTCAATTTCACCTCTTTGCAGAGTAACCACAGCTCTCAGCTGTAGTGCAGAACTTCGCCTGAAGACAGAGATTGACATTTCTCTTTTCATAAAAGACAGTGGGTGTAAATTTGATTACGTAAATGTCACGCCGTGCGCGGATCAAGTTCCTTCTGGGACCCCATTACCCTTAAAATACCCCCAAGGGTGAGATGTAGAAACAGAATCCAGCATTGCTTTGTTTTAAAGAGGCTTGATAAGCCAAGAATATGGCAAGGGCACCGGGAAAGTTCTTAAACTAAAATTTGAACTATAAAATTTCTGAAAGTATTGATGGGGACACTGAACCGTAGGATATGCTGTCTTTCAGATGAAGCATTAAACCAAACTGGTGTCATTTTAGCAAAACATAAGGCATGAGAAAGTGACGTTGCGTAAAATGAATAGCCGATAGGATAACAGTTTGGCTTGCTGCAATGGTGCTATTTAAGCAGTGAGCTGGAATGGATCTATCCAAGAGACCATGAACTTGGCCATACGCAACTCCCCTGTGGCCTGGCCAACCAATCTAACCCTCTCAGACCAGCTATCTAATCATACCCCAGCACATTGGGTCTAATAATCTCTCCATTTCCTTGCTTATGTGCGGCACAAAATGGCCACCAAGCATCAACCAATAGGGCGATTCACATTTGTGACAGTTGAGGGGACCTTCCTCCATTTACTATGAAGTGCTATTCAAACTAAGCTGAAGGACACAGTGTAAATGCAAGCTGCTGTTGTTGTTGCTGTTATTATTATCATTATTATTCATTATAGGGAAAAATGATATCCCACACTGTGTGCTGTGTGGTTGCCCCTATGACTGCATGATTGGCAGTCCTCAATTCTGTTTTTAAAATTAAAGTTTTATGCAAGTGTTTTGATTCCGACGCATTTTTATGGGCACTTTTCCCAGACTGCTCTGTAAAATTTACGCATGGTTGTGAGAGGAGAGCACTTCAGTTTTCACTGCTCTTACTTCACAAATTGTGCTGAAGAAACATAAGAATTCTGACAAAATATGTTCTAGTTATGTAAGTCTACTTATTAAGCTATGAGGACAGGCAGTGCTATTTAGCGCTGTGCTCTTGTATGGTGTGCCATATAGCCCTCTACTTCAAGTACAGGGCTATTCATTTTCAATACACTTTTCTGAATGCACCACTGCATGAATACACATTAATAACAGAGTCTCAAAATGTACACCCACGCCACCCACACACTCACACACGCACATAAATTCACATGCAGACACATGCAATCCCTTGCACACACACACACACACACGTTCACGTACAGATGCATACAATCTTGCACACACACACAAATTGACATGTAGAGCCACACACACATACACATTTACATGCAGACACACACACAAACACACACTCACATACAGATGCATGCAATCACTTGCACACATGCAAACACATACACACACATTCACATACAGACAGGCACAATCACGCACGCACACATGCACACATTGACATGCAGACACACACTCACATATATGCATGCATCTCTATGGCATCTTTGAGGTTCTACTCAGACAGCCTACAGTAACCTCTGCTCTGCAAAGCCTGACCTGGCCTTAAAAAAGGGTAGAACTGAAATGCTATTTTCATTCATTCTTATCAAGCCCTTTGAGTGATGTGCCATCAGACACAATACATTTTCGATCTTCCCCCTGTGCCGGCACAGATCGAAAAAGAACAATCAAAAGTACACTGGGTTGAGTCTCTTTTGAAAACCGGCAACCTAAATAAAATGTTTTTTTTTTTTTTTTAAAAAAGTTATTTTAAGAGAAAAAAGCAATGGCAGATTGTTCCGCTGTGGTTTCCTTTCAACTCCCCGCACAGTGACTGTCCACATCCTCCCGACACATCAGTGACAAACAGACCACCCCCACAAAAACTCCATTATTGAAGTGCCGATAATTAAATCTTCAGGAGAGGACAACAAAATACATGACGGCATCTGTCACTTAGTTGGTGCTGGTGCATACACTGCAGTATTTACTTATCTCTGTCCACACACATGACTTTGTATGGAGCTATTTAGCTGTGACAATTCTGTTTACCATATCTATGCTTATTGTGTTTATATTGTGTTTATCACTGCAGGTGCGTGTGCATGCGTTTATGGCTATATTTGTCCATGTCCAATTGAAAAGCTATTTTTGAAAAATGGGGAAATACATATAACGTCCTTTTCCAGACTGAAATATTACATTGGATTTTCTTAAAAAACTGATATATATAGATTGTTGTAAGCTTCCTAGGATTGGTCAATTAGGAAATAAAACTTCTGAGTTTCTAGATGATTCTGCTGTGCCCCTTTAATGTACTGAGGACCACAGCCACAGCAAAAACATTCTTACTTTGATTTAGAATTGATTAACTGTTCAGCAAAATATTTCTTGAAGCTTCATGAAGCTTTATTTGCTTAGTTTCGTACAACCACACATCCATACGGTTTTATTGCACTCCATTACACCAAGCAGTTGCAGTATTATGTTGTCGTCATAAACGTTATACTTTTTTCAGTTAATTTCAGGAGTAAATGCTAGACTTAACTGAGAAGAAACGGACATTTATGTTCATTTTGAGATTTGTGAGCTCACACAGAGATTTGAACCTGCAACCTCCTCTTAAGGTGTCACATTCTCAAACCCTACAGCACAGTTGAAGAATGGAAACTCTCCAGCTTAAGGCCTGCACTGCCTGTGTGTTTGTAAGTGGCACACTATGCCCTCTGAGTCTAGGCACCTCCACTAAGAGCAGTTGTTCTGTTCCACATCAAACAAACGCCGTGTGTGTGTGTACTCCACCCACAGCTCTGCGAGCCATTTAAGTGCCACGGGAGAGCCAGGAATACGATATTCTCTTTCATCACAAATGCCACTTTTTATTTATTTATTTATTTATTTTATTTTATTTATTTTTTTTGCTGCAGAAGACAAGTACCAGAGTATAATAAAGAGCTCTAGTATACACCCACAGATACCATAGACATCAGAGGAGGATACTTGAGATATCTCTTGCGGAGAAAGGGTGAGAATAGAAAAGGAGGGAGGAAGAGAGAGAGAGAGAGGGAGAGAGCGTCACAGAGTGAGAGATCTTAAGAGAAGGCAGGTTAAGTGACTGTAGCCTCGTAATGTGAATGTGGCGGAATCGTGCCTTGCTGCACCACTGTGAAGACTGCACAAAGTGCTGGCTGCTCAGACACAAACTCACTTCCTGTTCTCTGTATCTTTATTTTGGTCTGCCCCAAAATAAAGATACCACAGCTTACGTTTGTGGGAATAAATGTGTACCATTAATATAAAGTCCTCTTTATTACTGCTTTAAAGGTATACAATGCCACTGGTAGAGGAGGGAAAAACAACAGCGAGGTGTGTATGTGTGATGTACACATATGACAGACAGCCAGGTGTGTGTGCCAGCGTGTGTGTGTGTGTGTGTGTATGCCCTATGGCTAGGGCCTATTGGAACACATTCCACTTCAATTGGGTTGCTTAGTATTTACAGTAGTTGTAGTTGTTTGCACTCATTCTATATTCATTGCTGTGCCAAAACCATTTTGCTACGCCTTTGCCAGCACAGCAGATCTCAGGGAGAGACAGAAAGAGAACAGCGTGAGGAAGAGCAAGAGTACAGGAGAGTGAAAGAATGCTCAATAAAGAGATGCGCGCACCGGGGTGAACCAGAGACGGACAGAGAGGGGAAGGGGGGAGAGATAGTGATTTAATAAGAAGGAGGGAGTCAGAGGAAGAGAAAGATTCACTGGGAGGAGTAGAGAGCAGAGAAATGACACTGGGCTGAGCTCACCTCGTGTCGGGAGTACATGTTCGTCATGTAAAACCATCTGGGTGTTTTGTCGTGTCATTGAGCCGAGGCATTTTCAGCGACAGTTTCTTGCTTTGCCTGATAGTATTTCATGGGAGCTGTACAGTAAACAATCTTTTATTGATAACCAATTAATAATTTAATATTTACGAAGGAGATATGTGAGGGGATGTTTCATGCTAATTTTGTTTTTTTTTTTTTTTCAGCTATGGGCCTTCGTTTTAAGGATACATAAGTAAAAATTTATGAGGTTATGTAAGCGATCCCTACATGACTATAAGATCTTACTTCTTAAAGAAACTTTTTTATCTCTGGATGGTTGGAAACAGACTTTCCCTCCAGAGAGAGACACAGAAGAGAAAGAGAGAGAGAGAGAGAGAGAGAGAGGAGATGGAGGGAGCGAGAGGGAAAAGGGGAAGTCAAGTCCACTGTCTCATTATCTTGAATGATACTCACTGAATGACACAAATTAACAGGCAAACACCACTTTACGGAATTCTAACCAAATTTGTCAGTCAAACAGCGAAGGACTTCAAGGATCTCCACACTTATCTCAGAAATGTGATCTGATTTTGGTGGCATTACCTTCAAAACAGCACCTCTTTATGGATTTAACAAGTACCTCGCTGGCTTATTATTTTGGCTCGGCCTCTGTGCTGTTTGCTACACATCACAGCATAGAGAAAGAAGCTGTGGGAGAAATTAATGGCCAGTATCCACAACCTTGACCTGCCAATTACTGACAAACAGGTACTATATCTAAAAGTATCTTTTGAGCAATCACTCACCATTAAAATACTGCTGCACATTCCTTATTCTTCATAACAAAAACATATTTGTTGATAAATAAGCTTTTCAGTTCTGAGACAGGAGACAGGGATTTCAGCAGATGAAATCTGAAATGAATTCTTCCCTGAATTCCGAGGCCTGACTTCACAAGCTTTCCAAGGCCTCTCTGCTTCACAGCAGCTTTTGTTTGCTGGAAAGTTGCTTTGCACGGACAGCCAGTAATTACTTACATAAACTTTAGACAAAAGGGAACTCTGGAAAGAAAAAAAAATGCTCAAAAAAAAAAGAAAACATCCGAAACCCCAAAACAGACTTCAGATGTCTGTCTGCGCTACGCTTAAAAAGCTGCTGATGTCATCGCACCAGGTTAAGTTAGGTTAGAGGAGAATGTGAGGGAGTTTAACGAGACGAAGCCCTTCACCCCATCTAAGCTCGTTATTCCTGCCTACACTTCGGAGCTACCCCAGCGCCCTGTCAAATCTGCTCATGACAACTACAAGGGCCCGAGCTTCCACTCTGAGTCCTGTTAAGCACTTCCACGCATTAATGAATCTGCAGAGGAAAAAAAAAAAAAAAAAAAAAAACGGAGGAAAAAAGTTCAAGGGTGAAATATACCATTAACTAAATTTCACCTAAGCTCCTTTGTTCTGCTTGAAGAACTGCCTGAAATAGCTTATTGTATCAACTTAAAGTAATCTGTTGTTCCATAAAATTCCCTGCGGAGGCTCCTTTTTGTTTGAAAGTGCAGACATTAAAGGCCTTTTTGAAGGCACGAAATACAAAACAGGGCAAAATGATCAATGCAGCTGGCTAGCGCTGTGTTTGTATTTTGGACGGGTGCTTGCATTGAGTAGGGAGGTGGATCATTTGTTTCGGGGTGTAGGCTGGCATGAACATGAGGTGCGGTGATTAACTGTGTGAAACATCTGCCAAGAACAGGGTGGCACTATCAAACCGAGGTGTGTATCACCAACATAAAATTAATTTAACTTGTATTTCTGTGGTTTGCAACTACACTGTGTTTTTTTACTATGCTGTACTACAAGCACATTTAATGTCAAACAATTTCAGACAACTGTAAGTTTGGAAGGATTTTTTTTATTGGGAAGAGTGTACTGACAAGGACATTATTTACTGGTTTTGGGCTTGGAGTCCAAAGGGGGAAGGAGTGGAGCTGTTCTCCAAGGACAAGAGGCCCCCCCTGTGGAATAAGCATGGTAAGGTAGCAGGAGGAAAAGGTGGAGATGGGGAGGGGGGGTGGGATTCCAGAGAAGCAGAGCATGATGGGAGATGAGGTACGTGGCATTTTTGTACTTGTAAGGAGACCGAGAATTGGTTGAAGGGGTTGTCCATGAATGATTTTCCCGAAGTTCAGACATGTGAAGCTTTGAGCTACAGGCTGATGGGACGATGAAAAGCAACCAGGAATTAGCATTTTCACCCCCACATATCATTATCAAGATCTTCATTATCATTGGTGTAAAATGGCTGCTGGTTCACAGATTGGTTAATGTAAACTAAATCACATTTTGAGTTATAAGTTGCTCTGGATAAAAGCTTCTGGTCTGTAACTGCCAGTAATGATTCCAGTTAACAATGGGGTGAAACTGTTTTTGAACAGAGTATTTTCATGTGACTTTCAGAGTTATGACCATTTCTGACATAACCACTACTAAGGACATCTCATGGGTAACAACAAATTGCTAACCCAATGTCTGTTGCATGTCAGTCCCTCTACAATCAATCAATTGCATTAATGTTGCCCTGTAATCAAAATACCCAGGCAAGGTAAATATGAGTGAGTCAATGAAGAGTCACAACCTCGCATTTAGATTCAACATCCGCAACAATAAGGAGATATCAATAACAGTTCGATCGAACCGGGAAGATGCGTTCTGTGTTTGGTGACACAAGATTCTATCATCCTCACAAAAGCCTTCACTTTGCCAGACGGTTCCATGGAATTCTGCTGGTTTGTAAATCGACTGATGACATCACAGATAACCTCTGAAGGCCGTCATCTATAGTCTGTGCAGGGATTCTATTCATTATCTCTGTAGCATGGACAGTGACATTGGAAATCACCTGAATGCTAAATAATACTCTCTGAACTTTATGACAGTGCGAGTCACATTCTGGATATCAGAGCACAGCCACAATTTAGTGACCTGGAATCAATCCAGTTTTGATTTTGATAACTTTGACTTTCAAACCAATGCAAACGTAAGTGTTTAATTCAAAAACAGATTTAAGTTAACTTTCTCAATTGATTCTTGGTGATTCTCTACATCATTAACTGTTGCCAGTGAAATTTATTTACTAATCAAAATTTCATTGGCCACATAATGCAATAAAACCCTCCACATTAAACTGACAGACCACCAATACATCATTAACTGTTGCCAGTGTTATTTACTCTGTTCTGTCTATGACAGAAATGTATTAATGAATCGCTTAGCAATAATATGAAACAAAATAAATATTCAGGAATCTGCATGCTGGGTAGTCTTTTTAATGTGTATTCCCCATTATAAATGAATAATTTAGGCTGTTTCATGATTATTGTCCTTTTTTTTTTGTTTGGTTTTCTAGGAACAGCTGTGCTTGCAGAGACAAAACAGCCCCATAGGTAAGGAAAGACGGCCAAATGAATCACTGATTATTCCAACTCCTCACCCTGAGGGCTGAAGCAGTGAGTGAATCTCTTCCCCTCAAAATGCTTCCCACCCATGTGGTTCCTTCACACCCCTCTCCCCCCGAAAAAAAAAAAAGGGGAAAGACAAATTCAAGGACAGCATGACAGCGGTAGGTGACCAGTGGCTGTTTCGATTCTTTACCCACACTGACGAGGGACCACCTGAATGTCTTCCCCGTTTAAAAACTGGACGAAAGACTTGTGTTTAAAATGCCACCATCCTTTGCAGGCTCCAAACACACACACGGGGGGAGAACGCAAAACACATTTTGGTGCGGTTCCCAGAAGCTCCACTCTCTCAGATTCCGGCCGGACCTGTCCAACATTCAATCCGCTGAATTGAATGTTGGACCGTTCACACTCACAATCGCTCACTCCTATTTTAATATCCACTGCTTGACTCCTCTAGCATCTACCCACGTTTTATGAAATAAAAGCTTCTTTACTTTGCTTTTTTTTTTTGTTTTTTGGGTGAGGGCTTCAAGCCTGACAGATATGGCCTGCAACAAAAAAATTAGCTTTCAAAAAAGTATATTTTTGGAACAATCGATGAAAAAAAAAAGAAAACAGACATTCGATGAAAGTGTCTTGAAACTGCCAGACATTAGTGCAAATAGGAGTAATTGATTCACTCAAGAGCTAATATAATTCACCAAGGACCCAAGGAGAAAAACAGACCTTTCAGGACTGCGCATTAATGGAGGTAAAGGCATGTCTACTCCTATCAAATAAAGTCCATTTTACTATGAGCATTAAATTATCCTATTCTTTCACACCTAATGAACGTAATTAGAGGAATAGACAGGCCAATGAAGGCCGAGCAGAGCACGCAGTCATTTCATTATTCATCCCTACGCACCTAGCACACTCCCTACAGGAGTTATGAAGCTGCCGTCAGGTCCACGCCATATTAGTGCAAAGCCCAGAAAATAAAAATAAAAACTGCCCTTAAATTTGGAGCAGCAAATAACACAAACTTTTTGTGTGGTGCTACATCGTTAGGAGAACAGCTGCTGCTGGAATAGATGACAACCGTCGCACGAGAAAAGGAAGACAGATTTATCGGGAACTTGGCGGGGCTACATGATTGATGGGCTCATATGTCGTCTATTTGAAAAAAAAAAAAATTCTTTCCCTAACTTTGTATAGAGTAGCATCATGTTTAAGAAGCTGGAATTGTATATTAGAGTTTGCAGGTTCAGTTCCTTGGATGGGCACTGCAGATGTACCTTTCATCAAAATACCACACCCGGATCACTTCGGTATAAATGTATGGTGCGTATTAAAATTTAAGCTTTGTCACCGACTATAGATGGTGGTTCATGTTGGCTAGGCAACTACTAGCTCCGCCTCAGTAGGGAAAGATAGGCCTGCAGGTACAGGAACCAAGCATATGGTCTGCTGATGGCATGGCCAATAGCTAATTTGTGATGTAGGCACTGTGTGAAAAGCAGTGAGCTTGTCAACATGTGAATCACAGGAAGACAAGCAATCATCTGCTACTTCCTCAGTCTGAATGATGGTTGCGGTGGTGGCTGAAAAGTTACATTTGCATGCTGGGAAAAAAGAGGGACAAGTCTGAAATGGATGTCAGCAGTACTGTTCACACTGGATACAGGTGCCTGCCAAATTCCTACAAAATGTAATGTAATGAGCACAACATCACACTATTGCTGAATGTTACAAGTCGGGCAGATGGTGAAATAAACAAACCAACATTGTGTGGAAAAGCAGGTGATAAAAGCCTGTAGAAATTGTGTTAGCAAAGGTGCAGAGCACAAGGTAAACCTGAATGCATAAATGTGAAGACTTTGTAGACACAGAGTTCCCCTTATGCACATCTTCTGTTCTGAAACATCCTGAGTGACACGTGTATTTTTAAGCCTTCTGCTGAGGACAATGGAAGTGTCAGATCTTCTGACTGTCTCAGTAAAGCACATTTAACACAAAGCAGCATGTCACAAAGCAGAGGCTCGTCAAACATATGTCTCTCACACACACACACACACACACACACACACTCACACACACACACACACACGAACACACTCTCACACACACACACACTCACTCACACTCACACACGAACACACTCTCACACAAAACACACACACACACTCACTCACACTCACTCACTCACTCACTCACTCAGACACACACGAACACACACACTCAAACACACTCACTCACTCACACGCTCGCACGCACGCACCCACACACACACACACGAACACACACACTCACACAATCATTCACTCACTCACTCACACACACACAGTCACTCACTCACACACACGAACACTCACACAATCACTCACTCACTCACTCACACAGACACGCACACACTCACTCACTCACACTCACACACTCACACACACATACTCACAATCACTCACACACACACACACACACACACACACACACACGCACGCATGTACGCACACGCACGCACACACGCACGCACGCATGCATGCACACACACACCACACCCACACACAAACACACACACATACTTTCAGTCCGGTGCTGAAACAATAACACAAAGTAATTGATCTGAAGTGCTGTCATGAATCATACCTCAGATGAAAACAAAAGCATCTGTACAGGACCATAACTGGATTGACCGATTTCCCAAGCCAGATTTCCATACAACTTGTAGTAAACTTTGTCGTTAAAGGTCGGAAATAAAAATGTGATTCATTTTAGGATATGAATTCAAGTCATTGTATCTGCACTGAGCATCCGGAGGTTTCTCTTGTCTCCCATCCAACCATTCTCATTCAGTCAATGACAATAACAAGCCAGAATTGCAGTCAGTCAATTTTCCATTAAGAATGAAGACATGTTCTTTTTATTCCTTTCTTCTTTATGGAGTTTGTTAAAACAAAGGTTTGGGAGAAATATTTTCAAACAAGCCCTCAAATACCTCTGTCCGTCCAAGTCGGTTTTCTCTGCAGGTATTAAATTACCACATACCTTATCTCCTCCTCACCTCCTCCCCATCTCCACCTTCATGTCTACTTCCTTTCTTCTGTTTCTCTCTTTCTCTTCTAGTGGTCCAGTGGGGGGTTCACCGCACTCAAAAATTGTGAGGCATGACACTGCCCCCTTGGACACCAAGCCCAAGATCAAATGTCTGTACCTTTATACAACGTGCCGCAGTACACAGTAAACTGTTAAGCATATTCATGTTGTCTGAAAATTCATTCTACTGAAACTCATTATAAAATAGAGGTGCTGGCATAAGATGGGGTAAAACTTAACATTATTTTGCACCTACACTTATATAAAAATATCACAGCTAATGTACTGGGGCCAGCCTTATTATATGTTTATTGTCATTATATAACAGGTAACAAATGTGTAATTAAAACACTGTTGACTCTTGTTGCTAACTTGTGTCATGTTAACTACATGTTGGTTGCACAATAATAGCCACAAGTTAACAAAGTAACAATGATTTATCTATAAATTATCCAAGTGTATTAATGTAGTGAAACTATGAATAATCCAAGTGTATTTAAGTACTGTAAAGTGCAATGTAAAGCAATGTAAAGTGATAATAAGCGGGGACCTAGGAGTGCATTGGTAGAGGAGGTAGTGTGTGTTGAATTTAAAATACTAAAATTAAATTTTAATTTAAAACATGCATTCAAGTGCAAATGGAAATAAAAAAAAACTCCTAAAAAGTTTTGCAAACAGCTCTCTGATCACCGACAATAATGAAAGGAATAAAATCTTGACAGTGTGTCTGTGAGTGGTTGGTACAGTTTTGTACAGTTTGTACAGATTCCAGATATTGAAAGAAATTATTAAATAAATAAACTGGAGCGGAAGCTCATAAATACTTTCAGCAGTGGACCGTTTGCTGAAAGAGCGGGTATTGCTAACATATGAAATATTAATTTTCTCTCTTAAGTTGTCTTGTAACTTTGAGAAGAATATCGATGTTGCAATTTTTTTCCCGTTTCTTATTTAATGATTCCGGCAGTTGCTGGAATTAATTAAAAATGTTGTTGGAGACACAGAAAAAATAATCCATTAAAATTCTTCACAAACATTTTCGGACTATGTGTGATGTGCAATGTCTCTTCCTGATTTAGTGAGTAACAAACTATCAAATCATGCACTGCAAAAATAAATAAATAACAAAAAGTATACTCTCATTCAATGATGAGTTTAATGAGTTAGAAATATATGTTTCAATGATTCATTAACATGTCAGTCCTACAGAATTAATGTGTATCTAAAACAGGGTGTATAAAAAGTTATAACTACATACCATAGATATGTAAACCAGAATAAACAACATGCTCTAGGGGACAGCTGAGCTAACAACATTTCTGATTAGCCCCAGTAATGGCCATATTCATAAAAAGAAACACTGTCGTACATTTTTGTAAATTATGTCTAATAACACAAAACAGTGCAGCGGTTTCAAACAGAGATTCTCAGAGTCATTTCTAGTTGACATTAAATTTATACTACTTTTGCATTTAAGGCAGCAGTGTAATGTTGTTTTTTAGAGGTTGCAAGTTCAGGTAATTCAATGGATCAAAAACTATTTTTCATGAGTTCCGGATCATTTTTCGGATCAGAAAAAAAAAACAATAAATAAAAAATTAGACAAATACAACTTTTAGTTCCTAACATTATTTTGTTAGAGCACGGAGGGCATTGATATGCTGTGTGTCGCTATTCATGTCAGAAATTGGATGACTAACCGTGTTCAGTTGGATGCCCCTGCATATAATCTGGTTAGTCAATAAATTCTTTAAATGACAATACAACAGATGTTTATTAGAGCTTGAAACACTACACTCTGCATCAGGATTTAGGGAATTATTACTTTAAAAAGTAACGGCAGCAGTAAGATTGTATTTCACACTATTATGGTTAAACTTTGCAATTAATCCGTGGTTCGCATGCATGCTGAGCTATGTGGGGGGATCTGTATGGATCACAGATCAACTACGGTCCGTTACACCACTACAGGTAATAGACTGGCATCGTACCCTTGAGCAAGATACTTTAGTGGCAGTACATATCCATTTTCATACATTAATAATGTGTTTTAAAAACAAAAGCATAAAGTGGCTCTTGATAAAGAGGTTTTCTAAATAACCCAAAATTTATTTGATAAAAAAAAACAATAATATTAAAAAATATTAAAAATGAAACCAAAAGCATAATGTAGGATTCACAATGGTTTTCCAGGGTAAAAATGAGGCACTGTATTAATTTAATACCCAAGGAAACAGAGCAGACTACAACAAATTCAGACTATGGCCCAAAGCGAGATCAGCTCCTAACCCCTCTCCCTGACTTCTTCAACTTTGTTATTTACAGACCTGACAAGAATTTGATAGGCTACATAGGTCATCCCACTGTATTGCTTTAACCTATCCAGTCTTCTTCAGATCTGCAAATAACAAAATGGCAGGAGGCTAGGGAAGGGCATGGAGACTTATTTTGGATTGGGCCTATCACAGCCTTCCGAAGCAGGCCCTTCCGTCGCCCTTTGCAAAGTCATCTTCATGGAAAAAATGGGTATGGCAAGCGCTGGATCGAGTGCCACTGAACCACAATTGGTGGTGCAGGACATTATTAATTTATTTACTTGAGCAAAATGGCAGTAGAGATACACTGGCAATGTCCACAGCGGCATGTTCTGAGTCAATAGCCTCACCGCTGAGCGATTCCACGCTACAGAAAAACCATAACATGCTGGCTTGAGAACCATTAGGAGAGCAGTCACCAGGCAAGAATGGTTGCCTAGATATGAGATCAGAACATTTAGTATTAGCTTTACAATGACTGTGTTTGGGGAATAGCTTTTTATTTTATTTATGTATTTATTTATTTTGTGTTGAGAGATAGCAGCATTTGGTTACAACTGCTTTAGAACAGCTTACAGATTGCAGGCCCGTATTACAGCTTGCAGGTTCTTATCTGATATTACTTCATACTTAATTTTAATAAATGTGGTTTTGCAGGCTACTGTAACAGTAGAGTCGACTCCAGACGGCCAATATCTGACAGAATGTCTGGATAGCCGTGTTACAATTCCTGGCCGAGGCCGCTTAGGGCAGGTTTAGTTGACTGGGGTCTGTTTATCATTTCCTGCTTCCCTCCCCCAAGACATCCCATTGGTTGGATGTTGTGACTGACAGTTGATTTATTAACAAAGAACATCCTGGAAAATGGGCCAAGTTATATCGTATTGAAGTAAGAAGATAAGATCATAACCCTGCAGAATGAGGTTATATGAACAGTGAAGATATTCAGTACTGTTTTACCTTGAACTGACATGAATATGATACAGTACTGGTACACCATCAACGTAGCTATTTCTAATTCTTTCACAATCTGACTGCACCAAGGTTGGCTCCTTTAAGGAGGAATTTTGAAACTGAAAGTTTCAACATAGACGACCACAATTTTTTTTAATCAAACCTGAAATTTTTCCCAAAAAAAAAAAAAAAAAAAAAGAAATGCTTCACCATGGCCTCCATAAACGTTGATATCAATGTGCCACTGCCTCTAGCTTTGAAGGGGCAGACTGGATTTTCACTGGGCTCCGGCTCTCCTTTCCAAGCGGCTAATTTGGCTCTTTACTTAGGGAATCAATTACGAGCAGAGAGTGGAAGCGCAAAAACGCGGTTTCAAAGGGCTGACTCTCCACCATGGCCGTAACTGCAGCTGTTGATTAAAGCGGGGCCCTCTTAACGAGGCTCCGCGGCGGCCAGAGAGCACGGCGCAGGAGCCAGGTTCATCTGCGGCATAAAAGGATGGTCGCATGCGGAGCCCGGCGCAGGGGTGGGCCGCACCAGTCCTTGGTGGGGGAGCTGTGCGTACGTAGGCTTTGGTTGCCATTGAGCGCTTCTGGCTCAATTAGCTAATTAGATGCATTCACTGATGCTGGTTTACTGGTGGATGGGAGCAGAGTAAAACCTCATATGTATACAGTATATATGGACTCGAGGACAGTCTTCAGTTGCAATTCGTGAGGTTGACAGGTAGGGGTAATTAAATACTTCTCATATTTTTTTTTTTTCCAATTTTCTATTTTTTTGTTTTGTTAACGGCCAGCAGATATGAGTCATTAATGTCTATCAATTAATGACTTTTCACACATAGGTGTGTTAATTACGCTGCTGTGTCCTTGAGCCCCACAAGATCCCTGAACACACACACACACACAATTCCTAGCTGTTGCCACATCAAAGATGCTAATGCTAAGCTAAAATATGGACCTAAAAAAAAAGGTCTGCCATCTTTATAATAAACTATAATTATACTTGTCACAGTATATAATTGAATATCTAAAGCATACTGAGACAGTCAACAATTATGGTTATTACCAAACAACTGCTGGAAATAACATATACAAAAATGTTATACTCCCATAGAGCTGGTTCAAAACATGTATGGGAAAAATTAATGGGAAGCTGCCGTTACTAAGATAGTCTCCTCAGATAAACGCTCTACTTCTCCTGTAGTCAAGGACAGGCAGCATTTTAAATACATGTAAATAAAGATGAAACTTATATATATTTACTATACTATACTATACTATACTATACTATACTATACTATACTATACTATACTTTCTACCAGGCCCAAAGCAACCTTTGGCTTGAAGGAGTAAACTGAATGTATCATGTCACAAAACACAAGGTACTTCTTAAATAATGTATATATAAACTGCAATCACAATGGTGGAGGCCTGGTTGTTTTTGCAGGTGGAAGAATATAAACTATGCATACAAGAGGGGAGCAGGCCAGATCACATACGAAACGCATCTATGCACATTAATATTTGAAAAATACATGCATTTCAGGTTCTGCACGTCCAGGCCTGTGGAGCCGCACTGGCTTTAGCAGTGCTGAAAGGCCATTGGCTCACAGGCAACTGCATCAGAGGACAGCACAGCCTGTTTCTGAGGTGGCGCTGGCTCAGGTGTGGGTGGCATAATGGAAAATTCAAAACTAGTGTTTCTAAATAAATAAAAAAATAAACTGCAGGCAAGGTTTTCAGATATGAAAGAATGAGGCGGGGTGGGGGTGGGGAAACAGCCACAGTGATGTGTGAGTAGAAATGGCAGTAGGAAAAGACAGAGAGAAAAGGAAATAGAGGAAAAAGGAGAAATAGGCGGAGGCGGAGAGAGAGTGAGAGAGGGAGAGGGGGAGGGAGAGAGAGAGATAGAGAGGGGGAGAGAGAGAGACAGAGGGAGAGAGAGAGGGAGAGAGAGCTAGCACTTGAGAGCTAGTAGGGCCTTAGAAGACACTGTACTTTGACAGATCGCCTGTCAATGGTGAGAAAATATGAGGTAAAGGATTAAGTGGTGACTGCGAGCGGGACTGACAGAGCAGGCCGGTCGACACGAGGAACCCGAGCTGCTCCGAGAAGACGTGGTGTGCTCACACAGCAGCCTGCGAGAGGCCGAGAGAGACCTGCACTTCATCTTAAAATCAGAGAACTACCGGGGAGTCAGAGACAAAAAAAACACAGCAAAATCACTCCACACCTCTCTGCCAGAACTGGACACTTTGGGACAATTTTCTGAACTGCCAGCGACTTCTCCATTTCATGAACACTTGGCCACGGGGTTCTCTTCCTTAAACTAAGGCTCTAAAGGTTATTATGTTTTAGATTTTTTTTTTTTTCGCTGTGTGTTACTGGAGTCCAGTCTTGTATCAAATTATTTAATTGCATCTCGAAACTGTATCAGCTGCAGTTTTTGCAAATCTTGTTATTTGCTCTATTACTGTGCCTTCTGTTTGATGTGTGCGCGGTTTGGCAGCACAAATACGCTGGATGTTTGTCATGCCAATAAAGCTGATTGAAAAATTTTAATTGAGTGAGTGTGTGTGTGTGTATGAGGGAGAGACAGAGGGAGAGAGAAAGAGAGACAGAATAATAAACAGAGGTAGAGACAGAAGAGGAGAGACAGAGAGAGTATATAGAGAGCAGGAGAAAGGTAGGGAGTCACGTTGTCACTTTGTTATTCCCTGACGTTAAAATTACATACACTATATCTACTACCCTTTTGGCAAGAACAGCGAACGCGACGGCAATAAATCACATTTAAGCCCAGGATGATGGACCGTTTCCCAGGCGGCAGGAGAGCGGGAGGGCGCACGTTTCGCGTAACCAGATGCGCCCCGCTCAGACCCGTCCCCCGCGTGCCGTCGCGCCGCGCCACGCCACGCTACCCATCAGCCATCACTCCACCCGTGTCATCGCTGCTTATCGTGAAAGGACAGGAGAGGCGGCACGCCGGCGGCGAGGGATGCGTGTGTACGCGGGGCGGTTTTACAACCGCGATAAACATCAACACATCAAAATCTATTAACCTTCTGGAGGAGGAGGTTTGACGGGGGGGGGGGGTTCTGCTGGTATAAACAGCCTGGTCCCATGATGCCCCCTGCCTTCCTCTACTGCACTATTCCTCCCTGTCCAAATCCCCACAGCAACCCCCCCCCCCCAAACCCCATCATACTAAAAAGCTGAACTCATATGTCCCCCCCCCTCCGTGGATTCCACCACACTCTGTCAGCCTTTTTTTCTGTCGAGGTTGGCAGATGGCGGGGGGTCTTTTCCCATCTCTCTCTTTCTCCCCCTCTCTCTGTCGATCTCTATTTCTCTCTCTCTGCTCTCTTTCTCTACCCTCCCACTATCCATCTCTCCTTCTCCCCCTCCTCTCTTTGTCCCCCTCTCTTTCTCTCTATCCCTTCATCTCTCCCTCTATCTCGTCCCTTTACCCGTCTCTCTCCCCTACCTCTCTCTCTGTTCATCTCGCTCTCTTTCCCTCAAGGTCAAACAGGACAGACACACCTCTGCAGGATGGTTCAGTGAGTCACAGTGTTCAGGGTCTTTCATTTATCCCCTCCACCTCAAAAAGCCCTTACTTTGCATCTCACATTCATAATCCACCTCACCGGTCACTGGTTTACAATCTGAGTGTGAAAGGGAACCTACTATAATATTAAAAAGCCAATATATGGGTTAAATTTCACATATGTGTGTGTGTGTGTGTGTGTGTGAAATATAAGTAACACAATACATTATAATTTCAATGTTTGCAAATGACACAATTATATATTTTAAATGAAAAAAAGGACTTCAGTTGAAAAATACTATTGAGAATGAATATAGATGTAAATACTGCAAAAACAGGTAACTATGAGACAACGTTACCCTGAAACCTATGGGGTGAGAAAGTTTAGGGGAAGTGAAAGTTTAGGGGAAGTGACTGGATATTTGTGCTTGCACTTCTGTTCTTAGTTTCAAAACACATTTTTTATGCAGAACCTTCCATATGATTTTTCAGTGTGGAAATTGAAAGTGCTTTCAGTGAAATAAATTTGCACATTTTGAAATTTGAAAGGAAACACAGATGGAGGCAGCAATTACAGCGGAAATGGATGAAGTCAGAAACCAGACTTGTACAACTCCACAACATATTTACTTCCACAGTTACATCCTCAGACTCTACCTTATCCCAGTCCCTTACTGATGACATCATCATCAACCAAAGCTATCATTCTTCATTATTTAAATATCTTTAAAACATCTTTCATGTTACCATGTTTAAATTGTTACACCTCACACTTACTGATTCATTGTGTACAACAATATATTTCACAATACATTTGGAATATATTTACAATATACTGCTGAAAATTCAGCGTGTGTGAGGAGGAGCCTGTGGCGATGTCAGGACCAGGGTTACACTATTTGAGATCCATTTCAGCCCAGCTCTGCTCTTTTTAAATTAAGCTAATTGCTCAACTGATTAAATATTTTCACCAATCTTTCCCTTCATGTTGAAACCACTCAAAAATCAATACACCCCGCACATGAATTTCTACACAGATTTATTTCACGTTGGGAAAATTTCACAACAATTAAAATACATCACACTCCAATCGATATTCATATTGGTATATCCACATCTAACTCGGTGACATCATCCCAGAATCCCTCAGTTTGCCTCTCACTGCCTCAGTACATAATTCATTTCATTTTGGCTGACTTTTATTTCCTCAGCTTTGGCATGACGCCCTCCCCTTTAAGCAAACGCGAGCACAGAAACCAGGGTTGCCAACTATCTATAATCACTTGCTATTCAGCAGAATTGCAGCAAAAGTCTGTATCATAGCAACAAATTCTATTGCCTTACCCCCCGCAAGTATTTGTTCATTGTAACTTTGTTATTTGCTCATTGAAGTAAAATCCCGCAGAAGCCGGGTGTTAAATTTATGATTTTCCATTAGTTAAGATGTATTTACATAAATAAATGTTAATACATCTGACAATAAAACTCACATTTCTGCATAGCGCAGCAACGTTGTGAAAATAAGAAAATGGGTTTATTGCACTCCCATCTTTAACTTGTGTGTTATTACTCAGTGGAATTGCTGGTAAAGTGAAAAATCTTCCACCAATTAAGATGTTTATCCTCGATAACCATCTTAATTAGTACTAAAGCTTGAACTAATTGTAAAGCAGGCAATTTTTTTGTTTTGTTTTTAACTAAAAAGGCCTGGCACAGCCATGATTGATTCCAGTCCAGGATTCCCTAATCTCGCCTCAATATAACAAACATGTGTTAAGTGAGCTATCAACCACTGTTAGTCACTAGAATATAAACCTATCACATGCTGCATTATTGATCAGCGTTTGTGACATCACACACTGTTGTGAAAAGGACTGAAGAGCATTCTGGGTAAGAGGAAGTTAATTAACCTGTTAAAAAACTGACTCTATAACAACAACAACAAAACATAATATCTCTATAACCTTATTGAGTTGGCTGCATTGCAGGACAATATATCAGGATCACATTGATGGCTGGCCTGACATTATTATTATTGCTACTAAATACAAATAACAAGAAGAGCCCAGGGCTGAGCAGATATTGGCATTTAGCTGTTTATATGTATATTTACCAAAGATCATTTTATTCATCTCTAATGCCTGCAGTATAAATGTGACCTTGATGCTGTGTCCCCAAAGCAAGCACAATTCCACCAGTCATTTATGACACCAGGAGTGCTAAACTGGTAACCAGAGACTATTCATCACTTGTGAGAGTGCACACCCAGCTCTCCTGCCTGTTACAGCTAAGGAGTTCTGGGTCTAATTAGATTTTATTTAAAGTAAGGAGTTCTGGTGTCTGCCCAGCAATGCAGGGAAGGAGATGTCAATGTGAAACAGAGAAAGCTCATGTTTATCTGAAAACTGTTCCCTTAAAAACAAACATAATATTCACCCTGAACTAACTGGCAATGAAACTGAATGTACAGAATGCCAGAACAGGTAACTTTGAGACAAAGTTCACTGCAAATCAGCAGGGTAAGACAGGTTAGAGGAAGTGATTAGCTACTTTCGCTAGCACTTCTTCTCTCAGTTTTAAAACACATTATTTATGCAATACTTTACATGTGATTTGTTCGCGTGATCAAAAATGAAAGTGCTTTCAGTAACATAAATTGCATAAGTCAACACAGATGGGAGCAGCGACACCACTGGAAGTCGATGACCTCATGATTTCACAACGTGAAACTGAGAAATCTCGACTTCTTTTTACCACAGTTTACGAATGTCTGTATACTGTAAATATGTAAAACGCACAGTATCACTTTAACTCTGGTCTTCTCTGTCAGGCTCTGGAACGATGTGATAAAACTTCACCCGCCCTTCCATAAATTTGATTTGTAAATTGACCAGAGGTCAATTTATACTTCCGGTGAATCCAACTGCAGTAGTAAATGTGTGAAATTATAAATCACCAAAACGAGCAAACTCCATTATCAAAACTCTGATGCCATAAATTAGATTGCAGGAAGCCCAGACCATAACGGTTAACAAAGCTGTCCAGACACTCTATCTGAGACCGGAGAATGGATTCAAGACTAACTTCGCGATAACAGAGTTTACACGTCTAAGGAGGATCAGATGTACACTATAGTGATGGCTCAACAATGCAGGAAGGAGCCGTCGATGCAAAATTGAGCGTTCAATCCCTTCATACTACTGTTACAAAATCTCTGCGCTTAGTAAAATGCCTTAGATGGATCAAATGTGCTCTATTAGAATAAAACATCCTCTTCCAGCCGGGCTGTTTCCTGTGTAGTCATCCCACAGCTGGTCACGTGCCGTCTTGATTCGGGCCGCTGCCCGCCAAAGAGAAGGTCATTAAGAATGAGCCTCTGAATTCCGGAGCGGCAGCCATTTTGGCCTCGTGACTTTAACCTCGGGCAGCGGTGGGACCCCCATTAGAGCGCCGAGGATGGAGAGAGAGACAAAGCAGGGTGGGCGGGGCGGTCGGAGCCAGGCAGGCGGCAGTTCGGCCTAGCGGCGGCCTACGGGGCCTTCTTCCCTGCATGGCCTAATCTCCCATTCCTGTGCGCTCTTGCATTTCCTCCCTGTGTGAAAGGTTTTCTCTCTCTCTTTCTCTCTTTCTCTGTACTTAAAGTCAGAGGTTCCAGCAGCACCACTGCCCAAAATGGGAGGCCCTGTCAGGCTTCGTTCCCATCTACACATGGTCCCGGGCCTGTGTCAGAATGAGCAAAAAAAAACCTTCAACTGACACTGGGACCAAGGAGCGAAACTCTTCGAGTACACAGTGGTCCAAAATGTAAGGCCTGTCAGGGCTCATTCCTGTCTACACATATTCCGGGGCACCTGGGTCTGAGTGCGCTGAGAATCCTCGCCAAGCTCAGGGCCGAGGGAGCGAGACGCTTCCGCTGCATGTCTGTCAGCCTTCATTTTCCTGTCTATACATGTTCCCGGGCGCCTAGGTTTGAATGTTCTGGAAACGCAAGGCCCAGAAGCAAAACGCTTCTACAGCAGTGCCCCGTCCCTGCCCGCGCCCTTGCCCCCACCTCCCCCATGCCCCAGCATGGAGCAGAATGAAGCACCAACCCTCCGCAAAAATGACAAAATTATCTCTGTGGGACGATCCCCTGTTGACTTTTTGATTTTTGATTTGTTTTTTTGTTTTCTAACTGGTTTGAATTTGCATACACAAACAAAAGGATTAAAAATATTAGCAGGGAACCACAGTGTGACCATGTACACTGGGTGAGGTGGGAATAGGGCCACGAGTAAAACAGGGAAGGAGTGGGGGGTTGTCAGGCTGTGGTGATGTGTGCTGTGAAGCATGAACCATTCCTTGGAAGTTGGCGGTATTCAGTTGGGGTTTAACCAGTATCTTTTATCAGGCCGTATATGAACTATGGTTCTGATTATTTAGTGGGATTAATTTGTTTACTGTCCTTGCTAATTTAATGCAAGGTTCACTTTGGCTCTTAAAAAACTTAAACTGTAACTCTTATCTGGAATTGTTCTTGTTTAACTGAATTGTTTTCCTGCCCCGAGTGTCACTCACAAACGGTGCTTGCGCTCTGCGCTGCTTTTTCACTAGATTTATTCATGCAAATTGTCATGCAGAAGGGGACCTTGAGAATACAATGTGTCACTGAGGTTAGGTCGCTGACGGCATTGCCAGAATGAAAAGACTGCAGGCGGTGCAGCCCTCCAGGACTGGGGCTGAATAGCCCAGGAAACACTGCGGCCCTCCAGGACCAGGGTTAAGTAGCCCTGCAGTCACTGTGGCCCTCCAGGACCAAGGTGGAGTGTTTCTGTTGGCACAGTGGCCCCCGGGACCAGGGTTAAGTAGCTTTGCAGTCACTGTGGCCGTCCAAGACAGTGGACTGGCCTCCTTAGATTTTCAAAATAAATTGTAAATGTACAGTAAATCTGTCCTGGATGCAAAATTAATTTAATTTCTCAAGGTGACATTCATTATATGCTGATAGTGGTATTGTACCACCATCACAAGCGATGAATACTAACCCTCAAAGAGACACATGTGGAAAGCATCATTGTCATTTGCATGTTATCAATATTAATGCCGATATCTTTGGTTGCAGACGTATTCTCATCTGTGCACCCAAGAGAATAGATTAATCTATATTCACTTGTCAATAGATATGTTGGACAACATGCTTTTGCTGATATGAAATGCCATGGTTTCCAGCTCTGATGATAATTCCTTTGATCTAAGTATTTTATATATTTCATTCCTTTCCGAAATGCCTGTCAAGTTGTTCAGTTTTTTTTTTTATCACAGAAGATACCAAATGTTAGGACGACAGCACTGAAGCACAAGTTAGTTACAAACCCGGATGGGAGGCTTGCAAAGTACATTTGTGTTTCATTTTTTATAAGTCTTCTGTACTGACAGTCGCTAAAAGTAATGATTGTGCTAAAGTACAAAAACAAGCATGTGCACACACACATACACTCACACACTCAGTGGCTTGGATTCAATCAACATCCTTAGCTTTGATTTAGAAATAATTATAAGTCTTTTATTGTGTGTTTTATTACACATCTATTAGCACCATTGTATCCCTGAGCGAAGATCGTCACCTAAATTACCCCAGTAAAATACCCAGTCGTATAAATGGATAGTGCATGAAAATATAAAATGTATAGGCCTCTCTGGGTAAGAGCTTCTGCTAAATGCAAATGTAATTAAACGGTGGTTGTTAAAAAATAAAGGAAACAAGCATTTATTTACAATTATAATTCAAGAGCACATACAGAGTAAATCCAGGCCAGTGAGTTCAAACATCTGACTCTGAAGGTGTACACTTCATATACTCGTCTGTGAACTAACCTTCAGTTCTTCGCTGCCTAATCAAAGGGCACAGATAATTACTCTGTGTTTTTTCAATTATTTTTAAGAGCAGGGATTTCCATTCTGAAAAAAAAGTATTAATAAAATGGTAGGTTAATTCAAAGCGCTGTAAAGCAGAATTAATCTGTAAGACTTGGTCCAATGTAATATTCAGCCTCTCAAACAGTTTGGAGTGATCAACCGACCAATCATCTCACCCAGAGAGACACAACATGGGCATTGTGGGAAAATGACATCATAACTTTCAATGTGTAGACATGAGTCACAGCGCTTACACCTACTATTCCTGCTTTGCTCATCCAATGTGTTGCTATTTATTACAGTTATTATGATGTTCGGGTTTGCCTTGTTTATTTATTTTTTTTTCATAAGTACAAGCCCCCAGGCCTTGAAAATGCATCGCTACTAAAGCTCAATGATATTGTTAAATTCCGCATTGTGAAATCACTTTTGCTTTTTAGATATTTGGCACAAATGCTAAAGCCCTAGAGGTTCTATGTCTTGCTTTTAAGCAGAGCCTTTGGTGGACCACACAAAAATAACAAACAACTAAAAAGATAATCATCATAGAACAATAAACCATCCACTACAAAACGGACAGAATAATATATAATAATCATGAAAATATTAAAATAAAGTTTCTATGTTAAACAAGTAAAATTAAATTGCCAGAGAAACAATGAATACTTATATTGAAATATAAATTCGTATGAAGAGAACTTAAATAACATAACTTGAAAAACAATTAAAAACGTTTGTATCTACTGTCAGGAGGACACTGGGTGGGGTCTCCAACCTAACATTCTTTCCTTTTCAAAAATTATTACGATTAGGATTAACACTCCCAACATCTAAATCTAAACTGTACTGCAAGGGATGTAGTGTTGATATTATATGATACAGATTTGTATGACGTGTGTCTTTCTCTGACTTCCTAACCTCAGTCAGACCCGAAAAGCATTCTTAGACTGTTCAGGGAACGTTCTCCTCACATTGTTGAATCACAATGGGGATCTGTGTGGAATCCTCCCCCGTGTTCTGGATGCGATCGTTTGGGTTAGCCAGGCCACCAGCCCGGAGCTTTTACGTTCCGAGGTGGAGAGGAAACGGCCCATTTCACAGTAAATGGGATTCAAGGGTGAGTTTAGCGACCTGCTGCCGGGTTGCGGAGAGCGTGGATTTTCACACGTGGGCGCTGTGAATGCGTACAGCGGGACTGCCAAGACCTGCAGTGTCTGGCAAAGGGACCCTGGCACGGGTTGCCAGATCTGGAAAGTCATCCTCTCTGGCGCCTCCATAAGTCTCTGCCTGTGGAATCTGCGGCAGGGAGGGGTTATCCAGGGTGAGACCACAAAAGACTTATTTCTTTCTTCTTTTGATACATTTTCAAGAACTCCGATACGGAAACTAGATTAAATGTATGCTCCCAAAGTTGTTATTATCAGGGTTTTTTGGTATGTAAAAAAAAAAAAAAATTTGATTCCATGAAAGTAAAAAACTCCCACGCACTGCATTACCTTGAAAAGAGTATCACTCAGACTCCTCTCCTAGTCCTCCCAACCTTTGTCACAGCTTCTCAGTTAGAAAATAAAAGAAAAAATCTCTGAGTAACTTCTGAATACAAATGCCATTCCAAAGGTATCTCAATCCTGTGACAAAACTGCAATAGATGGACGCATCGGAGCTTCCTGTAAAAACCACATTTACTGGTACTTTTCAGTGTTATAAAACATGAAATGTGACTTTCAAGTGAAAATTAAGATACAATTACAAAAATAAATTATTCAAGTTGGTGGAAACAGTAAACAAAATGAATGTCCAGGCTTCATACTTTTTTTTAACTGTCTTGAAAAAAGCCGATGTCCATCTGCACGCGAACATGCTTGATAAATGGGGCAAATTAAGGATGTATTCCAATCTGACAGTGACGTATCTGAGTATTCAGCTTGCAGGATGCTAATTCAATCCATGTCCATAAACATCCCCACTGCGTCCCAGAGAAACACCAGAAAAAAATGCAGAAATGGAAATCTAACTTTTTTTTTTTTAGTGTTTCAAAAGTTTTTTTTTTCTCCACACACAACATAAATTTATTATACAATGTATGATCAATATTAATGTATGATTACATGTATGATTGATTTCAGATGCTTTTACAAGTTGTACTAATGGTCTTTCGACACCCCGATGAGAACTGTGGAAATGTATATTTATTATTGAATTGGGATCATTGGATCATATTCTACCCACATTCAGTATAATCGTTACTGAAATATCTTAACAAAATATTCATTGTGATACACTGAAATGGTATCATATGGCTGCATTTTAAGCACATTTCATGGATTTGTATGACATATGGAATTATGTAAAGTTGAATACTGTACTTATCGTAGAGCAGATTTTATCATTCAGGTCATAGAGACAGAAAATCCAACTCTATCCTGTTATCCTTTCAAGTGCAAGTCTGATACTATACATTCCATGACCCGAAAGCCAGTTATGTATTAATATGATGTAGTTAATGAACGCAGGATGGTACATATGACCCAGCTTTCGAAAGCGGGTGTGTCTGGATCTACTGTAACATAAAGAGCAAGTCCAACGCAGAACCTCAGAAAACATAACACGTTCATACGTGCGAACCCGTTCACCCCAGTACGTCTTTGTCGGTCTGAGAGGCGTTACGTCATGGATGTTAGTCGTGTTTTAGCTCTCTCAGATGGTTTCATACGTTTTGACGTGCCTGTGTGGATCTGCCTTTCTCCCTGTCTTGAGCTTCATTGCGTTGGACTAAGAACAGCTTGCAAACAGATTGGACTCACGGAGGGAAAAAAAAACAGAATGGAATAGAAAGCCTCATTTTCTCCTCTCGTTCTCTTCGTAATCTGTTGCCCCGGCCGCTGTGCTCCCAGACACTAACATTAAAGTGACAAATGCGCATAGACACTCATAGAAAAAAAAATATAATAGCATGAGAACATTTGGAGCGGTGAGACAACACCGGGAAGTCGGGAGGGAAGAAGCTTTTTTTTTTTTTTTTTTGCCTGAGAAATTGGAGAGATCGGAAGTACAGGATGTTCCAGAGAGTCGCACTGCCGAGCGCCTCGTTCTGCTTAGCGTGGCACCCTTATCGAGGACAACTTATTTTTCCGCGAATTCATTCACATACATTTATTGACCCATTTTACACTGCTGCCATGTTTTTTTTGGCTTTTTACAGGAGCAAATTAGTTAAAGAACTCAGGCGCTGAAGTGGTTTTAGGGGCCCCGGGGATCTAACTATCCAGCATTCCAACAGTGCCAGCGGACACAGTGAGAGTCTTTCAGCTTTCATACAGGGGATGGTACCGTCTGCAGTGCAGTTCGCTCATCGCCGTGCTGGGGCGTGACATTTCAGGGTGATGCATAGGGAAGTGATCCCCCTGCTGGCTCACCAACACCTCATCCAGCACCAACTTAAAGGAATTAAACTCCAGCCAAATTCACATTCACCTTTTCACTCAAAGAGACACCCATAAAATGAAAGCGAAGAACTGCTGATTTCTACAAAAAAAAGTCAGGGAGATGGTAGTCATACTTTCCCTGAAATTCACATTTTGTGCGCTCGGATTACTGTGAAAATGCCATTTTTTTTAAAACTGCAGGATGTGAAATATAACTGAAATTGTCAGGACTGAGACAAGAGAACCTTTGAGTCTTCCTAGGAGGTCTCTGATCCAGGCATTAACAGAACTCACACCTGCTGGGTGTCGGCGATTTGACATGAAAAGGGCTCGCTGCAGCATGAATGCTGGCCCAGGCCTGGACATTCAGCACTGCTGTAGACCAATCCAGACCCATCACGACTGCTGGGAAAAACCTTACCTGCTCCTTGACGGAGGCCAATATGGCGGACGTGGTCTCGGTCTGGGACCCGTCGCCGTTGGAGGCGTTCAGAACGGGGCTAAGCATTCCTGATTTCTCCTGCTCAGATGGCTGGTCAGGAACTGGCATAGCTCCTGCGGAAGAGAGAAAAAAAAGAAAAAAAATCATGAACAAAAAAAATATGCAAACAGAATTTATTCGATGTTTCACATCAGGACACAACCCAATTAGGGACAAGACATCACCCCAATGTACTGGAGCTGTCACGGACAAAGCTCTATAGAGGAGATCACCTCCAAACTAAATCATAATGAAATTTACCTGAGCACTGGTGTCACCTGCAATCAGCTCAAGTGCGTGCCGGTCCGTTTGACAAACGACTGCACCTAGAGGTTACCAATTAACTTAACTTCAATAATCTCATCCCATCTCGAACCAATTAAAGTAGCGAAAGGAAATAAATATTTAATAAACAATGACATCCGATTCTTAGCGTGTTAGCATCTCTGCAGGACTTTGCTCCAGTGAAAAGCAATTAACGGAACCCTCTCCTTCCATAATAAAGATAATGTATGCTCAAATATTCCATCGAAACTGCACCGATTAACCTTGTCGAGACTAAGCCGACTGCAATGGTTTCCAACTCAGCCAGCTAAATGAGGCTTAAACCTAAAACCACTGTTGATATATTCGATGATATATGCTTTATATTGGCGTATATTACAGACGGCCTCTCTCTCTTTCTCTTCCCCCACCCCCCGCACACACATACATAAAAAAACATGAAGAACGCACTCTGCTGAAGTTCAGCCAAACTCATTACCAATGTACAGACACAAACTCACAAAGAACACCCTAATGAGCTATATATGCATGAAGCTGCTGTGCACTTCAAAACTTCTGGCAATCTTTATTGATTACACATCAAATGACTGGCCCATTACTGTAGCTACATTGTATAAACAGCAAATAATGTGATGAATTGACATGAAAGACGACCGTTATCTGCAGATCGCGTTTCGCTGGACGAAAATGGCTGACACTGCCAAGTCTGGGTGACCATTAATAAAGACAACCGGCATTATTGGAGAAGACAAGAGGCCTCGGCAGACGGGTGCTTTCTGAGAAAATCAAATCATGCCCACTTAAGCCTCTATTTTCTGAGTGTTAATGTAGTTTCATCTATCTTTCTCAAATTAGCGTTCGGATGTAAGTCAAAGACTTGCCTGTCCACTGAATCACACTGTGTCTATCATGTTGCCGATTCCTCCATTTTAACTCTCACATTGGCCTGTTTATAAAATGTACCATACATGTATTACAAAACATGTATTAGAAATTAAGTACAATATTTTACACATTAAAAATTATCAAGTTCAGCTTTACAAAGACTTCATATAACAGCACTAAGTGAAACGGGTTCAGACCAAAGCAAGGCTGTCTTTTGCGTGTATATGCTTTTCCATTACTTCCTTCATTTGATTTTTAATCTTATTTTAGTAATTGAAATTTTCTATTTCTCTCTTGCTTCAGCTGGAGATGCTACTGCTTTAATTGTTTTAATTAATTGATTTATTTCTAGTTCATCTAATTACCTCTTGCTCCACTTGCTATATTTACAGTTAATTGAGTTAATTAGTGTATTTGTTTTCTATTTATCCAATTTCTTGCTATGTTGGTTGTGGTTACCGCTGTAATTGTTCTTCCATGCACTTTTTTTTTCAAGTTATTAAAATGAATTATATTTTTATTGTTTTAGATTCTGGAAAAAATTTGGTGCATGATAAGGTTGTATTCTTATCTGCAAATCTTTTATTTCACTACTGACTATTGTTTCCACCAGTGGAATTGGAATACAACATTACAATATAGATAAGTATAAAGATATTTGCCACATCTATGTATGTTACAATACATGAATACTACTGTTTTCATAGGATTGCTCATATATTTGCCCATATATTTTTGCAATATGTATTCTGATCTTGATAATACACATACGCATATATGTTTTCAAAGTATTTCTATATTTTCACTTCCATTGTAGTCATAAGGTTAATAACTAGATTTTAAATGTAAAAATATAAACCGTACTTTCCTGCCACTGTATGGGACATCAGTGGGCAATACGGCCCATACCACTTATTACTTTGAAATGTTGCTGTGGAAACAGTGGTCCCCCATAGCCTCATTAAAATGCAACGCACTGCTTATCCCTAGTGTTAATTATCTATGAAACTGTCTGGACTCAACACTCTCACTTCATGGTCCGTGCCTCTCCTCAAAAAAATACAGAACAATGACGGCATACGAGCGATGGCTTTGGTGAGGTCTCCTCGCGTTTTTTTTTTTTTTTTTTTAAATAGGAAACAAGGCCAGGTCAATGTTTCCGAGGGTGGCCATGTCAGAGGCAACGATGTGGATCCGACAGACACGGTAAACTGTTTACACAATGCTCAGCGACCTCAGGGACCCATAGGTCAGGGAGTCCGTCATATCCTTGTTATTCACAATCACTCACTTAGAAATTCTCATGTAATTGTAAATAATAATAATAACCATCATCATCATCATTCTACGTAATGACTTGAGATCTGCCACAATGTCATGTGATTCTTCTTTATTCAGTGCAGATCTACTGAAGACTTGAATGGTGAGCAGCCAATATATAATTTGTTGTTGTTGTTTTTTGTTTTCTTGTCTTTTCTTTGCAAACACAGTTTGGCAAGTTCAGCAATTACCAACACTAACGCACCAAACTGTGTTTGTGGGGAAAAGAAAACATTTGTTTAGAAGTTTAAGACAGTTGTTGATTGCATTCCCAGTTCAATATTTCCCAGGTGGTCACACATAACATAGCCATACTCAGAAACTGTTTGTTCTACAGCTGTGCTCATATTGGGCTCAAACTTTAAACTAGTAATGGAGGCAGCAAGGTTTCATGAACCACATGGAAGGGTGGAGCTGTTGATCTCTGACTTGTCTGAACCAATCATAGGATTTTGCTCTACAGAGTAGAACGCACACATTGGCTGAAATCAGCCAGGCATACGGTAGGCCAACTCCTTTTATTGTTCTGATGAGCATCATCGTGACATCACTACCTGAAACAATGTGACTGCCAGCTCAGTCCCTCTGTGACATCACACAGCCTCGTGATTCTACTGACCTCTATTATGTGGAGGTGTATTTCAGCAACGTGGACTGCATTTCTGGTTAGAATAATCTCAGAATCGCTGGCAGTTATGTTAAATTGACTAATTTGTTTTGATAGTGTATGTTAATTCAATTGTCAATTGCAATACACTTGGAGTTGCAATAATACCATGTCATGGTCTGTGTATTGTGATTGTATCTCATCATGAGATCCCTGGAAATTCCTAAACTCTAGTTGTGAGAGTTGTAAATGTAAGCAGTTTGAAACCCGAGTGGGAAACTACTGATGTACCCTACAGCAAGAACTTAATTAGCTTTGCTTTAGTAAATGTCCAGTTAACACAAACTGCTGGTGTGTAAGTCACCCTGAGCACGGGCATACGCTAAGTCAGTAAACAAGCGTACTGTAATAAAATGGGCTGACGATGACAAAGGAGGGAGGAAAGTGTGTTTATTTTTAGTTTCGTTCATAAAGGATAAGCTGTCTATGTCTAAAGCAGCTCCCGTGATTCATCTGTAGTCTATCCCTGCCAGCATGACCTGTGCTTCCAATATCTCTGATTCATTCCTGATGACGGCCATAAAAATTGTGATAATGGAAAAAAAATCAATATGTAAAGCTGACTATGGATTCTGATCCAGGATCAGCTCATATTTATTGAAAAAGTGGACATTAAGCTTTGCAGTACAGTTGCCTAAACCCTCTTTAAGTACCTCAAAAATATGTTAAGGAGTTTAAAGTGACTCCATTTTTCAAATTTTTATTTTCTAAATTTAAAGGGGTTTTCAAGGATTTCTCAATTAGTGTGTGAACCTCTATTGAAATGATGGGGAGACTGAAGTTTCATGAACTCCCGAATGGGTGGAGCTACAATGAGTTATGGATTGCTGACTTGTTTGAACCAATCAAAAGTTGTGCTTTTAAGGGCAAAACACAATTACTGGTTCAAATCAGTGAGTGACGCATATGTTGCTCCGCCCATCACACCACACTGATGGACAGGTGACTGAGGCACCGCATGCAGTGTGCGTGAGCAACACAAGATGTTTTCTTTCCCTCTATTTTATGCTGTCAGAACTTGCTTGGAGAGATAAAATGTCGATGCAATTCCCAAATATCTAACCGTTGCCTTCGCGAGTATTCTGGGAATGTTTCATGTTAGCAAGGCAATCTGGTCCACTGAGATGCCCTTATTCTCTTCAATCCATTTTGGTTGAACTGCATTTGGCCTTAAAGAGACTTAAGTTTGTTTGATTGGGTCCTGAGCCACTCTTCCTCTTTCTCTCTCTCTCTCCTTCCCCCATCTGGACATTAATGGCCTTATTGACTACGACTCCTCGGGGGCTGGGCGGTCGGTGGCTCGTAAAGAGCGTAAAACGTCTCTCGCGATCGGCCCAGTGAGCGAGCACATGGCCATATGTCACTCTGAGGTAAGGGCGGGGCGGGGCGGGGTGGCGGCTCCGCTCTCTCTCTCTTCCTTTCTCTCTCTCTCTCTCTCTCTCTCCTTTTCTCTCAGTCTCCGCTCACAGCTCCTCCCGTGATGTACAGCTCCACTTGCGAACACGCGACACACTGGAGGCCGAGGGATGGAAAATGCAGAGCCTGCAAACGTGGGCCAATGCGAACCTGCTGGTGGAGGCAGAATCGGGTGACACGCTATCAGTTACGGGAGGGTGGGAGGGCTGTGGGGGGTTTGGGGGGGACACAGAGAGCACAGAGCATAAGGCTTTAGGTCGCTTTATCCCTCTCTGAGAAAGGCCTCTTGTGAAACTGGATAAGTGTTTATTGTGCTTCCTTTTTACTCAGAAACAGGAAATCCCTGCTCTATTTTCACAGAGCTAAAATTCTACACATAATTCGTTTAGCCGACGCCCTTGACCAAGGTGACTGTAACCCCCTTCCCGCCCACCCCACCGCCACCCCCCACTACCAGCTTAGGCTTTCACACATCTTAAACTCGACACCGCTCACCACTAAGCGATCCTGTTTGGGCTAAGAACCTCATAGGCACAGCAGCGCAGCGCACCTTAAAAAGGATTTGAACCTGCAACCCACACACGCATACACTGCTCCTTCATTACAGGCTGAAAGTTGGAGATATGTGAGGGAGGTGGTACCTAATAATGGTACAGTGCTACTTAAGACAATTGCAGACAGTAAGCGAGGTAGTGAGGTTCATTGTAGAAAATGGGCAGCATAGCAGGGAAGCAAAGTCTCTGCTATATATATAGGCACTCATGCATGACAGTGTGAGTCTGTGAGTATGTGCACGTTGAGAATATGTGTGTGTGTGTGTGTGTGTGTGTGTGTGTGTGTGTGTGTGTGTGTGTGTGTGTGTGTGTGTGTGTGTGTGTGTGCATGTGTATGAGTGAGTCTGACAGAGAGACAGAGAGAGAGAGAGAGAGGAGAGAGTGTGTGTGTGTGTGTGTGTGTGTGTGTGTGTGTGTGTGTGTGTGTGTGTGTGTGAGACAGAGAGAGCAAAAAGGAGACAGCATGTCTGTGTGTGTACATGAGAGAGAGAGACACAGAGCATGTGTGTGTATGTGTGTGAGAAAGAGAGACAGAGTGTCTGTGTGTGTGCGTGTGTGTGAGTGTGTGTGAGAGAGACATAAAGCGCATATGTGTGTGGGTGTGCGTGTGTGTTTGGGAGACACAAAGCAGGTGTCTGAGTTCTCTTCAGCCACAGCACATAACGACTCGATTCAGCTAATTACTACATTAAAGATCACCTAAGGCTCATACCTCACTGTACTCATTTAGCGTGTATTTCTAATTAAACCTTGAAATTAAGTTTCCAGGGAAAGGTCAATAAGTTTTGCTAGCGAACCTCCAGGTAAGAATTTACATGCTAAGAACACAGCGATTCAAAGTAGGCCTTAAGGAGGCTGATTTACACGGGCCCGTTAAGCCCAAACTGTCAGCTTCCTCGGCTGTCTCGTAACTGAACCGACTTAAACACCTCTTCTACTTCACAGAATCCATAACTTTTAAAGGAGTTTTTTTTTTTTATTTTAATTTTAACTTCTTCCCAAAGTTGAGCGGTTGGTCATATTCAAGATCCCATGCCACTATAGCCATGTCTTCAATCGATTTAAGAGAGCACCAAAGATCCACATGCTCTCCTTTAAGGTACGTGCTTCAGTCTGAGGAGGACTGTTGTAGGCCGCGCGACCAGAGCGACCAATGAGTTTCACTTTTTTCTCTAAAATTTGGAATGCCCAATCGCATTTAGAAGACAACCCCTTGTGCTCACTCTTCCCTGCCAGAACACGTGCCCCTTATTCTCACACCACTCTTCACAAGCTGAGCTCACATAGACATGAGTGGGAGGAGCACATTTGCTGCACGCAAACGAAGTTTAAGACACGTTGCAGGAAATGGTATGCGCTTACCAAAAAAGTTACTTCAGCCACTTGCTGCATAAATGTTTATTCCCATGTATGATTCAGAGTTTGTGTCTAATATGTCTACACTTAATGAAGGAAAGGCCATGTGTTCTTGTACATCTGTGTAACAGAGTCACAAGGTTGCTGTGGTAGCAGCACTAGCCTGTGGAATTCCGTATTCCGTTCAGAGCGGTTTCTTTACCGCGCAACACTGTCATGATCTGCCAGAACACATTCGCGGGGATTGACGGATACGTGACGCTCCGTGGGGTCACACTCAGATCACTCAGCCAGTCACACCTGTCTGGACAGAAATGACCAAAGAGAGAAAGGTGGGAGATTGATGAGAGAAAAGATTGAGTCTAGTCTCTACAACTCACTTCTTTCTCCTGAAATAAACTAGTCTCAGATACTTAAGATTCACAGTCTCCGGTTGGCTGGACCGGATTGCAACTGAACTTCCGCATTTCTAAGACTCATGCTTCATCAGAGGTCGTATCCTGACCATTGGCTTACTCACAGAGGACATCCTAGGAAGCTGGGCAGAGCCGTTCAAAAAAATCAGGCGCACTGCAATGAGAAATGAGTCAGACTTATAATTATGCGCCTGAAAAGGGATGCTAATGCTAATGACAAAATACCAAACTGCTATTGGCCGAATCCCTTTGCCCCCTCCTGAGCTGACAGCCACAACACAGCAGCGGGGTCTGATGGGAAATCACAGAATAATGGCCACCGTTTCACCAGGTTTTGAGACCCACGTGTCTCATCTCCCAACCGCTGCGTTTCTCTCAGTGACTGACTGATTTCCCCTCAGACTCTGCGTCTCCGTCGCCGCCGCGTCTCTGGAGCGAAGGGGCTGGCAGCCGCAGCCGTCGCCCTGCCCACGCGAAACCGTAATTCCACCCTTCAACGGCGGATTAATGTGAGAGGAACAAGGCAGGTTTGGGAGGAAGGCGGGAGGGTAGTGGGTGGGGGGAAGGGGGTGAGTGGGGGAGCCCAGCCGAGCCGAGACGAGCCAGGGGCCACAAGCAGACAAAACTATTTCGGTGGTGAGACATCCCTGGGAACAGCGGCGACCCTTTCAGATTAAACGCCACTTTCCAATGTCCTCACATAGTGCCTTGCAGCTGGGATTTCCAAACCCCGAGCTTGGAGACTGCAGCAGGGAGGCATGACAGAAACCTCACAGAAAACAACATCTAGTAATTTGATTTCTATGTGGGCATATAAGAAGGGTATATGTGTACCTATTTATTTGTGATATATGCATCAGGATGGAACTTGTCACTTGGTTAATAATAGAATTATGATGAGAACTGAAATGTAGCCATTTTCAGTTGCTAAGATCTCATAAATGTTTCAAAACTCATTTTGGCAGAAAGGTGGGAGACATTTTACCTGCTAACCTTACTTTACATTATAAAAGGAATATGATATCACAATTGTGAAATATACTCATCATAGATTCAAAATGAAAATCAATAAATGATAAGATTGTTTTATCACCCAGCCCCGCAGAGAGCCATAAGCTCTCCCGATTTTCACTGTCTCTGTGTTTAATTGACCATCTGAAGCAGGCGAGTCGACAGTTTGCTCACTAACCTGGTTTCATCCGACTAAATGAGTTATGTTTTTAAGGTGAAAGAAGAACCTGAAACCTGACACAGAACCTGTGTCTCTCGGCAGAAAGATTGCCAGTTCCCTTGAATGTGAGGCAAGTCCACATATAAAACCCAAAAAGTTATGTTTACTCAGATGGTAGAGTGTCAGGTTGGGGAGAAGTTGTGAGTGGGAGAACCTAATTAGTTTTAGTTACTGGCAGTCGTTAGCACCACTAACTTAAACTTATTTCATTCTCAAGTGGCCATCGTTTTCTTCACACAAATTGAGTCAAGCTTATCTTGCTGGGTTTTTACAGTGTATTAAAACTTCACCACTTCACCAGCAGTACATCATAAAAGAAAAAAAAAGAGAGTCTAACTAAATGAGTAAGCCACAAGCTAAAGGCCTACCGCTTTACAACATCTGCCACTGAGCGCCGTGGTAACCGAGAAATGCTTTATGAGGCAATGACTTCATGTTAATGAGGGTGTTATAAAGCCTTTATGAAGTGTCTACTAACTAAAACTTCAGGCAAAATGGCTGATATTTCACTGTGACTGCAAATATACTGATACAGTGCTCCTGTGTTACATCTCCTGTGTTTAAAACCAAGGGCAAAGTTTGACAGTAAGTGAAGGTGGCAGTTACAGCTGTAAAATGACACTTTTTTTAAAAATGACACAATGTTATAAAATGAAAACACACCTTTTACTAAAATGCACTGCTGTTAATGGCAACTGCTGGAGCATGTTTAGGATGAGTCGTAATGAGTGGTGGTAGTTATTCAATGGTCCATCGGTTAGGAATGAACATACAGAAAGTAATTAGGCTAAAATGTGTTGTAAATATTTTAAACATAATTATACATTATTACATAATTAATACATTATTAAAAACCAAGATGCAATGCAAAGTGAAGTTTCCGAAATGCATCGTTAGCCAGGACACTGTGAAAACATTGTCCTCACTCTTGTGCTGATAAAAACGGCTAAGCAAAACCTGGTATGAACCACAGTCTGGATATCATTTGAATAACTGTCAGCGTTTTCAACAAAAAAAATGTACAGCGTCTGCCTCAAAACCTGTCAGATGGAGGACTTCTCAGCCACATCAGTCGCGTTGTCCTGCTTCCCCCCTTTGCATGAATTGAAATCATTACCAGTTCCATTTTTATTTTTTCTTATTCCCATTGAAAATAACGAGAATCTGAAATAATGAGCCACCGATTCTCCAGCCACCTGTACTACAAGGTGAAGTGCCTTTCTCGTTAGACATTTGTTCAGGCCAGCAGGCTGGTAGATAGCAGACAGCAGGAGGTGACATAAAATATGAGGTGAGGTAAAATATAACTGGGAAGAAATTTGTACAGAGTAGATAGCCAGAGGAAATGGAGGGCTGTGTTGTAGCGATGGGAAGTTTAGCACAAAAAGCACTTCCAAAAAAAGGATGGGAGAGCACCACATACAGAATAGCCTTACTAGTCTGTTAGTACTAGCCTGAGATGTTCCACGCTCCGATGTAGTATAATTCTGGTCTGGCTGAAGCAGAACTCTGTGTATTGGGCTGCTTCCTCCTTCTCAGCATCAGGGTGGGGCTTTAACCTGCACACTGTGATGTGGAAGCATGTGATTGGACACCCACAATTAGTAAAGAATGAATGACACTTCCTAACTTGTTAGCGTCCTGTTAGTTTTTTTCCCAGTATCAATGGTGGGGTTACCAAGATCACAGCTTCCATTAATTTACCTTGTGCTCATTTTTTACTATACTTTACACTAAATTATTAACAATCGTAAAGGAGGTTAACCTGACCAGCATCTGTCTTTGAGATCTGATCATCTGTACTCAATGCTTCATAAAGAAACAAGAGAAGACTGTACATAACTGTCAAATACTACCACAATTGCCTCCCGCAGTGCTGGAACAGGCAGGGGCTGTCGTAGCCATGGTAATTACCTGGGAAAGTTGTTAATGGGTTTATTAAACTGACTTCACTCACTCCTAATGGCGCTGCAGGTCCTTTAGATGACAATACAGAAAGCCGGCCTGCCCACGCTCCTGTGCCAGAAATAACGTGTGAGGGTGCCAGCTGTGACGTATGGGGGGTTGGGGGAGGAAGTTTCCATGGTGACCACCACACACCCCCCACATTTGAGTTGACAGGTCAGTGGTATCGCGGGAATGCTCGCACCACAAACTGTTAGTAGTCCATCACACTTGCAAACAAATACGCAAGGCAACACAACAACCCACAAAAAAACTGCATCAGCAATGATGGCCTTTGGGTCATTTCCAGCTGCTGTTTTTGGGGGCAATGGGGGCAATGGGGAGGGGGGTGACAACTGCAGGACAGGCACAGGTCTTTAATCCATGCTGTAGCAACATTTTCCTGTTCTGGGAGCAACATGGAATCAATTTTCACACTCCGATCTGGATACCTAAAAAAAGACTGGCAAACCGACTGTCTGAAAAACAACAGTAGCACCTGTCTCATTCTTTGTTGATCTTTCTCTCCTTTCTTTGTTTATTTTTTTTTTTATCTCACTATATTGCAGCCAAATGTACTTCTACTGTGAAAACAGTTTAAGGAGTTGGCAGGTTATCAATGCACTCAAACATTACACTGCAAAGTTACAAAAAAGGTTTTGCTGGCTTATCCTCTGAAAATTAGAGGAAAGTAGTGGACACTTTAGAAACTTGCAGGCAATCTGAAAAATAATGCAATTGCTTTAACTCTTGCAATTAAAACTGCAAAAGCTATGTAAGTAGGCCACACCTCAATCACTCAGTTACTACTGTGGTAACAGATTGTAGTTCCAAACCAAGCAAACCTAACCTCAACACAGTCTGTAATACAAACCTAGCAATTAAAAAGAAATTTCAGCAATTACACTGTCATTACACCAAAGTAATAAACAATGTCACAAAAGTGCAACTGTAATCTTCTGAGCTACTAATTGGATCCAGTTTTTTTCCAGTTAAAAACTAAACCGAAAATGTATAATTTATTATTCAAAGTGTGAATGTGTTCTCTCTCTCCAGTGAGGAACGCAGATTGCAGGTCGCATGTGTGTGTGTGTGTGTGTGATCGTGCAGGTGCTAAGGTATCTGTACGTTAGAGGATAGATGAGTGTGTGTGTAGCTCTTTCTGTGTTTAATAGTGCATATCTCTCGTGACTGCAGGTTGGGTTTTTTGTGAGTGGTATTTTGTACGTAGACGTCTCTGCTGCAAGCTGTGGTGTGTGTGGGTGTGTGTGTGTAGGAGACTGTGTCATGCATACATGCTCATGCATATGTGTGTGCATATTTTGGTCCAACACACAACGCTGTCTATACTGCAGGACAGAACTCTCTGTGTGTGCAGTCATTTACATCCATGTGTTTGTTTATGTGCGTGTGTGTGTCTTCAGGGGCATTTCTTACTCTGTGTTTTGCTGTCTGTACTGCAGGCTGTGCATGTGTATGTGTGTGTAGGCGTTAGCGTGGGGGTGGATGTGTGGATGTGTGTGCATGGATGGGTGTGTATGGGGGGTTACTTGATACTGTGTATCTTGCAATCTCTACAGCAGATCACACGTCTGTGTTTGTATGTGGGTGCAAGTGCATGTAGCATCCGTGTACAATCGTATTAGGCACTACACGTATGGCTTTCTGTGTTGCAGGCTGCATATGTGTATGCGTGTATATGGGCATGTGTGTGTGCAAGAGCCTGTTTGGGAGCTCATGTGTGTGTATGTAGAATTGTTTTTTGTATGTCTGAATGTGTGTGTATAAGAATATGTGCGTGTGTGAATATGTGTGTGTGTGTGCAATAGCCTGTTTGTGAGCATGTGCGCAGTCATGTATGTGTGTGTGAATATGTGTATGTGTGTGTGTGCATTGTGCAAAAGCTTATTTCTGAGCATGTGCGCATGTACGAGGTGTGGCTATTAAATAATAAGACTAACGGTGAACTGAAGACGCAAGCGGATTGAAACTTTCAGGGGTTGTTTATGCATTCCCATTGGTCAATGTATAACATGTGGTTCGTGCATGCATGCTGTGGTTCGACTAACATAAGCCCAGTCTCATTATTTATACCCACACCTCATATGTATGTGTGTGTATAAACGTGTGTGTGCGCACATGTGCATATAAGCATGTGTGTGCGTATAAACATGTGTGAGTGTGTGTATGTGCGTGTGCATATAAACGTGTGTGTGTATGTAGGCCCGTGTGTGTGTATAAATGTTTGTGTGTGCGCACGTGTGTATAAACGTGTGTGTGCACGTGTGTGTGTATAAACGTGGTGTGTGTATGTGTGCGTGTATAAAAGTGTGTGTGTGAATGTGTGTGTGTATAAACGTGTGTGAGTGTGTGTGTGTATAAACGTGTGTGTGCGCGTGTGTGTCTGTATAAACGTGTGTGTGTGTGTGTATAAACGTGTGTGTGTGTGTGTATAAACATGTGTGTGTGTGTGTGTGCGCGGGGGTACTTGGTACTCCACGCACAGCTCGTACGCTGTGATCAGTAATGGCTCTGCCCCCTATCGTGTTCAATCACTGCAGCCACCAGGGTCCTCTCCTCTCGCAGCCGCTTCCATTTGCAGCACAGATTACGCCTGATAACCTCTTTACTCACCTGCTGCTCTGTATGAGTCTTCTGAATCATACGACGAAGTATGTAAGGCAGTTTGGAGTGCGCATATGTCGTTTAATAATGATACAAAGATAATTGTGGCACTAATTTAGTTTTCATTTTTGAAACTCACATTTTTGTTAAAAGCTGATAAATGAATGACTGAAGACTCTTGCAACTCTTCAAAACAAAACATTGTATTTTGTAGGAGAACTGTAACTCTTAATTCAATTTAAGGAGTGCGGATATGTTGGTGGAAGAATGCACATATACAGATTCTCAGAGTTTTACAGAATTGTTCTAGAAACCTCCTCTTAACATAGCCTGAATCACTGACCACATCTTAGATCTAAGTTCACTGAGGGTAAGTGAGTGCAAAGAAATGTTTGCAACATGTTGTTTATTAAAAGGGTTATTTAAAGAAAAATACAAAACTATATAAGACAGCATGGCTCTAATGACCTCAGATATCCTGGGATACCAAACATGTGGCCTGAATATGCAGTAAAACAGGGTCACATGACCAGTAACAAGACAGCATGATGTGATGTTTGGAGGGGAAAAAAGCTATCCGTAATGTTGCTCAGATTCTCAGAGGTTAGAAATATGGATTTAAGAATAGTGTCATGAGCACCAGGATGAAGTCAGACACCTTCTGTGTCTTCCCAGGTCATCAGATCCAAATATCAGTAAACCCATAAATCTGTATATCTATACATACCTATATCTGTATATACAGTGTATATATTTAAGCCGTCATGTGAAATGTCTGACAGATGTGATAGTAAGGTTATGAGGGTCATAAGCTATAATCACCTCCAGAATTTTCACCTGCATCATTCTCATTGAGTGTGTGTGTGTGTGTGTGTGTGTGTGTGTGTGTGTGTCTCATTTCACAATATGGCCAACAGTAGTGATCCCTCTGACCCCAGTATGGCGGATATCCCTGTCCGTGGCTTAGCGATGCTACAGCATGCGCCTAGCCACCCCGCTATCTTTTTATTCATCGACACGGGCCCCGGACACAGCCATCTGTCATGAGCTGGCGTTATCGTCCCAATTATAGGCCCTTCAGAGCCCTCCCATATGCCGCGTCTCAGCCCCGAGTACCTCTGCGGATCCGGGCGCCAACCTGCCACTCCAGCGCAAGCCTCCGTTTCAGGTGATTTTAAGCCATGCGACGGGAGTCCACCGGAGGCCGCCACCTCTTTCCCACCAACCTACCCGAACTAATCCGATCTGAACTGAGCCGATCTGAGCCAGGCCAAAACAGATCTGGCTGGGAGGACCTAAATTGATTGTTTTTTTTTTTTTTTGCCAGCTAGAAAGGCTGTGGTATAATGCCATTATGTTGCATATTAGGCAGCTAACGTTATTAGTTGTGCTTTGTATCAGTGTGTCGGTGCAAGCGGTTTCTGTGATTTATGTGGATTCCATGTAGCTGTTGTTAGCCTTAGCTATCATATTTTCAGGACAGAATGAGCATTTGAGAAGAATTAGGTCATCTGAAAGTGCAATCTTTCAGCGGCTAAATATATAGTTCATCTTCATGAAATATTCAAGTTAAAAAAAAACATACAGTGTCCTGTGACATTTCCTTCTTCCTGACAGTGTCTCCATTAGCACAGTCAACAACATGAGGAAGCTTTCTTTCCCCACCTGCTTGTAACCTGGTCACCACTCGACATGTGACCGGGCCAAAGGCTCACAGTTAGCGCTCCCTCATTCATAATATAGTGAACAGCAAACCTACTTATGTTGCAGACTTAGCCTGAACCTGCTGTTATATCGTTTGTTTTTGTTTTTATTATTTATGATTAACAAGCGTAACGACTTCAATATCGACCCCTCCTCCACCTTTACCAGCTGAATGATTTTTTAACGTGATTGCAGAAGTACAGAATTACCCCTAGAAAAATTCATCTAGAACTAAAACCACAACAACAACACCTGTTTTTCCCAATCCAAATAATTAAATATAATGTAATATCTGGTAATTAATGCTATCCTCTGCGAGGGGACTCAGATAACATCAATAGAATTCACTAACATTGGGTAAAGAGGGTAATCCTTACGTGATGGGTGAGTGATTTAAAAGACTGTGCTTGTTAATTGTGTGAAATCACCAAAAACAGGTTCACATCTACTGTCAATTTAAAGGTGACTTATCTGTTACAATTACCATCTTGGGTTACTTGACCTACAGCACCAACAGGTATCTACACTACATGTGACTCAAAGATGGCAACCCTGGCAATTAGCTGCAGCTGTCCTCTAAACACTAATGAATGTGAAAGAAAACAGTCAAGGAAAAAAAATGACGAGGAACCTTTCAGAATTAAAATGAGACAAAAACCTTTTTTTTTTTTCTTGCCCGTGTCAAGGGGCTGCATGGGGATAAGATACTAATTACACCGGAGAGAGAGATTAAAAAAATGCGTTTCCAATTTTTGAAATGTCTACGTGGTCCTAACTTTCATTAGAGATTAGTCTCATGCAGCCAATTAGTGTTATTCTTTGTGATAAAATTGTGAAGGGTTGGACATTAATTATCAACACGGAATCCTGTAATAGAACAGGGAGGGAGGTAAGGTTTGAATGTCTAACAGCTGAAGTGCGTAGAAACTAAACGCAGATCCTGTGTTGTATTAGAAATCAATTTGAAAAACGATATTGCGCTGGTTCACAAACAACACCCACACCAATCAAAGGCTGAGGATTAATCTAAGGGGAACCATACTCTAAGTCACATGGTCAGGCGCTGGGTCACCATATGTGCCCATTACAGACTCCATACACATGCATGGAAAAGTGGTCCTCGCTCCTGGTTCTGGACAGCCAAATGGCAGGATGGATTTTTTTGTTACTCGGCACTTAGTGACTGACTGAAATGGCTGCTTATACAGTAAACTCACCAGACCTGATTTCTTGGTTCTGAACTTGCCGTTGAATTTCAGGTGAAAACAAAACACGAGCAAACCCGGTAGCTCTCCAGGACCTGGGCCGATGATCACCAATATACAGTTTAAAAGTGTAAGAAAAAAATCGACTCAGTTCTTCCACAAGTAAGTCGCTCGATTCTGGCTTAATTGATAGAAGTGGGAAACACAGGGGCCTCTGAGTGGCTCACAGGGTAAGATGTTTGCCTGGCCCGGCGGTTTGAATCCCGGGCTCACCATTGCCAGCTATGGCCGGAGGTCCCCCTTGGCGAGGCCACAATTGGCCAGCCTTGACGGGGATGTTAGGGGGTAAGCCGGCTAAGTTCATTGGTCTCATCGCAAAACAAAAAGTGGATAACAGATTTGGGAGACTGCCTCTCAAATGCTTGACCGGGGTAAGATCTGGTGAAGCCAGAAAAAGCCACAACATCTGGGGAGCACCGCTGTCACATCCCTAAAACTTCTTGGGGGCTACTTCTTCTCCATGGACGAAGGGCATGGCCAGCTGGAGAGACGCGTCTTCGCAGGACGGGAGAGCTCTAACACAGGACGAGGACGAGCACTCACTGGCAGTATGTAATGATTGAGTCTGACTTTGATGTCTAAGGGTATACCTGCACCTACACCGTGCCGGTGGGAAGATGTGTCAAACACAATTACAGAAGTACCAGAACTCTTCACTGCTGGAACACTGTCATATTTCCATTTTAGTTGTTCACATTGGGACGGAGAGACTATCCCAGTCATTGGATACCACCCCTTTTCGGCTGGGGCCTGTGTTCATTGAGATTGTCAGGATATGAGAGCTGATCTAGGATCAGATTTCCCCAGGCCATATCCTTACAATATCCATCATGACCTAAGAGGCCAAACTGATCCTAGGTCAGTACACCTACTCTGGTCTGCTTTATTACATATGGGCCAGAGAGAATAAAGCCATTTGAAATCGCACCTATCGCAGAGATTAAATTCACATGGGCCAAAACAGACACCGAGCCCACGTCTCGTTTTTGCTTAGTATTCAGGACGAGTTTGCCCGTTTGATTTCTGTCGCTGGCTTCAATTTGAACATATTTATCCACCAATGTCAGCTGTCTCTCCCGCTGGTTACAGCGACTTCTCCAACGCTCACTCTCTCTCTCTCTTCAGTGGCTCCCCTTTGAAGTTTCTAACAAAACCTTCCCGGGTGACCGCACACAAACGCACTAATCAGATTTACATTTATCTCCACCTCAAGAGCAAAGCATCCTCAAGCCCTGGAATTTAAATTTTTAAAAAAATGTTTTTTTTTTTTTTTTTTTTCATTAAACGGTCACATTACTGCACAGTGGGGCTGAAACGTCAGCAGGACCCCCCACCGACCCTCACATACAGACCCATGCCAATGGGCCCGCAGGCTAGGGACACCCTGTAAAGGAAGCCCCAGGCCAAATCAGCCACCAGCACATAAGCTGGATTTACTTCACTTGTGCGGGGTGGGTGAACAATCTACTCAAATGTAATTGCGGGGACAACCTATCTATACTGTGGATTGTGATTGAGACCCTGGGGACCCTCAATCCCCACAGCGATGGGAAGTGGTGGGGGGTGTTCAGCAAAGCCCCCACCCCACCCCCATCCCCCATCAATGATCGCCCCCCCTCCAATGACCCCCAACAGCCTCCAGCTGTCCAAACAGATGTAAAGCACATTTAATACCATTCACATATGTGCCAGATCCTCCACAGTGTCTACCCGTTTGAGCCACAGAGCACATACATTGAGTAAGTATGAACCTTTGTGAACTGGCAATTTGTGTAAACGTCAGCAATGCAGCTAACAAGTGGTAAAGAAACCTGACCTGTGCCCAGAGTGGACTGTAACTCTAAGTGACATTCTACCTTTCAGCAAAGCAGGACTTTTTCAGTACGCGTTAGCTTATATTCAGACATCGTGACAGTGTGTTGCAGGAATTTAGGGAGCAGACGTGAGTGCATTTGATTCCCAGAGAGGGTGCTACCCTTGGTCCATTGAACATAGCACTTGAATTGCTTCAAAACATATTCAGCTGTATGAATAGAGAATATGTCACAGGTAAGCCAACCTGAATACAGCCTGTCTGCCAGGAAAATTGTTTAATCTGGGGAGTTTTTTTTTAGAAATATATTACATTTATGTATTTAGCAGATGTTCGGACTGAGAGTGACTGACACAATGATCTACGTTACATGACATTTAGTGTATTTCTAACAGCCTTACATATCCAAAAGGCAATTGATAAACAATGGCTGTGCCTCATCTCGGAATCAAACCTGCAACCTCTTGATGCCCCAGTTCCAAAAACATAATACCACACCACTGAGAGTCAGCTGTTTTTTGTCACAACCCTCTGCCACATGACTCGGTATTGGCCAGCAGCTGTCATTACCAACCAGGATTAAAATAAAGAGCAGAAGGACTGAGGTCATGAGGTTGTGTGTGTTTTCATTAAAATTCAAACAGCAATAACGATGCTGAAAAAATATTAAATTACAAGAATGGGTGCCAACTAAGCAACAGGCCACAGCTATTCAATCAATTTTCAAGAATTCATCAAACATGACATGCTCCCTTGTTATTTTTGATTAAAATACTGCTGTTATTATATAAATCAGTGAATTCCACAGAGTGAATCACAACATTAAGACAAGCACTTTGGCTCTTTGTGCTACTGCAATGCTCAGTTATGCTTTTGAAAAGCTTTGCGCAACTCTGAACTATTGTGACTTTTTAATGTGTCTCAGAATACAATAGGGAAAGCACTGCACTGAGCTCCAGCATACATAAGAAATATGTATAAAAATTCACATTTTCTTAAATGTACTTGATGTGTTGTTGAAGATAATGGAAGTTCATTTTATTTTTAATGGCACATTAAGATGCCTTTTTTAATGAGAAAGTTTGTACTTTCCTTCATGCTAAACATTTATCACCTGTGCTACTTGAAAGTTGTGAACTGCTTTAGACTGGTCTTCATTTACAGACATTTGAAACTGAAAAGTTCATTATGGAGGTACCAAAGGTTAATAAAAGTGAACATTTCCATACTTTAGCATGCAAATATAAATAATGATAAATCATCTTTATAAAAACATAATTCTTGTAAATAATATGAAAAATACAGACCATTCATAAGGTAACTTTAAAGTGGCACCATACACTGTATAACACACTTCCATGCACACACTCTTCATAGACATTCACACGGTTCTGTGTGTGTGTGTGTGTGTTCGTGTGCAGTACTGGTTTGTATTCCGCTGCACTAGATAAAGAGTCTTGCTCCACTTGTGAGGCGCTGCTGACAAATTCTCTGCCGTGACGGTGACTACCGAGGTGGGTCAGGCAACAATCTATCATCACCCCTCCGCCCCTGCCTGCAGAACATGAGAATCGCGAACAGATTGGTCTGTACTCCTGAGGTGTCTTAGCGGAGGAGCACTGACCCAGGATCAGTCCCATGATTGCGTTTGCAGATGACTTCAGTCTCTTTGGCCTGTACAGTAAACCCCCGTTATATCGCGGTTCAGTTTTCGCGGTAACCCCCGCGATGGAGTTGGGTTTACTGTATTCATAAAGCATCTCAGTAGGAGTTCTGATCTGGGATCAGTTTTGACTACTAGCTCACAATGGATAAGATTAGGATGCTGACAGAGGGAAAACTGTTCCCAGATCAGCACTCCCACTCCCAGCAATCCACATGAGTGTCTTGAGAGAGCCAGAAACGGCTTTGACATTTTCAAGGTCAGCCTGGGTAGTCCGAGTATTTAGGCTTAGTGTTGAACGATGTGCTCACATGTGTGTGTGTGTGTATGTATGTATGAATGTATTTGTATTTGTTGCCTTGCCCTGCTCCACTCTTATCACCGTGGGAACACAGACATGCGAGACAAGGACAGACAATAATTACCGAGGCATTAGTAACAGTGTCTCTCAACTGACACCACCAGCAACTCTCGCAGTGTAGCGAAACCATATCATCTACCACTGCACCCATACGCATTATAATTACACCCTGAACACTGAGGCTCAGCAGAGAAGGAGGGTATGCATAAGCAGTGGCAATTGGCTGACAGACTCATGTGAGGTCTGCAAGGTATTGTGGGGCCAGTTGCAAGGCATTGTGGGAGTTCTGCGGTACCACATAGTGCAAAAAAAAAAAAAAAAAGCGACAGTCACAGTTGACACTGCAATGTGCCTGGGGCAATTACAAATCCCCAGGAACAATGTCCTCAGAAGATATGTGTGCGTGTGTGTGCGCGCGCCCGTGTGTATGTGTGACATCGACGATAAAAAGTAATAAAAACTTAATTACTCGATACCCGCTGTGATCAAAAGCGCCTGCTGCTTATTACGATGTTCTGGGGTGTTCCCCTCTCTCGCTCTCTGTCTCTTTCTCTCTCTCTTTTTTTTCCTCTCTCTCCTCCCAGTATCTGAACACATTTCATTTCCTCTCATTAGACAGGATGCACTCCCTCATAGTAATGTAATTTCTTTATCCAGAAAAACAGAAAGAAAATATTACCGCATGAAATGTTGCAAAAAGTCGCTTTGATGTTACTCACTTAATATCAGGTAGGAGGGAGGCTAATTACACATACCTTCTTCTAGGCGAAGGCTAAAATGCTGCCTAACCTTCTGTCTTCAGTTTCCAGCTCAAAACACCTGAGACTAATCATCGCCATGGTTTCAATCAACAACAGTGTCTTGCCTGGGCACGCAAAAAATAAAAAGCTATCAAGGCAACTTAATAACAGAATAAGGCAACCTAAATCGGAAAAGCAGAAAAGATATGTATTATTTAGCACCATGCTATGCTAGCATATTGAAGAAGACCCATGGTCTACTCTGAACGGTCAACATGGTCACACCTAATGTAGCCAGTGATATCTACCATCTAACAAATAATACATAATAAAGACACACAGTTAACTGTAACCTTGAGTTACACCTGATACCAACTGGCAGGAGAGGTCTGAGAACTGTGGAAAATTGTATGTAAGAACTAGAGCTGTGGATAACTCCCTACAATGCTCCAAGTTGCCCTTAAGTGCTGATCTGGGTTCAGAGTCACCAATCCAAATCCTAATCTTGAACATTATAAGATGATATGGTGAAACTGATCCTAGATCTGCACATAGGAGCAACTTCTCAAAACACCCCGAAACAGCACAGCTCACTTCGCAGCCAGGGGCGGAAAATAAACTAACCTTCACGCGGATGCGAAGCAACTGTAATTCCAGTGTAATCGGAAGGGGGAGCAAGCGGTCCAGTTTAGCGAATATGTTCCCACGGCTCCCTCTCCCCCCCTCAATTCCACACTACCACCAGTTATCGCCACAAAAACATTTACGGAGAAACCGTTTACGAGTTTAAGTCTAATGGAGTTTTTAAAACCAGGTTTTCGGGGGAGAAGGACTTAACTGGACAGTCGCTGGCGGTCAAACCCCCGATCCTAAATCCCCCTAAATCGCTTCATCCGAGGAGTGCGTGATTCCCCATACAGCCGTTTGGTCTTGTGTCAGCTGTTTCCCTCATACACTCCCCTCCCCTCCCCTCCACTCCATTCCACATTACTCACTCCAAGATGACGGAAGACCAGTGCAACAGAACCATTAGCTTAGCAGATTCAACCTTGTCCAGGGGGAACTTACACTTTCCATATTTTTTAACACGCTACCCATTTATACAGCCGCATATTTTACTGAGGAAATTCAGGGTTAGCATCTTGCTGAAGGGTGCAATAGTGCTGTTCCACTGAGGATTTGAACCTGCAATCTCAGTTATAAACTCAGTCCCTTAAACATTACTCTATATGGCTTGGGACGTCTAGGTTCAGATGTGGCTAGGTACAACTAGCGATGGGTAAGCGAGCTTTCATTGAACCTAAAACACAAATGGGAGGAGCTACCATACAGTATCAGCAGCTCAATGATATTGGACCAGCACACACAGGTTGGTCTTGGAAAAGTCAGATCTTGTTTTATTTGGATTTGGCTGAGTAGCGAAAAACATTTTTGATTGGTTCCAGCAAACCAATGATTGGCAGCTGACTGTAGCTCCACTTTATCACAGTTTGTGAAATCTCATTTCGACCACTAGGTACAACCCTTCCCAACCCAGGCTACACATGGCACCTGGCACCTAGAATTTAATTAAATTATCCATATTAAATTTACTGCGTATAGATGCTACAACATTTTTTGTTTGTTATCTGTAAATAAGTGACTCCAATAGAAATACATCCAAGTTTTGCATGTCTGTGCATGGCACTCTCATGTTAGTATTCGTCTTACCTTGTGTAATGTTCCCTATGGAAATGACCAGCATGCAATTTATATTCATGTTAACGCTTGGAACTGATCCTACGCTGTATACAAGAGGATCCAAGCACCGTTTCGCTCTTAAGAAGTCTGATGTTTATTTTACTTCTTTTAATGTTTCCAGGTTGGCTCATGGGGGTACATTTCTCCATGGTGACAGCAGACTGGCTCCTTTGTCTGCTGCCTCACTTCCGTGAGATAAAACTGGACCACCGCTCGATATTGTAATCATGGGATAGTCTGGAAAACGAGACCTCATGCTGTTTTAGAATTCATCTGCAACCCTGAGACCAAAATCTAAAAATAACTGATAATGCGATGAATAATGTATTTTGGGCTAAACATATGCAGAGAGAGAGAGAGAGAGAGAGAGAGAGAGAGAGAAAAGCAGAAAAAAGGTTAAGAACCTCTTACGTAACAAAGGATTTCATGTGAGGAGGCAAAATGAGTTTACTGTGGTATATATCTTGTCAGGGACTAAATCCTAAAAATATGAATTATGGTTATTATCATAATATACCTGGCGATACGCTATTCAACGGATTTTCATATTTAGGCAGATAAATAGCAAAAACAGCATCATCAAGACAGGGCAGAAATGCATTTTTCTGTAAATAAACTTCTTTGATCCGACATGGTTTAGTGTGGGTGCACTGTCTGTGATTAAGACAGTAAAACGTTTGTCTGTGATGTAAAAATATTGTATATATATTTCAGTGTGTATGAGAGAGGTTGTATGTGGGTGCATGGGTGGATGTGTGTGTGTGTGTGAGAGAGATTGTGTGGGCATATGCATGTGGGTGTTTAGTGTGTATGAGTTAGCGTTGTGTGTGTGTGTGTGTCTGTGAGAGAGAGAGAGAGAGAGAGAGAGAGAGAGATAGAGAAAGCGTTTGTGTGGGCATACGTATGTGGGTGTTTTTGTGTGTGAGAGTTAGTGTTGGGGTGTGTGTGTGTGTGTGTGTGTGTGTGTGTGTGTGTGTGTGTGTGTGTGTGTGTGTGTGTGGATGTCATATTTATTTAAAGCTCAACAGAAACAGCAATGCATGAGGCCTAGGCTCACTGGAGCACCAGCGATCCGACAAACGACTTGCAGCTCTTAATCTCCGGTCATGGAAAATGACATGATCTGCCCCAGCAGGTAACTCTGTACAAAGAACATGAAACTGTGATGAATGTTCCACGTTCCAGGCGAGGCTATGCATAATTCACCAAAAAAAGTGTTTCAGGAGAGACGATGGATCAAGACCCACACAAACATACACACGGCAGATACGAGTCTGCAATTACGAACCAGACGTGAGATGCACGGAACAAGGAGATGTGATTTTATACACAAAGGAGCACGCAAGTTGAAGCAATAGAACAGTTACATAACCTAAGTCATTGTAACAACAAAAAAGAATCCCACAACAGCAAAATGAAAAAACAGACAGACCAAATACTTGATTTACCGTACAGTAGCGTTCTTTCTATGGAAAACAAAGAACGACAAAATGAAAAATAAAATGAACACAAATACACCGGGCCCTGTGGTACAAGATTTTTTTTTCTTATGATGATCCATAAATAGGCTGCCAGAGCTATGCTTCCACTCGTACTTCATGTTTTGGCGTTTTTTTTTTCCGTAATCGCTGGAAAAAGAAGCTTTTGCTTGTGCTCTCGTGACCTCGGTTCTGAAATCCAGCAAATCAAGCACAGATTTATTTCTGTGGATCAAACTGACATCAGACAAGCTGGCCATACTGTCACAGAGACATAACATACACTTACACAGCAGAGTAGGGAAGATGCCCTGCGCATAAAACCCAAAACATGGTGGAAGAACCATCCTTTTAAACCAGCCCTATAAAATATAGCATTTTTGATAATAAATAATAATAGAATGCACCATACAAATTAATAGAATTCTCACAGCTAGAGATCCTAATGTTTAAGCATACTGCCTTCATAAGTGTGTTTATTGGCAAGCTTACATAAATTAAGTCATAAAGAAAACTGCAGGTGAACAGGTTAATTAAAGCTGAACTGGCAGACAGGACATTTATTTTCTATTAGGACAAAACAAGACGACATCTATTTAAAAATGTACATTTCTTTTCTGCATTTGTTGTTGCTGAAGGCCCCTCCAGTCAATTTTACTGAAAAACAAAAAAATACTTCAGAAAATGGAAGCTGAGAGTGTTTACGTTGTAGTTTACACCATTAACTAGGGAAACTAACATCCCCTCATTTGCTCCTGAACTTAAACAGAACAGCCAAGTCACATCTGCAATGTAAGAAATGACATTCTGCACAGCACAAGGGAAATTGTTTTAGGGGGAAGTAAAGAATTGAATTCACCAATCAAAACACTCGCTTCCCCTGAAATGTCAGTTTGCTGATGTTGGTCACTGTGCAGCATCACTGTCAAACTGCAGAATATGACATATCAACTGAGCAACATCAAAATGATTCAGCTCAGCTTTTAAAAACCCATTAATAGTCTGTGTGGTGACATTAATGGTATGTTAGGTTTTTACATCCACATATCCATTTTACTGCGAGATTCAATCTTAATCCTCATCTTCAGTGCAAAGACAGCGGATGTGGATCTATGACTATAGATGCTGAACCAACAGATTTTGAAAAACACCCAAAAAACTGAACTCATAAACCAGTGTCATCAAATATACTGTGCTATATCTGCTAAAGAGGTATTCATTATAATGTTTGTCTTATGTAAAACATTTCTTCCACTATTAGGTAAAAGGTAAAAGTACTCTCCTCTTGTGAATATATGTAAAAGGCCACATCCAAAAGGTTACACACCAGAGTGAATGTTGGGTACCAAAATCTTACTATATCTTGAGGAACTATTCTTGGTCTAAACATTTCTTATGAATTTTCCCTTAATAATTTCTCTTATGAGTATTCATTAAACAGCTATTTGTCCTTCACGCTGGAAGTTTTATATTTATATACTTTAAGATTAAAGATTCCAGGTAGAAACATCTTGTGAATATTCACGACGGGGGTGTGCCAAGGCCATTACCATGACAATTAATGTTGCTGTCCTCCCTGGTCACGCCCATTCATAAAAATTCATAACGTATGTAACGTATAATATAGCATTAGAAACTCATGTCACGACCCAGAATCTCATAGAGTTAGAGGGTGGAGATGACTAAGGAATGTGCTAGATTATCACTGAGTTACCATGGAGAATCAGTGCGCGAGCCTCCTGATCAATGAAATGCGGTGGACTGAGGAAACGGGAGGCTGACAGTCTGCTATTCAGTCGCCTTGTGATGTTTCTGCGAAAATGACCTCATGATTGGTTCGGATGTTTCTGTATGCCTAATGGAAGCTGTGGAGCAAGCATGCTCCTTTCACGCTAATGCTATAAATCGATTGGAAGTCTCTCTAACAAAACAGGAGCGGGGCAAAACCCACTAGCCTTGAAGATGCATATCAGTCCAGTAATCTCCGTCTCATCCTTGTTAAAGCCCATTTTATTAATCAAGTAACAATTTAAGTCATAGAAAAATTTGTGCATTATCAATCTTACTGCAATAACACTGACAACAAGATTGCTCCTGTTTTTTTGTTTGTTGTATCCTTACTTTCAAGGATAGAGATACGAGGTATTTCTGACGGTTAGGACTTTACGTTAACGCAAACCACATTTTACACTAAAATAATGCTTGAACTAGCGCGGCACTTTTCATTTGAATGCAAGGCTAACTGATAGCCATCGTTTCCTCCCGGTTTTCTGCTGTCGTGTACTGTCTACGGCGGCTAATTCCGCTTTCACGTCTGTCTCCCGCGCGCACGCTCTGAGTCCCAAAAAAACGAGAGAACGGTCGGTCTGAAAAAGAGAGATTAGCCCGTGTCATAACAGCCTTTAGAAAAGCAAATGATGAGCTAGGGGGGGATCTGAGGTCCAAACAATGAATGTGCTCATGTCTAACGTTCAGCAGCCAGACTGCCGTTTCCTGTTTAAGGCTGAACATGCCACCAAGCACGCCCTGGTCGTCTCGCGAAATCTGTGACAAACGTACAGGAGCTTATGCGGATGTAAGATTATTTATTCCTCGCCTACTCAAAAAAAGATGTGTCTCATATCAGTTTGTGCAAGAATGTGTGAGGTTTACCTGCAGGTACGAGAGAGGAAAAAAAAACCGACCGAGGTCCATAAAATGATGAACACTTTTCTTTTTTCTTTAAGGGCAGTTTTACTTAAACGCTCAATTACCCATGGCTGGGAATTCCAATGGCCACACTAATACTTTCCTAAAGCCAAAACGACTATAGGTTCAAAACAGAATGGTGCCTGGAAGTGAATAGTTATCATCATTAGGGCTAAACTGGCAATACAAGTCACCGAACATTTTGTGAAATGTACCATTGAAAACATAAAAGAGAACTGCTCCCATCAAAAATGTTCAAAAGTCAGGCTAAGTGTACTTTACATGGTGCGAGAGACTTCGGGTAAAACAATGGGAAACAAAGACACTGAACTCCATGGGTTTATGTTCTCTGAAATGAATAGTTTAATTAGCATACAAGGGACAAACCCAGACATTTTGGCTCCAAGGCTTTCATTACCGTGTGACACAACAGGGTTTTCCCATTTTCTAAGTACCCGCAACAAAAACTCCTTCAATAATTAATGACAATCACTGCACTGAATAAGACTTTATGACTTTTTTTTTGACAGCAGTCTATGTGGTTGATGACTTCATCTCAACACCATTACTTTGGATGATCAAGAGACAGGCATGGTTTCATTTTCATACATAAAGATTTCCTTTCCTGAAATTTACATGATATAAAATATGGATCTCAGAAAATGACGAGATGGGACACAATATATTCCACGAGAAAACGTCAGAGGTGTGAAAAAGCATGAGTATTATAACGAAAAAAAAAAGACAATTCTTCATCGAAATATCATAACCCACAATGCATTGCTGCTCTTTGTAAAGGCATGGCTGTCTTGTGACAAAAGGCATCCTTCCGCAAAATACTGCTCCAATAGTGACCGATGGCTCTGTTTAACACATGCACCCAATATGTATTGTCATTTTCAGCAGCACCGGGGTTTTTTTTTTCCTATGACAGAGACAGAGGTGGAGCTGAGATAAACTATGTAGTGTGGTGATGTATAGAGAAAGGAAAAAAAAGGATGGAATCATAATTTTTCTCATTTCACTTGGAGGAGGGGAGGAGAGGAAGTACAGTATACATTTAATCTGGTCTTTAAAATACCACTCTGTGGGCCTAACAGGTACATTACCACCTCTAGCTGATAATTGGGAGGGATCTTTTTCCCCCGATGGCAAAGAATCATTCCCCTACAGTTTTTCATAAAATTAGTTTAGTAACTGAGCTGACATTTCTCACCAAGACAGGAGCTACATCAAGCACAGCATTATGTTTAAAAGGCTAAATGCAGAGCTGACATCTCTCAGATTAAAAATAGTACATCAAGTATATTACATGTCTGAGAGACTTTTTTTTTTTTCGGCTCAGATTTTCTTCATGTTCTATTCTAATCGTCTTGGAACTGCAGATGCAAATACATGTAGTGCTTTGTGATACATGGTTGTTTTAAATCAGTCAGTCACTGGTTTAAATCAGTCGATGATGACATGTGCCAGTCACATTCACTCAACTGTAGGGTTAGTGAAGCCTCGCTTTGCCATTAGGGGATGTCTTCTAAAAACGAGATTTGAATCAGGAATGAATGAATGAGTTGATTCACTGGGTTTGTGATCATTACAGTCAGTGATATATGACCATTTATAGGTTTGAGTCAGTGAGCCAGGGATACTACATACCAAGCTTCACCCACTATGCGGTTAATGAAGCCCCATTCTGTCATCATTATGGATCAGTAACAGTTTGAAAGGTTTGAATCAGTGAATCACTAATAAGCTCCACCCATCTTGGGGTTTGTGAAGCCTCACTAAGTAGCCATTGTTGATTGGTGATATCTTCTGAACACTATCATAGGTTTGAATCTGTGAGTCGATGATAACATATTCCAAGTTCCACCAATACTGGGGTTTATGAAGGCTCACTATGTTACTATATGAAGCCTCACTAAGTAGCCATTGTTAATTGGCAAGATCTTCTAAACACTATCAAAGGTTTTAATCAGTGAGTCACTGGTAATTCATTCTAAGCTCCACCCATCTCAGGGTTTGTGAAGCCTCACTCTGGGGATATCTGAGTTTCACTTTGATGGGAGTGGCCACCTGGCTGGCAGCATCTGTGTCATCACTGCCAAATTCTCCCTTCCCTCTTTCCCTCCTCCCCTTGACTGGCTGCTTAGACATCTGTCATCACAAGCAGAGGAAGGTGTCTGCCATTCGGCAAGAGGGAGAGCCATCGCGAAACGCCAACGACCCACTGAGGACAGAACTAGACAGCCTCGTTAAGTGCCCCCGGTCCCTGCTGGCCCGTTTCGTCCGCTAGCCCATTCACCGAATCATTTGTCGTGATGGGGGTTCAATAGTCACCAAGAGAACTGTCAAACAGAAAAAAAACCTTCTGTATTTCTTCAGAACACCAGAACTAATTAAGGAACAGAAAATAACATTTAAAAAAAATATTGCAGTACTGTTACAGCACAATTTAGCCCAGTGACGGGCAGAGTCTGATGGAACGTTTCAACAATTAACGTAAAAGGGCAAGTGACAATGGAGCCTTAAGAATTCTGTCATCTCCGTAACCACAGCGATGGCAGGTGGTTATCACAGATGTATGTCGGCACTTTACTGATATTGAAAAGACAAATGCTATGTAGACTGGTGATGGTTATGGGACACTCAGATATGTCCAAACATCTGTGTACATCACAAACATTACTCTAAACTCAGCGATTAAAAAAATATCCCAAGGTTATATTTTTAGTTAGAGACAATTAAATCTAAGCATGAGCCATAACAAAGAATTTTGCATGGATTCAGCCAAACAAACTTCTCCTTGAGGGTCTATGCAATTCGATCACATTAGATTTTACATTCAAAAATACATTTCTTTGGATATTTTCTGCTTTATTGTTGATAGGCTAAAGTGTCTTTGTCAATGTGGTGTTCTTATTCTAAAAGAGAATAGCCTGTGCCCTTAAAATTCTGAAGTCTGTTTTGATTGCATTGCATACCCAGTCAAAGAGAATACGTTTGTTTGATCAGGTCCTGGCTTTTGAGTGTAGAGGAACAGGGAGTCTGTATGAAGGATAGGTTCTAGAAAACTCTGAATTATAACATTGTGTTAATGCACCATGTTTTTGTGTGTGTGTGTGTGTGTGTGTGTATTTGTGTGCACCTTATGTGCACATATGTGTGTGTATGTGCATGTGTGCGTAGTTGTCTGTAAGCATGTGAATGTGTGCGTGTACGTGTATTCATGTGTATTTCTATGTGCGTGCGTTTGTCTGTGTTCCTGTTTGAGTGTGTCTATATGCATGTGTGTATTTATGGTATTTATATATGTGTGTATATATGGTATTTATGGACATGTGTTTGCATGCATGGAAGTGTGCATGTGTTTGTGCATACATGTGTTCTCGTGTGTGTGTGTGCATGTGTTTCATGTACGTTTGCCTGTGTGCACTTATTTGCATGTGCACGTGTGTATGCCAGGGCTTTTTCTGCATGTTTATTTGATGTGCATTTGCTGACATAAATGAGCATGGTGCATTTGTGTGGGGAGAGTTTTTTTTTTTCTACCTTTTTTTCTGACAGACCAGATCTCCCTTGGCATACTCAAGCAGCAGCTCCACAGGGCTGGATCACAGACGAGGTTCTGGAGCCGCTACAAACTGTCCCTCGCTGGAGCCCTCTCCAGATCAAGGGCTAATCCCGCTAAGGACAGGTTGTAAGACCCGCCACTCTGCATTGAGGGGAAGCAGTTCGGTAAACGGTTCCAGGACTGAAAATGGTTCCGAGCGGAACGATCTGTTGCATAATTCCACCAGCATGGTGGAGGGAGATGTTCATATTCAGACTGCTGCTTCAAGGAATAGATGAGCTGATTGAAACAGACTTATATAAATTATGTATGAGCCGCCTAAGCACTAATAATATAAGAGCTGCATGGCCACTGTCTCTCTACAATGTAATTTGAGTTTAAATTAATCTCTCTCTATATATATATATATGTATATATATACATATATACATAGATAGATAGATAGATAGATAAATATAGAGAGAAAGAGACAGATTCTTATGTGTGTATATATATATATATGTATGTATATGTGTATACATAGATATGCATATATATATATATTTTTTTTGAGAATCTCCATGTAATATAAAGATATAATAAACATATAGACATAATGTATAATATCATCTGGCAACAGACTTGATTAATGTCTTCTATTCCTGCTCACTTTTGTGAACAAAATCAACCACGCGCGGAGGATCAATACCTTTTCAGTTTTATGAAACATAACATTTCTTTAACACGCCACAATTCTGGTACATATATATATATAAAATCCAGTAACTGCCAGAGATATACACATTTCCCAGTATTACACTGGTTTCACTACAACCTAAGGACAATATGGGACATACTATTCATGGGAGAGATGGTTTCATCATTCCAAAATTGGATGGAAGACACTGATTGGATGGAAGACACTGATTGTCACCAGTAAGCCACTGATTTGAAACCATCATCGTGTTTTGATTGGTTGAAACTAGTGAGTGATTGACAGGTAATTTTATCTCCACCTATTTCTTAGTGTCATGACACCTCATTCTAATATTAGTAGGTCATATTGCCAATTACATTGGTTGGTTTATGTCAAACCAACTCCCATTAGATGGGACCAGTAATAATTTTCCAGCAGAAACAGGCAGGAAAATCAATCAATGGGTAGTGTCTAGGGTGAATCATTTCTGCTCTTGGCTCATTCAGTCCAACACTCTTTTGTCAATGGGGTATTTCTTGTCATACAAATCTGGTTTAATGACAGGGGACTGAGGTATTACAATACCAAAAATTGGCAGAGCTACAATTAGCTCTCAGTCATTGAGTTGTTTTAACCAATCAAAATTTGTTTGCTCTTTGCAATGGAACAACAATTTTGGTTGGTTCAAATCACTGAGTTAGTGGTAAGATAGTAGCTTCTATTTATGTTGTCAAGAAAAATCCAATTCTTGCATCACTAGACTCAGGCAATAGCAGCATCACATCCACACTCCATGCCTTAAAAAAACAGAATTCATCTATAGAAAAAAAAACAACCCCTGTCAACAAATTAAGGATGTGGCTTCTGAGATGCGTACAGCCATAATCAAAAGCAGGCAAAACAAAATGGGTCGATTTACGTGACCTGGAGACAATAATGACAGTAATTTCACTGTGTTTGAGATTAACCTTAAATGTAACACTCAGTTCAATGGAGGGCCATGTGTGCACATGTTCATGCCAGCCAATTGCCTAAACTTGCCTTTATTATCAGTAACTCATTCAGTACATCCATGTTACACCACACAATACAGGCACCAATGTTTCTCATAAACGGGCATAGTACCAGGAGAAAAAAGGGTACTAAGTAGAGAAGGCCCAGAATTTCTAGCTACGCCCCTGCTCATAAATACAACTAACTTCACTTAATATGCATTAATTGCAAACCAACAGAACTAATTTTGAAAATGGCAGAGCAGGGGTAGGCTGGGGTAAATACCTCAGCTGCACGTTACCTTCCATGGCAAAGAGTCTGGGACTGAGGGGGTCAGTGGTTACACCTTATCACTCTGTGATGCTAAGCAGTGTGCCCGAGCCTGTTGGCCGCTGCTCAGTCAAGCCACAAAGAAACACAAAGCGAGTGGCGTTAGCCCGTTTAGCCATAGCGACCGGGGTGGCTCAGTGACAGGTGTGGTGGAGCTAAGATGAGCAGGGATTGAGTAGAAGCGGACTCGGAAGGCCCCACCTGAATACTCTGCTGCAGAATCCCCCTCCCTCCCTCCCTCCCCCTTACCTTTCTTCCTTTGTCATGTCACCAGGGACTGAAATGAACAGCAGCCAAGGGCCTGATGCTGCTAGACATGTCTTTTGTCTGGTAAAAATATCGCCAAATTTGACTTGAATACATTGACTGGCTGTTGGTTTTTTTTTCCTATTTACAGCCACTTTGGCTGGTTGACAGAAAAAAAGGAAAATTTGGGACACTGGACAACACTTATCAGAAGTGGCTGCTTATTGATTTGGAGAGATGCCTGTGATATTGCTTTCATCTGTCCATGGTCTATACATCAGTAGAGACAGGGAGGACTGAAATGACAAGCCGCCACTTAAGTCTCTGCAACCGGAGGGACTTAATGACCAGTTCTCCCCGTTATGTATTTTTACAGAAGGAAAGACGTGACTTAACAGTTTTCATCCGCAGCCTCCCAAATAAAAGGCTGCAAACTTACCAAACGCTGTGCTGGAGTCCTTCATGTCTAGCCTGATGAGCAAGACAGGAGATAACAAGGCACACCTGGGATGATTACCTATCAGCCTCAGCTATGTTTGCCTGTAGGCATGGCAACCATTGCCCAACAGCCCTGAAGGCATCCCTGCTGACAGCAGCCTCACCCCCTCCCCCCTCCCCTCCCCCCCCCCCTCTTCCCAGCAATACAACTGGATGGCAACAACTCTGCATAAAAAATCAACTGGGAAACCTGCTCAGTTCAAATTTATAGCTTTGCCAGATGGAAATGTCTCTCCCTTAGCCCCAAATCTACACTGGTTCTCTGGTTCCTGGTATGTTTTTTTCCTGTGAGAAATTCATTTCACCATACCTTCTCTGGGTGCCTGTGGTATACTGTTTTTGTTTTGCAGATGGCACGGGTCCTGATTGAGGCCTAGTTTTTTTTTCCAATTCCTGTATTTACTTACACTAAATAAAGCTGTTTTAATTGCCTCTCATATATTCAGCCACCACTTCCCGTGTTGTTTATACCCATGGGCCAGACAGCCTACATTTCTGAAAATGTTGATCGAGCTTCTGTGTCACTGTCATTATGTCAAACATAAATATAGCTCAGTTTATGAAACAGCAATAAGCACAAGCACAAAAATTGTGCCAATTATTTAAAAAGGTTATATTGCACATAAAAAGCATCTATATACTCTTTATCTACAATACGAGTTTTATATTGATCTAAATAAGATTAATTGAATATCTGCATAGGAATCTGTTTTTATGCTGTTAACATCTGTCCAGAGGAAAATTTGAAATGAATTTCCTCATGGAGCAGTCCTTTTCAAGGCTCTTCCAGTGAAGACAGAGATGAGGCCCAGTGAAATGTTTAGCATGTATTTTTTTCTACAAAACAACCAATGAGAGCAGACAACATGCCCATGTGCACATGTTAGGCTGAGAAGGGGGGGAGAGAACCCTCTGAAGGAAGAAAAACACGATTTCAAAAATAACACAGATTATACCCTCCGTGGTCTCCGTGGTTACGGCCAGATTTTTCCGGGAGGCGGAACTCCCCTCCAGCACACTTTCAGGGTCACCGTGGTTTATGACGTACAACCAGTCAGATTTCAGGGCGAGCGACTCCCTTGTGCTCGCTGGAAGAAGATTATACTTTGCATGTATAAAAATACACGTGTTTGCATCAAGCATCTATGGACAGAAATAAGGCCTGCTTTTCCCCTCTGATATAAAACCACTGAAGACACGTACTCTCCAGTAATACCACAATGACGCATGCTTTAAGCAGATGTTGAGCTGCAAACAGCCATTCAAAGGGAAATGTAGCTGTATATATAAATGTAAAACAGTGTCTGTCCACATTCAGGGATATTGTGAATTCCTCACGTATGCTCTCACTTCCCAAGGGGATCGGCACAGTGCTGCAAAACCGGTGCAATCTCTGGATTTCACATGTCCTTTCAGTGCCTGCCAACAGGAAGTTCTTCAAGCGTTGTCAGACTTGTCCAACATTCCCGACTTTGACATACGGCTGCTTTTTGCTTACAAGATATTTGATATTGCTTAATCACTGTACAATTTTGAGGGTAAAATGATCCAGTCTTTGCTGTAAGCATTAATTCTCTTCCACAGGAATGAACAGGTAAGCTGCTCCCTTCACAAAAAAATAACTGTGTTTGCTTTACATTTTACATGCAGCATTTGTGCATAACATTCATATATGATATGACACTATCATATTCATATCCAAGAGGGAAGTCAAAAGGAAGTAACCCTTATGGATAGCACCTTGTAGCACTAACTTCATGTTCCTAGCGCTGTGTTTGTATGTATATATTATTCTCAGTAGACCCCATTATCAAGGATGGCTTAGATTGCTTAGTTTTACACATTGCTCATTCATCCTTGTATAAGGACAGGGATTTAGTGCAGGCATTAAAGGCCAAAGCTTTACTTTGAGAACCACCCAAGAGCCCACCCGGAATCTGACTCTCAGAGCCCACTTCATTAAGCTTTTTCATTTCACACGACGATCGGAGGCCTTACTTCTTCAAACCAAAGTCAGCTAATGTAAAAGACCGAGAGACCTCCACAACTGGCCTGCCTTTGGAGTAGAGGTCAACTGCTTTTATTCCCATTTCCTATGAAACCTGTGCCTTGACGGGCACTTTGTGACAGCAAAGCAATAAAATATACAAAGGAAGGAAAGCACAGGAGAAAAGAATCATGAAAGAATAGCATCACGTTACACTAAGGGGCGAGGTGGAGAGATGAGGTCCAAGATACAGAGTATTTACTCACAGACTCATTCAATCTCATCATGTTAGCCCATCTGAAACAATATTGACTCATCAGTGATATCTGAAACAATATTCATATGCCTTAAACAAGTAATGTGGACATGTCAAAGAAAAAAATGTCAGTCATGGAAGACATGTTGTGTAGCAAAGGGAAAATTTCAAGCAATAGTAGAGGAGCTCCTTCTGATACAAATACGCCAAAAACTCACATCAAGAGATATTCTGACGTTAACTGCATGAATTAATCTGTGCATCGCTGACGACATGACAACCTTCTTTAGCCTTAAGATTTCTCATTTCCACTAGACGACCACGTTGCACAAACAAAAAAATGTGAACTGTTTCATCTCGCCAGTATTCATCAACATCAACGTGCAGAACAATATCACTCGGGCTACAATCAAAATAACTTGTTTGTGCCCAAGCATGGACAAAAAGTTGAATTTATTTTGCAAATATACCCATAGAAAATATGCCGGATGGTGAAAATAGTGTGTCACTCGATACTTACATGTAGGAAGATGTTAACCTATTGTTTTAATATAATGATTTTTCTTAATATGTATCTTAATATGAATTCTGAAAACAGTATTAATGAAACCCTAATACAGTCACTACAATACGAGAACTTATGAAATACATACACCGGTGTACATCAAGCTTCTTTAATATGAAATAGACGATGAATTCAATGTTGCAATAAAATTATTTATATTTACTTGAAGCTCAGCAACAACAGGGGATCTTAGCATCTAGCGCCAAATAATAAAAAAGACCATTATGTAATTATTGTAATATTCACATCACTGAAGTCTGTGTCTGTTGGCTAATAGCGACGCTACGTTTATAACATGAATTTGCCCATACACGTAAACACAACAGTTGCGTTTTCTCTCCGTCTCTCAACGGATGCGGAGGTTTTCAGCCCCTCTGTAATAATGCTCCTTTTCAAATTAACCGGTCATCAAAACCCTATCATACCCTCTCTCATAATAAAGGATGTTGCGCCTCCATTGTGAACCTCTTTCTGTCTGGTCAATGTAAAAACGATCGATTCAACCACATTACAGAAAGACTACGGTGAAGAAATGGAGATGCCTCCTCTTCCCCGTCATTGATTATATAAAAGCTTAATATACACCATTTCCAAAGACTAAACAACGCTCCATCGTTTTATGGGCTGCGCTGTGCTAGGCAATAGAGCGATGCTAGTCCTCGATGTATACAATGCAAGCCAGAATATACACAGAAGCTTAAAAATCCACCATTGAAATTTAGGTCACCAGGCAGGAAAAGTGGTAAACGTTTCGCTACGCCAAGAAACCTGCTTTAGATGTGGATTCGGCATCAAAGGAGCTCCTACTCCAGTTCATATTCAGAAAATGACCAACGCATCCCAGGCAAATAGCCCAATTTTAAATGACTTAAAACGCCACAAAATACATACGACACACCTAAATAAAATAATGTTGAAGGTTAAATATACTGTCGGCGTTTCGTTTTTCTCACCCTCCCTCTTAAACACGACAAATGCATCAATTACGTTTCGCACATCATTTAAAGGAAGGTGGCTGGGAATAAAGCAGCTGGAATGACATTGCACTTACCGAATATAATCGTGGGGAAAACAACGCTCTCCGCGACTCCCCTAGCTTCCTTTCCGTTATTCAGAAAGAACCAGGTTTTCTGATCATGCCCCGCAGTCGATGTGGAAAATGCACCTTTGGCTGGATGTTAGGGGCGCGCGAGGGAAAACGGAGGCATCCGCGAGGAGAACAGCTCTGCGAGCGCGAGACCGGATCACTGCGGCGCGCAGCTGTTCGCAGCGGCGCTCGTGCTCCTCTCCAGTCTGTACCAGCCCAGCTCCCAGAGAAACGCAGCATCGCTGCGCCCGACCCGTGTGCAAGCACTTCGCTGCGACGCTGGCTAGAGCGACATCTTCTGGAAATGATGGAGAGAGGCCGCTCTTTCCAGTTGCCCACCTCTCTTCTCAACCGCCTGACACACCTGGTGGACAATGATTTTGTCCCACACTCAGGTTTTACTCCGCTTCTTTTCAGCTATTATTGTGGGGAAAATTAGGACCTGGGGCTTTGTATAATACACTGACCTTGTTTTTTTAGTTTAATATAAGCTGTTTTCAGTGAGGTTTTGTACCACCACAGTACATAAAATGGCAACATAAAACTCTGGAATGTTGAAAACGATTCTGTACCTACTTTCACACCATTTTCGTTTTTTAGTGTTGCATTATTCTACTTGAGTGCAATTATGCATCTGTTCTGCAGTACGGTGAGTAGCACATAATTTACAATGTAATGTTACACAACTCATTATAAACATTAACAATTGCAGAATTGTGGTGTAGCTTCTGAGGTTACAAATCATTTATAAACAGCATTTGAATGTAATATTTTTAGTATTTTTTGATTTTGCTTATTGAATTTGCATGCACAATATGTTTGCTATTACTCATCTACCTAGTCATTAACCCTGTCTCCCTCGGCTAACCAAGCTGATGTCAATTCTAGGACGTCATAAGTCAACCATGGGGTCTTTTGTTGCTCTCATCACTTTATCTTGACATTTAAACTGAACAGTCGTTCAGTTTAACGAAGCTTAAGTTAATAGCAAACAGCAAGTATTTCGACGGGTGGCTTGAAAAAATACCTTTTCCCTTAAATGGCGCACTCCCCTCTCTTGGATGGTACCCGCCCCCTGCCGTGTTGTGGTGACGTCACTACCCTTACTCTTCCCCCCCAGCCTCGGTCTCTTGTAAAATGTTTTCAGTTGTATCCGTGAGAATTGTGCCAAGTAGCTTTATCTCGAGCCAGAACAGTCACGGATACAGTTTACGGGCCATCCAATTAACGGAGAGCATTAATAAACAGAACATTAAGTGGCGCGGGCAATGGAGCTTCCCTCCCGAGGACGGTACGAACAGTCGCGGTGGCTTGCAAGCTGCTCAGTCACGCAGGCATTATAACCGAATGCACTCATATATGACGGGTACCCACAGGGGTCTACACACTAAAAGCTTCCAGAAGTTACTTTGCCATTACGTCAAAAACGTGTGTCTGAGCTTAAAATCATGCATAATGTTTATGGGGTAAGATACAGTAACTGAACAATATGTCAGTGTTGTAAATGTAAGATTGTATACAACAAGTCATCTAAGTTGAGAGGGAAGAGAAAGGGGAAAAGTTTTTTTCAGATTTAGTGTTTAGTGTTTTTGTATCGCTACTCCTACAGTCTCTACAATCTTAACATGGTTCTGCTCTAATTGTGGCTTGTGGTTTTCATGGGAGAGTGAGGTTATATGAACCCCATCTTGGGCAGTGTTACCATAACCTGTCAATCACCTCTTTGTTTGAGCCAATCATTATATCTGCACCCCTGGAGTTTTAGATCACTGTCACTGATATTGTATAGTTTCTCTGGCTATTTCTGGTGGCATGAAACCATGCTCTCCCCTCACTAGTTTGTGCCATAATTATGATGCTGTTTGAACCAAGTACGATCTTGACTACTGGCTGTGACAGGTTTCTGTACTGTTTATGCTTCATTCATCTATGATGGTGTTTCCTGAGCATTTTATAACTAACAGCATCGCCTCAAATCTCCGTAAGCAGGATTACACATTTTTATATTTACCATGGAAAGATTAGAGCATGATATTAATATATATATCTTACAAAATGCACTGTTTCTCAATGTGTTATCTAAATATTGATCAACCAGGTGGATTTGCTGAAGACATCTAATTAAAAGTAATATATCTTTTAAAAGTGAACAGAGGCCTTAAGCAAATACACCTAGGTGATCAAAATTATGACATAATTTTTAGACAGCCTTGCAGCTTTAGCTTGTGGCAAATGTTTTCAGATTAACTTCCTGTAGTCTAACTTGGTTAGTTAGCTTCATAGTTTCAGCCTATACCATATCTCAACAGCCTGACACGAGGCTAGCATGTCACACAATATTGGGTTGCCTGGTTCGTGACAATGGGGGTGTGTGACGTCGAGTAGCCTTTCAAATGCAGAAACTGCCCGCCATCATTCCTGGGCTGGGCTCACGTTTCAGCATGTGACAAACATTTCCGAACGAGTACCCGCTTCATATCCGCCCCGAACGTAGCAGCTGGCTAATCATGTTTGCGACTGGCACGCTCTCGCCCTATGACCCAAAATTGCTTTCCTCCTGGAGCCATTAGCAAGCTGTGCCAATTGCTCTCAACCCAGAGTGGGCTAATAAGAATATGTCTAGTTCTAACCCTTTTTCTCCCGACCCCGCCCCTACCACTTGCATCACATCCCAATGACGGCTTGTTGATGTGAAAGGGGACAGCACATGCTGTCAAATTGCCGGTGTTGGTGTTCGGTGTGCAGCGTACAGGGGAGTTGCAGAAGGCGTGTTTCTACAGAAATACACCACACAAGACCCCCTGTATACAGGGCTTGTATAATTACATGTATACTGACATGGCTGGCTGGGAGGCAAGAGTGGATGCATTAGGCAAGAGCATTAGAACCTGACCTACTTTTTTCGAAACAGCTCAGTGGCTTTTTACAGCAGCTACAGCACTGTATAGTATATCTCTGGGATGGAGCAGGGTTGGGGGAGCGGCAAGAGGGTGGGGGTGAGGGGTGGGGGGTGGTATTGCTGCTATATCCAGGCCTGATAATCTATAGATTTGTTGAGATGTTTAACACACTGTTAAACACTGGATTACTGACAGGCTGTTCAGAAGGACTCTGGGCATCGGCCGGGGCGGATGGGTGGGGTGGGGGGAGGAGGGAGGTGTTTGACTTCATATGGTCGTCCAGTCCTTCCAGAATCCATACATTTCCGGAGCAAAAAACAACATTCTTAAATGTCTTCTGAAGCGAGAGAGAGAGAGAAAGATAGGGTACAGCATCTTTTCCTGCCACCTGTCAAATCTTGGTACTGGAAAAACCACCCGTTCTCACACAGCACAATTCAGTTCAATTCAGTTATGTCAGTTCCGAGTCTCTGTTTATCTTTGATTTTGGCCATAATATTGCATTACCCATATCCTGTATCAGATCGGAAACAGATTTTCTTGGTATGCTGAATTGTATCTAATTATGTCATACTGCTGCAGTCACAAAAATTGACAAAGCAGTAAAAATAAATAAAGAAGAAAAAGAAATCGTCCCTCTGGGTTGGGATTGCGGGAATATATGTCTTACTGAAAGAGGACAGTGCCCATATAATGGAGAGTGTTGGGGTTTTATTACATACAGCGCAGTAGCATATTTTTTTTTTTTTATATACGCACACACACACGCGCACACAGATACGGCATTTCCCTACGGCATCTCCTAGAAGCTCTCGATCATTGTTATTCATGGGTGGAATACATTTCGCTGGGGTTTGTTTTTCAAAGAGCCGGGGCCCCATGCTCTGCCGCAGTTCACAGCATGGATCGGCTCCCCTACTGCTGTACTGCCATGTGTTCAGCTGCGCGGCCTGTGTGTTTTGTCGGTTGGTTGGATTGTTTTGTGTATTTGCTTCAATTAATTTGACATGAGGATATAAAAAGAACTTGCTCGTGTTCAGTGTGAGTGTGGGGAAGGGTGACAGGCATGGGAGGGGGACAGAGGACCCTGAGCATTGTGGCTGTTCTTTTGAATTCCTCTCCATGCTATCGCTAATGCCACCAGGCTAAAGATGAAGTGGTTGCTATGTTCCTTTGCTGTTAATTGGTCACTCTGGGCAGCTGCCAGTCACATGAGCGCACCGTGAGCAGAAGTAACTGTCATACAGTGTGTCACCTCAGCAATGTCCTTATGCATAGTGAATCACATATGTATGATTATACCTTATGATTGTTTAGTTTATGTAATAAACTGTCAAAATGGTAACAATAAATACATAGGAAAACATACAATATAACAAGAGCTCCACTATTCATGACTGTTACTACACTACTACTTCAGCTGCTGCTGCTGCTACAACTAGTAAATCTATTACTGCTGCTGCTGCTGCAAGTGGTACTACCAGCACTTTCGTTTAAAAAGCACTACTTAAAGTAATCATCATTGTTACCTTTGTGTCATAACTGTCAATGCTGTGCAGCAGCACTGCTAAGCTAACAAGCTGGGGAGGGGGCACTTTGTGTGAGAGAGAGGCAGGGAGGGAGGGACCCCTAGGGAAGGATTGCACTGTCCACCATGGTTGTCAGAGCCCGTGAGAGGGTAAGGGAGTGCGGAGGGTCATGACTTCGGCCTACCAGCTCATCCTAAATGACTACATCCCCCTGATGATAATCGTGTCGACTCTGTGAGCATAGTGGGCAGGAGATCTTATCACTCAGTGCTGAGCATAAAAAAAAAAAAAAGTCACAGTTATCTTAGTAGTTTGTAGTCTAGTGGCTAAGGCACATGACAGGGACCCCTGTGGTTGGTGGTTCGGGCCCTAGTCTAGCCACAGCAAGAACACCATTGCTGTAGGGCCCCTGAGCAAGGACCTTAACCCACATTGCTCCCAGGGAGGATTGGCCCTTGGTTAGCCTAATCAACTGTGAGTCGCTTTGGATAAAAGCATCAGCTGAATGACTGTAATGCAATGTATATGAGCTTAGGGAACAATGAATAAATCACAGTGGCAGTCACAAGTCATCCGAAAAAGATATATATGTACAGCAGTGTAATGTAATGTAATGGGTAGGGAGCTGGGCTTTAACTCCAAGGTTGCAGGTTCATCTCTCAGAGAAGACCACACTGTTGTACCCTTGAGTAAGGTGCTTAACCTGAATTGGTTTGATAAATGGACTGTGTAGTACAAACACAGAGCTGCGTATGTTGCTCTGAATAACAATGTCTGCTAAATGTCTACATGCAAATATATTCTCATGAAAAACATCCAGAAATGTATACATAAGGACACCAGCTCAAGGAATGTGTTGCTTGGTTTAGTCCAAGTCCCCTGGCTTGCAGTGGCAAAGAAATCTCACACGCTTTCAATATTTTCTCAGAATCTTTCTGCCGGCCAATCAGATAACTCGGTTTAATAGCGAATGGCAGCCCTGCAGCAAAATGAGGTCAATGGCAAGACCTTAACCGTTTACGGATTTGACAATACCGTGTATCATTTTTAGGAACAGACAAGAGTGATGGGAATTATTGAGGGGGGACAATTTAACATGCTTTCAACATAGAGGCATATTGTCCTAATATATATGTATATGTATTGACCACTACTGGAAAAAGGTTTAGTTTCTGAGCCAGGATGAGAAGTGTGCAGAGGCCAAAGACATGTCTAACGCTGAGAGGCTCATTGTTTTGTCATTTGCTGGAGGGGGTTTGGGGGGGTTGGAGGTTGAGGGGCAAAGTCGGACGATAATCATTACGGCTTAGCTCGGGACCTCTCAGTAGCTCTTAATGCAGATCACTGAGCAGAGGGGGAAGACTTGAGTGGTGCCCGTGATACAGAGAGATGGAGGGTCACATGACGAGGCTCAGTGGAGGGCCGGAGACTCTGGAGAACGGTGAAGATTAAGAATCCAGGCAGATGTTAGGGACATGTACTAAGTCAGAGGACGACAGGATGGAGATGGTTGCACGGAGAGAACAAAGCATCCTTCCCATGCTCAGCAGGGTTCCGGCGATGCCTGTCAAATGACAGTGCGCACCGCTCTCTCTGCAGGGTCCTGTTTATGGTCCACCATGACTGTTTACCAAGGTTCTCTCTGTGCCCTCAAACATCCAGACAGGATTTGCCATTCATGCTCTAGTCTATAATCTCTACAGCTGTTTCCCAGTCAAATTTTGATCATATTTGTTTTCTAACGTTGCTGTTTTCCCATCCACTTCTGGTCTTGAAAATCCATGGTCTTGAGATTTGTCACAGAACAGCCATTCAACATGTAGATTGGATGGAATACAAAAAACAGCGGACTGGCAGAAGTTACCAGCCAATCAGCATTGTCTCTGGGGGTGCTCCATGTCAAGAATATCCCAGTACAGGTGGTGGGGGAGCTTCATCTTCAGCTTTGTAATGATGTAGAATTTGAGTTGTTTGTAAAATGGAGAAATCAGAAATACACAGCATTAGTTATTGAATAAGTGAAGTATGGTAAAGTAACTGGACTGCAACCAGGTTTCCTGTACATGGACCTGATTTCCCTTTATACTTAAGCAAATACTGATTTATAAATCACCAGATGTGTTGTTATATAACAGTGTGAACGTCTGCAACTTTGTGTCTGTTACCATAGTGAAATAAGAAATCAATAAGACCTACAGTTTCAGATAAAATTTGTTCCTGGAATTAAAAGATCGAGAAGACATGTGATGAAATACATTTGTATAGAGATAAACCGTGAAGTTACCTCTGTTGTACTTTCCTAAAAAGATAATTAAAATGAAATGTGACAGAATACCATTGTCGCTACCACTCATTCAGTTGTACTCATATTGCCATGAGTTTTTCTCAGAAGTACACAATGAAAGTGGTGGAGGCATGCGTTCCTCAGCTAAAGGCACAAAAGCTGACGAACAGAAGCAGGCGACCTGTATGTGACAAAGCAAGGATGCGGTGTTCTGTAAAACGTCGCAAGGCATTTCATAGAACGTGTAGGCTGTGCTCCGAGCAGACAGCGCAAACTAATAGGAAAACGATGGCTACCACCTACTTGAACGCTAAGTGGCAAGACCACTGATTGCTTGCTCGTCTTCTGTCTGTTTATGATATGATATGATAATCCTTCATTAATCCTACAGCGGGGAAATTTGCAGTGTTACAGCAGCAACGAGGATAGTGCAATAGCAAGAGCATCAGTAAAAAAAAAAAGCTAAATATAACAAATAAGAAATAAAAAATTACATTCTAGTTGCACTAACAAGTTGACAGACTCCACGGTTGAATTCACTGACTGTTAGCAGTCGTAATGTTAGAGCCAGGTGAGTTATTTTGAAGGGGGGAAAAGAGAACGAGGCTGCAGAGAGGCTTTTTTTTTTTCACACGGCCGCGTCCACGGAGACCGAGATGTTCCCGGAGTCATGTGAAACACCCCTGCCGGCTCAGGAATGCTGTTAATCCCTGTCACGCCCGTCTCTGCTGATCCTGGATCAGTGAGCAGACGGAACAGCTGACAGCGCTGAGGATCAAGGCCTGCTCTCCCGGGACACAAGAAAACTCATTTGATTGTGACCTTCAGCCAGAGATTAAAAAACCAAGGCCTGGCATTTAACTCCTCCACAGCGGTCATGGGCCTTGAGAGCCACAAATAAGGGGTCAGAGAAATTACCTTGATTTGATGACAACCCCGAAACAGTTTTTTACTCATGCAAGACAAACAGGTATGCAAGTTTAAATTCTAATCATGCATTAGGAAATGATTCATACACTAGTCACACACACACATACACAGACACACAACACACACACACAATCTATTGTGGAGGGGGGAAACCACTTGGTTTGAAGTCTAAATCCAATTTCTCTGTTATAATCAAACATTATTTAATGCAACCTGATCTCTTTGATAAAATTAAACCTTTTCCATTTTATGGGAAGTTCACAAATTGAATTCAATCACTTTAGACAATTAAATAAAAATAAGGTGCATGGAGGTGATCCGTGAGAAAATTGGCAAGCTTTTAAAATCCTTTTAAAAAAAGATTGAGGACTGTAACTAGTTCTTAATCTCTAAATTTCGTAGATTCCATTCTGTGAAACCATATTGAGTGTGAATGGACTACTATTTTTCAAGGACAAGAGATTTGATTTTTATTTATTTATTTTTTCTTAAATTCAATTTTACATTTGTACTCTGCATTAAAGGAACAGCCATCATTTTCCTCAAAGGCAAAAGCAATGCTGAGATCTGTATCTGCTGCAAGAGTGACATCTAGTGGACATGTATTGAACTGCATAAACAAATTTGTCCACTGCAAGAAGCTGATAAATATAAACCACTGATTGGTATCAAAAATAATTGCATAACAGTTCACTGCTGAATTCAAATAATACATGTAAACAAATTACTTTTATTATATGCAATACTATTTTTATTGTTCGTTTCTGGTCTGTAAAATTAATGAAAAACCTTGCATGTAGCAAAAAAAAAAAAAAAAACAACTTTATTTAATGTTCTAAGTGCACCGTACAAGCACAGAGTCCAGATCCAAATGGATTGGAAGTTTCTTTGTTTATCAAATATATTCTGTTTAAAAGGTACAAATCCACACTTGAGCGCTGAGTGTCACTTTTACAACACAATTACAAACAACGCTTCCATAAAGTACAACCTTTGATACATTTTTTTGGGAAATACATTTTCAGCTAAAATGGAATTACTTTATTCCAACAAGAGCTTCACATACAATACTGCTGAGATCAAGACTGAGCATTTTTGATGATGTGCCAAGGTTTTAAATTTCACACCCCACTTGCTCCTCAAAAGAGGGAAAATGCACAGAAAACAAAGTGGGGATCTCCCCACACACAGTAGCATCCATTACATCCTAGCTAATACCCATTGGCCGACAGGAATTCTATCCAGAAAATATTCACCAATCCCTGCGGGTTTTGCTCCATTGGTGGTTAGCAACCTGTTTGGTGATTGGTGGAGCTTCTCTGTGAGTTCTATGCATAAGGTGTTGCCACTTCCTTGTTGGGCCGCTGTGAGGCAACGCTCACAGAGATATCCTCCTCAGCCCACACTCACAGCAGAACCGGGCCTTCTCGGACGGGAACTTGCTCCCACAGTCCTGGCAGAACTTGGCCAGGCTGGCTGGGCCACACTCGCTGCTGTCACAGGGTGAGAGTCAGACACGTTTGAAATCAAACGCTGCACTTACCAGCACGCGCTACTCATCCAGGGCTGGCTTGTCGGTCAACAATCATTATGTAATATGTTGATCCTCATCTTAAGAAAAATTGATCTACATCATTGCTGTACTATCACATGCAATACTTGAGCTCATGACCAAAAAAATGTACAGAGCTCCAAAAGATTCAAATAGAAAAACATAAAAAATACCCTTTGTTCTACACCCAAACAGCCATACATGTTAAATGTGCACTGATTCACTTGATGCAAGCTTAGGGAGGCTAGGCGTGCTGCTCCATACACACCTTTGCTAGGGTTGCTTACGGTTTGGTTACACACCTGCCAGTGTTGCCACCCGCGATGCAGGCTTTAGTTATCTTCACCCCAAAGCCCCTCAGCATGTTCTGAATGGACCCTGGAGAAACCGAGCGCCTGGGATCCACACTTGGGCCATACCGTCCACAGAACCAGAAAAAAGCAGAAAGAAATACAGTGTTTCCCATGCTACAAAAAGGGCATGCATGAGCTCATGCTGTTTGCTAACCGATATATAACATACTGTGCTGATACTGTAACTGATTTCAAAAATGTGTACATGTATAAAGATGTTTATGTCTTATATAAGTCTTGAATTTGAAATATATAGCTACTGTATGAACACATGTACCAAAAACATCACCCAGCTGTAAGAGATGCAGATGCAGGAAGAGACTAACATTATGTGGTCACATGTTAATCAAAAAGGAGAGCACTTATCTAATCGTGGCGCAATTACTTACCCGAAATGACAGCACTCAAGAGAAACATCCTCCACTTACAACGAGCTCAACAAATCGAGCAATAAGTGGACGACGGATCGATGATGGTGAATTATATTTATATAGTGCCTTCCTGCATCTAAAAGCTCTTTGAAGTGAATAAAACAAAAACAAGCAAACAAACACCAGCATGATGTCTGCCTTTCTGTCATTGCAGAAAAGCTGGTTGTACACCACCAGTATCCCATGATTCTCATCTGCCTCTGTGGTGCTTGCTACAGAAAGCTTCAGGGATGCGGCTTGTCATGATTAATCAGGAGACACCGACTTTCAGACCCTGAATGTCTTTGGGGCTGTTGTCTTTATCGCTGGACGTTCTCTCCTGCTCTCAGCTTTTGGCAGAGCGGAAGTTCTGTTGACGTAACGTGCTTTAAGCCATAGCCGAGTCTTCTGCACCGAACTGAGGCTATATAGGCCCTCTCCGGCCTAGCTTCCTGATTGCATTCAACTAAACACTCATAAAACGGAGGCAGGATGCGGTGGCATACAAGCCCAAGGAGCTGGTTATTAAAGTGCTACACCATTTTAACGATACAGGAAGTTGATATATAGCTGAAAACCATCATGTGGGCCTTTCAGGGTCTGAAAATCAGTTTTGCAGAACAGGCAGGAGCGATGGGAGAAAGCCACACCCCTGAAGCTGACTCATTCGCAGACCGCCGTCTCTGCCATCGGCCCGTGCTGAGAGCCTCACCTGGGAGCGGGGCTGGCCACACCTGAGCAATCGCTGCGACTCGGGGAGAAGCTGCTCCTCACTGAGCCAGCAGAGGGCCCTTCTGCTCGAGAGTGCTGTTTGGGGACATATGCAGGAGGAAGGGTGAAGGGGCGAGCAGTAGCTTAAACACTCAAAACTATCCTTATACAAGCTACGTCTACACCAGGTCTGTGCACATTGGCACGCAGTTCAACTAATCAATTAATAACCATGATTTGGAGTTCTGCTGACACTGTGGCCCTCCATGACATGAGCTTCTTTATTAGAATCTCTTACCTCCAACACTCTGCACAGAATTCGACTTCTTTAGCGGAGGAGGTTTGTACTGTTGATAGAGAAGCAGATATGACTGCTTATACGTGTAGTTGATCGTTTCTACATTATTACATTATTAGTTGACAGATACTCGTACTCACTGCGACTAGTGCAGCTTACATTTTACATGCTCTCTGCTAATTACAGTTAATAATGGCCATGTACAAAAGATGATCAGATAGAACACTCACACCACAACCACACAATACTGGTGGGTTTCTCCTCCCATGATTGATTGGCTGGTTTACTGGTTTACCCACAAAGAACATCCCCAGGATGTGGGCAGAATTCTACTACACCAGAATGAGAACAGGCTCAAAGTTATGCAGAGGCTGGTTCTGCAGGAACTGTGTCTCTGAGGATCCCCCTGGGAAAAATAAAAGCTATTGTACTGTATTGTGCTGTATCTGCTGTACCTGCGGCCGTGCCGGGGCCCTCCCTCGGCTGGCCTTGTTCTCCAGGCGCGAGGCTTGCTCCTTGCAGAAGTTGATGTGTCTCTCCGCTGCGGCCTCGTTAAACCTCCTCAGACAATACGGACACTGAATGTAATCTGACACAAACAAAAGAGGACATTAGTCTCCAAAGGCCCAGCTGACTCCTCCTTGCGACGTTATCACATCCTGTGCTTTATAAATAGTGTTGCACAATGACCCAGGCCTGCAAATTGACATGTCACTGAAAATATGGGTACTTTGGCTATAACAGTAGTACATTTTCTGACTTCCTCCTCAAAAATTTTAAACTTTGAGCATGAACATGTCCTCCTGACCTCACCGCTCCCCAGACCCCGAGCTACAGTAAACTGTGTCACTGGCCATATGACTGTCTTTATATCTGACGTAGCTACTGTTCATACCTGCGTCCATTACAAAAAGGTGACAGCACCAGGGACGTTAGGCAGCGTTACCTGGGTTGAAGGATGGAGGGGGAGGGGGAGGCAGAGGTCGCCCGGTTTTCATGGCGACGGACAGCCCCTTTGCGGAGCGTATGGTGGCGATAAACTCCTCGTGCTTCTGCCGCCAGTTCGACTGTCTCTTGACCGGCTCGGGTCTCTGGAACGAACCAGAACATTCCGCCAAGATAAAGTGTGCGTTACGCAACGAGCTGATACACAACTACCATTCCTTTCATACCCTTCCATGGAGGCAAGAAATCACTATCTATTTATCTTGTCATTTCAAAAAGCTTTGAAACTGAGATATTGATATGTACAACTTCCATTTTTTTGGACATTCCATACCAGATTCGTGTGAGACATTTATGATGTATATTTTTCTGTAAGTACTGCAGCCCCACTGATATAAAAGAACCTTTCCCCTTACCTTCGATCTCAAATATTTGGACAGATGGATTTCAGTTCCATCTGCTCGTTGTCGACTGGAGTCAAACACTTTCCTTTTTTTGTTGGCTGTTTTTTGGCAGATGGGCCTGTGCTTCTCCTACATGGCAAATGTTGAAAAACTCAATTTTAGAGTACAAATATTAGTTCCGCACTTTCAAATATTCTCATTTATGTATGTTGTTTGCTTGGATGCCCACCCTTTTATTACCCATGATGAGCTCCAGTATATGTTTTGATATCTATTATGAATATTTAAAGAACACCTTCACCTACAGCTCCCAACAGCAGAAAGCTGACTCAAGGTACCAGTAATGCCACTTAGATGCACATTCTCTGTATCATTCGCCTTACAAGTAAACATTGGCAGTATTCTTTTCCCGTAGGGTAACAGGAAACATTTTAGTGTGGACATCTGTGCATACCAACTTACCAATACTTTGGAAAAAAAAGTTCTCCCGCATATAGAGCATGGTTCCAGTTTCTGGTTAGGTGGTGGCGTGTCTTGATCTATAAGCATTTGTTAGTTGCAACAAATATCACCATGTTATTAGATAAAGTTTACTAGATAGCTAAACTGTCAGTTTATAAGTGATAGTTGAAAAATAACACATTAGCTTTCTAAATATTTTCTATGATGCAAATTAATTCAGAAGTTAATGCTACTAATTGTCACTCAGACGACACGGTAAAGAAACCAAAAGGAATCGCTGTAGCTAACCGAAATGTTTGACGGATTAGTTGCTAGCTAACCGTTAGCAACCCAATTAACACAATGTAATATTTTTGCCAGCAACACCAGCTACCCAGATTTCAACGAATGTGTATGTTATCGGAACTTCAGACAGAAATAGCTTGCCTGTGCTTCGGCCATAGCTATCTGGCTAACTAAATAGCAAGACATCGAACATGGGAGATATCGCCAGTAGTGATACCGATAACCTAGCAACTGTAAACATTGAAACGACCTTTATTTGTTTGCCTTGATATATTTATCTTTTTATACAATAATTCAGCTATACCACCATGAGATAAAATAACTAAGGGACTGCTTCGTTGTTTGCAATCTTGTTAGATTATTTCGGCAATATACTTCTCTCAGGTTAGCTTGCTCACCCCAACTGTCTGTCATGTCTGGCTTGTATTTCTGAAAACTGCTTCTGCTGCTATGGAAACTGTTCTGGTTTTGGAACAATTGGATCGAATATTTTCATCAGAGCGTCAATGAGTCGGTCGAATCTAATGTTCGCTGTTACATCGTGACGACATCCACACAGTAATACTTGTTAACCAGTGTCACAGTGAAGGCCTACTGCCAGTTCCCTTGACCAACGACTGCAGCGACTACTTAGCTAAGGGGCGACCTCAGGTGATGAAAAAGGGTAGTTTTGAAACCGGTAACAGTGAGGTAGGTCACAACGGACCGACCACAAATTAATTTAGGTAATAATAACAATTTATATTGATAAAATAAAAATAATCTTTTTAAATCTTTTTTTTTAAATCTACTACCAGAATCGTGTTTCTTTTTCTTTAATTCCCCCTAGATAAATTGCAACATAGGATGAATGTTGTTGAAATTAAATATACATAACATTGTAGTTACAGCTGAAATTGTGACTTTATTGTCTCACTATTCATAAAGACACCCCTCATATGTAACATATCAGTTATCAAGAAACCTGCTTACAAAAATATCTCTGAAAAGCTCTCATGGGATACAACAATGTCACCGGCCTAATAAAATGTACCCTAAGGCTGAGCTGTCTGTAAGTATGTAATATGAAACAAACCATTATGTCCACTCAGCTCAGCGGCCTTTATCCCGGTCCCCTTCCCGTCTCTTGCCGTAGGGGAATAAATAAATAAATAAATAACTCCTGGGATACCACATGACATCATTACTAGAGCCGAAATGGCAGATGCTGGGAGCTCTGTCATGGTGCGACCGCTGTTAAAGACTACATTGTCTTTGTACGAGGTCTTTGTTGTAAAATCGCTTTAGATGTTCCGATTCCAGCGGTGGGCGCCAGTCATAACACCCGAGGTAAGCAATTTACGAATCGCTGCTGTTCTGGGAAATAAAAATAATTCGACTGGATGAGGGGAAACGTCATGTTGTAAATCATGGTGCGGTGGCAGCATTCTTTCGCATGACTGAAACCTTTTCAGCGATTATGCTTCACACTGATTTGTATCGGCGCGAAAATATATCTACATGTGCAAAAAAGGTATAGTTATGATTGGTTACAACAGATAAAGCTTTTGTGGCTATGAGTCTGCATTAGCTGTATTAGTGCTTATGTCGCCATGAAATTGAATGTCTGTCGTATGTATTTCTGGTCTTTCTTGAATAAGAGGTTGCCTGAAGAAAAAGGCTTGGCATTCACCCAGCAGACTCCTGGGGATGCAATTGTGCGTTTTTGATTCGGTACAGTTTATTTCCACACGTATTGTTCGTGTAGATGTTTATATTTTGTGCTACTGCAGCAAGGTTACTGTTTTGGAACAATGCCTAAATATTCTTTAGCTGGGCCTGTACGACTCGAATATGTATAACCTGGATGAAAATATAACAATAAAATCAAGCGAATAAAACGAATAAAATCATATTTCAACATAGAACCAATGCCCTTTAACATATCCTGCGACATTACGTCCACGGGGGATAAATCCATAAAGCTAACTAGCTTTCAGGTTTTACTCCTGGGGAAACCAACCCATCTCCCCAGGGCTAGCCTTTAAACAGGCTCTGAACAAAGACTGGTCGTCCAGCCAGTTCTGCTATAATTCTATTGTGATTCTACATTTCACCACAAACCATACATAGCCTCGCTATTTTTTCTAAAACCTTCTGCAGCCACATATGAAATATGGCCTAGAGATCTATACATACTGGGTTACTATCGTAACGGTATAGTTGATTTATGGACTTATATGCGCATAAATCAGATGTGTTAACGGTGATGCCGCAGTGCTGTAGCGGTTTCTCTGTGGCCCAGTTTCTCTTGTTATTGAGCCACTAGGATGTAGTTAAGGAGTCGCAGGCGTGTCACCTGTTAACGCGGAGTTTATGCACCTGGTTTCCGCAACGCGAGCTCGAGGGCTCAGAAGCCAGGTGAGGCGCTGTTATAATTAGGAGCTGCGGTTGAGCGTGAGTGCACACCTAAATAAGTGTCATTAGCCAAACTTAGCCTTACGATTGAGATTGTATCATTGTGCGTGTGTCTGGTTGTATCTGCGTGAGCCCATGAGTATTTGTGTGTGAGTATGTCTGTATACGTGTTTCTGCAAGTGTGTATATGTGTGCATGTGATTGTATATTTGCGTGTTTAGATGCATGTGCACACACGTGCATGTATGTGCATAGCGCTGTAAGCACCATCAGAAAAGAGAATTACGAGTGTATGTTCCTGTTAAATATGTTAATATCGCCATACCTACGAATGCAAATGAAGTTGACAGAAAGAGATTTCAGCAAAAAGCTTGATGAATTCAAGCGTAGCATGTAATGAATAATTACAACCCAAAATGAAAAGATATTTTAATGTGAGTTCAGGCGTTCTGCTTTTAGAAAGAATTTTGGGGCTTTCCAGCATCATTTAAAAAGTTAAAGATTCCATTAATTTCTGATGTGCTTCTTCCAAGCTGGCCCAGACTGCATGTGCCTGTTTGTGTAGTGGACCTCAGAGATGTGAGTTAGAAAACGTGCCAGACAGTCTTCTTCAGACAGTCTTGTTTAGTCATCTGCACATCTGACTTCAGGAGTCCTGCCAGTTGAACTGCCAGCAGCAAATTCATGATCCAGTGCCGAAAATCCCCCTCCCATCCATCTACTGACCGCCCACCCTGCAATTTAGCTGTGGGAGAGTGAGTTTCCATGAACCAAAAGAAACTAGTGGAACTATCATGTTTTTTAATGACTCAATGATTTCAACCAATCAGTGTTTGGCCCTACAGAGCTAAACTCACTTGATTGGTTAAGACATGTGTGTCATTGCATGGCTTGGTAATTGCACGTATCACAGGGTCTTTGGAGCTTCTCTGTTTCATCTCTGCTGCAATCTCTGCTTGCAGGGCTGTTCTTCACCCTTGATGGTCACTCACCCAGAACACCACCTTATTTGGCCCCCTGGTGGTGAATTGACCCAACTGCAACTGTAAAACCACCTCGATTCCCATAACTATGCTGATATTTACTGTTCTTAAGTTTTGAAGCGAATTACAGGGTATGACTGCTGATCTAGGATCAGCTGTGCCTTTTAGCTCATAATGGATGTGGTTACGATATTGGGAGGGGAAACCTGATCCTGTGTCAGCACTCCAGTCCTTGAGGCATTTAATGAATCCAGACTGGTCTAATGTAGCACCACTCCTCATAGTTATTGACAAATTCATTTATTTGTAATGTTTCCATTGTAATACAAACATCTGCAAATACATAAATAATAGAAAGCATGCATGTAGTTTGACTTGAGTATGGATGTATTAAAGTTCAAGGAGAAACAAGTTAATTTTATATTATTTTTCTTGCAAAGCCAAGTGTGTTCTCTATCTCCACTATGCAAGATGGAATCTGGAGCAGATTTTACTCATTGACATTGTCAGTCAACTGTCAGTTTTTCCCTGGTAAACTTTTCCATAAAATTGTCCCATAGGATTTTTTTGTGCCAGTATGCATGTGTGGATATTGTCTATGCACTGAACCAAGTGAAGCCAGGTGACACAAGGATGGCAGTAATGTCCAGTGCGTAGTAGAATGTGACTGTCAGCTGGTGGCCCATCTGGGAAGTCCTGCCTCTCTTCTGATTGGCCAATGCTCCCCATGTGACACGTTTGGACCAGTTACAAGCAATCTTGCATCGTGTACACAGAGAAAATAAATCCATATTCCCTATTTGGTTATGAAACTTAGAATGGTGCAGCTGTCAGAACCTGTGTTTGTCAGATGACAATTTAAGTTTGAACATTCCCAGAAAGTAAGGGGAAAATAATTTTAAGTCAGATTGTCTAGACACAGTCATCTAGCTCCCTGGATGTCCACTGGAAGTTATTTGCCTTGAGCAGTTGTCTGTGACTTCAACAAAACCTTTTTGGAACCATGAAATGTTCTAAGAATGTGCAAAGAACATTCTCACACAATAAAACAGGAATCTTCCCAGCAGTGACATCACCTCTCTCAGCTGTGACATCACCCCAGGGCCAGAAAAATCCCCATCGATTGGGTCCCCTCAGGGACTCCACAGCCAATGATGTGCGACCCTTTAAATACACAAAAGGCCCAGGTAGGATTTTGTGTGCAAGATCCCACTTTCCCTTTTTCGCATCTTTCCTTGTTCTATCAAACGGGTGTGAAAAACATTCTGCCTTTGTGTTGAAGCAGAAGTAGCCCATGCCTTTGGTGCACCTTGCATGAATGAATATTTTGAAACATTTCTTATCACAGCTGATGCATTTTTCCCTGGTAATAAGTTGTCAGATGCAAGGCTCTTTGAACAAATGACCGATTTGATCAGATGTCTTGCATTATTTTCAGCAAATATTTAAGTTTCATGTTTAATACTTGAAGTTTTCTGTGTAGCAACATGTTTCATCCTACATTACTTCTAATAGCTTTTTTGAACTGGCTGGATTGTGGTTTATGTTTACTGAAATAAGATTGACATCATTTACACTCATAAAATGTGTTGCCCCTATCCTTGTTCTATGAAGTGGGCTGCTATGTCACGTAAATTGTTTGGAAAGGGAGTAGTGAGTGACCTCAACTATGGTTTGATTTGAAATGGAAGCACAAGATTAATTATGGAAGAAAAGGGCCAGAGAGACTCATACAAAATGCATGGTAGTGTTGGCGCATGCGTCAGAAACTAACATTTGCGGAAAAACAGGAAACTTATTTTCGGCTGCTCGCTGACATAGAATGTACATAGCCATGGATGGCATGCGGTGTATCTTAATTCCATCTCATAATTCATAATTCATAACTTGAGAGTGAACAGTGAACAGACTTGAGAGCGGAGAGATTGTTGTTGACCTCATTGTCCAATAAAAGCTGAATTAGTTTAGTGAGGATTTTAAATCATTCATGTATAATAAAATAAAGATTTTTTTGATGACAGTTTCCCTGTACTATTATTTATTTACTCACCTGATGAAAGTAACAAAATTACTTTGTGTGACGGTATGTCCTCTAAATAGCAAAATCTAAGATTGAAAGTATAGTCATCCCAATCCCCTGGCCCCCGGAGTCGGTCATGAAAAATGATTCCTGTATCTGATTTGCCTGGACTGTATTTATTGAAAGACTCAGATGTTTTTCCATCGTCCAAATCAATAAAGGTCTCCGCCTGCAGGCAAGTTTGAGTATTACTAATTCAGTCATCAACGCAGGGACTGGTTACTGATAAAAAAAAAAAAAAAAATAGGCTCTATTGTGACGTATGCAGGTGTTAGTTCCAAACCGGAAATGTTAGCAGTGCATTTATTTATTTTTATCTGAATAAATCCGTTCAAGATCTGACAGAAAGCATATTGCAGGAGTATTTTTCCCCCAAAGGAAACATATAACGAAAGAATGTCTTTGTAAATTGATTACAGATCATTTGAAAGAGAATTTTAAGGGCGTTTGGTATTGCCGTTCGGTAATATATTACGGTCGCGGCGTTGACTCTCAGTCTTACATCTGTCTGTCTTTTGGCTTGCTTTTTTCAGACTCTGCTATGTTGAAACGTGTTAGCGATGACTGATGTAGAGTCGACGTATGCGGACTTCATCGCCTCTGGTCGAACCGGGAGAAGGAATGCGCTGCACGATATCCTGGAAAGCCCAACTGATCTTGAAGCCAGGGAGTTATCCCTGAGCTTGTCCCAACTCAACATACGTAAAACTGGTGAGTGCCTCTGCGGTAAGCCGGGAATTTTATTGAAGTGGAAAGGGTGTGCGGTAGGGGGGCGTAAACATTTATATTTTGTCTTTAACATATGATATTGTAAAACACATTGAATTCCTCACATGCAGTCATACAACTAGTATGATACACGAGTGCACCTCATTTAATATTTCAATTGCAGGCGGTCTAACTCTTTATAACACAGTATGGCATATTGCACAACAATACAACCTTTAGCTAGCCATTAGCTAGTACAGCTGCACTACATATAATATTACCTATTACAGCACGATTTAGAAGGAAAGAGTATGGCACATTATAACAGTAATTTACAGATGAGTATTTCACTATTAATCAATATATCCACTCAACCTGGAAATTCTGTTGACTTGAAAATTGCCTGACAAACACTTTAACATTGGTATATGAGTTTTTCCCTCGAGAGATGTTAAAGAAAATGTTTATAATATTAAAGAAGTCCAAAACAATTATTTAAATAACCAATATTTTTCTAATAAATGATCTCATTATTGTCTGGTCTTGTTTCAAGATCACTCTTCTTGTTAAAATTATTTGGGTTTAATGGAGTCATCCTGAACTGCTTTGTCTTTCATCAGGGCAGATTTTTGTGACAGGCCTGTGTGTGTGCACGCTCGTGCACATGTGTGTGTCTCTGTATGTTTCTAAGCAGGTGAGGGCGATGACTCCGAGGAGAGCCAGGCCTCTTCATCAGAACCACCGAATCCCGAGGAGGCCAAACAGGAGGGGGACAGTTAGGCGGCTGACCTGATCACATACCCCCCTCCCCCACCCCGCCCACCCACCCAGTCACCACAGCACTTTTCCCTCCAGCCACCCATTCACCCAAACTTCCCAGCCTCTCCAAACCCACCTCCCTACCCCCATCCCAGGGCCCAAATCTGCCAAAGAGGCAAACGCTCTGGAAATCCAGTCAAAATGACCCCCCCAAAGGCCCCTGTGTACTCTGGCGTCCCCCACGGCTCCCCCTACGGACCCCGGGGCCCCCGCCACAGGAAGGCCAGGACACTGAACCCCCGGACTGCTCAGCCGGTTGCAGCCAGCTGCATCCGCGTCTTAAAATGACCGCTTGCAAAGGGCTCCGATCAAGACGCGATGCATGATCAAAACGGCATTTTCCGTCGTCTGGATAGTCAACAGAACGGAAGTGGATAGCCTGGTGTGAGCTGCTGTGGCTCCTATCAGACTGTACTGGAGTATATGCGATCTATCGGCATTTAGGATCTAACAGAGCGGAGTTTTTAATAAGAGTTGTGATGAGGAAGAGAGGAAGCTTGGCCTTGTGGCTATCTAGTTTTTTTTTTTTATTTATTTTGATAGCTGCATTTTGGCTCTGTAGAGTTGGAACGACCTGATGCAGCTATTGCCTCCATGCTCAGAGGCCTAGCACCTGTACAGAGCGAGAGCGTCATTGTAGCTCTCACTGTTCTTCCTAGTTCTGTGTTACATTATGTGCAATGTCTGCAGTCGACACCAGATGGATCAAAGCAGCCCGACTGCCAGAACTAGCTTCCAAGGGGACTTCCTATTGAAAGTGCTGTAAAAGCTATTCAAAATGTGGCTTCACGAAAATGTGTGTGATGTGTTTGTTAATGTATATTGACTGCCACTTATTTGTTTTTCTGCCCAAAGGTTCTGTTTTTTTTTTAACAAGCGAATACAAAAAAAAGAAAAAAATCTTGGTAGGGTATTTTATATCCTTTTTTTGAGTAGCTGTGTCCTGTTCTTTATATCAAACTTTTGTTAAAACTGCATTTCCCATGACATTGATCAGTATCAAGGTGATATGTCACATTTAACCGTATAAAATTGTGTAAAAAAACAACAGTGTATTTTTTTTTCCTATTTGCAAGCACTGTCCAGGAGGGGTTTCTATGTTAGCTGTGACATCACTCAAAGTTTAAATTTCTCAGACTGAAGCGGCATTCTGCATAAACCTCTTGACTTTGTGGCGATAAAGCACCATAGTGCCGTGTGATGTCTATGGGCTATTTTTTGTGTAAATTTCCCATGATTCCATAGTGCAGACCCTATTATATGCTGGCTCACCCATCCCGCACAGTAAAATGATTTGGATTAAGTCACCTCTGATTGGGTACATCATATCATGTGATATGTAGTCATCTGATCCCAATTAGGTCCATGTAAATTGTGTACAACTTTAAATTAGCCTCACTTGTCTTCCTCCCACTCCGATGTGGTATAACTCAGCCCTGCTTCCAGGGTCTGGGCTTTTAAACCAATCCACAGTTGATGCTTTTGATCAAATCCAAAACAGGGTGGATGCACAAAAACTATGAAAGACCAAAGCAATGTAAATCCACCCTCACAAATCTGCGAACACCAATCAGTTTGCAGGAAACCTATGACCATGTGCAGGTAATTCTCTGCTACTTTGATGTGAATACAGTGCCACTCCTGGGGCTACCTGTAAAACAGCTTCCTTTAAACAGGTTCCTATTGCCAATTAAATCACACATGCTCCTTTTTTGCTTCTGTGAATAACCACGTTATAGCTTACTCAATGAGGGGCAAAGCATTCCTCCTCTGCATCAGTCTTCCCTGCCTTTATTTCCCCTATTCTGAAAGTCTCATCTCCTCCCTTCCTGTCTTCCGTGTGCCCGAGACTCTACACACACACAAAACTGACAATGACAGTTGAAGCAAACTTCCAGTGTAAATAGGGCTATGCCGTCCAATTGTCACCCCCCAAAAAAACTGTGTGTAGATTGGCTCCCTAAAAAAATTGATAGAGGCACTTATGATATTGTTCGTAGAGTGCCTTTCAAGTGGAGAAAGTGGCTTTGGATTTACGTCACTATGCCCCCAAACAAAAAACAAAAAGAAAAAAGTTTGGACTATGCATGATGTCACATTAAAAACACATAACTGAAGTTTTACTGTGAGAATAAGGCTGATCACAAACATGCATAACCATTTATTAAGTACCAGTGAGTTATTGCTATATTATTATGCAATATACATTCTGTTTTTTCCTATTTTGTGGTAATGAAGGCAAATTAGCATGTCATTTTTATGAGTCCTAGGTTAAACAAATTGAATCGTACACCCTCCTTATCTTTGAATCTCTCATACCTGCTGTTTACACTGTATAAGTTATAATGATATAGGTACATATTTATTTCTGGCTGGGACTGTATAATATTGAATAATTTGTTTGTTTCCATCATCCAGTAATGGTGTAATGTATATCACGGCTGTTATATGCAGATGTCTGTTTAATTTATTTGTACATTTTAAAAAGAATAAACAACATATTCATCCGGAAGTGTGACTGGATTTGTTATGTTCATGTGGAGATCTGTTTGCAATTGCTTGCACCATGGAATGGAGAACATTAACAATAGAGCTATGCTTTGTTGCTTTATCTTCTGACAATATAATATGTTAAGCAGGAGATTGTTTTCCTCAGCAAAAGCACTGCACGTTTATATAGCTGAACATTTAACTAAAGCGGTTTAGATGGAGTAATTTGCAGTTCACTATAGGTGGGATTGAGCCTATAACGTCTTAGCCTTAGGCCCAGATTCCTAGTCATTATGCATTACTGCTGATTTAGTCTATCTGTAGTGTTTATCTGATTCCCACACTATCCTCTATAGGCCCTCAAACAACAAATAACGTCCTACAACGGAAAGCCAAGGTAAGTAAATCTGAATTACCACTAGATGGGGCAATTGTACTGTATTGACGTAGAATTCAACATTTATCTGACAAATGGCCAAGATCCCCCCCACACACACAGACACACAAAAAAACTCTCTTTTTTGGTACTTTGGAATTGGGATACCTAATTCACCCATCACTTTTCACTTTTGTTTCTCTCTAGAGAAGAATAATATTAACGAAAAATGAAAATATACGAATGAACAAACCAATGGCACATATTTAATCAACAATGAATCATTGGTTTGTTCGTATTTTTTATCCTTTGGAACTGGTTATCGTTGATATTGTTCTCTAGAGAGAGAAACAAAAGTGACGGGTGAATAGACTCAATTTAAAATGTGTTAAAGACAAAGGAATGTTCGCAGTCCATGCTTGTGAGTCAGTGGAAGATGTAAAAAGACAATTCTGGACGGTTCTCAAGCTTTTCGTGATTAAAAACATCTACTTCTCTATAAAGTTACACAAAATGATAATTATACCGCTAATGTAGTCTAGCTGTACACCCTTAAAAGGAAAAGAATAAACATTTATTCCACATGTCCCCATCATTTTCTATTTAAAAACACGGCTGCTTTCTGGCGGGGCGCTGCTGTAGACTGAGCTCAAGCGCCAAATCGTCCGTAAAAGTCTATACATGGTTGGAGAGGTTCTGCTGACAGGAACTCTCACTCTCCGGCCCCTTGGGACTCCCAGCTAACGGGCCCTGCCCCGCCGCGGTCAGCAGATGGGAGAACTCCAATTTACAGAGCATTTAAACTTTTATGTAAAGCTTTCTCATTTCATTCCACTCATGCATCCATTTTGCTAATTTGCTAAAGCTAATTTAAAACAATAACAATACAATACAAACTTTATATTAATTCTTTACTTCTCCATACCATTGTATTTTGCTGACATTTTATTTTCATATTTGATAACCATTACCTTTCGTTTTATTAGCCATTTCCATTCCATTATCACACTGATTAACCAGCAAACTTTTTTATTATTGAATTATACCACAAGTTCAAACTAACTGAATATGCTTCAGTCGTATATGTCATGAAATGAGCTTCGCATGTCCATATTTGGTATACACAGCTGTTATACATTTTAAACCGTTTTAATATTCTAACAGCATGTATGGAAATCAGAAGAATTTGTACTTTTTGTTTTTGTTCTGCTTTATTATAGAGTATGGGCTTGGGGTGAATACTTAATTAGCATGGACACCGTTTATAGTGAACCCCTGAGCACAATTTTCATTTACCTTTTTTCAGTCAACGTATGGAATGTCTTTCAAACATGAGCCCTTTCTGGTTACCCTCATATTAAACAAAGAATGCATCTGTATTGGATGGGAAAGTGCAAATAATTATACTAAAATGACCAATTATCTAATTTAATGCTTAAAACTTAAAACTAAATTCCAAGGGCTTAATTAATACAGAATGACAGAGTCAGGGACCACAAGAGGCCTATGCAAAATATAGCCAACAGCTTTATTAAAATACATTACACCTAAAAAAGTTACTCCAAATACATAGAATAAGTGCAAAATCAATTAAGATAAAAAAGGCTTTGTGCATATGTGAAGATGTGCAATTAAGTTTATACATTCCCTTATAAAAGATTTCAAGACATTACCACATTTTAAAAACAATAAACATATTGTCAGTTGAACGTATTCACTTTACTTCAGTTTCAGAAGTATAAAGTGTACATTATTGGAAGAAAAATAGATAGAAGGCGAGGTGGTTTATATGCAGTGGAACCTGCTTCCCTTTCACAATACGATTATTCAAAAGTTGTGCGTATCTGTGTAGCATTCTACAATGAAATGTGTCGATTTTTAACAACACATCGAAGCTACAATCCGTTATGTTCGTCCTTAAAGGATAATCAGTTAGATTTCTCTTCATGTTTGTCTTGTCACGGCTCGCGTTACGCAGTGCTTGGTGAACTCACATCACGCACGGCTTGACGTCCTGACAGACTCCGTGGGGGTGATGGTGCAGCTGATGATGGTAGTAAGAGCCACCGGTAGATGGATGGAAGGACGAGAATCCGTTAAAGTTCAAAACAAAATCTTTCCTGTCACAAACTGGCGACGAATGAGTCTGATATCGAGGTATTCCCACTGTAAACAAATGTTAAAATTTGAACAAAATTAGAAGGCCACGATGAAAAAAATAGACAAGGCAGAAAACGTTCACTGAATCGTACAATTATCCTAAAACTATTCTTTTTCATTCTAATTTTGTCATTGCCATATTTGAATAAGATATAAATAACCCCGAGGATATATAAAGATTTGCTACGGAAATGGTAAATTAGTAACATTAGCGCTGTTAAGATGTTGTGTCAGCGTTGGGTTTTTTTTCATTATACTCAACTATTCGATGAGTGTTCAAGATGAGTTACCTTAGTGAAGCTTAAACCTACGAAAGTCTGAGTTTTTTTAACCTTTAAATCTTAATTCCCAATAATTACCAAATTTGTGAGTATGTTAATGACATAGTAATATGATGGTACGTGAAGAGGAATTAGCAACGGATTCATTGAACTGTGTATTTTTTTAAACACCAGCACCATAATTACAATAATAAGTTTAAAGGTGATTTCTTATTTTCGCATACTGGCCTTCACTGCTCTCTCTCTCTCTTCTCTCTCTCTCTCTCTCTCTCTCGATGTGCTTGAAAAGTGTCAGTAAACGGCCAACATTTTGCTGTTAATACACAATATAGACATGCTTAGAACAAAACAATCCTTCTTATGCGTTTGTCAGCGTATTTCATTGTAATTATTTTATTGTCCTATATTTAGTGAGAAAATGGCACAATGAAACTACAGCACCGGTTAATGTGACACGAATACAACCCGATAAGCTCTGAAAATAGCCTCTCATCTTCGGTATTTATGTATGTATTTGTGACTGTTAATATATTTAATGGTCATTATTGCTGTTATACTCTGTTTTGTCTCCATAATTCTTGTGTTGGTAGGCTTCTCCTTATATCTGAGGGTTGACTTACACTATTTTTGCAATGAAGTTTGCATTCACATTACGTGTTATGATCCAAATATTAATTAAATTTAAATAATAACATAATTGTAATAAGAAAAAAATAAGCCGAATATAGATTTGCATCTCGTTATTATTCACTATGGCATAAGTAGCCACTTCCTACATATACAAAATGGACGAAACATCAATACTTCGTGATATAGTGCGTAACCAATTCGTTATGACAGTTTTTTTTTTATAAGGAATGCATTACAAAATGCGATTATGTCCTTTACATAACCTCTGCGATTACTATTATAGTAATGACTGCATATTGTTCCTTACCCAACCCGTTTTGTGAAGTCACCCGGCAAATATTTCATAAGGTATGGTTTGTGGTATATATTAAACAAGATAATCGACCAGTCTAGTTTATGTCCAGCCAACTACTTCACAAAAATATTATTCAACATCCTATTTAATTTTTTTTGATTGATTTGAAATAAATAGTCAAAGTTATTGTACAAAATGACAGACAAAATACCCAGTAAAAAAAACTATCCTAAAGCTAAATGGGTCGACGCCCAGAATGTTTTGTTTTCTCAGAAACATCTCTACCTTCTCCAGTTTTTAAAATCAACATTCTGAATGATTGACAGCCCTTATTAGGGAGAATTTGTGAACTCAAATACCTGACGGTGTTATAAATAGCTAAACTACCCATTAGATTCAGCTAGGCCTGCACTCTGCCGAGGGCCTGGACTCAGTTTCATCAGCTTCAGAAAGGCCTTTGTTTAATTAAACTGCCACGCAGAGCTTTCAAAACAAAGCAGGGGTTGGAAAGTTTGGGAAAATGACATTCTGTGTATCCTCTAAATCCGCTTTTACATGTGGGTCTATATCAAACACTTACAAACACATGCACGCACAAATATACTCCATTGCTGAGTCTCCATGTCAGGATGAATTAATTAGAAATAATCATACATTATATTGTTGTAATTATATTGTTGTTGTAATTGATACTTTTACTGACAATTAGCATTTTATGTGCAATTTGTGTAATTACCATTATCAAAATATCCAAATCATTTTTCGAAAATGTATTTTATGTAATGATTGAAGCAGTATCACCCAAAAACGTAAGTCAATCAATCAATTAGTCAAACAACATCACTTCGTTTGATGTAGCGGCATTAAGTGTTCTGAAATAATTTCTCCCTCTCTCTACTTTAAATAACATTGTTAGCCACAATTGCACTTACGAGTAATATTTGATTAATTTACCAGACATAATACAAGACATCTTAGCCGGTTTCAAAATTGTTCTGCTTCTTTTGTTAACAATTATCATGGGTCAGCAATAAAATTATTTTTTTACATAACACACACAAGCTAAAACGTTTCATTTCTTCCTAGCGTCAGTTGCAATTTAATCAAATCTTACTTAAATTGATTTTATTTACTTTTCTGTCCTCCGAAATAAACGTAGACTAATTAGGCTATTTGTTTACTTTAAACATAAAATGTCAATAGTTTTCCATTTGCACTCTGAAATTGCTCAAAGACGGTATAAAACGGACATGAGAGACATGTGTGACATTATTACTAAACAAAATGTAAAATGATGCTTAAGTACAAGAGCAGAATTGCTAATTATTTTGAGAGAGCAGTTTGTCTGTGATAATGTCGTACCTGCAATGTCAACCGAATCCCTTGCGTTTTGGTGGAGATAACTTTGTTCAAGCGAGTAGGAGGACATGCCTGAATGTAGCCCGGAGGATGTTGGAGGGCTACTCGAAGCCAGCGACTGCTGCTTCAAGTACGGAGAGCCACCGGTCGGTGACCAGTGCACGGAAGTGCTTGTATAGGGAGTATGGCAATCTAATGCACTAGCTATGGCCGGGGAAGAAGGCACGGGGCTACTGCTGCTATCTGGGCCATATTCTCCATTCGCTGTTGCTGGACAAGTGGCCATATAGGTGGATCCTGGGCTTGGAGACAGGTGCGGGACGTGGTGGCCGCCGCTGTGGCCCTCGAAGCCCCCTGGCACGTCCAAGTTGTAGCCGCTGGCGTGGCAAGCCAAGGATGCGGAAGGCCCCTGGAAATCGAAGTTTTGCGGCGGTAATATGGACGACCCGAACCCTATTCCGTTCATCATCCGATACATGGGTTTCAACGCTTGGCATTTCCTCCGGAATCCCCGAGGTCTGCGGCGAAAAGACCCTTCCTCGAACATGAACTCGCTGCCCGGATCGATAGTCCAATAATGCCCTTTGCCGGGTCTCCCAAGGCCCTTGGGTAATTTGATGAAGCATTCGTTCAGCGACAGATTATGCCGGACAGAATTCTTCCAGCCCTGGTAGGATCCTCGGAAGAATGGGAATCTGGCTTGAAGGAACTGGTAAATCTCGCTCAGCGTCAGCCTCTTGGTTGGGGAACTTTGTATAGCCATCACAATAAGAGCAATGTAGGAATACGGTGGCTTCTCGGGGCGCCTCAGACCCGAATTTGCCTTTTTTCCTTTAGTACATAGTGCTGTCTCCGAGTCCTCCACAACGGATGGTGAGTTCATAAGTGCGGAATGTAAAACACCAGACACCGGGCTTGATCTTAAAGCTGGCGGTGGGTCCAGTTGCTGCTGGAGGGTCTCAGTCGTCATTTCGGGCAGATGAACTCAAATCCAGAGCTGATTCCGAGTGAAAGAAGTCGAGGTGTGTGAATTGAGGGTTCAGGTTTCAATTACGGTCCCTTTAGGAAGAAACGCCTTGTTCAACTCCACTTGACCGCTGGACTGAGAGCACCGAGCAAAAACTGCAAGCAAAAAAAAGCTCGTCTTTTCCTGTATGGCGTGGTGTGAAGTAGGATAAAGTGGTTTAAGACTTGTGTCTTAGAGGTTTTAGCTCGCGATCGTTGTACGTTTTAAGAAGTTGTGCCACTAAACTGAATTTTACTGTATGTGCAGTCGGGTAGTTTATCCAAAGACAGTGACTCTGTGTAACTGCGAGAGCGGCTCTACCGCCCACCTGGTGTCCATCATTCGCCTTAATCCTTTAAGTAGAGGAAACATTGAGCGAACATCCACTCAGCCAAACAAAACTCGACCACCTATCGATTCGCAAATCTCTCTTTCCCCCAGATCCCCTCCGAAATCCCTCCAAGAGATCAGCAGCAACCAGGGAACCTAGTTCACCCACCCCCTCTAACACACACACACACACACACACACACACACACACACACACACACACACACACACACACACACACACATTTCTGGACCGTGTCCAGTTATCCTCTCAGGCTGGGTGGAGGCGGTAGCTCCATCTATCTCCCTCTCTCTCTTTCTCCCTCCCTCTCACGGACATTCTAATACAAGCAATCACCAAGCCGTTTATCAGACCCCCTTCGACCATTCCATTTGCTTCAACCAGCGCGTTACAGAGTCTTCCCGTGCGTCTCACGTCGTGTTGTCTCGTGCCACGCACAGAAACGTGCAATTTCTGATGCTCTTTGCAAGATAACATTTGTATTGTTCCATCTGAACTAAAGCGCTAGATTTTAACTTGACATATAGCAGCACAGTACATTAACACTATCGAGTGATTTGATAATAAGTTTTAAAAAGATGGACTTTTCCAAGAGCACGTGTGTGCATAGGGGGTTGCTCTGCGCAAGTGGCTTTGACGTGAGTGGAAGCAGCCTCTTTCCATCACTCGCTGCTTGGATGCCACACACAGCGCTCGAGTGTCAGTTGACCGCCCCGAGCGTGGATCCTATTCCCCGAGCTCCACATTAATTGGGGAAAGAAAACCTAAATTAGGCGAGCGGGGGTCGACAACCACCCTTCCCCCCAACCCCCAAGTGGACTGGACACATGGCATACAGACTACAGAGACTCGTTGAAGATGATGTAATTTCTTCAGATTTAAAAATAAACTGAAGTAAACTTCTCCTATTGCAACCCTCACCTCTTATTAGTACTTCACATCAACTTACACTAGTTATAACAATAATATCGAAACCAACATTTATGCAATACACTTCTAGCAAAAATAGGCACCTTTTTATTTGAGTAAAATATTTGATTTGCGGCTGTACTAAATTATATAGAATCCCAGTCCTGGTTTGGAGTTACACACTGCCTTGCATAAGGATTAGGAGACATCCACAAACATTTGCTAAATATCCCAAAAAATACCCTAAACTGGCTAATTAAAGAGGTCATTGTCTTTGACTTCTACAGCAATAAAATAAATAACATTTGAAAGTTCCAGCAAAAATGTCCAAATACTTTATATAAATCCCAAACAAATGCTTTACAACAGTAAATACATCGACTGCTATAAAAACACAACTATCAAGCAAAAAGCAGAGCATTGTTTAAGATAATAAACAATTATAAGATAATAACCTATATAGCCAATTACTACCTCAACAATTATCAATAGTAATACAAATGTAAAGTCTACTAAACCCACAGATACAACAAAAATAATGATCACAATTTAAAAAAATAATTTGTGTTGTTTCTGTCATTTTAATCGAAGCCCCACTGAATAACGCTGCATAGGTTCTTAAAAACTTTGCTTTGGAAACCTCATTCTTTTTACAAGCGATGCTCTTGTACAAATATTCAAAAGCAAAATCCCTTGGCTGGAATTTATTTGAAACTGGGGCCAGACACATCCCACTCCCGTTTAACTGCGTCAAGCTAAAACAGAGTTTATGTATGTTGTCAGTGTGCAGCTATAAATGCCCCGAGCATGTCACTTTGTATTTGGACACGACATTAACATTGTAGTTTATGCAAAACTACAGGGCAACGAGGAACTCGTGTTGTTCAGACTGGAAACTTGTTTCATTTTCAGTGTGTACCAAGATAGGCTACAGGACAGAAATATTACTTCAAGCATTACTTTGAAATAGTATCCCTTTGTACGCAAATGTGTTCTTATCTTGTATGACTTCAAAGTTCTCTGGCTGGATCAAAGTTTCCTTTTTAGTCCACGATGATACATCCTGCGCTCGGCGGGGGGTTTTAGCGTTGATGTTGCAGGAAATTCTGTAGCGATTATTTGCCATTTTACTTTTGTTGATTTCCAGCACATTTTATTTATGTTACCTTCCCTATTTTTTAAAGTGCATTATCTTACTGTTTTTCAAATAAATAGGGCCTAATTTGCATTTCTTGAGCTAAAATTATATTTTACACATGATAATAATAATAATAATAATAATAATAATAATAATAATAATAATTAGACTATCTATATATCTATGAGTATTTTAAATAAAAGCGTTTATTAAAATGGATTTTAAATTAACAGTGGCATTCATCTTCATCTAGAATTAAAATCTTCCGTTAGATTATAACTGCAAACAAACAAATCAGTGAACGCCAGCTCATTGTAGCTCCACCCATTCTGTGGTTCATGGTACCTCACTCGAACATAACTACAGTCCGATTCTTCTTTATATTGTTCGACCTGCAGGTTGCAGCATTACCCTTGGAAACCTGCTCTGTTTCTCTCTCTTTTCTTTCCGTGCTTTATGACCCAGAACTAAAGAATATCGCTTTCAACGCAGCACAGACAACCTTACTTTGTAAACTAATTGTAATAGCTAAAACAGTATTTTGAGTTTTAACCGGTGATATTAAACTGGCTGTTGCCTTCTCTTATGTGCTTCTCACAACCATTAAGACAAACATTTCCCTGTGTTTTTGTGCTCTTCATGTTTCCTCTGGGCGCCAGCAGGATTTGAATTGTACTACATGGTAAAGTAGTGCCGAATTTAGTTTTCTACTGCTCCTACGTAAACAGTTTAGGCTGTAATAAAACCAAGGAAATTGAACAGAAAAACTAATTAGACAATCGAAACAATTGACACTTCGTTATCTGATGTAGTCTAATTAGATATTTTTCTATATATTAGATATTCTTCTATAGTAAATATTGAGCCTGCTTTTTCGAGAAAAAAAACAAGACAAACAAACAAACAAACAAAAATTAAAAGCCTAAACGAAGACAAGGGTTGCAAACTAGCGTCAACTGGAAAATCCGTATGCAGTGCATCTGTTTCATGTTTTAACCTGAAACAATGTCTTTTTGAATTGCCCCTGATAAATAAACAATAAAATGAAAAAATGATTTCATTTAAAAAAATAAATGGTTTGTCTAGCCTAATGTTGGCATGTGTGGAAAGACAAAATACACACAATAGTTGCTAGTAATCAGACATGTGTCCTTAACTGTCCGATTTTAAACACATTTCAGTTCATAATCCTAAGCGTCCCATTTGGTTAATTCCGGTCTTCGCCATGACTGACGAATTGAACCCGTGGTGATGACGTCGACGTCTGCACTTCAGGACCGTGGACAGCTCGTGTCACTGTGTTTTGCTGAGAGGACTTTTTATGTTTTTGGGGTTTGGGGACTGATGTTTGTGTACGTTCTGCGTTAGCATGATCCAGTGTTGTCACCTTAATCTCTTTCAAAGAAGATCAGTCTTTATTTATATACATTAATGAATGATGAGTAACGACTAGGATCATTTACTGTTCAGTTTTAAGCAGTGTGCTACAATTCATGTCATCCAGACATTTGACCACATCGTGTATTTGAATGTGTTTCAGTTGTGAGATGCATTCAGAGATGATCAAAGTCAGTTTTATGTAACACGTGATGTAGTTCTCCACACCATTACCTTTGATTTTCTCTGCTGCACTCTGAATTGTTCTTTACCAGCGGCTCTTTTTTTAGTTAATTTGTGGTACCTTTATCTCTTCTTAACTGGTAACCTTGGATTTTTGTTTTTAGTTTTGGCTAAAAACAGGACTCCTCCCTGAATATACTTCTGTTTTGAGATGAAATCTTCCACCCCAAGTGCTTGTGATTACGCTACTTTGCTACTTTTGTAGACCTACATCAAAAGTTTTGGAACATGACAACTTTTCCCAGGAGAGCCTGTGTGTGTGTGTGTGTGTGTGTGAGAGAGAGAGAGAGAGAGAGAGGGGGGGGAGAGGGAGCATGTGTTTCTGTCGCAGAGGTAATATAAAATGTTCAAAGGCCCCTTCACTAACTTTATACCTACAGAACCTTTATTTCAACTGTATAGTAAATATTTAACAATGTATGAATCTACACAACAAAATAACACAGCAATAAAATATGTTGGCCTTTCCTTGACTGCCAAGCGTGCAAGTACAATATTCGAAACAGTCCATCACAAGCAGTGGATAAGTTGTGAAACAAGCTAATCATTCTGTGAAATGTAGGCTTTCACAGTGGCATATGAAAATTGACATCTTATGCCCTTAGGTCATGCAGTCTGTTTGTGTATATGTGTCCAAATGCAAATAATTTACCGTTCATCAATCATAAAAGAATGGAACATATGTGACATCAAGTCAATGCTTAAGACAAGTTCATGCTCGTACCATGTTTTATTACAAAACAATGCGTTGTTGAAAAGCATATATACAGATATCTCCTATTTACACTTCACCATTAAGTTTAGATTGTGGCACATTTTCATCCCAGCATTGTCACAGTCAGTACCAGGCACCTCTGAACTCTAAGAATTTCGACGTCATACATATTGCTTAAACATAAATAGATTGTGCAATTGAAATTTTCCACTTTTTGGCACGTGTATGTCGTCGTTTGCATGATGAATTATCTATGTTGTTTATACACAAATAAGTGGCAACTGCTTTTGCATGTTCTACAGTTCTTGGCACTGCGTGAACCGAAACATCATACAAATCGCACAGTCTAGTTTCCTGGTGGCAACAACACAACATTTCACTCTTTCTGCAAGAGTACGGTCGTCATAATCAAGTCAATGCAGATATATGCATTTTGTTAAAATTTACAGTGCATGTAAAAGTGCTAGAAAACAATGTATCTTTCCCCGGTTCAATCACCTGTGTTAGGAAAGCAATGAGTCTATTTTGAATTCCGAAGTAAGGTGAACAGCTGTGCAAATGTCCCGTGGTCTATCCGCTCCGTGAGTATGATCCGAGTAACCGTATCTGTAAGCGTGGAGGAAGTGTGCTGGGCCGGCATAACCATGGAACACCGGCGGCACCTGGCTCACGGCTGTAGGTGGATAGCTCATTACGTAAGGCATCACGTGACCGATGCTGGGCCACCTCGCCGACTCACCGGATTCGATGCTGTTAATCTCGGCCCTGTCATAGTCTTTACCCTTAAATGGCTTGCTGAGGATGCTGTCGATGGCAAAAGAGCTGGAAAACTTGGTGCTAACGCTGTCTTCCTTAGGGGACGCGGTTGTGATAGGGGCAGGCGCATCTTCACTCGCGGCGTGCCCTGGGAGATCCAGGTCCTTGCTCAGCCGCTTGGTGATGCGCTTCCTCCGGCGACGGAACACCCCGTCTGCAAAGGTGTACTCGCTGTGCGGGTTGAGCATCCAGTAATTGTCCTTGCCCCATGGTCTCGAAGGGTCCCGCAGAACTTTCAAAAAGCAGTCATTCAGAGACAGGTTGTGACGCACCGAGTTCCTCCAGCCTGTGTAGCTTCCCCTGAAAAAGGGGAATTTCTTCATCAGGTAGTCGTTGATTTCTGCCAGAGTGAGGCGACCAGTCTGAGAGTCACGGATAGCCATGGCGATTAGGGCAATGTAGGAATAGGGTGGTTTAGGTCTCCTTGTGTACGGTTTGCCTTTCCCGTCTGCCTCCAGCGTGGCAGGTGCGGGACTGTTAGCGACGCAGTCCCCATCCGAGCCCAGCTCCTCTTCCACAGAGAGCGGCGACAGCACGCTACCTTCCCCATCGCTGCACACCTCCACAGGTTTGACAGCAAAGTGACTCCCGCAAAATACTTCCAGCTTCATGTTTACAGTCGTTCCGGTCTTTAACTATATCAACTTCTGCTTCAAGGAACAGTTGTCAAAATTCCTGCTGGCTCAGCTTCGTCAGAAGAGCTGTTGCTCGAAGGAAGTTTTTACTCCGGCGAAACAGAGGAAAGCGGAGAGAGCTTTCAACTAGACAGTCAAACTACAGATATCATATCTCTGGTGGTGCTAATTCCCAAAGTGTCTTCAGAGCCGCAGAAACCCGGTTAAAATATCGTGGTTGAGGGAGACCTGCCCACGGAGGCGGGGCTACACCTCCCATTTACAATACATCAAAGTCATTGGAGCAATTTTTGTAGTGCGTCTAGTGATTGCTTATCGCAAAACAAACTAACAAGGTAGTAAAATGCATATAACTTGAAAAGCATAGGAATGTTTAAAATCTAGCGCTATTGTTATAATAGAATTTGGCTCTTCTGTGACGTGTTGTTCCATTCTCTGCTCACCTGTGTGAACACAGCGTTCCACCTGGGGAATCAAAGCCAAGGTTTTTCTCGCTACACAACCAGGTGGCGTACGTTTACCAGGCACTGCTGTGTTTCCCCACGTTAAAACAAGCCTGGCCCTTGCTTTGAAGGGACGTTTTTCAAGGTTCAAACATTCAGATAGACGTTCTTTTTTTAAAAAAAGGTTTTGAGCTTTCAGAAGTCTCGGCAAAGGAAACGTGTTCTTAATTGCCAATCAAATAAACAGAATAATGTATTGTTAGACAAAAACAAACCCGGGATATCGTAAATGGATTGTGCTACTATTATAAATTCAAATTGAAATGAAGGTCTGTATCGAACTTTATTGCTTCTGGTTCACATCCGAATGTTTTGTGTGAAGATGATTGTCGCTGATTCGTACAAATTGTATGCTAACAAAGGCTATTTCTATCCAAATTAGAAATACACTTGCACTTCCCAACCAATCAAAGCAGTGGTTAGAGAAGAAAACACTACACAGTGAAATTCAAACTGTATGCATCTAGGAGAGGTAGAGGTGTTCCTAAAATGTAGCATTACGTGTTTAAATTCTTCCCTCGGTGTTATTCAAAGGACAGGGTGCGTTTCGGTCAGATTGTCTCCTGCCCTTAGACTGCCACCACACTGAAGTCTACTTCTTATTAGTGTTTTTTTATGAGGTTAAACCTGCTCGCCTGCACATAAAATGAAATACTGCTGGCTGTTCAGACCTCACTCCATCACTAACGGTTGGAATCTGAGGTACGCTGGAATGTTTGGGTATGTTTGGGTACACGATACATTTTTTTAAAACATGGCTTTAAGTATTCAAAGAGTTTATTTTCTGTTCAAACACCTGCGCAGCTTTTTATACTGCTTTCACCAGAGCTAGCTAATGTATGAGCTAGTGTGCTGTTTGGACATTAATATTCTATTTATATCTTTTAAAAATAGGCCTATTTGACACTTTCTTTGTCAGGAACCATCCATCTTTAAAGTGTGAATGTTCAGAGATATTCATGAGATTAAGATAACAAAACACTGATAGACATTTACAGTGGATTTGTGAGGGCCCTGTCAATTAGCATCTCTGTGCAACATTATCGTCAGTTTCACATTCAGCTAAACACAAAACCTCAGGCCTAGATTTAGCCAATAGGCAAGTGTGCAGGCCTGACATGGTTCTCCTTTACAACGGGAAAAGAAACCAAAACAATTTTTTCCTGCTAAATTATACAAATTACATTTACATAACAGACATGAAGGCTCTCTCGCTCTTCAGCCTTGATGTGTAGGATACGATTGGTTTGGGGCCCTTCCGAAAACTGTGTCAGTTTCCTAATGAAATGAAACATCTTTTTTTGTTATACTTCTGTCCCTGTTTAGCAAACAGGGAAGTACTGCACTAGCACAGCACTAAGGTGACATCCAAAACAGATTTAGCTGTGCGATTCTTATGAACCAGGTAAGTAAGAGTAAATACAAGTGAAGGTGAATTGGGGGGAGGGTGAGAGGTGTTGTTCAGAGCAGGATTATATTTGAGGTAATGTTTCTTTTTTTTTTTTTTTTTTTTTTTTTTTTTTTACCTTTTTGAGGGACTGGTTTTCAGAGACATCTTTCAGATGAGTGGAAAACAGGAGCTGAGAATGTCTGGCTTTAAGGAGACTGCGCATTCACACACAGAGCACACCTGCAATAGCACAAACTAAATTATGCATCGTCAAGCATGGCGGTGTGAAGACATTAGCATGACAACCAAAAATAAGCAGGAGAAAATAAAATAACAACTGGCAAAAAACGTCCTACTATGGCGAGAGAGAAGCAAGAGACACCTGACACTCCGTGTTTATTTAACCCATAGTTAGATTACTTTTTCACATTCTTTTGGAGACATTATTACTATTACTATTGTTTTTAGTAGTAGTAATTAACAGTATAATTACAGTATAACTTGTTTTGAAGTAGAAATTATGCGACAGATTTACTGCTTTTTGTAGACTTCCTGTGTTATATTTTATATATGTATATATTTTTATATATGTATATTTTTTTCATGTCCGTTTTTCTCTCACAACTGACTCATAACAATAAACTGCTATAAAATGAACTTTGAAACATATATGCCAAACTGCTATAATGAAAATTCACTCCAAACTGCTTTAAAATGAACTTTGTCCCGGCACAGATGTCACAGAATCTGAGCTTTCAAATGAGCTGCCTCTCAGAGTGGTACAGTCTGTTTGTCATTGCAAAACGGCTTTGGACCGTCCTGAGAATCATGAAGGAGAATCTCACATGGACAAAGGATGATCCTCTGGGTCTCTTCCCTCTCTTTGTCAGCTTCCTTCCCAAAATACAAGGGAGGTAGAGGAGAGAAGAAGCACGGCCAAGGGCTGACAGGTGTCACATGACTCACTGGCCGACCTCTCGGGGGTAATTGGTAATCGTTAACCTGTCTGTTCTGCGCCACGCCTTCGCGCCGTTGACTTCACATGAATCTTAGGTATTCCCCACCGCCGCGCACTGCCGGGTTCATCCAGCAGACACGCTAACCTGCGTGCCCCTGATACGCAGGTCTGCGCAAACACACTCCAGCATCTACTCGCGCTGGCTACTGCGCGACTGTCAGTGCATACCTACTCAGTCTGTGCCCACTCCACACTTCTGCCTGTTCTTTTCCTGGAGCTCTCCTTCTGTTCAGATTTATTGTACAGTATTGGCTAAGTTGACAAATGTGTACTCATTCTACCATCCTAACTTAAATTACTGTATATTATACTCTATTAATTGAATTTTATCACTAGGTTTACTAATTGTACCGTATGTTTTTTTTCTAATTACTGTGTATGCTGCCTTTTGTAATTACTACATGTGTGATTGTTCTTTGTATGGTAATTTCTTCTTTTATACTTTGTATTCTAACTTCAATAATTGAGGTAACATTACTCATTGGGCTGTATGTATTAACCTATATCTCATTACACTTTCTTAATCTTACAGGTTTTATGGTAGGTTTTATTTCATGCTAACCTTACTTGTGTTGTGTACTGTGCCAGTTGTGTTGTATGTGCTAACTTCACTAATTGTTCAGTGCATGGTACCGTAACTAATTATGCCGTGCGTGCAAACTTCTTCTCCTTGTTCTCTGAAGCTGTGCCGCTGAGCTTCGCAGTGCACAGGTTAACCCAGGTTGACTTGCTCCTCAGTACATTCTCATTGAGGGCTTGACCTGCCAGTGGCACTGTTCTGTAATGTGCCATTAACACACGGGGGAATTCAGTCCTCATTGTTATGGCAAACGCCTACTCTCGCTCTCCTCGTACACGTTGTCTACATTCCTCCCGAAGCCCTGCCACATTTTTTTTTTCACATGTAAGCAAATCTCGACTGCACCCTTTGAAACTAGCAAACAAGACGGTAGCAATTATCAGCTTGGCACCGTCGCAGGACTTGGCCCTGCTTGTGGAATACCTTGATTCCTGGAATGTTGTGTCACAGGGGACCACCTGTGCGATAGTTTTTTGAGGGCTTCATTTGGGCCTAGGTTCCCAAAATGGGTCTGGGAAAGACAATAAATTGGGCTTTAATTCATTGTGAACACAGCTAGGAATTAGACTTATTTAAACCAATCAGAGGATTGGTTCAAATCCGAGTCACCCCTGGTGTATTGTAGCTCTGCCTGTTTTTGGCTTTGTGACACTTCATTCTCCTCCATCACACACAGGGATGACAATGCTTGCCACGTGCATGTCACTATGAAAATAGAATCAAATTATTTTATTGTTTTTGGCTGCTGATTAATTGAAGTGGAGGAGGATAAAATCAGCAGGGTATCAACAATATGCAGATGTATACATATATATATAAACAATTACCAGCTTGTTATACATCAGGAATTTCAATATCATATGTTCTATATGCATATGATCATGTATATTGAACATTCACAGAAACACAGGTATTTTCTGGGAAAAACTTGCATGTCTGCCCTTGCACTTGGTCTAGAAACCGTAAATCTTGGAAGTCATTTCCTTGGTTCCTCTGCTTTTTTTCTCTCTTTTTTTTTGTTGTGTGTGTGTTTAGGCAGCTGCTTGTTCTTTGGCGTGTCAGATTTTCGGTTTCCCTAATCTGTTTACACTTCTCGTGACACGTCAGCGCTCTCAGGGTGAAGTCAATGTTTTTGGAGATCTGTCTGTTTACTACCGATTAATCTGGCCGGACAATGACTCAGGCTTAAATGGTATGAGCGCTGCCTTTCCACACATGCAGCGGCTTGTGCCTGTTGATCCTTTAATGCCTGCTCTGTCTGGCATGTTGAAGGACCTTGCACTGGAGGTGTTAAGACACCACATTGGTTTAAGGGTTTTTTTTTTTCTTTTCTTTCTGGCCTTGCACCATACCTGCTATGGCACCCGTTGCACTCTGCTCCACCTTTTCACAAATCCTGCCTGGCTCCTTGCCTATGGATCCAAGTCTTTTTCATGTAATGTTTTTTTTATTATTATGAACACCTCAATGTGAAAATGTAGAGGAAACACACTGTGCTTATGTCTAAAGGTCATGACCTCCGTGATTCTGGCTCGGCCCTGCCGTTGGTGTAAATCCTGGCGGGGAGGCTCGCTCCCACTAGGGGGGTGCCAGAGGTGCGGGTTTGGCCGGGAATGAACGGACCTGTGTCCATCATGACCTGCTTACCCCAGTGGGCCCAGTTGTGATATCATGAGAAAGGCAGAGGTCTGTATTCACAGAGTGTCTCAGGGAGGGAGCACTGATCTGAGATCAGCTTGGCTCTACTAGCAAGGGATCAAGCTAGTTTGTGTGTGTTACTTTCCTATGTCTTACATACAAACATTCAAACACACACACACAGACACACACACACTCCTCACTGCCATAGTCAGCTTTGCAGTGGAAGAGATATATGGTCCTTGACAGGGGTGGCTGTCAGACAACTTTCCTGTAAGCCAGGCTTACATAACACCAACATCTTGACAGCTGAGATTTATAAGTGAAATTTTAAGAGGGACATTATGTGGAAATCTATGCTTTACCACAGATTCAAATGTGACAGGTAATTAATTGTTTTCAAATGAATGGCTGTTTGGGGGCAGCCTATAGCCTAGTGGCTAAGGTACATGACTGGGACCCCTGAGGTTGGCAGTTCAATTCAAATGTGAGCAAGCCCTTAACCCCACATTGTCCCAGGGAGATTAATTGTTTTAATCAAAATGAATGGCTGTTTCACAGAATTAATCTGCTTCACACACAATTCCCCTGGTCGATATGATCAGGGGTAAAATGTGTCTGTGGGTAAATAAATAACAACACAGGGAAAAAAATCAATGATACAGCAAGGTATGAAATGTAAAAATACACGCTGAAATTGGTTCTAAATTTCACCAAAAGATGGTTCTTCATTTTTGGCACTGTATAAACCATTAACAAATTGTTAACAGACCGCTGGGTACTATAGAATTGTTCTGTGTTACCAATGTTTTTTTCAAAGGTTCTATATAGGACCAAAAAGATTCCCTTATGATTACAAAAAAGAATGAGATTTCATGTTTTGTTTATAGTTGGTCTGATGTAAACACAAAATTTGGAAATGAAATACTGTCAAGAATTTATGAGGGGAATCTACCATCTGAGAGTATATAGTACAATAAAATGAAACACAATCTGAACCCATCAGCAGAATAACGTCATTCATTCAGTCTTTCAGTCATAACCGAATAAACATTTCATAATGATTTGTAGAGCAACAGATATGTGCAAACATGAAAGTGCTATTATCAGACAATGGGAGCACTGAGCCTTATTTTCCATAATGTTGTTTAGTTTTGTATAAATTCCAAACCATCTCATTACAGCACAGCTCGTGATATCAGTTGGCCCCAACACAGACTGAGGCCTAGATTCTGTCAATATTTACCCTTTCTGAGTCACTATAAAACACACGTGTTAATCCCTAGAAACACAGTGTGGGAAGTTCACCTATTACCACAATTAACTCCCTAAACTCACTGAACACCTGCATTTATGTGCAAGCCAACGGTAAGGGTGATTGCTGTTTTAGTCCTGGCCAATTTCAGGAAGAGAACTATGCGCAGTTACATAGCACTCTCTCTCATTCCTTCCTCAGTGGTTCCAACAAAGAAATCCACTTCCATTATAGAGTGGCTACTTCCGATGTACTCAGCAGGCCCCGCAAAAGTCAATTGTTTTTGAGTTTGCTAATAGCCAAAGATGATAGCCAAAGATGAACAAAAATGTATGTTTGTATTTAAACACATCATTCATGTCAATAGTGTCCTGCTTCAATTAAATCACATAATGTCATTTATTAGCATTTTATAGTGATTACAGATATTTTTTAACAGGTGCTTAAGAGCCAGTGTCTAAAAAACAGCACATATGTAATCTAATACATTTAGGATAATTTTTTCCCTGTCTTGGATTTAAACCTAATTGTTGAACAAAAGAAAAATGCAATGCAGATCTCCACAAAGAAAAGGAAATTGACTTTAAACTTTAAATATTAAACAAAGGCCCTTATTCTGAATAATTTACACAGCTTATATATTTTTACAGCTAGATGTGTGGTGAAGCAGTGGAGGTATGGTAGCTAGCTCATGAGTTCAGTGTCAGTGCTCTACCTGAGAACTGATCCGGGCTGCACTGCACGAGTCCAGTACCCTAACCATTACACCTACAACAATCAGCTCTCTGAGACAGCGCCTATAGAGATTCTACAGGTTTCTACTCCTGGACCTCCAGCCTGAGGCCTTCGGGGCAGAACTCCATAGCGATGAAACCGCCGTGCTCGCTTGCCTTGACGCTCGGAATGTGAAACAGGTAAAATACAAGATATACTCAGAACAGAAAAAAAAGCCAGAATGAGCGCTCCCCCAGTTTAGATAAACAGTTAACATGGCTCACGTCCAAGTTGAACACCATACCCCCCACCCCACCCGTTCCCCCATTCCTAGACGTCATTGAGTCCAGCAGGGCTGTTGCTACTGGAAGGTTTGGGAGATTAGCAGCAGGTATTCACAGAATGTCAATCTGATAAGGGTTTTTCTGTGCCATCCGTCACCGGAGTGAGACGCGGGCTGGCTTTGGGCTGACGCAGGGCCAGCGGGTCTGTCGTTTATGATCTCTAAATATTCAACATGTCCATCATCTTGACGTATTCATCACTTATTAATAATATTAATCACTTTTCACTCTGGATTTTGTGTATGTGTGTGTTTGTGAGCTATATCATATTTAAAAATATACATAACATTGCAACACCATGGCCAAGATTCAATCAAAAGGACTTTGTCTCTTGAAGGACAGATGTAATTCAATCAGTCTATGGTCTCTTTGAGGGCATAACCTAGCGTGTTTTAGAATGAAAAGAAAACATTCCAAAGGTCATGTTATGTTTGTCTCCAATAACACAGAGCATACCCAGAGCTATGCTATACAATGATGTTGACATGTAAAGTCTGTTTTGTTTGATTGTCTTTAATGCCATTTAAAAGGAAAATTGTGTTCGGTTGAACTCCTGCCCTTTTCTTGATCTCGTGGTGTTTTTATTTAACGTTATCAGTCTCTTAGCCACCGAACATTGTTAGTACTCAATTGGTGACGCTAGCTTTCCTGTCATGTATCCGACTCGAAAATGTAAAAATGCGATTTTATTATGGTGCTGGTGATAATACAGACGTGTGGTAGCTCATAAAGACATTTTTTGAATTGTTGCTAAATCTAGTGTGTAAGATAATAGGATTAAGAGAGGGACGGGAGTTTAATCAGAAGAGTAGAATTTAAATGGCTTCAAATAAATTCATGTGTCATCTTACGTTTGATTTATTTCAGTTTAGTGATATACGACTTGAGATTCTATCTGCAATATGAATGTCAGCGATCCCATGTTCTAACTTCCTTAAACCTGATTGGCTGTTTAATCAGAGCAAATTGGGCAAATTACAACACTTGAACAGCTACCCTACCTGTCTTTATCAAGTGACGTTAGGGTAAAAATAACATGAGCATAGGTTTATCCTGATTAGCAGAAAAAGTACCATAGCTGTGTACACACTAAAGACAAGCCAAAGGTTTCTTTAAAACAGACCGAACTGAAATCACAGAGTATCTGCTATGAAGAGACAACGAAAGAAAAACATTTGGCTGTTGACTTTTTAAGTATTTGAATAATGTAAACTGTTGCATTTAATTGCCCGGGCTGGTCTAAAAATAAATCAACGTCGTAAGACGTGTTGACTGACGCACCAGGCAGTGTGTATGCGTGTGTAGCCGCTGCAGTATTTGTTGACGCGACTCATTCACCAACTGGGAGAGGGGCTCGCTGCTGTCGTTCAGAATGAACACGGAAATATGCGTGATCCGAGCGATGCTGAAGGTTTCAGAGACAGTCTGAAGATTTACGCCGTAGATCTGGCTTTTGAATGCGCTCAGATAATGGACGCTCAATCGTCAGTTCAGGAGTGCGGACAGTGTTAGTCGGCGCAGTTGGATAGGTTAAGCATTCTTCGCTAATGCCAAGAATTTTTTTTTCTCCATAAACGGTCGACTTTGTTCCATACAGTTTATCTCTCATAGTGTAGTCATTGCTCCGGCTCTCTGTTTCACATGCTGGACGCTCATTCTTAGCTTTACGTTTTGGAAAAAAAACGTAAAGCTAAGAATGAGCAATTCATTCTTTATAATTTCTGAGTAATCATAACACATGTTTTATTTAAAAAACACGCTCTAAAAATATATTTTGACGTCCATTGATGTGAAACTTCTCATTCCATGAGGAGAACAAATGATAAACATATTAAAACGGCCACAGTTCAAATTAAGCATAATTCAATTTGCTTCAGACACAACTTCGATTTGATCGATTGAAAAGTCTGTCTGTAGAAGCGTTGTTTAGCTGTTATTACAGATGTGACGTAGCCATACTGTTTATGGTTATTGGGCTAATGAAGGGGCATTATTTTTGTTAGTTAGTTCCGTGGGCTCCAAAGTCACATTTCTCTGTTATTGATGTACATCATATACAATATACATATTGATGTGTATGTGTTTTCTCAAATAAACTCAGGAAGTGGTTTGGCTGGAGTGGACCCTTGAAACTGTAATTCCTCAAGTTCAAATACGAAAATAGGCAACAATTCAGTTTTAATAGAAAGGAAGTCCGCTGGTACTGATGCCCTGTAGGGCCGCAGCATGTCTTCACTGGCGATAATTTCTGTCGTCCCATAAATTTTGTAATTTACTTACTAATCTATATATGCAGAATCAGACACCCCCTGTTTTTCAAGTTAATGCTTAAGGTGATGCACTGAAAACAGCTCGGGAGAGGGCATGTCGCAGCGCGTCCTTTGGCTTTGAGATGTTTCTATTTTAGTTTTGTTGAGTCTTCACCTCGGGTGCACAGTACACAATCCGCCAAACGGGTGGAAAATGTATCAAGGCCGTCAATTAAAGCGATGCGGCAAGAAGGTTATCCACGGGTGATGAAGAACGGAATGCGGCTCTTATGTTTCATAAAGGCTAATGTACGCGAGGGAGTCTTATGAAAACTGTTTTTTTTTTCTCGTATGTTTGTGCATGTGTGCGTGTGCATGCGAGTACGATTGTGGGAGTGGTTTGGCTATGTATTTACTTATGTATGTATGTTTCAGAGTGTGCACATAAATCATATGGGTGCGTGTGCTGTATACAGTTATTCATTCCTGATAAAACTTTAGGGATCCCCACACACACTCAAAGAACAGTTTCTTAGGGGTTCTTTACTTTTTATGACGGGAGAATTTTTGTGGTTATATATAGAACCATATAGACCAAGCCACTAATGAGCCAATAATATAGAACGAAAACGAGGTTCCACATTTGATTATGAGAAAAGAACCCTTTTTTTGGAAATAAAGTTTTAAATATTTCTTGAGTGTATCTGTATTACTTGTGTCATCTACTCTGGGTAACAAATATATTGTTTACTCCAAAAATTGAACAAGAGACTTAGGATTGTCATGACCTGCAGCTGAGGATGAGATGCAGAAGAGAAGATCATTGTTTGACACTAATACATGTAAACAGAAAAACAGAAAAATGACTGGACTTAAATTCCAGAGTACTGGATATTGATATCTAGGATGATCCATTAAAATGAAAAGTGTAACTCAGGGAGCAAATGAAACTGAGTGGCAGGGGTGACTGGCCCTAGAGAGCTACAGAGTGTACTGGTTTTTGTTGCTACTCAGTACTTAATACGGTTAATTAATATCCCTAAATACACACTTAACTCACCCAACCCAGTGTCTTTGGGTTTGAGATGGTCACTGATTTTAAGGTTAAAATGGAAACCACCTTATTGTAGCCCTTCAGGACAGGGGTTAGCTGCCCTTGCTCTTGACCAATCACTCTGGAGCCCAAAAAATCTGAGAGGGAAAGTACCAGAGCTGTCCATTAATCACTCAGAAAGGGGACCTGAGAGAGGAGATTAATGATTAGTGCTCCTCCTATTTTAATCGCTATCATTAAGCAATCAGTCAAGTGAAAGGAGCGAGATTTACGGCTCCCTGCTGTGTAATTTGTCACTGCAGTCATTGTAGACTCTACGCCTGCTACCTACATGTTCGAACAGCTCTCGAACTATGGGAAGATTTTCAGAAAAGGTGAAATATTGAACAGGTTGACCTGCTGTAGACTTGAGAGCTAACATGTGTAAACACAATGCTTCGTAGGCTGGCAGGAGGGTGGGGGGTTGGGGGCGGTGGTGTGGGGTCAACTTTGGAGGGCATGAAAGTCTTCACCTGATAATCAAAAGACGAATGGCCTCTCCAATGCCAGATGAAGACACTAGTCTTCATTGCCTGGGGTGCTGTCATAAGTCAAGTTCATAGAGATACATGCACATAGCTGCTGCTGTTGGACTTTTGCTTGGTCTTAGATTTTTTTAATAGTGTTTGCTAAATTTAAAATGTGTTTGCAAATTATCAAATTGATTTTAGTTAGCATTTTTCAGTTTGCATTTATGTATTAGCTATCAATGTTATCAGTAAATTCCTGGGAATTAAGGGTAAAAATCTCAAACAAATGCTCATTTGTCACGTTTCCAGGGTTTCCCCTGACCGGTATTTTTATGGAATGTTTCTGTCTATCACATAGTCTCTCACAAGTTGTAAATCTGTTTGGATAACAATCTTGTCATGAGGTTATCTGAAAACCAAACGGGTACTCTGTCAGAATCACTCAAATGCTCTAGAGAAGTTTTCTGTTAGCTGAGAAGCCTCAGAGCAATATAATGTAGAGAACCTTTGACACACCTTCCTTTGAATGCACGTCCTGATTTAAAGGCCCACTGTAGTCAAATTTTCTTTTCTTATACTCAAAGAAATATTCACAAAATGTAAGCAGAAAATGGTGATGTGGGAGTTCATGGAACTGGTTAGAATAGTAACATACTGTCATTTGAAAACTTTACAAAAAGGATGGCTACAAGACAACCCAACGAATGCAGAAACATACATCAACACAGGATATGATATCCAGTTGAAAAACATCAAGGTCAGCCATTTGGACTTTCAAACCATGTTTGGTTGTGTCTTCAGAAGGACAAAATCGACACAGAGACTCACACAGCTAGCTGTGCAGCGCTGAAGCTCTTCTGCATATATCTCCCACGGTCAAAAGGTGAGATAAAATTAGCGCAAATTAAAGCTGACGTGACAAGCCCTGCCACCTGGCAGTTTTACGAGAGACATTTCTGGAACTTTCAGCACGGTGTAGGCCAATTAACCTTTCAGCACGGGGATCAAAACCTGTCTGGTTGCACCTAAAGGGGGAGATATAGACAGGTTGGGGTGGGCCAAACCCCATGATCCCCCATCTATGCTGAGTAATTGAGAAAGGGCTTCAAGGTAAAAAATAAAGGGGAGCCCTGTGGTGACCTGGCGGCCCAGTATCTCGTGCAAGGAGAATGCGTGAGTAGTATTTGGCTCTTCTTTCAAAAAAAAAAAAAAAAAAGATACAAAAATTAAAGAGTGAAGCTGTGCCAAGTAAACAGAGTTTTATAGGTATGGCTGGGGAGAAAAATTAGACTGTGGTTTTGCTTGAAGAAATTCATGTTTATAAATAGCTTTTTAACTTTTTGACTCTTAATCAATCACTCAAATACACTAAATCAGTTTAAGGGCATGTGCAATTACATCCAAACAGATTTTAATCTCTTCAGGAGAATTTGTTGTTCTATTTTAAAGTAAAAACACATTCCGAAGGTCATGTTTACTTGTCATTATTACAAAATATACTGCACAGTAGGGAAATCATATTGTAATATATAGTTTGTTTTGATTGAATGGTATATGCCCTCAAGGAGAAAAAGGGTGGGATTCAACTTAACACTTTACAATTTGAAAATAAAGTCATGCTGTTTCTCTACATGAACACTGTGGTAAGTTCATTTTCATATTCATTGAACTCTCCAAACTGTCAGTGAAAGTGAGCACAAATGAGCATCCGCATGTAGCCCTGAGCTAAGGTTAAGGACAATGTCGATTGAATCCTGGCCTAAGTGGATTTTATTCAACCTAGACCTGTATGTATGCAAAAGACTGTTAAACAAGAAATGTTAGCATGCAGCTAGCTGACCCTATCTTTGCTAAGATGGATGCAGCGCGATCAAGAAATAGGTTCACAGAGTTTAATTCTCCGTAAAAATATGTTGAGATGGCCCGTGAAAGGCATGTGGGCACAGAGTGCACCGAAGGTACTGTGACTTGACGAGGCAAGTAGGCCTGCACATCTCTGGTCTGTGTAACATGTGGCTTTGTCTTTGATTGATTGAAAGTGTGATTATTTGTCTTTGTCTGTAGTGGCCTTCTCCTCACTCTTACAGCATTGCTTTGCCCTGTCATGTGCCAGTCTCGCCCAGTTACATAACTCCTGCGTCTGATAACCAGCTGTGGCCTACCTTGCGTAACCTAATTGTAGTTGCATTAAGCAACACGGTCTCCAGGAGCGTTCCGTATGCATTCTGCTTCAGCGCAGCGCCTACGATCGCTTCCCCCCGTGTTTATTATTGTTAGGCAAAACTCCTGAACTGTCGAGTTTGACTCATGAGGTTCAGTCTCTTTCTTTCAGACAGTTGTCCCATTGTCTCAGTCATAAACAGGTTGGTTCCGACATGGCTGTCAGAAGCATTGGCGCCGCCGTAAACCGCCACTTTTTTCCTCATTTGCCTAATATAAGTGGTGAATCACGAGCAAAGGAATAACGGAAAATAACTCTTGGGATACCGTGCGCCAACCGCCAATGGGAGACATGCAGGGAAAGATGCAATTGATTTGCGCCCGTGAAATGGGGAGAGGTTCAGCCGTTGTATTCCAGAACAGGGCTATCATTGCAACCTGTCAGTTAAATCAATCCTAACTGTGACCTGCCGTCTCAACCTGCAGTGTGACCTGTCAAGATAGACATTTTCAACACATCACCTGTACAAAGTAAATTGTAAAAAACAAAACTGTATTAATTTTAGTATGTATTATCTTTGGTGTTTTGGTCATATGTTATGAGACATTAATAATTTAACAATAGAAATTGCACACCCTACATAACAACGTTCTGACATAACTCAGGAAGGCAAGAAGTCCTGCCCTCACTTTAACGCCAGAAAAAAAACACACGTTTATTGTTATATAAATACCTTGAGGAAGTGTCGACAAGTCAGTGTTTTTCATAATAAACATAGATCTTTTTAGTCAACAGCTGTGTGTGACCTCAATTATTTATATATCAGAAACTAATGGTTCATGGCTTTCAAGCCTGGACACAATCAACATTTGGCCTTTAAATTTTACTTTCCAATAAATCCAAGTATTCCGTTCTGTTTTCCCAAACACAGGCTTGAAAGTTCATTTTGGAGATTGCTGAGCTTGCCAAACTATGTTTGCGAAGAAACGAGCAAGTCCTGGCAGTTATTTATATGTCAAATTTATGGGAGAATTGTTGACTGAACCCAGTCCACCAGTTACAAAGAAAAAGCTAATTCCACCCTGAAACTGAAATGGTCCACTTGAAACACATAAAAGGAAGTTTACTTTATTATTGAATTTATTACTGAGAGAAACACTTGAAAAGAAGATCGGTGAAAACAATAATTTCACTCTCAAAAGAGCTGTGTGACTCACTAGACTTCTACAAAGCAGTTGTGTTTGGTTTCTCTGATGTGGGCTCTCGTAGTCAGTACTGATAATTACACCAAGCTAAATCAAACAGTTATCGCATCCTGAGCATACATGACACATTAGTAATGAGAGAGGAATTTTTTTGACATGAAACAACATTGAAAAAAGTCAAACCTTGTTCACGAGGTGTTTGAACTGCATTATGAATATATTGCACTTTTATGTCAGTCAGTCAGGCAGTCAAAATGTAATTGTATTCGGTTTAACCTCAAAAAAACTGCCTTTATGATTTTCATTGTCACTGCAGGGAGAGTTTATATTCATTAGCTTCAGAAAGTGATCATATTTTCATCCTAATCATGTGGGTCTAAACAGAGGAAATAAACAAAACGGTGCATGCACACCTGTACAGGGGAAGATCAGATATCACCATTAACTAAAGGCTAATCCCGCTGGTATGCAGCATACAAAGCGAGATTTACTTCATTCAAAAAGTAAAAAAAAAATCTATCTATTTTTAAAAGATGTGGATTGCCTATTTGTTAATAGCATGTGCATAAGAAGGTCATATAAATTGGTGCCCACTGGCATGGTTTCACACTGTATGTTCCAGCATGTTTTTCAACTCTAATACTGTTCCACTAAACCACAAAAAAGCAATATAAAATAATTAAAATGAATGTTATGTCAGGTACCTGACCCGAGTCTGTCAGTCACCAGGTGCGTGAAGTGGTGTCCATTGTATTAGGAATCCTATTTAAAGATTATTAAATGACAGTGATAGAGAATATTCCCTGAAGGACGAGAGGATATTTATAGACTTGATTGTTTGTGGCACGATTAAATTCCCTCCACTTCCTCTGAGGAGATTAAACTAATTCAGTTTACTGGGTGGGGTGGGGGGTACGAGTCATAATTGCCTCTTTTCAGTCCTTCATGTGTTTTGTAGCAACACTTTGCCTACTTAAATTAAACTTTCTAATGTCTTATAATGATCCCCTATAGGCCAATAAACAAACGGTAACTATTTAGGTAGTTACACCTGAGGAGGCCTCTATCCAAACAAAAGGACTTGAGCCCAAAGTTTGTACGCACTCCATTATACCTGGAGAAAAAAAAAAAAAAAAAAGATTATTTATAGAACACTTTTAGAAAGAGAGACAAAGGAAAAGAGAAACACAGAGAGAGAGAGAGAGCAGAGATGTTAAAGGTCTTGCCTGCCTCAACGTATATTCCGCTCGCACTGCTTGTGAAAGCATTGGGTCACCCCCCCCCCCCACCACAACCCCCCCCAGGCGATGTTCGTACAGACAGAGCGAAAAGCTCCCTGGCTATGACGCGCCCCCCCCCCACCCCCATCTCCCGCACCCCCAGGTGAGGCTCACAGAGATAATATCACAGTTACCACATAACCTGTTTGGGTTACCCGTCAAACACCCTCGCAGCGGGAGCAACAAAAGGACCTGTGCGTGATAACTCCACCAGCAACTCCCTCCCAGTGTACCCACGGCAACACGGCGCTTTGCACGAAACAGCTGCGCGGCTTATTCAGCAACACTGTCTCTCTCTCTGTCTCTCCCTCACACTCTCTCACTCTCTCTCTCTCCCCCAGTCTCTCTCTCTCTCTCTCTTTCTCTCCCTCTCACACTCAGTCTCTCTCTCCCTCCTCTCTTTCTCCCCCAATCTCTCACTCTCTCTCTCTCCCCCAGTCTCTCTCTCTCTCTCTCTCTCTCCCTCTCCCCCAGTCTCTCACTCTCTCTCTCCCTCAGGCTCTCTCTTTCTCCCCAATCTCTCTCTCTCTCTCTCTCCCCCAGTCTCTCTCTCTCTCTCTCTCTCCCCCAGTCTCTCTCTCTCTCTCCCTCAGGCTCTCTCTTTCTCTCCCTCTCTCACTCTCTCTCCCTCAGTCTCTCTCTCTCTCTCCCTCTCTTTCTCTCTCTCTCTCTCTCCCTCAGTCTCACTCTCTCTCTCTCTCCCTCTGTCTTTCTCTCTCTCTCCCTCTCTCTCTCCTCTTGTTTCCCTTCCCCCTCTGCTTACACAAGCATAAGGCTTCTTCAGCTTCTTAAGGCACTTTCTGTTTTGGCCTGGTACATCAGGAATTAACTCTATGGTGATTGGAAACACAACAAATTGTTTATTTATTTTTATTTGTTTTTTTTCACAGAGATGAGTGTTTTCTATTTGTATTTGTTGTTTGATGCATCTTTAATATGAGTGTCTGGACCATTTGGTTTTAAATAAATGAATAAACTCAATAATTTTTACAATGACAAATTTCTCATTCTGAGCGCTGGTAGGTTTTTTTGCATCACTTTTTGTCATTGTTTTTTTGTGGTGTAAAACTACTTGGCCATAATGAGACATTTTAATACATTTTCACTTCATTTAGTTTTATTTTAGCCCTGGTAGGTTTATTGCATTAGTTTTTTTTTTTTTTTTTTGGCTGTGGTTTGATGATACTTGGCAATAACGTGATTTACATCTTTTTCTTATCAGGTAAAGTATTAAAACATAAAACGGAGGTCTTGCGCTGCCCTGCTGGGCTGAAGTAAACTGAGTTTCCTGGTGGTCTCTGTGGCAGGGGAGGGTTGTGTAATCAGAGCGAAAAGAAGGAGTATGAGGTGAAAACGCTCTTACTGTAAGTGCGGGCGCCTGCCAGGGCAGGGTTTGATGAAAAGAGCTGCGCACGTCAGGGCGAAATGGGGCTGACAGCTGTGTTTCATGATATTTATTTCCCCTGCGCTCCCTGCCAGACCCCCTCTGTGCGTCTCTGGAGAGCTCTGTTTCAACAGGGTGCCCACAGCGGCTGTGTGCGTGAGAGGGAGCGTCTGTAGAGCACCCATTTGTGTGTGAATTTGTGATTTCATATTTTTGTGCTTATATGTGTGTGCAGGTGTGTGTGTGTGTGTGTGTGTGTGTGTCTGTGTGTCTCATTATGCTGTGTGTGTGTGTTCATGAGAGATTTCATATGTGTGCTTACATGTTTGTGTGTATAGAGCTGCTTGGGTATGAACTTGCGTGTGCATGCATGCATGTGTGTGTGCGTGTGCATGTGTGTGCTCCTGTGTGTGTGTGTGTGTGTGTGTGTGTGTGTGTGTGTGTGTGTGTGTGTGTGTGTGTGTGTGTGTGTGTGTGTGTGTGCATGTGCATATGTTGCAAATTGCACGTGTCAAGGCACGTGTGAGTAATTACTGTGTAACAGTAATTAATGTGGGCCATCAGCTCGGATCCTAACACACACACAGGCACCCTCCTCCTCCACGTGAAGCAGCCCAGCTCTGCAGCTGCCTGGCAGGCATAGATTTCACCCCTCTGCATCATCCATCCATCTCTCCAGAGTGTGGCTCCACAGGCCCTGTTGCTCTTAGCCCTCTGTGGAACGCACAGCCCCAATCTGGCACTGATCAGGACCAGCTCCCACTCCCTGTAGTCCCATAGGTCCCTGAGAATGGCCCGGCCTCTGTGTGTGTGTGTGTGTGTATGTATGTGTGTGTGTGTGTTCACCATGACCCCCTCGCTGGTTATTAGACATGGGGGGAGGTGATGGCTATTGTCTGGGTAGCCTAACTTGTCCCACACTTAGCTGTAAATTCTCATTCTGATTTGTTTTAGCTCCTCCCAAATTTGTTAAGCCAATTATCCAATTGGTTGGATGCTACATTGGAGGGGTCCCACAACAACCTGGGTGCATGAAATGGTAAACTACCCCAGCCAATCAAATACAGTATCATTAATCTGTGGGCACCAATCAGATTGCTGAAGAAGTGGGACAGAAAAGTTAGTAAGGTCTCTATGAGAGATTGTGTTTTTGGATTACCTGTACATGTTTATGTTTATGTATGTTTGTGTGTGTGTGTGTGTGACCATTGCTGAGAGTATTTGTTTGTGGAGGTATGGGAAGAGAAAGGGTCCCTTATAAAAGTGTCCCTTAGAGCTTAAAAGGACCCCCCCCCCACCTTTGTTTTACAGGGGACAGGACTGACTTTTAAAGGTGTTGAATATCACAGCCTTTTTTTACACAGCGGACTACGTCAGTGTGTGACATAATGCCCTGCAGCACGGCCTTGAAAGAGTCTCGCAGTTGACTTGAAGATGACGCAGTTTGGTGGAAAGGAGATGTGTAACTTGATGATGAGGTGTTGAATCTAGATATTGATCACTGTCCACTATTTGTGCACAGATGGTGGTTCCATTCGCTTTTTTATTTTTGGGGGGGAGTGTTACAGCACACAGGTGATGTTACTTCACTTAATCAATTTCATTTAGGGATTTACAGAACTCCAAAAAGGTTTCTTCTGGAGTTCAGTCATTTCATGGCGGCCTACGCATTTGCATTCTGTCTGAGGAGAACTGCAAGCATCATAACTGTATCCCCACTGTTACTGATCCAGAACAGTCCTTTAAGGAGGTGAGAGAGAGAGAGAGAGAGAGAGAGCTTCTTGAAAGACCTGACAGAGAGGTGAGCTAACAGGGTCAAGCGAAGAAGAGTTTCCTCATTTTTTTTCATTTTGTTTTTCATTTCCATACAGACAATCATGAGCCACACAGTTTCTCACAATCGAAGGTGTTTTTTTTTTTTTTTGTCACCACAGGCACGTTTTTGTGCCTCAGCACCTGGTCCTTTATTGAGTTACGGCTGTTGTCCCAGACCCGGCATCAATTACCCGACAGATTCTAAAAATAGCCTTTAATTGTATGGTTTTGTATACCCATTATGGCCTTCTGACAAACAGTAATACTTTGGGACTGTGTATTAGCCAGGTGATTGATGTCACTGAAGAATGCGGCTGTTTAAGACGATGACGTCAGCTGCCCCTTCAGCCTGATGGTATCGTGGTTTCAAGACGTCGGCCATTCAGTATTGTAGTAGGGATTTCAACTTGCATCCAGTCAATAGACTTAATCCCATGCGTTCTTGTACGCAATTTGCAATCATACTTACAGTAATGTGGAATGATTGTGGATAAAAAGGTGCTAATAATAATTCCTCTACATATTTTTTAGAAAAGTATTTTTTGGCAAACGAAAATGTTTTGTAGGAGTTGTAAGACTGACGGTTTTGTGCATTTCTTTGTTTTTGCTTTTGGATTTTGTTTATTGTGTCTTGATTGTGTGTTTTAATATGTTTTTATTTATGTATTTATTTTTTCATGTTATGATGAGGCAGAAAAAGTCGAGGTTGCTGAAAGCAGATGAATTGATAAACTTTACGCTGTCCATCACAGAACACTCGTCACGGCAGGTGTGACGCTTTTAAGCCTTGTTCTCCCCCCTCCACCCCGACGTCAAACACGCATGCAAAGCTTTGGAGATCTCTCTTGTTATTCCCTCATGCGTGTGTGCTTGTCGCTCCCGTGTGCCATGACAAAAATCGACAGGAATGACAGTCACGCAAACAAACATCTGTTTACTATGACTTCAGAGATTAAGTGACGTCTGCCGTGTTCAATCAAGTGTGCAGAGCGGCAGATGAATCAGGGAGGTAGACAGCCTTACTTCTGCTGACAAAAGTAAACAAGTTTAAGACACATTCTGCTGATTTATCCATAACTTATGAAAAACTAGGCTCTCCTCTTTATCAGTTCATGAACAGTACGGTCACCACACATGTGAGGTTGGATTATGATTAACTATCCTTATCGTTCTGACGTTTATATGAATTTTTCTCAAAATATTTTCCATACCTGACATTTCCGATAGCTTCAAGAGACAGAGCATTCCGCTCTTGAGATCTAAAGGATGGAGGGAGCGAGACCTGGAATTCTATTGGCTAATTTACATTTTTTCCCCTCATCTAAACTATTGAAATGCATAGCTATGATTTACACTGTAAGAAAAAAATGTCTAAGTGGCACCAAAATTTGGTGTAGTTCTCAAAGTGCCATTGATTTACCCTCAACCAGTTTTACCCAACATTTTACCCAAATCAGTTTCTGAGGGCCAGTCTGATCTGAATGGTATCTATATGACAAGCAGACACACCCAATGATTAACCTGATCTTCATTATTTTATATGTTTTTTTCTGTTCTATGCATTGTGTGTGTGTGTGTGTGTGTGTGAGTGCATGTATGTGTGTTTGGCCATCACTGCAGGTGAAGTTTTGAAGAATGCTTATGCTTTTCAACAGGTAATTTTGCAGAATGTTCATGCTTGGCCAGTTGCAAGATCCCATCTTGATCTGAAAATGATTAGTTGGTGTTTATCATCATCGGTCAGGGTGCAGTTGCTGTGTGCATCGCTGAAGGGAACATCTTGAACAGTGTGCTTTGGTATGACGAAGGGGAGGAGGAGAACTTTTCAGTCTTTCCCCTTTTTTTTGTGGAAATGTGTCGGCCACTTTTGATGATGAATTCTCAGGCAATATTTTTACATATCAGGAACTGCCACAGTTGAAAATGGTGATGTGTCCCCCCTTTAAGATATTAGATTTAAGCTTAAAGTGCAATAACCTGGTCAGTTTGAACACACAAACACATACACACACCCACACACACTGAAATGATAGCAGACTTTATATCGCTGCCTGTGAAGCAATACTATCCTCCAGTACTCCAGTAATAAGCATACTTATCTTTCCATTTTTGGCACTAGTTTGTGTTGTGTGTCTCATCTCAAAAAAAAAAAAAAGATAAAAATGTCAAAGCAACTAAAACTGTCAGGCATGTCTTGCCAGAGCCACTTAGGAGTCACTTAGGAGAGACACTTCAGTTGTGGCTTGATAGTAATTAGGGACTGACATTAGCACGTTGACATTATTAGCACGTGGTACGGCGTGTGACGTGGACTTGCGTGACTTCCCTCCGTATTTACCTCGATTAGATGTCGTACCCGGAGCGCCTTCTGGAACAGCGCCATGGAGCCGGCGAAAGGTGCGTGAGAATTTTTTCCACCTCATTTAACGAATCATCCACGTCCCATGATCAGATTAGATGGCTTAGATTATTGAACAAATCATTTTTAAATAAACATTTGAGATTAGAAAGGAGAAAAAAACATATACAAAAATATTTTTCGAACATGAAAAACACAAAAGAGTAGACACAGAGATACAGCGTTCTTGGAGGAGAGCCAAGTGATGCAATGACGCTGGTGTGTGAGACGCATTGGAGTGGCAGGTTTGTGCCGCCGCATTTTTCTACGCCTGTGGTCCTCTTTCCCATTCCACGAAGGCCACAACCTGTGCTGGTTTTTGTTTTCACCTCAGATTCCACAACCAGTTCAGCCCCAGGAAGTCAGGTCATGAGATATACTTGTATGCTCACTTTAATTGGTCGTTAAGTGCTGATGAACTTCAAAACCCAGCATGCACTGTGGCCCTTTGTGACCAAGAGTGAGAACTGTGGTTTTAAAGGATCTCTGCCTTGCTTTGGTTATCAGGTATCAGCCCAGGGTTTAACCTGTGTGACAAATATGAAAATCCATGCGCGGTTGCGTGGTGTGCAGTGTATCAGACTGCAAAACTGCTAATAGGCGGGGTGAAATGGCAAGTGAGTCATCTCCCAGACGGCTCGTCTCCTGCAGGACGAAAAGGAAAAATATTTTGTAAAAAAACAGTGAGCAATCCCTATATATATCATATGAAATATTCAAATCATCCACACCGCTTCTCAAAATTTGAATAAGAATTAATTCAAACAAGTTTAAAATCCAGATTCTAGTAGTAGCCCAGGGCTGTTCCAATGCGACAATGGAAGATTAATTTACATAAGAACATTGGTTAACATAAGACCGTATTCTAAACAACTTATACATTTTGTCAAAACTGTATTTTTCCCTGGGAAGATTGGCCAGCCAACATATACAGTGTGCGTTACAATTCACATGTGTCATAGAGTGAGGTGGATTCAAGAGTCTAACCTCTCTCTCAATTTACCTGCACCTCCACTACAGTGAGGAGCTACATCTTAAGAATGTCCCATCTGACCAATTGAGAGGGTGGTGGTGGTGGGGGGCTGGGAGGGGGGGGGGGCAGCCTAGATCGCGTGGCATTAGATAATGCGCCCTGCAGAGATAGCAGGAGGGCTGCGGAAGTTGCTGAATGGGCCTTGTATCGTTTTGTGGGGCGAGATGGAGATAGCTTTGAAACGTCTGCCAAGTGCGTCTGCCTATCGAAGTGCGGGCTCAGCGGCGAAGAATGGGAGGGGTGCCTTATCTCCCATCTGAGGCTCGGTGACAGATTACGAAAACATAAACAGGGACCAAAGAAAACACTCATCTCACGCACTGCCGGAGAGTGTCGCCTGGGATGTGGGTTTTTTTCTCTTTTTTTTTTTTTTGCACGGGCTAGGCCGAAGCCGAGCTGACCTGGGTACCTTCCAGGAATTTTAAGGATGCAACAGTGATGGATCACTTCAAGAGAATGTGCTACCACAGACAGACAGGAGCATCACAAGTATGTAACAGACAGACTTGCGCCAATATATCTATTTAAAATGCCTCAGCTTAAGGGAGGTTGCCCCTGGTTCCTGAGAACCACAGGCTGTGCTGTGTTCTCATTGTTACTCAGTGCTTTACTGTTTACACTGTTAACTCACACATTACCTGCTTGCGTGGATTTGAATTGGGTTTGCTTGCTGACTTTAATCTGATGACCCCGGTAGCACTCCAGGACAAGGCATGACAACCTCTGCCTGAGCTCTTGAGATCATCTTTAGATCAGCAAAGACGTTGTTGAAGTCTGCTTCTGAGGGGATGTTTACAAGTGCGGCACTGATAGACCATTTCAAAAGAATGTACTTCTAGGGATGGATGGGAAATTGGTTGGGTATGTTTCCATCTCAAGACTAGATATTTTAAAAAGTGATTACCATTGAGCATTTGGTTTTTCTTTTGAAGGTGAGAGGCTAATGGGTTGTCCAGATAGTTTTCCAACTGATTTTACCAACGATTGTGACATCCCCTTCTCCGGTATCAGTTTCTTTGCAGAGTTTGTCCCAAATAGTTTCCCCCAAAGCAACTGAGAACAAGTACCAGGAATATCTACAGAACTGTTTTTACCATGGGGGAGTAAACAGATCCTATACAGGAGGATAAGACGATGCCATACTGACTGAAGTCTGGGCATGTTTCTGACAGTCCCTCCTTGTGTCTTGTGCTTTTGTTCTTCTTGTATCAGATCATCGATGAAGCAAAGGTCCCATGGCTCCCCTGCCAGTTATTTCAAAGCCTCACTTTGTGTCCCTGTAACACTGTTTGCTGACATCAAACCTGACCCCTGGCCTACCATTTGCTAAACAGGGAAGTTGTGCTAGACCTTTTGAGGAGCAGGGAGACAGACAGGATATGAGGATGTTTTTTTCTGTGTGTATTTCAAGGGGGTGTGGATGATGTGAGATGGAAGGGGGGAGTAGAGGGAGGGAGGTTTATCATTGAAGAGGTCACAGTTTACCACTGACCTTTTGACCCAAAGTGTGCTTGGAACAGGAGGGAAGTCCAGTCTTTATGATGTCACAATCCAAATACTATACCGGCCCTTCCCTCCTCTATGACATCACCGAGAACTTTTTATACAGAAGAGGAGAGTTTCATGAGAGCAAAAAAGGTGAATAAAAAGCATAAAGTCTCATAAACCAGAGGGTTGTGTGTTTAAATGCTTGTTTGGGCTCTGGTGTTGTATCCTTTGTTAAGTTGTTGGTGGAACTTGCTTCCTAAAATTCACATTCATTTTACAATCAACATCTTTTCATCACAAATATTAGTAATATATTCTGCCATTTATTTGTCATTGATCTGTATGGTTATGCGTGAATGCATTTCCCATTTTATATAATTATAAGGGATAGGACTCGAGGTGCCGGCCTCTCCAAAGCCAACAGGGCTCACAATGTGTGGTGGTGTTTGGAAGAGCTTCCCATTTTGTGACATCATAATACACATACAAGAGTGACATCATAATAAACAGGTCACATTACAAAGGAGAGAGTTAAAAAAGGACAAAAATACAGGAACACAAAGGACACCAAAACTGATCTCCACTAAAGACCAGTTCCCTGTATTAAGGATGTTTGGGACAAAGGAATCAGTCAGGAGGGCTGATGCTCAAAGACACAGGGAGACAATAGCCTCGCCCATGGGGAGTGTTGAGTCTTATCTTTTGGAGGGTCACAGATGGTTTAACCAACAACAGTCACATTTTGTTTGTTTGTCTTTCGAGTCAAAGCTACACTCATTGAGTTTGACAAAAAAGGGTTGTGTGTACTCAAGATATCAACACAGATAGGTTTCAGGATGGTGTGGAGGGTAATGCAACACTGGGTTTGGCTGTTTTTCTCTCACTAGCAGGGCACATATCCTGTAAACACACATGAGCATAAACACACACGCACACAAACACATGTGCTCGCACAGAAATGATAGAACGCAGAATAGATTTTCCCTGAATATCAAATAAATTAAGACAATGATCCCAATTTTCAACTGTCTCACATTTAAATCAACAGTTTCTTGCACAAACTAATGGCTAGTGAGAAGCAGAAAAACAATATTTTACATCTTGATAATCACTATTAGTATCAAAAGTTTGGTTAAATTACATTTACACATCATATCCATTATATTATACATATACACACTGTACTGCATTGGCATTTCTTAGGCCATGGCAAAGAACAGCACTGTCTAACTCCCAGCACAAAATTCCTAGAGTTGTTTCATTTAAGAAGAAAGCAAAAGCTTTGGCAGACGATATTTATACTGCCTCTCATGCGTACAGACTAAAATGTGCCTTCTGTAAATATTTGAAATTACTTTCTGGAAACAAATTTTTGGGTGGCATAGGTGAGCGACATCCAGATCCTGTCCAGATTGCAATCTTTGTTAATCTCTGTCAAGATATAGAGCTCTGTGTCTAAAGAGATATACAGTGATATACATTATGCTAATAGCTGACTGCATAGCCCATTGACCTAAAGGGAGCAATATCCTTAAAATGTCCCACGATGCACTGCTTGGCAAGACTGGATATTTGGTCTTTGCTTAAGCAGGGTTTACTAAAAGTTGTGCTTATTTATTTTGTTTTTTGGTCCTTCAAAAGGCTCTTCGAATCTCATCCGGGCTCCAGTGTGCATTGAAAACAGATCCACTGCATGCGGGGTCTACAAAATACAAATGAGGGACATAGTGGAGTGGCTTAGGGCATTGTACTTGTAGAGGAGGGACAAGCAGTTACAACCGGACAAATAAACCCAGTGTGTTGAGTTGTGAGTTTGGATACTGCAGCTTGCAAGTCCTCAAGATTAAGTCAAAAGTCTGAGGATCTCCAGGCTTTGGAAACCAACATGTGTCCGGAACACCCTTCTGAGTATGAAAAATAATAATGTGTAAAATATTTTATTAACAATTTATGGACAACCATAATTGCTCTGATGGAGCTTACACCGAATGAATAAATTAATTGATGTGATATGACTGTTAAAAAATAGACAGTGTAATTATGAGACATATCTAAGCTTCAAAAAGAGCCATTGATTGAACATGTGATGTTGTGTCATGTGGATTTAGGATTTATTTTAGAGGTGGACCTGGAAAATGAAGGCTGCACATTGTACACGGCACAGAAAGAAACAGATGACTTGTAGGTTTAGGACATACTCCCAAGATAAACAGGAGCAGAATGGGCACCCTTCTATAATGGGTGTGTACTGGGTGTGCAGAAGGTAATGTAACAACAACCCACATCTTTTCAATGGACCCCTGCGCAGATTGGGACAATTTGCTTTTAAATAAACTAATCTCCAGCAAACACCGCAGAACGAGCTTTCAGATGTCCTGGTGTAAAGCAGCCGTATGTCTGAAAAGAAAGAAAAACAGACGAGAAAAGAAACAGAGAGAATGGAGAGATGCATTAGAAGTCAGAGATCAAAGCAGACCATATAATGAAAACATGTGTCTGCCACGATCAGTGATATAGGTATTGTTTTTATTTCCAAAGCTCTTTTTAAATCTTTTTTTTTGTTTCTTTTTGCCATGGATCAACCCGTACCTTTATCATGTGGGTTCCACCAACAAACGTCCTTGCCCTGTTCACCTCTTCTCCTCCTGATCTACCTTTTTCCAATAGGAAGGGCAGCTAAAACTTCAAACAGAGTGTGGTCAGAGCTCTGTTCTGTTGTGTTGCTGAGGGTCACGTCTAATTCCCTTAATTCAACGTTCTATGAATTAAATGCTAACAGCATGGACGACTAAGAGTTCAGAATGTATGCAACAACCTGCCAGGCCTCATAGCTGAGGCAGAAACCCCAGTGTTCAGTTCCAGCCATGCTGGACACTCTCTGGAAACTGCAGGTAAACGATGCATCTAGGACTGAATGAGCTATTCTTATCTTTATGTATTGTTATTTTCATACTTAAATTTTAAATTGCCGCAAATGTTTCCTGAGAACACACAAATAATATTACAATATCCATCCATCCATCCATCCATCTATAAACAAGGACTGTCAATTCGGTTTATCTGGGCTCTTCATTTACTTAGTCCTTGGCATATCCATCACATGACTTGGCATGGAAAACCTTTATGCATTGTTACATCAGATCGATAATATGGCCCTTTGGTCACCTGGATACTCAAAAAAATGGCCAAAAATGGCCATCAGTGGCACAGGTCCACCACAGATCACATCATCATACACCATCAGCTAGAATGTGTGGGACGATGAAAGCTTTAATATTTGCTCAGTTCATCTGCTGTCTCAGTGTAGGGCTGTTCCATTTCCTCCACATCAAAGGCTTGACTGAGGCCGTGTAGGAAGACATGTGTCAGATCCCTCCGTCATTTATCACAAAAACGCTCTGGCACTTTTGCTGTTGGTATAAGCAGAGTCAATAGGCTGTTGTTTTCATTGTCTACTAATATGACTGAAGTTCTGCTTTTGAAACATGAGTTTGAAGTAGAAGATGGTGAAGATGATGATGATGATGATGAGAACATGATTCTTAACAACTTGGTGCCAGAGAAGGTGCAGAGAAGGTCAGTACAACCTGGTCCATTCCAGCTGCACTTACCTCCTGTGTTTACTCAAATAACACAAGTGAGGCAGAGATGATGTGGAACTTCACTGAACTAGTTAGAAAAGTAATGCCCTTTCAGTTGTTCAGTAACTTAACGAATAGGATAGCTATGTCACATCTGTAATATATGCAAGAATGTATGTTATGGTATGTGGGACTCTTAGGAGGAAGTCAGAAAATCTGCTTTTATGGTCCAGTTTCTCTAACTTTCATTGGCTTGTCTTTTGAAATTTTGGATGGCTATGTACCATTTTTAAACTGCATTTACCAGTGCCTCTGAAAAACCTCAGGATGAGTCAAGTAGATGAGGCGTGTAACATGAGAATGAATCATGATCAGAACAGGCCATAATGGCTACTCACCCCATCAAAGCTTGTCACTCACCAACAACACTGTGTCAAGCCTGGTCTTGAACACCCCGAGGGTCCGGTCTCAGCCCCCACTACACGACCTTGAACACTGCGTCATGTTTCGACAACTCAACAAATTGCGCAAAAATGTGTTCCTGACATCTATGTGGAATTCTACTGTAACTCATTTAACTGCAGCTCAACCTGTGGCCCCTGCTATTATGACAGAACTCAACCTGAAAAATATTCGTACAAAACTTTCGAAAATGTCCACCTATCTGACGTTAAAAACTGCCGTCAAATTCCTGCTTCGTCTCCTATTAGTGAGCCTGAACAGAGTCATGTGACTTTCTTTGTAGCTATTACATTTCATACCAGGGGAAATTTTAATCGCCCTTATTTGTCATTTTTAGACTTAGAGCTGATTTTGTCCAAAGCTTTGGACTCAGTGCTTTGCCCACCGCCCGTTTCTCCGAGGATGCCCTGAGATGAGGGTGGCCATTTTGGTTTGAGACATTTGGTTTTCCGGTGGCTTTCATTCGATCTCAGGCTTTCAAAAAGGGACTGAAGATGGCCTTTTCTTGCCCAATGGCCATGTTTTTTTTGAATGGCTTTACACACATGCACCTTTTTCGTTCTACCTTACCTTGGCTGAAACGTATGATTATGAAAATCTATCACATACATGTGTTTACTAACCATTTAAAATATAAATTGTTTAGACACAAGTAAAAGACCAGAAAATAACTGAAAAAAAGCAGTCCATGTCATCAATCTGTAAGGAACCTGGGTTTATAGCTCAGAGGTCACGGGTTCCAATCCCAGAGAGAGAGCTTCTGTTGTGCCCTTGAGCAAGGTACATAATCTGAATTCCTTATTCAAATATTAGGCCCCATAAAAGGATTGTATGCAAAAAACATAAGTCATATAAGTTTATCCAGGTAGGAGCCTCTTCTTGTACATAGCAAAATGCCGAGTGTTGATTGACAACTCTAACCAAGTTTATATGAGCCCAACAGGGATCACATGTCAGAGAAAAATATGATGTATTATTTTCTTCAACAGAGAAACAATGGTTTGCATGACTTACGCAGGTGCGGAGAGTTAGAGAACGCACTGTGACTGCTACAGTTTCGTTCAGTCCTGAGGTAGACCTGTATAAGGACATGAAATCTATCCTTTCTTCTCGAATCTTTATGGATTAAGCTATAAAGCCATAAGTGGAGCTGCTGTCTGTATGTGTATATTTAGTGTACTGAGTGCATTCTCTAATTCACATACTATATAATCTACTGTACAATCTCTCATGGATATTCAGGTATCTGGTGAGGGTATAAATAATATCTTCTCCACTTTGTAGTGCACTAAATCTTTTGGGTTTATGCATCCATGGTGTTGTAGGTAGGTTGATTTGATTGAGTTGATTGGTTGATTCAGTTTACAGTTTGTTGTAGCGGCCCTATCAACATTAAACTGTGCGATGTCAATCTGAACCCTCATCGGAAGCTCACTCCAGGGATGACCGCGTGTGTGACCTGATCAGGACACCCCTGTCCTGAGGTGACCGTGTTTCCCTGCAGATGCAGTTTGGTGATTGTTTCTCCTGGATAGAGTCCAAAAACCGCGCGGCTCTCAGTGCGCCAGTGTCTGTCAATGCACCCATGTTTACCCGCATTCCAGCCTCGCCGCTGTCATGAAGTGACGCCGTGAGTGTCGCAAAGCAGGCAGGAGTGAGGCGATTACCGACCCAGTGGTGAGAGAGACTCCTTCAGAGTTAAAATCCACATCCCCAAAAATGCAAAACGAACCCCTTAACCCCCTTCGCCTGCCCTTCCCTCCTTCACCCCTGAAACTCCAGGCTTCCGTAAGTTCAGTCATGCTTGCCAATCCTTGTTTATATTTGCATTATATTATATATCTGAGTGTCCGTGTGGAGCTTTCGTCTCTGTCTGTTATAATTGACTGAGGCACATTTAGCTGACTGTATAACTCTGATCCAGGCTGATAATATGGCCCGCCGCACCATTTGGCCCAGCTTTGTGAGGGAGGAAGGAAAAACGGGTGCTCTAGGGCTGCACCCCATTGCAACTTCCCCATGCCTTCACCCTCACAAACATCTCTTGGGGGAATCCCTTTTGAGACCTGGATGTAACCTCAGTGGCCATTTTAGATGTGAGTCCAGTCCGTTAGAAAGCCAAGTGAAGTTGCCAAAAGACACAGATGCTCCATCCAAGACTTTACTTAAGGAAACAAGATTGTGTCAGTGCAAATCTGTGAATCTCCAGCTTTAGTTTCGGCCCTTAATTACATAACAAATCCATCATTTAATAAATTAGCCTTTTTGGTTACTACATACAGCATGTGAAATCATTTCATTTGCATTCATTGAGTTGTAAATAAGAACTGCTGCTTACATTCCGTACCAACATTCAACTGATATTGACATTCAATATTTCTGAATGATTACTTTAATCAAGCTTCCCTCCACGGCAAACCAAAGTAAAAGAACTGAAACAAGATTTGTTATTAATCGTGTAACCTAATTCGGCGGTGGTGAAGTAGCGATGAGTCGTTATTGTCGTTCTGTAAATGCTTAAACACTATGTGAGCAGGTGACTCTCTGAAAGAGTTGAATGGGTTCAATTGACCCAACCCATTTACCATTCAGGATCAGTGTAAAAACACTGTCTCTCCCTTTGCACTCAAGAACAACCAGATGACTCAGATGGGCTGTTTTAGTGGTTTGAATGTATATGTGTACTAAATTACTTTGTTATGGTTGGCTGTGTGTATTGTGTATTTGTCAATGGTACGTGTTGTCTTTCAACATGTCTGTGTTGATAGCGTCATATATTAAAGTTTGCATAAATAAATAACTCCTCATTGTAACTGAGAGCAAGTCAAGGAGATGGTGGCCACTTTAGTGATGTTATCTCACTTGGTAATTCCTAAACCGTGAAGTGTCACCCCAAAAAATACAACAAAATCCCCCATACAGCGATAGTGGCAGCAGACAAAACAAAACCCTGTGCCGTTTCACACTCTGCTGGTGGGGTGTTTGTGGAGGAAGCTTTGACTGGCGATAAAATGAATCTAAAAACAAAATACCCTCATGGACAAGCATAAGGAAGCTAACGCACACACGCATGCACACAAACGAACGCACCCAAAGCGTACCACTATACCGTTCAGTCCGTTTCTTGCGTATTAGATTGATCTCTTTACCTGATAACAGTCTAATCAAAATAATCATAATTCAGGCAATGGAATACAGCATGCCAATCTTTTAGTAATGTTTCTGTTTATTTATGCCATCTACTCTGTTGTCTTGACACTGTTCCTCACACGTGTCAAGATGGTTCAAAGACAACCTTTGAACCACATTGTGTGTGTCATAAACATTTGTGCAGTAGGGCCACAAACAGGTTAACCCCCAGGCAATTGGCTGAAAAATAACTTGCATATCTAAACAGCCAAATTAAAAGCAGCGGGGCATGCTCGTGTACAAACAAACCCCCCCCAGAATATTTTGTGGCTTTCCAGAATACCCATGAGTAAATCATGAGTCACCCTTAAATAACAAAGAATCGTATAGAGGAAACATGACTAATATCTCTTTCTCAAGAGGAGTCACCTGGATGTGAATCAATAAATACTGTATGTTTGTTGCTTTTGGTTTTCTAATAAAACAAAAGTAAAGTTCTATGTTTGAATCATAAACATTGCATAATCTCAAATGCATGAAATCATATTGTGATTTGGTACTTTTTTTATTTGCCGCCAGTGTTTTTATGTAGGATGAATTATTACCATTAGAAAGTTAAGCAGGTGCGTTGTTATGGACAAACACCCTCCACCCGACGCTGTTATGTTTCCAGTGACTCTTCTTTCATTTTGCACTAAAGCGTACAATTCCAGGATTATGCAACGTTAAAAGACGTTGATGCAAAGCTATATCCATAGCTTTATTATTGAATGGTTGCTACCTGGTTTGTGAGAGGTCAAGTTTTCTCTAAACTGTTACATCACTGGAAAACAACAATACACTCATTGGCAGCTTACATTAGCTCTCACACTTCAGGATTTGTGGAAAGGTCATTCTGTTCATCGGCTCTATTATTCTGTTTCATCAATTTATCCAATCAACACTCATGATGTCTTTTGTTTGTTTTGCGTTTAGCATTCGTGCTAACCTCGTGGGTGTGGTTTTTAGCCTGATTGCTACATGTTTCTGTTTACCTATCTCCATATCTAACTAGCTCTTGTCACCTTCGATTGCTCAAGATAGTTTAGATGTGAGGAGCTGAAATGTCTGCCATGGAGGTGATTGTGGAAGTGTTTGTTATTGTACTAATAGTGGCAACAGAAGCATTAGCTGTTTCTGTTGCACTCTCAGGCCTGTTTGGGCCGTGGCGGGGTTTCACCTGGCACGCGATGTGGGCGGCTCAGAGAGAGATAAACACGCTCGTCTGTCTGCAGCATGATCCTGCTGGCTATTGTGATGAGTGTGGAGGGGGCCATGGGTGCGGGGGTGGGGGGCTGAGGTAGAGAAGGTTGACTGCCTTAAAAAAAACAGAGAAAGAAAGAAAGGGAGGGAGAGAAAAATCAGTTTATGTGAGTGCAGTCTGAGAGATGAGTGGGACAGAGACAAAATAAAAGGTAAAATGAAAAATTTGTAAGACAATTGTAAGACAAATCAGGTATTGTGTTTGTTTTTTTGGGGGGGAGGGGAGGCTGGCTAAAAAAAGAGAAAAAAACAAAAAGAGAGGGAGAATATCAGTTACTGCATGTGAGTTTGAGTGCTGTCTGAGAGGTGAGTGAGAGAGGGACTTAAAGAAGATTCATTTATCTGGAAAAATGGTAGAGAAAATGAGGAGAAATGGGGAGGGCAGAGAAGAATACTTGTACTTATCAGTTATTGCATGTGAATGTATGTGTTGGCTGAGAAATGCGTGTGATAGAGAGAGAAATAGAGGGGAACAATGGGAGTCACATAGCCAGTGTGATTACTACGAATGGGACAATAGGGTTCTAAAGACCTTTTCGAACCCCACTGTTCCTAAATTCCACAGAAACATCCTACAGTTCCATCAAAACACACCAACCATTGCATGCAGGGCAAAATTATATGGGCTCACTTTGTTTTTTTGGCAATAGGAAAACAGCTGTGAAATTCTGGATGAAATGGAACATATCTCCACTAGTGAAAGGCCTTCCTGTCCCACGAGCTAAGTCCCAATAAGTATGTATGTATGTATGCATGTATGTGTGTTTATATGTATGTACTGTATGTATTTTGTGTTTTATGTGTGTCTGTGTTTTATGAGCACCTGATTACGGCGTTGTCTAGGTGATATTTTGCACTTACATAACAAGCCAAGGCTGAGGTAGTGAGAAACTTCATGAGAAAAGACATTAACACCTGCTCAGGCTCGTCCATGGCAGAGCTTTTAGCCGCGATGATTGTGTTTCAGCTCTGTTTACATGGCCTGTAATCTAAAGCAGGGGCCCACGCTCACACCAAAAGACAGAAAAGACACCTGACCCTCGAGATGGCACGCATCTGTTTTCCCAGAAACACTCACGGCAGCAATTACTGCTGAGGTAATGGCTTGATCGCAATAACGTCTCGAACAAAAAGTGACCTATTTGAACTGTTTTCTTCTTCCTTTTATGTTATGTCAAAGCTCATTCAACAAGTGAGAATGTCTTGTTGTCACAGAAGTTTCTGGAAGTTAATATGGCACGAATGTGATGAAAGGTGGGCCGTGAATTATACCGTGCAAACCTTTCAGAACGGTAAATTGGATGGGATGTTGCATAAGCAGTTGCTGTATAAGGTTATGTTATATTTCCACGTGGCCAGTTGTGATGATAATACCTGATTGCATATATTGTTTATAAAAATGAAGGGATGAAACCAAAATGGAAGAATTCTGCTTCATTTAGACTATCATGTTCAATCTATTGTACTCTATATCAAAAGCTATGTCTTTCACAGAGAGCCATCGATTTGTGGATTAGCTTTCCGGGCCTTGTATCAGAGGCAAAGACCCTTTGGGTGCTCAAGTTCGGACATGAGAATGTACAGGTGACTACCTGGACTGCAGGTAAATGATGGGTCGAGATTGGTTGAACTGCCTGTCAATGTATATTCACGATTCTCGTCACACATTTAATAAACGCGGCCTACGTATCACGGAATAAAGCTCTGCCTGTCTCATGACTGTGAAAATAAAACAATGGAGAAATTCTTTGTGCGAGTGAGTGATCGCTTTAGTGAGACTAGGAGACAGATACTCTACACCCAGACGAGCAACAGCCAGTGACGATCCCCTCTAAAACGCAAAATAAACAAACGTCACCACCTCACGAATGCCTGGGTGAGTCTTTCACTGACTTATTTCAGCAGAGGATAAAGAAAGGTTTTTGTTTTTTTAAATCTGAAAAGAATAGCAGTTTAATGTACATACAGTAGGCTTTGGGAAATATGCCAGGTTTATTGTGCTGCAGAGTTCAGTGCCATTTAGGGAGGCTACGTTTTCATTTTCTTTGGAATTATCTGCAATGTTTAATGAGCAATTAAAGCCAACACCCTCCCAGTGATGAATAAGATACTCTCACCACAAAGCCATTGACTTTCATCAACAACATTACATTATTACATTACATTATAGCCATTTTGCTGTAAGAACTAAAAGATTAATAAAGATTATTAAGTTTATGATGATACAGTTTCTTCTAAAAAACGACCTGATATTACAAAAATGCTGTGTAGTATTTATTAAGCAAAAAAAAAAAAAAGAATCAAATTGGAATTCACTGAAAAGAAAGTGTGTAGTCTGTGTTAATTCTGAAATCTTTTACCTTTAATGCCCGAAACAATCCTCGGCATCTCCCTCTCTCTAACTAAATCTTCAGTATGTGTCGTCTTATTGATGTTACCTTTTTGAAATGATTTCTTCTTTCTTTGCTATTTTTTTTTGGAAGGGGGTTGTTGTGGTGGCAATTTATTCAACGTCATATTCATTTGAATACCGAGCAACATTTTTTATCGTATGGTTAACCACAAGTTAATGTCCCAGAACAAAATGATCCCGGGTTACATGTATAAAAACGTCAGCCTCATGATAAACAACCCAATAAAACAGGCCAATGCAGAGAGAGCTGTGGAGTAAAAAGGACAGCTTGTGGGATTTTCCCTTTGGGAGTCTCCCCAATTTCACAACACTTTCGCCATCACGAGCAACCCGTAAACAGAAAAGACAGAGATCTGACCTTTAAATGAATCATTTGCCCTCAACCGGTTCCTGTTTGGTTCGGTCGATTGCCGAGCGTGCCAATTAGCTGAGTAATCAACACCAATTTGGAGGGAAAACAAGTCATCCCACCTGGTGGCATTCCTGTCCCTCTCATCACAGTACAGTTTAATATTTAACACAATGGTGTTCATAACCTAAAAAATGAAAATGATTGAACTGAGAACGATTAACCATACCACATCAGCATATTCGATAGTTAACGACGCGGACGCAAACAAAGGCGCATTTGGAGAAATGTTACGTTACAGCATTACTGTGATGAAATATGTGAGTCACAAAGTCCTGCTGGATTCCCACATAATTACTACAGTAAATTTAGATAACTATACTCATATCAGAAAAAAAATCCTATAGCACTGTAAGAGTTCTAGAGTCCCTAAAATACAGGGCTATGTGGGTGGCTCACCCTGTTGCAGGCCTGTTTCTGCGTATAGATGAGCCCCAAAGCCAAGCTCTATAGCCCTGGGAAACTGTGCAAATGTAGGTGCATGGGGAGTGTATACTAATACAGGGTGATCAGAGAGATCTGTTAATGGGGCTATAACAAACGAATGAACGAACGTTCTTGAGGACAGCATGAGGTAGTGAAAGTATCATTCAAGCCAGCACAGTGGTCCAGGCTAACAAAAGTTTAACCATTTGAGAAGTTCGCCTAGTTCTACCTAGCTGAAATGAACAAAGAAATGGAAGCGATTTCATAGAAGATCACAAAACGGAAACATGCCAGTAATCAGTTTAACAAATTAACAAACATGAGTTGGAGAAAAATTTCAGACAGTGGTGAGAACAGCGGAAGCAGTCCTTTGTGTGTGTGTGGGGGGGAGTGCTTTCTTAGGATTTAATGATGCAACTGATCGACATTCAATAAAATGATTCCATTTAGACATCCATCGAATATTTTGATCACTCCTCATATGTTTTCCACTGGCACTGAAAACTCTCAGGTCTTCATCCACCTCCAACCACTCATCCTCCAGCAGCCATTAAAGATTCCCAGGCACTTTTCCAAAGAGGACTGTTGACTCCAGTGTCCTGGTTAAATTCCAGATTGGGCCACCTCGACAACCCCCATATCTGATTGGCTGTGTAATCCTGTGGAATCTCTACTCACACTGATACTCCGGGTCGAGTTCTCAGTTGACCGAACCTGGTTAAACAGAGGATAAATAATAAAAACATGAAACCAGGAGAAGCATCCGGTGCTACAAGCTATCATTCTCCCCTTGGGGAAAGCACATTGACTGTGGATCCAAACTGAAGTGTCAGATCAAATATTCAGCCAGCTGTCAGATGATAATCCGCTCTCAAAGCTCTCACAAGGCCCCAACAGCAATCACGTGTTTGCTCAAGATCCCAGAAAAAAAAAAATTAATGATGAAAGAGTGTAAACTGGAAAGAAAATATGTAACACAGGTGTGCAGTCTCGGCCTCTTTAGCAAACCACATTATTTATAAATTATGAGTAACTTTATTATTCAGTGGGTTGTAAGTGAATGCTGCCATAATCCAGGGCAAGCCATATAGTCTGTATTTTATATACATCTGAGATACGGACATCAGAGATATGGACAGACCTCAGAGATACAGACCTTAGAGTCACAGAGAGGTCTACCATGGGGTGAGAAAGCTATTCAGATTCGAGCTGTCTCCAGTATTAGTTCATTTAACCAAAGGTTTTTAAACCTGTTGAAAACAGCTAAAGTTACCAAGGTAACGATTCCAATTCCAATTTTTTGCAACTTTGTTGTAATCTATTGATTATATGAAACATTTTCCAATCCCCAATCATCAATGCATTTTTACAAAGCATATATTTCCTGGAACTCCCCCCCCCCCCATGCCACCTTGTCACTGTGGCCCCTCGTGTACTCACCCTGTGTCAGACATATTGCTTTCACTTCCATGACACTAACTGCTTGTGATGGCACGGAAATGTGTGCGCTGACTCTAATCGCTCTCGACATGCCGAATTTAGGTGACTCATGTGGGAACCACAACCGCTTCTGTTGAGTTTAGGGCATGGAAACATCCAATTTTGGGGCAGTAGGAAAGATTTATAGAAGGTGGTAACACATACAGAATACACAAACAGATAAAATATATGTTTTGCTAGGCTAGGCTAGGCTAGGCTAGGCTAACCTACAGTTTACACGTGCTGCGGGTTATTGAAAGCTTAAGCAGTTTTGGCCCATGTGCTGAATTATGGGTTGTGATAGCTTGGAGTGGGTTAGAGTTGAGTAAAATGAAATCATACATAATTATCCCTCAGGGAGTTTCAGTATAGATAGATCTGTTCCCAGCTGGTACCTCCATGGTAGTCACACTGAAAAAGCATTCATATTATTAAAGGAAAATGGAAAAGAGAAACATCTTTTTCAGTTCTGATCTAATAAAAATTGTAAAGAAAAAGTGTTGAAAGGTCACAATTTAATGTACATAATAATTACTAAATAACATAATGTGAATACAAAAACAATAAAATATATATGACATTGTGATACAGGGCCTCTAGGCTGCAATAGTTATTATGTATAACATTGCATGGGACTGTGGTAGAGATCTGCAATGTGCCTTTATAATTTATGGTGCTAGATACAGTATGGTCGAGGTCTTTATAAAGGTCCGTTGTTGTGTGACATGAGATATCACAGTGTTAGAGAGTCAGGCCCATCGCACTCCAGGAGTTAAACAGTCTCATGACTTCCTGACGATCCTCTGCTGTTTATCCATCAAAGTTCAAGAGTTTGGGAAGCTTGGGGGCAGGAGGCGAGAAGAGAACGCCCTAATTTGAGTATTCACATCACTGCATGCTCAAACACGGTAGGGTGTGTGTGTATGCGTGTGCATGTGTGTGTGTGTGTAATTGTGTGAGTGCTTGTGTAACTGCTTGTGTAACTGTGTATGTGTGACTTTGTGTGTATGAGTGCGTACATGTAAATTCAGAAATTTGTATGTCTGTAGGAATTAATGTTTATGCATAAGTGCATGCATGTATATATACATAAGTCTGTAGGTGTATGTGTGTGTGTGTGTGTGTTTGCTTGTCTGGGAGTGTGTGTATTTGGCTGTGTGTATGTTTGTGTCTGTGTAGAGGTGTGCATGGTTGTGATTTCATGGGTGTGCATTTTGCATTCACGTAAGAGTGTGTGTGTGTGCATAATATTTTGCTTGTATGAGAGTGTGTGTTTGTGTCTATATGTAGGTTGTATGCCTATGGGAGGACAGATGGGAGTGCTCCCTCTCTTCCACAGTGGTTATCTGTGGCCTCAGAGCTCAGTATTCTGGGGCTGCTGAAAGAGTGGATCTCATGTGGCCTGCTGTGCCATGCTTCCCTCTCCCCGGGGGGGCGGGGTCGGGTACCAGGGGAGCGCATCGACTGTTTACACAGCTGAGAGCTCTGGGCAGTGCTTTCTGCACCTTCCAACAGCTCGATCTCTCTGTCACGCCACACTACTGTGGAGTTTCATCAGCTTCTGTATCTCAACCCACCTCCTCCTCCTCCTCCTCCTCCTCTACCTCTGCAAATCTGCACCTGCAATGTGCTTCACCTGAGATGGAATCTCCAAACGTAAGACCACGAACAATTAGTGTTTCCATGGTGTGGATTCAAGAAACAGTTTACCTCAACTTTTACTTACAAATGAATACATAAGTTAGTTTTCAAATTAGTGATACAAATTCTTAAGAAGTTAATTTTGCCAGTCACCAAAGTATGATTATGGAGAAAATAAGACAAATTAAAAATAAGGGCTAATATTGATTGATTGATTAGTTAGCCCAAGCTCTGTGCCATTAGATGTGATGTACCTAAACAGAGTGTGGTGTGAGCATTAGGTACGAGGTATCCTGTGGATGTGGACAGGTTGTATGAGTTTAATGTGATGCCTTTCGGTCTCCCAAAGTTTCCCCTTTTCAAGTTTGGGCAGCTCGCTGGGTAATGAGCTCCCCTTAACAGACCCCGACACTGCTTTGTACAGTCTATGTTTGAAATGGATATATGCGCACTCATTCAAACACGTCAGGCTGAAAAGTGGAGGAAAATAAACCAATGGAGCATGGCAGGTCACATTTGAAGTCTCAAGACCTGGGTGTGATTATAACCATTTCTTCAAGTCATACTTGGAGAAAGTATGTTTCTGACAACATGTTTGGCTTTCATGCAGAAGAAAAACACTTTCAAACTAAATATACCCAAAATATGAAGTATGAAAATATATTATCGAAAAGAAATAACTTTTTTCCCCAAAAAAGTCTTCCACATATATATTTTAGCGTATGCATTTTAGTTTATTAACACCATTGAATGTGAGCCCAGGTACCATTCCACCCCATTCAGGCTAATGAAGTAACAATGGAAGTCATTAGTGAGTATTAGAAACACATTGTAGTTGTATTTTGTTGTGTACTATAAATTTGAGGAATTTCACTCTTTGTCGGTAATTATTCATGATGGTACTATACTGTACAGTTTCCTCAAAGAGACAATGACAGATTATGTTAATTGACTCCACCTCAACAATAATCATCTGTTCCCTTCAAGACATTAATGTTCCACTTTTCCCTTATTGAGATTGAGATGTTGTGTATATTTCGCCAATGTAATGCATACCTCTGCATGTGAATGGACGGACAAAATGCTCTTGTTGATACCTCAAGGCATAGGACACCATCTGCGTAATCGTGATCTAAGGACATCATGGGAAAGTGTCTGATGACCATAATAAGGTTATTACACCTCGGTCGACACCACATGACATACTCTCAGCATGACTTCCTCCTGGCCCCAATCCTTCATTCTCTTTTTCGCCATTTATCTTTCAAATTGCAGAAACGGAGCAGTTATGTGTCTCGTCTGGTAGGCTGTCATACTAACCATCTTAGCTGATATCTACACATGTGGGGAACTGAGTCATGAATCATTGATTCATATCTTCTTTGGATATTTCTGAGGCCATTATTCATTGTTTGACATTGATGGCCTTGGTGTCCCATGGAGAACATATCTGCTCTTTAGGTCATCCTAAATAACATTTCAGACATGAAAACAGACATAAATTAACAGGGAACAAGCACTGACTGTCCAGTAATTTGACCTGCATGCCTTAAAACAGGAAGTGGTACGTTCAAACACAGAGACTCGAAGCCAATGTAGGGTTGACCTAAAAAAGTTTGTTTTATTGAGAACATTAGATTGTATACCCATAAAATGACAAGAACAAACAAATTTACCCCATAGGCTTGTCATTTCGACCCAGATTTGCTTCAGGATTCTGGTCCTGAGTTCACTTGAAAGACACATCTACCCTTCAGATGTCAAACTCGAAAGGACTGATTGTGATAATGAAGCTCAAGTAAAAACACAACCTTCATTCAGATTTTCCACATGAGTTTTGAGGGCCATCATGTGACTGGTACAGCCAAGTTTATGCCTCTAAAGGCGCATATCATAGTTCGGTTCAGCTGAATTCCCTTCTTGACATGTTGTGACAGAGGACCAACCACTAAATGTCAAAACAGCTAAACTGTATGTAGGTGTGAATTAGACGTGTTTGTGGCAAGTCCTGTGGGATCGGAATTTAATGCTATCATAAGTTCATCAGTGTCATTGTAAGGGGTTAAAAAGACACCACACAGTTTCAGTCACTTTTGTTGAGATCATACACCATTCGCTTCTGTGAAATCTGTAGAGGTTATAAAACCCATTATGGTTCTTTGAATGCGATTGCATTCATTAAATATTTTCTAGAACTGGTATCGTGACATTCGACCAGGTTGTAGCTTTTTATGTGCTTATGTAAACCAAAAAGAATCTGAAGTATTCTTCCTAATGGCAACATTAGCTTTACATGGTCCTACTCACCCACTTCAATTCGCAAAGGTGACAATTAGCCGAGGGCAAGTTGAATTTCAGTTCATTGTGTGGCTGGCGAGAAATGTCGCATGTCCTCAATCAGGCCTTTGTTTTAGATTTAGATAACATCCAACTGTCGCCTCATTATCTGTGGAAACAGGTTTTATGGCATGTTCTACATCTAAGCAGCTCAGCCATGCACTTTGCTTGAACGTGCCGGTCTCACGCGATAGGCATTCTTTTGGTAGGGAGAGACAATAAATCCTGTTTGTGGTTGTGAGTGTGTGGGGGAATGATTCAACAAGCCCACACTTGGAGCCTTGGAGTGTCAGGGTGAAGTTGAAGGTGTGTGAGTGTGTGTGTGTGTGTTCATGGCTGAGAGCTTATATGAGAAAAGGATCTGTGTGTATCTACAATATGTGTGTTTGTGTATATGTGCATGCGTGTATGTTTTTCAGTTTGTGTCTGTATGTTTGAGTATATTTGTGTGTGTATGTGTGTGTGCGTGTGTGTGTGTTGTACATATGTTTAGGTCTGTGTGTGTTTGTGTGTGTGTGAATGAACGTTTGCAAGGGGGAAATAAACATTTGTATGTTCATTTTTATGTGTGTATTTAAATGTATGTGTATGTGTGTGTTTGTAATTGGATGTACTACATACATTTTACATTGATTTTACATGTAAGCTACTAAAGCATAAAACTACCCCTGATGGTAGTATCTGTTGTACGATTTGTGCATTTGTTGCCTCAGACAGGAAGTCGATTACGCTGCGTTAAGCCATTTGGAAGCAGTCAAAGTAATTTGAATGATTCACTGAAAGACACAAAAGGATCGTTTAACAGGATCACTACAGAGTGAACGTTGACCACAGTTAATGTGCTGGGTGGAAATGATCATAATTGTAGGCTTATTGCTCCTCTTATGAAATGCTCTGGCCAATGCAAATTTATTTCACATTCTCAGTGTTGCCAAATAAGAGGCGATGCTTATGCAACTGAAAGAACGGGGGACCAGTTACCACCTGATAGATATGACAGGTGCACTGCATTCAGACACTGGAGAGTCAGACTGTGCAATACCCCTGGATTATGCACTTTAATGAAATTAATTTCTAATTACTATAAACAGTGTGATTCAATAGGGGGAAACCAAAGTGTCAGAAGCAAGTGGGTCTGTCTGTACTCTTCCTTTGGGCCACGCTGACATTTTTAGTCATTGGGACCTACTGGTAAAAAATGTCCCTCATGGTTTTCCTACGTTTCCCAGTGCTTTAAGGGATGAATCTTACTTTCAAGGCAGCTTTGCCTTGGAGTTACAATGTTTGTGATTCGTTACTTAACAAAAGGTGGAGCTGTAGGTGCGCTAGCTGCGCTGAAGGAATGTGTTTGTCATTACTAACAGATTGATCACAGAGTGAAAACACCAATACTTAGACACTCACGATTTACAATTTAATGAAATCTGATATAAGCCATACCAGAATTATGCTCATACAAGTTTAGCTAGCTATAGGAGTTTACCTCTGAAGTTCCGTCCCCGTATTTGGTAAGTCTCTTGACTTCCCTCACCAAACTCGATGAATTGTTGAGCGGATATTTCTACAACAGCTGTTTTGCTGACTCCCCGTTGTGCGAAACACAATGTTATTCACAGTAGCTAGAAAAGCTTAAGCTCCGCCTTTTATTAAACAACCAATGAGAACAATTTTCCTCCAGGGCAGAGGAAGCTTGGAAATAAGATTCACCTGTAATAATGCTAACAAAAACCTTTTCCCACTGGTTTACAAGCAGCCTTAGTTCCAGTTACACCATTGGAGGTTTGGGGTAAGTGCATTATGACATCATCATTGTCAGTCATCAAGGTAATGTTACTTACACACTATACAGCATATCAAATTCAATAGGGTGCCCCTGTAATGTAGTATCATATTAGAATAAGAAAATTAATATCTTTTTATTCCAAAATGTCAACGTCTCATATTAAAAACATGCTGAACGCCCTCTTGGGGAAATTGGAACATTAATACTGGTCTCAGACTGAAGAAAATAGTACTCAGTTTCACATAATTCCCAAGTGAATCTTGTTTGGATATTTGGTTTGTTTTCATTTCCCTGCAGTTAATACTATGGGATTCTCAAGTCATGTAATTAACAATGGGAACCAAAACACAGACATTTCCATGTGTGATTGTATATTTTTCATGATGTTTTACTTAATCCCATAGAATCTGACTTTGGCAGAAGCTGCGGAGATCTTCCTCCATGAAAGGATCACAGAACCTGAAGGTGCTGGAAATTCAGATTGTTATCGCAACATGGTGAGGGTCACTTTTGAACCATATTTATTGAAATGCTATGTGTTAGAGGAGCTGCCTTAGGCCAGGTCTATCTACCTACCTATTTATCTATTGGTCTATTTGTCTGTCTACATATCTAGCTTTCTGTCCATACATCAGTTCATAAATGCTAATCTTTTTGTTTCATCTGACTTTTTCCGTTAGGTACAGGACTGCGAGGCTTAAATCTGCTTAAACCTGCTGGATTTTACATTTTAATTTTGGATAGACATGGCATTTCATTCATTCACCACTCACAGATATGGCTGCTCAGCTGTTTTAGTTAACAAAACAAGAATTTGCATCTTAAATGTTGTTCTGTTCCAATCACCTCGTTACCCCCCCTCCCCCTCACTCCCCACCACCCCACGCAGTCACTGTCCAGCTCTCTCACCCTCTCCACTCACATAAAAATAAACATGCATGATCTCTCTCTTCCTCTCTCTCTCTCTCCTTCCACCTCTTTTGCTCTCTTTCTCTCTCACACACACAAGCAAACAAACATTCACATATACACCTTACATAAACTCATATATTTCCAAATCCTTTTCCATGAAAACTTCAAAGTTCCATGTGGTTTCTAGTATTGCACTACATCCTTGTGCTAGAATGAAAACAAAATTTTATTATCCAGCAATGTTGTTTCCCAAATAAATGGGCTCTGAGCTCAGTAGCCACAACTGACCTGAGGAAAGGGAAGCGATTTTGAACATCAGTATTGCTCCAAGGTATTATGTTCAAAAACTTTCCTATTAGTGGATCACAAGGTCATCATGCACTTGGTTTGCACATGTACAGGTGCCTGGCCGACCTTGAGTGACCAATAGGAACCACTGTGACTAATTAACTTGTTATCTGCTTAACCTGCAAGGCTGGGCCCGTTGCTGCTTCAGCAAAGTGGACATAAGGTCATAGCTGGTAATGACATGACTGGTACTCGAACCCCCCCAGTCAGAGGGCTCTCCTCTGCTACTGTCACTGCATCAGCCTCCTACAGAGCGTCAGATATGAAATTTTAGCATACGTCTGAAGACCTGCAAGTACGTTAAATGAGACTACGGTGCGTTCCAGCTCAAGGTTTTGGAAGCACCGTTCTGGACCAAGCCGGCCTACAGACTGCTAGGAGCAGTGGAAGAATATGACTGGTTTACAGGCGTTGAGAGTCTGTTTTCCCCTGAAACGGAGCATACGTTTTTCATAGGAAATAAAGGCTTTCATGACTCACTGTACTTCAGTAAGGGGACAGTGGGAGGATCAAAGCTACATTGTGCTAGATACCTAAAGGTCAGGCTGGAGAACTTCGGGAGGATAAAAACATGCAAGGCACAAGCAATATTTCAGTTCTCTATCTTCCTTATCATCTGTGCTGTCACGTCAGTAGCAAGCTTGCTCCATAAGCTGTGCGTGACCAACGTTTCATGTTTCTGCTGTGACAAATAATGTTTGGGTAAGATGTAGTTTATCTATGCTTTTCGATAAAACAGTCATTCATTATCATGCCCAGAGTTTTTTTCATGTGGTTAAATTTACAGTGAGATGAGAAGGGCCTGAAAGTGACTCATTTGCTAAGCCATGAGGCCTGCAGCTCAGGGTTCGAGTCCCAGCTGCACCATAACCATCTATGGCCAGAGGTCTGCGTTGGCATGGAAACAGTTGGATCAGACTCAGTTGGGGCTGATGGGTCAGCTGATTAAGCTCGTGGGTGTCATCCCTCTCTGGTGGCCGCTCCTGGCTGACTGGGTTCATGTACATCCTTTGATGATGTAGGCAGTATGTAATTGGTCGTGCGTCAGCAGTGTGGAAAGAAGCAGGAACTTGCCACCGTGCGTTTTGGAGGAGTCATGTGACACGGCATTCTCCTCCTGAGTCTGCATTAAACAGTTTGGCTAAATTGATGGTGGAGAAATTATGATAAAAAAACAGAACAATATGATAAATAATTGAATTAAATCAGGCTATATAGATGAAAATGTGAAACTGCAGATAAGATCTTACATTTTGCTATTGAAGGGTTTGTATTAATAGTGGCAGTATCTGCAGTGGTGGTGTGATTTGTTCTCCAGTCCTGCAGGGCACTCTGAGGGAAAGAGAGCAGCAGGGCTGTACCCTGTGTCCACAGTGTACATATGCAGCTCAATCACAGCGAATCAGCAGTCTCTGCAAAACGAGTCCCAACACGCCCTCTGCTGATCAGATGCAGAATTACACTCTATAGATACACTATATGTAGTGTAACTTCCACAAACTGCATTACACTACACACACACACACACACACACACAATGTTTTTATACCCCAGAGCTGATAAAAATGAAAATCATCATATTGATGGAAAACTGACCACTTAATTTCATTGGTATTTAATGAATCATTTTGAATTTGATTTCACAACATCCTTTCCAATGACCTTTCCAAAGGTACTACTGCACTGTCCCTTATTAGAGTTTGATTGGCCAGTAGCAGGTGAAATTTGAGCCACACGCTAACAGTGACCCTCACTGTTTACACACAGGATCTTTCGTAAAAAGTGGGCCAAACAGGAAATCAGCTTAGTATTTACAATGACCACTTCCTTGGGCCGGCCAGCGACCTCCGGAGGAAGAGCGAAACAAAGGGTGAGAGGCTGAACAATGGAGTCTGGTGTGGCAGGAGAGTGCAATGCACCATGGGAAAACCTCTTCATCCACCCCCGCACCGTGACGGTTTCAGCCTCACTGCTCTCTCAGAAAGACTGGAGAAAAGTGCGGGAGAAACTGACAGGGTTACAACTCTTTTAAACTCCTATATCGATTTGTGATGCAATCACAGAGACAATGTAGTCACCCTGTCCACATGTGCCCCCGTGGTTTCCCAGCATGCAACGCTCTCATCAGAAGCCAGGTGACTTTGCTTGTTTCTCACTCTGATGTGGTGTAACATCAGGAAAATGTCAGACTATCTAACTACAGACATTCCCCGACATATGTCTGAGTTCCATTGTGACCGACTGGCCATATCTCGAGATGTGTGTAAGCCCTATGTTAGCATAGCATGTAGAAGTCGCAAACCTGTACAGCATTCTTTCACAATTATCTCGTTTTTTTATTAACCAGCTTTATAAATTGACATTTTATATGATTCTGTTGTTGTTTTTTTGCCTCTTTAGTTCATGGAGGCTGTATCACCATCTCTCTTCAAGCACAGTCTCACTACCTACCTAGTGTAATGGTACAAATTATTACAAAGTCTTTGCTATGTTACTCACTGACTAAACAAACAGTGAATAGATGCACAGATACAACACAGCCCAGAGTTTTGATTTCAGTGATGTCACAGAAGGAGTGGTCAAGCAGCGGAGCATGGCATGAGCGAGCTCTACCAGCATGTCCGTCACCATCCTGACCCTCAGCACTGTGTGTCTTTATGTGTATTAAAGCGAATTCAACGCAGGCCACATTTTCATTAGCGGTGAGGTCACAGAAGATGTGTCATGTGACTTAGAGGTTTGCGTCTCGAGAATTTTGGGAAACCCCCGGCCTACAGCGGGGATGGTTCACTGAGAGAGGCAGATCGCCCTTATCTCCAGTCTCTTAGAGTAATAAAGCTAATCTCTGCAGCAATTACACCGAGTTATATGTTTATGTTGGGAAACGGTCCCCCGCGGTGCCCCGAGTTTTGAACACAGTCGGCCCAGGTAAAGGCAATGGGACGGTCGCCAGGCGCCCCCATACCACCTCACCGCTGATTTCAATCTGTCAATTAACAGACTGACCCCCAGGTAATTGAAAAATACAGCCCCCCAGAGATTGGGACACGTTTATCGAAGCCCCCATCTTGGCTTGGGACAATTAGCCGGAATGAACATATCTCTGTCCTCTCTGAACTTGGGTGGTCCCTGCACTGCTCTCTACTGATGGTGTGCCGTTCCCAGAACAACCAGAAATACAGCAATGATGCACCCAAAAAAAAGGAAAAGAAATCAGGGGAAAAGAATGAATACGAACAAGAAGTAAGGGAGGAGAGGGAATAATTGTAAACCGTAAATAATGAGAACATTTAGAGTAGCCAGACCGGGCACATTTCACGCTGCAAAATTACGTGTGGTGAACTGGTTCTTGTTTGACACTGCCGACCTCTTCAGTCTCCATTTTTAAGTTTAGTGCATGAATAGAAAGCTTGCGTCATTGGTCATCGCTTATGTACTGTCAGTGCTGCACTGCTGTGTGACTAACACTGATGTCAGTGTGTGGAACAGCTTGCCAGGTCATGTAGTAGAGGCACAGATCCATGGAATCTAGGCTTGTCACAGTGCTGGATACACAGTAGATTGTGGGAAAAATAACAGCATAGTTAGGCTAAAAGGCCTCTTCTAATTATTCTGTATATGGTCTTATGTTTGTTCTGCAGCTTAAAACATGTGAATGAAATCTAAGTTTAATGTATTAATAATGTCTTTTTTCTTCTCATTTCCTAAACCATTGTGTCTTTTTTGTCTTTTGTTTTGGTGTTTTCACGCCAGCGCTCATTTATATAAGATACAGTCATAATGAAATGCATATGGAATGATTCATGTCTGAAGTTAAAAATGCATCAAAACCTCACGCGGAAAATGTCAAATCGTGCAGCCCCTCCCTCTCCAGAAGAATGGAGGTCACTCGTAGATTTGAAAGTGACGGTAATCGTTTCCTTTAGATTACTCTCTCGCGGCTTGATCTGAGCTGCCTGTCCGCACGGTCGTGCCAAACGCCGTTAGAGCCGCTGAGCTCCGCCGACCTCATTTGCACGCTGGCGAAAAGCCCCAGCGCCCTGATCTGTGCGGACGGATTTGCGCGCGTTTTCTCTGGCGCTCGCGGGGGAAACTTTCACACGTCGCTCCTCTAATGGCGTACATTCTGCATGATCCCCGAGGGCTTAACCTGCCGAACATTGGTGTCTTGTCGTGCATTTAAAGCCCCGGTCCGTGTAAATCTGTAAAGTAAACATGGATATGGATTTAGTAACTCATTTCCCTGGAACACACACACACACACACACACACACACACACACACACACACACACACACACACACACACACACACAGTGAGAGAGGGAGTGACTGTCTTTTAGATAAGTGTAGGTTTTACTCATATTTAGGCACGCAGTTGTTTATTATTATAGGCAGCATCATGATGCAGCACAACCCTGGGCGGTTACTGAAGAAGCGTAATGTGTCCTCTTCAGAGTGACAAGGAAAAGCACGCTCTTTGTGCGCTGGGATTGAGTCTGTCAACACCGCTGGCAAAGGTCATTACTGTTTCACCCTGAAGGTCACCAGCATGCTTACTTATAAAACAACAGGGAGAGAGAGAGAGAGAGAGAGAGCGAGGATATTCTTATGTTATTTTTAGAGGAGGGAGAGTCTTGGTTGTGACTTTGTGTGATCATGTGCTTCTGCATGTGCAAATGAGTGCATCCGAAAAATCAGGCTTCCGATTTTCACACGCCTTGTCAGTCTCGAAAGCACACACATGCACAAGCATGTGTCCACACAGACTCACAACCAAGACTCTCCCTCCAATAAAAATATCATAAAAATATCCTCTCTCTCTCTCTCTCTCATGTGCCAAGCTGTGGAGGTGTTTAAGGGGTGACTCATGTGCTTTTGGGGTTCTCTTTGTTTGTCCTGATTGTGGGTACCCACTGTACATTTCTGCGAATTTATGGAAGACTCACGTCTTTCAGAAGAGGAATTTTGGTCTGAGACTCCTACCTGCAGCTGAGGCTGCTTTTAAAAACCTGGTGTGAGACTGAAAGCCCGTGTTAAATGTGCGTCAAAGGGAGGCCCGTAAATAATGCTTTTTCTATGGTCCACATCCGATGTGTTCCCACAGCAGAGGACGGCCCACAGGTTTCAGCTGTGGATCTTGTGTGAGACTTACCGGGATTGGTTTCTTTGCATAACATCGGGTGGTCCTCTGTGAGCTTATTCAACATGCCACCTGCCGAAAAAAGGGGCCCATGGGCCTGGGAACTGTCTGACTGTTTCACTTCATGGCTGTCAGAATGGCTGTCTGTCTGTTTCACTTTATGCAAGACAGAATGACTGTCTGTCTGTTTCACTTCATGGCTGTCAGAATGGCTGTCTGTCTGTTTCACTTTATGCAAGACAGAATGGCTGTCTGTCTGTTTCACTTTATACAAGTCAGAATGGCTGTCTGTCTGTTTCACTTTATGCAAGACAGAATGGCTGTCTGTCTGTTTCACTTTATGCAAGACAGAATGGCTGTCTGTCTGTTTCACTTTATGCAAGTCAGTATGGCTGTCTGTCTGTCTGTTTCACTTTATGCAAGACAGAATGGCTGTCTGTCTGTTTCACTTTATGCAAGTCCGAATGGCTGTCTGTCTGTTTCACTTTATGCCTGTCAGAATGTCTGTCTGTCTGTTTCACTTCATGGCTGTCAGTATGGGTGTCTGTCTGTTTCACTTCATGCCTGTCAGTATGGCTATCTGTTTCACTTCATGCCGGTTAATATGGCTGTCTGTCTGTTTTACTTTATGACTGTCTTTTTCACTTTATCCTACTGTCTGTTTAACTTTATCCCATCAAAATTGCTGTCTGTTTCACACCAGTCAATGTGTCTGTCTCACCCTCAGTCTCTCAATCTGACTTGTCTATTTTCTTACCTATTTCCTCTCCATATGTATTCCTAAAGGGTTAATACATGTATAATATATAATGTATAAACTACTAATTACAACAATATTACTTCACACCCCTTGGTACCACCATTGAAAAGATTGATTCAGTACAGATCATTTTGTGGAACAGCATAAGGTTAAAAAAAAACATTGCTGCATTTTTCTTTAAAGCACTGCTACTATCAATGTAATATAATGACTTGTACAATTCCACAGAACTGTGAGTCGTCCATTTGGATCAGGCGAGTGTATTCAGTATCCTACAATTTAGAGTTCCACAGAACTGTGAGACTTCTGACTGGATCCGTCCAAAGGGTATGAATAAGCTTAATTTACATGGTTCTCTCTCCTATCTGCGGAAAACAATCCACTTATGACTGATACTAATCAGCTGGGGATGAAATCCCAGCAAAGTGTGCAGGGCAGTTCTCATGACTCCTGACCTCGCGTTGGGAAAGAGACAAAGCATCTCTTTTTGTGTGACCTCCCTCGCTGTGGGCAAGGGGGCGGAGGAGGTGGGGGGGGGCACCACCCCCAATCCCTTTAAGCACCACTCGGGCAGGGCATAGAGAGCTGTTTCAGCTGGCCTCTGGGAATTTGCATTGCGAGGCGCTTTCCCCAACTGTTTTCGCAGCTCTGCTCTCCCAGATCTTTTAATGTGACTTAAGCCCGCCCTTGCTATTGCATGCGCAGATATGCGAAACAATAATAAAATGTTTTGTAAAGGAAAATCCCGGGGCTTTTCCTCGTCTAAATCTCGAGTCAGAGCTGAGCCCTGCTTCGGGAGGAGGGCGGGGTTGGTGGAAAGCTGTCTGTCAGAGGGCAGGTTTGGATTGGATGGGCGCCAGGGGGGCGGGATGGGGGCGGGGTCAAGGTCGCCTTGGCGGGCCTTCCTGTCACTGTCCCGTGTCCTCGAGTTGGCCCCCCTGGGGCGGCTTTTTGACGGGTCGCCACCCTGTTTCCTGACTCCTGCACCCTGCGCTAATTGGGAGTTTGGGTGGCCCGGCTTATTTATCTAGGTGGAGTGCGCCGGGGTGTGTTTGTACAGCACTTTCTCAGCCATGCTGCATTACAGAGCCCAACGAGGTTTGGAAAGTGTGTGTGTGTGTGTGTGTGTGTGTGTGTGTGTGCTTATGTGCATATCCAAATGAAGGAGCATATGTGTGTGTGTATGTATACGCTCACTTACAGTAATTAATATTACTGAATACAAACACTTATAATCATGGAAATGAAATAATTTTCAATTCAATTCCCTCTGTGCGATTGCCTGGGTCAGCTGTGTAAGGTCAGTTACGTTCACGTCGTGTACGTAAAAGTGTTATCGGTTCACATTTGGCCAAAACCAAACAGTTGTTGTCTTATCTGGACTGGAGCATTTTCAGCTGAACCTTCCTTTAATCTCGTTTTCACACTGTGCAGATATTGTGGGGGCCGAACCCAATGCATTATGGGACAGGGTCAGCTTCGGGGGCTCTTCACCAGATACAACGCAGTTACCAGCAGATATTATCTATTCATAGCTAATGTTATCTATTAATATTAATAGCTAAGTCATTTAGCTATTATCAGTGATATGATTTACAAATAATCAGTAACACCTTTTTCCGCAGCATAAGTACCAGCCGGTCAATTTAACAGTAGCCAAAGACAGGCATTCATATGTACAGGTATGTGAGTATGGCCATATGTGTATCTGTGGGTATTATATATTACATACTGTATGTATTTGAATGTATAACAACAGTATTTAAATTTTTGGTAATCCCCCTTTAAAAAATGTTCTGGATGACTCTGGATGATTCTTTGGAAACTGTTTATTATTGTTGAAGTTATTTTAGGACGTTTGCGGCTGATGTAATAAAAACTGGAAGTAAAAATGAACAAACAAGTAGGTCTCAACAAACACTCAACAAACAAGAGAAAAAATACCCTTGCCAAGTTAAACTAATGCTGAGTCATGCTGCCCACAAAAATACTGTAATACTTTAATACTGTAATACTCTGATACATTTTAATGTATTTTTCTGTAATACTTTAAAACTGTAATACTCTGATACATTTTAATTGCTATTGCCGCATCATCTTCCACTGCTTTTCCTTTTACCCAACATAGACCATTTTTTAATAAATATGACAGCTGTCTACATCGCCTATCATTAAATTCACAGTCAACAGTGAGTGAAATGAGTGAGAAATGAAAACTGCCTCAGCTAACTAAATGTTCTGTGTGTGGCCAGGCCTCCATGTGGCTTGAAGGGTGAAACGCTGTCCTGCAGCTGGGTATTCAAATCATCGGCCATGGCCAGAGGTTCCACATTTGGCGAGACAAGAATTAGCCCTGCGTTGCGGGGAATGATAGGAGGTTAAACTGCCTTAAGTTTAGTCATCTCATCACTCTCTAGTCGCCTCATCTGGGCTACTGTAGCAGCACTATAGCAAACTGACTGTACACTGACTGAAACTGGAATTAGGATTAGCAATAACGTTTGCTAAACTGAACAGGAAATAAGACAATGCCTCGCAATGTGTTTCAGTCCATGTTGAGCCCACTTGTTTTAATAACCTCATATCGCACAATAAATCACATCCTAGTTGCTGAAGCGTAGATGCTTGTGAAACACTGAGTCAGTCTTATTTTTTCAGATTTATGCCCAAAATGGGTCGGACATGTGTACATAATTACTACGACTCTCCACAACTCTATTACTTGCAGAGTGCTAGTGTTAACAGAACACCCCGTAGACTGGTTTGCTTTAAGTGCATATCGAGGCCAATTGGACCAAAATAAGGTTCAGCTTTTCTAAAATGTAAACCCTCTTTACGAGACACAATTTCAACTTGTTTATTTCTTGTACAAGAGAACATCGTTCACGTGTCGTTTGTTGATGGTTGTTTAATTACAGTTTCCTGCTATTGATCGCAGATCCGCATTTTTGAGGCTGACAGTCAGATCTCTGGCCAGGAGTTGCATTTCGTTAGTTTAGCATGGACTTTGGTCAGGACCAGCTCTCAGAACGGAACGCCCCCATACCTCAGTCTAAATCAATGCTGGACAAGAGAATGCTGAGCTATCCAGAGACTGCTTGTTAGCAGCGCCGACTCCAAAAATAAAACTCTCCTCACTCACTTTTAAAACTGTTGGTGCTGGATGTGTAATACTTAGGAGGACTTGTTGGATGGGAATTATCTTTAATACTATTTTGTGCTAAGTGCTTTTAGAGATGATTGACAGTTTGGTGTCCCGCCCGGGAGAATTAGGGAGTGACGGACAAGTAGCTGTTGCTCTTTGCATCACACTTATAAAAATATGTCAGTATGTCAGCATAAGGATGTCCAGGTAATCCTCAGCTGTCTAGAGAACGCACAGGAATTCCCTGTCAGGTAGAAGTTATACAACACAGAGATGAAGAGAATAGCAATGGTGGGAACGGTTTCAAGACTGATTTGCTTACCTTATTTTTATAACCTGATTTTCTTTTAGTCATTAGATCTAAGGTTCGTCTTAAACCTCAGCTATTTAATTATTATATATATGCATTATTGTATCTATGTGTTTCCTTTGCTTTGCAGTAGGTGGCAGCCACATTTATTGTCTCCTACAGTGTTTTCTGTTGAATTGTAGTGGGTTACAGTCTGTCTGATCTGCACTGCACTGGTCTCCTTATTACAGGCTTCTTTATTGTTCCATCGCAGTAGTTGGCAGTTTGTTTCTGTTGTTTTGCTACAGACTGGACTGCTGTTTTTCTATGGTGCATGATAATGCTTTAGTTAGTGCAGGCTGTCAGTGTGTCTGTGTTGCTCTGCAGTGTGCTGGTTGTGTGACCCAGTGGGATATGGGCTTCAGCGTGTCTTTGTGACATGACAATAGTTGCATTGCTTCAGTGTGTCACTGTGACATCACAGTAGTTTTATAGCTGCAGTGTGTCTCTGTGACATCACAATAGTTTTATTGCTTCAGTGTGTCTCTGTGACATCACAGTAGGTTGATGGCTGCTGTGTGTCTCTGTGACATCAGAGTAGTTTGGCTGCCGTGTGTCTGTGCTCTATTGCAGGGCCCTGGTTATGTGACCAGGCTGCACTGTGTCTCGGGTTTTGAGGCTCACTGGGCCGTGGGCTGTAGTGTGTGGGCGGGGTCCTGGCTAAAGTAAACAGGCCTTGGCTCTCTCTCTCCTCCTCCCCACCCCCCTGGTCGTTGCAGACCACACACCCAGAGCCAAGACCACACAGTCTGCTCTGCTGGGACCCCCTCGCACGCAAGCTATCTCTGAACTGTCACTCTGCACTGCGAGAGGGAGAGAGAGCATGAGAGAAAGAGGGAGAGAGAGAAAAGAGGGGGAGAGAGAATGAGTGTGTGAGAGAGAGCTGGAAAGCCTGAACGGAAAGGGAGAGCGTGTGTGAGAGAGGTAGAAGGAGGAGAAGACAGAGCATGAGGGAGAGGAGAGAAAGAGAGTTTGAGAGAGTGTGTTATGTTTGTTAAAGACAGAATGTGTCCTTATGTGCATATAAATGTCGATTTTGTGAGTGTGTGTGCATGCATGTGTGTATTTGTGTGTGTGAGTGTTTGCTTGTGTGTGTGGGTGTGAGAGTGTTTGCTTGTACGTGTGTGTGTGTGTGTGCGTGTGAATGTACAGTATGTGTATGTAAGTAGGCACACAAGTATGAGTGTGTGAGAGTGTGTATGTGTGCGTATAAGTGCATATGTGGGTGTGTGTGTGTCTGAATGCATGAAAGCTGACACCTCACCCCTGTAAAAACAGCACTTGTGGTGTTTTGCCGCTATGGGACGGACCTTGCTCTGAAAGCTGACGAGGGTCTGATAAAACACATGCTAAATGGCAATTAACCCTCTGCCCTCTGCCAAACAGGCTCCGCTCCCCCTTCTCCAGCAGGGGAGGGTAAACCAGCCCCTCTCTGCTCCAGTCCTGGCCTCTCGCTCCACAGCTCTGCTCTGAGTAACTCGTGGAAAATAGAGCAGAAACACAACCCACATCTCACAAAGTGACAATGGATCGAGACAGCTTTCTATAATGATTACCAGCGCTCATTTCGTCATTAGACAGCATTACATTACAGCCATGCTTGGAGAGAGGGCGTAGCATGAAGCAATGTGGGTTTACCAGCACTACCTCGGGGACTCCACTGGCTACAACAAGCCAACAGACTTTAGTTTGATTATAATGGATTTGCACTGATAAATGAGTTTGGGTTTATGTTGTCATTGAGAGGGATTTGGTGTGGTTTTTGTGGAAGAGCATCTGAGGCGTTGGGAATATCATTTTATCGTATCGGCCTGGGCATGGGCACTGTTTATGCTGCTATGTCGAAATACAGATAGTGAGCAGAGGTCATGTGACACTGCTGCCAGATATGTTTATTGGTCCTTCATATTGTATTCACAGTTGTTTACATTCCTCTTTACCCCACATTTTTCTATTTAAAGCTGCTGTTTGCACAGACTGCTGATCGTTGAGGCGGTAGTATTAAAAAACTTTAACATTTTTCTACTCACTCACTCACTCACTTACTCATTCACCAGCTTACACCCGCATCTTCACTCTCTTCCTGTCTTATCCTCACTCACTCTCAATCTCTCACAGTTCAGTTCCAGCGAAATGGATTTTATTGGCAAACCAAAATAAATTGTAATAACATTGTAGTGAATGTAATCACATCATAAACAAATGCACAAACAACGCTATAAAAAGGCAATAATGACACACTGGTACGTATGCATACATGTTGAAAAAAAGGAAGTTGAAAAGTTATATTTTTGAACTTATCAGAAAGATATTTTCTTTTTATTTTACACTAAACTATTATTACTATAATTATCACTTGTATGGTTCTTTGAATAAACTTTATTAGTCACAGAGCCATAAAACAAAACATAAACCTGCAAGGATACATGGATTTGGGAGTTGGGCTTACTCAGTGCACTGAATGTGGGATTCACTTCCCACAACACCCCACCGTGGCTACAGAGCTTCCCCTCTGCATCAGTCCGAACCATGTGACCTGAGAATGAGGCCGGCGGCCAACGCATACTGACTTCCATCTGTGCCCTGTTTCATTTCATTTCATTTACACAATATACAAGCAGTGACTACAGAGGACAAACAACAGTCTCTGGCCTGACAAGCTTCTTATTTCATTCGCACTAGGTTTGCTGTTCTACGATGAGACAGAAGAAAAAATAGATGTTAAAGGAAAAAAGATTAAGAGTGACAGTAATGTGAACAAAAAACTAACAAAAACAGCATGATGAAATAAATAAACAGAGATGTACTGTATATCGAAAAAAATCCAAAAAGTGTTAAAGTAGGTCCCCCATTACATGATCGATATGGTTGGTGATGATGTTTTAGAGGTGATGGAGCTTGGACACGTAAAGATATAATTTACCAAAATATACCAGTAACCTCATACTAACTGTTGACATGCTTTAAATGCAGCTGAAAATAGGCTTTAAACAAGAGGTTATTTTAAAAATTCTTCAATGCAAACTGGGTAAAAACTGAAAACAATGGCCCTTACATACAATATCCAGCTTCAACAGTAACACAGTGTTCTCAGTGCAATAATTTACTGTACAAATTACTACACTTCCTTACAACCTGTGATTTCCGCCAGTTTTGTATCTTGGGATGGGGTAAAATGCTACGAAATGGACTGGACTGGGTCAGCCCTGCAGCTGAGCCCCAGGGGGCATGGAACAGGGAGGGGGGTGTCTGATTTTGGGACACAGGTCATTAGCACACACACTGAGCGGCTGTGTAAACCTAGCCCTCTAACTACCCTGCCTGGAGCGAAACAAAACAGAAAAAAAAACCTCTCTGCTGCTCCAGGACCAGGGGCCAGGGCTGCCCACATATTCCTGTGTTTTCCGACATCGCTCACCCTTTCACTCCAAAGCTGTCTGAGGGAAAAACACTTTACAGCTCACTCAAGTGTAGGGCCTCGAGAGCTACACCCAAGAGTCCAACCGATGACAAAGGGCACTTAAGAGAGATTGATGGCGTATAGTTCCTCTCTGTCTCGTCCCTCTTTGCAGAGGTGTAAAACCCCAGCCTCAGAAGGTAGAGGTGCTACCACGTGTTTGCTCCAACCAGCTGGTTTCACTAATTAGCTCCAATACCTGCCTTAGGACTTAGAATCAAGTGATAGAAAGTACCGCATGACAATTTCCTATGAAAGCAATTCATTAAAAGGCTATATACTTTATATTTTCCCTTTAATCGATTAATAAAAAGACCAATTAACTAAAACTTGGAACCACATATTCAAAATGCTGTAGCATATGAACGTACAAAAAGCTTTCTGACATACCATATAAACAAAGAATATGAGTCCATTCAGGTAGCAGGAGGCCACTTCAACTTCACTACGTTGTCAAGAAAGACATTGTTTTTGCAGGTTGCAAGAGGGGACCCAACTTTCGCAGAGTTTAATGCTTTCTGGTGTTTTGCCCCCTCTAGTGGGGAAGCATTGTTACTGCGATGCCTAACTGTGAGCTAGAGCAGCAACTATGTTCAAGCACGGCTGAAAATGCACTCCCTTTCTGCTCCTTTTTTTTCTTGAATGAACTTGCCTACGTCATACTTGTCAAACATAATAACCAAAATAGGTATGTCTTTTAAACTGTACTTGGCACTTCGCAAGAACGGGCTCTTTCTGGTAAATTTTGACCGCACAGCTGTGCGAAGCCCTGGCTCTCAGATCACCATTTTAGCATCAGAAGAAGGTAGGTGTCTGACCCCGGTGGCTGCGGGGAAACCTATCCCCAGCTGGTTTGGATGTCAACCACATCCAGGGGAAGGGCGGCCAGCGACCCCCCTGACCTCGAACCCGGGTCCGGGTGGGGGTGTGTGTGGGAAAGGCCCCTGAGGGCCCCCGTCAGGCTGGTGATGCCTGCAGACAGAAGGCCGTGGGGGGTTATCGCCCGATCAGGAATACAACGGGTTGTTTATTGTTTTACGGCCAGTTCCTCAAATTCAAGAACGTTCCGGAATTACGCAAGTGAGCGGCGATGGGGCGACAGCAGCACTTTATTTTTAAACAGGAGATTTCTTAAATAACACTGCGGCAGTCTCTTCTCTTCTCTCTCTCTCTAGGTCCTTACTCTTGAAATTATTCAGAAAAATATGATAAATAAATGTACATGTAAAATGCCCTTTTCTTTGGATAAGGCCCTCAGCCAAAATACATCACCTTCCATCTTGTGTCCCCACTCTTCCTCCCTTTCTCTCCCTCATCTTTCTTCATCTCTCTGTATCACTCTGTCAGTTTCCCTCTCTATTCCAGTGAATGGAAACTCACTGAGTGAAATATTATTTTGCATTTGCTTTAAGGTTTTTCTGAATCATGGTCCAGTCATTCACAAGGTTTAAGTGACAGATCAGGGGGCTCTGTGCAGAACTGGGGGGAATCATGGGAACTTCCTCGGCTTTCACAGCTCTTTTGCATTAAAATGCACTTCAATGGTGATGAATTAAACTGAAGCCAAACCAGCTATTCTTTCAAGCCTCATGTGAGCCAGGAAGTGGCTGTTTACGTTAGCATTCGAGCACTGTAGACACATAAACCTTGTTTACGCTGAGAATGACATTGGTTTCCATCGAGGATGGAGAGCACATAGCACAGAACATTCTGGGGCTTTGTGGCCAAGATCTGTGTCGCTCAGTGCGACGACACTGGAGGGGGGAGAAAATGCAAGTATATATATATAGTATCCAAAAGCAAGCTGCACTGTATGGCACAATATTTAGTTTAATACTTCATTTTTCTGTGATTATTGTTTAGCTTGATTTGTTTTCATTCATGCTGTCCTTGCACTGGTTTTGTTTACTTTCATTAATAAGCATAAAACTGCATGCTCAGTAAATGTCTTATGTAATCCTCCTGCATTTCATTACTTGTAATGATCTTTTTATGATTTTATCTTTTTATAAACTCTGTTGGAGTTGCATTCATACCAAATATTTGTCTGCCCACAGAATCCGTTTACCATTTTTCACACAGGGTAAGATTACATTCCAGAAACAATTAGAGACTTTCTTCACACTTTGTTAATAAATAATAATAATAATAATAATAATAATAATAATAATAAAAATAATTGTAAAAAAAAATCACACAGGACAGCATTTTGACAAAAAAAAAAAAAAAAAAAACTATGAAAGTTAACAACCAATGAAAAAGAGGGATATTCACTGTGCTCGGATTATACAACATACGCACCTCTTGTTTCATGCCACTCAAAACTTGCATCTGCAAGAAAGTGAAGTCAGTGGGTTCGTTTTATGACCTGGCTTTAATTTAGGACCGAAAACACACAACCAAAAACAAAAAGACATAATTACGCACTGGGGATGTTTCCACCCACCGAATGTTTCATCTCAAAACATTTGGCGGTTTCCCCGGGCGGGCAGGAGGAAAAGCAGCGTGTGTACTCTGTCAGCGCGGATGAGCAGTGGGGACTGAAAAACCAGGTACTTCAATAGCAGAACGCTGTTCCGCTTATCGAGCGCGATCTGCCGTTTCTCTGCTCAGGACCGGTGAAACCACCGAGGCCCTCGCATGTAAAGGAGATGGAGTTCAATATGAAGCCGCGCGTTCGGAAAGAGCTGTACGTAATTATAACATGTCCTCACTTGTCACGAAAATAGATAAGACTCTGAACGCCCTCAGTGGCCTGGTCTTTCCTAGGGTTTAATTTTGTAACCTTCGCCGTTCCTCAGTTTAAACTTCTCCCATCACCTATAACAGACAACAACCTGACACGTCCTTTGGAGGAGTTGGTTTTGTATCTTTTGGTGCGGTTATCGCCCAAGCCCCTACGGATGCCCCTCTGGTACAATATCTGCCAGAGCACAACGCTGGATGATATATTGCCGAGGCTGGTGTCACAAATTCTTTTTTATATATATGTGCCATCATTTTATTACATGCAAATGTAACACATTTAATAAAACGTAATAAAATAGTTCTCTCTTCTCTCTCTCTCTCTCTCTCTCTCACACACACGCACGCACGCACACACACACACATAATACAAATGATAAAAGGTGTATTTAAAGGAAGAGGGGCTAAAGTGGGCTAGACTGAGTTAACTTATTTACAAAGTGAAGTAAAAATCGGTCAACATTAAAATTCGGGTCTCTGTCGCCATCTGTTGGTGTAAGAAATCTTCAGATTTCAAGAAAAAGTGCTGTTGCAATTGTTTATTTTCTTGGCAGATTGCTGTATCTTGAGTAATGTACACAGCCCGTAGATCTGAATCCTGTCCATTTACGCAGCTGGATATTCGGTAAAGCAATTAAGCCCTCGCCTCTGGGGTATGACCGCACCGATCTCTCCTGGATCGAGAACTCAAAACCTTCCGGTTACAAGGCCAGTTCCCTCCCTGCTACGCTGTACCGCTGCCCAAGCGTTTAGCTCCTCTCTCCCTGGAGCGTTTCTGGGCTTGTCAAGTGGCCAATACGATGTTTCCTATTGCTCTCTCGCTTCCTTAATCTGCTGTACACCGATGAAGCCATTTCTAAATGTGTAATAACAAGCCATCCGTTCAAGTATTCAAAAAAAAAAAAAAAAAAGCAAAGAAATAAGATTTACACAGATTTATTGGTCTTTATTTGTCAGGATTTGAGAAGTTTTAGTGGATATCCTCAGTGATCATTCTCTAAACATGTCTGTCATTCATTTCAACCATGCAAACATGGATCTTAAGTCCAGTACTGGAGCATTTGTCTATGCATGAAGCTCTGCCTCAGCGTAAAGCTATGGTGCCCCAATCGTAACTGCGACATCTGAACATAGAAAATGACCAGAAATGATATCCTTAGGAATCCATAGATAATATATGTCTGAGACGGTAGCCTGTAATCGTTATGTGTTTGGTTATTATACATGCTGCCCGAACTACAAATATGCTCTGAAAATGCTCAGATTTCCTTTGTACATCTAAACACATGAAGTCAGTATATTGCTGGATATTTAATGCTTTTACCTAGATACAGCCATTCAGAAATAGGTGGGGCTAGCAACTGTTCAGTTGGATTTCATGACACGATTCATTGGTGGAGCCTGGAGTGAGTCCCTGGGGTGAGGTTTTAATTCAAGCCGTTTCTGTTGCAGATTCATAAATCACCAGCAGGGGTCAGTAATGTACAGCCTACGCTTGTAAAAATAATGTTTAAAATTTTTTTTTTTTTACATTGAAAACAGCAATGCCAAAGTCACAGGGAATGATGTCCTTTTGGATTCATTAACATTTTTTGCTTTATTTTCACATTTTTCATTTAAGGGCATGACTTAACACTTTTGCAAGTTTGCTAAGTAGTATTTTTTTCCATTGTAAAGAGTCAGAAGGATTTAAAATAAAATTATATCTGACACAATCTCAGCACAATCAAGATGTGTGGGCAGAAAAATCGAGTAGTAACATGATAGTTTTAGATTTTTTTAAAATTTACACGGTGCCCTGCACCATATGAATGTACACCATTTGCTACAATGTAATATAAAAATACCTTACATAACATGTATCTACTACATCTTCCAAATATATAGTAACCAACTAAAAACTGCATAGGACAGCATTTGTGACCTGTTATTTTTCATATTTTTTAAGATTAAAACAAAGCTGAGATCACACTTTCCGTAGCATGTGGTGTGGTAACACTGGGCCTTGCTAATATTTTTTCCGCTCCATGTCGTTTACTGTGAGGTAGCAAATTGGCGCTGCTTTCACTGATCTCACCTCGGAGACGCTTTGAAAGTGATACTATTTTAGAGAAGGTGTGTGTGCTGTGCCCTTCTGTCCCTCTCTGTTTTTGTTCCATGTCAACAAGATCAGAGCCACTCTCATTGTGAGAGCTTTTCTCGACAATGAGTGACAGCTTACAATTAGATAAGACAAACACTGCGCAGTCTTTTATTGCTTCAGATCTGTACCCTTTGGAATATCCAGAACATTTTTTCCTAGCATAGGGAGATCTAACCCTGTAGCTTTTGTATGTTTTAGATCAGTATTATTTATTTATTCATCTCCTTTACTTAATTGTATCTATTTCAGTGTCCTCAATATTTTGATTTTTTTCTTATTTGTCTGTTAGCTATTGACAGTAATTGGACTTTTATTTTGAAGGTTAAATTTTGTATTTGTCCTTAGCAGAGAGGCACAGTTAAAACAGGTGATGATGAGGAAGGCCATCCATCTCAGACATGCACACCATTTAAACTGCACCAGCCTGGCTTGTAGTGGGCTTGTGTCCATCTTCAGTTCGTCAGTGTTCCTACATCCTACAGATGTTCTGTAAGAGATTGTGTTGGACATACAACATTAAAGCCAAAGGGTCACCTGGAGAGGGGTTATATAGACCCAAGTCTTGACTGCAGATGCTTAGTTTTGACAGAGTGTCTGGAAAATACATTTTTATTGATTAATTTTTTTTTTTGACATACACTGCTTGCAAGTTTATCAGTGCCCTAACTGGTAGATTTGGTTGACCCAGAAAACTTGCACAAGTTTGCATTTGTCACAGAAGAACCATAAGAGGATAACTTTGTCTTTGTACTGAATTGTCACCTGAAATTGGAGCTCCACCTACAGGAGTTTATGATTGGTCAGAAGCATTAACTGGCTATTGGTTTATTATCAATTGATTACATCACAATGGGAACAGTAGTTTGTCAGGCGTGCAGTTAAGGACCTAGCAACTGAGGTTGCATGGACCCAAACTCTTTTCTACTATTTCTATTTACTGGAGCTCACTCACATGGTTTGGCTAATGACCTTGAACAACCTTGGAATTCAACCTGTAAAATATCAAGATCTACAAATGACTAATATCTAAAATGTCATCTGATTTTCCACCAGATAAATTCATCAGCTATCTCAACCAATAATAAGACCCTCTACAGCGTGTTTCTATTCCTTTGACTGAAGTTTAACAATAAAAAATCCTGCCTGGACAGGTGTGAAAGTTTTGGGGGGCAGGAGGGTGAGAAGCTGGCCATTCCTGTAAGATGGCGTGATGGGATAGCTTACCACAATGCATGTTGGGGTTCCCCCTGTTCTGTGATATAGAAGCAGCACATGTTCTTTGATGGTGCTTACTCAACATGCTGAGTGAATCACTCCTACTTGAGATAATGAGTGCCTTTTGAGCAGTTACTTAAAATTTTAACCTAATTTCCTCGTATTTTCAGTTTCGGGAAGGTCCAAGTGTCCTCTTAGCTGAGGGAAATATTCTAACATAAAAGTGTGACTATTTTTTGGTAATTGTTTTTGTATTCATCAATTTTTTTTGTTTGTGGTCATTAACTTTTTTTTATCATTTCTAACTTCAAGACATGAGATTAAATGGCTTTTGTGAAAGAACATTGAACAAGTTTCTTACTAATTATGTTAAGTCTCCTTTTAATTATCAGACACGAGAAATGTATTCCGGAATGTTATTTTTTATAATTGTCAGTGTTATTTGAATCTAGAAATTATGTGATAGGCTTTGACACCTTACAACTGGTAGATATCCAGAATTCCAATGTCTTTTTCCCATTCTATTATTCTGTAATAAACTACAAAACCTTCAGAAATTACCTGCACTTATCCCATTAGGTAATTTTAAAACTCCAGTACAGAGTTTATAACATACTGAATGCTGTTATTGAATAATCTGTTTTCTGATTGTATGACTGCTGTCTACCGCTTCTGCCCCTCTGCCAATGAGAGCGTGTGAATGTTTGTGTACTGTTGTGTTGTCTTTGTTTCATTTCTGTTTTTACCTCCTCCTGTTTTACTGAATTTTTAGTCTTGACCAATTCTACCTCAAATAAGGTTTTTCTCAAGTTTTTTCTCCGAGGGACTTCTTATGTACACAAAATGTAAAACAAACTGTATTGAACTGAATGCATTTGATGCATCAAATTGAATGAAGCACAAACCATCTAGCTGAATGATACACAAGCCTTTACTATTAACATTAATATCCTACTTGAATTCTCATGTTACGGAAACTCCAAGAGTGTGTGATTCATGTCAGTCTGAGATAAGATGTGGCTTATCTTTGGTCTGCCTACACACCCTCCCATGTACAACATGTATTACAATATTATAACAGTATAATACAACATGAAAGGCATGACATTCCACTGTCAGCTTAAAATAGATGCTTTGCTAAGTGTAGGCACCTCTGCGTATGCTGGCTGCTATTGATTATTCATTTACTCACCTGACTCGTCTCATGCAGTGTAGGTGTGATTTTTGTATTATGCAACTGCATGTCCATTAAGAAGTACATAATTATCAGTTTTACCTATTATTTATTGAAGAAGATTTGAAGAGCCTGTCTCTTAAGGTGTGAGAGTCACTGGCCATCCATTGCATACTGAAAACTAACCTTTTCACAACCTTCTCACATCGTACCTGCAATACACCAGCACAAACTTGCCGTTATCTCCTAGAAACATTTATTGATCTTCAGCCATGGCAAGAAAGTGAATTCAAGTTGTCCGAGTATGAATTTTCCATGTAATTATGTTCTTAAATTGAGGTTTGTAAGTGGTGGCAGAAAAAATCATGGAAAACAGAAAGATTAACAATATTTCTTCTTCTTCTTGTTATTCTTCTTCCTCTTATTATTATAATAATGTGTGAGTCATGCCATGAAAAGAGAGAGTATTACTATTAGTTTCAGATAAATTTCCTGACACTTTTGCTTTTTCAATATCTCTTCTCATTTTTTTCTGTCCCACATTTCTTTTAAAAATGGCACTTTTCATATAAGGGGCCGAATTCTAGACAGAACGTGGGTGAGAAAATTCAGTGTGGTTTCAGTCATTTTCTTGAGCACACGTGTCACTTTAATTACACTTGTGACCACATGTAGTTTTTGTGTTGTAGTACCAAAGGAGGGAGTTACCTGAGGCTGGCTACCTGGACTTTTGAACCACATTCAAAGGTCTGCAGAAACTTTGTTGGCCACATCAAGAGAGAGTTAGGATCACTGTGCTTTACAAATGTATTTCAGAAAAGGTGAAGGTGGTCCACACCACTGCAAAATGTCACTATGATGAGTGAGCTGTTGGACAAAAAGGTTCTACATAACACTCAAAGTGGTACTACAGATTAATGAAAGATTAATGAACCGTTTGACACAGCCATTTGGAATGTTGCTGTTTGCTTATGGAATCATCTTAGTGCGTCAAGTAATGATAACAACTAGATAGTAAATACTTCCTCACCTGCGATGCATGTCAGTTTCCCTTTTACAGAAATACAGAAATTTATAATACAATTATATTTTATTGTAGTTAAATTTTCATAAATGCTGGAAATTGTCCAAGCCTTATAGCAAGGAGTTTTACATATACACACACACACAAGTTTCACACGCATGCACCTGCATGCAATTCTGTCATGTTTTGCGTGTGTTGATGCTATTTATTATGAAGTTTTCTGACCTGAAACTGCATGGTATGGGGAAGTGTGTCTGTCGGGACCCCTTCCAGAGGCCGGGGTTCGCGGTCCAGGATGCTGCGTTCGGAAATCCACAGAAGCCTTTCGCTCTGGCGTTGTGTCACGTAACCGTGGAGCTGCGGTGTGAAGCGATGGGCTCAAACGCGCGCAGTTCCCACATAGAGGCGACCGTCAGGGACGGGGTTAGTAATATGGAAACAGTCACCTGGTGTTCGCGGGATCCTGAGTTGGCCGCACAGGGAACAATTAGTCACTGGGGGGGGGAAGGGGGTGTTAAAAACTAAAGTGATTGCACTTAAATGTCCTACACCCTTACAAAAACTTAACACACCACACCTAGGGGTTAAAAAGGCTTAAACTGGGGTGGTACCTTGCAACGTACATCCATTGCACTGATCTTTAGTCACAGGTAATACAGGGAAAAGGTTAAAGAACATAAGAACATAGCGTGAAGAGACCAAGGACAATCAGCCCAACTGGGCTCACCATTAACCTATGAGCCATCATGGAGAATCATTACTGCAACACTGAAGGAACATTAAAAACTTGATGCTAAGAAGGGAAAGGGCATGGAAGGGTCCATGATCTTGTGGTCTGACTATTACCTCATAAGGTTCTTTATTCTTTATTGTTACATTAACAGCTGTAACAATAATGGAATATTGTCTTCAAGGTTTCTACATATTCATCCAGGAGAGGAATTTCATTGATCTACAACGATATCAAATGCTAAATATAAGGTTACCTTCAGTATGTACATGTAATATAGTATATTGGTAGACTATGACTGGAGGGCCACGGTGCATGCTGGTTAGGATTTATACCTGAAACTACAAAACCAGTTCAGACCCAACAAACCAAATGAGGTGAGTTAGCAGTGTGGCCAAATATTTATTTGGTCTTTAAATTCTGGGAAACAACAAAAACCAGAACACTCTGTGGCCCTAAAAGACAACTGTAGATAGATTGTAGCTGCTGATGTTTCTGTAATTAATTAACTGATTTGTTTCCATTTCCTATTTCCTGTTTGCCTTGCCAAGCCCAGTGTGGCAATGGAATTCTGGGAAACGTGGTTCGTGGTCACAGTAGATGCCCTTCTCTGCTCTCATGAAACCCGCCCACTCCTCTTTCTCATGGTTTCGTTTCCCTGCAGACAAGCGAAGGAACCGGTGGGCTCCCCGCTGCTTACCACCTGAGAAAGAAGAAATCGAAACTAATGAGTTAATAGCAGAAACTGCAGAGGCTGCTGCTGACCGATCATAAATGGTACGGGAGTTATTGCATGAAAAGGCCCCCCTCAAACACCTGGGGAATCATCCTTGGACCCATTTCTATTTCTCTGCTTGTGGGGAGGAGGGCAATCTCAGTGTGGTGTTACCTCCTCCCCTCAACTTTACATACCACTTATCTAGCAGTTACAACATTAAACACTAGTTATGTCTGTGCCACATGATTTGTTGTGTACATAACTGGCTGGGACTCTCAGCACTTCATCTCTTTAATAGCAAGCGCAATTCAATCAGAAAGCAAATTCAGTCTCTTTAATGGAATATGCTGTTATTACGTATAGTTATTTGTTTGTTGCTTTATTCTCATGTATTCTTTACAGGTTAATGTACAGATTCCCATTTGAATCTTAAGTTTATTATTTTATTTCAGCCCTATGCTATGCACTTTCCGTCACATTGTAAATCGCTCTGTGTAAGCATCTGATAAGCGCCTGCAATGTAATGTCAATTAATTAAATATAATGAGATTAATGTAATTCTAGCGATGTAATGTTTCTGCACAGTCATGATTTTAGTGCGCTTTTAGTGCTCTTTATATTAGCTGAATGTTCAGATGACTGTTTCCGATGGCCTTCCTGCCTACAATTAATTAAATATAATGAGATTAATGTAATTCTAGCGATGTAATGTTTCTGCACAGTCATGATTTTAGTGCGCTTTTAGTGCTCTTTATATTAGCTGAATGTTCAGATGACTGTTTCCGATGGCCTTCCTGCCTACAGGTACCCATGTTACACTGTCATTGGCATTTATTTGCTTATCGTGAAAACTTGTGCCAGGTTTTCAGAGTGACATCGCTAACATCGAGCAAATGGCAGCTTTATCATTGGATCTATCAGGTGCTCTTGGTGCCTTCTTATTTCCCCCCAAAGTGGCAATAATTGTACTGAAAAACATGACTGTCACATTCAGCCACCTTCCCTCCATGACTCTGTTGCCCTGTGGGTCGATTTCAAGGCAGTTGAGGCAAGTTTGCCGTATAGCGTATTGCGCCAAATCTGTTGTGAAGTGTAAGTTAACTTTAACTGATCAAGCTGCCCCAATGAAATGTTTCCAGGCAATCGACTCGTTTTCTTCAAGAACCTAAGTGAACTGCACTTCTTGGGGTTTACATTAGTAAAGTATATTTAACTCGATTTGATTTTATTTTCCTATTTTCTCTAAATTGTATTGTATCAAATGTTTACTGAAATGTCCAAATGGTAGTCATTCCTGGTTCTGGAGGGCTACAGTGTGTGTCCCCATGTACATTGTTACTCAGTTGATTTGATCTGAAGTTCTGGACGCGGCTGCTGAGTCATTAAGCCTTACTGTAACCCGCCGGCCCGTGGAGGGAGCCCGGTCAGCAGATCGCAGGTAGCGGTATGAATGCGCTGTGTTACAGTAAATCCACTTTTGGGGGGGTAGACGCCGGCAAGTGTGGCTGCAGTGCAATATGGGGAGTTTCCTGCGCATAGCAGGGCGGCGCGCTAGCGGCAGCTAAGGTAAAAAGGCTTATGTCAGCGGCGCGTGGGTGGGGGCGCCACATGGGGCCTCCAGGCCTCCAAAATGTCAAACCCCGAAACCTCACAGAGAGACCTCTGGGAGGGGGGGCGAAGGTGGGGGAGCAGTGCGCTCTGAACAGGAGGACGGCCCCTTTCCTCTGCTCCTCCTCTTCTGTTCAGCGCCAACGGCTGTGCTTGTGGTTTCTATGCCACGATGAGGGCTGTGTTTGACACCGGCAGCGGGTGCCCCGGTGAGGGAGCACACCTGTAGTCAAACTCCAACCCTGTGGGGGTCAGAGTGTCTGGCAGGCTTTTGTGGTTTTTTTTTTATTTTCAGATAAATTAGGTCCTGGAAACACTACATATTTTTGACCCAAATTAGCCAGTCAGAACTATTTAGCAAATCAGTGATAGCAAAAACAAGCTGACATTGAAACACTGATAATCCTGGTCTGGTTTTCATCTGTCAGCGCTGGGGTACTTCAGTTGTGTTACACCTGGATGCTTGCTGTTTTTGTGTATTTCAGCAAATAAGTCATTCATTTAAGTCACTGATTGGCTAAACAGTCCACACACCTTATTTCCAAGGCTTGAACTGGCTGCTGATTGGGAAGAAACCATGAAATCCCATGCATGTTGTAGCCCTCCAGGACTGGAGTTTGATACCTCTAGGCTAGATGAACAAAACCCAGTGTTCAATAAGTGTGTTATCCCATGATGCAATTCTTCAGCAGGCGCTTCCAACAGCTTTACCTAAGCTGTGGGTTTCCTGCTTTCTTTGAACAAAGCATTTTTCTTTCATTCCTTGTTCATTGATAGAGCAGTTGACTGATTGATTGATTGATGGATTGATTGATCGATTGATTGATTGATTGAATTTATTTGAAGGTTTAAGAAGAAATGCAGCTTCAGTCAGCATGAGGGATCAATAATCTCACTGGTGCATTATCAAGAATAAAGATTCAATTTTGTAATGTATGACAAATGAAGTGATAATGGTAGGAATGATATCTAAACAGCAAATTTGCACACCATACTTAATTACAGCCATACAATTCGGTATTCTTGGTCCTTAAAAAAAAATTGCACCATGGGAAGACTAAGTTGTCAGCCGGAGTCCCTCACAATGTGACATACGTGAAACAGAGATGCGGCATGTTCTCTGTCTCTGACTTCCCATGGTGCACTGGAGGACCATACATTTACGCAACGCACTAACACACGAACGCACATGTGTGTTCTACTAAGGGAGGCGTAGGTGAAACTGTTGTGGTTTGGTTTAAGGGAAGTAAGGTAGATCGTGTGAATCTCCAGACTATACACCACACACTGTGGCCTCCTCTTTCTGAGCTATGCTCTTCTGAGGTAAACTTTCGAAACGTGGCCACCTGAATCTCCGGTCGCTCCTGTTGCCTTTCAGCTGTCAGAATGGGGGATGTTCCATTCCGTTCAACGTACCTTGCTTGTGTGATGAAGGTCATCGTGTGCTCACACTGAATGTTGTAACGGCTGCCATGTTCCTCCACCGATTTTCAGCTCGGCCTCCTTCCCTTTAAATGTGTGTGACGCTGTGCTGGTTCAAAATTTCATTCAAACCTGTTCAATGACGGGAGAAAAAGTATCAAAGGTAAAGGTGTAAAATGGTGCGTGATCCAAAGTGTCTTACTCCTTAGTCTAATGAGCTAAATCTATAGGTTGAATAATTAGTCCCAACTCACCCACCTTAGGTAAAGAAGCTGGTCAAATTTCACGGGCAGGGAGGGGAAAAAGCCAATTAAAAATGATTGCAATAAACCAATCCATTTTGTACATGTTTTAAGAGTTGTAGAATGGGGTGAAATCCATTTTGTACATGCTTTAAGAGTTGTAGAATGGGGTGAAATCCATTTTGTACATGCTTTAAGAGTTGTAGAATGGGGTGAAATCCATTTTGTACATGCTTTAAGAGTTGTAGAATGGGGTGAAATTCATTCTATTTGTACATTTTGGAGCGCATATTTGTTGTGTTTGGGCGATATTTCAAATTGGGTTGATGTTCCAAATTGACCTTGACCTGCCAGTCTTTGTCAGAGCCAATATTTTCCGCATGTCACAGGTGATTCTTGCTCACTGTAGCCAGTGTTTCCGTAATGTGCATTTGTGGTAGTAGCCAAGCCAACCCCAACCCCTCCCCCCCCCACCCCATCCCAGTTCTTCCCTATCATGTGGACAGGGAAGCGAAACTCTATGTCTTCTCCGTAGCCTAGCACCTTTTAACTGTAAACAGGGCTATTTTAAAACCTGGACAACCAGACTGGAGCCAGGTGGAGACCGCTGAGCTTACTTAACCAATACTTAATGTCTATCTGTAAACTGGCTTTGTGGACAACAAACAATTATGGTAAATAAGTATGAGATATTAATTATAGCACAGTCCAAATTTATATTAGGCTGTAATATAATTTGGACATTAAGAGTGGGGGGGGTAGTGTACAGAATGTACTCAGAGCAGTGGCGGCAAGTGAACTCAAAACAGGGGCGGAACAAACTTTACCTTTAAATTATCATCATTATCAATCCTGTTCTCTATTATCAATCCTCCTTGGTTAAAAATAAAACAAGCTATTCACTGAGTAATCAGCACCGATTGATGCAACTAGATTAAAAAACGTCCATGGGTATGACAAACACCAGTTTGCAAAGAACAGAAATTCAGGGTTGTGATTGTATTGGGGGTTGGGGGTGGTAGTGCCATTGATCATGGATAGTATGTAGAGATGTAATCTGTGTATGTTGCGCTTGACAATTTGAGGTCCAGGCATTGTGTGCCAAAACCGAACGCCCCGGCTTCAGAAAACAGAAGCACAGCCATGTATTTATTCCACTCATGCCCTCAGCCAGCTGGTTTCACTAATGATCTGCCATACCTGGCAAGCTGCGCTGGATTTGTGCTAATTGGAATCAGCTGGTTTAATGCACAGTTTGGTGCAATCAAGGGACAGCCCCAGCTGAATTTTAGCTGTGATGCAACAATAAACAGTCATGTAACTGAAAATGATAAAAATGCTTTAAAACAGTAATATGGTAATTTTGTCTTTCCGTTTAGAGTTCAGTCTTTTAAACAATTCAGTGATTGGTAGCTCCAACAACTTTGTACAAAATTGACTCAATCGGCAGATGAGTGGATAATGAAAAGAGTTGTTATTTGCAGCCCTACATGAAGAACCTTTCAAAGGCCACAACTTCAGTCAGGCCCTTTTTAGAATAGTTTGTTTTAAATTGAAAGATGAGGTTTAAAATAAAGGAAATAAGGAGCTAACCTTCTAATGATTGGGTGAGGTAGGATGAGGTAGGGTGGGGTAGGGTGGGGTTGGGTGGGGGGGGTGGTGCTGTGGTCACGTTTAAAGGAAAAAGCGACAGACTTCCTACATTAACGAGTCATTCATGGCAAACCTCTCCAGCGGTTGGTAATGTTTTGGGGGTGGGGAGAAGTTAAACTCACCATGTATTTGACCCAGCAAGACACAGGCTTTTTGCCAAACGTGCACAACCGAAATTCTAATCCATGGTTTGCTGAATCATTTGAATCAAACGCTTTTTGTGGCCTATTGTGACCTCATTTTTCAGTTGAACACATTTTTTTTTACTCTGAACTCTTCAGGGCTAAAGGAATAATTTCAGACAGACAAAAAGAGTCATAACTGGACCTTGGCTGGCCTGAAGTGAGCGGTTAAATGTAAAAGCCACAAGAGAGAAAGTGAGATGTTTGGTTCAACTAGGACACTCCTCTAACCATATTCTCAGGGACTTGAACTCCTAACATCATAACAAACATTCAGCATTCCCCTGTGGACCCTTTTAATCCATAAAAATCAAAGGACAATTACACTAGAATCCAAAGTAACTCATTTGAGCTAATATCGTGGCATCTTGGCAGATGCACAGCTGCAGGTTTGAGCTCTTGTAACAATATCTTGGTAGATGTGTAGTAGCTGAGCTAAGCTACATTGTGACTTAGACAAGAAAAGCTACTTGTCACTTGCTTTATCTTTTCCTCATTCCTCATTTCTTATTCGTTTTCTCTCCCAGGTTCTCACTTTTCTCACCAAGAGAGAGAAGATGCTTTTGGAAATGACATGCAATATAAATATTTTAATAATTATGTAATAATAATAATATTAATAATAGCAATAATAAATATAAATATAATAATAATAATAATAATTATTATTATTATTATTATTATTATTATTATTATTATTTTATTATTAGCATTATTATTATTTTAGTAGCAGAATTAGTAGTACTGGTAGTTGTTCTTGTTGATTTTGTGATAGTTTTTCCATTAAGGCTGGAAAGCATGTACACTAAGGCCATACCAGTGGTGTGATAGATCATTCCTCTGCCTACACTGTTGATGGTATCAGCATTTCAGCAGCAGTGAAAAGGAAACCATGCTTGTAATTGTTTCCGCTCTTTTCTCTGAACGAAATCTTCACCCCAGAGAAACAGCCCGTCTCGTGGAGGCAGGATTCTGGGTAGAGTCTGCTCCGTGAAAAACAGGGGAAAAACAGAAAAGTGTAGTTGTCAAGAAAGAGGAGGGAGGAAGTGTCTGTTTTCTTATCTACATTCCAAGAAAAAGTGTGCATCTTTGTTGACAGCTCTTTTTTTTAACGATGTTTAATCTTTCTCTCGTCCCCTAACTTTTGAAAGCCAAATTGTGCTCCTTGACTCATCTTATCCACATAATTTCCTCTATCCATTTAGAAATCTTGTATTCTTAGGACGACACATGGTTTAGCAGTCATTGATAACTATGCAGTCATTGGATTTCATGTCATCCATAGTGCTGGCAGAGACTTCTTTAGTGTGGCAAACCCTTCACACTACAAAGTACCAAATTATGGATATCCTTCATAATTCTCCAACAAATACACCCTTCCCCCCACAGAATAGCATTAGTGATGCTCTGGTAGGACAGCATAGTCTTGATGTGTGCTTCCTAAAATGCTAGTAAGATTCTTGCAAATCAGAACTTAAAAGTCGCTTCCCAATTTCAAACAAGTATTTGGATGGAAATTGTTCAAGTAAATGTACTTTATGTACATGTATGTGTATAATAATATTAGTCCTTAAATTTGGCTCACAGTTAAGTGCTTGTGTTAATTTTTATCCTCACCAGCACAGTTTGGCAAGTTCAGCAATCATGAAACTTCAGAGTTACTGAACTGTTTTTGTACGGAAAAAACATGACACTATATTTGAATTTTAAGCAAAAGTTGGTAAGGAAAACTGTGAAATCTTGTCATTGTGTGAATTGTAGGAGTCACCTGTATAGGCTGTTTGCTCCTGTCTGTGGACGGTGGATGGGGATGAGAGAATATTTGAAAGAGGGGAGAAACTCATTTGTAAAAGCTGTATTATCAGTGTGTCTGTGTAAGCAGTCACGGTAAGGATGCAGGTGTTTGTCCTCCAGTTTTCTGGGCTCTTCAGAATCACCACTTCCACTTCTCTCATTTCCTCTGGAGCAGAACAGTGCGGATGCCATGGTCAGTGTGAAACTCGCCAGAGGGAGAGGGACTTCTGTCCCCAAGTACACAGCCTGAAAATGTCTGACAAGACCACCAGCGGTAGCGGTAGTAATATACATTGCATTACATCACCTTACATTACCTGACATTACATTACAGTTCATTGCATTACATTACATTACAGTCATTTAGCAGACATTTGTACACAGAGCCACATCCAAAACCGCATCCTTTTAATTATATGAGTGATAGTACCAGACTAAAGCCAACCAAGTCTTTTGACCAACCGGTGTGTGAGCAGCATGCTGTTTTTTTGCAAGAAACTTGCATTGGTTTATTTTGCTGTCAGCTTTATTAAACTGCGCAGGTGTCCAGTCTTAACCAAGAGGTACTGATGTTGGCGCAGACACAGAGAACATCTAATGATTACCTAGTTTACCGTGACTGCATTCCTGTGCTGTTTTTTTTTCTTTACGGAGGGAACTATGTGTTTCTGTGTGGAGGAGTGCGAAGTCAACATGGGCCAAAACCAGTCTCCTGTTTTAACCCAACAGCAGCCAATCCAGGTGGTACCTGTCTGTACAGTAAGAGCACACACATATCATGTTCTTTCTCTACACAGAAATGGGCACTTCTTTCAGGTACCTCTCTGTATGTTTGGGAGAGTAAAACAATGGACAGGAAATGGAATTATCACTATTTGTTTGTATTCCTAATTTATGTTCTGTGTGCTATCCAATTATTCAGCAATAAGTTTTTTTTTAGTCCATACTTGTGTCATGTTGCCTTGCTTTTTTAGAAGAGGATATGAGAGTACTTTTGACTTTCACTATCACTGTAAAGCTAATAACATTAAGGCTCGATTCATTAAACTGTATTACATTTTGATGGATGTTTTCCAAAGAATTCATTTTGGGCACTTATTCTTGCCTGCACCTGTAAACCAAACAATTGGTATCAATGAAAGAATGATTTTCCAAAAACAAAATGACCTCATCAGGAAAAACCAGTGAACAGTAGCATAATGGAAATTGAATGTATTGCAAAAAAAAAAAAAAAAAAAAAAAGAATTAAAATGTGTTTTCATGATCATTAAAGATACTGCAACACTTCACAATGAACTGAGTGGGGAAAAAATGTAGATAGTGCGACTATTTTTAAAAAAATGCAATGAAATGAATCTATGATTAGTATTTTGTGAAAAGTAATATGATTCACGCAATTGTCATAGAATACAAGGAAACAAGGTTATCACCAGCATGCTTCACAGGTTTCACACCTCCTCACCTCCGAAGATACGATCATCCTCTATCTACCAAAGCAGTTTGCGTTTGTCAGAAATATGTTCAAAATATTCGTGTGACCGTCTGCAGCTACTCAGACAACTGCACTGTTGGGACTCCTAAGCTTTTACACTTCATACATACATTTGCGCAAAGAAAAGTTGCAGAATTGGTACTGACAGAGTTACAGTAGTGCAAGGGGTCTTTAATTTAGTTTAATTCATTAGATTATTAAAATATTTTTGCAAGACCTGCCTCTATTCTCAATAACAGTGTTGTTACAAATACAGTAGCTTTGATCTTTCCATAATTATCATCCCAGTAAATCATGATAATATATGCATGATAATTATCAATAATAATCATAATATATGCATGAGTTGAATCTGTGCTGCTGTAGTGTTTAAGTAACAGATCCAAGCAAGTTCAATGCTTGCCTCTTCTTACAGCACACAATATCCTTAAACTAATTTCGGTGAATGCTAAATTGTGATGTTCCCTTTTTTGCTCAAAGTCAAGCCCTTCACACACCTATGTCCTTAGTTTCATTTGAGAACTATAAGCAGATTTTCTAGTTTCACTACCATGTATGCTTCAGCTTAAGGTAAAATGTGTTTTCTTTAGGTAATGCATGTCATACATAAAAAGATACATTTCTTTGCAAATCTTTAATTGGATTTAAGTTTAATAATATTATTAGATACGCTTAGCACTTGTTATTGAATATGTTAAACTTTTTCAGAAAGTAAACCATCCATTTATTGACTATGTATTCCACTGTCTGGAGAATTAATGTAGTGTAGAAACTGGTTTTAAGGCTAACCCAGGACAACGGTTTCTGAGGACAACGGCAAAGGGGAAATCATTTTTATCAAAACAAAGTGCAAAGAAACGGTCCTCTTTTCTTGTTTCATTTTTTCTCTTTTCGTGAAATGAGTCTTCTTCTTTTAAAATTAGATGAATCACTCATTTCGCTCAGAAAGGTGGACTATGGGGAGCTATTTTCAATATTGTTTACTGACAGAATGGCTATATTGGGATTTTTCAATGACACAGACTCACAGGAGATTCTGACCCAAACACATATGAACCAAGCAACATCTTAAATAGAATTTTGATAGAAGAGCTGAATTAGTTCAGCAAACTGAGACCGAAAAACCTGATTCAGTAACACATTTTGAAAGTTTGTTTTAAACCTTCCATATTTATATCTAGATAGTAGAAAAGCTTCTCACTTGTGAGCGTAAGAGTCTTGAAGAAGATTGACCAGGACATTAAGACTAAAAGTAGTATTTTTAAAAAAATACATTTTGGAGAGAAGATGTCATTATTTTTTGCAAGTTTATTTATGGTCAATTAAAATTAACCACATTTTCAATTTTAATTTTGATGTTTGTGGAAATTGCAGAACTGTGTTTCCAAAAAAAAAAAAAAAAAAAGAAAGAAATGTTGATTTATGCCAGCCTGAGGTGAAATGACCTCACAATGCTATGGTAGCCATGCCAACGCTCATACATACACCGTGGCATTTCGAAATCTTTTGGAAACTATGGGAAGTGGCCTAGAGAGCAGGCAGTCTGTCATGTATAACTGCCATTTATAACATTGTAAAGTTTACTGGTCACAAATTAATACTATACAAAAATATATGCAAATCCTTTAGTTTGTCCAATATCAACTTTGTTCAGCTATTCTTCCCTCTGAACTCAATTCAAGACTATTAACTAGAAAAATGTCAACTGCAAATCTGAAATCTGACATTAATTGCTGGACATTTTTAATATAGATTTTGTGTCTGACCTGGAACTGACCCAGATGAAATATTTTATCTTATAATTCTGCTACATGATAATGGGCGATTTTTCTTTTATCATGTTCAACCATGTCACCTATGCTTGCTTGTAGGTTACAAAATATGTATCAGTTACATCTTTCAGTCTGTAGATGCTTTGAATACCGATTCAGTTACCGCGTCGATCGCACTATTGAACTGAATTGAACTAACAGTTGCGCTGTCCTTGTGGTGAGAAGTCCCCTTCTGCTTCCACGCTTCTGCTGGACCTTGATCTGAATTTGCTCACTTCCCATAAGCACCCGGTAGAGGCCCCACCCCTTTCCCTTGTCAGTCATTTCCTGTCAGTGTCAAGTCCCCATCAGTACGTGTCACACTCAAACACACACACACACACACACACATACATACATACCCACCACTCTCATTGACATTATACACAACATGTTAATAGATGACTTATTTTGTTATTTAGTTGTATGACACTACAATAAACTAAATATCTGAGAGGTGTTTTGTAAGCTTGATTACCATGAGCAATTCTGAAATTACCAAAGTTTTTGTAATATTAATGTGATTTCAAATAAAGGATTGGCTGGTGGATTCTAAAACGCCATTTCTGCCACATTTTCTGAAGTTATTTAATATAAAAAGAATACTTTAAAACAAAAAGTATGAAATCATGGTCAGGAAACTGTACAAATGAGATATTGAAGCTTAAATACAGAAATTGAAGATTTCAATCAATATACAAACATTTCAGACATTTTAGACAAGAACAATGGCACCTTGTATTTATGATCAGCCCCTCTGTCAAAGCACAGGCAAAAAGCGAACCAAACACAAAGTGGGGCAAATTCTTCTGTCAGTCCGATCCTTTGGTGTAATTCAGCTCCTGAGAGGCACAGAGAGTCCGTGGCACAGTGACAAGAATCGAGGCAGGTCCATGTCCAAAGATCTGCGGCGTGTTCCCTGGCCTGTCACTCTGGCAGGGCGTGGTGGTGGACGGGCCTCTGGTAGTCCTCCGTGGGGGAGGCTGACTGTTCGGGCATCTCGTACGCGCGGCCGTAATGGCCGCCACTGCTGCTCTGCTGGGCGAAGTAGAGGAGCTGCTTTGCGAACACGGGCTCCACCTGAACCGAAAACAGAGAGGCGAATTAGACATCACCAATCAATTCTTAACTAAAACTGCCAGAATGTGAAATAAGGAATATGAAGATGAAATACATGAAATTTGAAATATCTTATCTTGAGAAAAAAAAAAAATCAATCAGAGATCTCTAATCAATGTCAATCTCTCTGACAGAAAAAAATACAGATGAATCACTGGACTGATAAGACCTAGATGCCTTTTAACAACTTTTACAGCCGTATAGATTTTATCATTTCTTATAATATTGTGGGGAAGCTGGTTCACCTCATACCACAATTACTGGCAGAAGCTGAGGCCGTGTGGCACCCAGTGAGAAGATGCATTGATGGTTGTTTCAGACACGAAAATCAAATGGAAATTACGGGCATCACTGCAATATTTTACCATATATTATCACACGTTATAAATATTAAGCGTATCTATTCTGTGACTGATTGTTGCATTACAAAACTAACTTTATTGTGATGACACAACTGGCTCGCAAACATCAACGCAATAATAAAAATAATGACATTTTGACAATGATTGATGATGGGAATTCCAGATGCAGGGGATAGGTAAAGTCAAAATGGTGGACGCATTTGGAATATCCGTGGTGAGAAACTCACCTGAGCTGTGATCAGCTTGCTGTGCCGCTGGGGGTCTGGGTACTCGTCCCCGAAACAGAGAACCACCTGGAACTTGGGCGCCGGGCGGCCTTGGTAGGCGTAGCCCTGGAGCTCTGAGAGGCAGAGAGGAGAGCCAGCCAATGAGAAAACATAAAGGTCCACCGTTCTTTTTTTTTTTCTTTACACGATCAAACTGATGAAGTACTCAAGCCTAGCCACAGAGCAGCTATTCACTTTTAATGTATAGGAGATGTCATGACATCAAAACGGGTGGGGCTAACACACGATAGTTGCAGCTCACTAGGGTATCCAATCATTAAGTTCCAAAGCTTTTGATTGGTTAACACATGTCAGTGATTGACAGGAAACTACAGCTCTGCCCATTTACATGTCATACATATACCCATACACCAAATTCTGTAAACTTTAATGAAAGACAATAGGCGAGAGATAAAGGGGAAGTACAACACATTTCTTTGGAAAGTTGTACTGAATGGTAATTTCCTCTCCATGCTTAGGAATACATTCAATAGGTCATTTCCTTAATTCTGTGGAACTCAGAGGTGAGCATCAATAAGGCACTTGAAGAGAAGGGGGGAGTCTGTTGTGTGACCTTTAAGTCTCCAGTTAAACTCTACAACTCTACAGCTAGCGGGGTGACTTACCCTGCTGATCTTCAGCTTATACTTTGCACTTCCATTTGTCTCAACATTTTACCGATTGCTGAGCAGTAAGTTAACCATATTCTGATTTATATCTCAGCAACTTTTTACTGCTATTTTTTGAACACTTACAATGATTAGCTGAGAGTGATCTTTATTGAACTGATGAGTGATGACACCCCTCCCTGTGATTAGAGTCACACTGCAGAGTGGTCTCTGATTGGTTGAAACAACTTCTAGTCAGTGAAGAAGGGGAGCTTGGACTTCAAGTGTAGCTTGAACTTGTTCATTAAAAACCTGCAGCTTAGCACTGTTTCCCATAAGGGGTCATGAATCTTATCTGAGAAGGGCCAGTGTGAGTTTTTGTTCTATCCTAGCATTAACACACCTAATTAAAGTAAGTTAATCTGTGCTGTATCATGAACATTGGTATGCCTCGGAAGGCTGATTGACCAATCAGCTTTCAGGGCTGGAGCTATCCGTTTCAGAAAACAACAGTAAAAGCTCACCGGTGAGGAACTGCTGCGTGTCGAACAGCTTGCAGGTCTGCTCCTTCTCCAGCTTATTGGGTTTGTCGGCGTAGGGGGCCAGAGGCCCCTCCCAGAAGACACGCCCCTGGCACAGTCGCTAGGCGTACAGACCGTCCGGGGCCAACCAGAGCTGCACGCCCCTCTCCAGCGCGGCGGGCAGCTTCTCAGCCCCTTTCCTCTGGGACTGTGGGTAAGGGAAGGGGAAGAGCACCTGGTCCGTGCTGCCGTAGAGCCGATCGTCCAGGCAGGTGGAGATCCTGCAGCCCTCAGGACTGGTGGTGGTGGCCTCCTTCACCAGGGAGTCGCGGTAGAACAGAGAAATGTGCAGGCGGCAATCTGGGAGGGGGCAAAAGAGCTGGAGTGAGGCATTGTGGGTAATGTCATGATGTAAACATGGAGTATCAGCTAACTGCTGAAATTGAAAGTGTGGAGCGGGAACTTCCTGGTCTTCTTTGTCAATCTCTGACAGGGAGTCTGGAAAAAGTGCATTGATTTTTTTTGGAATAGGTTGACAAGCTTTACCTCCTAGGTAGCCCCAAAAAAATGACTAGCTGTAATTCAGGTGTAACGTACAACAAAATGCAGATTGATTGTGTTTTGCAAACACCCCTACCTGGACCGTATAATGTCATTACTTGTCTAAAAACTGGCTGAGCCACAGAGAACAAAAGCCAGGCTTGTTGTACTGCAACCATTTCAAGGAACTCTTAAAAACACCTGATTACAGACGAATAATCTTGGACAACAGAATTATAAAGAAATATAAATATAAAATGAGGAACTAAAGCAAACATGCCATACAAAGCAGTACTGTCTGCTGGCCCTGGTCAGACATGACAACCAGATTTTCCCGTAGTATGAGCTAACAATGAATCCCATTGAATCACAGAGAGTTGTGAATGGACACTGCAAAGCAACTTCAGCAAAATCACTTTAGCAAGGGGCTTTGGAACTGAACCTCACTGACAGAGAGAACGAGGAGGGTTTTACTGTGAAGGAAACAGAGTCCTCTATTGTATCAAAGCATGCTGCGTCTCTCAAACTCAATAGGCTATTCAATTAAAACCCCCAAAGTGACGGGAATACATGTGAAAGCTTCTATGCAGTAGAACAATTTAGTGTAGCTTGTTCAAACATTGAAGGTTTCCTTATAAATATTCCTTTCCTAAATTGTGCCGTGTATTGTTGATATATACTGAATCGGTTACAGTTTGCATTCAGAAAGAAAGCGTAGAGACAATGTGTGTGTGTGTGTGTGTGTGTGCATGTGTGTTTGTGCATGTTCGGGTATGTGTGTTTGTTGTGCGTGTGTATGTTTGTGCGTGTGTAAGTGTGTGTATGTGCATTTGTGTGAGTGTGTATGTGTATGCATGTGTATGTGTGTGTGTTTGTGTGTGTGCGAGTGTGTATTTTTGTGAGTGTGTATGTGTATTCATGTGTGTATGTGTATATTTGTGTGTGTGTGAGAGTGTATGTGTATGCATTTGTGTGTGTGTTTGTGTGTGTGCGAGTGTGTATTTTTGTGAGTGTGTATGTGTATTCATGTGTCTATGTGTATATTTGTGTGTGTGTGAGTGTGTATGTGTATGCATTTGTGTGTGTGTTTGTGTGTGTGTGTGCGAGTGTGTATTTTTGTGTTTGTGTCTATGTAAGTGTGTGTGTTTACCAGAGAGGGCCATAGCCTCCGCAGACCTCATGCTGGGCTCCAGTGAGAATGCAGGGGGCAGAGGCTCTGATGGAGAGCAGGTATAGAAGGACCCAGTTATCTGATACCCTGTGACACAGAGATGAAACAAGCTTTCATCAGCCTCTCATTGGTCCAGTCTCAATCTAAATGCAATAAACTTCCTTAAATGAGTAAAACAACACAGGATAATTTCATATATGACATCACCAGCACTGTGGTCATTATGATTAATATTAAATGTAGTGCTGAGAAAAGGACACTTGGCTGAATGTAATCAAATGCACTTAGTCTCTTTAAGGGCATATGGGATTCAATCAAAACAGAATTTACATCACAATATCATTTTCTCTGACTATCTGTCTTACTGGAGACAAACATGTCCCTTTGAAACGTGTTATTTATCATTTTTAAATATAGCTGCATATGACATTTACGAGTCTAAAGACTGACTTGATTGATTTTCATTTGCCATTGAGGTGACGAAGTGTGTGTTAACTGAGTCAAGCCCACTGACAACGGCGTGCATGCCAAAGGTCAAGGGCAACCACAGCTGGAGGGAGGATGAAACTCTCCTTTGTCTCTGCAGAGACTTGAAGGTTTGGCATGACGTCACGCGTCAGGCTGAATGAGGAAGTGCCCACGCGTCACACTCTATGATCTCTACTATTGCTCTGCAAAGCCGTCTGCAAACTGGTTCTTCCGACAATCAGACAAAAAAGTCCTCTGTAAACCCCCTTCAACCTCCACATACTGGCCTTCCTGCAGGTGATCGGTGCTAATCGTGAAAGCCGTTAACTACCCTGGATCACTTAACCCAGTGCTGCTACAAGTGGAGGCATGTCACACTCTGCAGACAAATTAAATAATGTTATGTTAAGTGACATCAATTAGCAGATGCTCTTATCCACAGCGATTTGCAAATCCAACTAATCAATGACAGCAGTGGTGCCAAGCCTTGGATAGCTACATTCCTGCACTGGCACAGTTGTCAATGTGAACGTGTGAAAGGATACACTTGCACTCAGTTGAGAGTCAAAAGCTGAGGATGATCGCAATAAATGGGCAGGGATTGTTTCTCTTTTCCTTGCCCTTTTTATTGAGTGTTAAAAGCGCCTCAGGGGTATTCTTAGTGATAGCACAAAGAACTGGTAACGGTGACCTTATCAAGATGAATACCTCTTGTATGTACAGCGACCACAGTGCATGTATATGTTATGAAATGCTGGCGGTAAAAGGAGAAAAAAAGCACTTCTCAAAAGGGCTGGTGGTGGGTGGTTTGTCAAAAAAAAAAAAGTTGAATAAAAACTAACACAGGTGTAAGCTTGTGTCATGTAAGTCTGAGTGCTCTGTTGCATGACCTGCGTAGGGGGTCGCTTGACACCTGAGGCCCTCATCACATGACAAGATGGCTTCCGCCACCCTGCCTTCGACCAACCCACCCCCCACCCCCAACAACCCCTGTCCCGGGCCTCACCATTCTCACAGGATAGCCCCTGCCAGGGCAGGTTCCGTGGGGGGTATGGGCACTGCCCGAACTGGAGCTCGGCAGGGGTCTGGGGCTCGGCTGTGTACTCCCTCCACTCCCTCCTCTCGTGGGGGAGGTAACCGGGCACCTGGGAAGGGGGAACAAACCGAGCGTCACCTCCGATTCTGTTACAGGCTGGGGATTCACTAATCAGGTCCCAGAGGACTGCATCTACTGAAACTAACGAGGCATGTCGACTCTTCAGCCAGTCAGCTGACTTAAATTAAGTACTTCAGTGCTGGGACACATTATAAACAAACCCACACCTCAATCCCCCAGGACTGGAGTTGCACATCTTTGCTATAGCCTAACCAGATGATCATCCCCTCTGCTTACAGCAAATACAAGAGGTTTTGGTTGGTCCCTGAAGTGCCCTGTGCTCTGAACGCTGTTTGTGCATTCTCGTGAAGAGGCGAAAGAACATTCAAGGACAGAATAACTGATGGCACAAGAATGTTCTTGGGCACCTGCTTTCATTAATATTATCCAGTTACATCAAACTGAAAGTGTTTCAATAGTAGAGACGCTGAAACTTCAATGATATGGATATTCAGCTGAGTATGTGGTCTTTAATATGGGCGGCCAATTGGATCGACAAAGGGCCAGAGAGCAGGAAGACATCTGAATCCACTAACTCGATGAACTCAGCCTTCCTATGGTTTATTAGGTCTATCAGGTGTGTTCCTGCTTGGTTGCCATGAAAACAGAAGAAAATGGGTGTGGCCTTAAGTGCTGTGACATGTGTTGGCATGGTTATGCAGACACAGTGGTCCAATCACAACAGACTGTTCGGAAACTGTCTTAGCAGAGTGTCCACCCATTATCTGCCTTTTGTTGTGGTTTGCTATTTGTTTTAAATAGAGTGTGCCAGTGCTAATATATTCTGACACTATTGGCCTTAACTATTGCTCACAAAATGGTTCAACCTTCTATTGCTTCCTTTCACAGAACACACATCTATTTCTGATCACTGTTAATATTTCCTTTGAGAGCCCCCTAAAAATGCTCACCAGAGAACAGAATTCAAAACACTTCACTGTTTCAGTGCTACACTAGCATTGCTGCCTGTTTTTAACAGAATGGAACTAATGGCCAATTAAAACTGCCTTTTTAAGGACATAAGCAATTCAATCAAAACAGATTTTACATTGCACATTATACAGCTTATTCTTTAAGAATAAAACATTTTGCTGGAGACACACAGATATGCGCATGCACTTAAAGAGATAAAAATCTGTCTTGATTGACTTGCATGTGCCCTGATTGAGGCTAATGCTAAGCAAACAAACTTAGTTTTTTAAGGGTATTTGCAATTAAATCAAGAGTTTTATATTTGCATGTCTCCAATAAAATTGAAAAATACTAAATGTATGTATGCTGTAAAATGACGTCTGTTCTGACTGAATTGCATACGGCCTTAGAGAGACTAAACTCTTTGATTCGGTATCAGCCAAAGTGAATCTGATTGAATCTAGTCCTCTAGGTCTTGCCTCTATCATTTTTAGGAGAGAAAAATGTTGTCCGTGTTGAAACCGTTATCCCTTAAAATTAGTGGGAAGACCATCGAAGACGTCACCTACTCCAGCACCTGAAAAATGGGTGTGTCACTCTGACAGGAGGACCCTGAATTAAACTTTTTTCTTCCTGAATTATGTCCTGGAAGTTCGCAACTCAACTTAGAACGAGCATTTATGGGCCTCTGATGCACAGTAAAATGCATCCATTTTGTCTGCCGTGCCTTTTAAAGCCACAGGGGTCTGAAACCGGGCTCTCACCTGGCTCTGCAGCTGGGGATAGGGTGGATGCATGGGGTAGCCATGGGAGTTGCTAAGCGCTGAGGGCTCTTCCCCGCCCATCATTTTGGCCCCTGGAAGAGCAGAAAACACATCAGACCAGACACCTCTGACACCGTAAAATCCTGGTTGCCTGGGAAACCAAGTCTAGGTTAAACACTTAGCTGTTTACCCGGTTTGTCACATTTTAACCCCCTGAGCCGTCTTTGATGCATTGGTGTGTTGGTTATATCTTGACTTTGACTTTGTTGTTTGTGTCTTTGTGTGTCTGTCATGTGTCCTTGGGTCTTAGAATGAAGCTATACAATAATAATAACAATTGAAGTTAGATAATCATGCAATTAGTGCTTGACCTAAGGAATAACAATGTGTCCCACCAAATGCCAGTTTTCAAAACGTTACTGTACTGTTCAGGTCAGGAAAAACATTTAATTTTTTCCTGTTTTCCCACCCAAGACTGAATTGCTTGTCATTACCCCACCAAGTGACAGTGTCCCCACAGACTCCAGAGACGGGAGCCATTATCGCGACTCAGTCCGTGAGACAATGAGCTCTGTCCAACTTGCAGCTGCAAATCTAATGACATACTGCCCTTGTCGTCGGAAGAGATTGAATTCAGCATACGGCCAGTTCACACGCTTGTAAGTACCTGACCAGGGAGTACTTAACCCCTATCTTTTCCCTAGTGAGGTGGCGTGAATTGCCTTCTCATTGGCTATTTCCATCCATAGCCAATAATGGAGGGGCTGAGACCGGAACACCCAGCTACTGGACCCAATGCTGTGCAGTTTAGGTACGTTTGTGCTCCGTGACCCATCCAAAGTCTGACTGCACTCTTTCAGCGTGAAGCTTCTATAACTTCATAACTCAAGGGTGAAAGGGTAGAACGAACAGTGGCTAGATTTTTGCATTTGCATCTGCTGTGTGTGTGTGTGTGTGTGAAAAGGTTGAATGAAGGCATCTCACCGCTCTCAAGAAAAGGGCGTAAAAGGGTGTAAACTCGACTCGAAGGCGGTGAAAGAAACGGGGATCGTACACGTTTCTTATGAAGGCCCCAGGGGGTCTGCTTGCGTTGTGTTTCGCACTGTGCAACTGAAGGCTGCTAAAAAAAGCCTGCAAAAGCTTTGAGCACATGTGGTGGCTTCCTCCACACTTCCTGCTTCGATGAGCGTGATCGAACAAAAAAAAAAAAAAAAAAAAATGCGGTACTGTACTACTGACGTCTCACCCAAAGCGAAACATGTTTGTTTGTAGCACGACTGAAAGCCAGGCCATTCATAGGCAAACAAAACAAAAAGAGGGGGTTTTTGGCCTTCCTTTTGAGTCAATGATGGTTAACCAAGGTCAAAGTCCCATTTAATCGTAAGTTTAAATTGAGGTTACCTGCCACAATTCAATTTTTCAGCTGTCCCGATAAAAAATGAATATTAATTTTTTTTTTTTACGTGAGTTTGGATTCACTTTTGAATTGAATATCAAGGTTGTGTAGTTCCTGTAATATGGTGGTAAGGGTGTCTTAAGACTTCCGATGTTGAATTCTGTGTACTGCATTTTCTAATGGCTTGCAAATTTACCTGAATAAGAGATATTGATAAATAATAAAACCAGGTATAAATAATATAACTTTTATGTGCAGAAAACCTATACAGCTATTTATCTATTAACCCTCCCTGCCATGAGCACACACACAATTACACATCTTCTTCCTCTCTCTTACACACACACACATATATGAACACACTCACAGTTACACAGAGAGTTGCACACATACACACACAAACACACACAATATCCACAAGTCTGCCAACACACACAGCATACACACATTCTTAATCTCACAAATACAGAGACATGCAAGAAGTAAACAGACACAAGCAGTGTTTGATAAAACTAAGGGTGTCTATATTACTTCTTGCTTGTCTCTGTACATTCACATACACACACACGGAATAACTCCCCCATCAACACATCCATAGGCACAGAGATACATGCGCACACACACACACACACACACACACACACACACACACACACACACACACACACACACACACACACAACACACACACTAATAATCTCCCACAGATCATTTGTATACACACACATGCACATACACACACACACACACACACACACACACACACACACACACACACACACACACACACACACACACACAAAGACCCTCCCTTGCATTGATCAGCACTTGCCTCTCTTCGCTCCCTCCGGGATAATCCTGTACACTTTGTAGGGATCGGAGATATCCAGCTGGCTCCGATCCACCAGCTCGTCGAAGTCGTTGCTTTTGTTCAGGGCGCACCTGAGCCGTGTCTTCCAGGTGGGCGGGTCGGGCTTGTCCAGACCCTCCCGGAACTTTCCCTTGAATAGCGCCCAGGCCTGTGACAGAAGGGAGGCAGGTCAGTCACTGTGGACCATCTTAGTCTGAGCATTTCTGCCCTAGGAGTTTGATTGGTCCTGGCAGATTTCTGACCGTGGATGTGACTATTTCTCACACCCTACTGCAGTGGGACCCATTAGTAAATGGCCATTGTTCTTGTGTAATTTTGCAGCATCTACACCACACCAGCATCAGAAAATTAGGCTCTTGGTAACTAACTTCATTTTGAGGGACAGTCCCAGCAGTTGGAGTAGCCGTTGCCATATAAAATCATCCAGTTTTACACCCAGCGAGAAAATAGCTTTTATTTTATTTAGTTTTACTTTTGCGCTTTATCTGCGTTACAAAACTGTTCAATATAATACTTTAAACCGAATTAAACTATCAACGGCAGAGATTCTGAGTGAGACAAGCAGAATATGTTGCCATGACGATGGCTATTACAGTTCATATTTTGGAAAATCCTTCCGCAATTTGCATCCCTGACTCTCTCATTCGCTTTAAGTGTGAACTTTGTATTTACGAATGTGTCAATACCGCTTCTATTTATATTCTCATATTTTTCACGTGGTTATAACTCAATTTCATCAAGCAAAGAAGTCAAGAGAAGAACACCGTTTCTAAGAAATTGTCTCTTATTGAATGGACTACTAAAGGAAGAATAGATGTTACTACATGCAAAAGAAGCAACAGACTGACTAAGAACCGTATAATCCTCTTATCACTGGGGGCTCAAAATTCAGTCAACTGACAGTCAGCATATCACCAAGTTAAACAAACTTGAGAAAATGAGTCAGTTGTCGCAGTGAAACATTGTCAACAAGCAAACGAGCATCCCGCTTCTGGCGCTTCACGCTGTAGCGGCCCTTACCTTGAACAGAGCAGCATCCTCATCCCTGTTGTAGTCCTGTTTTCCCGCGTGTTTCCATGGTATTCTGAAAATGGTTTTGTCGTCACTTTCCCAAACCAATCCGGGGTACTTTCCGCTGTCAATCTGCTCAATCAGCCATTGTCTAAGTTTGCCATTTCCACAACTGCCTGACGTGCCGTAGTCGCTGTCTAAATTCATATCTGTCAAAACGCATGCAACAGAATGGGTACATGGGGGGACATGTTGACAATTAGCAAGACCGTGCAAGCGGAGCAAGATACTGCTACATCAGCCATGGAAGATCGAGTGTAAAGTGAAATCAAGTCCTGAAGCAGAGCTGTCAACAGGCATGAATGAAGAAGTAAGGGAAAGAGGTTCAGACTGTAATCCAGGATAAACTTCGCCTTCGGTTTATAGTACTAATGCAACTTCGCCGGCGTCTGTAATATTCATCTAAAAAGCGACATGTTAGCCTGTGCATCACAGTGTCTTGTTTATTAATCCAGCCAAAAAATCAAAAAGCCCAAAAAATGAATAAATAAATAAAAATACCCTAATGTATTCTAAAAATGCAAATATGTAACTTGAAAGATTATTTGCTTTTTAATGTACATCGATTGAATTAAATGTATTTCCAAACTGACCTAAGGTTCTTTTGGAATTCGTATGAAAGTATAAATATTACTTGGCACAGTACGTGCTTTTATATTAATTTCCATTAAAAGTTGTATTTGTTCGTAGGTATATAACGATTAACCTGTATCGCCATCACCGCGCGGATTCAACCTATCCCTAATGAGAGCATCCCACAAGACACAGGCTTAGGTTAGTCTACTGCTCTCAGCTCACAGCAAGGAGAAGACCTGTCTCAGCTCTTACCTCTGACAGTGTAACAACCCAGAGCACACCCGAGAACAATCACGCTGCGCACATTAGGCGTTTATTAAACGAGGAACTTTGTACTTATTAAATAACCCAGCAAAGGGGTGTGATGGAAGGAGGAGCTTCACAGAAAGACGCCTGGCGTATGGTCTATGCCACTGACAACTTCTCTGAAGCTTATCTGGTGAGAAGCTATACAGAAAACACAAGGAAAATCCCTCACGAGCGGCACATACAAGCCACATAAACAAGGGCAATGGAACGACCTGTGCGCTATTTTTAAAATTAAAAAACAATTTTTTTTAGCTTGTTGTTTAGCTTGTTTAACTTTCCATCAACGCATTTTTACTATTACTCGAATTTTACTAGCCTGTTTTTCTTTGTTTTTGTTACAAATTGGTATATTTGTTCGATTATTTGCAAAGTGAAAGTACAAACGAAATTCATTACTTCTATACAATTACTTTCTGTATACATATATTACATTATGTTCCACAACGCGGTGGATACATTATGCCCTGCCAGGTATTCTGGTGAGCAGACACTATTTGACAATTGTAGGGTAGTGTTGGTCAGTTACGATTTCAGTTACACATCATAGGGTATGGTGAAGAGGTGTCCCCCTGCTGGCCAAATGCAGCAATTGCAATATGGTTTGACTTGTCTGTCAGCATATTTTTGTGGTCCAAACTCTTGGCACAAAAGTATTATCTCGGTGAATTACCCCCGTGTTTAAATTAAAAACTATGTGGCGCTAATTTCACAGTACAATGTGGCACTTACGCGGTCGCAGCGGGTACATACCATCTGTTGTAAAATAAACTACCCTGACACAGCTATAACACAAATAGTGGTTTCTAAATCAAAAATGGCCCAATTATTCAATATTATTATAATAATCAAGTCACCTTTAAAACCCATTTGGACATGAAGTCATCAATATTAATATTCATTCAGAATGAAAATGATACCCAGGACACGGTCTCAGGATATTCCATGCAATGCACTGAGAGTTTAAATGAAACATTTTAAAAGTTATATAACCACACTCCAAGATTCTACAACATACTGAAACACAAACACAGATTACTTGTTACACACACACACACACACAGATGCACACACACACACACTCACTCACTCACGCACGCACACACACACACACACACACACACACACACACACACACACACACACACACACACACACACACACACACACACACACACATCGTAAATAACAATGGTGCACCTGGTATAGCTTTTGATTCCACTCAATTTTATTTTATATTCAAGACAGAAACAACTCACTGGTTTGAAAACCGTATGTATTTCAAAAACAGCATGTGCAAATATAAATGACTAAAGCACATGCTTTTTAAATTTAAGAAAAAAAAATCATATTACATTTCATGTTTCGATATACATTAGAAATTACATTTTAACAACAGTGTTTTCCCATCGAAAAAGCTCACAGACTCATCTGAACACAGACACAAAAAGAACACACTTCTTCCAATCTCATCCTCTCCAGTGAAAGTGGCAGAAACTGAAGGTCCCGCCGGAACGTTCTTAAAGAATGTGGAGAAGTGCAGTCTGTTGCTGGTGGAGGGTGGGTCCCTCTCCAAACACGGTGACAAGGTGTCTGTGGGGCCGTGCTGCACCATCCGGGACAGTAGGGGGCGCTGTCAGGTGTACCGTGTCCCCAGCGAGGTATACTCTGTGCCGTTGTTGGACTTGGGCTTTTGCGCCAGGAGTATCTGGATCTCATCCTCATCATTGAAGGGGTTCTCTTTGTACTTTTCCTTCAGCCATTTCCTGTACTAGGGGAAAAAAATAGACATTTACATTAAGCACATGATCCTATCCAGAGAAACTTACAATTACACACAATGAATTTTTAATCAAAATGTGAAGTACTTTGCTCAGGGATACACTGGCAGTGTCCTACCTAAGAAATGAACCTGCAACTTTTGAAATACAAGCCCAGCTCCCCTACCACTACCACAGATCGCCACCCAATGCAAAATGACCCATTAAGCAAATAAAAATGTCTCATTCATTTGCTCACTCAGACTGCAGAACAGCAAGGCACATACAACACTTAACATAAACTATGTAGTACCTAGCTACACTTTCTCCAAGAATACCATGGGACAAGACCAACATCAAGGGGTCTCAACATAAAAACCTTCTGGTTACATGTACAGTGCCCTGAACTCAAGCAGACAACATTCTGGTTATAAGTCCCTTTACCCTGTCTAATTCAGCACTACTGGACATAGAATTGAATCCACCCCTGAATTCACCAGGAGATTGATGCCACTACAGCCTGACCAGTGAAAAGCTGCAAGTGATACATCAACATTCAAACATCTCACATTGCATGGCATTTTAGGCACTTAGTATGAGTGCAATTGGACCTGACAAACCCTGCGGGTCATATTGGCTAGCCAGCCGGTCAGGCACTCACGTGGACGGCCTGCGTGGTCTCGAAGTCCTCCAGCTGTCGGAGGAAGCCCACGTTTGGGCCGGCACAGGGGCGGGCCACTCTCACCGCGGTTAGGGCGTCCTGCCATCCCAGACCTGTCACAGTCATCAGGTATGCCACCACCAGAGTCACACTACGGGACACACCCGCCAGGCTGGGGGAGGGGGGGAAGAGTTAGGGAGGGAGAGAGAGAGTGAGAGGTAAAGAGACAGGAGGAGAATGAGAGAGAGCATTTTTTTAAAAAAAACCTTTTTTAGCAAAGCCAAATATACAAGTCAATAAAATTATTATAAAATCATAGTAATAGTATCAGTAACAATATAATAATAAAAACAATAATAATAATAATAGGAGAGAGGGAGGGGAAAGAGAGAGAATAGGGTAAATAGTTTTGAAAACAAACAGAAAAATAAATACAGGTGAAGAAGCAAAAAAACAAAGTATACGGGTTAAAGTGCCAAGCACATTGAGAAGAGAGAAACGGATGATGAAATGAACATGACCTACATTAGCTAATACACAGTTAAGACCAGCTAGCCTTACGGCCTCTGATACTATCGAGCAATCTTTTCCCTATTTCAGTACCATCACTAGTCAGCTAAGGCCATCTTCAGTACTTTTAAGGTGGCTAGTTATATAGACGGGTCCTCTTTCTATGACAGCAACATGAGTAGCAGATAGCACCTCTAATGATGAAGAGCAGTGTTATTCTCATGTCTGAAGAGTCTGCACCATAGCAAAAGTAAACAGCCTATTTAAACGCACTGAGCTACCAGAAGGGCTGCTTTTGGGAAGTTCAAGAATAGGCTTCCTTTAGCACCTACTTATCTGTGCGCTGACAGAGCTATGCTTGGGTGCGTCGAGGAGGTGACGACACCCGTCCAAATACCACCACTTTTGTTTTGCAGCTCTCAAGGGGGTTAAAATGGGGGGGACTGGGGTTTGGGGGGTGGTGTCGGGCTGGGTCACTGTTGTCAGCCCACGTCCTGAAGGCCTAAAAACCGTGCAGCGTGTGACGCAGAAAACACCCTTTCCACATACCGTGCACAAAACTTTACTCCATCTGAAGACATACAACAGCCTCCTCCTCCTTACAATAATATCAATACACAGATGAACACAACTACCTCTTAGTAGTCTTGTGCATTCTGTAGTCTTGTGCATTCTGGTTTTCTGTACTCCAGCCCAAACATTTATGTTTACACTTAGGCATTTCGTGGACACTCCTGTCCAGAGCAATTTACAGAAGAGCATTCAATACGCTACAACAAGCCAAGATGATATCATGTTGTTAGCTGACTGTAATAGATGTCACATTAGCCTACAGAACATCCTTCATTCCTTTTAGTAGGTGGCAGCGCAAACACAGTTGCATTAGTCTGAGAGAACAGTAAGGGCAAGATGAGTAAATGTTCAGAGCTCAGGGGTAAGATGGCAGCCGTAATTTGCTGATTGCTTATCCAGTCTTGCTCCTGCGACTCAGTGCATTTTCCAGTTCAGAGTGCTGAATCTGAGTAAGAATGTAACTTCTGTAACTTCATATACTTTTTACATCTGAAAACCAACACAACTAATTCAGCAGTGTAGTGTATCACTAAGGGAGCTATTCTCACACCTCAGAGGTGGTAGATTGCCAGGCAGGGAAGTTCTGTGGTACCCTAAAGCAGGGTGCAAACCTGACCTGCTCCAGAAAATATACTCCATCAGTCACTCTGGATAAGAGCATCTGCTGTAGAGGCCTTAATGTAATGCAATGTAGCAAATAATGACTGCAATGGAAAAAATTATCTAATAACAGAGCTAGAGGCTGGAGTAAAAGCAGCAAACACAAGGCCCTCCATGGCACAGAGTTTGAGGCTACAAGCTTTACGGCTCCCAATGATAAGAGACTGTTTTCCCTGTTTCAATGAAAACGGCATATTTGACATTTTCCCCCTCAGTTGTCCATCACTCATCTCCATGGCGAAAGGGGCAGGGCCTTGGGAGGCACTCACCAGTGGACCAGACACCCCTCCCCTTTCAGGCGGGACTCGTGCATGAAGGAGATGCTCTCTTTAAAATACTGCGTTCTGTGAACAGAGCACATACCTTCCAATCACAATCATCTCCCACAATCCAGAAAGAACTAAAACACAGTTCAGTGTTCCTATACGGGAACAATATTCTGTGATATTATGCTGTAACACTCTGCTGGAGAATACTGTAACATTCCATACAATACACCGTAACGTCCCGTCCTACTACAATGTAACATTTTGCTCTACTGTATTGTAATACTCTGTGCTTCTCTGTATACTGGTGTGTGCTATTGTGACGTACTGGTACTGTAGTAAGTTTAGCAGCACTCTTGTAACTGACAAATTGCAGGTTCAAATCAACGTGCTGCAATATACGCTTCAGGGTTTGCTTCAGTAAATATCCACTGTTTAAAAATGCAAGTCTATCTGGTTAAGAGCTTCTGCTGAATGCCTAAAATGTAATATACGGTAATGCACCACTCTTTGCTCTTATGCTGTTCTGGTCTGGTTTGAAGAGATGGCGCCTTCAGACTGACAAGACAGGCTGTAAAAATAGTGGCAGAGGAGAAGAGGAGGCCAAGGTGCAGTGCGGAAGTCAGCTTCCTTCCTGAGCAGGGGGGGCAGACCACTCAACAGGAAGCCCAGTGTGTATGCCTGAGTGTGTGTGTGTGTGTATGTGCGGTGCGTGCACGTTTTGGGGGGCGGTGTACAAATACACATATGCATATAGGGTTATCAGCGTTATTTTTGTGTATGTCTGTGTGTCGGACATGGGACTACAATGCATGTAATTCAGCATGGGTAATTTCAGTGACATTGCATTTCAGATGTACCTTTAAAAATACGCACATTTTCAATTATAATGATTAAAAAAACATTTGCATAATTAAAGCATTTAAATATGTTTCCAGCTACATTTAACATGAAGACATATTTTTGCTCTGAAACAGTGCTAATTGAATCAGTCCTTATTCACCATTAATCTCCTTGAAATCCTGATGTTATTAAACAGTACCAAGGTTAGCCTGGCTTTGATATGACTTCTGCATGAGTACACATATCAGTAGTACAACCTAAGATGCGACTACACATTTTACTACAGCTGATTTTGTTTATGTGGATATTCAGCATAGTGCGCTGTATCTAAACCGTGTGGCCCCATACATCCCTGGCTGAGATGCAGTGCCGCTGTGATGCTAGCGGAGCACTTTGCAGAGGGATGAATGAAGACACCCACGTGTGTGCGTTACTATGGCGGAGAGTCACTCACAGGTTCTGTGTGGGAAGGTCTGCAGCAGGGATACACAGATAGGTCATCTCCTGTGGGTGGAGACACACAGCGGTTACACACATTACACTACACATAACACTGCACATCTATACACACATTACACTACACACATAACACTACACATCTATACACACATAACACTACACATCTATACACACACATTACACTACACACACATAACACTACACATCTATACACACATTACACTACACACATAACACTACACATCTATACACACATTACACTACACACATAACACTACACATCTATATACACATTACACTACACACATAACACTACACATCTATACACACATACACTACATATAACACTACAAATCCATACACACATTACACTACACATCTATACACACATTACACAACACACACATAACACTACACATCTATACACACATTACACTACACATCTATACACATACACTACACACATAACACTACACATCTATACACACATTACACTACACACATAACACTACACATCTATACACACATTACACTACACATAACACTACACATCTATACACACATACACTACACACATAACACTACACATCTATACACACATAACACTACACATAACACTACACATCTATACACACATACACTACACACATAACACTACACATCTATACACACATACACTACACACATAACACTACACATCTATACACACATACACTACACATAACACTACACATCTATACACACATTACACTACACACATAACACTACACATCTATACACACATACACTACACATAACACTACACATCTATACACACATTACATTACACACATAACACTACACATCTATACACATACACTACACACATAACACTACACATCTATACACACATTACACTACACACATAACACTACACATCTATACACACATACACTACACATCTATACACACATTACACTACACACATAACACTACACGTGTACACACACACACACACACACACACACACACACATACAGAGACACACATTACACTACACATGTAAACAGACACACAATACACGACAAACACATACACGCACAAATTTTCAAGGACAAACAATGCACTACACATGCAAATACTCATACAAGCACTGGACAGACACGTAAACCAAAATTCAAAGAAAATTCAAAAAGAAAATACGAAACACATACACACACACGCACACAAACACACACACTAAACATGGTCACATACTCACAGACACACATTACATATGGTTATGGCTGCATACTCTCAGGACTGCATTTGCGCAGACATGAGTGCCACACAAAGTTTATCGCATGTCCTGCTTTGTGCAGGGAGACTGTGGGTGCCCAGCCGACCAGCTGGGGTTGCTAGAGAGCAATGTGACATGGACATCCCAATCAACTGGATCTCTACCCCACTGAGAGACAGCAAGTCCAAATGTGCATTTCTGCACCAGGCTGTTGACTGCAGTCACCAGGGTTTTGGTACATTGAAACTGAATTCCACATACTCGAGAACAGTGCCTTAAAATCATTTTACCCAGCAAATTTGCACCATTCAGTCTACATTACTATGGTTTTTTTGGGTAATAATCTGACTGACCCTATCCAACCTTGTGTTTCTTCCCTGTCCTGATTTTGGTTCTCATTGTTGCTAGGATTCTGAATCTACTTCTGGTTCTGTTGCATCACATACCTTTAGCCTAAATCACCTTTTGGGACTTAAAAAAAAAAAAAAAAACAAAGAAAGTTATTTTAGTTGGTTGCACCAAACAGACCTTTGTATGACAGCTTTGGCCATTCATACATTTACCCTGGGTTTACCCATTCACCCACTGGCCCCTGCGAGGTATGTAGTTTAAAAACAAGAAGCGAGCCTCCGACCTGTACCTGCTTGAGCGTGGTAATAGCTGCGTTTAGAGGAAGGATGTCCATGTGGCTGTTACAGTCTGGGAGAGGAGATAAAGTGAGGTGAGTCTGCGAGCTGAACTGTTCAGTCACCCCTGTGTGAGCAGATAAGCGCATCAATTCACAGGAGACCTGCCGAGAAACCGCCAGGCTGCGCACAGGGCCCAGTCAGTCGTGTCATCAGCGTGTGCCGGTCGCATCACTGATCCGCCAAGGTTCCAAACCCAGTCGTTTGGCGTGGGTGAGGTGCCAGGCCGCCATTAGCTGGGTGCGACGCGAATCCTGCATGTACTTCTGTGTGGCAAATCACGAGTCTGTGCGCTGATCGCTCCAGTGACCCTGTCCGTCTGAGTAGAGATCTCCTGGTAAAAGCAGAACTGACCTTGCACACAGAGCTAACCTGCTGAGCATTCGCTGATAAACTCTGGGAATTGCGATTGACGTGACGACTATACCCTCCCGACCCTCTCTTTCAAGCCTTTTTGATTTTGCCATGGAACTAGAGGTAGTGTGGGACTTAATGACAACTAAATCATAACTGTCATTTCGGAGGCGGGTGCAGTAGAAGGTCATGGTTAGTTATGCTTGATTTGAAATGCGCTCGTGTCTTGCAGCTACTGAAATATTGAAAGAGAAGGACATCACATAAGCACATCCTGATGTATGGGTCTACCAGTGATGAGAACATTCTATATTAAGCCTGCGTTGTGTGGCTGATTCAGACGCATTTAACCATTTGTGTGGTGTGCTGTAATCTCTAGTAGTCACAGTACAAAGACCAAAATCACCATACAATCATTTCCCTCTTTGGAGGTTGCGCATGATCAGATATGTTTTTAAAAATACATAAATAAATATATGTTTGAAAGAGTACAAGAGGAAAAAAAATCACAACAGAGACAAGGAACTGAACCGACACCCTTTGGGCCGTAAGCTGGGTCTGACTGCGACCACGGGTAAAATACGTTCTCTGTTCTCCCTCTAAAAACCATATCAGCCCGGTGGTTCACTGCCCGGATGCTGACCTAATGAAAAGTTTCCCACAGTTCCAAAGGAAGTCATGTGACATCAGGCCTGTGACAGCTGAGGGACCAGCTGGGCTGGTGACTCAGATGGCGGGGCGGCAGCCTGTGACTGAAGCTGGGGTGTAATTGGCCCCGTCGCTGGAAAAACAGTTCCTCTCAGGTAAATACTAAGAATAGACAAACCCTGGCTAACGCTCACATGAGTAACCAACAGACTCCAGTGTAGTCACAGGTAAGACACCAGGATTGTGTCTCTAAGGCTCCTAATTCAGTGGCCCACAGAATGATACTTGCTGAGGTGAATCTCCAGCACTTGCAATGGGCTGTATGTAAAATGTATGCACAAGTCCCTCCAGTTAAAAATGCCTAATCAGTAAATATATTTTGTAAATGTAATCAATGTATACTCTAATTGGGCCAGGAAACAGGCTGATGGCATCTCTGTGTCTACCAGAACAGATTTGTGAAAGTAGTGTGTCTGAGTGATTCCCTAACATACACACACATCCACAAGCACATGCACCTGTGTGCAGACACGCACGCACGCACTCACACACGCACACATAAAATTCAGAGTAAGCACAGCAACAAAACCAGAGTGATTTAGCTACTAAAACTACCATAAACAAACAATATCCATATTTCATGGTGCACTTTAACTCTTGAGTTGCACCACAATTAATTCTTATGCTTAATTAAAGCACATCACCATATGGTTGCAGGTGCTTAACATCTCAGTCTCCAGAGCATGAGAAAATAATTACAGTACACAAAATACTGTGGCTTCTGCCCTTGGTCCCTTGTTGACACTTCTGAACTGCACAAATCCCTAGACACTCTCACATGGTGCTAACCAGATCCTGCTAAAATTAGTAACTGGAGAGGATGGGAGAAATCCATTAGCTATTGGTCTCAAGCAAGGATGTCAAATCGTATTTGAGAACAGCCAGATTTTGCGTGGTGCTTTTCTCCCTGTGTCAGCAGTGACTGAGCTAAGCAAGGTCATGACCGATACCAGGATTAGCCGATTTGTTGAGTCAGTTGTCTCAGTGCTGGGCTGGACCAGAAGCCTGCAGTCAACACCATCCCTCCTCAGTTAAGACCGGGTACTTCTGCTTTAAATAATATCTGTGACACACCATCCTGTGGGAGCTTGGTGTCGTCATACACTCTCACACCCAGACGGTCGGGGGCCTCGTACCTGCAGCAGGGGGGCGGCGCTGTCGTGGATCGACAGGATGTGTGTGATGTTGTGTCTCGCCAGCTGCTCCTTGTCTCGTGCGTCTGAGGAGGAAAAAACACAATGATATAATCCTGTGATTTATTCATGTATTCCCTAAAACAAAACAAAACTGCTGCTGCGAGAAAAATAAGTCTGCGAGTAAGGAGATTGATGCCACCTTTCATCAAGTTTAAATAACAGTTACACACCTGGGACTGTAGTGACTATCCATACCTGTAAGTTCAGATCAAATCACAGAGGGGTTTGATGCACCAAACAGCAAAAATATGAACAGTGAGTCACCAAGACGAAGTGTCCAAAATTATGATTCTAATTGGGAAATGACATCTGTAAAATATGCATGTTTTGCAATTACCAGACTAGAATTATGTACGTAATTTACTATATTTTCTACATAGTTTAAACACAACTTTCACTGACAATTAATGTAGAATTTCAAAAGCGTAAATGAATAATATTTCCCTTTTAAATCAGCATTAATAAAACATCACATTGACACTATTTTGATTACCAATTTTTCTTTGGAGATTTATAGTATGAATAGAGACGGGACAGTATAAGGCAGAAACTGGTCCAGGACTCAATTACTAACAGAATTCCAAAGATCAATATAACATGTGAGAAACGGGGGCAGAACTGGCCACCAAAGTGGCAATCATGAAGCATGTCACTGTGAGGTTCTTTTCATGGGCTGAGCACTGCCACAAACATTCCACCAGCTGCTTTGTAATGGTTCCCCTGGCAACCGTGACTGTGATGAAAGCGCTGTTTGGGAACTGCCACCTGACCACTGCCTCGAGCCGTGACCAATTACCTCATCTGTTACAAAACAATACATAAATAAATATCTGGGGTGAAACTGAACTACAGTGTGTCAGTTCATCCATTGTGGGTAAGGGCTCTTATGCTATAGTCCAGCACCAAAAAACACTATTTCAAGTAATCATGGTCTTCAATCAAAAGCTTAATTAGTTGAGTCAGCTCTAGTGCTGAGCTTGAACAAAAGCTTTCACTCACGTAGTCCCATCCTGGAAATGACTGTATGGCCCCTATCTTTGATGGCCATTTACTGTTATCGTAGCAGAGACGCCTGGGTTGTTCACAACCAGACTTTACACTACTGGAGCCTCTCATATCAGTTAGAATGACAAGCTGATACACCATGTTATAAAATGGCTGCTGAGTGGCTCATCATGTTAAAGTACTGTTCCCATGTCTAAATGGGCCCACTGTTCTGGTATTGAATTGTATTGAATCTGAACTGTGCCAACATCAGCTTCTAATGCATAAGTGGCCATCACTCAGACAGGGATGGAGGGAAGGGATCTCCACGTTTCATCACTCACTAGTGACCCCTGCTGGTTAAACGGTGACCCACATTCTGCCTGCACAAAACTGCAATGAAGTTGGAAGAGCTCGGCCTGCAGATCAGCATATGAAAAAAAGCTGCAACGTGACATGCATCCTAAAACAGTGCGTGCCTTAATGACAAATTTACACAAAATGCTGAAGATTGACTTGTTCTAAACTGGGGGAGGGAAAAGAAAACATTCTTAAGCGTAGTTATACAAAGCAGTATCTGGTGATGTGTACAAAGAGAAAAATAAACTCACCCTTAAAGTTCCCCAGGTAGAGCCCAGGAAGGACCTAAAAAAGACAAACATGGCTTATATTTGACCTTTCTTCCCTCTTTTGGTGTCTATCAGGCTGGAGATTAATCCACATGCATTTTGTTAGGAGCTTCTAATCAGTCAGATCCTTAGTCGGACAGCTAAAGCGTTTGTCTTTTTGTGATATGTTGTCCTGTTGACAGAGGTGTTGGTTAATTGGTTAATCCAGGGATCACCTACTCTGGTGCTGGAAAGGTCCAGGGTTTGGCCAATTCTGTTGCCACTCCTAACCTAACTGTGGTCACAAGAGAGTGATGAGGATGGTGAGTTTAATGGAATTGCCTGCTATTTCACCCTGATGGAGCTGACCAACAGTTGCCTCATCAATGTAAATTACAGCCACAGCCCATAATAAGAGACAAATAGTTGCACCACAAACGTGTCTTTACTCCATAAACCACCTGAAGGTCTCTTTTCTAACACATAACAAGGTAAATTTCTGGAATACTGTTGTGTTAATTAAAAGAAACCAGTTCTGAGTTTGGTGTAATACAATTTTTTTGCATTGCATTATACTAGATAAATGTGCCAATTAAGATAACCAACAAATTAGAAGATGAATAACAGAGTGGTTCAATATCCACCTACTGCAGAATATAGTTTAGATAGATATATTTTCTCAGCATAAAGAACCTTTTCACAGTGCTATAACTTGCACAGACTCACCCTGGCATTATCAGGTGACCTTCCAGAGGGTAGATGCTACATGAAATTATAATAAAACTTAACACAAGCATTCTACATTTGGATTCAGTAAACGCTCTTAAACTGTCAGTGAATATTAAATTCCATTGAATTATGCGATAAGCGCATTGCAGGATGACAGGATTAAAGCATGCATGTATTTTCTTTCATTAAACATTGACGACAGGTGAATGATTTTTCCGTCTGACTGTACATGTATTCCTGAGCAGTGAATCTAAAATTCAGCTCTGGTTTCCACTTGTTCGTGCTCCAAAGCATGCAGCCATCCACAACTGAGAACGTTTCAGAAGCACAGCGAGATCTTACTCGCATGCACAATGATACGGTAGAGTTCACCGCCCACAAGTGAACCGACTGAGTGGGTGTCAGTGATAGACATTTAAATAGTAGAGAACACCGTGGCCGTAATGCTACCCCATTTGTTTGTAAAGACAAACATTTCTCTGTGGAGTACATCCCCAGCAACAAATGTAACCGGGAAAATAAGAGATCATTTTTTAAAATATAATGTGCAACGTATTAACCACAACTAACAATTGACAAGAATTTTCAGATATCTATCAACCGGTTTGACTCGTGAGCATGTTTTTTTCCTCTCACCCACATCGACAAATAAGATGTTTTTTCACGTCATGACAAGAAAAACTTTGCTATCGTTTGTACAAAGAAAAGTAGTCAGTCACGACTGAGAAATTCTCCCAACTTGAGGACAGGGAATTACTCAACATATAGCTAGCAGACAGGTGAAATTACCTTGTTCACTCCGTTTCCCATCTTTACGAAAGGCGTGGGTATTTTTAGGCAGGCGACGTTAAAATGGAGCGATGACAACAGCTCAATCTCGTCGTGGTTTATAAGAAACAATATCACTCTTACTACACCATTCGCTTACACTTGGCTAGCTCCTTGCCTCTGACTGTTTGAGCCTTCACAGAAAGTGAGTGGTTCGTGAGGGTTCTTGGGATATGTAGTTTTTAACAGACATAGTCGATTTCGTTGGTTAGTTAAGTGAACTACATTTACCAGAGTTAAAAAAATAAATTATAAGACACCCTCGTTTTAAATATATGCGTGTGTAGGATGGTGTAATTCAAGGGGGAGTCGATGCCAATGGTGACTTCAAGGCCGACTAAGATGTGCTGTTATCCCAAGAACTAGAACTTAATGTTCCTCATAATGATGTATGATGCAAAGGACACAAATAAACAAACAAAAGTAAATCTGTTCTTAATTCCAAGAATTTCATTTGATTTGCATGTTTATTTAATCTATTTCTTCTTTTTTCAGTGCTCCATTTACCTGCATAGGAAAGAAAAATAAGAATTTACATGCTATATATCCGTGCCACAATATTATGGGAGGAATGAAATGTCAGATTTTTACCTAATTTCCTCCAAATTTGGATCGCCCACTTGTAAGTAAAATCTGAGTTTTTGACGTTTGCATAACATTTATCACAGTGGCTATTTTTCGATTCCTTTCCGTTTTTTCATTGGCCAGTTCATAACGCTCCACCATAGCTTTCTCTTGTGTGTGTAAATTTTGGTTACCATGGGCGTGATGGTTGTGAGACTGATGGACAAAGCACTGTGGTGTGTCCCATCCGCAGTCTCTGTAGCCCACCTGGATGCCATCCTTCCTCCAGCGGTTCGGTGCCTCGCTGGCCAACTTGCTGCAGGTGCTGACAGTTACCAACAATATCAATCTCTGCATGAGCCCAGTTTACTGAGAGCTGCTCCAGCACAAGATACGCTTTCTGAGGAACACAGTGAGGGTGAACGAAGTGAAAGCCAACCCTGCAAATACAGCAGTGGTAAGTATCTGGCCCACCCCTTCGTCATGGATGGAGATCCATTACATTACATTATAAGCGTTTAGCAGACACTCCTACCCAGAACGACTTACAACACAAAGTGCATTTTTCTTTCAGGACAAGGTTTTTAAAGTGCTGAGGGGTGGGTGGGGTAAAAGTCTCAGGTACCAAAGGGGTTTAGCATGGACTATACCCTGTGGATGACCTGTTGAAGAAACAAAACGAAAAAACCATTAGCAATATCAACAACAATCCAAACCAACAAAATTAGGTCCCTGCAAGTGAAACTATGGCTAATTAGGGGAGCTAGGGAGGGAAGGAGAGAGGTGCATTAACTTCTGGAGCCCAGACTCTTACTACTGGCGCGTCATCTAGGGCTTTCTGAACATTGCCTGGCCACTCCAAGCACTGACAGAGTGAAGCAGCATTTTTCAGTGGTACCCCGAATGCCAGCTCGCTTTTCATGGCCTTGGCCACGCTTTCACTGCGGCCTCCCTCCTCTCCCTACACACGGACTTGAGTGGTGTGGGCCTTGGTGCAGTGTAGGCGATTTGCAGTGTCAGACGGGGGTGGAGGTGGGAGGGACGTGCATCAGTATGTGTTGGTATGTATTGTGGACTATTTCACATTATGGCCAGAAGCATATATGATCCCATCTCAAGAAGCCACAGCGGTAGTGGAACTGAAAAAAACTGGACGTCCCTCTGGACTGCTGACTGCTGAAGGTTGTGTTCCAATACTTTTTCTCGTCTCCTTGTTTCCCCCACTCATTTCCTCCCCTCATCTCCTACCCTGGAAGTATGTGGGGGAAAGGAGGGGAGGAAACCAGTGGAGTAGAGGAGGAAACGAGGAGATGAAATGAAAATTGGAACATCTAATCCGATTAGCCCATCATCAAAGTTGACCTCGGCTTTTGATGAAGTTGTGTATCTTCGACTGATTCTGTGGATACCTAAGCAAATCAATATATTCTGTTGGATAGTCTTTTAATCTGACTGGTCATGAGCATAATGATATCACCCAGAAATGTGAAAAGACTTCCATGGTAGGATACATCGATGCATCCTTCGTTTGGAGGAGAGGAGGAAGCAAGTGGAGGAGGCGAAATCTCGTCTCCTACCTTTTTGGAACAGTGGAGGGAGGGAGGACACACATATAAGTTTCCGGGCACGGATGAAAGGAGGAGACAAGTGAAGGAAATGAGGAGACAAAATTGAGTATTGGAACGCACCATAATTATGTTTGTAGCAAGGGCAATGTAGTTTTATTGGGAGGGGCAGTGTAGTAACAGTTGTTTTTTTTTCCTTTTTCATTTCTCTGGGCAGTGTGTTCTAGGTCAGAAAATGGCTGCTGTTTCATGAAATAAATGTGACAACATCACATTTTCCGCCAACCCTGTGATCTTTCTTTCTCTTATGCTAAATATGAAATTTATGCATTTCGAAAATGCTCTGGCTTAAAGAAAAGTTACTTTGTCAGCAGCCAACAGTAGTCACACCTACAACGTAACGGCAAGTACAACAGTAGTTTTGAAAGGGACAAGGAGGATATAGTGCTTTATGTAGCAAATTTATATTTATTTATTTTATATTTATATTATATTTGAGAATGCAGTTACATTCATCATAACAGAAAATAATCCAGAAGAGATGGCCAGACCTCAGAATTTGTTTCGGCTAAATATCTGGGCTGTTGCTGTAGGCTGTGCACCTGATTTCTGCGTACTTATCACTGCACTGCCACCGTGATCTCCTGCAAAGGTACAGCAATGACTAGACAAGCGTGAACACCACACTGCAAGCTCACGACGATTTGCCCGTAAGCCCCATGCATTTCAGCCTGTGCACTTCTTAGAACGTATATCCTGTTTTTTAAGATGCATAGTTTTTCCCCTTCATCCTCCACATATGAAGATGTGTCTGTGTTCTGAAAATGTGTGCTTTGATTGAAAACAAATGTGGCAGCATAAGCAATTTTGTAGCACATATTGTACTTAGGTTTTTCTTTTTCTGGTACAGATATGGTCTTTGGTAAAGACATAGTGGCAGTCAGAGTAACTAAGTTCACTTCAAAATATACTCCAATTAAGCAATTTAAGGAAATACCTATTTCCAAAAGTACTGGAAATTTATTTGTAAGTCTCTGTAAGCTAATGAAGTGAAATGTGTTCCTCTGTTCAACCAGAAAAAACATTCATCAACTGAGGACAATCTTGTCTATTAAATCTTGCCTAATATAACTGATGTAATCCACTGTAGGTGTCTTGCGGTGTGTTTCCTGGCAGTGAGCTGAATTGCTGTGATACTAATGTTTTTGCAAATGTGAAAAGGTGAGTGTGGTTATACATGTATATGTACAGTAAGCCATTTCCAGTAGCTCACTGTTTCATACCCCTTCCATTATGTAGTCGCTCTATTTTTAGCTTTTCATGGTTGTTTCACTTTGTTGCCGTAACTTAAGTTGCGCAGAGGCAAACAGAAAGGGGGCGTTTACTGAAACCAGTGAATGTTTTTGCTTCATTTCAGTGCAGTTTGCTGCCCTGATGATCACGTGTCACAGATCTTTTGAAGAAAATTCCGGTGTGGTGGTTTCCCAGCCTCAGCAGGCTGAGAGAAAAATTGAAATTTTATCAATGAGTGATCTTTTTTTTTTATTTTTTACTTGTAATTTGGTTTAGTCATATTGCCAGTAAATTGTTTTCCTTTTTTCTTCTTACATGAATAAACATTGTTTCTAGTGGACAGTTGTATGAAGGGTGACGTGTCAACATGAAAAGTAAGGGAAAGAGAAAAAATAATCAAAAGGAGGAAGAGAAATATGGAAACAAAAAGGGAACAGCTGAAATATATGTTCAATTTTCCTTTTTCTTGTTTTGCAATAGCCTATATTTTTTTCCATTTTTCAGTGGGTATATTGGACATAAAGTTTAAGAACCCCTCATCAACAATACCCATAACTGAATGTCACAAAGTTAAGTAGGCTATGAAAAATGAGAGGCCCCCACACTCATTGGAACTGTGGTTTGGCATGAGATATGATGGCTTGAAATTAACAGAATTCTCAACAGAACGGGTCTGGCGGTGTTGTCAATTGAAATAATTCCTGCTGGCCCTGAACCATGAATATTGATTTAATAGTTCTTTAGGAGCTTACCACATTGCCCCTTTACATTTCCTGGCATACAGACTTCTGCTTCCTTTGAGTTTCACATAAACCACGGCCATATCAACGCACAGGAAGGTGTGCGCCAGGGCAGTGTGGTTTGAACAAACGCTTTGGCAGCCTAGCCTTAAAACGAGGTCAGACAAACAACCCCACACGCCGTAGCCCTCTTCTCAATAGTATTTGAGTCCCTGTGCAGAATCACGCGGGAGGGTATTAGGAGGCGGGGGAATTCGAACGCGGGGTTGAATTCTGCAGCGGTGGGCGTGTGGCAAGAAGCCCGGGAGCGGGCGTGGGAAGCAGACAGGCGATGCTGGAGAGCGGTGTCGCAAGAGCCGCAGTATTTCGGAAATGAGTCTGAAAAGTGTCGCCGTGCGGTGGAGTGCACGGAAAGGCGGCCGGCCACAGCTAGGAAAGCTAGCGAAAATTTCGACCGTGAGGCTGTCGATTTTGAGGGGATTCCCCCCTCAGTGCTCCAAAACAACAAACGATTACGTTAAATAACGCATATGACTGCACTGACCTACTCAACTGTTTGGCCTGATATACGGTTTTAGAACCAGTGACGGAGTAATAGTGGGTTCAGCCTTACCGAACTTGAATTATGAATTAGGATTTGGTCATAAATAGTGTGAATATGAGAATTTGAATCTGAATTATTTAAACGGAGAGTGGGGCTGTGAGCTGACATATCCTGTAACGACACCCTATTTAGTTTATAGTGCAACAGGGCCTGAATAGGAAGCCCGACACTTGCTGACTTCTTATATAGTGCACTAAGAGAGACCGGGGCTGGCTGAGTACAGAATTAGGGTATCACACCGCTTCTGACAGGCACCCAGGTAACACGGTCTTCCTATCAAATATGCACCCTTTTGTTCTGAGCATTCCTATGTGGTGATGTAATTGCAGAGACACAACATTTTAGATGAGGCTAATTTTTGTTAAAATAGGTCAAAGTAAATGTTCATCTTTGTGGGTTTTTTTTTTTTTTGTATGTTGAGTATATCCATAAACACTAAGTACCTGTTGAAAAGAGAAGACGGATAGTGCTGAGCTTATTTTTGTTTTACTTTGTCAAACCATGAGGTATAAAATTAACTGAATTAGTTGGAAGGGTCTGACTGCCTCAAGTGTTTATGGGGGTGTTTTTTCCACTTATTCTTAAAAATAAATGTTTTGGCATTTGCTAGTATGCAATTCATTTAAGTTCAGGGAGAAATGTTGAAGAACCTTTGGCAAGAGAACAGTGTTTTTCCATTTATAGAATAGTTCACTGTATTTGACTAATTTTCTGTTATTTGCAGAGATATTGCAGTTATGTCTTTTGAAACACAGTAGTGTAATTAAATGCAATCCAAACTCTGATTCAATTCAACAATAGTGCCAGACCATGTATTTATTAACAAACATATTTTTAAGCAAATATTTGTGTTAAAGGGGAGAAAGATGATTTATTTAAAATAAATGTCCCATACTGAAATGGACTGCACTCAGTCTGTATTGAAATTAATCATCTGATCACTGTTTAAATTGCATTTCTCTGTAAAAATGGTTTTGTATGAATGCAAATTGGTTATAAAGTTGTTTAAACCCCACCAACTACATTTCCAGACCAGCAAGTACATATGCAGCTTCACAAAAGCACCACTGCAAGTTCCCATTGGCTCTTCAAGTTATAATACAACTCCTGAATACAAATGGAGTGTATTGTCTGAAAACCTACCAAACTGAAAGCACAGAGCTTCAATTATGGCCCAAATTGTGTCTGAGGAGGTTAGTCTTTTGCCTGCAACAGAAAATGGTAAACAGTTCTACTGTCCTGACATCCGTGGTAAGTTCGTTGCACTGTGGAGACAGGGTGGTACAGGCAGGCCGCGTGATTGGAAAGGAGTTGCCATTAAGGCTCCATAATAAACGGTAAAACGTGCACTCCGCAATGCGGGCAAAATAACTGCACATAATTCTAGGTAAATGCTGGTAAAATAAATAGAACCGCTAGGTGGCAATAGTGGCGTATTTTTGACTTGATATCCGCAGGTTTGATTAATCTACTTTTATCTGAGATATGGAGGATTGAGTGTTTGTGTCGTTGGCCACAATATTTGTTGACCTGCTTTTTGAACATACCATACATATTCGTAAGATAAATATTTTTTCGTTCATGTAAGATTATGATTTTTTTGTGTATATGGCCATGTTTTCATGCATACATTTGTGAAACGTGGGTAATATATTGTGGTGGAAACTAAATGTGTGATAGGTTTGAGGCACTTATTTTTTTGTTGTTTTGTAAGGTATGAGACTTCTGGCAACCACAGCTAACAACCTTTGCATCGGATGTTGCTTCCTTAACGCTTCCGCATCATATTCGTGGGTGTAGAGGATGTGGTATTGATCTTTGTCTCGGAGTTTCAGCGCGAGCTACAACTCAGAAAAAAAGTTCCACTGTTTGTCTGCGATGGCACAGAACAAAGTGTACTTTAAAGTTACATTATAGTAACAAAATGGCTTATGAAAATGCAATTAATGTGTATGATGCTGCTGCTGTTTCTTCTTCCAATTCTTCTTCTCCTTATCATTATCATTTTATTATTATTATTACTATTACTACTCCAAGTGTCACTCTCTTATGAGTTTAGGGCGGTGACTATATAGGCGGCCCGCGGGCCAGGTCCAGCCCGCGAAGCATTTTCATCCGATGAGCGTCTCACATGCCCCGGTAGTTGAGCAACCTCTTTTCCAAATATTACTGTGAAACTGTCCCGTATACATTCGGTGATTGCGAGTGCTACCGCAACAGAGCAGCGCATGCTGCACACGGACTGAATAAACTTTTATTTTGACAGTGAAAATAAAAGGAATGTAATTGCTAGTTATTGCAAACATACAGTGGCACTTCGAGACCAAACATATGGATTTCAATGCCAGCTTCCCACCCAAGTCTAAGGTAGGCCTATGTAAAGGTAAAAATCGAGACACTGTTAACTTCTTACAACCGGTCAGTGTCATCCACAAAACCTCATCTGGTCAAGAGAACGCGATGGTTGATCTCTCCGGTTGGCCTGGCACCTCGTCAAAAACAAAAAGTCTTTTGCTGACTCGGAGTTGGAGAAGGCGTGTGCAGTCGATATGTTAAGTGAAGTGCTAAGATGACCTCAAAACAAAAAAACACAGTCACAGATCTTATCAAATGCCAGAGTCAATATTAAATATCCTGTTTTCTCAATCATAGTGCACACATCTCATTTTATGGACCTGATGATAAGCAGTAAGCTGCAAGCCCACCATTACAACAGTTTATGGCCTAGTAATGAAAATGTTAACATTATAATATAGTAAAAATTATATTATATTATATATAGGCCTATGATATGCCCAATAGGCCCGCCTCTCTATTCACAAATGTAGAAGTGGCCCACCAACAATATTAATTGAAAATCCCTGGTTTACGGCATATAAAAATCCAGATATATTATTCTCCGGAACAATGAATCAGTGACTCTGGTTTCGATTGCATCTGCCTCCTGCACAGAAATTGCCACTTTCTTGACTCTTCCCCTACGGTACAAACTTTGCTTTCAGTTTCAATTGGTCACGGTTTCAAAGGAAGTCTACCAAAGTTTTGGAAGACAGTGGCAGGTGAAAGGTGGGCTACTTTATTCTAACTTTGCATTCATTTTGCTTTAAAACGTTGTTAAATGTTAGTTTTGTTAAGTAATGTATCTTATACAGTGAACCAGGAAAGTGTTTTCACGAGGGAGCACGATGAACCAACCTTGTTCTTCGTGTAGTACAGTTGAGATTTGTGTGCGGTTTATCTTATTGACAATTATGTTTACAATGGAGGGGAAACAATACTTTCACCTTTCACAAATGTGAAGTTTATAAATATCTCGCTTGCTAAACCTGTGTACCACAATCTGAAATTCTGATAGCCGTAACTAGCAAGTAGACTTAGATTTCATTACTCGAAAGTGAAGAAAAGTTGTTCGGCACCATCAGCATTTTACCAAGGGAAATGAGAAACCAAAACGACCTGCTGTTGTTTCTGGTGTTTGAGTTAATCCCTAACACATTATAAAACCAAACTGATCCTGATGATGTTGGCTAAATTTAAATGAACGTCGGGATTGAGGTCGCGAGTTGGTGTGAGAATGTGGTTGTCGCTCCACGAAAGCCTAGTAATCTTGGAACCTTTTTTTTTTAGTTTATCTTGCTATTAGGTAAACTTGCTGTTTAATGTGCAAATTTTTCGACTATGACCAAAAATCATTGTAATCCTGCCAAGTACGTATCAGGCGTGCCATGAAAATAATTACTCTGAGTACTTCCGCATTTCAACCAGGTTAACTAACGGATATATTTATTGTTACTGATGTTTTACTACTCTCGTCCACAGTCGTTACTTCCAGTGTTGACTTACCGAGGCCATAGAGTACATTTATTGGTATCTTTGTTTAGAGCGATTACATTCTGTTTTCATTTACACTTTATGTTGTTATAAAACTCAGAACTTCAAGATGAAGATGCTGCTGACATAACCATGACCTCTACCAAAACCTTGCTACTCTTAAACTAAGACGAAATAAGATTATCTGTGTAATTATTTTACTCAAAACTTTATTTTTTGAAATCTTCTTTCAACATTTCCTGTCAATGAAAGTTTATCAGACCTAATTTAGGATAGGCCAATGCCAAGTTCTTATTTCTGGACTGTTTAAATAATCTGTTGGGCTATTTTTGTTTGGTTTATTTTGTCATGAATATCTTATAATTTAGTTTGGCTTCATGAGAATATTGCATAAATGTATGAGGTATGTGCTATCTGAAGGTACAGGTGTTTGCCATTTGTAAATAAATACTATAGGTCCACCATCATTTTCTGTTACTTACACTCCCATTTGTGACACTTGAAGATGTGTAGACACACTAGGTCCTGGACGGCCAATGAGCACGCAGGCTTGTGTTTCTACCATTTCTGCTAGTGCATTTTTTTATTAGCTGTTTGTGCCAGTGCTGATTTGGCTTGTATGAAATCGAAAAAAAAAAAAAAAAAAAACAGGTATTACCTTCCCTTGCCCAAACGATCAACTGCCGTGCTTGAGTTTTCTTGTACCGCTCCTCTAGTCATTGCACACATGTATTGTTTTGAAGACAGGTCTTAACTTCCATTGTCATGCTCCCAGTTCTGACATCATAATCACAGTGAGGTGTGGCAAAATTCCCTCTCCGTCAATGTCAGATACTGAATCTCATGTTAAGCGGGACTCGAATTCAAGGTGGATATTTGGACAAGGAGAATTCTCCGGTGAACATTTATTCATCTGTAATAATTAATAACTTCTAGAAGTCTTAGGGCATCAATAAGCTTGTAGGCAGTGTGTGTGTGTGTGTGTGTGTGTGTGTGTGCGCGTGCGTGCGCATGCGTGTGTGTGCGTGCGTGTGTGTGTGTGTGTGTGTGTGTAAAAATCAATGCATGCTTTCTCAGAAGCTGGTCTTGAGTCGAGTTTTGCTCTCGCTCAGGTTCCCCGGAGAGTCAGCAGCGTTTGGAACTGGTGCAGTAGTCAGAAAAATGCATGACCCTCGTTAAAACAGTTTGCCCCGCTCTGACAAGCATGCAGACCCTTGTCTTTAGTGGACACAGGGGACTGCATTCAGGGCATTCATGTTTCAGCGGCATGTCCCGGAGATTTGCACAGAAACCGCGTATAAGCTGGGCTGCTGATTGGTTGGGTGCCGATTCTGGTCTGAGATCTATACAATTAAAATATTTGATCAGAGGGACAACAGATGCAAATTAGCTGATAGCTAACTCTGGAGCAATTACTTTTAATTGTGTATTGCCCTTGTAAAAATAAACAACAAAAAAAAAAAAATACATGAGAGATTAATCTTTCATTTCAACATCACCTCGGCTCAACATAGATTTTGGTGCGCGTTACAATTGATGTGAAATGAAAACGTATGGTAGCACTACCTAGTCATATTTGTGCCAAAGACAAAACCATCACTTTCCTGCTAGTACCTTGCAGCTCAATCTCATAAAGTCTGGGGACCTTAAACTCAGATCCTCAGGGTCACAGTATCTGCCGGTATTCAGTGTATCTCAGTGTGTGAAAGTGCTTCGTTTACATCACCGATTTGAGTCCACACACCCCTTGATCAGGCCAAAACTGGCAGCCGATTGACAGGAAAATGACTGAGGCTGTAGCCCTACTGCTCAGGAGTATACCACATTTAAATGAGTACAATAGCATGTTCTGTGACATCACCAATTGTCAAGGCAACATGAGTTGAAGTTGACTGGAGTTCTGATTCTTGTAATGTCAGGCTCTTTGGCCAGCAAGGCCTCACTATCCCCCTTTATTATGGTGTGCCTTATGTAGGCACATTATAATAAAGCAGTGTGTAAATGCTAATTAATTTCTGTTAACAGATTGTGGCACAGTGATAAGGCCCAAAGTGTAATTGCGTAATAGCGAAAGCAAGCCCTACTTCCGCGTTTCAAAGATCGAACCAAAATGACGTAACATTGCCGGAGTTTCCCACCCACAAGCACCACAGAGCACATTTTAGAGTTCACCACCTTATGCTGAGGGCGTAATGTTTGTCCTTGTTGTCAGCGGAGAAAGAAGGAGCAGGCGAGTAGTGGAACGTGAGAGACTAAAGGGATCTGATCCTCCTCAGGGCCACGGGCGGAAAACAACGGGGACAGCCATGGCCGCCTCACTGGAATCCATCACCATGCGCTCCACCGACCTGATCAAGAAGGAGCCCCTGGACTACGGAGGGTTCGGCCAGGTCTACCTGTGCCATCACAAGAGGTTCGGTCAGGTGGTCCTGAAGACCGTGTACACTGGACCCCTGCGGAACGAGTAAGTCACTCCTAAACCATGCTGATCTCCTCAGTCAGCCTCTGGCACCTATTATGGCACATAATGTTATGTTATAGGTTGGGCCTCTATAGACTGCTGTTCAGGGGTCTGAATTCACAGGAATGTCACAAAAAAAAAAAAAAATCACAGTACACAGGCCATGTAACGATATTACAGAGTGTTGTGATATGATGCTGTAGTGCAGAACTTTCACATGATGAAAAGCGAAAGTGAAAAATCGATTCATTTTCATTCTATCATTAGAAGCAGTACAATAACTTACATTGAGATTGAGATTGTGTCAAAATCAATTTAAAATTGTACTGACGAAATCATTAGTTTAATTTACATAGAAATATATGTAAATTTTTAAAATGAATAATTTTTAATTGTGCGGAAATTGAATTGAACATTTCACAAAGGTAAACCGTTTGTAACAAAAATGCAGCCAAAATTTCACAACATCACAAATTATAACAATATATTGTGAAAATTATTTAGATACTCAGTTGTAATGATTTTCCCTGTGCTGCTATTATTAGCCATGAGACAGATAACTTGGTAATAATAACACAATATATTTGTGAAATGTTTTTAATACACTTGATTTGCAAATATATTATCTACTTTTTGCCTAATATTTGTTTTGTACTGTGGTACACTTCTGTAGATAGGAGCACCTGCTGTTTGCACAAACTTCTATAGGCATCTGGTATTAGGAAGCCTGTTATTTTGTGGGGATATTCTGAAATTTCACAGGTATAGCTCTATGATACTGAAACAGACATGAGAGATATTAACTTTCGTATTTAGGAAGGACCAGCTTCGCAGTACTTCCCCTTTCCAATATCACAAAAGACAAAAATGTTGCAGGAACACCCAGTTGCGTCACTGCTATTGGTCATGTTTGAAGGCTTCCTTTTACTTGGAAACCTTTGCTGTCTTTGGTTTAACGCCAGCCTTGAAATATTTCAGATTTTTACACCCTTCTACACTCTGTTGTTATCTTTATGTTTTACTGCCATTTTCTTATCCTGTTTTTCTTTTTTTTACTTTCTTACATTTTAACTTTGCTCATCTTTCCCTTATTTCTTCTCTTGTAATTCATTATTCCACCCACTTGCTTTATTTTAAAATGCTTATGATAAGCACTTTGAGTTACAGTTTGAGTATGGAAAGTGCTATGCAAATAAAAAGTTGATTATTGTTATTAGTATTGTTATTATTATTATTGTTGTTGTTGTTTAATACTTATCCTTGGCCTTTGTTTATGTTGTTTTCTCTCTGCCATAGTGCACATAAGCGCATGCTGATTGAGGAGGGCAATCTGATGCATAAGCTGAAGCATGACCGCATTGTTAAGCTGCTGGGGGTCATTCTGGAGGACGGGCAGTGCTCTCTGGTCATGGAGCTCATTCCCAAAGGCAACCTGCTGTCCATGCTGGAGACTGTAAGCCCCCCCCATCTATGTTTTATGACACACTTGTCCGGGTCCAATATGTACAAGATATATCAACATCTGTTCAGTAAGAGCAGATAGTCTTTTGGTACTTATTTTTTCCCCTCTTTTACACCTGTTCAGGTGAGTGTACCACTGCCAATTAAGGGAAGGATTATCATGGAAATCCTGGAGGGAATGGTGTATCTAACCAGTCAGGACATCGTACATAAGGACCTGAAACCAGAGAACATTCTGGTAGACAAGGACTTTCACATTAAGGTACTGCCTGGTTCTCCATGTTCAGCTGTGCTAACTCTGGAGGAATTTTCCTTTCAGAAAGTGGAAACTGTCATCCTTCTGACAAGTAAACCTGACCCGAAATTGGGTGAACGTGTGCAGTTGTGGGGTGCATGTTGTTGTACATGGACCTGCATGTGTGTGGTATATTTTGTGTATGTGTGTTCACATGTGTTTTTGGGCATGTACATGCTTTGATATGCAAAAGTACAAGTAATTTATGTGATATTGATTTGTATCTGTATTTGTGAATTTTTGTGTGTATGTCCTTGTGGAATACATGCCGAAATTGACATGCACCTATAAGAACTTTTGTCAAATATAATGATACATTTACATGCAAGCCATTTTGGAGAAGAGCATCAACTAAGTGACTGTAGTGAATGCACTGGTCCTCTCTCCTGGTCCTGAAGAGCCACAGTGGTCATGCTGGTTTTTGTTTTGATTTGAAATTATACAGCAAGTTCAGAACCTGGAAGTCTGGGTAGCTGTGTAATCAACTGTGTTAATTCGTAATTAAGTGCTAAGAAACTACAAAACCCAGCATGGCCTGCATGTCTAGGACTAGGAGTAAGGACCACTGATGGGGTGCATTTGGAAAAAAAAAAAAACATACTGTGAAGCTTCAGTGTTTCTTTGTTGTGTTATTTCAGCACATTTTCAAACACATTTAGGCTTTTTGTTTCTGTGAAAGCTAACACACTAACATGTGCCCAGATCGCAGACCTGGGACTGGCCACCTGCAAGGGCTGGAGCCGTCTGACCAGGGAGGAGTCCCGCAAGCAGCAGAGCAGGAAGGGGGCCCAGAGCTCTGCCCGCACGGCGGGCACGCTGTCCTACATGGCCCCTGAGCACCTGGAGAGCGTCAACACGGCCTCCTCCGAGAAGTCCGACGTCTACAGCTTCGCCATCGTGGTCTGGGTCGTCCTCACCCGCCAACAGCCGTACGAGAGTAAGCGGTCGCCTCTTAGCATTATCGTTAGCATTGGCATTCATGCCTTTTGCACGCCTAAATTAATTGATATGCTCTGAGCCATCGAAAGTGATTTTGCCAAGTTCCGTCTCCAGATGCCCAGAACGACACCCACCTTAGCCAGTGTGTCCGGAACGGCGATCGCCCCGATGAAACCCTCATCCCTGAGGACACGCCTAAGGAGATCATAACTTTGATGAAAGACTGCTGGCATCGTAACCCGGGGCAGCGGCCAACATTCGCAAGTGAGTTGCGTTGCTAAGTGACAGAGTGAGGTCTGATGGCTCGTTCCGGTTGGTCAGGAGTTTTAAAGTGATCAGCTGGTTCATAAGCATGGAACTAGGGTGTAAAAAAAGCAGACATTAAATTTTTCTCCCCATGGAATCACTGCTATAATTTTAAAACCACAGATAACATGTTTGCTGTTAAATACACTATTTACTTTTTTCGTTGATTCCTTGAACAATTGTTTAATTTAGTAAACTTGCATAGAACATACAAGCCATGAAATAGGCAATGCACATTTGCAAAGTACATTTTATTTCATTACTTTCTGTCTTTTACTTAAACCTGAATGTTAAGACATATTTACTCATATGGAGGATGCTTTCCCTCTGGTAGTTCAAAGTCCTCTCACTGAGCTCATGGCAGAATTCGGCTCATATGACTGCGTAATTCAATTATGCCGTCTTTGTGCAGAGTGCCGAGAGTCATTCCAGCCCTTCTACAAGGAGCGTTTAGAGAAATATGTGGAGGAAGCCTGCCGTGGAATGGTAAGCATTGCTGAAAAATCCCAGCTCGGTCCTTTCTCCTTTGTGAAACTCTCCTTTGTGAGTTTAGCGCTAATTAACGAAGTCCTTGACTCCTTGAGTCAAATGATTTGAAGAAAAGCATATTTGTTCATATTAATTAGAGTTAATATTAGTGAACCCAGGGATCTCGTCATTGCTTGTGTGATTCACCTCTGAATGCAAATTAAACAGCCCTGTGGGCATGGTGCAGTATTCTTAGGAAAATACAGAAGAGGATGTTTATCTAGATTTGACTGAGGTGTTTTTAAACTGGATTTAGAAAGATGTCCACCTGAGGTTTATGAAGCAAAACTATTTTCAACTCAAAAGAATGCCTATACATGAAATGACAGGGATTGAATGTGAATGTATTTTTGACTCAATTATTTTGGCTGAAATAAATTGTGTTCCATCCACGCGTCTGTGGAAAAATAATGATGGCCAGTATAATTTTACAAACTATATTGTCCTAAAAAGCTCCATGCCTTGTATAGATAAATTATATGCAGGAAAGATGTGGTGATTTTCACGTTTCCCTATACTGTAAGGCATAGCCACTGCACTGATATCTGCCACAGGTTCTGTTCACTCCAGACTTTAGGTTAAAAAGGCCTCGTGGTCCCGTAGGTGTGAGTTGCTTTCAGCCTCTATGCCCCAGATCTGACCCATTTCTGTCTGATACGCAGGACAAGTATGAAGGTCCAGAGTACTTTGTGGAAACTATGAAGTCCCTGTCTTTGGAAAGCTCAAACTTACCATCAGGTATGTGCTGGGTGCCTGAGTTTGATTGGTCGGTTGACAGACAGACCGAGCAGATCGATTAATTAATTACTCAATTGATCTGTCAGTGGGAAATTCACATTGATCCGGTAAGCAAGGAACCATGGGCAGCACCGGCAGTCATATCAAGAAGAGCGGGGAGCAAAATACACTGAATGCCACAGAATGCATTGCACAGGCTTGTATGTATGACAAGTAGGTTAATGAAGATACTGCTTCTCCACAGTGCTAGAGAAGAGTGACTTCTGCTTTCAGGTCAGCTGCAGATCCTACTCTGCAGTGCAAACGTGTGAGATAGCATTAATGACGCGTTGTGGGTCCCCGGAAAACAGGGTTTGAGTTAGCTTGGGTATTATGAATAAATAGACATAAAGAGGAATATTCAGTGTAGGTACTCAAGATTGTAGTTGATGGTATGCGTGTATGGTAATTTTTTTCTTAAATTTAGTTCCTTTATTGATGAATTTTTTTTTAGAAACCCCGGCTCCCTTGCGTAGCTCGGACAGCATGCCTATCGAGGCTAGCATCGAGGACCTCAACCATTCCATGGAGTCGTCCCTCCAGATGGATGCGGCCCCGCCCACCCCGCCCCCCCCAACAGCCACCTGGAGCTAAAGCTGGCCCAGGAGCTGGACTACCACAAACATGGCAGCTACAGCCATGTGGACCACCCTGCAGGCCTCGGGCCACGCCACAACCACGCCTCCTACCCCGGCCCCTCCTCCTACCCGTCCCCCTCCCCCACCTCCTACCCCTACGCGGCCTCCGGGGACAGGCAGGTGCCGTGCCAGGTGTCCTCCGTCAAGTCCTGGTCCAAGGAGGAGGTCACCCCCACGCGCTGGGAGAACCACCGCGCGCAGTCTCCCTTCACTTCGTACGATCACGGAGCCTTACCCATAAGCCCCACCTCCAGCGTGGGAGGCTCTCACGTCAACCTACAGCTGCACCAACAACATTACCATCGCCTCCACTCCTGCCCGGCTAACCCCATCCCTGAGTCCGAGCCCGACGCCGCGGCCGGAATGTGTCACAACCCTGGGAAGATGTATCCATCAGACCCAGGTAACTCGTCTGAGATGCCTGACCCAGACCTAGGTTACTCTGATAAGGCACCAGCATCCACACCAGTTTCGCACAGGTAGCTCTGATAAGATACCGTGTGCATGCAATAGCTGGCGTTCACAGAGAGTATGCTCCCAGAATTGTTTTAATTCCTTTTCTTGTGTCTCAATGTCAGTTTTTTTTGTGTCTGCAAACATGAGGAGACATTAAACTGAAAGAGTAATGGCGCTTTTTTATTGTATCTGTCATATTTTGCAGTTTTACTGTAGGGTTTTCTTGCTGTGGTGTCTGCTGTATTTGCACTATTACCATTGGGTTTGTGCAACGCAGCAGACTTTGGTAATGGGGGCACTATGTTCATTGCATGTCCACTTGTGGGCTTTTTAAAACACATGATGCTCCATCTTGTGAGAAACATTGTTTGGGGAGACTGCCTGCTTCATCTTGGTCGCTGTAAGTATGTCTGTTTTCCTCCCATAGGGAGCCTATACATACAGAACGCCAGTGGCATACAGATTGGCCACAACAACTCGATGAACATCAGGGGTCCAGATTCGTTTAGCAGCGGCTACCAGAGCAGCTCAACCGCTTACCAGGAGCTTCTGTTGAAATACGGTAAGAGAGTGCATGCATGGGTTTGTGCTTTATTACACTGAGCTCAAGTGTGATTACCGTTAATTGAGAATGAAATCCAGCGTCTATATTTTTGTATTTTTTGTTAAAATAAAACAGAAAAGCTGTGCAAGAAGCTCTGGTTTTAAGTGTTTCACATAAAATTCACCAATGTATTCCTGATGTCATTAAACAACCTTGTGGCTGCATTATTTCAGTTTTATACATCAACATACAGCTTATATCTTCACTTGTATACTTCAATTTTTCAGGGCTCTGTCATTAAAAATACTCATTGAAAACATCACGTGACTTCAGTATATCCTGTAGTGTGTGGTAATAATGAGGCAGGTTTACCTCACTTCCTGACGAGTTTTCTTTTCAGAGCATCAGCTCTTATTTTACAGACACCAAAGACATGTAGATGCAAATGGGTTTTTGGTTGTCTCACCTCCAGACAGTCGGTCTCTGATGGAGTATTTACAGAACATGCAGTGATGCTCTCTGCAAAAGACTGTCTTTTTGAAAACGTATTGCCAGAGAGACTGTAATACAGATGAACCAGGTCTGGATAGCTTCCATTCCCATTGTTGAGTCACAATGGAAACAGTGGTTTGTCAGATGCATACTAATGAGTCTGGTGATTGATGCTACCTGGTGGCGAAGTGGACAGAAGTTGACTCTGTTGTCCTTTATTGTGTTCTTTCGTCCCCCGCAGAGGACCGGCCTGTCAGGGAGGACCATCTGGACGTGCTGCGGGAGAACATTGGTGCCCAGTGGAAGCAGTGCGCCAGACGGCTGGGCCTGACGGAGACTGAGGTTGAGACCATTGACCACGACTACGCGCGCGACGGGCTGAATGAGAAGGTGTACCAGACGCTGGAGCGCTGGAAGATGAAGGAGGGCTACGTGAGGTGCACCGTGGGAAGGCTCTGCCGGGCGCTCAGCAAATCGGTCAAAGCCGACCTACTATGCCAGCTCCTGAATCTCTGCCAATCATCCACGTCACCATAGAAACTCTCAGCCAAAGCTCAGCCATGTCTCCACAGAACCGCTTACACAAAATTCACCCACATCCCCATACACCCTCTTACCAAAAACACACCCAAATCCCCATAACCCCCCCCCCTCCCTGCAACAATATCCAACTCCCCATAGAACCACATATCCAAAACATCCCATGTCCCCATAAACCAACTGACCCACAGAAACCCTCATACCCAAAGCACACCTGGGTCCTCATAAGACCTCTTACCCAAAATATATCTGCATCCCCCCACTTACACCAAAAGCCTCCACTCTCCATTGACTGCCCCATAATAAACCTCTGTTTAGAATCTGATATAGGCCTAAGACACTTCCTCTCCCCCTTGCCTCAACATGGCATGGCACTTGCTATGATGCATGAAGCTGCTGGTCATGCCGAGTACAGAAATGATCAGGCAATTCAAGACAAACAAAACACAATTGCTCAGAGTCCAAGGAATAACCAGTGATACACTGTCTTTTTATTATCAGCTCATAGGCTATTCTTGTTGAAAAGGCTCTCCTCCACTCATCTCCTCGTTCCGGAAACTGATCTATGTGTCCTCCTTCCCTCCACTGTTCCAAAAAGGTAGTTCCAAAAAATATTCGCTTCCTCCTCTTCTCCAAAAGAAGGATACATCAATGTATCCTACCATGGAAGTCTTTTCACATCACTGGGTGACATCATTGTGCTCACCACCAGTCGGATTAAAAGACCATCCCACAGAATATTTTGATTGGCCTCTGTATTCCATGGAATCAGTCAAAGTTACATGACTTCATCAATAGCCGAGGTTGACTTTCATGAAATTAACTGCTCCAATTTTCGTTTCATCTCCATGTTTCCTTCTCTCCTGCACTGGTTTCCTCCCCTCCTTTCCTACACATATTTCCGGGGTAGGAGACAAGAGAAAGTATTGGAACGCACCCTTAATTTGAAGCTTGCAATGTTTCTGGCTTACCTCAAGGGGTCACTGCAGTGCTCAACCTAACCCTTAGGTCCTCAATAATGTATGATGCCATAGGTTCCAAACATCCTCATACATGGATGGCGTTTCCCTGTGAATGTGCAAATTTAGGTGCTCAGGGCTGGGGAAGTCTCTGGGACCCAAATCAAAGCTCACTGCACAAAGAAATGAATAGGGAAGTGTCCCCAAAGACTCACTTCCCTATTAGCCGAGTCCTAATTCATGAGTCACAGCAATAGACAAGGGCTCCTTCATAATCAAAAAGGGGATCCTATCATTGTATTATATCTGCTGAGGCTACACACAGAATTAACATGGCTTTTTTTTGAAGGGTGTGATATTTGCTGTGCAAAGGGTTTTGCCATGTCGTAATGACAAACGAGCCGTCTATTTGGCTTGCCCTTCATTGTCCTCAGTGCTTCTGAACTGGGTGGGTTCATCTTCCCCACGCAACCTGTCATTCAGCTACTAGGGCATGTTAGTCTGCACAGTCTGAAATGAAGGCATGAACATTCCCACAATCCTTCACTTCTGACTTCTGATATCGTATATTGTCAACATCCTAAAAAAAACCCTTGTATCTCCATGGTGGATAGATTCATGAATAGCCATCACCAGGTATGTGCTGTCAATGACTTTATACTGCATCATGCGCAGTGGTAGAACACACAGTTTAGTGTGGAATTTGTGTGTCTCTGCAGTTAGTCGACAGAACCCCAGGAGTGGAGAAAGCTTGTTGGAGACTGATGGAAGTGGGTGTTTTGCTGACAGATGTATGTTATTCATCACTTTGATCATTTGGAGTAAGTGTTTTGGTCCTGATTAAAATTAAATCCTACATTCTCACTTTCTCTCTCTGGGTTAGATTTAACATCCCTTCAATAGATGTGTCACCACTTTCCCCTCCCTCGTTCTATCCATGGATTTGTGGCCAAAGGGATTTTTATGGACATTACAATATGTATTGTTTAGCTTCACAGTATAAGTGCATTTTACTAACATGAAGACAGTTTTACTCTGCAGTGTTGAAATAGACCAGCAAATAGATTCATTATGTCTTTCACACTCTGGATGCTTCAGATAAACCTTTAATTGATGAAATGTATTAAGTCTACACACTAAATATTTTTATGACAAAAGAATGTGAACATCTCTTTGAAAACAGTTGCAAAAATCCCAAGCCTTGCAATCAGCTACTACGTGTTAAATGTTGAGAATAGTTCGTAATAACAATTTCTATTGTTTTTACCCTTTTAAAAACTTTATGTATTTTCATTTCTACAGTTTTGAGGATGAATTTGAATGTTTTTTTTAATTTCCTCTTTTGTTGTGGTCTTTGCTACATTCAGAATGTTTTACTTGTTAATTGACTGCACAGGTTGACAAGTTATTGGTAGGCCTACCTCTTGTGCTAAATGTTTTTTTTTTCTTCTTCTTTGATACTAGTATACGTTGCTGGAATATTGTTGTGTCTTTATGTCATGCGATGCTGTTTTGACTGTTGGTTGTGGCCATGTTTTCACGGGACAATGGTTTGAGCACCTGAGTCTGAATTCCATTAGAGTGCTATACAAAGTAAAAAGTTAACCAAAAACACCATGATTTAATTGACAACAACTTGGAGAAGCTGAGGCTTGTGGAAGACGCTCATTGAACAACAGAACACGAGGGAAGTACAGAATTTGAATTTCTATATGTGTATTTTTTAAAGGATGTTTATTCAAACAGTCTACAGAATTCAGAATTCAAACAGATTTGTCTTAAGATGTAATGCTGTGAACCTGCTTGCAAAGAAACAACCTAAAGCCATTGCTTTTAATTGAAATCTGGCTGACTTTAGAAAGCCTTTGGTTGATAATATTAAACCCAAACCATTTTTGCATTACCTATTTGTACAGTAGTATAACTAGGCAATGTCAAGATTATTCATCTAATTTCTTGCAGATTAGTTCTTCCTTTGTATATTTTCTAAAGAAATTGAAGCTGGGATTTTGAACTTGCAGTATACAGGGTACTCGTTTGCCAAACCAAGAAAAGGACTCTTAACATGCAATGAATTTTGTCTATTCATTTTTATCACTTTTATAAGAATTGGAGGTGCATGGAAAATGTAAACATTTCAAAATTGATCGATAGATGATTTCAATACTTGTCTTCAGGCTATAAGTTAATCGGGAATGGGGAATGGGGCAGTCTGACATGTACTTCTCAATTTTGTGTTCTACGAATAAATGTGATGTATTTTGTAATGCAGTGAAACTGCCACGTGGTGTCGCTGTTGCTCATTTATTGATGTCCGCTTGTTTAAATAGCATTTATGTTCAGGGTCACACTAACCTAGCAAGAGAAAAATCTACTCAAAACAGTCATTCGCACAAATGTATGCCAAAAAATGACCGTCATGTTCCTGTCCCTGTCCTGTCCTGTCTTTTAATCACAAAAGAAGGAAGGTTTTTGTCCCTGACTTCCATGTGGGGATCAGGGCTATATGACTTTGTGCATTTTTCTGTGTGAACACCACTACCACTAAAAGCTATGGATGAAATGTCCCTGGGTTTCTGAATGAGGACCTTGAGGAGATTCCTCTCTTGAGTGGCCATTTTATCATAGGATGGTTTGTGATAATTAAATCTTAAACAACTGTTTCTGTCTCCTCCTCCTCTCATTCTTCGTCATAGTAAAAGTGTGAAGGAACCTCCGAAAGGGAGAGACTTTTGCTCCTTTTTCTTGTGTCTGCATTAGAGAAAAAGTATAGGTACAGAATGTTGTGTGAGCTGTGTGGTCTTTCTGACCAATTGTAACTTTTCTGAACTGCAGCCAGTAAATATACAGCTATCAAAAATCTGTTTAAGTCACTTAGAATAAATTGGAGAGAAACACAATCATGAGTGAACTTTAAAAAAATACTTAATGAAAAGAAATGAAAGCGTATGCAAGACTTTACAAACACGTTCAATGTTTATTTTCTGAGAACAGGCTCATTGCACCAAAAATCGTAAAAGCGACATGTTTATTGCGAGACGTATGACACTGTCAGTACCATTTTCTGCCACAAGGTGGTAGCAGCAGCTAACCTGAATCAGAATCTGACATCACCTCTAGGCACAACCTGTGCAAAGGCGTAGATAAGGTAGATACATTTATTAAATAAATATGAGTTTTTCAAGATTGTACGCTCTCTTTGGTTTGAGGTTTGAAGGTGAAAGTAATTGTCACGTGATAATATTTGCAATTACATTACATTCTCTACCACTGGATACACAACGTACATTCATGGAGTAGTACTTTTGCAATAGCCTAATTGTTACATGGATTAGTATAGTGAGGACGCTTGGGTACAGTTTTGTGCAGACATCCATGAATCTTTGATGTTCCAAAAAAAAAAATCATTAAGTTTCAAAGATTAGGTATAGTTTCTCTGTTAAAACAACGTCAAATGCCATCGACTGTCTATTACACTTCAGTTACAATGGATTAGTGAAGACAGTGATAACTAGTTCAGTCCAAATATTAACGGAACTATTTTGTGCATTGAATTATGAACACATGCATAAAATTATTTATTATCGGAAAAGAAATAATTATAGTCGGTTCAGTAATTGGAATGTGGTGGTCCCTTTAATATACGCGCCTGAGAAGAAAAAAACACAATCACGCTGAGTGTTGGATTCTGTGGTACGCTAACCGGCTCGCGTTTTACTGCCAGCGGAATAAATAGGCTACCTTTCGTCAAATCATTGCTGCATTCAGCAGCAGCGAATAGCAGATAGGCGAAACCGTTCCACACTTGTTCCGCTTCTATTTTTTTGTTTTACAAAAATTACAACGGTATTGCCAGAATGTACGGTAATGTGGCTACCCAAGCACAACCTTCTTCGTTTGAGAATGTCATAAGGACGGACGTTCATATTCATGGCAAGAACCGACTCTGTTCGGATATGAAACCGGAATCTCTGGGAAAGAGGGAGGACTCCAAATCACAAGTCAAATATACATTTTTCGTTAATAAAGGCATTTGTGGGAAGATGTAGTCTGGCCACCGTCGGGCACGGTAGCTGTCTCACCATCCTCGCTCGTTCGAAGGGACAGGATAATCAGAGTATAGCGTGGCAATAGCGGAGGAAGCATCATTGAGAGAGAGAGAGAGAGAGAGAGAGAGAGAGAGAGAGAGAGAGAATTAACTGGGCCACCTATCGATTAATGGTTCGTGTCTTTAACTCCTCCTGCGGCGACCGAAGAATGCTGAGATCACGTGGGCCAAACCCACTGGTTTGAGATAGTCTACACATGAGCCGAGGACGTCTATATAAACCCTGACACTTGTCTGACAAGGGTATCAGAAACTGGCAGTTAGCATCCAGGTCTGAGACCAGTCGAAGGGGATTGCACGCTGTAGATAACCGGGTACTCGCAATTTGTCATCATGGCATCATGGGGATATGCGCCGCACAACGGTGAGATCTGGGGCCGTGTGTCATTGACCGCAGGATTTGACACTATATACAAAGTCACTCTTAATAAGATGTTCAATGAAATATTTTTCCATGTTCTGTACAAATGTGGGTTCATTTGCTTGTTGCTAAGTTTGCCTTCAGTTTGTGATGCTGGAGCGATTGCAGTGCAGATTTTTGTTCCTCTTGGACATTGCATGCTCACCTTGACAAGAATGGATTGCACCTTTAAAGTGCACCAAAAAAAAAAAAAATCAATAAGAACCAAAACAGTTACTAATGTTAAGAGAACACCTGTTAACGATTGTCACCATTAACAAAACAAACGATTTGTTTCCTTGTCGCATTAATTTTCTCCTTTCTTTGAGACATTCGTTACTTGCTCTTTATGTGTTTCGTTTCCAGGACCGGACAAATGGGTTCAGAACTTTCCTATTGCTGATGGACCTAGGCAGTCTCCCATTGACATCGTCCCTGGCCAAGCCCGATACGACGCTGGCCTGAAGCCGCTTACTCTAAAGTACGACCCAGGCACCTCCAACGGCATTCTGAACAATGGTCACTCCTTTCAAGTGGATTTCGTTGACGACGCTAATAGATCAAGTTAGTCTTTTTTTCACTTTTCACCAGCTTTCTTTGGGGATCTCAGTAAATGCACGGACTGTTATTTGCACTGCATACATAATTATGCTGATCCATACCACAATAATTCCTAATTAAGTGCAATACATGTAAATTTTAAATATGTATTGCCAAAGAAACCAAAAACTTTGCGCATTATACTTGCAGATTAAAAAAACGCATTTCAATTTGTCAAGGGGACGTTCCAGAAAATACTATTGGCTTCATTTTATACTCGTGCAGTAATTAAAGATTTATGACTGGGGAAAAGTAATGATGGTTGTGAAGCACGAGTATATGTTCTTTGTTTGAAAACATTATACAAAGTAACCTTCATAAGGCAGTAGCCTGATTGAGTTAGCGCACAAGTAAGTTTCCTTAATATATGAGCTCTGTGCTGCGGGAATCTCGTTACTCATTAACTCAGTACCGTGCACGCTCTGGGAAAACGTCTAGGCAGGAATAGCAGAACAGGGTTTTTTTTGGACATTCATTTACAATAACCTTTGTAGGTTATAGATAACGCCTGTGTTTACGCATCAGCAATCCTAAGTGGTCAGTTGTCAGTGCAGACATCAGCACAGAGTCGTGTACCATTTGTTTATGCTAATTATTTTTTATCCCGTTATTAACATCCGGAGGGTGGTAATTAGCTTTTGTTACGCAGCGCATACAGGGGCTGCAGTCCTTGGTCACAGCTTGTCGTTTATCGATGCTGTGACTATTCTATAATGGCTGTCGATATTGACTCTGAAAGTAGCCTATTACTCCTCTACGAATTTAGTGATGTCGGGAGTGTTTATCACAGTGTCCTGCTGCCTTCACTTAGCTTTTGTAATATGAAATTGTCTGCAGTCCTGGTGTGGTAGAATGCTTCATATTTGTTCAGCCTTGGGTTTGCATGATAATTTCCGGTTCTGTTAATGGTCAAAAGGCCATCTTTGGTGATACAAGTTGACTTCTAAGTTCTAAATTCTATTACTGTCTGTAATGCATCTTATTTTCCAATATATAGAACATTTACCTTTGTCTTACCTTGGAGATGGTAGCATATTTTAATTACATGTAGTAAAAATAGGCTGAAAATTGTGTTTGGAGCCTGTCATATCATGTAATATAATTGGTCTACCGAAAAATTGGACGATCGTGGTCAAGTGGCACTGTACAAAAATTCTCAGACCGTTTCTACAGAAAAATTATAGGCTAGATGAAACTGTAGCTGAACTGTTGTGGTCAAACTGGAAGCACACACGCTTGCGCCCAGAGGTTAAGGAACGCAGTGGTTCTTAGCATTAGTGCATTCTGACAAGAGAGGCTCGATTTAGGACAGCCTGGTTCTCGGAGACAGCCCTATTAGCGTAGCCTAGTGTGGTCTGTCAACGGGGACTACATTCAGAGCACACGTTTCTGTGAATTAGCCTGTTAGCTTAGCTTTGGGTGCTCTGTCAATTGCAGTTTGAATCAGAGCAGCCTGGTCGCCCGCATTAGCCCGTTAGCATAATTTCGCATGTCTCGGCAACAGGAGGTTACTTCAAGGACGTTGCTGTGTGCCTGCCTGTCAGCCCAGCTTGTGTCCCGTTCCTTATGCAAATATTATCACGTTAGAAAACACTAAACCCATGCTACATATAATATTTTACAATCAAATTTGAAGTAAGGCATTGTGCATTGAAGACTGCAGCAGCTGTAAAAGAAAAAAGATTTTAGATAACTTCACATGTATGTTCACGTTTACGTCACAAAAGATGAGATTTCAGGAAGTGCTCCATTTCCATTTGCCGAGCTAGTGAAGAACATTGGAGTCAGGAAGAAGCAATTTGATTTGGTTGCCAGTACTCGATATGGGAGAGAAAAGAGAAGTTTACAGTGTCTCTAATTTTTTTTTGACAGGTTTTCTCATGCACACATGTCTCTCCAACGTACACACACACACACACACACACACACACTCACCGGTCTGTTCTGTTCCCCTCAGCTCTGACTGGAGGCCCGATCACTGGGACCTATAGACTGAAGCAGTTCCACTTCCACTGGGGCGCCAGTGACGACAGGGGCTCTGAGCACACCGTGGGGGGCACCAAGTACCCCTGTGAGGTACTGAAACCTAGCCCCCCAAAATCCTTCTCCCTGGATTCACCTTTGAATTCTTCATACATTAGGTGGTTCCTTTGTAGGTAACCAGAATGTATGACCCTCTGCTTTATGCTCTATATTGTTTTATTATCATTTGGATCAGCTACCTCCCACAGTCATGCAATGCCAGTACTTAATAATGTGATTAAACCCCATACCCCTGTAGTTAAGAGTGCTTTTACCAGTATGTCAACCTGCAGTCCCACAGCTGGCCACATGTCTTCTTCAAACCCACAGTCATTTTGGCCTGAACGCTCTGTACAGTGTGTTTGCATTTGTGTTCAATGGACACTCTTATCAACACTCTACATACAACCCATTCATGCAGCGGGCTATTTGCAGATTCAGGTTAAGTACCTCTCTCAAGGGTACAAGGGCAGCGCCCAACCCCATGAGTTGCAAGCCTAAGGCTCCTCACCATGGTATAATACTGCCGAATTTCTGACACGGCCTCTCTTTCCCAGCTCCACCTGGTTCACTGGAACACCAAGTACCCCAGCTTTGGTGACGCTGCCTCAAAGCCGGATGGACTCGCTGTGGTTGGAGTCTTCCTTAAGGTTTGTCTTAGCTTCACTTTTGTATGTAGATATGTGCTGATTGTAGGTATGTAGGCTGTGGCCCTCTCTCCAGGAACAGGTCTGAGTTGTTCTGTAGACACTGTGGCTCTACAAGACTACATTTTAGTGGCCCTGGAAGGCTGTTAGGGGCCCTCCACTGACCTGAAGCTAAGTAGCTCTGCAGTCATTGCAGCCTTGGTTTACGGCCGAGCATCTCAAAAACATCTGCCGTGAGAGATACACTGATACAATCTGACAGCTTTGTGAGACCAGACTGTACCTATATATGCATGGTCTGGGTAAAGTTTAAGGCTAGCTCAAAGTTGTTAGCTTCGATGATGACACCTCAAGGCTAACCAAAAACTGGGTGGAGTAACAGTGCGTTCTGGGAAACTTCCTGGCTTGGAAGCCATCATTTGTATGTTGCAGCGGACAGCCAGGCCTTTTGATTTGTTCAAGTCTGTGTTCGGCAACTCATCGTAGCTCTACTTATTCTGGCGTTCATGAAACTTTATTCTTCCAGGATTTAGTTAGCACGCACTTTCCAGTCAGTGCCACTGGCACTACCTACCTTCCTGCGTCATGTGGGCACTGAGGGCAACGGTTTCAATATGATGATTCATCAGGAAATGTCTACCCAACATCCTGCCCAGGTTAAAACTTACCTTAAAGTAAAAGGAAAAGATGTATCGAGAGATTACATTCTGTGAAAATCTGCATTCGGCCTCACCGGGAGGAAGCACAATCAAGATATAAAAACAATGTGCTATATCAAGACAGCACATCTGTAAAATAAATACTTCCAATACTTCAAATCAAGGTCCAGTTAAGCACTCAACTCTGATTGGTCTGAGAGATTTCATTAGCTTGAAAAAAATCTGCATGGGGAAACAATACAGCACGCAACATTATATATTCCAAATCATAGGTGTGACCAATTGAAAGTGGGCGTGCTAAGATGGTGACCATTTAAAACGGGGGATGTTCAGACTGTGACCAAATGGAAGGGAAATTAGGCCTGGGTTGGAGACCATTTCTTGACGTGACGTCATTTCTTCTTTCTCAGCTTGGAGCTGCCAATCCCCAACTGCAGACAGTCCTAGACGGTCTGGCTGCCATCAAGACCAAGGTGAGAGCATTAAATATAAACTCACAAAGTGCAGGTAACTAATGAATATCACCTTATTGGTACTCTGTAAAAAAGTCAGGCTCAACCTAGCTGTTCTGTTTTTTTCTCCCACTACAGGGAAAGCAGACTACCTTCCCGAACTTTGACCCTACCATCCTGCTTCCGGGTGCTCTGGACTACTGGACATACGATGGGTCTCTGACCACGCCCCCCCTGCTGGAGAGTGTCACCTGGATCGTGCTGAGGGATCCAATCAGCGTTAGCCCTGCCCAGGTACCGTTTATATGCAGTCCAATCATTCTTAGCTCCGCCTCTGCACCTGACACACCTCGTCCAATCAGCTTCTGCCCCACCCAAGCAGAAAAAATATTACACTTCCTGTTTACATTTACATCTTGGTGTTTTGAAGACTTTCTTATCTAGAGTGACTAACACAATTTCGAACAAAAAAGATATACCAGAAACATGTGACAATTTGCAAATGAACCCTCTAGGATCAAGTCATTCGTGTGTACATAGAACATTCTTGTAAAATATATTCTAGATGGTAATTTCCAAAATGTAATGGCTCCTAATTCATATTCTTTGAGTAAATATGCCACTATTACATCATAATTGCAAGGTAAACATCCTCAGCTGACCTTTCAGTGGGAATTTTTCTCCTTTTTTAGCACACCACAGCTGCAGTCAGCAGCCACCCACCTGCATAGTTACCTTTCCCTGTGTACACACAAACTGGCACATACACAAAAACACACACACACACACAAACAGACACACACATAATCACATACATATTTCACAAACTCACACATTCTCAAAAACACACAAGCACACATAGACACTCACAGGCACACAAACACACACACAAACGCACACATTTGCACACAAACACATTCATTCTGGCTGGGCACGTAATGAATGAAGGGCTTTAAATCACAAAAGCTGATGGCACACACTAAATATTTGACTTTTGGCCTAGAAGTCAATAAAGAGTATTTACCAAAGTATTGACCGGCATATTTCCCTGAAGTTCAGAACCATAGTAAACCATTAGTCATCAAGAAATCAGCAGTTCTTTTTTTTTCAAAAAAGATTCATAGACCATTACTTTATTTAAGACATGTTGAGCAGAAATGATCATGTGTGTTTAAGTTAACGCAGATGCAGATGAGGAATAAATACACAGACTTAATCAAATAGCTAGAAATGGTTCCTCAGAGAGCACTTTTGACCTGGAATCCCCATCTTAGTTTAATTACAGTGCTGAGTCACATCAGTTATAAGGACCCTATTCTGTGCTTGTCCAGCAGTCTGAAGTCTGAGATGCTGTGTGTTTAAATAGAGTCAGTTGCTAAACATAGTCATTTTTGGTCACAGTGAAGCAAATTCTGTGTGGTGGCAGGATTGTGTTTCATGTAATTAAGTCTGAACAGACGCCTTTCTTCCCTTTCCCTCTCTCTCTCTTTCTCTCTCCCTCTCTGTTTCTTTCTCTTGTTTCCCCCCCCTCTCTCTCTCTCTCTCTCTCTCTCACTGCCTGTGTCTCTCACCTTCTCTCTCTGCCCTTCTCTCTGTCTCACACCCTCTTTTCCACTCTCTTTCTCACCCTCACTTCCTCCTTTTCTCCCTCTCTCTCTCTGATACCCTCTTACATGTCCTTCAGTGACGCTGGTACCAGCTCTGTGTTTTTTTAAATGGGTGACTTATCATGTGGCCTTTTTGCATTTTTGGCATGACCCCCTCCCTGCCCCCCCTCCCAAACAGGGCGGCGTGAGGGTTAGGTGCCCTCTGTAATAGTAGATTATGTTATTTATCTAAGTGCTGCGTAATGCTAAGAGTGTCTGTATCAGACTATGAGCTCTGCGCTAGCATGAGCCCCACTGGGAAACCAAGCTATCTCCCTACACAAGCATGAGATCACGTATGCTTGTATTAACAGCTCGTTTTTACATCTATTTTCTGCCTGTTGGGTTCAAATGGCTAAGCTGCTGTTACAACAGCTTAAAAAAAGGCCAAACCACACTGTTTGTATGTCACCACTCCCCTGTCAGTGCAGTGTTGCAGTCTGATTCTAGTGTGGAAACTAAAGCATGCTGCTAAATTATACATGTATAGAAGTACAAGAGATTTTTTTTTGCCTTTAACCTAGAGGCCTCCCAGTGAACCCAGGCCCACGGCCTCTCAGTTACTGGCTCTGTGTTGAAGTTACATGGAAACCCTCACCACTGCTCCTTTTTCACCTCTTGTGAAGGACACCCTAAATGCACCTTCATGGTGAAGAGGGCACACATAGCCTCATTCTAAAGCATTGTTCCTTTCTCTTTACCTTCAGAGGAACCAGCATCAGGCCAACACGTTTGTATTGTGTTGTGTTCCCTTTAAAACACAATTATCGACGCACGGTTTCTGTTCTTTCAAGCTAGATCTGTTCAATTTTCATACAACAGCAAATGGAGGAAGATCCCTAAGAGCAGGAGACATGTTTAGGTATCAAATGCAACTTCTCTTAAATAGATGAGGCAAGATAACATCGTTTTGCCTCTGTAAATTTTGGCCAGGGGAATACCTGTACACTGAGATGAACGCAGGAAGTTGAGTTGTCTGAGACTTTTTGGTGGCTGTTGCTCTCAGGGGCCTTTTTTTTCTCTTCAAAACCAAAACGTCTCTCACAGTGTGCCCACATGTTGCCCACATGGACTCATAGTACCGTGTGAACTGGTATTCAGTTTTTTGTGAAACTTCACCATAGCTGCCGGGCAGGTTAGATCACTCAGGGTTGAAGGTCAGAACACTTACCGTTAGCGAGGTACCCTTACCCGGCCACCGTAGCCCATGGGTTATGTATGTGTGTGAATGAGTGTAGATAGGAAGTGTCTGTAAACAATCTATTGGAGTTGATTGGACATTGAATTACAGACCATAATAGGCCTTCTTGCAGCTTGCATTGATCATTCACTGTGTAACACAAAGGCTGCTTCTCTTCACAGAAACTAACTCCACTAAAATCGTTAGGTGATTGTCAAGCTGGCCGATCGATTTATTGAAATGGTTGCCACTTCAGTATAGCCAATTAGCCAAGCAATCATTTGAAAGTGATCGACAACAACACGTTCATCTCGTTAAAATAACAAGGCAGTTGTCAGATTGATAAGTTACAATTGATTCATGATAGCAATCGCCAGCGCAGTAAAAGTATTAATCTTTTCCTCAATAATCATTTGAAAGTAATTGAGAAAAACGTGCTCATCTCTCCAAATCATCCAGGAAGTGGCCAGCATGGCCGGTTTGGCAAAGCTAAAGAGTTGGTCTTCATGTAATCAGCTTTCTGTGCGGTTACTCACTAATAATGATGCAGCTGCGTGTAGCTTGGAGGTGCTAATGCTAAGACCTGCAGCACATGCTGGTTTCTGTTGTGTTTCAGTACACCGGCGCTTAATTCAGGTCTTTAATTGACTGAAAAGTCGTGTGCCTTGTTTCCAAGGCTTGAGCTGGGTGCTGAGTGACAGGAAACCAGATAAACCAGCATACCCACCAGGACTGGAGGTGCACACCTCCTTATCATGAAACAATGGAGTTTACTGTCCGTGACACAGATTGTGAGGAGCTCTTTGTTTTATTGTATATAACAGCACAGTTAGAAGAGTGAGCCGGCTGACTTTCCACTGCTTTAAAAATCCTAACCTAGATTAAAAGCCCAGCTCCACGCTTTGGCTTTCAGCTGCTCCCAGCTGCCAAGGACAGAGGGATTGGCACGATAGCATGTACACATATAATCCCCTCCCCCACCCTTAAAATTTTGCCTGTCCCTCTAAATTTGCAGCAGTAGACGACAGGCGTTGAAGGCACTGGCGTTGAGGTGTCAGGGGCGTTGTGCGTTGCGTGTTGCATGTGGCGCGTTGCATGTCAGAGAGGAGGCTCCCCTCCAGCGAACATCTGTCATGCGCCTCTGCCATGCCTCATTCATAAAAACGAGCTGGACGAGAGCTGGGGAGAGTCAGCTGACGGCTTCCGGTGGAAAGGGGCTAAAATAGGCACTCGGCCTGCGGTCGCCGTGCGCCACAGGACAAACACCCGTCAGGACTCGGAGAGAGAGGACGGAGAACAGGCCATCTGACGTTTTCCTTCGCTCCCTCTCTCTTTTCATTTTGTCCTTGGCTGTATTATAGTTGGCATGACAGCACAGGACATGGAAACAGCTCTGTCAGAGTAATTAGCGATGAAAAAAGACGGCTTTTATACTTCAATGAATTACTTTAAAACAATAGACGATGATGATAAACGCAGTTATGAAATAATAGCGCTAAACCCTGAATTTAGAAGTTTGTGACAGGATGCCACATGCCTTGCTGTATCTCTTCTTCTCTTTCTACCTGTTTCTGTCATTACCCAGAAATATCTCTTTGCCTGTATCTCCCGACGAGAGGAAAAGAGTAATACGGACAAAAGGAAGAGACCTTTTGTCTGTATTACTGTTTTCCTCTCGTTCTTTCACACAAACACACACACACACTCTCTCACACACACACACAACACAACACAAGTGCACATGCACAGCACCTTGCAGTGTTGTGTCAGGAGGAACATAAAAGTGTCTGTCTGCTGACAGAACATCGCATATATATGCCTGAACAGCTTTCCAGGTCTGGATGTCAGATAAAAATCTCACTTCTTGTTCTTTATAGTACATTTATTGGCTATAAACGTGGAAAACATGGCCGTAGAGGCTTTGGCTTGCTGTACCATCTCTTCTTGGCTCATGTTGTCTCCCTGTCAGTGCAGCTCTAAATGCACTTACACAGTAAATATTGGCTTAGCGTTGAAATTTTGCAGTGTAAGGTAACATGCAGGGTTACACTGAATTGTACAAAGTGTACTTTTATCTTAGTATCTGTGAGTGTGTGCGAATGTTTATTGTTATACTGTACTGTTTGATATTGAGTTTAGCTAAAAAGAATGCATAATAACATGGAGCGGTGCAATGAATAATAATTCTCTCCTCTTTCTTTTTCTGTCTTTCTCTCTTTCTCTCTCTCTCCATCCAGATGGCTCAGTTCCGTGGTCTCCTGTTCACTGCCGATGGGGAGGCCCCCTGCTGCATGCAGGACAACTACCGCCCACCCCAGCCCCTAAAAGGGCGCCCGGTCCGCGCCTCCTTCAAGTGAGCCGGCCCCCCCGGCCCCGCCCACCCCAGTGCTCCTCCCCACACCACGCCCCCCCCTCTCCCCACCAGCCCCCTGGAAGAAGTAGTATCACTCATCATAGTGGGACTCTCCTGGTAAAATAAAAGATAAATACAAATTGAATGGACAGACATAAAGCCACGGAGAAGGGCAGTTGCCAGTTAATTCGCATCTGTCCTACAGAACGGTGTATTCTGGAAGCGTTTGTGATGGTGGTCACACTTTAACCTTCTGAGTGGATACCCTTGGATTTTAAACTAATGAAATTAGTCTTTAAATCCTTATTCAAATCTAGTGGATCTAAAGCAGAATGCTGGGTTTACTGGCATTTTTAAATCTGGTGCCAAATTTATTCTTATTTTGTGATTTGTAGATTTCATTTTTTTTTTTGTTGGAAAAACTAATAAGAAAGGAAAGGTAAATGGAAAGACATCTCACCCCCCATCCCCAACACATCTGCACTGCCAGAGCTTCTCCACCCATTTCCATCCCATAATCTCCATCCACCCTCATCATCAACGGGATTAATGTCACAAAGCACATCACTGAGGCCACGCCCACATCCATCCAACATCCAATCACCTCTGCCCCCCCTCCCCTTTGAATTTGCATCCGTGCTCATGTCTATCTGCTCAGTACAGTAGAAACATATAATGTAATCCCGCCCATTTTACATAACAAGACCGCTCTGCTTTGTTTCATCGCTGTTACTGCCATAATCTGCTAAAAATGCCATTTCTGCTTTAGCCTGGCAGCTTGAGAGAAATAAAATAAGAAGTGCTTTTTTAAGCAAGCCATGGTGAGCATTTATGTCTTTAGACTGTGTTATTTTGTGTCATTGATAAAATAAGTGTGACTTGAAACTATTGTCCCATAACCCTTCAGTCGCTGGAAACCTGTCAAGGTGATGCCAGCAGGTGCTACAGAAACATGCCCACCTGCCAGAGAAGCACTTGCAGGTAACTAGACCCCTGTAGCCAGGCGTTCCCATACACAGGCCCGCAAAACAGACCAGTAGAATGTTTCAGGTAGGAGTTATCATTTTGAAATTGGTTTATAAGATGTATGTAGAGCCATGAAATTATCTGCCCTGTCAAGATTGTTTGCTGACATGTATTTCTAAGCCTTATGGAGCAATATTATTTATATTATATGTTGCACTGGGAGTGAAAGTTTTTTGTTTGTTTGTTTTATCATTTGTCACCCCTGTCGTGTTGAGAGAGGAAGGACATTTTATTGACTGAATAAATATATTTTATGACTATTAGGGTTTTGGTGTCTCGAGTTTTTCATGTTTTCTCAGCGTGTGTTTAGTTTGTGGTTTGGCATCGAGCGCAAAACATTCATGAGCTTGACACCCTTGAATCTTTATCAGATCTCATTTCAAATGGTGTCCACATAGCAATATAAGTGTCAATGATATGAGCTGACTGCTGGTCGTATGAGTCCTACTTAGGCTTTAAAACACAGTAGGAGTAGACAGTGTTCATCTGTATTTGTTTAACCAGAAGCAACAGAATTAGTACAACTACAATCAAAGCTAGAGCCAGAACTGGAACCAGAAATGGAACCAAACCCTCCAATATAATGTGTGTCCTCACAAAAAAGACATCCTGTTATAATATAGAAATACAACACAAATGCTATCAGTGATGGTACAGTTATGATAATGTAATTACTGCTTATTGCACACATTTGTGTATATTGATATTGCATAGAGTGGTACAATATACTGTAGCGTTGCATTTTGGAATTTATCCTCTACCGTATAAAAATCAAAACAAAAACAAATTGCATAATATAAGGCACAATTCCAGGGAAAAAAAAAAAAAAAAAAACCTATGAAAAGAAAGAATCCAAATTTCTTGTTTGCTACAGAGTCACAAGGTAAAAAATTAGAATGAGAGGAAGGTCATGAAACAGTGCAGTGTGTTTCGGGTTATCTCCTCTCTGAAAACAAGCATTTTATATATAAAATAAGTTTTGTTTTGCTCCGCTGTTTTCTGGCGAGTAACACTCTTCTCAGAGCTCTGAGGGATTCTAAGGAATGTCGTCAATACTTCACTGTGCAAAGATGATCCTGCATACCAAGGTTGCTCACTGTATACACTGTAATTCTGTATCAGGAAATATTTCTGGAGATATTTGGATTGTACATGCTCCGATGACAGCATATCTGTCATTAACTTCTCAGAGCGAGTTTTCTTAAGGTTGGAATGGGAATATTTCATCATCAATATCTGAACATCACTGAGCTACCTTTTGTGTCACAGAGACATCAGGACACAGGAAATTAACATATATGATCCGTGCACTAATCGTAACAACTATCAAACAAATATTAAATCCAGACTTCAAGACTTTGGATTTAATATTTGTTTGATAGTTGTTACGATTAGTACACAGGTTATGGTGCACATGTTTCAGAATGTGTCCATATTGTAAAGCATATCAAAGACATGCGAAGTGCTTTATGTCTGAGTCACTCCTCTGTGGTAGGATGTGGATCAGTAATTGAGTGACAGCTCAGCCGCGGGCTTTCACCTTTGACCAAATCGGCACAGAATTTTACGTCACGGCCCACCGCAGTGCCATTGGAAATCAATCATAATTGATTTACTCGACACCCATACTGACTGACTTGGTACATTAAATCAATGGTAAATCAGTTAAATCAGGGCTGACTCAAATAATTCATTTGTGTGTGTGTGTGTGTGTCGGTGGGGGTGGGTGTGTGTGTGTGTGTGTGGGGGGGTGGATGGCGGTGAGGGGGAGGTTGGGAATTATCAGTGAATCTATAAAGATAACACAGAGATGGATGGACAGTGCTTCATTTGTCACAAAGAGCAAGTGCTGATCATTTCTGATGCATAATTTCACATTCATGACATGAAATTCTCACACTTATTGAGCAGAACATCCATCGTTGGGTTCATGATGTAATACTCGAGTCCCCCTTTGCAGACGTTGCCTCTCCTGGTTACTTTGACCTCTGGCACCTTGTGATGAACAAATTATGCGCTGTAGATAGGGTCTGAATACAGCTTCATTCAAATGTAGTGGTCAGGGAATTCGAGAGGCTACAAGTTCAAATCCCTGGTGACGCACAGCTGCTGTACCCTTGAGCGACTTCAATTGAACCGCCTCAGCTACAAAACACCAGTTGTATGGACAATGTGGATAAAATAAGGAAAGCTCAAAAATATGATATACAGCACTGTATTATAATAACCTGTAGCTCATGTAGGCTTTATGCTTTTATTCTGATGTGGTGGGCCAGCCATATTGACACCCCCAGGGTTTAATAACATCCATTTGAGTGTCAGCCAAGAGGAGCACTTTAAAAATCCCACTACAGTTTGAGCTGCATGCTCGTGGGCCAACAAGCTGCAGTCTCCTTCTGTGTTAGCATGCTAACAGTCTAAGCTATGTGCTAGTGGGTATAGTCTGCTTCTGTGTTCTCATGCTAACATTTTAAACTGTGTGCTAGATGCATGAGGTTGTGACAGGACAGGGCTGACTTTGTATGATATACAAACCAATGTCCACAATAATAACCAATGCTTATTCTGGAGTAAATGTGGATACCATTCAGTCTACCCATACTGCAGTTCCCATTGAGTGATAAATTCAATCCTTATCTTTTTTTATTTCTTTTCACTATTCAGAAGCTGACGCTGACTTCTGAATAGCTGTGAATCTTTTTTAATTAAAAACAAACCTTAACCTTAAACCTGAAACAAAATTCTCAGATTCAATTCATTTGATTAAGCAAACGTTATTTGCCCCTGAGTGTTGTCTGTTGTGGCTACATTTTTTTCGCGCATTGCTATGTAATGAAGCGTGTCATTACTTTAGCCACTTTTTTGCTCATGCTCATCTTCTGTTCATTTGGGGAAAAGAACTGGAGAAAACCCTTCTAAGCCTCAAGGGGAAAGATGACAACAGTCGCTCTTTGTTCCTTCCTACACGCTGCTGCAAATGAGAATTCAGATCGAGCCCTCATTAATTCTCCAAAACGAGGATGATTTTTTTTTTTCTCCATCTCCCATGAATGGCTCCCGTCCGTCTCCCTGGTTACGTAACTGGTCGTTCCCGTTTCCTCGGATACTCCTGCCAGCGATTCTTTCCCAGAGGGACCCTCTCAATGTGGGTCGCCGGTCTCCCTGCGGAGGTCAGGCCTGGCGCAGGGGCGGCGGGTAGGCTCACCGCATAGACAGGGGGAACAGGTGGCCCCAGCACCCAGAGAATGGGTCGCTTTAATGGCCCCTTCTTTGGGAGCCATGTGTTCTGAAAACATATCTGAGGTTTACCTCACCATGGTCATTCGAGATGTATCAAGTTAGAGCCTCTTCTTAATTTTGAATGAATAGGACAGAGAAGCCAATGGTCCTTTCAGTAGAATGAATTTTCAGACAACATTGAATGTGCTTAGAAGGAGTTTATTGTGATGTGGCAAGTTGTATAATGATACAGACATTTTATCTCGGGCTTGGAGTCCAAGGGGGCAGCGTCATACCTCACAATTTTGGGTGAGGTGAACCCCCCACCACCCGGACCACTAGAAGAGATTGAATTAATTCTGGCACAAACGAAAAGTAAATGGTCCTTTCTTAAATCAATAATGGCACACACAAAAACCAAGTGTATGTGTGTGTATGTGCGTGTATACGTGTGTGAGTAGGCATGTGTGTTTAGGTGTGTCTATACATAAATGGACATAAGTTAATGTATGAGTGTGTGTATGTGTGTATAAATGGATATCCTTCCAGCACCTCTGTTCTTCCACCCAGAATCGTTCTTTATCAGTCTTTATCTGAGAATAACAAGCCAAATGGAAATGTGAAAAAAAAACACTTTCCATATTACTCCAGATAAGCGGTGAATTGATTCATTTGCAGATCGCAAAGTGAACGCTGTGTTAGTATTGATTGCCGTTAATGCGATTCGGCCATCAGCGGATGACTAATGCATTGGCAAGGGCACTGTTTTCTGATCCAGGGACTGATGACAGACTGACTCATCCATGAATTACACAAAGGCCTCGTGTGTATGAGAGAGAGAAAGAGACACACACAGAGCAAAAATTCATATTTTACTCTCATCTGTCATCGTTCGGTTTTTATGCATATTTATTGTTGTTAGTCTTTGTGCACGTATATGTGTATGAGGGACAGAAAGTGAGGAGGAGGGATATGGGAAGTGTTTGTCTTTTATGTCCTGTTGTGTGGGGCAAAAAAACACACTGGCGACAGTGCAGCTGTGTTTTCGCAGACACCGGCAGGTGGTTTCCTTTCACCCCTGGCCACCCTAACGCAGATTAAAACATCAACACTTCTCTCCTGAGAAGAATGCCATGACGAGTCAGCGACACCTTTGTGGCTTCAGTCGTCTCAGAGGGGCTACAGCGGGAGAAGGGAAGCACTAGTGACATTTTACCAACACAACACATCAATAATGGATGAGCAACAGTGGATAGATTATAATTATTCATAACCTCATTGTTCGGTTCTTTATTTCTTCTTATGCTGCAGAGAATGCGTGTCTAATAAAAGTGTAGCGGCAATTACAGATAGAAGAGAGGGAGATGGAGGACAATATGACGAGTTAGAGTTAACCAGTTAAACAATGACAAATGGGAGGAAAAAACCAATACGCACATTGATATTCAGTGGAAGAGTCAGTTTGATCCATTCTGTTTATGCGATAGCTGGTCTGATTGAATGAGGTCACCAGAGGCTGGCCATGGATTCTTTGGTAAAGCATTTCTGATACAGGAAGTGACATCACACAGGAAACTCATGTTGTGTGACATCACATAGGAAACTCATGAGGGAAAATGTAGTTCTATTAGAGGAATGGTGAAAGAACTTGCAGAGGCATAGCCTTGCCACAATCCGCTGAAAACTACACAAGCAGGTTATCAATTTTTAAATAGCCTACTTTAGAGGATAAGATAAACAGATAAGCCACATGGTCTGTCCTGATAAAGAATGATTCTCTAGGTCTGTATCTCTGTTGGGGACCACTGTAAACACATGATGTGGGCATGCCTAATCAGTGATAAACTCTGAGCCCCTCAGCTCCAAACACTGTGGCTTTGGCTCCTACCCACGATGCCTTGGGGCAAGATCAGGGCAAAGAGGCAGGGGACGTTCAGATTGTGGTTGACTGGGTCCAGCTCTCAGGATCCTTTTTAAAAAGTGACTGAAGGGACATTTCCATGGCAAACTGCCAGCGCTGTCCATCAGCGGAGATTGGAGGCCCGCTGACTGTTGCTCTTCTCTTTGCTGGAAAAGGACATGCATCCAATACTGACTGACACATCTGAAAGGATCTGTTTTAAAACGCGAGCTTAACGCAGAGGTGTAGAACTGTGGCCATGGAGCGCATGCTGGATTCTGCTGTTACGCTGCATTTAATCAAGTGGTTGATTGCACAGTTAACTCACTAACCTGGTTTCTAACGTTACTACATTTAAAGCGAGAACAAAAAGCAGGATACACTGTGGAGCCAATTGAAGATGCAATCATTTGAGTTAAAGCCATTGAGTTAAATGTGTTTTTTTTCCCTCCACAAACACAGTTGCCTAAATTCCTTAATTACTACAATCAACTCACCAAACTGTTACTTGAATTTAACTGTGAGTCAAACTCAAGGAGAAGTTTTGATTGAACCACAGCCTTGATGCTGAATTGCCAACGTTTGCTGCCAGTTCCATAAAAAAAATGTTGCTGGTGTGCCTGGAAACTTCATTCAAGACCCAGTATTTAATTAGAGTCTGAACCACAACGATAACCTTTCTTTATCTGACAGAGTGAGAACCCTGATGACGTCTCTCTTTGCACAAGAGGACTGTCCTTTTGTCCTTGTGCCATAGGATTACAGAACATTAATAATCTGTGTGCGTATGTGTGTGTGTGTGTGTGTGTGTGTGTGTGTGTGAGAGAGAGAGAGAGAGAGAAATCATTCCCAAATTCTACTCAAAGAGTCTGTGGAACACACCACCTATCTTCAAAGTCAGGCAAACTGGCAATCGATAGATAATATTCAAACTCCAAACTGTATCTTTGTTTGGATCAAAAACCACAGTCACGTTACAGTTTCGGTAGGGCCTGTTCCCCTCAGCTGGTGCTTCCTGGTTATCCATATGGCTACTTTAGCCAGGCCGAACACAAACTTCACCAGTTGCATTTTAAATACCAGAGCTTGTGAGTACTTCATTCTGCAAATAAACAGCCACTCTCCAAAGACAATGAGAGATGGATGGCTTTTGTTCAGATTTAATTACAAGAAACACAATCTGGTCCCAATGCAAACCTCATTTTACTCAGACCACAAATGACTATGAGAGAGGGAAAATTGTCAAAACGTCTCTTTTCTGCAAGCTGCCTCCTACTAGTTGCATAGCTGTCTGGGTGTTTGCGGGAGAGAGAATGAACATAAAGAATAACCAGAAGTCCTTGTTATGAAAATGGATGCATATTAAAATCAAATCATGCAAATAAATCACTTATCAGAAGAAGACTAAGAACAAGACACAGAGTCAAGTGGGGTGTGTTTACACAAGAGTGTACATACGTGTACATATCCTTATGCGTGGAGATGTGTGGTCACGTGTGTGGTCATATATTTATGTTTGTGTGTATGCGTGTGTGTGTGTGTGTGTGTACATGCCTGTGCCTGCATGTGTGTTGAGTCAAACCTGATATTGCAATATATGTACAGTATATACTTCAGTGCAGAGACAGGCAGACAAATTCATTCATTATTTGGCTGAATATGGTCTGAAGCCTTTTATTTTCTGGACCTAATCTCTATCAGATTGATATGAAGTGTGCACTTTTGGTAACAGTGCAGCGTAGAGGTTCAGAAAAATACACAGAATGCAGAAATGCAGGCAAATATCACCCCCAGCAAGGTATTTCATCTGATGTGCCACAGTGGGAATAACCAGCTGTGTATATATGCTGTACATAAAAAAAAAATGTAAATTATGTATGTGTCTATAATGCAAGTTAATAATGCAGTGTAATGTTGGCGTGTAGGGTACACCTTCACTGGAAAGCTCACTGGATCTTGCAGTGGAGTTGTGCCAGTAAAAGCCCGATTTCAGACAATCGAGTCTTTGAATTCTGGTTGGAGTAGGGACATAAAGATGTCCTTAAGTCCCATTACTTTTAATCCAGGGAGGAAGAAGTTATAGTACACACACTGTAGTTCATTATTCTCTGTGTGACACCTACCGTGTGCCATCTAACGGAGCCCTGTCCAAAAGATCTGGGCCTGCATCCAGCCAACATCTCTCTTTAGCTTAGCTTAAATTCAAGCCTCGAAAGCTAATGGATGCATTTACAGCCAGGACTTCCACTCAAAAAAAGACAGCCGTGTAAGCACTGAGAGCTTTTTTTACCTGCAACAGGTAGCTCCAAGTTTGGCAAAAATGGGATACTTCCCGAGAGAGTTTAATCCTTAACAACATCTGTTAATTAACAAACCTGCTGAGCCGAGTGAATGCCCTCCCCTGAAGTCGAACCTTAAAATCCTCTCACACTTTTTCCAAGAGCAGCTGCACGATATCTAAAAAAATAATATCATGTTTACTCTCAAGATCAGTGAGATCTTTGACTTTTCACCAGAAATTTGACGGTTGAGAAACTGACGCAGGATTCTGAATAAATTAAGAAATTATGAAGAAAATCAATTTATCAAGGAAGGCCAGATATTTATTAAATATGTCAGCAACAATGTTATCTTCCAGTAAGCTGATCTGTGGCTAAATTACTGGGATGTATCCATTACACAAAAAATAACAGTTGTTTTTTTTCTAAAAGATGAAGAAATGTAAATATTTGCTCCCTAACATGGAGATCCAGGGTGAGAATTAGCCAAATACATAAACATTGTATTGTATTACAATAACATTCTACTGTTTAGCTATCAATTCGTTCAGAAATGTTTCAGTGGATACCTCTAACAGGAAATTAACTTCTTATAAGGTCATTTTTAATACTTCATTACATTTCAGTGTGGAAATTATCAACAAAGCAAACACACAACATTTAAACGTGAATTTAGGTTACTGCAGTCCTATTGTATCTTTATGAGCTATCATTATTATATTTAATTTCATTACATTTGCAGATACTCCTCGCTGTTCAGACCACAACTGCATCATGATATTTCCCCTTTCCACCATGCAGGCCAAATATTTCCCACACGAAAAGCTAACGGAACATAAATTCTCACCATGGGATTTCGGCAGTGGTAGCCATGGAAACACTGGGAGTGAGGAATATGAGCTGAAAACCTGTAATGTTCTGTTCAGACAATGTGAAGCATGTCCTGGGAAGGAGGAGAGGCCAAAAAAACAACTGAGGCAAAAAAATAAACTTCTCAGCCCACATAAAAGTTTGTTAGTGAAATGAATGTTTGTTTGTTGTACAGATTGGTCCTCCACTTCCCAGTGTCTGGTACATGATGATATTGTCATGAAATGTTTTGATATGAGGGAAAATAAATGTAGACATTCTAAAGCCTTAACTACATCATATTTCACCAAAAATGCTAAAGAATGACTAGCATGACAAACTACTTACATGAGGATTAATTGTGCTTCTAAACAAATAAAGAAGCTTTTAAAATGACCAAGCTGTAAAATGAGGAAGTTGGGGGCGTTGGGGGGTGGTGGGGGGTGTCCACTTTGTGAACTTGATGGACATGAGAAAGTTTGAAAATCTTGATGTTGAGGAAGTTTGTAAACCCGGGTCAGACGATGAAGGGTGACACCAGAGCACCTCCTCTTCAGCTGTAACCCTGGGACAGGAGATAAGAGGCAGGGGAGACAGTGATAGCAGGACAGGGTGCTATCTTTGGTGGGGTGAATAAACCAGGAGCCCCCACCTCCCCAGTAAATAACACGTCAGAGTGTGGCTACTCCCTTACGGAAATGAAATTGTATTATGATATATTGAAATGGAATATATTAACAACATATTGCAACATCTCACATCACATGGGCAAATACACAAATAACATCAATTTTCATATACAAGATATTTCAAGACAGTTATAAAAAATGTACTCTGTGAAATGCATTTAACATTTATATTTCCATATATATTTCAGTATATTGCAGTATATGGCATTTCTCATAGGGCTCCTGTATTTAATAATGAAGAAGGAGGTGCTCAGCCATGCAATTCTTTAAAGGTGATGTAACATTGTATGCCATTAAGAGACTGTAAGTGATAACAGTCAAATCATTTTAACCAAAATATATTAACCAAATAACTACTGCCAAAGACACTGTGCAAACATTCAGCTGTGTTCAATATTTTGCTTGTTAAATTACAAGAACTGGAAAGCCAGTAGTTTTCTAACATTATTATTATTATTATTATTATTATTGTTGTTGTTGTTGCTTATTTGTAACTGAATATTTAGCAGTAGAAGTCCAAAGCAGGCTGCCGTCATCAGTTTCTTGGCAACTACATGGAATGTGTAGCATCAGAGATGTTCATTGTGAAATCTAGGCCCAAAAATTATGAAATTATGATGGAACGAATACTCTAATCTGCTTTGGTATTTTAGTTACCCTTGATACTTTTACATGTTGGCATGCAGAGTTTGAACAGCTGATACAACTGTGGGTGTGTTTTGAATTTCCTCATATCAACACTGTACAGAATTGATGATCAGCCCTCCCATATTGCGCTCACTGGAATACTGTAGAGGTATCTCTGTCACACATACAAGGCGTACACACACACACACGGACACAGGGACACAGTTATGCAAACACAAATACCCCATTACACATGAACACAGACAAACACACTCACAGACATGGCACACACACACACACACACACACACACACACACACACACACACACACACACACAGGGACACAGGGACACAGTTATGCAAACACAAATACCCCATTACACATGAACACAGACAAACACACTCACAGACATGGCACACACACACACACACACACTGGACATGGATATAGTCATTCACATACTTATGTTCATACTCCCTCAAACACACACACGAACACACTGGAAATGGTCACACATGGACATATATGTGCATAGACCCATACAGACATGAGCAAAACATAAATGGAAACTTACTCTGACGTTTCTCGTCAACATAATCCTGTAGAAACAGGCGTCATGTGAACAGAGCAGAGATGTCTGCATTAGACAGAGTAGTTTATTACATTTCAGGGATCTACAGAACTCATAAAATTTTTGTTCAATGTCGTGCCTTCATCTGTGAAGAGTAATGGCAAGAACCCAGACAGCATGCAGGCAGATTACTGTGAAACAAGATTATGGTACGCTCAACACGCATACAAAACAAACACACAAATCTATCTATCTATGTGTCTGTCTGTCTGTCTGTCTATCTATCTATCTATCGATCTATCTGTCTGTGTGTCTGTTTGTCTATCTAGCACTGTATGTCATATGTACATGTACTCTACTTTATTGCATGTACATGCAGTTTGATGTTGACTTTTCAACTCCAAGAAAATCACACCCAGTCAGTCCCTCATGTTTTGGGCTTAATCCCTGTTAATATCATATATGTCGTCTCTTCTGCTGTACTTTTGGTTTATTACTCAATTGTATATGAGAATATATATGACACTTCCTCAGGCGGTCAGCTTTAAAGCAGCCACTATTCTCATGGGAAAAACACACATAAAACACTGTATCCCACTGGGCAATGAACCACTTCCTCATTATGGGAACATGCCCTTAGTCTGCTGGCTGGCTGTGGCTTTGACCAACAGCCTCCTTTTTGGTGTTCATTCTCATATATTCTCATGTGACCTATAGCCTGGTCGGTCTTAGTGGGAAAACTCTTATCTGGTCTTCAGGCTAATACTGTAGCTTTATATGGTAGGCTTATATGTTCAACGGAGAGCATACATTCACTATTTTATCATAGGAATTGGTGGAAAATGGATTATGTTTGAATTGGGACACATTCATTATTAACATTTTTTAAACATATTTTACATTAGGCATCAGGCAACTTTTGTATATTAGTGTACTGAAGGATCTGGCCCCCTTGTTGACTTTCTCAATTGTGTAAGTCCAATAAACACAAAACTTACATAATATATGAAATGTCTATACAGCTTTGAATAAATTTTACACAGTGTTTTGGGGGCCTTTGCAACACTGCATTCTGTCTTTTTTTTGCTGTGATTGGACCCTGATATTTGGTCAGAACACATTACGCCCGTGTGACCTGTGTTGACCACAGTACTGTTTGCAGTTCACCGGACCAGAAAGCTGAGAATTTCGATTGACAGTCAGAAGAAAAATCTTTTGAAGGATCGATTTGTTTCCTGTGTGTCTAATTTCTCCTCTCTGCGCAACAGAGTGGACAGAGAACCACTTTCCTTTCAACAGCCTTTTAACTCCATTGATAAAAATTGACTAATGGAGTAATTAGAAAAAAAAGAGAAACACAAATGTTTACATACAAACCCTATATGCTAAAACTGCACAGAAAGAAAGGTACTCAACCAGATTCAATTCAGTAAATGTCTACTTTTATAAATGCACTAATAAGACACAATAAAAATGTGATGTTTGTTCAGGTTAAGAGGATAAGCACTGAATTAATGATCTTCTGTTGATATTCTCTTCAGATAAAGCATGCTTCAATTTAAGTTCAGATGCAGGTTCCTCCTTGGTTGGTTTTAAAATGCCATGCCTGGCCTTGCACTGCAGTGGAGACCGCACCGCTTTTCTGTAGAGTCAGCGCAGAAACATGAGAGATCGATCACAAGGTGACCCGTGCGCAAGGTCACACTGCTGTGCTACAGAATTTAAATCAGGAACAGTGCAAAGCAAGGGTTTCCGGCTGCCACAGACAACGCAAAACTGCATCTGTTTCCAGAAGAACAATTCATTCACGAACAACACACAGGCATCTCAATGTACGGGTAGATTGACTCTGAACAATGTATTTTTTCTTATGGATGCTGGAGTTGAATGATATTGTTTTCACCTTAAAGGTGTTCTTTGCAATGATTGGTACAAAAGTGTCACATGAAAAATTTGGACCAATCAGATGATAGCGCCAAAGGCAAGAGCAATTCGCCAACATGAAAGTAAGAGACATTTCACCACGATTCATTTGCTTCAAGGCCTTAGTGGTGACTGATAAGTAAAATTTTACAGCCAATATAAGTCTGATATTCAAATTTCATACCTGTTGAAATTATCAAAATGCAAATCCTTGCAAAGTTTGCATACTGAAGTGTTTTTTTTTTGGAGCAACTGGATCAATTGAAAGTTATGACTGGTAGGTGTGTTTTTGGACAGAAGTTACCACACACTGTAAAACTTTCCTAGTCTTTGTATCACCTGCCCAGGGACTGCAGATGAAATTTAGCTTTCCAGCTAATTCTGGAAAAGTTACTGACTGTCCACTGTCCATGTTAAAATAAATACATATATAAATAAATGAATACATAAGTCATGAGGGTGCTGTGCTTTGAGTTATGAGCTGAGCATGAAGTGAATTTCACACTGAAACAGAAAGTGCCATTTCTTGAAGGACTGGCTGGCTTGAAGTCACCGCACACACACATGCACACACACACACACACACACACACACACACACACACACACACACACACACACACACACACACACACACACACACACACACACACACACACACACACACACGCACACACACACACTTTCTGTTTATACATATTTTTTCCTCGAATGGTATGAAAACACATCAGATATAAAAAGAGCTGTGATGTTGGCAGGAAACTGAACTCTGATTGGATGAGAAGATAAGACAAACCCACTGAGTGAATCTCCAAGGATCAACCCTTCCCCCAGTTTTCCCTAAGCAACTGCCCTCCAGCTGACCCCATACTCCCAACATGCACACCAAAAAAATGGGACCCCTATCAAACCAAAGGAGTACCCTTCCCCCACCTCTTCACACTCCCCCTTCCCTTTATGCTGGCATGAAAGAACAAACCATTCCCTCATAGGTGTCTTTTTTTGTAGGCTATCAAACAGTGAAGCCACAGAAGGAACACACTAAGTGGTCCCCCCTGGTCCATTGGCTTGCCCACATGCCCATAGCCCTACAGGGTGGGTGACTGTGTGGGTGGGGCTGGCTCCTTGAGCTAATCTTCCTGTTGGTACAGCAAGCCAGACCCTGATATGGCATTAGAGGCACAAGCGCCTATCAGCTGATTAAAAGCCACAGAGGATGAGGATGCCCCCTTCGTAAGAGAGAAAACACACTTGTGTCCTGCGCTCCCCACACTGCCCCCTGCTGTCAGCATTGCATAATGGATCTCGAACTCAGTAGCGTAGTATGAGGCTAAGGACCTGGGCATGCAACACAATGCTTCCAGACTGCAGCTGTACCCCTCAGCAATAAAAATGACAAAACAGTATAAATAAGGGCGACAGCCTTTACAGCACTCTTATGAAAATGCACTGGAGGACAAATACGAAAGTGTTAAAAATGGATAACATACTCTGTAATTTTCCTTGATATTTACTTCAAATATATTTACGTTATACATTTTTTTTTCAAATTAAATTTGAATGAGTGTTCTAGTATTTTAAACTCAGTGATGACTAAAGCAAATACATTTTTTCAAAATGTATTAGTTGGTTGATGATGTTTTTGCATTCTGTGGTAATAGACTCTAGCTATATTCTACCCGCTATTATAACTCCCACTATAATGATTTACATGCAGCAAAGTGGGTGTTACTGTCCCCAAAATGATTTGATGGTGGAAAGCTACAGGATGTTCCAGTAGCGAATCTAATATTAGCTTACAGGGCTGGATCCTGAAATATGGTGAAATGTCAGACGTCACGGTTGTGTAAGGGGTTTAGAGACGACACATGGGCGCTGGATTTGACGAACGCCCGTAGGTGAGGACGGTCCCTGGGCTGGGCGGTGACGAGAGAACACCGTACGGAGTCTCCTCTCCAGCTGTCCCACCATATGGACATAAAGCCTGTTACTGATTCATGATTTTTTTGCATTTTAATCATAAATCAATGACATTTTCACCTGTTTCCTCATTAAATAAGAAAGAGATTTACTGTGCCCCCTTTATCGCTTGCAGCATGAGCTGAGGTTAAACTCTTTCAAGGGGTGTAATTCACTTAACTTTTATCTAATTGTGTATGGAATTGAATTTCTTGCTTTGTTAATAAAAAGCAAGCAAAGAAATTGCGACCATAGTGAATTAATAAATAGACATATCAAAGAGCTATTTATAAAAAATGGTGAACTATTTTTACAATAAATTTGATTTTTATTGTACCGAAATAAATGTAAAGTTTGAAAAAAAAAATCCTTAGTAGTTTTTATATGGTATAATTTTGTATTCTGTGAATACTTACTGTCTGTCATTGATCTCTCTCACACACACACACACACACACACACACACACACACACACACACACACACACACACACACACACACACACACACACACACACACACACACACAGTGGGAAGTAGCACCCTTCTCACAGATCTAATTGTGCTTTTGTCATATCACCTCTTCATAACAGGGTTATTAGTGATCTCACTACCCTATCACACACCTTCCTGACTGTGCTTGTCTCTCTCTTGGCAAGCTAATAAGCTTCAGCCCACATCAGCCCTTTTGCCACAAGTATAAATGATGGCCTGGCATGGAATACCTCACAACATACTCTATTCAAATATATTTCTTTTTCATAAGTACTGAATGGAAAGACCACATTTTGGTTATTATTATCCAAAGGTGCAAGACTAAGGAGATGGGAAGTGTTAGGCTGCGAGGGGAAGCACGGTTTGAGCTAAACGTGCAGGACGTGTCCTCCCAGGAGACAGATCAATGAGGAGGAGACACCTACACACACAGGGGATCTCCCTGTCTCCCTGTTGTCCATGGCAACTGATGGAGCATCATGGGAAGACTGCTCGCACTGCAGAGGACACATTAAATAAGATTACACACAGTCATGTAACATTGCATTAGCATGTCGTACAGGAGCTTGAGTGGAAGGTTCAAGGAGATGTCTGGACCAATCACACGCATGTTCCAGCACACTCTGCATCTAATGTTCCTGTAAATCTGCCTAGTTCAGCATTGTTTGAAATGTACTATGTCTTTGCATGAAGGAACATATAAATATAAATATATTATAAATATACTGGAATATCAAAATATAAAAATATAAGGGGAAATCATTAGTGGGTATTGAATAACATTCATTATGTAACGCATACATTTCCACAGAAAAGAGATGTAAGTCTGAAATTCATACAGAAGAGACAGAGCTGAGAACTACAAGATTGGGATATATGTGGGGTTACTGTTTATAGTTTAAAAACGGTTTAAAGTTTTTGTTAGTTTATATTGGCCCAGGATCCATTTCTCTGTCCAGACACATAAAGCACATTTTTCCCCTCCATTTCAGGCCATTCACCATAAATGAGAGAAGTGTCGCCTGTGCTGGCTTGAGTTTGCAAAAGTGTGTAACTGAAATGATATTACCCCACCAGACGTATAACCATAAATCATTGTTAGGTTTACCATTGGAACGCAATGTTCTGCAAGTCTGTGTGCCTGTGCGGCGCAGTGGACAGTCCTCACGGTCACATGACTCAGTGCACTTTTCTTATATTTATGTGCATCTACTCGAACATGCTACCCATACTTGCATGTTGTACATGCGTATTACACACCCACAAATACACATAAACTCATAAAACACACAAACATAATCGCACACCACTGGAAACACACACACACACACGCATGCACTCACAGACACATGCACATATGCACACACTTATATGTATGCATTGCTTTGGATGTGTGGTTATTTTTTACTTTCTTTAACATACACACATGCACACACACTCTCATGTGCACACAAACATTAGCTGTAATAAAGAATTCAAGTCAGTGGAGGAAGAGAAGGAACAAGTGTTTGCCTCAGTCCAGCTGGCTCTGCATTCGCTGAGTGTCTGAGGAATGCCAGTCAGCCAGCGTAAAAGTTCAACTGTTACAAATGATTACATAACAGCATAAAGAGAGGAGGCCTGGGTTACTCAGCACCAAACAGTGGGCCACATACAACCAGTGCTGCTGAAAATGTGTCGAAAGTTCACCCTGTGTTTACACTTATTACAAACAGTCCACAAAACTTTGGGAATTATTTATGGTGTGCATGACAATACTGGATGTGAATGTGCCCAGGTTTTCGGCGTGATTTGTGCACACACAGTGACGGTATAGATACAGAACACAGCGCTGTGACTGTTCCATCTCTGTTTGCCATAGAATCCTGTCAGTTGTGTAATACATGTATGCATTCTGATTCCAGTCAATAAAAGATTCAAATCATTTCAGTTGGTATATTCTGATTCCAAACAATAAAAATTCAGAATAGATTATCTGGGGCTCACAGTTAGCTTTTCCCGCTAAGACTGTGCACGTGCTACAATAATGCAATCTGTCTCTTTCTGAATTTTAATTCAAAAACTAATTTTATGACATCACAAACAGGAAAAGGGCATGTTTTAAGAGAGTGTCATTAAGTAAATTTCTCAGGAAAAGTTATGATATTATTCAATAATTATTCATCTTTTAAATCCCCAAAATAGATAAAGATGCATGCATACAAATTTGGATGCAGTGCACAGTTTAAATAAAACTGTAAAGGGAAGGTACAGTGAATCCAGTTACATTTTCCTCCATCTACAGCCACCTGGAAGCCCATAAAAACTCACCTTTGAAGCCCACAGATAGAAATGTTTCATGTAAACAGTAGACAGGGCAGGATCTCTCACAATGGCAGCTGTATATTTTACACACTATTGTGTGTGTGTCTGTGTGTGTGATTGGTGTGAACATGTGGGTGTTGTGTGTGTGTGTGTATGGTGAATGAACACCATGTATTTGTGTATACATGCATGCTTACATGTAAATGTGTTTGTCTGTGTGTGTACGTGATTGGTGTGAACATGTGGATGTTGTGTGTGTGTGTATGTGCACGCGCGTGTGTGTCTATGTGTGTGTGTGTGTGTGTGTGTGTGTGTGTGAGAGAGACCATACTGGAGTCAGAATTAACATTCTCCCATTCAAACAGTGCACTCAGCACTAGATCATTCCCATGCTTCCTGTGTAAATGTATCCGTAGCTCCAGTTAGCCATGGTGCGCTGTACCAAACACCCACTATCTGCAGGTCTCAATCGGGTTATGTACAGTGCAGTCCTGTAGCGTTAGCGTGACTGCATAATTATTGCTGTAGCTCTCTGATGCTGATAGCCAATGCAGGCAATTTAACACATTAAAGAGAAACATTCAGCAATCTACCGAGGGAACATTTTAAACTCAAAATGCAGCTTCTTAAGCTTTCTTTGAACCTGTGATCCCTACTTATCTTGATTACTACAGTACAGCAAACAAACACACAGACATATACAGACGCACAAAAATGTATGCACTGAAACATTTACTTCAGAAGGGCACACATGTTTTGACTTAGCATTTTCAATGGAAAATAAAAAAAATGCTGGGCTTATCTTGGTGTAGGCAAAGCAAGAAAGGTAGACACTGCATCAAGCCTGGACCTGAGTGAGAAGGGTCTCACCTCTACAACATGACCTGGCAACAAGCTTGGGTTAAGAAACTCTCAGTGTTGAAATAATAATCGTGCTTATCATGTATTTGCGTATATCTGTGTGTGTGTGTGTGTGTGTGTGCGCGTGTATTCAAAGAAGAATGCATGATAAACATGGGTATTTCTTGAGACATATGTTCCTGTGTACATGCGCAAGTGTGCGTGTGTGTGTTTGTATGTGTGTGCTTGTGTGTGTGTGTATGTGTGTGCGTGTGTGTGTTTGTGTGTGTGTGTGTGCGTGTGTGTATGTGTGCGTGTGTGTGTTTGTGTGTGCATGTGTGTGTTTGTGTGTGCGTGTGTGTATGTGTGTGCATGTGTGTGTTTGTGTGTGCGTGTGTGTGTGTATGTGTATGTGTGTGCATGTGTCTGTTTGTGTGTGCGTGTGTGTGTGTTTGTGTGTGTGTGCATGTGTGTTTGTGTGTGTGTGTGTGTGTGTATGTGTGTTTGTGTGTGCGTGTGTGTATGTGTGTGTTTGTGTGTGCGTGTGTGTGTGTATGTGTATGTGTGTGCATGTGTCTGTTTGTGTGTGCGTGTGTGTGTGTTTGTGTGTGTGTATGTGTGTGCATGTGTGTTTGTGTGTGTGTGTATGTGTGCATGTGTGTGTGTTTGTGTGTGCGTGTGTGTATGTGTGTGCATGTGTGTGTTTGTGTTTGCGTGTGTGTGTGTATGTGTGTGCATGTGTCTGTTTGTGTGTGCGTGTGTGTGTTTGTGTGTGTGTGTGTATGTGTGTGCATGTGTGTTTGTGTGTGTGTGTGTGTGTTTGTGTGTGTATATGTGTGTGTGTGTGTGTGTGTGTGTGTGTGTGTGTGTGTGTGTGTGTGTGTGTGTGTGTGTGTGTGTGTGTGACCTCTTTTGCCTCCTGGATCCTCCAGGGACATAATAATAATCCATCCTTCAGCATGCCCCCCATCACTGTGTGCAATTCTCTTACTGTATGGAGGTCTGTACCAGAACACAGCCCAGTTCATACACAGTAGCTGGTAACCATCCAAAGTGCTGGTTACCAGCTACTGCACACATAGAGGAGACAATTACCTCAGCCATTGCGTCACCCTATTCTACAGGCCTCCTTATCCACAATGGCTTTCACAGATTAGATTGCGTTACACTGCATCCATTTGTATAGGTGGATGTTTACTGAAACAACAGGTTGTTTGAGGTGCGCCCTCCTCAAAGGTGCCAGGTGGCACCACCACCGCACCTACGGCTCTCCAGTTAGTGTACCTGTAATTTTACGTTACATTTCGTGACATTTACAGGCATTTTGCAGACGCTTTTATCCAGAGCCCCTTACAACTGAAGTGCATTAAGTCGGGAATGGCAGTTATAAAAGCCCCAAGTGCAAGAAGGGATAACATAGGCTTAGACCCCGTGAATGACCTGTCATTTAACTTATGTTAACCATTACGCAGCAGCAGGACTCCACAAACTGAGTCAATATGAATGGAGACCTGAATGAGGGCACAGCCATACGCACAAAAGAGCCATGCTCCTCCTGGTCCTGGTACCAGCCCATACCATGCCCAGCCCTTCAGGAAGTACTGAAGGGGGGAGATAAAACACTGGTTCCCCTGGGAAACATTGGTCCAGCGATGGGCGGCATTATAAACATGTTCTTGCGTGTGTGTATTTTGTTTATAATGCTGGTTGATCATTTCTATGTTTGTATGGTTTTATACTGATGTGCCACCATTTCCATCATTTTGATTGTAGGTCTCCAGAAAGGTGGATTATAGTAGCAGACATCTGTGCTCAAGCAAACAAGGCTATACTTTACTAACACTAAATGTTTATAGGCATTTTGGGAGGAGGCGGATTTCAGCTTGATGCTTATTCATTTGTGTGATGTCACAGGATTACAACATTCCACAAAGTCTTTTTGACATTTAAATTTTCCACAGAGGTTCTGTCTAAAAAAACCACAGAATATCAAATGTCACAGTTCACCTCACATCCAGGAAAATTTACCGCTTTCAATACTTGGATAAACCACAATGTACAATTAAAAAAAAAAAAAGAAAACGTGGCAAAGAAGACCCATAAAGTTTCTGGCTCTCCAGTGGAATCGCTTTGAATGTGTTATTGTGTCATGTGTTGGAAACCTTGCCATGACTTTCCGGGAAGCTTCTGGAAACCAAAAATTCCCAGCTGTGACAGCAGAGACCTGCTTAGTCAGGGACTTTTGCTCTGCACTGATCTCGGATCAGTTGGCCTTAAGGAGCTGGAGAAAAGAGGTTGCTCTTAACGCTAGCATCCAGGTCTCCAGGGCGGGTGTATTCCCAGAGCGCACTGGTCTGAAGTCAGTTTAGCATTTTCCTTCATAATGGTCAAGGTTTGGACAGTGTCTGCTGGTCTTGTGTCAGCACTAAGGTGCAACTTCTGCCCGGAGCGACCGTGTATGCGGGTGGCGGCGTGGGCGGAGGCGGGCCGTGCCCAGTGGCTGCAGACAGAGAGACGGAGACGGCCCGAGTGAGAGTCTGGCGATGCTGGCGCACAGACAGCAGTGCCCTCGATGAACCCAGCTCTCGCTGGTAGGCTGCCTGGAAAACTTTGCACTTCACACAGAAACCCGAGCAAACATATCTCCCATCCTGCGTGAAACCGTCTTTCTGGGTGGCCTGCTGCAATGCCCGTTTTGCAGTGTAAGGACCTCAGCTTTCAGAGGCAAGATTAGATGTTTACCTTTTTGCAAACAGTTGAGGAACAACGCATCTTCAATGTATCCTCACAGGCCAGATAATGACTCCAATTTAAGCTTAGCACCTAATTCTCACTCATACCTGGTACATATATTTTTTAGTGAGGTTGTCCATGTTGTAGAGGAATGGCAGGCTCCATGGCACCACAAACACTGTCAGTATGTGACTGAGATTAAACAATCATTCATGTTCAGCTCTAGACAGTAATACATTTTGACTGATTCAAAGAAGTTAGTGATTGACAGCTCATCATAGCCACACCCCCATCACTCCTATTCTCCAGGTAATCACTCAGGCAGACAAATGCATACAAAAAGACATGCATTTTTTTCTCCACAGAATAGAAAGTATTTTCATAGTACATAGTTTCAAAGTAGTTTCATATTTTAAAATATAGCTCAGAATTTGTGTTGGTCATTATGTATGTAAGTATAATGTAATGTAATGTAATGTAATGTAATGTAATGTAATGTAATGGTCATTATGTGCAGCCTTTTCTGTTCAGCTTCATCGTGGGTCCCCAGAAATTCAGGAGTGTGGAGCTGTGTGTGTTAGTGTGTGTGTGTGTGTGTGTGTGTGTTGGGGTGGGGGGGGGGTGCTGCTGAAAGTCCCGGGCTGGAAACCCAACTGTTAGCACAGGGGTCAAGGGGTCTGTGCTTGTGTTGCTGGTATCAGCTGCACAAGGGGTTTGTAACGAGTATATATAAATAAAGGATTTCAGAAGTCCTGTATTTTGTCTTTAATCAAAGCTCATGCTCCTTTTGTCTGATTTGTGGGGACCTGCGACTCTTTTGTTTTCTCTGCTAACATCATAAATAAGTGTAAGCCCAGAAATTATCCCAGCATTTTTCAATTATTCAGGTAGGTTGTTTCCTCAGTGTTGATTGCAATACAAAACCTTCCCATTACTATGTAGTGTTATTACACAATAATTTCAATAATGCCCTGTTTTGAGTCAAAATATGGCCCTGAAATGAACTACATTATCAGTTTTGAGAGATTCATAATTCCTATGATATAAGATGGAATGAAATTGATATTTTATTTTAGTTGTACGTACAAGAAATTCAAGAGGAACTTACATTATAAGAGTAGCAGTAGTAGCTCGCACACATATTCAAAGAATCATTTGAATTTGTTTTACATACAAAAAAATTATTATACATTTAAGTCTGTCTCAAGATATGACATTTCATCATGACAGTTACGCCACAGTACAGGGATGGTTTAGCTTGTGTTTGATATATATATATACAGATACAAATACAATGTTTTTACTTGGAACAACATAAAATGACGGATTATGGGCCTTAAGTATGACCCTGTGAGGACAAATTATGAATCAGATGAGGACGGATTTAGCTGTGTGCATTATCTCTCCTTTCACCTTGAAAATGATACCGTGCTTTGAATGCCAGAACGCTGAAAACCTCACACTGTCGCTATATGTTTTGTGACACACCTGATTTGTTAATTGTGAGTGAAGCGCATGATTCAGGCTTCCGTCACCTGAATCCGTGCAACTGAAGACTCTAAAACTAATTTTCTAATATTATTTGAATGTTGAGCAGCGGATTAAAACAGCACGCAAAACATTGAATGACAGGACTTAATATTATTTAAAGTTAAATCCAATGAATTCAGCATGGCACACAGGAGCACTTAACATTATATAACGGGAACATACCTAACGTACACAGTCCTAAAACACACTATCTGATGGATATAGTGTAGAAAAGTGTTTTCTGTCTCTCTCTGCAAATACAATTTATTAGCAGATGCAAAATTTTGTCAGCAATGTTAAATGCTCAGCTCATACAGTAGAAGTGTGGATCGAGTTATCATGTTTTTACCCAGCAAGCATTTTATTTATACCACGCTAGGGCATTTAAGATAGCATGTGGACGATAATTATACAGTGTTCATTAGCTGCTTTACTGCGCTGTGCTAACACCTGAGACACAGAAAATGAAGAGGGGGATTGTCAGGTCTGGCAGGTTGTTTGGACCATAAACAGCCAGTCACATTTGTGGTGGGAAAAACAAACTAGGATGTTGCCTGTATCCGAAACTGCACCAACAAGCAGCAGAAACCAGCGTTAAGGACACGGTGCACCAGGCTATTCTGAGACCAGATTAGGAATTTATTTTCTCCAATAACATTCCCCCCCTCCCCATCCTCCCAAAAAAGGAACACAAAACAAAACACAAAAACAGCTTAAGTGAGGGTCAAATGACATGTTCTGAAAACCAATGTGCAGTTGAACTGCTGACCAGATAAAAACACATGAGACAGAGAGTCTGCATCACGCAGAAATATATATGAAAAGAAATATATGCACATTCTCATTCATTATGAACTCTTACGTTTAGCATCTCATCCACTACATTGCATGTATTATAACATATATAACAATAACACACACACTCATTTCACATTTCTCTCTCTTTTCTCTCTCTCTCTCTCACTCTCTTTTTGAACACTCAATCATTCCTTACCTTCAGCCACACATACTCACACAGCATATATAATGTAGCCTACACACACACTTTATTTTAAATAATGCATGTCTCTCTTTCTCTCTACTCTCTCTCTCACACGCAGAAGCTCAGCTGGACTCAGTCCCCATGAGAGTACCAGCATGCTCCAAGGGACCCCCCGCAGCCCCACCTGCCCCTCTGGGGACCCAGCAACTAGGCTGAGTGCCGAGGCTGGTGGCCATAGAGATGGGTTTCCCCTGAGCCAAAACCACAGAATGGAGCTCAGCACAGGGTCCACTGATCCGGGCCGGTACCCAGCAGATGGTGTGCTGAAGTTCCCTCTGGGTTCTGGCAGCTCAAGCACCCCCATGCAGGTGAGTTAGTCCAAACCCCCAGCTGTGTGCAAAGGGTGGGTCTAAAAATCACAGTCAGAACTTACTGGCTCATATCAGAGACCAAAACAGCCTATGTGGTTCTATGTTATGTTATCACCTGAATTGTTTACTGTAGCAGGACGTATAGACCTCTGTCCCAACCTCACCTGTCTTACAGTGACCACATATATACAGAAGTTCCCCATATGTATATGATATGCAGGAAATTGTAACCAAGTACATTGTGACCAGCTGTTTGTGCAGCGTAAAGCTGCAGCAGGGAACCTGCGAAAGGGGTGATATTATAGATGAAGTGGAATTATGTAACTCTGTGGAGCTAATGCGTGACATACACAGCACATCAACATGAGATTAAATTCAACTCTCATGTCCTTCTACATTAAATTTCCTCACGCACAGAAACTCTTACTGCCTCTGTAAGCCCCCCACCAAATCTCTTCAGACCATCTGCTCCTCTCAGTTCATCTACAGAAAAAAAGAAAGAAAACGAAGGGCTGAAAAGATTGCACAGGCTTACTGCGGTTGATATATTCAGATGTATGGCGCACGGTTCTCTCGCACTGCGCTTCGCGTGGATTGGATGGAAAAAGGGGGAGGGGTGCCACAGGGTAGGGAGGGAGGGGCTGTCTCATTAGAGAGGCGCTGTGTGTGTCGCTCGCTGTTGCCCGACAGTGAAAGGGAGGCATTGACCGAGCGTGTCATTACCGCTGTGTGTCGCCGGGAGCCAGCGGCCGGCCTCTTCGCTCTTCTGAGTGGGTGTCCCTGAAGAGGCCACTTCACAGCTCTCAGGGACAAGAGAGAGAGAGAGAGAGAGAGAGAGGGAGAGAGAGACAGGCCCCTCCGGAACACTCCACCCACCTCCCCTCCCCTTCCCTCCCTACGCATCTCTCTCTCTCCCTTGCTCTATCTCGTGCCCTCCTCATGGTTCAGTGAGAACGGTAACCCTGGCAACAGCATGTTCATCTTTCATCCATGGACAGGGGAAAATAAATAAAGAAATTGCGTTGCGCTGGCCCGGCACAACGGGGTCTTTGTTTGTCCTGTAAATAAGCATGTTTTGTGTGTTGAGTGTGGGTGAGTATTTGTGTGTGTGTGTTTGTGTCTGGAGGGACATTAAATGTATTTTGGTTTCCTACATTTCATGGATAATAAAATGTTTCATTTGAAAATGTTCACAGCTCTTTGGTGTTTCTCTCAAACTTTATAATACATCAGTGTGTTTTAGGAGGCTGATATCTAATTGTCCTCTTAAGACTCTTACGAGCTGAAGGAAGTGTATTTCATTATTATTACTCTTTGAGAGGATTCATTTCCTTTCTTACAGTCTTTTTCAGATAATAACATGAAGAAAAAGTAGTGAATCACAAAGTTTTGCTGACACTTTGATGGCAAATGTGAATATTCTCTGCTTTGATCTGAATGATTTTCTGATCGTACATGTACTGGGGCTGCATCTTGCCTCATATTCCCTTTTTGTTTCATGTTTCTCACAAAACGCCGGCGGCACGTGTGAGGTTATGATTTGTAGAAAAACAGAACCCTCCATTTTTAGAGAAGATTTTAGTACTTGGGGGAATTTTTCAGATTTAGGATTAGCATACCAGTGTACCATCTCTATATCCACTACATCTGACAAATATGCAGCCGTTAGGAATTTGATTTCTTTCTTCCTCCCACGCAGACACACACATGGATACACATGCAGAATATATTCCCTACATGACTGTCAACATCACTTTCTGCAGATAAGAAATATCAGAGGAGTAAAATACAACACATAAATTATTATTATTATAGACCACACATAGTGTTGTTTCATTTATGTGAAACAGTTTCGTGTGTTGTCAAATATCAATCGCCCATATGTTTGAAAAATATGTGGAATTATGACTACTGACATCAAGGGAGTGTTTCCTAGTTACTGTCTCCATATTTGCTCCTAAGTGGGCGTGGGCCAGGTTTTTCTGTGAAACATATGGTGAAAAATGTTTTGTGAAATGTGCTGTGAAAATAACCTTGATTTGATGTGATCTGGAACATCAGTATTGTGATGGCGTACGGTTGGGGAAAGGTCAGTGAAATTGTTCATATTTGACATTAACGTTTTGTCTGGGCTATTTTCCATTCGGCACCATGTTAAGTGCGAACTACTCATCCGAACAGCCTTCTGATAGCACCTCTCGCTGCCTCTTAAATATTTAATATTTCCATTCATTTTTATGAAAGGAGAACGTTTTCACTCTGGCACCTGTGGTCGCCACGCTGGGACACGTGACCAGACCTCACCGGCGGCAACGTGGCGACCTGGATTTCACGAGGGGGAGGGGCTTCAGAGAGCAGGGAGACGTGATTGGAATGTCAAGTTGTGCTGCGCCTCCACCATGCGGCCCTGGAGCCCGCCAGAGCAGCAGCAGCCATCGATCGTGCCGTGGAAAATGGGAGCTGTGGAGGAGAGCCGCAAGGTCAGCCAGAAGCATCTCAGCTCGGCTGAATGCTGATCTAGCGTTCCTCTTCCCCTGCAACGTTTTCTTTTCCTGTCCTCTGTGTGTGCTCCTAGTCTGGGACCCTGAACACGAAATTGATCGATTGGAAATAAGGGCGTCTAGTCTTATCTGTGAAGAATCAGTCTGGGACCCAGACCAGTACTTCAAACAGCTGTTTCAGCAAATCAACCAGTCATGGCGCTCAATCAAGAGCTTTCTCTCATAAGGGACATTTTGATTAAAACCTTTGGGACCACCATATACACAACAACAAATATAAAGGGAATAGACTGACTTTTTTAGGAAATAGAGTCTGTGAGCCCAGATGAGCAGATCCCCAGAGACCTCCTGATGTGTCTCACTTGGGGGGCCAGGAAACAGCGCCAGGAACGAAACAGATCTGCTCCATACCTTCTCCTTAGATGGCAGCGAGTGTTGTTTCACACACAAAATCCTGATCACCACCATCACTGAAGAGATATTGGTTAATATCGGTTAATCTTAGAAAAGTGGGAAGGTTTATCACTCTGACCTGCACCACGGTTGCCTGGTATGTAGTGGAGAGGTTAAATCGTGGCACACAAAGGAACTTGCTGAAAGATAACTCCACTAGCATTACTGTCTGCATAGATTTGGCTATATCTCACCATGTCGCAGTGATGAATTAAACAAACACAATGGCAACATTCAGATCTTACTTACACTACTGTAAAAAATGCTAAAGAGCAGAAAAACTGATTACAAACTACTTAATGGCAAGGAAGCATGAAAAATCACTGTGAACACTGTTTTTAAAAGATTGATCAATTCATTTTTAATGAATTTCATGCATCGGTGTACACTAAATTTTGAATTTGAAAAAATGTGAATATTTTCAAATCTAAAAGAGAATTTGAAGAGACCAAAAGGTGAATTACAGAATTGTTTACCAATACATGTATGTATAATTAATTCTGTAATAACATCAGTACAACAAAGCTTTAGTAGCTCATGAGTGAAAGGTATTAGAAGTGTCCGCTTGGATTAGCTGGTGTTGCCTAGCAACAGATGGATGCCAGCTCTACAACCTGCCTGGGGGACTGAGGGGAAGCAGAGAGAAAACATTGCACAAACACAAACACGCACCCGCACATGCGCACACACACACACACACACACACACACATACACACACAAACACAGATTTATTCTCATGCGCACTTACGCACACAAATAATTATATTTGCACATATATGCACTAAAAACACTCAGGAGAGCCCACCAACACCCCCACCCACCCACACACACAAACACACGCACACACACACACACACACACACACACACACACACACACACACACACACACACACACACACACACACACATAAAAACACTCAAAAATTCTCCCTCTGGCATTTGCACATTAGTGTTTGGAGAATGCCTCTTCGGATCCAGAAAAAAAAACACAGAATAATGTGATGTGTTATGAAAGTAAAGATCACGTTTAATATTACTCAAAGTGAAATTTGGCTATGGGCACTCATGCTTGTCCAGGACCCTTTTCGCTTATTTGGTCTGACCAAAGTGAGGGCGTCACAGCCAAACAAGAAATGCCATCATGTCCCATTTCCTCATCAGAAAGTACACAGCAGAGATAAGAGCAGCCTTCTTCTATCCTATCTGAGCTGCATTTTCCTCTCTTTGACCTCAAGGCAGATAAACACTGGCCAAAAAGGTTGAATATACAGGAGCTGTATACAGGAGAGCTCGCATGGGAAGCTGAATGTGAAACACCATTGTTCAGGTGCAGTGGTACGAACTGCCCTTTCCACACAGCATGCAGTATGGCAACACACATGCACAAACCAACAAGGGTTACTTTTCAGCATTGTTCCCCAGTATCCATACAATTGCATTTTTTTGTACTGTTTCCTTTTTTCTCCACCTGAATTGAGCTACCGTACATCAGCCCCTGTATGTCTATTTCCCACAGATTCGGCAGTAGGAGGCTGTGCACGCATGGTTATTCAGATCCACATGGCAACTAGTCCTAACCTCTTCTCCAGATCGCAGACACAACACCAAGGAAGGAACATGAGGGGCATGAAGTCAACCGATAATCAGTAGCAAGGACTTGGCCAGTTAGGAGAGGTTAATAAAGGCAGGTGAGCCCTAGGACTCCAAGCAACTTAATGGCAGTTATTCCCCCAGAATAACTGGCATTAGGTTTGGCATTTTGAGGCTAAGGCAGATGCTCTTTTGTAAATGTGGGCCTCTGGCTATGGTCCATGCTGAGTCCTGCAGCTGGTGACTGAGTCTACAGCACTCAGCACCAAGACCCACAGCTGCACTAAGAACACGCACCTTTACTTTGCGCGCCACCCAGACACCCTTAACTGCAAGTTTCAAAAATCTGATCAAATTTTAAGAAAATTAATACATTGACTTTGCTTATACACTGGACCAGTTCTATGGGATGTTTTTTTTAATTTTTATTATTTTATTTTATTTTATATTTTCGCCTTGGAAGCAGTTCCCCTCCATGAGACGTGCAGGCGTTGCTGTGAAACTTTTGTCATTATGTTATTTGCGCGGCCTGATTGTTTCCAGGGTTGGGTATTTACACTGCGCCTCTGTGGAGGCTACTTGAAGCTGGGTGATCTTTGAGAAACCAAGAAACAGAATAGAAATGGCCAATGGCCGAATGCGAGGGAATATTGACTTAAGCACTGAGGGACTGTCTGTGTTGGTGCTGCTCCAATACAAATTACCCTCCATGAAGCTTCTCGTTAATGAAAAATCAGGTAAGACGAGTAAAAAAAACCAGACCTTTCAAGAGACTTGAAGAAAGAAGAGCTCAAAGTTCCTGCTTATGTGCACGGTTGCCAACACAGAATTTTGGCTTTTGCTGACATGAGTGAGTTAAAAATTAAATACACTTTTTACAAGTAACTTTATACACATTTTAATTCTGCCACAATTTATGGACATCCAGACTTTTCACAGATTAATTACAATTTTAATTCTTTTTGACAGCAAAATTAAGATCAGCACAGACAGGCTTTACCCAAAGGGAAGATGAACGATTGATCAGATTTATTTCAGATATTTTGAAAATGACATTTTCTAAATATTGGTTACACAAACACTAGCAGTGTGTTAATGAATGCAATTGTTTCATTTTTACATTTTATTTTTACATTACTACATCACTACATTTATGAAGGCAATCATTTTAGGTGGCCTTGAGCTGTAACAGGAGTCCCATTACTTTTCTTACTCATACAGACACCATTCTTAGTGTGAATAACTATTCATATAGTTCTGTATCAAATGATTTTTATTTAAAACTCACCACAATACTGAATGTAAGAAGTCAAAACAAAATGGCAGCCGAACAGAATGGGCCTCCATAAGACTCAAAGACTATTGCTTTCCAACAGACCACGCTTTTCTTTTTTTCTGCAACTCTGTAATGAATGGTCTCTAACAAAGACCATTCCAGCTCATTTGAATTTGTTATTTGGGCCACAGTAGACCCCCAAAAAAAAAAAAAAAAAAAAAAAACCGTGCTGAATGTTTTGAAGGCCTCACAGAGGACTGTCTGTGCATTACCAATAAGGCTTTGGAGCGTATGCAAATTCCCACTTGGCAGTCCTTCTGATTTTTCCCTCAAAAGAATAAATCATTAAAAAAAAAGAATAAATACAACAAAACAACAACTGCACAAATGTGTTCTGTGTGAATACATTTCAGAGGACAGACACATTAAGGAACAATTGATCATTTTTCACACAAGATTGCCGGGAACCTATATCTATCAGTGTCTGTGCTACTTTATTTCTACTTCACGTTTTATATTAGTCGGGAGAAAACAAAATGAAAGAGTGTGTATTGTCATGTGTCTAATTGACCGAACAGAGTTTTGGCTGTGTACATTAGCTTTCGTTCTGAAGGGAAAATAATGTTTTTCTACCCCTTCAATGTTCTTTATTCTCGTCCTCGTCCACACATTTACAGTCAAAGAGAAGCTGGGCAGTCATGGCAGCGGAATGCAAAGGCTGCTGGGAGGAGTGGCACTGGCCAGGCGGTGGAGGAGGGATACTCTGCAGGACATGCTGCTGGCCCTGCCTTCTCACTCAAAATGTGGCCATGAGGATCTTTTAATAGACATTTATACTGAGCTTCAAAGCAACTGTAAAAAAGCAACAAGCATAAACATTGTTTTTCTTCACCATCCAACAATTTCCGACAGACTCTAGTAGGGTTGTGGTTGTGTTCTGGGTGACATCCAACCACCGAAATAAAAAAAAGGGGAAAAAAAACACAAAATCAAAATCTATGTCTTCATTTGCAATGAAGGCCTACTAGAACAAGTTTTATTCTAAAAAAAATTTAAAAACACTGTGTGAAAACAGGGGACGTAGAAGTTCACGAAACTAGTTGGAAAAGTAACGCCCCCTCATTTGCATAGGCACTTTATGAACAGAATAGCTTTAATATTTTCACATCTTTTAAGAAGAAAATGTGTCATAGCATCTGAAAAACATTTCAGGTGGAAGTAGGAAAAACGATTTTGTGAAACAAAATGCCCACACTTTCCCTGAGATGTCCGTTTTCAGATTTGGTCATTGTGCAACACAATTGTCAAACCAGAGGAAGTGAAACATTCAAAATGAGTCAAGTGTGGTTTTAAGGAAGCGAATACTGATTTGACTATGGAGACTCGATGCTGGCAGTGTGTTGATATTGCGTGATCACCGGCACACTGTTTCATTGCTGCACAATCTGTTGATTTGTTTTGTCAAGATTTTTAGTGTGCCAGTGGAATGGAGACCGAACCCAGTGACAACCGTGCTGCACGTAGCTTCATTGTCACGCCTGGGGAATCGGCTTTTGCAACTTGCAATCTCTCCTGAAAATAAAACAGTTTTTCAGTTTCAGTTTTTTTATCTCAAAGTCTGCCAGTTATCCTCCAGTCAAGTTCACGGTACGGTCACTGAAAAGGGCATAATATCAGGAAAGACTCCTTGATAAGAAATCACCTTATCTGGCGTGGGCTGGATTAAAAAGAAATAAAAAGAAGACATTATGTAATGTGTCTTTACGCTCAGGGTAAGCATACTTACACACACACACACACACACACACACACACAAACACACAGTACAGTGTTGTGTTTTCACCAACAGCTTTTGAAATAGTGTGTTTGTGTGTGTGTGAGGGCAGGTTTGGAAACTTTCCCGGTATGACCTCTCAATAACTCTGGTTAAAACAATACAGGGACGACTCTGAGGTGACCTTCCTGTTTTTTAACATCCGGAGCCAGTCAATCTCCCCCAGGTCCCCCACAGACGCCTTCGCACTGGCCTTAGGCTTGACCCTATAAAAACCTGAGTGTCTCTCAGATACAAATGTAAACTTGGGCTGCACTCAGACACATCACCACAGGGGAAACTAAACTGTCTGCATACAAAAAAAAAAAAAACTAGCACCTGAGTCAACAGCTCACCCTGCTCAGGTTTAGCTTTCCATCCTGTTAAAGGAAAGCCCTGTCTACAAGCAAAACTCCCAGAGGGGCCACGCGGTTCTGTTCTGTGGGAAGGATAGAGGTTGTGAGGGGCCTAATTAAATTGATAAGGATCCAAAACCCAAAACGCTGGCCACGGGAGAAATACAACCAAATTGAACTTAATAGCAAAGTCAAGCAGAGTTTAAATGTTATGCAATCACCGCTTTAAGTTGGGGGTTTGGATACTTATTTCAGACTGTTGGACCTTAGTGCTAAGCTGCTCACCCCATGTTCCTGAAAAACTGGAGCGCACAACGCTGGCCTTGGATGTTACAATGAACACATGTAGCCTTTTGCCTTGTCTCACAAAATAATAATAATACTAATATCTCAGTTATTTGTGTTATTGGATTAAAAGTGCAGCTACTGTTGATTTTCCTCTCTGAAAATGTTGTCAAGGTTAAGTGGATACCTCTAAACTTCCCTCACTGTTTGCAGTCATACATTTCTGGACACTGCGTATTCCATAAAGCACTGTGGAAAAATGTGACAGGATTTCATGGTGGGTGAAAAATCACCCAACTGCTGGACAGGTATGGAAAAAAATGGTCCGGATCTTGCCAGGAAGGAGCTTGCCAGCAGTTACCATGACAGCACCTTAATGACATGGTCTGTAATGGATGGCATGGATGCACACTGTGATTCTCCACCTACGGCACTATATGTTATAGCACCCCTCTTCTCCATGGCCTCTCCCCTTTACGCCTCCACCAGCTAAGGCTAAAGTAGGTCACTCTCTCCCCCAAAGGAGAAAAGACCTGCTGTCTCCTCTCCTAATGACACACCACTACACTTCCATTCATTTTATCACTGCATATTTCATACTGCTCCATATTGCAGAAGCTGATAAAGTTGGCTTCCTGTCTTACCTTTGATATGTTACTTACAATTTCTTTCTTCTGCATTGATTTACTGATTTAATAATTATATATGTTGGTTCTTATATGGTCTTGTGGTCATATGCAGTGTTCCTTTGGAGTTCCCTTTGAGAGCAGCCTGTTACCTATATTTGAAAGTCCAAACCTCATAGCTGCCAATCAACTGAAACACCCCTCATGGAGGTGTATTGTGAAGGAGGGATGCAGGAGGCAGGGTCACATTTTACTGCATGCTTCCCTTTGTTCTCCTCTCCTGGTAAGACAATAAATCCCTAAAAAAAACCTAAAATCTATGCACCAGGAGAGGAATTTATCAAACGTGGTCCCGGGGACCCACTGGGTATGCCGGTTTTCATTTCAACAATAATTACACCATTTGAATTGTAACGAACTACTAATTACTCTTAATTATGCATTTTAATTTCCTCCTGATTACCCTCTTAAGGCCACATTATATCAGAAATAGCGATTATGCCATTACAAATGAATGCACCATATTCATATCCCAAGATTTTTAATCAGCCAGATCAACTGATGCTTTTATTTTCACATAATGTGCTCTATGCATATTGAAAACTGTGATATAGTGATATAGTTTTTAGTTGAAAAGTGTGGATATCTGGTCACTGAAACCATTTGAAAAAATTAAGAGTTCAACAACAGAGCAAAGGGCAATGATCCAAACCTGTACTGTACTGATGCAAGTTTAAGGCAAGAAGTATGCAAGAAATTAAATATGCATTCTTTTCAATAACTTCATTTCATCAAGATTATTGGGTGTAACAAAAAACTAGCATTACATAATGGGTCTCCAAGGCCGAGTCTGAAAACCCTGCCCCAGGAGGTTTACTAAATATGTTTGTTTTGGGTCACGTAACTACTTATGCTAAATACTGCCGCCCTAATGGCACAAGGGAGAAAAGCGGCCTCTTTAGCCACTTCATCACAAAGAGAGTCGAGTCCGCCTCTCTGGGCATGCTCCACATGGGCGTAGGGCGTGAGAATGACATCGTCCAATCAGAGGAGGGCAGCTGCAGTTCACACGTGTGGATCGTTATTCTACTCTTCTGATGAAAAAATGCATTCAGGGACAGAACAAAGATGTCAGACACAAGTTCTGGAATGTCTGAAGTTTCTTTTTTTTTGCGGTTCTTTTTCAAATATCAGCCAGTTTAGACCTTTGAAAGAAGGTGTGTAGATTCGACAGATCAATTGGGTAAATAACCTAAACTCTGTGAAACCCAGCAGGCACTGTGGCCCTACAGAACTGGAGGCCAATATCTTTGCCTTACATAAGAGTAGAGGTAAAAAACTGCAACTAAAGAGAGTAGACACACCACCATATCTTTGCTCCATCCCTGCAATAAATAACAAACTGACAAAAAGCACAAGCACAGCTCTTCAGTCATGTAAAGGAGCTAGTTAGGGAAATCAGCTGGTTTAGTGTATTGGTGGAACAAATGCATGATAATACTTCAACTTTCTGAAGGCAGGATTTCCACCTCTGCTTTTCATCATGGTTAAGTGCGAGGACAGGTCTGTGTACGTGACTCTCAGTGAGGTACAGACATAGTCTGGGCAGTCTTTCCTGTCCCATGGCGCTGTCTCATTGTCTCAAACCCCTTTGAGGCAGGCCAGACAATTCAACAGATTATTCAACCATACTGTGAAATACTTTGGATATCAGTGTAAAAACCAGAGGCTATCATACATCGTCTATGCATTCTCAAACACACAAACAAACACAGTCTGTTTAAACATTCGTACAAAAACACAAAGATTCAGAACTAAGCAAAATCTTTTTCCAATGTAAAGATACACTCAAGTGTACACAAAGACAGATATAGTACATACACAAACAAACTCATACACACATCCACCGAGATTACACACTCTTACATAAAGAACAATGCAGTCATACACACACACACACACGCACACATACACAAAAAGGCTAGCCCAGTGGACGCCAGTCCAGGATGTGAGTTATGCGAAGATTGGATGATTTCCCTCACTGATGTTGCCCCCACCATCCTGTCCCTAAAAGACTCCCCTCCAGCCACACCCTCCTCACACCCACACACAGCACTGCTCAAACTACAGTGTTTTTTTACCTGGAGGTCCTCATTGTCCTAAATTAGCACCCTGATTGCTTACATTAGCACAGTGATGGGCTGGAGAGTCCCACACCTTGTTTCGAGGCCTAAACTGGTGGCTGATTAAAACAATTGAAAAGAAAAGCACAAAAGCCAGCAGCATACGCTGCGGCCCTCTGGGACTCGAGTTTGAGACCCACAGGAGGCTGAGATGTCCTGCCATAAGGTCCTCTTCCTGCTCCACAGAGATTCATACGGGTGTTCAGGAAATGACCTCAGACACTTGACCCGGAAGCATTTCATTCGCCTCATCAAGCTTTGCCCTCACAAAGCCTCACAACCCATCAGAGACATACAGGTAAACATTTGTCATTCCTGACACTGAGTCAAACTCAAGACATGGAGGGCCACAGTTTCTAAATGTAAGTCATGGACTGGATAAAGAGGCCAATCGCCTTGTATCCCAGGTCTTAATCTGGTATGCCAATTGACAGGACACCACAAAAACCTGCAGACGATGAGGACTTGAAGCCCACTGTAAACTACTGATGCCGATATTTGCCAACCATTTGTGCAAAGATATGTGTATATGAGAAATAAAATGTCATGTTTAAAAAAAGGCAAATAACACCCATCCGTGAGTGGAGAAGTTATTGTTAATTATTTATTTATGAGCGGAAGTGTTGATTCTGGACTTATTGTTCAGTTCCATGGTTCACGTTCAGGATTCTGGCCTGGCTGGGTTTTATAAACTATTATGACTGATGAATGCTCTGAAGAGACAGTCAATCTGAAATACAAAGGCTCTCTGGAGTCAGAAAAATGCCAGAATGGCGCCAGGAAAAAAAGCAAGTAAATAAAAATAAATAAACACGGTTGATAGGTAGCATTCCTGGAGACAACCCACTGAATGGATGTTATGAAAAAAAGATTGTCTTCCTGCAATCCCACCTTGCTGATGGGGAAGGTCAGGATATGTGAATTTCCCAACGCATAGATTTCTTGTCATTCATTTGTAGCCTCGACATGATGCTGTATTTTGCCAAACGGAACGTTTATTGACTGAAAGCATCGCAGGTCGAGGAATACGGGTCTATGCAGAGATAATAGATTAAAAACAGTGTGAGTGCAAGACAGACATCGCACACTGTCAACAATGTACTTTTTCACGCTGCTGGAAAGCAGAACGATCGTGTAGCTGGCTCTTTCAATGACTGCGATACCTCAGATTATTTTTCACAAAACAACGATACTTTAGCGCTGGAGTTTAAGACCGTTTAGTACAAACTGCACGGACGTAAGGCAGTGTTGGGACTCTCTGAATGGAACCCTTGTAAAAAAAAATATAACCGAGGGGTTTATTCTGCTATGTGTCCCACCACCAGCGCCTGACGATACATATGATGAAAGATGTATGAATATTAATCTTTATCTGTGAGGGATAAACTCCAAATACCTAAAATCCAGATTACAGAAAGAGAAAATAAATCTGTACAATCATGTTTTCAGTGACAATATTTTAATATCAACATAAAATGACGGCAAAAAACCCAAGACAAAAACAAAACAATGCACCTGAATAACATGTCAAATCAGACAGCCATTCGCTGCCCAAAAGACACAAACACGTTCATTCAGATGTTATCAGTATTGAATAGAGGCTGGACTGAGTACCCAAGATTCTGCAGCGGACAGTCGCTGGTTCAGATATTCACAAGTGCAGTGTCGTTTTTCTCTGAAGTGCTTTGCTTTAATTACAGACACATTTTCATATCTGAATAGACAGATTACAGGAAGTACATGTTCAAACGCAGTAAGAGGGCCCTGGATCAAGGAATCTGATTACAAGCAATTACAAATGGCTAAAAAGTCTGATCAAGGGAGACGATCGTTATCAGTTTTAGTGAAGATTAGAGAAGGAGAGAGAATATGTATATTGAGTTGAGCATGTATTATACTGGTTATGTATTTTGGTTCGTTTGCAGATTCTAAGTAGGCCTCTGATCTCTACTTCGCTGTAATCTCTCCAGGGGAAGGGAACAATGTTTTGGGAAAAAATACCCCAGATTGCAGTAATGTTATTAGTCATGCTCGTAAACATCAGATTCTGCCCCAAATTAGCAACCGGCTGTGCTAATCAGCTGTATGGTAATTATAAGTTCTATTGTGTTTGTTCTTTTGTCCCGGGTTGTGGGGGAAGGAAACGAGTACACATCTCCAGGTCATGACGCCAGGAGACTACTTCCTGTACAAGAACGCTCATCGTCTCACTGTAACATCACACACACACACACACACACACACACACACACACACACACACACACACACACACACACACACACACACACACACACACACACACACACACACACGTGAGGATGCTTGTCATCTCGCTGTATCATCTCTCCCTCTTTCCCACTCTCTCCCTCCCTCTCTCGCACACACACACTCAAATGCGTATATGCACACACAAACATGAATACACACACACACACACACACAGATGAATACACACACAGACACACAAACATTTGTTATCAAACAAACCCTGGGCCATGAAATATTCTAAGAATATAATAGATATTCAATGTTTTCAGTGAAACCCTGAAAAATAACTAACAATTGATTGTTTTCTTTCAATTACAGAAGACTTCATTCATGGCACAAAGAAGCAACAAACAGACAATAATAAACATAACCGCTAAAAATAATTCTAAAAAATAAAACAGCAAGAGAGTCAGAGCTATTATGGAAAAAGGCTTTTGAAGGAGGAAGGAACTCTGCATGACTCTAACCTACCGAGGAAACAGAAATATCAAGTTACAAATTATACTGTTTCTGTATATGGAGTGTACAATCACGTTTCACACATAAAAGTTTTAAGCTCATTTATGGAAATACATGTCATGTCAAAATTATGTAATTAAAAATGAAGCTAAATGTTTGCACTCCCCCTAAAGTTGTTTAATATCACCACCTGGTGGCATTTTTTTTTATAGACAAATGGTACAGTTCAAAAATTATTAGCAACCTGAACAAACAAACACCCAAAATCAAAGAGTGGAAAGACCCCAATCCTCTAGAGAAAAGGGCTCCTCCTTCAATGACCTCGATATTTGAGTTGTGTAGGAGGAAGGAACGGAAAATTCTTAATGCTATCAGAAAAAAAAATAATTAAAAAATAATAACAATGCATGCATTGTGTTCATGGATCCCCAATCTGGCCTAAAATCAACCTGGACACTTGAATATCAGATACGAAGGGTAAGTTAACTCAACGATTCCCAGCAAAATACCAGAACAACAAGATATTCATCTTTCACACAAGTAACACAAAAGAATGTTCAGCATTTGAACAGGGAATAGTCCCTTGGCAAGTCCTGGGTGGTGAAATCTTGTTTTGAGTAAGGTGTAAGCATTCAGGTGGGGCACATTTGAGTGAGAAGCTTGAAGCAGGTTAAAATAGTGCATGGATTCACTTTGTTATAGGTTCTGAATTCCCGAATAAATTCCTGTTGCAGTTATCAAAAGAAAAGAAAGTTGTGTCTGTATCCAATGACCATATTCACCAACAGAGATAAGAATATCAGTGGAAAAGTGTGGCGTAGTGGTTAGGAAACTGGCCTAGTAACTCTGAGTTATTTCACTAATACTAAACACAAAGTACAGGCCCAAAATCCCGAGGACAAATTTACTTGTTCATCCAGGTGGTAGGCAATATTTTGATCTTTAATATCTTTGTAGGTGAAAACATTGTACTGATTCATTCATCTTTATCAAATGATTAAGACATTGGGTGACATTAAACATTCATTTGTTCTTATTATTTGACAGAGTAATTAAAAGAAAATGTTTCTATTACTGCTGTGACTGATAATGCTAAACCAGAATTTATGATGTTGTAGTTCCAATCAAGGATCCCTTTAGTTCATTGTCTCAGCTATGTTTCATGATTTTAAGAAACAAGCTCTTTTTTTCCCCTTATTAATTAACAGGAAAAAAAAATGTCCTTTGGATTACAGACAGAGCATAATCCATTCTAATCAGCTCTGCTCTGGTTAAGGACTGAGCCACAAAATGGCCATAAGAGGAGGGCACCTCATCACTCACCTTAATCATCACAGGCAGCGTTCTATCGCCCTCTTGTGGCAGAATCACATAAGTGCATGACTCAGCTCTGATTCCCGTGGGTGCATGTGAATTCACATCTCAAAGAGACAGGGTGCCATCAGCAATCTTAAAGCTGTGAATGAAAACCTCTCTGACTGACTGTGACAGTCTGGGAATCAGGTCAAATAAGTGTCACAATAAATTACCACAACACAGACCCCGGGAGATACCTCTGTCAGTTATCTTGAGCAAAAACTCAAGCGCAATGTTACATATTCACATATCTATCTATCTATCTATCTATCTATCTATCTATCTATCTATCTATCTATCTATCTATCTATCTATCTATCTATCTATCTATCTATCTATCTAACTCAAATGAAACTATATAATACATATAATACATAATACACACACAATAATAAATCAAAATAACGTTTTATTGTCTTAACGCCAATGGTCACTGTCTTGTTGTATTGAATTGGCCTGAAGAACTAAACTGGCTTTAATGGAAATGCAGAAAAAGAACTATCTGAGCATGGCCTGAAGTTCATGTGCTCGGGTTTCTGCTTCTCCCACACAAACCTGAGACATACAGGTGTGCTCAATGGTATTTGTGATTTGATATGCTAATTAAGGGAGTGATAGGAGCTCATTTTAAATCAACTGCCTCGATCCGACATGAGTAATGGCTCATTGCTACATTCACCATGAAAGGAGCATGTGTAATCAAAATCTCAACAGGATGTACTAAAACGAGAAGAAATCCTGCAACTTCTGTGAGGTCCATTCCGAAGCTCAACCACTAGAGGGCAGAATGTTCCTATCTATGGATTGCAGCAGCACTTCAAAAAATCTTTGGACTCTCTTAATTAAAGATTCAGCAGTATTTATAACTGAGGATTTGATTAAAAACTCAATAAGACAAAAGAGAACTTGAAGTGAAATTAGATTATTGTCAGACAGAAATGAAACAGTGTCAGAACCATTGATCCCCAGATAAATTTTTGCAGGTTTGAGAACGAGTCAGGAGCCACGGGAACAGTATAATGCTATGGCACTGGTCTGTGAACCTTTTGTTGATGAGTTCAAATTCCACTTAGCTGATGGTACCACTAGGCAACACACCAATTAGAGACAGGTGCTGGCCTTGTGTTCTAAATCCAGATTGGCAAGATTTGTTGGGACCACAACTATGAGTTTCATACTACTGATGGGATATTGGGGTTTAAAACTAGACATGTTTAAACGTGTATGATTCATATAACAGTCTAACAGTCAGCCACTTCTTATGTAAAACTAAAGGAGAAGGTCTACTTTATGCAGGTGCTGGAGCTCACCCTATTCTATTCTATTCTATTCTATTCTATTCTATTCTATTCTATTCTATTCACAGATACAGTGGGGTCCAAAAGTCTAAGACCACATTGAACATTTTTATCCCCAAACCTTTTCCATGTAAACCTGGAAATAATCATAAAGTTTTAGGATTTTGAAACATTTAAAACAAAGTACAGTTATGACATCTAAGATGAAGAAATATTGAAGATTCTGCACAATGTCCTGGTCAAATTTAAGCAAATGTTTGACACTGACCCTGTCAATCCCTTTGCAGAAAAGGTCAGACCCCATCAAACATTTATTGGGGCACTTAATGGCAAAGAAAGTCTTCATGTTCATTCATGTACATTTTTAAAAGATTCAGCCTTAAACTTAAACTGTTAACATAATTTGTAATTAAAAAATGTATTAGATTATAAAAGAATGCAAAACAGAAACTCTCCCATTAGTGGTCTCAGACTTTTGGACCCCACTGCATGTGTTTGAACACTTTGATTCCTCAGGCCAAAGGCTGACTCCTCCATTGACCTACCAGGTCAAACAGGGTGAAAGTGGTCATAATAAAAAGTAATAAACACAACGAAAAGCCAGAGAGGAATTTAAATTAAGCCCTGCTTTCTTTGTTTCCGTGGGTACAGTCAAAGTGTCAGCGGGACAAGAGGCCCATTGTTTCAATCAGAGAGGCACCCAGCTAACGACGCCACTGTAATGAAACTAATTACTGTGACGGGCAAGACAAGTGTTGGGCTTTGCCAATAGGGTATGGGAACTGTATGCGTTTGAATGGCAGATTCCTATGGGAGGGATGACAGTTTCTCTAATTCCCTTCTTTTGGAGGGAGGTGTGGGTGTGCGAGTTTGAGAAAGGGAGTTGAAGGGGGTTCCTTGAAGGGCATAACACCAAGTGACTCGACTCAATGGAGACAGCAATCAAGAAACTCCAGCAAAGCTTCAGGCGATGAACGCAGATACAATTCATTACCGTAAGCCGCGAGATTCAAATAGCTAATTAACGTCCCCATGCTTGAGGACTGAGGGCCACTATTCAGACAGTTACTTATCGTTGCCAAACACCTTTCGTTCCCTGGTTTTGTGAGAATGCACAAAAGATATCGAAATTGCTGTCATCTGCTACTTCTCTTGATCAAATGCAGAACAATAATTCACTGATTCGCTCCTTTAATGTGTGCACAAGTGTAATTTTACAATTGGCTCCAATTAAGGATTTCCGTTTGTGATAGTTGTCCAATGGTGAGTTTTTATCAGTCGAATTATTCAAATCAGTAATCTTCCAATCCGTAGGCATGTTGGGTTTTGTGCACATATTAATTCTGAGACACGTTAATTGCACAAAAATGACAACGCTGATCTGTCACAGAGTGGTAAATACACTCAGGATCCTTGAAGAGAAATCTTAAAAAATGGACATAAAAATGCAGCATGATGGAACATGCTGGAGTTTTTGTAAAGGTATTAATTTCTGAAAGACTCAAATCAAACTCTAGCTCTAATCACTTTCTGGACAAAGGTGGTGGACCACAAATGGCTCACAAAAGTGGTTGTGATTGCCATGCACATAATAACAGTTTCTGCTGTGCCATTCATTACTAAAAATGAAGACCGAACATTAATCTCAAAAAGCTGTATTCCCCACCTAGGGTATATATAAAAACCTTTTTATGAGAGAACAACTGGTACAGTTTGAGGAGGAGACATAAGTCTTATTTTAGCTAGCCAGTTGAACTCAGTGGTGGGTTTACTTGGGCACTGTCATAACAAGTATGACATCACATCTAGAAACCAAAACGAGCTTCTCCATTTTCATTATGGGTACAACTGTCTGACCTTGGGGTGAATTGGGATCTGAGTCTTAGACTCTTACCCTTCTGTTTCCCTCAGTGGGGCACAGCACCTGCTATGAAGCAATGAAGATGATGGCCAATCACAAAGAAGCAGCTTGGGGGTATAAAACCAGGCTCAAACTCACTGGAAACACACCTGCTCAGAATCTGTAGAACGACCAATGAAAAGCCATCTTTTTATAACAAGTGTGCAGAAGCATGTCAAAAGAGTCTCTGGGAAACAGCTGACTTGAGGGCTGCTACATCCTTGGACTGAAGTCAGTCTCTAGTTCCTTCATCATGTATGCTGTCATTGTTTCAGAATGCCCTCAAAAATGGCAGTTATGTGAACATGCAAATGCTATTGCACTGGGCTCAGATTTTGTGGTGACTGGGCCTGCAGTTCCTTAAGTTGATTTGTCAAAGCTCTGACATACTGGCCAATGATGACGACAGAATAAGCGTTGTCATGGCGATTCTCTGCTGGTGGATTTCGGTGCCATCAGGCAGAATGTGACCAGCCAAAATCATCTGTCAGTCCAGCCACTGTGAAACAACTACAGCTGCAGCAAAACATCTATGTAGAAAATGTCCAACCGTGGCAAATTAAAAAAAGTAAAAGAAGTATGCAGACCACGAAAGTTTCTCAGAAGCTCCAGGGTGTGCTGCAAAACTGCATAATATCTCTTGGAACCTGATATTCTCTCCCCAGAACACCCTCCTTCCTGGGATGACAGGAAGACCAGCCTTGCATTGCTCCACAGGTCCTTTGGCCACAAATGCACTGGTACAGTCCAAATCTGACGCCAGACCATAGGGCCTATCCACACATTGACAGAGTTCCTCACAAGACCAGCCACCCAACAGCCATCAAACTAAACTAGAGGATAATCTGGCATGTGGAGTGGAATTAATCAATGTACATATCTGAAATATGCTTATCCATATTCAGCATGTTGACTGTGGGTCTGTGGGATTTTTTTTGGAGCTTTGCATTTAAATATGACGGCAAAGTGTTGGATCTACAGGGAGGGATCAACTGAAGTGCTTACTCCTTATTTAAAACCATAAATTAAGAAGACCCCAGATATGGTGGAAAATACATCTATGTGACTTTGTGGAAAAGCCCACCACCTGGTTAGATCTCACTTACTAACTAACTCAGTCCTAATGGGAGCGTCCAACTTCAATTTGAAATGCAGATTCTTCAATCTTTTCTTCAACCCTAATGTCACAATTGCAGATCACTGCTATACTCAATGACCTTGGCTACACTGGGTACAAGAGCCAACAAACAACCAACTCATGTAATCTCTGTGTAATTTTATAAAGCTAGGAAGGCAATGCAAATATTAGCACAAGATAGAGACAAATCTCTTGGCAATATTTGTCCTTGACTTTGACTCACAAATAAATGCAGGAGAAAGTTTGTTCTTTACTCCCTCAAAGACCCAATTTCCCAATCAGTTGTAGTGATCGTATTAGGTAAGTATCAGTAAGAAAGGACTGGATATTCCCACTCAAACTGCTGTTTTGATGGCTTTTTGACACATTGTAATTGCCTTCCTCCATCTTTCTCCAGATCACGACTGTATGAAAAGGATATATTCCTTCCCTCCTGGAATTGGTCTCTCGGGACGTAACAGGAACCGAAATGCCGCGATGACGCACCCTGCCTTGCTCAGTTATCCGCCCCGGCAGCCCGAACGCAGCCATATTTTTCACACTTACCGTGGTTATCGTTAGCGTCGGTGGTGCACGTTAGCGGGTAATTTGTGGTAGGAAAAATGACTGAACGGAACAGTGGGCCCCCCATTCCTGAGGCAGGAAAACCTCCTCGTCGTCTGGATTACTAATGCATGTGGTCTAATTGAATTTCTGTTCGAGCACGTGTTGTAGATAATTAAAATGAGACATTGTGATATGACTGAAGAAGTTAATCAGAGAATCTTGGCCTTCATTTAAAAATTAATTTCAGTTTTATGAAAAAAAAAAGGAAGTTTGAGGAAGACGTTAGACAAAGAAGGGGGCGCAATCAGAAGATGAAATGTGGTTTCTTTGTCCCTGTGATTTGGTGATGTCTGGAAGGCATGACCGTTTGCACTGTGGGTTCATTCGGTGAGCCCTGGCAGCAAACAGGAGGATTTCTTCATTTGATAATTAAACTTAATTAAGGGGCTCTGAATCAACATAATTACAGTTATTCAATCTCACAACCTCTGTGTCCTGTATTCCTTTTGTAGCTGGCACTGCGGAGAAAATCACAGAGTTGGATCATTAGGTTGAGGACCAAAGAGAGGTTCTTTTGAATCAAGCATTTCAAGAGCGGTGCTGTCCAGAGCGTCTGAGCTTCAGGTTAGCATTCAGCATGTAAAACCGTATCAAACAGAAAAGAAATCTCAGAACGCCTTTTTCAAACGAGCTCTCTGCTCTCTCACATCTTTATCCTCACTGTCCTCATGGTAAGATTAAAATATATCAAAATTATTGTAAAACAACGAACCCATGTTTAGGGAAAGTGCTTGCAGGGTTGCATTTATATTCTGCTTTTTGTGAAAGTCACCACCAATATAGAGCCCACCTGTTTGACACATAGTTTTGGACCCTAAAGCTCACCCAACCTCATCTGAGTTGGGGGGAGAGGGGGTTTTAGAACAAATTAAAATGGGGGATGACTAGATGGTTAGATTGAAAGAGCCTCAAACAAGCACAATGATGAACAAAAACAAACCAAAAAAACAACAAAAGCTCCTAATCTGGTTTACAAAAGACTATCCTAGAGAATGGGGAGACCTGGAGAATGAAAACCTGCTCAGTGAATTTACTGAACAGGAGACAACCACCATGTCAACAAGGCCCCCTTAGATTCAAAACCATTTCCTCCCCCCTCTTTCTGCGAGTCTTTTGTGATTATTTGAGTATTTTATATGACCGTTCAGGCTGTTGTGAGCCATGCACATTTTTCAGTGGCTGGACTGAAGCGTATTTCCCCATTAGTGTTTTTATTCCAGGCCTGTGAGCGGTCTGATCCAATGACACTGAGACGGTGTGTTGATGGAGTGATGAAGTGAAGCCGGTCAAAGGGTAGATTCTCACCCTGCCCTCCTCAATGTCAGAGCCTGTGAGTGTTTCAGTATCGATCGGGGATGAATGAAGAGGGAGCATCTCTGTGTGCTGAAGAGGGATGTGTACGGGGAAGCAGCCAGGGATGTGCAGTATTAAAATACAAGCACATGGCGGTGGGAGTGTGGTGTAATGGTTAGTGAGCTGTTCCTTCTTACTTAGAGGTTGTAGGTTCGGTTCTGGTTAAGTCGTTGTACCTTTGCGAGGTTCTTCACCTAACCTGCCTCAGCCAAATGTTCTGCTGCATTAATGGACACCATATAAATTGCATGTAGACTTCTTAAGTCACTCATTTTTATGTCAGATGTGCTAAATGCAAACAGTGCTCATTATTTTGTCAAGAGGGACAGTTTAATGTAAATCGCTCAACTTTGAGTGCAGGTTTTTTTTGTGTGAGAAATAAACAAACGTTTCCATTTACTCGTAAGTCAGTAGTAATGTATGAATGTGGACTGGATCCGTCATGTCTCCAAAGAGTGCGTTGAGAGATCGAGGTCCTGGTCAAGGGTCATGGTCATGGCCCATGACGTGGACCCTGTGGAATGTTCTGGGTGGCCTCGCGTTGGAGGGGGGGCCTTTTGAGAGTACGTGCCTAACCTTTTCAGACGGAACACAGTTCATCGGTGTGATGGTAGGTGCCAGGTGTCGGGGCGCATACGGTAACCTTTTACCGAGACGACAAAGAAAGGGGGCAGGGGGAAGGGGGACAGCACCTTGAGACAGATGATTTCCACGGTGACAGTAACCCCCCCACCCACCCAATCCCCCCAGGCCCACTGATGGACTTTTAATGGGGGCGCTAAGCCTACATTTTTCAGTCCAACGTCAGCAGAGAGACAGGGCTGTGGCGGAGCCGCCGCAGCCTTGAGCCCCCGAAAGGTTAGCCGCAGCAGATGAATATCTCTACGGACACCTCCCGCGATCGCAATCCATTTGCTGGGGGCCGCGTGGGACGGGAGAAGATCGTTCAGTTCTGGGTCGGGCGCGGCGCGGTGTGGCATGAGAACTCATCCATCAGCTGCACGAGTGAACATATCTGATCTGAAACCCTGCATTCGTGCTTGTATCCACTCAATTGCTTGTCGTTTATCAGACCTGACTGTGGCGTGGAAGTGTTCTTACCTTCGTGATCACCCCAGACCTGACGTGCATGCGTGTCCTTGGCAACACCACGGGGCAGAGGAGTGATCCTGTTCCTCCTCTCGACAGTTACCGTTTGAATGTTTTGTACTGGCTGGCTGTTTTGGGATATTTTTTAATTGGATTTTTACAGTATGTGACATTTTACACAGTTCAATTATGCGCGCCAATGAGAAACAATACATTAGGCTCTGCCTACAGCTGTACACAGACTACATGAAACAACAGAGCACACACACTGCTTGGGCTTCAAAGTTAATCCTTTTGTATTGGTTATCTGGAGAGAAAAGTGTTCCTTTTAAGTTTTACACTATGTAAACATATAAATACATGCAGATTTCTCCTTCACATATTTGCGAAATAAACTTCATCACAGATCGTCTGCTGTATGTAAACTAAAGCATAATCTAAACTGTGTTTTTGTCAAAACTGATTATACCAATGAAAGCAACAATATCAGTGTTTTACAATCCAACAGCACATGGATGATTTCATTTAATTTGCAAATGGATGCTACATGCAAGTTTGAAGCTGTTTTTGCTGAATAAAAACTTTGGACAACTGACATGTCATAGTGTTAATTAGCTCAAAGTTCAGGATGGATGGATGGATGTTCAGCTGAGTCCAGGGTGCCATGTTCAGGTGAAGCCAGCATATGGGGCTGATTCTAATCATGGAAACTAAGGTGTTCAGGTAAGGTGCTACGGTAGGGTGTTCAGGTAAGGTGTTCAGATAGGGTGCTCAGGTAGGGTGTTCAGGTAAGGTGCTCAGGTAAGGTGCTACGGTAGGGTGTTCAGATAAGGTGTTCAGATAGGGTGTTCAGGTAGGGTGTTCAGGTAAGGTGCTCAGGTAAGGTGCTCAGGTAGGGTGTTCAGGTAAGGTGCTCAGGTAGGGTGTTCAGGTAAGGTGTTCAGGTAGGGTGTTCAGGTAAGGTGTTCAGGTAAGGCCAGCTGAATCCCCCCCAGGTGTGGCTTGCCGCTTCCATCCAGGTCATGATCTTCCATCTGTCCTGTACAACACCAGCTTTTCTTTAAATCCCCATTTAAAGCTCATGCAATTTCTTTTCTCGACAGAGTTTTAATCCTACATTGCTGAGGTAAAGTATTTCACGGCGGTAGTTTCACTTTTGTACATGCATTCTCAATTTATGTCTGACAGTGGTGGTGATTTTCTTGGTCGACTCTTGCTCTAGCAAGTTATTCCAGGATTGAATCAGCAATTCGAGAGCTTATAATTAACGGCTTCTATCTAGCACTTGTGAAAAAACTATTTAGCACAAAACTCTGGTATGCCCTTTTGTAATGCATTAGTGTAGACACCAGAAACAGCTTTTTAATGGTGGTGGGAGAATAAAGCTTCAAGACAGTAAAAATGAGCAGAGCTACCATATGCTAGGAATAGCTGACTGAGATGACCCAATCATTACATTTCACCAGCAAAAGCAAAATGTTTTGATTGGTTCATAACTGACATCTCACACCTAATGAGGTTCACAAACACCCCAGTACCATGGCATGGCAAGTTTTCAGCTCAGGTATTGGTAGAAAATGGAAGCTCCCCACCTCCTCCTGTGATGTCATAATGTTAATTCATCCACCTCTGGATTCTGGAATGAAATATATGAATATATTCAAGGAGGCCAGATATTCATCACTGATCTCCTTTAAAAGAACCAAACAATTCCCAGTTTGAGTCAGGCAAACTCTCGTTGGCCTGGTGTCAGTAAGACTCGAAAAAAGGCTTAAAAATGCATGAGAGGAGTAAATGAGAGAAGCACAGAAAAGGTCGGTGAAGGCCAATGCTGTACCTATTTTCAGAGAACAGCCATTTTAGAAGTTTTACGGTTACGCCCATTACAGTGGGCCAAATGGCAAGTTCCACAAGGAGGCAGTTTGACATTGTTATGGTCCGAGACCCCCTGAGTTGCAGTTACCAGTAGAATATAATAGACCATACCAAAGAAAGCCGCTAAATCAAAATGGCAACCAAATATACCCACATTTTAATGAATGACAAAAGGTAAACACAGTACCTCCAGACACAGCAAATGCAAAATAAAGTTCATTGTTGTAACAGAAACTCAGGAGGGAAACATTACGCATCATTGTACACGTAGATATTCTGCAGCAGAGAAATCTTCCTTACCAAAGTTTTGTTTGGATCTTGTATTAGTAGGAAAGATACTTTTTTTGTTTTAATGATAGGTAAAATTTAAGGACAAAGGCTGTTGAATTTAAGGTGTTGGTGTCATTCCTACAAATAGTGGACAAGTGAAGCACTATTGTCTTCCTGTTTCAAACACCCTATTTTCCCACGGTAAAAGACAAACAACTTTGAACGCTGAAGTGGTGAATTTATGCTGCGTTTGTGCCAAAAAGCACCAGCTTGTCGGCATCGGGCCTAATTTCCCTGACAACAATCCCATGGTACATTCAGACAATTACCCTCATTGCTCCTAAAGGCATTTCAGCGAGGGTCACAACCTCCTGGCACGGCCGACCGTGGAGGTTCCTCTCTCCCGCCCACGCGCCCGTATGAAGCTTGATCCCGTGCCACAGTTCGGTTCAAAATGCCTGGAGAACATTAATCGTCCTGCTTTACGCTTCCACAGACTCCCTCCTCTGCAGACAATATGACATGTATCTCAGAAATCAATGATACAGCTGTCACCTTTTGAGTAAACAATTACAGCTCGGTAGCTAAAGCGGAGTTTTGAACGTAGACAATAAAAAAAAAAAAGAAAGGAAGTGAGTCAAGGCTACGCAGCATTTGAGAAACAGACACTCTTGCACCCTTTCTTGCTTTCAGAGGTTGAGCTCCTGCCAAAGAGAGAAAGAAGGCACTTAGTAAGCAGAGTTTCAATGAAATATTTGACATTTGGCTGGATTAAATAATCGTTTCAATCTGTCCCTTTAGTCAAGAAAAATGAGAAAAGTAGCCGGGGCCACAGATCTTGCTACAGTAGCATCCCTTTGCTAAAATGCTAACAGAAGCAAGGTTGTAATATTCCACCAGCAAATGGGTCACAGTTTTAAATCATCCCAGTAAAAGTTCACAGGCAAATATATCATCCCAAACCCTATGTTAATGGGATTGTGGAAAAGGAAAACACAAAAAACTGTACAGTCGGCCTGCCTTATCTGCGGGTATATGGTTCCAGGTCACACACACGTGTGCAAAATGATGCTCAGGACACATATAAAACAACATAATTTTACCTTATTCATATTCATAACCTGAAACCCCACCTATATGTACTACTAAGAACTGCTAGAATCCATGTAAATCATACTGACGACAATATTCTATCATACGCTGCATGCCGGAATTTCAAGTGTTCTTTTTCGAGAATATTCTGGATTGTTTTTTTTTTGGAACCGTGGTTGGTGAAAACCATGGATGCCAAACCTGCAGATAAGGCGGGCCGACTGCATGTACGACTGAGTTTCAACTCACATTCCAGACCGAAGCTTAGGTTTTGCACATTTTTGACAGGCCTTAATCCAGTATTTGTTTACAAAAGCTAACATGAAAGGCACAAGACTTCAAATCCAAATCCTCAGTGGAGTAGAGCAGTCACCATTGCAGAGGAGTTCAGCCATGATTGAGAATATTTCACAAAGAACGCCAGCCGCTTATGTAACACTACTGGAATTAGTGGAGACTCATACGCTGAGCATTTATTAATGAACGTTTAGGGAAATGTAAAAAAAAGTAAAAGGAGCTACTCCAGGGATCCTGATAGGTGGCATACTTAAGTGTCTTTGCAGTCTCATTGACAGAGGTTTAGCATTTAGAATATGGGCGTGGGATATCTTTGCTCTCAATGGAACCGCTCCTCTGGACTTGCCCCCTGCTACTCGAGGTCAACACCCTTGTAGGTATACCTCTTCTTGTACCTCCTTTCTTTCTCTGTCTTTTTCTCTCTCTCCCTAATTACCAAGAACCCCATCTACATGGTCAGCATGGAATATTTGTATACAGCTTTTTTTGTCTGAAAATGTATGGCCCATTTGGACCCAACATACCAGGTGAAGTGATTGGGTAACTAACCACTTTACAGATAAATTAATTTCTGAGTAACAACAAAATCCAGCGAACACTCCAGCCCGCCAGAATAGATTTACAGGATTTAAGAGGAAAACAGATATACTGTTGGATTTTGTGCCAAGGTGGAAAAAAATAAAACCCGACAACACCTGCGAGCACTTAAATGATGTTTTTGTTGTCAGTCAAATGAATTGATTAGTTGTGATTGGTCAGGCATCGGTACACATGGAATCATGGGAGAGGTAAATGAGTAATGGAGACAGAGGGTGTCTGACAGACAGAAGGAAAACACTACAGCTTGATTGTCAGACCCATTTTTAAAAAAGTGAGCCAGTCCGAATTGGAAGGTCACAGCTCTGTTCATCTTCAAGATACAACTCCGTGAACAAAGATTCAGAGTATTAAAGCACTGTGCTGCACCAGAGCTCTCCTAGAGCAGGGGTGGCTGACCTTGAACCTGGGGAACCACAGCATGTGCTGGCCTTTGTTTTGTTTTCAGCTTAATGTTACTGACCAGGTAATACCCAGTGAACCAGGTGATCTAAGCAAACAGGGATTACTAGTGTTGATGTAATCATTTCGGTGCTCCTCTCTCTCTGAATACCAAATAGACCTGGCTGCAAATTCAGGTGCTGCACTCACCTAATGTCCGCACCGCTGACAACCTGTCACAAATACCTCATCAAAGGTGAGTTAGTCAAATTGTTGCTTGCGCCTTGATTATTTCCTTAATCTTTCATATCAGAATGCATTACTAATATGTGATTTCTTGGTTTGGTTTGGGCTGACATTGCCTCCCCTTCTCAAACTGATCCTAAGCACCTTTGAAGATCCTCATTTGCCCCGATTCACATGACTGGTCGGGAACGTTCATTTGATTAGTTAGCCGAATTAAAACGCGATCAACATTAATTATAACTAAGTGGGGATTACCATATACATCATTCCCTCAGGGGTAGTAATTTATCTTTGTGTATTAAAAGGCAAACGCTTGATTTTTAAAGAGGAACTTAATTTTAAGTTTAATTTAATTCCAGGGGTTCTCATAAGCACCTGCAATTAATTTACCTGCCACATGAAATAAGAGCCCTATTTTCATCTTCGTCGTAATTAATATAAATAAATCAATGAATGATGAATGAACTAATTAATAGTTTGGAACTATGATGCCTGGGGCCTGAATTTCAGCATTGTCATGCAGATGACAGTTCCTGATTGGTTGGAAATGTCACGCAACGACGCTTGTCTTTAACCGAGTAAGTATTCATTTGACCTTCCTCTGAATTGACTTGAGTCCTGCTCGGCAAATACAGACATCTGGAGAAGACTGAAGAGCTAAACACACCGCTGCAGGAGTCTAGCCATTTAAAGGCCCCTCACAGCCAATTTCACTGCCTTGTTTTTTCAGGAACAAAACCTTCAGAGAGCATAAGGAGATATATGTATATAGATAGGGGAAATACTAATTTGTGGAACTAGCTGGATAGTTGGGGCATGGGTCCCTCTCTTGTTTTGGATAAAATAATCTGTTCATTGCACATTAGTCCCACAGGTAGGTCAGCCTGACATATTTGAGAAGATCTCTGACCTGCCTCTGTGCTCCATTATGTACAGTACAGTACAATACAGTACAGTACAGTACAGTATATATATATATATATATATATATATATATATATATATATATATATATATATGACTATTTAGAGTTTTTCAATACATTTATATTTATAGTACATAGTCAATGTCTGTACCTGGTATTGGATTTTGAAACCAACAGGTGTGAAAAATACAGCTGGGATGCAAACATGATGAAAGTTTGCATGTAAAGGATGAAGTAAGTAACCATCGCTGTACCCTCAAAAAAAACAGTGTAGCTCAGTGCCCCAGTTGTAAACACCACATAGTACCATATGTTTAAGCACTAACAGGGGACCTTACCTTACCCCCGCTCACACCCGATCACCCATGCGTACGCTCACATCTCTGTCTGCAGTCACGCTGATAGAGTGGGCAGAGCATCCACAAAGTGTCAGGAAAAAGCTGTCACAATATTCAAATCCGCAGGGAAGCAGGTCTGCGCACTGGAGACATGGAATTCTTTCACACTTCTTTAAATCCCACTGTCTTTCAAGGCCAGCGGTTCTCAAATTTATCTTCTTGGCACATGCGCGACTGCAAAATGGATAAAAAAAGAGCCATTTACCCAGGACCAAAATACTTTAATATTTAATATCCTTTTCTCAGATCTATCATTCAATATGATTGGAGTAATTACAAACCCTCTCATGAGTATACCATATCCGAAAGCACAGTAAACTCAGTAGGAGAAAACCGTTCAATAAGGCGATGCATTTTAACAGCATATGGGGACATTGTTTCATTACTTTTATGGTGGATTTATTTCTGTTTTGAGCCAAATTCTCAGAATCTCATGGAAATTGGCATAGAACGGCTGGTCAAGGCAGCGCCGGTCCAGGATTACTACAGACAGTTCTTGTCTTTTCTCTGTCAAAATCCCCACCTACACTACAACATGAACCAAACTGTGTTGAATATCAAGGTACGGTGGCTACATGAGACAAAAAAGACTGCCATAAACTAGACAGGTATCATAATTTATCAACAGGTCACGATGCATTGTCAGATTCTATATACATACAATGAGAGCCATACCCTAAAAGTGATCTACACTACATTTTTTTCATTTCATTGCCGTATATCTATATCCAATTTTTTTCTCTACATTTGAGGCAGAAGTTAAAAGTAAGGATTTAAAAAAAATAAGAATTAAAAAAAATAATATCATAAATCAATATGTAAATATTTAGTACGTGCTTATTTGATAATAATTCCCTGCGTAGACTATGCATTAAGCTACCAGAAACACATAAGTTCAGGAGTATTTGTTGGAATTTCTGCATTTCTATTTTTGGTTTTATCGCATACAATTCTATATAAGACAGCAACTCTGCTGACAGAGAAAACAACCAAATAAAAAAAATACAGTCTAGTTTGAGGCAAAACAAGCTTTAAGATTTTAGCCTTATTGACTTATTTCGGTGCAGGTAGGTCAAACATTTATAGCTGTACTGAAGTGCTTATTTGTTCAGCCATCATTATGCCAAATGAAAACTCTAAATAAAGAAATTCAATTCTGCAGGCAACCAAAAGACAGGCAAAATGCACATCTCTCTCTCTCTTTCTGTCTTTCCTTCTCTCTATATATATCCCCTCTTCACAGAACCCATAGTCCTGGTAAATTTGCATGCTAAAAATACAAGCAGCAATGCTAGAAGCCTATGCTGAAATTACTTCAACACCAACAAAAACACATTAGCCAAATTGCATGTTTGTTTCCTCTTTAGGTCAGTTTGAATTATTTCTCTCTTCATCCCAGATAATTTTTTTTTCCTCGGAAATAATGCTGTGTGCTCACAAAAATAAACACAACAAACACAATTCATTATCATCTTTCTTTTCATGACTTCAACCTGCTTTGCTAAGATGCGAGCATCTTTGTAGCTTATTTCTTTTGGACAGTTTTTGCTGCTCTTAAGAAGAACAACCACCAAATGTAGTGCTATAAACATCATGTTTTGTTTACATTTACTTTCCGGCCTCATCTTCAAGGCTGAAATCTCTCTAGGAAACACAGATGTGAAAAAAATTACCTAGACTGATATTCAATATTTGACGTAAGAGTGAGATTTGGACCACATAACACTGCAGATAAGTTCAGTGTGCTTAAACAGGAGCAGTGGCACCCTGCACAGCAAAGCGGCGAAGATGCGCACGTAGACAGCCCCCGTCTCCATTGACCCAAAGTTTCTCCTCACCAGTCCACAGATGCTCAAATGAATACCAAAATATGTCTTCTCAAGGACATTTTGAGATGATTAACTTTAAAAAGACACTTCATGCAAATTAAAAGGGATAAGAGATAAACACTCTCCATTCATTCCCTTTAATAAAGCAATTTTGTGCTTTAATTGTGCGAAGGAAAGATAAGCTGCAGAGCAGTGTATGAGCTACTCAGACAACCTTAAACAGAGCTGCATATATTAAGAGAGCTGAACTAATTGAAAAGCTATCGGTATTATGACAGCGGCACGTGAATCAAGGCTACAGAATCGCCTTTAAAGGAAAAACAAGATGGGCTCGTCCATGTGTCACTTTTGTAAAAGACGATGAACCAGCAGCTCGCTTCAGGTTGACACAAAGGAAAAAAAGAGATAAAATTACATACTACCGTTCTTCAAGTGTCCATTTTAATTTTGGAGTATGCTAGAATGCAAGAATAGTCTATCGATTTCAGTCTTTGTGTTCCTGGTATATGTGTTTGTGTGTGTGTGTGTGTGTGTGTGTATGTGTGCGTACGTGGTGTGTGCATGTGCATGCAGGTGTCATACCAATAACTCAACATGACTAAAACTGGAAGACAAAGATGAATTGGGGATAGCTCTGTTTACAGTAGGAATGTGCAGACTGTTTGAGTCTGTACCATCAGCACTGGTGTTAGAACATATGGTAGAACTAATAGTTTCGGCAGCTGTAGACAGTGGAAGAACACCCTGACAGAACTTCCATTTTAATTAAAAACGGGAGAGGGTTTCTCACTCACACACCTGAGGGCAGTCTATTAGCATCTTTCACAATGAGTTCCATCCTCTAAAGTGCCATTCCTACTTCCCTCACTCCTGCATGTCTCCTCTCAGACACAGTGATGAAACATAATCTACTTTCTGTCCCAGCTGAACCAAAAACTTTCAATATAATGGATTTTCTTGGTTTTTATAATTCTGCATTGGGTAGCATGCATGTATTTTTATACACAGAGCTTTTAGTCTTCAGTCTGGAATGAGAACACATCTCCAGCCATCATGGCCTACCAAATCTCTGTGCTATTGTAATTTGACATAAAGACATCTGCACATAGGAAATGACCATGTGCCACACCCAGAGGAATCAAGTATTGATTTGTTATGAAGTACTTTTTCAGTCTTTAGTTTTTTTTTTTGTCAGTTTTGTGGCCAATGTATGTCTGGATATTGTTATTGTGGATACCGTAATCACGTATTGAAATTAAGTAATGACATGCAGAGTGGTGGAATGCACAAAGAATGTTTCACATTATGTAGCATGCTGCTTAATCGACATCAAAGGGAAATAAATAATAATGTAGGGAGTGCGTTGGCGGTGCTGCCCTAACGAGAGAGCGTGTGACATGGCCGTAAATCAAGCTGGTGAAGGCTCTGGTGTGGAAGGAGGCCCAGTGGTGATAAATATGTATGGGCAGAACTTTACCCCAGTGAGGGATTACGTTCCTGTGGAGTGCAGTACAATGGTCTTTTTTGGTGGGTGGGGGAAGTGTAGTATAATGGTTAGGGAACTTTCTTATCGGGATTAAATCATTAACATTGCGATGTGCAACTTCACTTGTCCCGCTCTCCCTTTTCACCAGCAAGTGAATTCCGTGCAGACTCTGCCTGTGCAATTCTCACGAGGCAATGGACTGGATCTGGTGAAGCAGGCTACAAAGCACATCGAAAGACGCATCAAGCTAAATGCATATTTATTGTGGTTAATTTATTATTCATTGTGAAAATGAAAATGACTATAAAATATCGTCATACTCGTGATATTGCACAGCCCTAATTCCCAGGCTGGGCCCTGACTCTCTTCAGTAAATGGCAGAAGCATAGCTTTGGTCCCTCATATACTACTCCCTATTCAACTTTTACAGTTCAATAGTGAGGACAGCCACCTGTGCCGGCAAAGGGTTCTATTCAAAGCTTACAAGGGACCTGTACAAGGTAACAGCTTGTCCCACCGCCCCGGTTCTCTGATTCAATCTCCCCTGGATCCAATCGAAGAAATCTGTAACCGCCGTTGGGCCGAATGACACCCCTGGTGGCGCCTGTTTGAAATCGAACCGCAGATCAATCGAGGCACAACAGCAGATGTCTCAATATTTCTCCCCATCCCTCGAGATTCACAGAAAAGCCCAGGGGTTAGTCCATCGATGAGCAAGGTGCAGCGAAATGCCACTGTGCAGGTCTATTCTACGCCCCGAGCCGGGGTTCATCGCCGTCAGAGGGGGGGACACTTCTGTCCACTTTCATACGGAGCAGCTCTGTGCTGATCTTCACTGTGAAATGTGCATATACTTGACTGTCTGCAGCTCGGTGTTAAATGGAGCTCCTTACAGCTTTAAAATTTTAAATCAGACGGATATAGGATGACTACTTTTACTCCAGTCATATTTTATTTAATTTCTCCCCTCTGTATGTCACTGCTTTTCGGAACATTCGGTATGATATGTAGGCCTGTCCCATTGCTCCAACTTCTGCTGACCGAGAGCCAGCGGAGCCTGATGAGATTTGGCATCCAAAAAAAAAAAAGTCCTGTCTGGGATTGTTCCTCGTTTCCTCCTGGCTGGACAGGTCGTCTGTCCGTAGCTACGGGGGCAGAAATTTGGCCGCGGAGGCCTCCCACCGTGCCTAATCGTGCCCTTTAGTGTTCGGCGCCAGACTCCGTGTGGTGGTTTGTGTCTGCTGGATCAGACCATCCAGTCCATCTGAGCGCTGTGATGTGCACACACCCGACTGGCCAAGGATTTTACGGCTGACAACCGGCCCATGGGACGATGCGTCTGGGTGTGGTCGGTGATGCGTACGGTGGGTGGAGATGAAGGCGGAGACTACTGTGGACCCAGTTGCCGAGGCAGAGCTGTGAATTATGTCACATTTCAGCAAATGGCCTTGTTCAGAGTGACTTACACAGTCAACATGCATACAAGGGGATATGCACTGAAGAAACAGCTTAGGCACCATCATACAACATATACAACATACAACAGCAGTGTTTGACGTGGGCATTGCATTGTAGCCTTTGTGGTGATAGGCCACCTAACTAACCATTACACTACAGTAATGAATTGCACTCAGTACATCAGCTCGCTTTTAGGACAAAATAAAGTAGATGAAATAAATAAAGTGAAACCTGAAGAGGTTCTTAGAAATGAGTTCAGGATTAAGTGAGCCAGGACACAAGTAATGGTTGTGGAATTGAGTAGAATTTCCATCCTGAATCATACACAGCATTATGTGTACACTAGAGCTGTATATTTGTTTAACGCAAACAAACAATTCATTCTGTAGCAAGGCTACAAGAACAGTGATGGGTTAATCATAAGAAAATGTTACTGGTGACAAACTACAAAGGGATCGGATTACCCGCTGGGATGATATTGGTAATGGAGCAATGACCTTCAAGTAGCGATGCGTGTGATTTGAGTTTCACTGAAGCCTCAGAGAGCCTTGAACCAAAGCCTTTGACTACGGAAAGATGACATTTATGCTTTCATATTCATATTGCAGGTCACATTTTTAAAATATCAGCAAGCATTTATGCAACCAGGAAATAAAAACCATCACCTAACTCAAAAAAACTTCATGCAAAAGTAAAAGTACTTTGTAAAAGTGAAATGGTGCCACATTTTCAATATCCAAGTATAGGGCAGGCAACATATATATATATATATATATATATATATATATATATATATATATATATATATATATATATATATATATATATATATATGCTGCACACAATAATAGGTTATATCTGTGTGTGTGTATATACTAGTTTCATTTGACATTTATAATTTTTATTCATTTTGCAATCAGTATCATTCCATTTACATAACATTAAAAGGTGTTACTCAGATGTTTTTATCCAGAGGGACTTCCATTTCTATGCACTATTCTTTTATAGTGCTGGATATTTACTGAAGGTGAGGTATCGTGCGCTTGCGTACACCAACAGTGTCCTGCCTGGGAATGGAACTCATCACCTTTGAGTTGGCTGTCCAGCCCACTGTTGCTTTATGTATGATACAAGAATACCTATACAGTTTTTCATAACTGGGATATTGGGTGGAAAATAGTTAATGACAATTTTGTAGTAAATAACATAACTACTAATACTGTACGAAACAGTTATAAGTTGGCTGGTGTAGCAAACTTAATTCTTCCACAATTGCTGCAGAAATTCCCATGATGAAAGGCTAATCAAAGTAAAAATTTGACATTTTGAGGATCGTGGATAAAACCTCCTAAGACACATATTAGCATATATCTTTGGCTCATTGTGCTCAATCTTCAGTAGTTTTAGACAGACGGTTTTATCTCTGAACCTTTAGAAGAGCAGGATAGGGTGGCAGACATCCAATTAAACTGCATCAAGCAAAAATCCTGAGAGGATATAATTGTGGTTTTTAATTCAAATTCAAATTCTTGTGACTGTCAAACCTTTTATTGGTGAAATTATAATTCATGCATTTATGGTCTTCAATATACTGTTGGACTTTGGGTACGGAATTTTCTTTGCCCTTTCAATCAGCAGTCAATAATGCCTGGAAACAAGATGTGTGTTTGTTTGTTTGTTGTGTGTGTGTGTGTGTGTGTGTGCGCACGCGCGCTCTTTAGTGACTCAGTGTCTCAGTTTAAGCACATATATGCTGAAACACACTGCAAACTGGTATATGTTATGTCCCTCCATTACTAAAGTTCCCAGATGTAAATGAAACTAAGGTCACTCATTGAGATTAATGACAATTGTCATATTATGGCCATGTCCTTGAAAGTTATTGCAACCCATACTCAGATTGTAAAAAAATTAAATAATTTGACAAAATATATCTGTTTACATTAGGTGAGAGTGGTGATATGTCTCTAAAGATGAATGTTCAACCTCTCACTGTTCTCAGTATTTCTGTTAAATTCCCCTTTGAGACTATGCCAGAACACCTGTGACATGTTTACTATATTTTAGCTGTTTCTGTATTCATGAAAGACTTTGTACCTGCAAAATGTTGTTAAATTAAGCATGTCTGCCATCAAGGCAGTCAAACTGATACTCTCAACACGGAACAGCTCAACAGGAAAATAGCTTTGTGATTCATTAGATCCTAACAGAGGCAATAAGAAGCATCAAAAAAGACAGGTTCAAGAGCTCATGTTCAAAGATTCGGCTTCCTCTATTACAGTGTAAAAGAAACAAATATTAAACTAACGGTTCCAGAAGTGGCGTGTGGTAGGTTTGACACTGATTTATGTACCTAGCCTGTCAGTGAATCACTCAGCGCAAATCATGTGATAATTCCAGGTGGAAATATTCGGTTGACATGAGAATTAATGCTTGTATCCTCAGGAAACAGGCAAACTATTCACACCCTAAAAAAGCGTACTGGCAATCAATAAATGATATTGAAAATATGGAACATATTTTTCATGCATTTATCATTGAAATTGTGTACGTTATACACTAATATGCACAATAACATGCACACACAGACACACATGCACATACACACATTTCTTCATTCTGTTCTCTAAATCATAAGACACAGTGTGGTTCATTCATTGATGTTTATTGAATCAAGCTGACAGACATGCAGCTGGAATCTCTGTATGATTTCCATAAGGCATTATGAGAATTTACTTATGCTTTCCTCTGGCCTTCAGAGATGACATCAGAAACATAAACAACCCTCCTCTGTGATTGCGTATTACTGAAGTTCAACACAAAAGCATATTGGCAGAGCAGTAGAGTAAGGATGGAATGCTCTGCCTTATCCAGTTTAAGCAGGCTAAGTACGAAAGGAAATATTTTGTTTGGCAAATGCACTTCTGACTTTTATATCACTAACAGGTCAATTACGATTGTGCAGCTAAGATGAACCAATCACTGATTGGAGAGCAAAACATTTTGATTGGTTCAAATAACTAAGGGTGGACTCCAGACCTGTTCTTAAGTGCATTTCTGTGTAAGTCTCACAATGGTGAGTTACATGGAAATGCACTCAAGCACAGATCTGTAATTGGCCAGCAGCACCTGAAACCTCGTCATACCTCCATCATCATTCTACAAAGACTAATGGTTTGACCTGGCATGGAATCAGTAATAGCGTTTTAAATTTCCCTTTATAGAGCTCATCATTATTACTGATGCAAAAATGCAAGCACTAAGTGAAAACAAGTCACACGTTCCATTGATATAATACATGAATTACTATCAAAATGTGCTAAATGGGAAAATCAACAATGTTAGGCAACAAAATCAAACAACTGGCTCAAGGGATCATACACAGCAAACCCCATGAGAGTTCACATATTGCTCAGAAAACCAACACAGAAAAATGCGAATGAATGCTGTAATGACTTCTCTATTACAGCTAGTTTTATTATTACTTATTTTAAATTACGGATACATATTTTTTAAGTTCCTATTCAATAGCTGTATTCATTGTACAACAGTCATTTTCTTTTGATATATTTTCTTGTTATTTTTTCAACAAATATTCTTGTTTCCTTTCCTCACAGGGAAAGATACTGCAGTGAACTATTACCATATCAAAGCCAGGGAGCGTACATACATACAGTCCTGCATAGAGATTGTTTACATCACCCTCCCCATCCCATCCCCACCTAAAAGAAGAACAAAAAGAGCAGAGGGGGTGAAAAAGAATGGAGCTCAAATGATTCAAAAGAAAAAAATAGAAGTCTTCTGTGGATGCCAGACAGCTAGCTCTCTGGCCAAACAGCATGAGATAGGGGCAGAAACTATTTAATCAGTCCAACATTTAAAGAGTGTCTGTAGGTGAGCGAGACAGCTCGTACAGAACAAAGAATTATGGGAACCGCCCTTCACTATCCATTTGTGAAACTACTGAATCATTTGTCTTTGAACCAATAAAAAAAAAAATCCTACAAAACTCTCAAAGAACACATCTCAACTGCAGACGAAAGAAGCCCAGTCTCAATGTAATTACAAGTCCCTGCTGTTTTTTACCTTTGATGGCTCGGCTGCAGCCAGCGCACAACATTGTCAGTACTGCTTTTTGTTTGCTTTCAGTGATCTCAGGAGATCAAGGGGGATAAAAAAAAAACTTTTTCTCCATACAAACACATTTTTCCAAATGAGACCATATACATTAGGATAATTTGCATTCTTTCTTCACTCCAAACGTATTCCCTTTGTCTGTAATTTTAAAAAGTAGCACAATGGTTTAGCAGCCAAGATCCTTAGTGCTAAGGCCCAGCCAAGTTCTGGGGGGCTTACATAAAGCGGTTATTACTACTCTTACTGTAATTAACAGTGTTATTACATTAAGATTGCATTTAGTGAATTTAGAAGAGGCCCTTATCCAGAGTGAATAACGTAACAAACATGCCATTATCCATTTATATATCATTATATCATATATAATATTTGACATTTGCTAAAACTCAGGTGAAGAGTCCTTGCTCAAGGGTGAAACAACATTACCACAGTAATGTCTTATCTGAGAGTTGAACCTGCAATTTGTGAGCTACATGCTTATTATTATCATTATTATTATTATTATTATTATTATTCACCATCTGTGAATTTAAGCTGTTGTTGTAAATGTTCATGTTTTTTGCCTGTTCCAACATGACAGGCTCTGGATCTCAGAGCACTGCAGGTCTATGTGCCTGGCTCTATGTGCCTGGCTCTTCTGCTTCTTTATTCTCCCACTTTGCCCCCCTTTTGTGCACCCCTGCTTGCTGCCCTGCTTATCCCATTTCTTTAGGTTTTACTCCTCTGTGCCTGTATGTTTACCTCATCTACTTTTGTGTGTTCTGCCCAGCGTTTTGTCACCCTCCCATGCACGCACCGTGTTCTGGTGTTATGTTTATCGCGTGTTACCATGGTTACAGTGTGGTCTCACGTGTGCTTATGTCACATGACTTGCGCAGTTTATTCCTGCTTTTGATGTTTTGTAGCACGTTGGGTATGAGAGAAGCATGTTATAAATTAAGTCCATAATTCTTGCTGTTGTTGGTGTTGTATCTATCATAATAATAGTCACATCACCATCATAGTAAAATAATAAACATCATCAACATCATAATTTTTGTTCGTAATTCTGAAGGCCTGCAGCACCAGATGAGGGCACTGTAGCAGCAGAACACTTTTCTTGGTTTCCACAGGGTGGCTGGAATAATTTTTTTTTTTGAAAATGAATATTTTCTCTTCTCCCAAGTGAGCCCATGAAAAAAAAAAGAATCTAAAAAAAAATATCAAAATATTACTGAGAGTCAAATAGTGGTTAGATTTTTTTCCCCCTTCATTGTGTCTTTTCAAGTGTCTTGCTTGAAAAAAAGAAAGCGACAGAACATGCAAGCTCTTTTGGTCTCTGTCTGGCGCCTTTAAAATCCATGAAAGCTTTTGAGTTTCCCTCAGTTCCGCTCACAGGGGTACGTCCCATGAATTTGCACATTGTTCCATGGAGTCGAGTCGTCAGATGGTTAAAAATGTCCTAAAAACTTCAACATGTCACCACCCACGAATAACAAAGTGAATGGTTGATATTCCTATGGGTGTCTAACTATACAGCATCTCCATACAAAGTACATTTCAAAAGTGAAATAACATATTCATTTGTTAATGATGCCATATTTGTCAGCACTTAACACCACTTAGGTTTCCACAGAGAATATGGATTTTGGTTGGCTTTTACTAATTGTATCACTCATATGCAGTATTATAAGAGTGTGTTAGTAATTGATGAATGGCACAAAACTGTGGGTAAAATTCTGTGTCGAGAAAGGGTCTGCTCAGTATAGGATAGAGACCTCAGACGCGAGAGCGATTCTATCCTATGTGCTTTGAAACGTGTCCTTCGCTGTAACCAATCATGAGGAATAAACAGGCCTACAAATGGACTCTAATTGTCAGGGTGTTTGACAAATGGAGAACAAGAGTAGCAAAACAAAACATTTCACTGCATAATGGCCAAGAATCGATGCTGGATCAAAACACATTTTTTTGGAGAGAAACTTTCACCTACGGGGTCACCATAGCAACCTGTCCAATGCAGGATTCAACACTTCTGCCATTAACAAAGACTTTGGGCTTACTTTGTGTTTGTCAAGACTTGTTCCTACAGAAAAGGGCACAGACAGCACTCATATCCATGACAGAGATATCAAGCCAAATATTATATATAGTGGTTCAAGAGCAAACATAAATTATAGCTAAACAATACAGCAAGCAGAGATGGTTGAGGTCAAGCTGTTATGGCCCAATGAAACAGTGGCTCCTGCATTCTGACATTAATGAAGTATGATAAATATTAAAAAGGAAGGTAGGTATTGGTGGAGTCATTTTAAGTTGGGATCCCACCATGTGCTGAGGGGTACTATGTTGTTATATGCACTGAGGTATCTTGCTAGTGCTAGTGATTGGCAGATGAGTTATCCTGACACCAAAGTCAGGTATAGAGCATATGTTGCCAGCCACTCACTAATTTCAACCCCTCATTTTGTTTTGTTGTGAAGGATGCAACCTTTTCATTGGTGGAAACAAGCCAACTGTTGACAGCCAATCGCAGCCCCACTCATTTCTGATGTCATAATGCCTCTTCAGTCCACACTGCTGTGCTGCTGTGTGGGTGTGCTGTGCTGCTGTGTTGTGCTGCTGTGCTGCTGTGCTGTGCTGCTGTGTGGGTGTGCTGTCCTGTTGTGCTGCACTGTTGTGCTGCTGTGCTGCTGTGCTGTGCTGCTGTGTGAGTGTGCTGTGCTGCTGTGCTGTGCTGCTGTGTGGGTGTGCTGTGCTGTTGTGCTGCGCTGTTGTGCTGCTGTGCTGCTGTGCTGTGCTGCTGTGTGGGTGTGCTGTGCTGTTGTGCTGCGCTGCTGTGCTGCTGTGCTGTGCTGCTGTGTGGGTGTGCAGGTGCACAGCAGTAGATCATAGGCACAATTGCTGGTTACAAATATGACAGGAAAAAAAATGTGTAAAAAATATCAGTTCGGCAAACATGATATAAACAAAAAAAAAACTACAACCACACAGTTAAAGGTCCATTTGACTAATTCCTGACATTTTCCTGCTCTAGATCACATCCTGCAGGTGGAGCATCATGACACAATGATTCAAAAAAAAGTTTTAAAATGGACGTCACTAAAAGAATGAGTAGTTTGGCTTCCTCCTAAAACCGTATCCCACATGCTGTGTCGTGTCATGCTGTCCTGCATTACAGGTGTGAAGTAGCTATGCTGTTTGCAAAGTGACTCAGCAAATAAGGGGGTGTTACATTTTCAGCTAGTTCCATGAACTTTGACATCACCAGTCTCTAGTTCCATTTAAAAAAAAATATATAAAATCAGCCGGTATGTTTGGCCTGTGGTTTGCCACTGCATTTGTACTGCAGTACTCCTGCTGGTGACAATATTAGGTCAGCAGATGAGCCTGGCCTCCCCGTGGAATACGCATGGAGATGGAGATGGCTGCTCTCATGTGGAATGTCCTTGGTAATTGGCACATTTTATGATGTTAGGAAAAAGACATAAAAAACCCCACAACAGATTAGCTAATCAACTTATTAAACATCTTGGGAAGCTAATATGAGATGTTTGTACTTCATGGCTTACGTAGTTATTTCTGACATAACAAGCGCTTAAGAGGGTAAGTCATCCATCATTAGACATTAAGAACATCAAATTAAGAACAATTAGCCGCTCATTACAATTCCGATGTTGAAATTGTGCTTGGAATGAAAACCCAGCTCACACAGTGACTTCCCTGGACTCTGTCTGGGCACCATGGACACAGAGAACATTAGTTATCTCATAATGTACCATATGACTTTTTTTTCAGAGGTTACATTTTTTAATCGATTCCGTTTTTTTTTTTGAGCAGGTGAAAGTACGGTGATGTATCATGGGTTTGCAGAGCCGCTGCTGAAGGTCCCCAGAGCGTACAAACGCACATTTTTCACAGCTCTCTGTGAATTATAAGCCACATAACCTTTTTTAAACGCTCCTCTCCGGCCGTGCAGGCAGCCTGCAGAAGTGATTATGATTGGGACAGACGGTGGCTGAGACACTGCGATGGTCAGTGTAGCCCAAGAGAAGAAGCACTTTTCAGTAAAGCTATCATCTGATATGAAAAGGCACAAATGGAATTACATGGACATAAATTAATCAACTCACACAATAAACACACTAATCTGTGTTTTTTTTGGTACTGTTAGCCTTTGCAGACACATACATTGACTCTGAGTTTATTGTAGAATATATTTGTTTTTCAGTTTACCGGAATGCCACCGGTTTTAAGAATTTGGCACTGAGCAGTTTTGGCGTGTGTGTGCCAATTTTGATAGGAGATTACAGGAAAGTCATATCACAGTTGACTGCTTAAAGACCAAAATTTCAGTCTTTCCAGATGAATGGCTTTAGGCATATCTTTAAATGAAATGTCACCTCTATGCATGCAGATTTTGCCTGGATTTGCATGAGATCTTAACCTGGGTCTTATCTTAGGGCACACTGCAAGATGCTGATTGTGTGGAGCAAAATGACTGATGCTGCATCTCCACCATCCTGTTGTTTGGTATGGATAGCATAGCAAGGTACGTTAGAGCGGCATCTTGAACCCCACATGGACCACATATGGTTGAGAGGGCTGCAATACCACTGAGCTATCCAGACTCACCCAGAAAGCAGACTACTTTTCTTGCATCCCTTCTTATTCTGTATGGATTAATGCAACATATCACTGACAAAACATTATTATTACCTCACATTTGGAGGCTGCCAGCTTGTTCAGGGTAACCTGCACATTACTTTTATTTCCTATTACGTTTTTATGCCGTCTATTTAAAACATCTGAATATCTACTGAAGCACCTTGCTTAAGATTTCAGTGGCCATTTCATGGACTTACTGACATTATGAGCATCTATGGTGCCATGTAGCATCTGAATATAAGGCATAATGGAGCTGGATTTGAGTTGTGTGGGCCAGTTTGTTCTGTAGCATTGACACACTGCTGTTTGTTGTCATAGCCAATTGTGCATGCTGGTTTATGGCTGTAGCTGGGTCTGCTGAGTGCTCATCAAGGTTTTATGTACACTGGAGGAAAATCTTTCCAAACTTAGTCTTGGCTGTTGATTTCAGCAAGCATGCTTCAGCACTCAGCTTCAGCCAGCCAATCACTGAAGAGGCAGAACTGCTGATTACAAACCGGGTAGAAAAAAAGGGTGGAAGATAAATGAGGCCAATGCCTATGTAAAACAAGTCTCCACGTAAGGCAGAATAAAAGAAGGGCAGGGATTCAATCAAACACACTTAGACCTTGGACCCAATCAAAGTGACTTATTCACTGTAGGGGCATGTGCTGTTTGGTCAAAACAGACATTGCTAAGAGTATGTGTGGAATGTGCTGTTCTGTTCTAGAATGAAAAGAACATATTCCAAAGGTCAAGTCTGCTGGTCTCTGATAACATATGACATACTCTGCTGTACTGCACTCTGTTGTAATGTAAAGTCCGCTTTGATGTCAATGACATGCGCCCTTAAAGAGATGAACTACGTTTGATTAAACCTGGGTCAGTGAGTTGGCCTTCTCTTGATACTTTCCTCTTTCTCATTTGCTTTTGCAATGTAATTGTATTCTCAGTTTTCATTCATTTTCAGAACAACCCCAGCACACATGACCCCCATATAGCACACATGCAATCTGTTTTTGACAGAGAGGAGTGGATTTCCTCAGGGTAATGTTAATTTCCGGCTGGATCTTAAATGAAACCGTCACTAACGATCATGAGAGCGGAGTGACATGAGGACATTGTCAAGAGCGAAGCTGCTTGGTTCCACATCTGTTCATGTCGGGCGCGGAAATCGCATGTGTCCATTCAGGTCCATTCTGCCCTTGGCCGGCAGTTTGGAAAAAAGGCTCCTCTTCTGGCACCAGGTGGTTTTGGATCACATCCCAGTTTGAAGTCCCGTTGCGTGGGCACCAGAGTGTGATGTAATGGGGTGGGCTGGGGTGGGGGAGGGGTCGTTCTGTCACCTCCCTAATGAGGGAGTGATATGCAGGTCCCTGCTCTGGATTGGACTAAGTATGTTTGGATGCCGGAGTCCCTCTCCGCCCTGACCCAGGCTTGGCTGGCAGTGACCCGAAAATAAATAAATAATACACATATGGACAGCTGTCTCACTCCGGGTGGACTCGTTAGCTAGATTCGCTGTCCTGTATTGCTATGTTTCTGCTTGTGTAACAAGCTGCAGACACAAATATCTCTCTGACCTATTTATGACTGTATGTATGTGTACGTTAGTCTAGTCTGTCTGTTCGTATATCATATATTCTTCTGGTGGTGAACACAGGTGTCCTCTGAGGTTTTGGGGTCAGAATTCCGGCCACAGATTGGGCCCCCAATGTCCTTTGCAGATTTGCCTAGAATTCTATTGCAATGCCACCACAATGATGGCCATAAAAAACAATATAAATTCAACCAGACCTACAATAATACCCAATACAAATACAAGGATTTTTTTTTTTTTTTTTTTACCAGCAATACAAATATGACACTAACAAAATACAAATATAAAAAACAAATGCATGTGGCTTTGGACTGCAGGTGCAAGTGTAAGCCAGTTTGCTGGTTCTGTTGAGGTGTGGTGCCAAAATGTGGGGTTGTGCTACAAAGTTATGTCCCCATATGTCTTATTTCATCGTCCACTGGAGGGAAAACAGGAGGTCTAGAATAGGTTCTGAGAGAATGGTATTCAAAAAGGGGCATGTTATAAAATGCATTTTATGAATGAATTTGAAGCATTGTGTTATGGCATTATGTTGATTACCAGTACCATAACAGCTGTAGTGCTTGTATCCTGTACTGTTATGTATTTTATATGTAATGAGGGACAGCGGACTGAAACACAAAACAAATTCATAAGAACAAGATAACAGACCATCTAATCTAATCTAATCTAATCTACTAACAAAGGATTCAGACTGTACCATTTACAAAGATACTCTCCACTGAATCCGCGCTGTTTTGCCTCCATGTGTGCGGACAGAAAAACTGAGCGCACTGCCCCATTAAGGCATGCGGAAGTGAGACATCTGTACCTGAGGGGAAGCGAAGCCAAGCGTGCTTTTTCAGCTACAAAAACAAGGTGAGACGTTTCCTTCTGGATGCCAGGAACGGTAACGCTGAAACGCTACGCAGGCGCCCGCTGGCCTGCCTGCCGTTTCTGGGTCCGGCCTGCCTGCCTGATGTTTTTGATAGACTGAACTCGGTGGAGCTTCTTGCTGTGGGGAAACTGACAGCACAATGTTTGGCCTGAAAAATAAAAAAAATATATTTTTTTGAAGATCTCAGAGTTATAGAAGATTGTCTCAACAGGGGTTAGTGAAGATTGAATCATCAAGCTTATCGGTTAGCAAGGGAGGCCATTGGTGAGACTTATTTGTCAGTGTCCGGATGTCCAGATCAGGCTTTCATTCAGTTGACCTCCCTCAGAGCCAAGTCAGAGCACTATAAGAGTAGGGCGCATAGGTGTTTGACTCAAGGGCAAACCATTCGCACACTCCTACGTCAACATTCATCAGAAACCCAATGAGCTGCAGAGAGATAGAAAACTTGCAGTTCATTTCAAAACACTTCAAAACCATTTCTAAAGTGATTTAGGTGCAATGGTGATAGATCAACGAAGGGATCAACTGGAAAGCTTGATGTTTCCTGTGAAAACAGGAAGCCTGTCAGGAAGTCTGGCAGGAGTGGGACTTGCCTGAACCTGAAACCTCCAAAATTAATTTTCTGCTCTCCACGTCTGCTAATTATCCTGCACTACTAAATGAGGGCCTTTAACACATTTTTCTGAATGACATGAACACGGAATAATACTTATTTGCGATTCCTGAGGTATGAAGAGCAGTTAATTCCCATTAATTAGACATTTTACCTTTCTAATGAGTGATGATTTAATTTATTAATACCATATGTCAGAAACAGATTTTCATGTACCAATGAATTAATACTTTATATTCATGTTCGGTCTTGTACTCAGTGACAGATTGTCAGATGAGTAATTCTTGACATTTTGTTATGTAGTGTGGAAAATGAATCCTTTTGAAGGCGTCTCTGTTTAGTTTGAATTGAAAGGACTAGAGATGAAAGTCATAAACGTTGAGAGCATGGTCATCTGGCAAATGAAAGCGGCCATTTTAGGAAAACAAAGAGTTCAAAGAGACAAAAAAATGGCAGAGATGAGCCAAAATGCCATTCTGTTAAAAATCAGTTTTGGCACAATAATTTGGAACATAAACACATATTCTCAGTAACTTTTGATCAAATAAAGGGTTGGAATGAAAGTCAGCATACTCAAGGGGACATTTTATAGGTAAAATAATATATTTTTTTTTTTTTGAAAAGCAGAATCAAAACCAGGAAATTAACTAGCAAACCATCCAAATCAGCAAGAGAAGAGTAGTCAAAAACAGGCAAAAATTCAGCAACAATCAGGCTCAAATCAAACAAAAAATCCAATCCAGCAGCAAAAGGAAAAGTAAAAGACCAGCAATGTTATGAAAACAAAGTTACAGGAGCTGAAAATTAGGCAGGTACAAGATATAGGCAGGGTTTAAATACACAGGTAACAAAGTAATGCAGAGCAGGTGAGCAGGCAGGCAGGTGAGACCGATCAGGTAATTGGCAGGAAGGCGAGGCAGGGCAGGAACGTGAGGATAAAACAAAAGCGCACGACAAACACATGGCAGAGGAACAAAAATACACACAAACATGGCTAAGAAGCCAGTGTACTGACAGCTGATATCTGATGACATGCTAAAACCAATTTGTCATGCTGATTAAACTTAACCCCTCCTGGGCAATGTGAGGAAGGGTCAGAGCGCAACGATGTAGGAGATCACAGTTCTACCCAGCACTGACCGCCTCTCATTCTCTCAGTAAACAGGACAGCTACGTATTAACATTGTTTATGAATAAGTAATATTTGCTGGAAAAACTACTCTGAGAGATAAACAACCAGGAGGGAAACATTCTCTGATTGGGCAGGAAGTGCGGAAAGTACAACATAAAAGTAGAGCGCAGGATCATGCAGACAGATAAAAAGGGAGCATCGAGAGTGATTTTTTTTTATTTATAAACTTTTTAATACAAAAAATTTTCATGAAACTTGTTAACTAAGTGCGAGAGGCTGAGATTGAGGCTGAAAGCACGAATCTCATGTCATATGTATTAGACTCGGCAGTCCTGCAATTACAATGACAAGCAATGTTCGCTAATTGACTGCATTCACCCCGATGCTGGTTGTCTCATTGTTAGACCATCAAAAAAGAGTCTGATGCTCAGAAAACTGTTTATGGGCTTATCAAGAAATGTACCTAAACTGTCAGACCACATTCATGACTGGGCTAGTTAAATAACTGAGAGCAGAAGCTGAAATTACACACACACAAAAAAAAAAAAAAACAAAACTGGTACAGCCCTTCTTGACTATTCCTTGTATAAATACGACACCAGACACACCAACGCAGCAACTGTTTCTTCTCAGAGCAGGCCAGTTCAAGATTGTTAGGTGGCCTTCGGTGACAATAAATGCTTTGGCAGATACGCCTTTAATAAAAAAAAGCCAGAGACAGGCTTTCACTTCATCAAAGGAAATTAATTCTCCGCTTCCTGACAAACAATATTGATATTTTATTTGCTGCGCCTTGCGATTCCGAGGTTAATGAGAATCTCAGCTGTCAACTCCCTCCTTGTTTATTTGACACCAATTACTGCCTGCGAGACCCCTACCTCTTACTGCCTTGTAAGATTTTTTCCCCATTTGTTCACTGTGTACAGTTTTCTTGTTAAAGTAAAATAAGCCGTAAAACAAGAGGTTTTGGCTTTATTGAACAGTGTTTGTTTATTCTTCAGCTTCTCCATGTTCTCTCGGTTTTACTTTCAAACAACCTTTCTGCTACTGAGCGTTAGGACTGCTGCTTGTGGTACCATACCATACTGCTAACCTTCACAATAACCTGCAGCTAAAGCTACTGCTAATCATTCATTTTCATATTCATTTAACATTCGGTTTTAACGGTCACTCAAGTCGAAATTATGTCCTGATTTCACCTGAATAAATAAAATGGAAACAGAACACAGTGACGCATGACCAAGCTGAATTCAATTTTATTAAAGCAAGGCTCCTTTTTTTCTGGCTTCAATCAAGATAGCTATGTTGGTTCTGTAATTATGCAAAAAAACATACGTCATGGCATGTAGGAATTCATTTGATGAGTGAGTCAGGAAATGGCCTCTTACATTCCGGTTACTGATGCCTTCATTGACGTTGGTTTTCGGACTTGGATCATTGAGGTACAACACAATTTCAAACTACCACATGAGATATATAACTCAATTAAATGACAGGATGAGTCAAATGAACCTTTAAGGTCTCTCTGGAGTGGTTCAAAAGTGGGTTTCTGAGTCATATCATAAACGTCGACAGCAGTGGCTAAAAGAGGGTGTGCAATGATCAGAAGTGCTTCACTTCCTCCTCTCTCGCTTTTGCTCCAAAATGGAGGATAGTGAATAGCCGAGAAGGCAGAGCTGTTCCTTCATCTCAAAGAGACAGAATTTTGTACGGCTCTTGATTTTACACCAGGGGCGTGACCGGTCTGTGGGTAGAGGCAGTGTCCCCCTGCTATACTCCTCATCATCTCGGCCAGTTAATGATGTTTGAGTTTCCACCCACAAGATGGTCTCTGAGCAGTACTTCCAAATGAAAAAGCTGAATGTAGACTGGGGTAACCCTTTCAAGCGTTCTGTCTCAGTGAAACTATGTCTGACATTCATTTGCAGTGTGAACCACTGATCACAGAAGTTTGTGCTGTGGGGAATATCTCATATTTAACCTGAGCGCAAAGGCCGTCCCCGAATTTAGATAGTATCTCAAAATGTTTTCCTCTCTTAAATACCACTGAATTCTCCATAGATTATATAGATTAACTATATAGAGATCATGAATTCTGTTGTCTGTGTTAGATAAAGCCTCCATTTTATTGTGTAGCTTACACTCTCAGTCAAACAAGCTTACTACTGCAAAACTGACACGAAGACAAATCATGGCATCTGAGAGAATTTATAAACCCTCAGCATGAAGCAAAACCAGGGGAAAAAAACCACCATTTATCTTGTATACTATCTTTTTTTAAATACACTGTCACTTGTCTCACACAGTTTGTGCATGTGTGTGTGTGTGTGTGTGTGTGTGTGTGTGTGTGTGTGTGAGAGTTCTATACAGAAGTCTTATGGATGAACACTTCCCAGAATGCAGCAGGATAGCATCAACTTCCTCCCGTCATCTAGGAATGCCACCCACGGACCTGGGTAATTTGTCAGCTTAAGTCAATGGCCGAGCCTCATCAATCATTGCACTGGTAGTGATCAAACCTAAGAATTATGAAAAATGTGCTTATCACAACAAGACTCCCACGGAATGGGAAACCGCATCACGTCAGCCCGAGCCAGCCTACCACCGTCCCTGCGTGTGGAATTCAGATTGGGAAAAAACTGAAGAGGTGGCAGCTTCCTGCCACAAAATGTGCTTGGTCAGGGTTATCTGTGCTCATCACCATGATTGAAAATAGATTAAAACACTACATACAACTTGGAACAAATAAAAGCTGTCCGTATGCTGTCTCACGCGTTGTGCTCCGGCTATATTGTAATGATGCGCTTGTTCGCTGCTGTCTCTGTTAATCAAACTGACGGACATTAGATCGTACATGCAAAGCAGAATAAATGCAAGGCGTCCATTTGCTGTCTCATAAAACAAAAAAACACCCACACATGTCCAGGGTCTGTTTTTTTCACAGCATCATTAGTTTATACTTGTAAATATATTATAAGGAAAAGAGGACTTTTTTTTCATATGACAGTATATCAGTGTATAAGTGTCTGCCCACAGACATGTTTAAACATGGCAACAAAGTCTTTGTTCATTCCTTCTCACACTTACATGACACAAGCATTTGCTCCTTCAGCACACACCTGTCTGTAAAACCAAGGTAGATACACAGAACTAGTGGGATCCCGGACGGAAATTAATTAAATGTCGGCTACACACTGTCAGGAAGTGTATTCTCAAACAGAGATTTGTTAACATATGAAATAGCCTGCCAGGTAATGTAGCAGAAGCAGAGAAATGGGCGTTCAAAGCTCGGTTTTATTCCGTTTTCAGCGCTATTTTCGTGACCAGTTGCGCCCGACTCCAGTGCTTACGGGTTTATTTTTAACTATTTCATTTCGAGGCACATTTTTTTTCCAGCTGATATATGACATCCTGTAGTTTGACAATACTGTTGCATGGTGATCCAAGTCATAAAATTAACACTAAAGTGAAAGCATGAGCATTTTTGTCAGCAAATTCATTTTTGTACTACCTCCTACAACAATTTACCACATGCAGTTGACTGCACGATTAGTTCACCTACACTGGATTCTGGATTCTAAACTAATTGCATTCTTCAAGGAGAACATAAACAGATGGCTCATTTGTAATGGGAGATCCTCAATGAAAATGGGTGGAGCTACTATATGCTACCAGGAGCTTGCTGCTTCTAACCAATCATTGAGATAGGTGGTGAGGAACACATCCTTGTGATTGGTTCAAAGACCAATTTGAATAAGATGATTGAATGATTCCTCATTGTCCTGGGCAGACCTGCTCTGCACGGTATAAAAAGTAGGAGATCTAGATTGGCAGAATGGACTGTCTTTACCATTCAACACTGATACATTTTGATGGTAGAAATATAGACATAGAACAGAACCTGATTCAACCCCAGATAGGGTCACTTCCAAGCCTACTGAAAGAGCCCACTTAGGTAGACAGTCCTTGCATTGGTCCAATCCCTGAGACAGCATCACATATCAGACTCCTGAATGCGACCTTGACTCACTAGATGTATTGTAATCTGATCCACATGGTTTCCTAGTAAACCAATGGTCAATTAACAGTTCAGAGGTGGTTATGGGAACAGATAAACCGCTTAAGACAACTTAAAACTCCCAGGCCTCTCTCGTGTGCAAGAGATTTTTCATCTTGGTGTGACCAACCAGGTTAAATAAAGGGTAAATAAAAAAGAATCTGCCCCCATAAATCTACAGGCCCAAATCAGATTGCAGGAATAGGGAACAGGGAGAAAGGAAAGAAAAGTTAGCAAATATATCCAGATGCTCTATCAGAGATTACGTGTCTTGAGTCAAGACCATATCCGTGCCCAGAATACATCATTAAAGTACCATTAGGTAGCCCTGCTTTGTCCTCCCTTGTGTTTTCAGGATGGTGCAAACTGTCAGGACTAATTTAGGAAATAATGAAAATGACTGTCTAATTAAGAGCAGAGGCTGGAGTAAAACCTAGCGTACACAAAGTACTCACTCCCTGGCACTGAGCTTGACACCACTGTTCTACACAGTGATGCTTTCAACAGGCGGAAAGCTGAGATGTATAAACATGGCATGGAAGGCTAATTCACTGCCATCCTTCTCTTGGCTACAGAACATCATCAAAGTACATCTGGGCAGACTTTCCTCGGTCGCTCTCTCTCTCTCTCTCTCTCTATCTTTCTCCCTCACTCCGTGTTTGCAGGGTGGTTACAGGGCCCGGCGATACTTCAGTGAAACCGAGCTGCTGTGTTTTGCTCTGGTGATAACAGATGTACAGAGAGATAGTTCTCTAAGGAGAATATAGAAGATTTGTCCCAACCACACCGCATGCCTTTTTGATTCTGCCATCTTATCTGAAGTAATTATCTTTTTTCCCCTTCCATGGTCTCTTTTTTGCCGCTGTTCACTGGCAGGGTATTTTATTAATCATGGAACCCTGTTAGAACATTACCAATTACCGACTGGCTATATATTTTAATCCCATTCTCAGTCTGTGCTCAAACATCAGTTTCTCTGCAGCAGCGGCTGCATCGATGAAGCTAGCATGAGCACTGGTGTGCATCTGCTTTCATGGCCACCATGTAACAAATGCTTCTTCAAAGCTGTACGTGCGAGCGCTTGATCAAATAAAATCACAGGGCCTTTATATTTTGCTGTTGAACTGTTCAGCGGGACTTCAGGCGGCTCACAGAGTAAAAGTGTGTTTGCTGTTTGGCTGTGCATCCTGTAGCTGCAAGTTTGAATCCAAAACATGTCATTGGTCCTTTAATATTGGACTTATGAATCCTAGTGGAGCATTGGGTTAGGCTGGACATCAAATTGCATTTCGGTGGAGAATATATATGTCCATACAATTGTTTGTATGTATGTGTGTGTGCATGTATGTATGAATGCATGTATGTATGTAGTATGCATGCATATATGTATGTGTGTGTCTATGTACGTATACATGTATGTAGTATGTGTGTATGTTTTTTTTATTTACCTGCCAGTATTGTACTGACAGTCCACCAGTCAAAATGCTTCTGCAGACCATAGCTTTCTAATGTGTGCATCACTCATACTGACAGCAGATGTCAGGAGTTAATGACTGGCTATGGAGTCTGACACAGGGAATAATAAAAAAAATCCTCTCTAAACGCAGGCTCCGACAGGCCTCTCTGGGAGTACTGCTGTGTTTTGGTCATTCCCAGGGCCCAGATTAATTAAACCTGCAATAACTGCAGTGGATTGGGTTTTTTGGCCTATTAAAGATAATTAAATTATGAATCATTTATACTCAGTTGATGCTGATGTGATATGCTATATGGAATGAGAGGGCCGAAGCCAGTCAAACCACGAGATTTTTTAAGATAATATCCACCCAGGGTATTGCTATCAAACAGAACCCTACAGCAATGGTAGATCGTTAATGGAATGTTGATAAATAAGGCTCGCTTTCCGAGTGAATGATTTTGATATTGACAGCTTTGCCAGTACACTGCAATTTCCTCTGTTCTATCACCTCTGTGTTATGAACTCAAGAATGTATGGCATTATTGTGTCAAAGACATTTTATTTATTTCCGCAGTCATTGAATTCATAACCCTTTTCTGTAAAGAGAAACAAACAGATCACCAAAAGCAAAGTAGACTTTGTTTAACTGGATTCAACTTTGGAGTTGAACAGTAACAATATCGTAATGTTCGAAGATACTACTTATTTGCAAACCAGCTTTTATTTCTTTATTTCATTTTTACTGCTTTTCCAATAATGCTTCTCTTGGGTTTTTTTTTGTCAAGCTTACACCTGAAGTGTAGCAGACCAGTTAGCGCTGAATTCCTGTTAGCGGATTAAATGAACATTCCATTTTAAAGTTCTGGTACGACTTCATTTTATTGCAGTGCTGCCATATTTTGAAGAGGAAAATGAGACATAACCACTAGCACTTGGTCCTTTTCATTGCGAATAGGAGTGTTAACTCCCGTCTTGATTCCCAGTATGGTCCCTGTAAATGAGAATCGTTTGACAGTTTCCCTTCCTGGTGAGCTGAAAGGTCAATCAAATAAACAAAATGAACCCTAATCCTTCACAAGGGTGATATCCAATGCGCTAATATTGCTGGCACTAGTCTTATCACTGAGCAAGAAGGTTCAATAAATACAGATTTATCGGTCTTTATATTGCTGAGCTGTCTTAAGTCCAGAATGGGAGCATTTCTCCATGCATCAAGACCAACCAATGAAATTTGAAACGCTCCCTTATATGTCACAGAGACATGGGGCCATGGAAAATGACCATGCGCGATATCCAGAGGAATCCGTGGATGAAGCAGATTGCCCGCTAACTGCCGATCATTTCCAACTTTATTGGACAATCATCTGAGCCTTCCTGATGGATCATCTTCTGTTCGCTGGGTAAAAAATTGCCAATATACAGAGATTTCTGGGTCTGTTTATTGCTGGGTAGGGAACATTTTAGGATATATCCGGGCAGAACATGCTCTGAACACAGCTTTCATTAATTTCATATATGGAGCTGTCTGAAGCCCAGAATGGAATCATTTCTCCATGTGTCAATTTCATCCTCCAAAAATTGCTGCATTGCCTTATTTGTTACAGAGACATCTGGATATATGGAATTACCATGTATGCCATACAGAGGAATCCAAGTATAATACATTTTTGAAAGTTAAATGTGGATTTAATATTTGTCAGATTGTGGTACATATTCATTAAAGTACAAATATGCATTTTTTGGCATATCAAAATGGTGTGTAACACGATGGCCCCAGACGTTGTCTGCTTTCACCCTGAGAATCTCAGCTTTGTGTTTTTAATTCATCACGTCGATGTTCAGAGCCACACAGATGGCTGCAGCTAACAGAAGTCCAGAAAAATCATTTTATTTAGAAACAATTTTTTATTTATTTAATTTTTTTTGGGAACAGCAGTTGCCTTTTAAAAGCGCTCTGCAGAACAGCAAGGGGTAACATAAGCAACATAATCAAGGCTGCGTAAAATGTGTCCAGAATCAAAAAATAACTGAGGGCCAAAGATAATTGGAGAAACAGTGTGAGGGACAATGCTTTCGCAATGTTCTGATGCCTTGTCTGTCCCAGGAGGGCTTATTATGCCTGAAATATCGTGTTGAGGTGAGCAGTGATATGCTGTAATTGAAAATAAAAACTTATCAGGACAAGGGGAAAGTCCCTCCCTTCTTCCTCGGCTTCACAAACCATATGAGGCCTTGTTAATAGGGGCAGGGCAGCCGGCAGTGACCTTGGGACTGGTGCCCACATCGGAAAATACAAGTATCGTTATGACTTCAGACAATTTTTAACTAGTAAAAATTACACAAATGATATTGCCTCAATAGAAAACTGAAGGACCCTTTCATTTTAATGTTGGCACTTTAATTAGTTCGGTGTTGAATGTTGAATCTTTGTTGAAGGTATTGAATTGGTGGCCTCTCTCTCCTGTATATTGAATATTGCATCCCCAGTCAGGAAGATGCTGCAAATCTTTGAGCTGAATTTTATGAACATGTATTAATATCTCAATCCAAAAAAAGTTTATTATTTTGCATAGAAATATTTATGATCCTTTGTGAAATCACCAAATTTTGAAAAACATCATAACATAAAATCAACATTGTGATTGGAGGACAATCTGTGAGCAAACCCATGATATGCTACTTTTGAATTAGCACATCTACACACACCCTGGCATAATTCTAATGAAGTTGAGAATAATCAGGTCAAAATACTCCCATTTAATGTTTTGGGTCCATAGGCCTCAAATAATCAGAAATAGTCGCTGGTGATAAACACTGCACTTTTGGGTCCATAGGTCTCTAAACTGTAATCATCTCTGGCGATAAACACTGCACTTTTGGGTGCATAGGCCTCTAAACTCAAATATTCACTGGTATTACTCCAGTGTGTGGGCTGGAGATGGTCTTGCTAATCGGGTTTCTCACTCTAGATGACAGTTGGAAATTGACCCCCGGTCGCTCTCTTGTCCACCCAGAGAAGCTTAGCCACGGGGAGGTGAGGGTTGGGGGGCGGGGTCACCGCAATGAGGGCAGAGGTGGGAGCACAATGTGTTCCTTATTAAATTTAGTGCTAATCTGACACAGTGCTCATTAGTCTCTAGGCTTCACTGGTCCTCTCTGTGTATTTATCATGATGACTCACTGTAGTGCAGGCGCAGAAGTGTGTCGAGTGTTGAGGGGGTGGCGGTCGGTAGCGTATTAAAAGGCTGGAGGTTTGACTGTTAAGTTGTAGAAAACTGAGGTTGCAGGATCCCCATATTTGGTGGAACCTCAACGACGGGCCAATGACTCCAGCTTGTTGGAACTGATCAAAAAGATTGTGCTCTCCATAGAAAAATAGCTCCGTTCAAATTAGTATGATGCTAATAGAGGACAGTTGCTTTGCTCATTTTTAGTTTAGTGACAGCTCATTCTTTCATCATTATGGACCATCGGAACAACAGAAGGAGAGGAAAGGACTTTTGGGATAGAGACGTAACTCTTTTGAGTTCAACATTCAGAAGGTCACTTTCCACAGTGTCTGAGACACAATGTTTTCTCATACTCCCTCTCACACAGAATAATAAAAAAAACAAGCCCGACCTACCTGCCTGTACCCAATGTTTCCACTTTTGTTCTGAAAAGCAACTGTACATAAAAGCCCGTCATAAATCTCGCTTAAGATTCCAATAAAATTAGACCCATAAGAGAACTGCTCGCAAAGTAGTCAATGTTAGCAGTGACTTAAGACTTTGTTTCTCTTATACATCACTGTAGCTAGCGCCGTGTGGACGCTGTGACATAAGGTAATGTCTCTCTTATGGCTCATTGCTAGGCTTTATGCAGACATTATTATGATGTAGCTGGTGTATGGTACACTTAAGCACATTTGTCTGGCGTTATGCGTGTTCTGGAACAGAATGGTTACATTTTACTCTTGTTTTTCCGCTCGATGCCTATGTAAGGACTCCTATGTTGTTGAGTTGTCACCGGTAACGCTTTGTTCCAAACTTAAATGCCAATTTAGCTCCTGTTGCTCCAGTAATCACCCTGCAAGTTGCTGGAGGGAAACTGCGGCTAAGTACATGAAATGAAAACATGGAATTTTAAGATGCATATGAGGGGTGTTGTGGAAGTGCATGGGTGTCACTCAATTACGGAAAAACATGTAATACCAGTCCATCCCCATGTGAATGGGGGACTTCAGAAGAGCCCTTTGAGACAATGATGCTGTTGGAATCAGGAAAAAAAGACAGGTTTGACTGACAGGAACCCAACACACCCACACCGCTAGTGCGCTCACAGCGTCAGACAGCACACGTTACCAATCAGACCTCTCAACCATCAAAACTTAAAAGAGAACCTAAGGGGAAAAAGAAAAGGTTATCATTGAAGTCGATGGATGATCACATGGAAGTAAACGAGTAAGACAATTATGAGGGAGAGAGAGTGAGAGAGAGCGAGCGAGAGAGAGAGACATGCAAAAATTAATCACATATCTTGTTAGTCATGGACCTCAATACCCCCCTCAACCTTCCACACAACCATTAAATAAGAGCTTAGGTGGAGGCACAGAAATAAGCCTGTGCTCAATATTTCCTAATCTGCTTTTTAGGAGCTCAGAAAGGTCACGGCTGTTGTTTTAATAAGCACCAGGTTTGCGCAGTGCTGGCAGCCCTTTTCAAATCTTCTTCGCCCTTCTCGTTTTCCCCTCTCTTTTTGCTTTTACATTGTTTTTTTACCCCCCCGTCTCTCCTTTGTAAATTGATGCACCACAAGGCTTTTTAAACAGAAGGGCGAAATCATAAAAGGTTGCTGGGCGAGACTCCGGTAGAGGCTCGGAATTCTGCTCACACCACTGCCGGCAGATAAGAAATAGATGCGGTTTTAAAGACCTCACGGCCACTGTCAAGCCCGCTGTGGGGATAACGTATGTGCTCATCCATGTAAGCCGGGGAACAACGGGGACTCTGCAGGGTCGTGCAGAAACGAAATGGCCAGGATGAAACGAAAGCTCACACATCTTGGTTACAACAAATGGAGATCGGAGGGATACAGATTCTACACATTCATCTGTCATGCTGCTCAACTCTTGGTAACTGTTAGTGATATTCAAATATCAGCAGTTACTACGGATACATGTATGGACATCATTTTAAATAGCAGTCAGCATACAGTTTGAGTTAAATATTTTTCAGACCAAAGTCAGTTGCGAATATTCACGTTTCAAAACTTTTTAGTATTGTACTAAAGTAGTACATACAAATACAAATACAAATACAAAATAACTAAACCTGTGAATGTCTTGAATGTTTTTTTAAAATCCCCTTTTTTCTCAATTGATTATACCCATTGTTTTAATCAGGTTATTCCAAATTTCACTGATATTTTGAGACAAAGCACTGGGTGAAAATATCATATTCACCCAGTTAATGTCATATGTCATATTGCCATAGCTTGTTTTTTTTTTTCCTGTTATATGAAATTAATTGAAGACATTATTGGAGCATGCATATGCTGTATATATCCCATAATATTCTCTATGAAGAGATGTACAGACCAAAACATCTCTGTATATTGAACCTTTATGTGCAAAGAATTCAAGATTAACCATCAGAGTGGTTTGGTTGATTGACTAACAAAATGCAAAGTGTTCTGCAGCTGTCTCTATCATTTGGACATTCCATGCAGAAAGCTGGTACATCTATAGACATGAATGTCACAGTTAATACAATTACAAAGTGCCCTAGTCTCAGTATATGCTGAACAAGTGTGTGCTGATTGGCTGGATGCACTTCAGTGAACCCCGGTCATGAGCGGCTCCATCTATAAGCTTCTGCCATTTATTTCGGCTGCCATAGAGTGATTGCAATTTATTTTGACAAATGCACTGTGTGGCAGGTCATTTTGCTCTCCAGCTCTCCATTTGTTAGAATGATTAAGCAATGATGTAGTTCTCTAATTTTGTTTCACTGACTAATGTAATGGTCTAACAGGGTTTTTTTTTAAATTGTGGTTTTGGGGCAACTGTGTTCTTTTTTGCAAGATTAATGTTTAAAACAGTACAAAAAGAAGGTAAATAAAAGCTTTGCATGATTAACAGGCATTTTACATCTGAGTGTGATTATGAAAATTTCATCAATGGTTTTGTAAACTTAATTTCAGCTTATGTTAAAAAGAGTCAGCCGCAACTGGTTTCTCAATCAGCCATCATCATTTTACACCGTTTTCTTTTATGGTTACGCAATAATTAACGCTCTCCAGGATAGCTCATGTATTTTTATTAATGAATGCCATCGGCTAGAATGTCCTGTGGGTTATGACAAACAATGATGATAGCAAGCGTTTGTTCTGAGGTTTGACAAAGATAAAAAATGAATGCTGAACCAGCGTGTGCACGTGCGAACGGTGAGGTGCGTCTCATTATGCATGGCTGGGTTAAACAGCCTTCAGAGGGTCCTGGGAGCCGCATACATTATGTCACGTTGAACTTGTTGAATTAGCGTCGCCGTGAGAGGCCACCTGCGGCTCATGTCAGCCCGCATATGTCCACGGAAGGCGCCGGAAAGTCAGCCCGCCCACCCGCCGGCCTGCCCGCTGGGTCCGCCATCGGGGAGGTTCGCAACCATGTTCACGGATTGCTCTGCACCTGTATGCTGAACAGGGACTGCAGTGGGATCCATGTTTGCTCATTAAGGCCCGGCGTGGAGAATAACAAAAAAGGAGAACAGTAAGGTACTGCCGGAGTCAAGGATATGTGGTTTTTATGCCAGTCAATTTCACTGAAGGTTTTCTATGGACTTACATAACCAGATTCTTACCCCATAAAAGCATACACTCCACATTCTTTACTAGGTCTTTGTGCTTTGGGTGGCTGTAGTGGAAATCAGTGCTGCAGGCTTTATTATTGACTTGTTTGAACCAATAAAACTTCTCTCCATAGAGAAAGAAGTTACGATCAGATTTCTATCAACAGATCACGGTAGCTCTGCTCAGTTCTGGATTGATGACACCACATTCTTCCATCAATAGTAAACACCCCTAGGTCGGAACATTTTCCATACCTCCCTAGTAGAAAGACATAGTTGCTATGAGGTGCGTTGATTTCTGTACATACTGTACACAGGGGCCAGTGCTGTCGTGACTGCACACTCCTGACCAAGGATCAACCAGTGACACACCTCTGTTCAATTCATGCACTATATGCAGCAGGTAACTAATTCTCAGTGGAATATTCAAAGTTCTACACACATATATGGAGTACCCACTTTAATTTCTTGTGTTGATGTACAGCACACCCACCAGTTAGCCTTATTACTGTTAATACTTTGGAGATGCAACATAACCACCTTCTCAGAAAGTATATTTACCTCCCTAATTACCATTACTATATATACACTATGTTATCACTGTGCTATACCCAGTGATGTCAGCATAGGTTCAGACAGATCTACTCCTCATTGGCAGGTATGACCAGAATGATTTTCACAGTTTCATTACACGCACCACACACACACACACAAACACATACACTGAGCATTGGTAATTTCCACAGGTGACGGATTTGCAACTAAGGCCTTATTTGTATGGAACCTGATGTTCCTTTTCTATTTCTCTTTTTTTTTTTGAAAGTGTTAGTTGGTGCTCGTTATAATCTTTAGCCTGGGGGGTTTCCTCTAACCTCATCTGGCGCCCTGTTTCCGCCGGGCTTTTTCGTCGTTAGCACGCAGTGGGCACCTCAGGCTGGCACCGTGCCCCTGGGCGAGGCTGTGGGGGGCACCGCGCCACAAAAGAGCCACAAGAGCCGCATCTCGCGCAGGTGCCAGCCATCTCCAAGGTGACGGACACGCACGGCGGCTTCTGATTTGGGGGGTGGTTGGGCTGGGGATTCCTCACCCCCTTCGCCTGGCGGTGTGAGAGGAGAGCGTGCCGTGTCTTTCAGGTGCGGTCGGCTGACAGACTCGACGGGTCGCTCGGGCAGGTGTTTCGCTCCGTGACCTGCCAGCCCACACACGCGCACACACACATGGCGGTTTTGATGTAACCGGATCAGTAAGCTTCACCAGTCGTCACTGCCTCACTGTGAAGCCCCTTTTCATCATATCCCACCTATGATCCCAGCTGAACCCTGTTTCTTAGTCATTTTGGCGTTTCTCAGCTATACATCACATCCTGTAGTTTTATAATGGTGTTGCACACTGGTTCTGCTCAGAAAACTGACATCAGTGAACGTATGAGTACTTTGGCCTTGGACTTCAATTTCATGACTTCCTCCTAAAACTATTTCCCAGATTTTGTGATGTTTGTCCTAACACATATATAAAGATGTATCTTTCTTTATCACTACATTTCTCAGCAAATGAGGTGGCAGTATTTTTCTGTTTACTCCTAGGTCCCCAGTCTCTGCTATCTTTTCATTAGTATTTCTTTGAGTATTGTTGCAGTGTATATAGCAATATTAACCTCCCGAGCATGCAAGATCAAAATTGCTTTTACATCACATCAGCCCTAGGGAATAGACATTTTAGGCCACACTTCAGCCAATCGTAATTCCTGCTTTTTCCCCAAAGAAAAGACTGTAAGAGGGAAGCAGAGAATAGTGACACAAAATGGGGAATAGCTTTAAGAGGAAGACAGAAAATTGCATGTTATGGTCCAATTGCTCATGCTTGCACTGATGTTAGTCTTCTGGAATGGATCATTGCGCAACGCCATTTTAAAAACATGTGATATAACATACAGCTAAAAAATGTCAGAACGAGTCAAGTGGGCCTTAAACTTTAAGTGGGAAATGCATACATCGACTGTGTTTCTACAGCCTCCTATGAATACTGAAAGCACAAACAGGGTCAAGGACTGTCTTGCATAACCCAAGTGTAAGCCACATTATAGATGTCATTGTAAGGGCATTGCTTGGCTGATACTTAGGGCTGACTCTCAGGTAGGAAAAATGCAGTGTCCTAGCTGAGACTCAAACCTAAACTCACTGATTTTCAAGACTGAATCCCTATCATCTTTTCAACGTATATTTTATTTTTCCAGTTTGCGCCTTCCAAACATAATTCAAATAATAATCTCTTTTTTTTTGCCCGTTTCCAGAATTATTCAGCTGAAAAGGTGATGGAAATAAAAGACCAGTGTGTCTCTGTTTTTGGCTTTGTTCTAGCACCAGCATGCATGTAGAGCAAGCTGAAAGCCCAGAGAAAATTTGAGTGCCTTTGTGGTCCAGCTGTAACAGTAGAGGGTTGTTTTTTTTAGTTTATTTCTGAGAGTGAACCGCTGAGCGTTTCTGAGTGAGTCAGACGGCCGCGCAGTGGGACCAGAGCTATTTCCACCGGGACAATCGCATGATCTGTTATGCTGAATGCATTTGGGACGGTTATTCATTTTGGGAGCTGGTCTGCCCGACAATATTCCGAGGCTCAGGGTCTGTACAAACGTTGTGGCACCCATCCGTCTTTTTGTTTAATAACTCGGCGGGAACAAGATGAATACACCCGAAGCTACGAAGTGGGAGAAGGAGAGAAAAGGAGGGAGAGAGGCAGACAGAAAAAGAGTGAGAGAGAGAGAGAGCGAGCGCGCTAGTCGGAGACAGCAATTTCTCTCTCTCCTGTGAGAAATAGCACAGGACCGTCGGACAGAAATAGAAATAGCATGTGTATCTCGCTCTACACGTGCTTTATCAATTAAGCATGCAGGGGGAAACTGATGGCCTCTTATCTATGTGGAGATAGAAAGCTATAATATGAGCCAGTCTCCCAGGCAGGAGAGGCGGTCTCATGACAAACGGATTGGAATCGCCCATTTAATCATCTTTCTGTTCTATTTTGCATTCACTTGCTAGTGGATTCATTCTTTTTTTTTTAAAAAGATGCATAAGAAATATTTCTCATCCCTCCCGCATTTGTGAATGTCAGGACCAATGAATTAAGCAAGTGACTGTTTCCACCACAAAACCTGCTTAGTGGTAACAAATGCTGAGATTGTAGTGCTGTTTTTTGTTGTTTTGGTATTTTAGTAGATATTTGGGGTGCATTACTGGTGCTGTTGTGGTAGGTGGGACTGAATGCATTCCCGTTTTTGGCGGTATGTAGGACTGGTGGGGTGAGCGTCAGCAGCTAGCCATTTTTGTCCCCCAGAACATTCACAAAATACAGTGTTCTGCGACACATTTCGATGCGTTTATTTTTTCAGTTTCCTTGGTGACCCTTGAATATTATTAACCCAGAGTGCTTTTTTTCTGTGACTCAGACCAATACAAGGAACAACATCAACTTTACATTGGTTGGGACCAAATCTATGGAACTTGGTCTCCTTACGGGCACATACTGTTCTATTTTAGAATTAAAAGAACACATTCCAAAGTGTATGTTTACTTGTCTCCAATGAAACACAAAATACTCAAACTTCATTCATTACATTAAGTCTGTTTTGACTAAATTGTGTATGTCCAACAGAGAGCGTGTGTTTGATTGACTCCCTTCTGCCATTTCACAACCAAATAATAATAATCTAACTGAACTCTTCCACATAGTTCTGGAAACGTATTGTGTAGAGTTGGGCTCGACAGGCCTGACATGATCGTTGTCCGAAAGAAAGCTTTTTTTTTACTCAGATGACTGGAGACAGTAAAACCCAGGGCGTTCAGACACGAGTAGTGTGTGGGAGTTGATGAACGAGTCCTCCAGATTAAAGATGGCAGATGGGAAATAAACAATGCGGGCTTTAATTAAGTTGAGAGAAAAGAAAAAGCAATGCGGTATAACTGTGTCAATATATATTTTTTTTTGGCGTCTAGGAAAGTGAGTTAGACCCTGCTTATGTGTCACTAATGGTCATTATATGGGGTAAAATGGGTCTCCTGAACACATACATGTGACGGCATACTGTGTCCACATTTTCCCCAGACAAAACACACAATGATTGTAATCGCAAGAGATCAGTGACGTGGTCCCTGAACATAGCAGGAAGGAGCCCACATGCTAACTCCCACATTCAAATAAACAAAGCACAGAGGATGCAGCACTCAGTATAATGGGTTGGATATTTTACCGTTGGGTAATTAAAAATGGCATTTCGCTGAATGACATCTACATCGAGGGAGAAAATGGATTCTTCGTGTAGATACAACGCTTTGAGGAGTACATAAATGATTTTTCTTGGTGGGGACCTTTGTCCAAAAGTGGATTTAGTAACACAATGTTTAAACATAACTTGTATGCGTGGTTAGCAATTTCACCAGGGTTAGGGGGTCAAGGGCATAGCTCCAGTATTTGTTGTAGGATCCACCTCTGCTAGATGGCTGACATGAAGTTGCCCCCACTAGGGTGGAGCTACACTCTGATCTCAACCATTGGCTTCCTTGAACCAATTAGAAATGCTTTACTCTCCACAGCCAGTGCAGTCATTGGTCCAAATCCATCTGATCACTGACACTATGTGGTAGCTCCTCCCGTTTCTGGTTCAGTGAAACCTCACTCCCTCCTCACTACCTGCATTCCTTAGTTGGTTCATCACTGTAGGATGTCTGTCATGTCAGTTTGATCAGGGGGTTCATGTGGGTTGCTCCTCACCAGGAAGCTCTGGAAGTTGTGGCCAGAGGGAATTTCTTTCCCAGCCCATGATGTATGTGTGACTTCAGCTTAGACTTACAAAACTTTAATGTCCTAAGAGAGGTAATTTGTATTACCCCAGATTCCCCTTGGCTGACATGCACTTAAGAGACCATGTGCCATGTGTCACAGTCACTACGTACAAACATGGAGCTCCGGGTCTCTCACCTGTCTGTCTGCCAGGGGCGGGGCGTGTTCATTCCGAAGCAAACTATGATCCAGGATGCATGCTACATGTATATTCATGAAGTGTGACAAGGTCTCACGCTTAACTGATCCCAAGTGACTCCAAACAACTGAAGCTTGTCAATCGGGCCCTCTTTACATATCGCTGTCAGAGGGAGGCACAAAGGGAGCCCAGACGGTGGCTCTCATGCTAGGAGACTGTTTACAAGAGCTCAACCTCACCCTGGTGACAAAGGAGCTAGGCCTGGCCACAGTGGCTCTTAGTCTCAACTGGCTGTGTCTAAATGAAATGTGGACTGAGTTTTTTTTTTCCTTTTCCCATGTTTGCTGGTATGGATTCCACCATTCTCGTTGAGTTCTCATTCACGAATCACCTTTTGGCTCAAAGATATTTTCTATTTCTTTTGTGAACATAGGATCTTGGGGTTGAAAAACAGTAGCTTTTTTTCCCCTTCCTGCCATGTAAAAAGAAGAGGTAGAGCAGAATCACATAAGTTTAAAATGATGTATTGTGGATTATGTAAACCTGACCTTCCCCTTATCAGTTTCTGTCCAACAGAGGGCGACCTATCAAAAATAATTAGAAACATAGATATCACAATCATGGCCAAATTGAATTTTTCTTATCTGTTCCTCAATTCATTTCTTGTAAAAGATTTGTTCAAAAATGTATCGTTCATTCATGATTTTACATGGAAGTCCCATCTCAGCGAGATAATCCTCAATTGGCAGAACCGTCTACTTCCACAGCTGAGAACTGATGACGGTGACGACTAATTCATCCGTTAAAATGATTTATTGATCCATTTGATTTGGTGTGACATGGGAGGTGTGAGGATTTTAGGACGTGGCAGTGAGTGGCACTCTGCCAGGGACCCGATTTGAGTATCAGCTCTTCCGCCAGACGACAGGATTACTAGGCGGCCAATAAGGATTGGAGATATCTTCGTTGCGTTTGTGTCTTCATGTGAGGTCCCGCTCTCCAGCAGAGTGATTCACGTCTAGGCAAGCTTTCACATTAATCCCTTACTCACGTACCGCTAATAATCCCTTCTTCTTTTGTGAGGGTGTGTGTGTGTGTGTGTGTGCATGCCTGTGTATGTGCGTATAGCTCCTTTCTCTGTGTGTTATTCATCCAGGAAACTGGTGGAGTTGTAGATGTTTGCTAAATAATAGCTGCAGTGTAGCATCAAGGTTAGGGTGGTTGCAGGTTCAAGCAGTGCTGTTGTAGCCTTGATAAGATACCTGACCTGAATTGCTTCAGTAGATAGGCAGCTATGTTACCTGGATACATGTACACATGGTTATGTGGTTACATGTACACATGGTTACATGGTTACATGGTTACATGGAGAATCCCCTAAATATAACGTAATGATAGTGGGAGCCATCATGTGAATGCTTCCGTTCACTTGTAGAACAACTTTCAAACAATACTTGTCAAAAGCATACAAAATAAATGTGTGTGACTTTTGCAGCTGAAAATGAGTCAAAACATTTTTCAAATCATGTCACCTGACACTAAATGTATGCACAACTGCATCAATTTCAGTAAAAAAACATCCTCAGTGGCTTCATTTTTTGCAACATCTGCAATAAAATACCCATGCAATTGCGGCCTTCCTCTGCTGACAGCCTGTGAAATTTTAACACAACTTATTGTGCATTCTGTGTTAGTGATCCCTGTCACTAGTATAAGATATATAACATATGGTTTGGGAAATCTTATGGAAAAATCTATATAATTTCAGTGTCACAGAGATTCAGGTCTGAAAGACTCCCTGCAATGCATATCTTGATGTTCTTGATGTTTTTAAGTGACAGGCAATTTCCCCTTCATGAATCGAGTTCAGCCTAGAAAGGTTTCCTTTCAGTGGTTACACTATCCCGCTAAATTCTGAGGTAAAACATGCTTTTTGCCCCCCAACAAGTTATTTTATTTCATCCACAGCGTGCATGCCATTAATGTGAATTTTTCTCTGTTTCTACTTATTATTCAGTTTTGCTTTTTACACATATATCATTTTACACGAACCTGTCAGAGATAAATGCCGTATATGAGTTGATTTAGTTAGACAGTGCTCATACCTCACACCTCAGGCACTTTGTCACAACAAAATGGATGTTTCCGCTGAATAAACAGAAAATTCGGGTCGGTGGCTATGCTCGAGTGTGTGCTGGGAACGCACAGTGTTTGTTCCCCTTTTGTTGTGGCGCGTCTTCACGGCGCGGTTATTTTTAGCACAATGCAAGCTGTTGTACCATTATCATGGACGTCCGGGGGGACTGAGCAGGCATATTGCAGCCTGCTGGCCAGGTGCTTCGGCGTATTTGTCTAATTTAATTGGTAAGCTGCGGTATCATGCAGATTTTCGCAAACGCTGCTTCCACAGCCACGTCCTCCGGGGGTCGCGAAATTCGGGAGCGCAGCCCGTGGTGGTTGAAAAGGGAATAAAGGTGATCCAAACTGTCCCTACAGGGGCAACAACCATGTTGCCTGGGCCTGTTTAAAATACAGTTGGGCTCCAAAACTAGGTCACATTCCTAACCGCCACACTGATCTGGGATCTGTGCACTGGGTATCACTGAGAATCCCGCATATCATTGGACTGAATTGTGAGATTTCTTGAAAAGAAAAATGGCTCATAGCACCATATACTATCAGTGACTCAGTGATACAAGGTAATTATTACATTTCTATTCTGTACAGCAAAACTGTTTGATTGCTTCAGAAGTCAGTGATTGACAGCTCATTTAAGTGCCATTAGCTATGGGTTGCGGGATACCTTTCTCTACAGTCACGACCACACACATGCGACATAACAACCAATTTCACTACATTACATTACAATCAGATACTCTAAGCCGGAGCAACTTAAAATCCAGGAGAATGGAAGTTAATGTGAGAAGTACACCATGTATGTATGTAACACTCTAACAGAAGTCAGCTATGCTAAACAGAATAATACAATCAAGGGTACTAACCATACATTCATAGTAAGACCGAATATAAAAATAACAATCGTGAGACTAAAACCACTACTAAAACCATAAAACACTATAACCTCAGTAGAGTATACAGTAACAAGATGAAATCTTAAGAGGTGAGTCTTCAGTCTATTACGGACTAAACAAGATACAGTGAACCCTCATTACAGCAGACCTCGATGAAAAGGATTTCGGTTATAACAGACTATTTCTGCAGTAACGACATGTGTGGTTTATTCTGGTTAATATTCTACTTTTTCTTTCCCTTACACTTTTCTGTCATCTTATTTTTCTCTCTTTACTCCCCTCTCTTTTTCCCTTTCTCTACCTCTTATCTCCTTTCACTATTCCCTCCTTTACTTACTCTGTATTTTTTTCTTTACCTCTGTCTCTCCTTCCTCTTTCTTTTTAATATTCCTTGTTATTGGTAGCGGTTACTGGTAGCTATTGCGACGCCACATCGTATCACAAAGGATCCTTTGGAAGCGTAATCAAACTGACACAGTCTGAGTATTGTTGTGTCGCTACACCGATATGATGCTGGGTAAATATGGATTGATATCACAGCCTAGGTGGGACTACTGTGTGTTTTTATATTATCACCCAATTATATCGTACTATCGGTTATATCTTACTTCCTATACCCCAATTAGTCCGGTTTAACATATGTTCACTGCAGTCAGCTTCTGCATTCATTCTCTTCTTTGTACACTATGTGACATGGAATCTTTATCTGTATTCTCTACATTTCTGTTTGGAATCAGTGCAGCCTGCTTCGCTTTTCAAGCAGGGTATGGCGCCCTGTGTTTGGCCATGCCCGTTAACTAGCCATGTTCTGGCCTCAGCAGCGACACGAGTCGGGCTTATCATTGTTCAGAGCACACAGCAGCATAGAAACGACGGGGCAGTTAAGGTCAGTGGTCACAAAACTCACCCGCCCGCTGCCCGCCGGTGATGGCCAAGGATTCTAAGCAGGTGAAGAATATCAAAAGCGTGAAATCTTTTTTTGGGGAAGTAAAGAAAGAAAAGCAGTGATTCCCTTCACAGTTTCCTCCACGGCTCTTTTTGTGTGAGGCCAAATTGGTCTCAGTGGAAGCTCAGACTGTCTTGAAATGTATTTATTATTTCCCCTTATAAAAAGAAAGTAGAAAAAAAAGCAGAAATCATAGTTTCACTTTTGAAAATGGCAGATGTTTTGTAACAACCAAGAAAACAAAATGTCTTGAAACCGCCATGTGAAGCTGCATTTTCCACATGTGAGATGAAAACAAAAATGGCACAAATGAGAGTAGCTGTTCACAAGCGAAACTCTATGTTTTGCATGCAGTTATCACATTTTTCCCCATGTGAAAAGTATGGAAAAACCATATGTACAATGTGATATTTTCACATTCCTGCAGTAAGGATTGTAATTTTTTTATTGTACAGACAGAATGTTACAGAAGGTTACCTCTATATGTATTATTTACTGTTCATTATACATGTTCATTACATATATCTGTAGTGTGGATTGGAAAACCTTTCATCGTCTTGAGGGTGTTTTTGTGCTTCTTTGGGAAGCTGTATGAGAATATGAATGGGCTTTTGTTATATGGATGTGTTTTTGTAAAACGTACAACTAGAAAATCAAGTTTCATTCAGTGGTGTAGTCAAGAGTATACAGAATATACCCCCTACCCACCACCTAGTGCCATGCAGTGTATCATCTGTAAGGCTTAGTAGCATTCACACATACAACAATGCATACAAGGCTATGGTATGCTTGTCTCCTCAGACAGCATACTCACCTCCTCAGTTCCCATCACAGCTATCAACCTAGCAAAATTTAATTGGTGCATTTTAATTAGTTGATTGGTAAAGTTTAATACATTTAATTCCTTAATGTATCTCAGATACTGTATGTGATTCTTCACAGTCTGCATGGGGGGGTCTCCATAACTGCTGAATTACAGCTGTTACTCTATTGTCAAGCACGGAATCTTGCTGTGGATTATTAGAACTACTTGAATTCTACAGGATAATGTTCCATAGGCTTCCCAGCTGAGGAGGACAACAGAGAGATGGAGCTATCTCTGGTGTTCTGCTGGTAGCGTGGAGGTCAGAAAAAAATTAGAATGGCCCACTTTCTTATCTGGCAACAAGAAGGAAGCTCCTTCAGGGCGAGAGGCTGAACACAGCGCCTCTGCTGATTCGCTGCGTAATACGGACAAAGGCATGCTGGGAAGGGGCGGGATGAAGGGTTATTACCTGTGTTGATCCGCAAGCGGGGAGGGGAAAATCTGGGTCTGTGTTCTCGCTTCAGAGAGGGATCTAAAGTGCCCACCTCCAGCCTGCTGCACGGGGGTTTGGATTTTGTCGCAGGGTTTGGGCTAATCCGGGCTGCGCGTTCTCTGGGTTTTTCAGAGCGGGTGGCAGATGGGTGGCCAATGCTTTTCATTTGGTTTTTTTTCTCAGTTTTTTTTTTTGTAAGCCCGACTCATCGCTGCAACACCCTCCCACAGTGCTGGAGAACACAGACAAGCAGGCGAGGCGCTCTGCTCCCCAAAAACATGCTGCCACCCAAGGCCCCTTTCCAATCTGCCGTCTACCAGCTGAGCTGAGATGGGGAGACATATTTCAATTTTTGGGGGGTAGATTGGAAGTAATAAGGAGATTGGAAATATGGCTCGCCAATAATATACAGTGTAGAGATGCACAAATAATATGTTAGAAATTTCATTTTCCAGGGGGGTGGAGCTGAAAGTGAAACATTCCGCAGGGGGTGCACACACCTCACGGTGGGAACAGACTTTGAATACATGTCCTGCAAATTGGCTCTTGAGAATGTGCCATTAGCATGGTGTTGATACCATCTGAAAAATGCACATAAATGGATATGCATACATGAATATGCATAAAATACATGAATACTTATACACACAAATAGATGCAGTCACACATGAAGACATGTATGCATGCATTTCACATACATAGACTGCATACATGCACACATTCACGTGTATACAACACAAGCACAACATGTATACACACACGCACACATATACACAGATGAAGACTAATTCAGTAATATTACGGTAAGACTGCGAACGAATGGTGCTTACTTATCGTCACCTTCTTTTATAAGATGCTCACTGTTTATGAATTGTGAGTAATTGTGTTTATGTTTTCAGATAATTATGACAAATGAATTATTATTCATCTGTAATAACTCAATGAATTCTCATTAATTTAACATGGGACTGAATTATTCATGCCCATTTCCCTTGTAGTTTAGAAGGAAGGAGATTTAGATTATATGCGCACTTCACAGGAACACACAGCAGTGACTGAACATGTTCCAAAGTTGATGTCTTTTAAGAATCATCGTGCCTCTTTGAAGATTTAATGTGGTTGGAGCCAGCACCTCACGCCAATTAACTAGCATGTGATCAATTTAAAAGCATCTTGGATTGGCTTATACATACAATACCAATGTTATTAGCAACAAGGAACGCCGTAAAGCATTCATTATTTCCTTTAACCGGAATTGGTTTCTGAAGTGTGTTCATTATTTCCCTTGACTTGAAATACAAAAATAAACAGCATTTCCTTTGGACTGCCACGCTCCGTGCCTGAAACAAGTTCCTGGAGGTAATTACTGTCACTCTGCGGTGCGTGCACGGGCGAGGGGCCGGGTAGCCACGGACCGGTCGCTGAAGTGCACAATTACACAGTTCATTATTTCTGATGCGGGCTGGCATGTCGAACATAGGTGAGGAGTCCCCGCACGTGGCCTGGCCCCGTCACACTGTCACAAAACAAGCAGAGGTGAAAGGACCCTGGCTTCAGAGGGGTAGAAGTTCTACCATGTATTTGTTCCACCCTTGCACTGCACCTGCTGACTCCAATTAGCTCAAACTCTGTAGCCAGGTAGGAGAACTCATTAGTGAAATCAGGTGTTTTAGTGCATGGGTGGAATAAATACATGGTGATACCTCCACTTTCTGAAACCAGAAAGTCCACTTCTGGTTATAACTGATTGTACTCTCTGAAGCTGGAGTTTTACAACTGAAAAATGACTTCATTTAAACCTGGCCAGAGTTTTTCTTAACTTATTATTTCTATTATTATTATTATTATTATTAGTAGTAGTAGTAGTAGTGGTGGTGGAGATATTAGTTATAGAATTTGAATATAGATATGTTATTACACTTATTACTCATGCATTTACATTGTTGTTAAATGTTATTACATTTATTATTTGTAACTGGTGTAGTTGGGCTGCTCTCAAGCTCACTGACATGGGTAGAGGTAACGTTATGTTTCAGCTATTTTTGAATTACTTGGGAAATATACAATTACTGAAGCAACCACTGTATCATAGACATTTTTCGGGAACGTGCAGCTTCCATTCTATATTTGGCTTGACAGACATGCCTTTAGAGTGAAACTGGCAGAGCACAAATTTGAAGTATTATCCTTTCATGAAGCTTGATATTGACTAAAGCAATTCAGTTTAGAAGCTGAAATACTTTCCTCTAGAGCCAAAAAACTGGATCACTCTTGCAATATTGGTTTGGCCCACTCCCTTGCAACACAATTGGTGTATCAGGTGACTGACGGAAACGCCATCTATGTCTACAGGACATGTCTCTTCTGACATAACACCATGTATTCCAAACAGAATAACTGTAAAATCAGTCAATAGACTATATTTTCATACAACCACGTGTGTTTAAAAAGAGTCTATGAGGTCATAAGAGCCATGTGTTGAGAGAAGTATTCCATTATGGGGATGGGTCTATGAGGTCATAAGAGCCATGGGTTGAGAGAAGTATTCATTATGGGGATGAGTCTATGAGGTCATAAGAGCCATGGGTTGAGAGAAGTATTCCATTATGGGGATGGGTCTATGAGGTCATAAGAGCCATGGGTTGAGAGAAGTATTCCATTATGGGGATGGGTCTATGAGGTCATAAGAGCCATGGGTTGAGAGAAGTATTCCATTATGGGGATGAGTCTATGAGGTCATAAGAGCCATGGGTTGAGAGAAGTATTCCATTATGGGGATGGGTCTATGAGGTCATAAGAGCCATGGGTTGAGAGAAGTGTTCCATTATGGGGATGGGTCTATGAGGTCATAAGAGCCATGGGTTGAGAGAAGTATTCCATTATGGGGATGGGTCTATGAGGTCATAAGAGCCATGGGTTGAGAGAAGTATTCCATTATGGGGATGGGTCTATGAGGTCATAAGAGCCATGGGTTGAGAGAAGTATTCCATTATGGGGATGGAGTCCATAGGGTGGTTTCTTAACCGGCCCGCGGTGAGGTGAACCCCCCCACTGGACCACAAAAAAGAGGACATTGAATGGATAAATAAACAGATTAACATAACCTGAAAAGGAAAAAGGTAGGCTGGCAAATGTGGAAGGCGGAGATGGGAAGGACGAATGATGCTTTAAACAGAGAGCATGACGGGAAAACAGGTGATTGGCAATTTACGCCTGTATGAAAAACGGTGGGCAGGCAGTGCTAATTGCATGAGGGGATCGTCTGAAAATGTCTCTGCTTTGTTTTAACAATCCCCATACATGCAGTAGTGGAGTATACCTGGTGTGCTAACGAGAAACTCCAGTCCTTTAGTTATGGTGGCTCTTGTCACGGCTGGATAACGATATCGAGGCTGTAGCCCCACAGAGCGGTGTCGGAGCTCAACCTCCCTTTCCCCCCTGACAAGTGTGGACACATGCTCAGCCAAGATCCGCACACTCTCCCTGCCCTTTCTGCTCTCACTCATTATCGATGCAGCAACAAAAAAATAACATGTAGAACAGATAATGGCTGCCCGCTAGCGCCTTCATTCTCTGTGAGTCACTGTCAAGTGGGAGAAGGAGGGAGTGAGTGAGCTCCGCCATTTTTTTTTGTCTGCGTCCAGCCGTCGTATTTCTGTTTGTTGTCTTACACTTTTACTATGAAAAAGAGCCAATAAAACCTTATGAACTCATAAGTGTTCTATCAGTCATCATTAGGTTTCCTCGTCTGATGTCATGTCTGAGTCTTTGTGTGTGTGTGTGTGTGTGAAGTAGCCTTATTGACTCATTATCGTTTAATAGGAGGGAAAGTGGGTCTATATCTTCTCCAGTGCTGGCCATTATGTAGGTTAGCACAAAAAGTGGATCACAACAACTGCCAGGGAAAGGTATCAACATACTTCTGTCAATAGGAAACTCTGTTTCATGGTATGTCAGGGTTATGTTCAGTCATATTAAGACTGAAGAGCACATGTGAATGTATGACCCGCTGATAGCTGAAGCACAAAGGTTTTTCAACCCTGTAACTGAGCTACGCTCAGATGTCAATCATTGACTTTATATACACAGCCAAAGCTGTTGTTGGTCCAAGTTATTCAAATTATTTTATTGATAAAACTATAGTTGTGTTTTATCAATACGAAAATGGTTCACCACAGTCAAAACTTAAACAACAGACTGAAAAAGACTTGTAAGTCATTGTCAGCTTGATAGCAGTAAAGCTAAGGCCAGTTAGCATCTTTTTGGTTCCCAGACTATTCAGAGAAAGTTACTACATATGTTCCCAACATATGCATTTCTTATTAGTTTCCAGGATGTACCTCAAACATCAGTGACCGTAACTAATTTAGCACAATGTAATGTTTTAAGACTGTTTTGAGAGCATTTCCCATCTCATAGTCCAAATGGGATCTAACCATATAATTTAATCACAATTTTCCACAATGTTCTGGAAGTATTCTGGACTCTATGTAAATGGTTTAACTTCACGGCACATCAGGCTCTCGGTATAGAGCGTATCATTTTGAATAATCGCCACATTTATTTCAAAACTACATGGTATCAATTTCTCACAAGCAGAATGCGAAAGCTGTGTTGCTGCAGCGGTAACATTTGAAAACCTCTGCATAATGAACTTGCACTGACACAGATATCACACAGAACTGGGTATTCAAATAAATGATTCACCAACTCTTCACAGCAATAAACAATCTTTTTTTTATACGAAATGCGTCAAAAGTCATCATCAAAACACAGCCCTTTGGGCTTTCTTGGAGGGGGCTGGGTGCCGGGCTACACACGGACATCTTTCCAAGTGATGACTAAACCCCCCACGTCCCACCCCCAACGACCCCCCCACCAGCTGTTACACAGAGAGAATGAAGGAATGCCAAGTCTTCACTGCTCAGCAACAACCTTCCACATATAGAACGAAAGGAAGAGCCGGTCACTTTGTTACCTCCCACTAGAGATGGACAGATCCGCTTTCCTACCCCGTTTACATAAATCAGTGCTTCTTAATTAATTAGCCAATTAAACGTACAGTAGGGTTCAGTGCCCTCTTAACAATGAGCACATTTGTCAACTAATTCATCGTAGGAAATGTAGCTGAATACCAAATCTGTGGAAATAATTTGATTCTTTGTTTTAAGAGGCGATTGGAAACCAAAAAAAAAAAAAAAAGCAAGCGTGAATTCGCAATAGCTGCGATCAGGCCACTCCCACTGCCACGCCCCTTTTTGCCAATTGGCATGAACAGAAACACACGCCTTCACACACACACACACACACACACACACACACACACACACACACACACACACACACACACACAAATTTGACCTCCATGCCAAATTTCACCCTCCTAGGGCGAAAACTGTGGCCGCCAAAGGGTGGGGAAATTTTTGAGGACCGACTGACCAGCCGACCGACAGAGTGAGCTATAGAGCTGCTGGTTGCTGCTTAAAATATCATCTCCAGCAAGAGGGTGTAAACAGAACTTTCCCGGCATCACACCTGAATCAGCATCTCATTAGCAGCTCTCAGAAAAAAACTAATTAGCAAAGAATCGCATCGCTTTCTACCTGAGCTAACGGAGGCGACAATAGAAACGATGGTGTCAGATACGATTTCCCTCATCGTGCACGTGCTAATTTGAGGTTAATTGTTGTTTGTCCTGGCTGCTAAAAGACGTGGTGTTTGCAGGCGGTGGTGTCTGATTGAGGCACATGCATGTGGAGCTTTCGCACCTCCACTCCCACGGTCTGTGCAACAGCCAGCCATGCCGCTGCTGAGCAGGCATGGATCTTCACTCATGCAACCTTCAACACTGAGTGGTGGGTGGAGAGAAGGGGTTTGATTTATTAGTGTCCCTCTGCCCCTCTTCCTCTCTGTAGGTTACTTTAAAGGGGCTTGTAAAACCCCTTCATTTCAAACTCCCTCCTCTGAAGCTATTAGCACCTTCGAAACCCACATTTCCGCAGCTATTGGTTCCCTCAAATTCAAACTTTCATGATTACTTGCACCAATGTTCACTTTAACAACTTAGCACATCAAGACCCACACTTCAGCAGCTGTTGGTAACCATGAATTTTCCACTATATTGGCTGTTAGTGCCCTTTAGATTTACACTTCAGTGTGGTTATCAGCCTCCTCAAACATTGATGAGGACAAATAGGACAAAACAATCCCCCTTTTCAGAAGCTGTTGTCCTCAACCTCAGAAATCAGGAGCAATTTGTGCTGTTACATTCACCCTTAATGGGGCCCAACCTGTTCGGACACGATTACACTGTGTGGAACGGTCTGCTATGAAATCTGGACCGTGTCAGTGCCAATTGTCCACTTCATGGTATAAGTAGAACTGAGGCAGGAATTGCAGAGTCTAACCACCCTTCAAGGCCCAGAATGTTCCACCCCTCACACCACATTTGTTTCATAAAATGGCCACAATTTAACCTCAGCAAGAGTGCAGAGGGCCCACATGCATGAACATATAAAAATGAACATGGATGAGCATCAACATTTTGTCCAAACTATGGCACCCATTTTGCGCATGCAATTAGAACACTTACAGCTCAGGCCAGTTAACATTTTCACATCCCATAAGCACTGATATTTTCCCTTGAGTGGACACACTCTGTCAATTTTGCCTCAAAGCCACAAAGATCACACCTTCTAACCAGAACCTCACTCTGCCATGGTTGTGAGAGCAGTTAATGGCCCACCTCCATTTTAACAAGGCCTCCTTTGACTGGATTGTCAAATCTCTGCTCCGATACAAGAATGGAGCAACCAATCAATCCTGTCCTTGCTCTCTTCTCAGTCTTCCGTTTCTTGGCAACCCACCAATATCATTACAATAGACATCGGTTAGCTGATGGGGGAAAAAAATGCTTCTCTGTGTCTGAACTTTTGTTTGCTGAAGAAGAGACTGGAGCAGTCATTAAGGTTGAGCTCTTGACTTATGGAGGTGGAATCAGCAGGGGGGAAAAAGATCCATGACTCAACAGTGCGAGAGGCGTGTCACATTAAAGACCAGGGCACTCCATAGATAAGAATGCGTGCGTCAATTTTCGCAATTTCATCACTGATCTAATTTCGTAGCTCCTCTACTACGTTGACCTTCCTTTGGCACACAGAGGCCATGGGATTGGACTTCCCTCACTGATCCAGTGACCTCTGTTAATGTCGCTTTAAGTGTTCGGCTTCGCTCCGTTATCTAAAATCGCCTGTAACACGAAGGGAAAAAAATGCAATAATAAACCTCTGAGTTGCTGCTCTCCCCCTCCCCCCATTTAGAAGCTGTACTTATTGAGAATTGCAAAGATTTCTTGTGAGATTTCTTTGCATTCTAACTGAAAGACTGGGGTTTCTGCCCCAGGTGGGTCACTATTGCTGTACCCCTTGAGCAAGGCACATAACTAAAAATTGACTAGAGTAAATGTTCAAATTATAAGAACTGGTACGAGTATGATTGCATGAGTCATGCTGGCCTTATCGGTCTGCCACTGAAATAAAAGGCAATGATGTTGCAGCAGCACTGCAAGACATGAGTTTCTTAACGCGACGGCTGATTGTGTCAGCCATCAATGAGGACATGAGAAACACCACAAGCCTCTTAGACTCAGCTTCATTTTACTGTCATAATATTGAAAACCTGCAAATGCGCTTGTAAGAGGCCGCCATTGTCATTGTCATTTTTTTTGGAATGACTTCCAAATCAGATACTACAGTGCACCAGCAGGGACAAATATGAGAATAAAAATGAGGGACAGTTTTATTTTTTTTTTTGTGGCGGATAAGATTACGAATCCGTGGTGTTGTAATTCCAGTCAAGTTTGACACGTCGAAGCAGATTAAAATGACGGACAAGCGTCATGTTAATCTTGACAGCTGCCAGAATGCGGTCAACGTCGTACCCAGGAGACAGAACCCGAAGGGGAGTTTACAGGCAACAGTGGCTCAAAATGGCAGAGCTGAGTCTTTGGCATGCGCTGTATGCGATATGGACAGTATAAGCCACATCACAAAGGGCTCGAGAAACAACATCCTGTCACTCATTTACTGACCGTACGTACTGTGCTTACTGTAAACAAGAATTCTAAAAACAAGGTACATCTGTTGGAAATGTTGGTTATATAAAGCGGCAGTTGTTCTGATTATCCATTCACTTTTTATATTCATTTTGAAAATGTTCTGTTGCAACATTAAACACTGGGACTGTTCATTGATGGAAATACATTACCAGACCTTTACAAATCAACTTTATGTGGGCATCATTTTTCTGTGTGTGTTTGAGCCAACTAAACCCAGGGTCGGTAGTCATATAAAAGGAGGGCCAGCCTGGGCACAAACATTTTCTCGAGCTGTAGAACATAATGACAGGAGTTCTCACTCCTAAGGAATGGAAGTCAAACCGCAAGCCTCCTTTAATCTCACAATTCTGTGGCTCCTCGGTTTTTCAACAGTCTTTCAACTTTGTGATGCCATTAGCGGGCTGAAGGTGAGTGTCAGAAAGATGGGAGAGGCCTATGACCATGACTCCTATATGAATGACAGTCCTGTCAACCCCAATGAGTGAAACTCCCACAGGAGGAGGTGGCCAAAAACACATGGCTCCTAATGTTAATTTGATGACATACCCATGCCTCCTTCGACACTGCAGGTGCCACACCACTGAAACATTGCTGGAGGCAATGTCAGAGGACTGCAGTGTCAACGTACGATCAGAAGAACAAGTTTGTAAGCATGCGGTTTTGGAGGACAGGCAACAGCAGAGCAATGGGAGTATGCCCGAGTCTTTCCTGCCCAGGTTCAGCCCCCAGTTCCCTTGCCAGTAGAGCTCTCTGGCCATAGCCAATAATGGTGTGGCATACCAGAGTATGATGAATGGGCAACTTCACCTTGTGCGTTATCTGATGGCCTTGGGTATTTAAAAAAAATGAAATAAAATAAAATAAAATAAAAATGCTCATGATTTCACCTGCTGTTTCTTTTCAAAACTGCTGAGCAGCTGAGTCTGAGGCACACATGGTCTGAGACCAGCAGGGGTCGCTGGTGAGCAACATGACACAGTTGTCACATCTGACTAAATTCCCAGAGCGAGACGAAGGCTGGTTATACTTTACCTCAACGGGCTGCCAGCCTCAGTCAGCACTGGCACAGTCTCCATTCAATACCAGACCACTGGGCCCATCCACTCACTCACACAATGGATGAGCTATTCCACTTGATTCCACTTTAAACAATATCATGATGGAAACGGTGAGTGGTGCCACTCTTAACTGTGCACTATGTGGACCACAGAACAAAAGCGGAAGGGAACCTTGGTAATGTAACCTGCTTAATTACAGTCATCACTGTTCCATTTGTCCAGGGTGTCCACTTAGGAAAAACACCAGTTCATGGAATATGCTTTAAATTTATGCAAAATGTTGATGCCTGCATGCCAAGCTATTGTGTTTTGATTTGCAAAATACAGAATAGCAAAATTGTTATAAAATCTGTATGCATTGTAAATGTAATCTGCAGCAGTAACATCACCAAAGTATAAAGTACTGGAAATAAACATCATTTTAAATGGAAAAATTTGCATTGTGTTTATTATGGATTGAAACCAACACAGCTATGAATGCAGCTCAAAAATTTTGACACGTCAATATTAACCTTTGAACTGGTGGAATAGGTCCTAAAGACAACTGCATGCTCAGAAATTATAAGGCATTTAATTTATTTTTTTATTTTTTATTTTTTTGCAATGTCATGCTATATTTCTGTTATATTCCTAAAGAAAATTAGCAAAAACTAACTGTCATAGTACCGTCCCAGTACCTTGTAAACCTCCTCCTTTTTCTGTATTTGGCGTGACAGACAAGCTTACCCAGGGAAAGAACAGAGCTCATATTTGTTACATTATCCATTTATACAGATTGATATTGACTCAGGCAATTCAGCACCTTGCTCTCAGGCTCAATGGAACTATCACTGCGAAAGTATTGGTTTGGCCTAGCCCTACGCAACACAAGTAATTTCCTCAGAGTGACTGAATAAGGTGGCTGTTGACCAAGCCAGTTATGCCCACAGGATACGTCTCTCCTGATATAACACCGTTTCCTTATCCGCCCGAGCACAGAATCAGCGCGCGGACGTTTTCCATATGCAGCTGATGGAGTGCAGCTACAAACGCTAACGAGAAAACTGAGTGAAATCTTTTCACCATGACGGCACATAGTCCTTATCTCAGCTAAATTACGTTGGGCACTCTCTCTCTCTGCCGACACGGGTTACTGTGTGTGTAACGTGAAGCAATTGACCCCTCTCCCACCCCTAACTCTCCTTCAGCCATATCTCCTCAATGACAGAGGGAGGAAGGGACACTCCATTTTGGATTTTCCTGTTCTTGGTCAGTCATCTTAATAAAAGTACAGCTCTCCCTCTGACTCCCCTTATATTATAATGAAGAAAATATTTTTGTGCTTAACATAGTTTTTGTTGTGATTAGCATTTTATTACTAAAAAAACCCCATTGTGCTGTACATAATGTATTCTATGCCCATATCAAAGGCAATGAAAAAGACTTGAGGAAATTAAGAATGTGGCTTGAGAAAGAGAAAAATCCACAGCTCCAAAACTTGATGAACTCTTCACCGATTTTACTCAAAAGGGGCAGATTATTGTAGGCAGATAAAAGTAGCGTGGAGTAGAGTAGGTGTGAAATGACACCAGTGTTGATTTGGGATTTAAACTCATGCCGGTAAAAGGGGTCGTCATAGTTTTCAAGATGCATATTTCCAAAGGCTTTGACAGTGTTTACAAAAACAACAGTTTAAATAGGAATGCAAATTCAATCTCGAACAAATCGCGCAAAGCCAGTTTGGTTCAGACTCAGAACCACCAAGTTCCTAGGGCCTATTAGGGTTCAAGGAATTACACAATTAATATATTTCTGTCTAGTGGGAGAGTATTACAATTGTGGAGTAAATGAAACTAAAATAAAGCAGCAATAAACCTGGCAATGCTGTGATTACCTGTACTAAGCTTGTCAGAAGCCATGAATACAGAGGAGGCTTAATGTCCGATTTTACGCTGACGAAGTTAAGAGCAGTTTCGCCTGTATTACACGGTGCAGTGGTCGTTTGAAGGTTTTGACAAATGCGTCAGCGTTTTTTTTTTTTTTTTTTTTTTGTTTGGTGTCCCGTGGAAAATGGAAATGCAATGCTTAATCTCATGTTACATTTAATCACACGCCACTTCAAAAAAAGAAAAAAAAGCCCAGGTGTAGGGTACTTCAAAATAACCACCTCGAAAATTCCACTTCATCGTACAACATCCCACGGGGGCAACGTGACCATGTAATGCCTAACACTCATCGGCATCACAAGATTAATGAAGCTGACACGCTGAAAATACAGAACAAACAACTACAAAACTAACACAAGTTTGAAAATAGATACAACAACCAAACAAACAACAACAAAACTAACGCATGCTGAAAATATGGGCACAATCAAACAAAAAAAAAAACAACAAAACATAAGTACAGAAATGGAAGTCTACTGTCCTGAGATATTAGATTCAGACTGGGCACATTACATGAGTACATGAGGCATGGTGGATTTACGAACATATGGATAGTGGAGTAAATGGATACAATGGCATGGTTTACATTTTATGTGGATACAGTATATGGATGTATGGTGACCTATATTAAAGAGAACGTGCTAGAACTTTACTTTGATTAACCCAAAAATAAACGAAGCTGGAGCATTCAAAGCTCAGTAAGCATTCAAAGCTCTGAGTAAGAGATCATAGATGTTGAAATATCAGCTGCTATGTTCATCAAAAGTCTTCTGTTCTGAGCTCGTAGTGGTCCACATTTACCTATGTCAAGATAGCCCTTTTGAAGTTATCTGGGTAGACATTCCTTTGTTCTAGTTTGATTTTCTGTGCTTCAGAGCTAAACCATTCAATCCTGTCAATGTAGTTCTAGAGTCACTACACCCATGGACTTCATTTCCCATCAGCACCTTCGTGAAATTCATTTGACTAGCTATGCTCTGTTTTCACCATGAAGATCACATTCATCATGGAGGTCTTAATATTTGCACTCCGAATGTGCTCTGCCAGCAAGATATCTCTACTGCACTGATTCCCATCCACGTACACCCACTAACAAACTATAAAAAGAGCATTGTAAGCCTCCCATATCGCTAATACAATTAGGCTCTAATTCATTTGTATCACATGGTGCTTTGTATTTAATTTCCCATATAACGAGATGCACATTCCCACCATCTTGCTGCATGTCTGTCTCTCTATATCTTCTATTGTGTCAGCGCGCACCCTGCCATTCAGCTTGAAATAAGGCAGCCGTAAACGCCTGAATATTCATGTTCAGTCGTCTTTTAAGTGCCGTCGGCTCAGAAAAAGGGAAGGGGCGAGTTTTCAGGCCCTCGGATCGTGCCGTAAACTTGCGTGATTTATGTGTACACATTCCATTAGGTCCTGCTGGGCCTAATTCATTTTTAAAAGGGCCTCTTCTGGCGTGATATATACACATGGAGTTCAAAGACACAGCGTGGTGTTGTTTTCCCGATGTGGCGACACTCGCTCCGTTTTCGTACGTGCCCCGGTGTACCAACACGGCCTTTTGATCGGCAACAAACGGTTCATTAATTGATGTTTTAATACACGGAGGATGGCTGGATTCGTTCTGAAATGAATTTTTCCACTGATTTACATGGACTCCCCATGTTCTGTTTTGTACAGACAACACCTGTTTTCCTTCCGCTCATCCTGCTTTGAAAACAAAGACAGATGGAGGCCATATTAAAAAAAAATGGAGAGAGAAAAAATGTTAAAAGCGTTTTTACCTATCGGTAAATTTATATTCCCCAGGTTTTGTTAAATATGTGAAACGTTCTTTGAAGCACTGGACCAACATCAAAAAGACAGTTAAACAGGAACCTCTACTGTGAACGAGTTATGCTGCAGCATATATTTCCCTTTTTTACTGTATGGATGAAAAGATGGGTCCAAAATAAGGGACAAGATGCAATTATTCTTTGAGAAAAATAGCCAAAGAGGCATCCACATGGCTCAGATGGAAAATGAAATGGGAAGATTGGAAAACAGTAACTGACAGAAAGACCGTAAGACACAGATAAAGAATACAGATGTAAGAGAAAGATTGAAGTACACAAATACACAGAGGGGGATAATCAGTGAGAATGAGCGGAGGATATAAAGTGAATCAAAAAATGAGAGAGAGGCAGAGAGAAAAAACAGATATGGATAGACTGGGAAAAATAGGAACAGACTAAGGAGACGGAGACACATACAGAGATAGAGGAGGAGGAAAAATGGAGAGAGAAAGAGAGGGATAAACAGAGAGAGTCTGAGAGGGCTATTTGGATAGAGAGAGGAAAGAGAGAATGGAACTGAAAGAGAGATAGACAGAAGGAACGAGAGATAGACAGATGCAAAGAGACAAAGAGAAACTGAAAGAGAGAAATAAAGCATTATAGATGAGCGTAGAGAGAGAGACAGAGAGAGAGAGCCATCTCGCAGCGTTCGGCAGGTGTTGAGGGGCACTGTGGGGCAGGGCCAAACACTTATCATAATAAAGCGCAGAGACACAGATGTGGGCTTTCTAATACAGCAGACAGAGAGAGAGCGCGAGAGAGAGAGAGAGAGAGCGAGCGCGCGTGTGAGAGAGAGAGAGATGAGAGAGCGACCCCCCTGCATCATCATGCCCAAGGGGAATTCTCAGAGGTGGGGGAGTGTTGGGGGGGAAGGGGTAGTTTCGGGGGGGTTTAATGAGCAGCCGTGTTCTCACCATCACCTGTGCACTGTGATGCTGTGCCAGGTGTATTGCTGGGGGACGCTGCTCTTCCATAAGCTGAACAGGCTTCAGAATGCCTCAGACACGTCCAGCGTACGCAGCCGTACCTGTTCACAGGTATCCAAACCGTGCACGTAATCTGAGCAGGCCTGTGATTCGCTTCATGTATCCCTTTAATGTTGTTTAAAGGGATGTTTCATGAATCCCTTTAATGTTGTTTAAAGGGATGTTTCATGAATCCTTTTAAATCTGTACCAGATCATGTTCAAGCTCCAGAAATCACAGTGCCTCTTAATGCATCACAGTCATATCTGAATGCAGAAAATTATTATCTATGATATTCAAGAATTTAACCATTTTCAACCTTTTTGAAAAAGACTGCCATACTTTTCCCTAAAAGTTTGGTGAGTTAATTAATCTGAGTGCTGGTGAAGATAAAAAAGAATATTTGCATTTAATTGTGAACCAAAGTTAGGGAAAAATGTTGATTAAACTCCGGCAAACATTGATTGAACTGCATGAAAAGGGCTTAGCTTGCCCCCCAAAACCATTGCCATTCTTTTCAAAGCTGCTGTGTTGTCTATCTGTGATGAAAGCATGGACAGTTCGACGCTGAACAGGGGTAGGTGACCCTTGGCCTGGAGTGTTGGACATGTTTCTGGTTTTCGCTCCAGCTGACCTTGTGATTACAGTACATCCTGAGTCTGAATATGACTGAGTGGTGAAACTCACCTCACCTGCAGGCCTTAAGACTGATACTTAAGATTTTGTCATTAGGGGTTACATTTAGACCAAAAACTATAAACGACTCTGGCACTCCAGGACTGCCAGTCCCGACCTTAAACCTTAAACTAATGTAAATGTCTTTGTGACATTCCCATTCATAAATAACTCTGTATTTATCAGGCTGGTTTAGTAAATGTTATTATCTTTCCAAACGTTAATAGCCAAGACACACCAAAAATGACTAATTATTCTCTCTGGCTCCAAAATGTAATTAAGAACTGCTCTTCTCTGATAGTTGTACACTGTGTCTTTGCCCTTGATTCATTTTCATATTTCTGCATACATACGGAACATTCTGGAACATTAGCTCAAAAATGAAGGGGGATTGTGAAAACGAGGTTCATTACATATTCAAACCAATTTACAAATGTCTGCACTAATCATGCTGTGCTATTAATCAACACTAAAAAAACGAGAAAATCTGGCAGCGTTAGCGATTCAGCACTAACTAGGGTGCCTGTGTGAAGCTGATGCAGTGTAGAGATACACTGTGTGTAACAGATGCCATGGAGGCAAGTCAAAACCATCATCATCAGCAAGCCAGACCAGAGAGAGAGAATAGATCTGACCTCATACGTTTGGAAAAACCAAAGAAATTACATAAACATCTGCAGTTCTTTGCATGTTTTGGATATGCTACGATGTGGACAGAGAGAGCATTTTCAGAAACATTTTTTTGTTCTGGCGATATGCCATGTTGCTTGATAGTTATTACATTTAGATGTGTATCGCAATGAAGCAAATTGTTGGATTCTTCTGCGCATCAATCGTTGCTGTTTTCTGACTGTCTCTGTGACATGAGATAGCATGACCATTTCTGAGGTTAGACCTGATACATAGAGAAACAACCCTGGTGAGAGCTAGTTAAATTATTCCGTGTCTTTATGTGACATTAAAGATGGGCTTGTTTGGAGTGTGTACACACCATATAGCCCATAAAACAGTGCCAATCCAGAAATACAAACACAAGAAATCTCATCCACTCAGAGGATCGGCCTTCTGTGACCAACGCCTCCTATTCTGATTTCATGTGAAGACTATTGGTCACAGCATAGCCAATCCATGTTAGTTTGTCCATGTATCTTGTCATATCGTATAATTTCTTCATATTTCACACTGATAATTACATTATATGCAAAAATGTATATTGTTTTTCAGTGATGGGATTCCACAGTTGATTCCAATTACGACAAGCTATTACTAAGGGACTCCAGTTCAGGTAACACTGTGCAAGATTCATTGGTGCTCTTAAATACACGTGTTACACAGTTTAGTTACCATTATATACAATGCAACAGGGCTGGCCTTGTTTCAGCTTGAGTATTTAAGCACAATCCTGACTCTTATCCATTTTCACCTACTTAACAGTACCGGATTGGACTAACAATGGCAATGAAAAAAGAGATTAATATGAATTTTGGAGTTAATTTTATTTCATATACAGTCATAAATAGGAATATATATCAATTGCGTGGTGACTGATTATGTTAATAATCACTACAACTCCGACTACTATTGCTACTATTACTACTCTGACTGCTAGTGCTCCTTCTACTGCATCCACCAGCACTGCTACTGCCATTCATTTTGATAACAATAGATACATCAGAGTCATCTTCATATGAGAAATTTAAACAGGAGTTCCCATTGTTTGTGCAGATGTCTAATTAAGCAAATTGTTGGCAGTGAGGATGAAATGGTACTCCATTCAGCTGCACTTAATTACAACTAACTTTGAAACTTTTTCTGAGTGGTCTGCATTATGCTGAATGTGAGTCTGACTGTTCCCTGCAAAATACTAGCATAAGGAAAAGTAGGCACTTGAGACCTAAATCTGGTACAACTGATTGGGTGGGTTCTAAACATGTCACTGGACCGGTTCCGTGTTTGCGCTTTGTGACGAAAGAAAGCACAGCCATAATAAAAAAATGTATGTCGCTGCAACGGTCCATTCCAGACATTCTAATCAGAGTCTCGCAGTGGTGATTATAATGATTCCACACTAGCAGATTGTGTGGGAGTGGGCCATCTCAGTGATGAGGTTAATCAACAGAGAGCTCATCATCATTAGCCATCAGATGGAGGGTTTTTTTTCCCTTTACCAACACAAACAAATCAACCTGTGCCATAGAGAGAGAGAGAGAGAGAGCTGGAGACAGACTGACAAAGAATGCGTGAGGGATATAGACTGACAGATGGCAAAGAATGTCGGCTGGAGAGAAGCGGACAGACTGACAGACATATGACAGAGGTACAGAGGGGCATACTGTAGCTGTGTCGAGACAGACATACATTGGAAATGCATACATAGATCATTGATTCACTTTGCATTACTGAAAAACTGTCCCTTACCGCAACCCGAACTATGGTTCGATTTCAAAGCCTAGCATCCATATTACACGTTGACAACCTGCATATGTGTTTCTCTTGGAAGCACGCGCACGCACACACACACACACACACACACACACACACACACACACACACACACACACACACACACACACACACACACACACACACACACACAGACACTCACATTTACTTTGTCGTAAGGCATTCTGTGGCGATCCAGCCATGTTAAGGTCATTCAAAGGACAATTTACTATATTTCCACTGTAGTAGAAGAGTGGCAATAACAGAAAACAATCTAGTGTAGGAGAAACCCCCATTACTTCAGCGTTAACGTTGCCCAATACCAAGTCACTGTGGTTCAATATCACAGCTACATTGCTGTGAGTATCATCTTTAGAGATCTTAAATGTTCTGTCCTAACCATGGGTCCAATATGGAAGAGCTTAACGTTTTTTTTTTTCACTCCATCATTTGTAATTTACTGCTATGTATGCATGAAAGACCTGCTGGCCATAGTCACTTTCAACAACTGAAGTGTAAACAGAAAAACCAGAACCAAACAAACATGAGAATCGAAATGCCAGCACATTTAATTATGGGATGTTGACTGAACAAATGGGACTGAAGGACCATCGAAAATATGTTCAAGTTAAATTGGCGTTCTAGTGCAGCTTAAAAAAAAAAAAAAAAGAAACAGAGAAAATGATCAGATCTGGACTTTAGGTGTCTGTATAGGTGCACCCTGATGCAAAGCCTATGAGGGTTGTGGGAGAGCTCTAATCCCACAATCCTCCTCAGTATAACTTCCTGCTTGAAACCCCTCTGTCTAAGACACATGCTGAGGTACTCATAAACCTTGCGGGAGAATCTCTGTTTTTAAAACATGCCCTTCCGATTTATTTCCATCCAATTTTCCATCCACCTGGTTGCTGAAACAGTGAATTTTTACGACTGAAGAAACCCTGTATGCAAATTTGATTGCTGAATTAGGCTGAGGTATTTTAAGGTAACGTATAGGAGCGAGGCGCATAATGTAACTCCCATTGACTTTGCTGAAACGCTAGCACAATTGCGGTAATCAAATCCTGAAGGAGCAGAAAGCCTAAAAAAAAATCTCTACCACAGGTCTAACTAATTTAGCAGAGTTGGTTGAAAACTCATACAGAAATTTTCAGAAAATACAGGGAAATACATTTCCGATAAGTATGTGTTTCTCAGAAACTTCATTGCACATTACAGATTGAGTGCGCAGAGTCATAATGGGCGACTGGAAATGAAAAGAGAAATGTTCTCCATGCCAATGTTTTCAAAGGAAAGTGATTGAAAATTATAAAGCACATTTAAAGCTGCAATATCAGAGCTGCATTTCAATCCAGTCTCTCAAAGCAGGAAAGAAACACAGGGCACGGTACTTTTCTTCACCTTGATTCATGAAAAAATCAATAATATACTACCGGGCTGGACCACAGATGAGCCAGAAGATTTTCACCCTGGTGTGTCAATTTCATGAGTCTCCCTCATGTCATGCAAAGATAAAAATGGATAGTTATTGCATATGCAGACTCCTTTCTTACCTAAAAATATTATTTATTAATAGCACTATTGCCTTTATTAGTAATCCTGTAATAAAACCTTAACCACCACTAGAAATGTTACTACTGCTACTACTACAACCACAACAACTGCACTCATATTACTGCCACTAACCAATGCCATTACTACCCGCAGCACTACTATTGATGCTATTATTACTACCAATCCTACTACAAACACTACTAGTAAGACCAGTCACCACGATTCCTACTACTACTAGCACTGTTAAAATGTCCACTGCTAAAATGGGAACTAAAAACATCAAGAGCTACCATAAACTACGTGCTTGTATGAAAGAATCACTGTTTTTTTTTTTTTTTTTTACAAGCTCAACATTTCGATTGGCTCAAAGAAGCCATTGATTGACAGCTCATAGTAGCTCCATCCATGTTCATGAAATAATATTATAAATAATGCCATTAACCCATTATTAGCTATATCTCCAGCACTATTGCTTGTATTTCAACCACGACCATTACTACTTCTAATTCTATGTCTATATTCCACTTACACACACAGTTCTACTATTGCTGTTTGTGTAGAAAAATCGAAATGTTATGAAACAAGATTTCAGTCCCTCGAATTGAATTTGTGCTTGTGCTGAACCCTTGTACTGTATTGTCCTTTTTATTCAATAGTCTGTGTTTACGTTTCAGCTGCTTTTACATTCTGCCACTTTTCTCCCCAGGGGCGATTGAACTAGTGGAAGGAGCACGGTCAGTACCCTCCAAACTGAATTTTGATTCTTCGCTGCAGAACGATAAACTAAGAGGCAGGAGAAGAGGGAAAAAAAAGGAGAGAGTCCCAGTGGAAATACAGCAGACGTAATAAAAGTGCACCTCCTGGCAAGCTGTTATTTATATATATATAGTTTTTGTGCAAATCCTTAGATTATAAAGTAAGTGATCTTTTGAGATTCGGATATTGGGCCCTGTATTAGACTTTGCTGTGCTGGTACACAGTTTGTCTCAGCTCTCTGCAGAAAAAACACCATAAAAGAGGACTGAGGATGGAAAAAAAAGTTTTAACATTTGTGCCTGCATAAAATACAGTACAAAATGAGTGATGCAATAAAACTCTTGTCAAATTGGTGTTTTGGCATTTCCCTGGAAAAATAAATATATTTTCGGCAGCTGTATGCCTTGAGTTTTTGCTCACCCGTTAGCATTATGTTTTCACTGTTAAAAAAGCCAAGCTAGTCTCATTTACAAAACACTGGCGACTCTGTATGTGTATGTAAATATGTACTCACAATCTATTTGTCTGCCACATTATTGGTATCTGATTGATGTCAAGATGCAAGAGCATTCTCAAGTGTTGCATATGGAAGTCATATGAATTATTCTGAACATCTTGAGCCCTGAGGGATTTGACTCTTTGATGTGATGCACATCATTTGAACGACCACACTTTGTAATAATGGCGGGAACACAGAAACACAGGGCCATGTTACGCCAACACCTGTTAGAATCCCGAAGTTACTTCTACTTGGTGCTATGCTTTTTTTTTCTGCAAAAAAACATACTAGTCGACATGCTAATTGTAACCTGCTATTGTTTTGATTTTGGAACATAATTTACTGGTGCACATTTTGTCTATGTGGGCTCTGAGTTCAAAGTGCTTGTTTCGGAATGGCAGAATAGGTCTCCAATCAGATAGCGTTCCGTGACTCACTTATAGTGGGTTTAACAAATCCATGTCCCATGGTTTTACTGTTTTATTGGCTGAATTAGCATTTTATATGCCTACTTTCATTATCTGATGTATACCCTGCTGAGGAGGTAAAGTTATGTAAGTCTATCCAGCAGTTGCTTGAGGTAGGCTGACATGTCTTTAGGGTATCCAGACAGGCGAGGCTAACATAGAGAATTCAGAACAAGAAAATAGGAGTTGTGCTGATGTAGTCAACAAGAAAATGTAAATCCATGTTTGTGGTCATTGTGTGCGTGTGTGTGTGTGTGTGTGTGCATGCTTATATTTGGCAGGTATGTGTGTGTGTGTGTGTGTGTGTGTGTATAGCTGCCAGTGAAGCTGTGTGTTTTGTGCTATGTTGTATGTGTAAACATTGTTTCATCTCAGTGTGTATCTCTCCTCAAGAGTACAACTGGGAATTATCTTGACTCTGTGTGGAGACTATCCCCTAATTCTCTAAATTCTGCACAAAATAAACACAGATAAACTGTAAAACAAATTAAATAAATAAACATAATCCAATATGAATTGTCATGAACAAAATTGAATTATCCAGTTCACATTTTCTCGCTGCGGGAGCTCTACGCATTGTGTAGGTTTCTGGCTGGCAGAACGGATCTCCAACCAGGAAATATTCCATTCCACAAAACGCACATAATTCGTTACCCGAAATATCCTGCATGATGACAGAAAATGCAGTGATCATTGCGGGAGATTACGACATTAGTGGCTGAACATAATATTCAACGTTGTTTGAGAAAATCATAAACCGTGACCATAAGTAAGTTGCGGCCATTTCCCTTTTGGCTCTCATTAACTACCCATTGGGTACGTGCAGTGGCAGTTACATTCCACTACTACGACAGCAGACTCCCGACGTCGCGTTACAATGCATTATCAGCGAACGCACTCACATTTCGCTACAATCTAATTATGTGTAAAGCTGTTTTCAGTACACAGCATTCTGTCTAAATGGGTCATCCTTCACATTGTTACTAATAGTTTAAATGGCAGATGAACAATGCGTATGGAAACTGACTGCCGATGGAGGAGTAGAGGAGGCTTTAATTACACTTGCGCTGGCTGCTAATAAAAGATGAGTGGGCATACGATCAAAGGATGTGTGGGTGGGAGGAGAGAACGTTTGCTGTGTTCTTTTCTCCCCCTATTTCCCCTATTCCAGTATTTCATTATTTATTTTTACCTGATGGGGATGGGCACTCTGCTGCGTGGGGGGTTGGGGGGTTTAACGTGCGTGGTTTTCAGTGGAACATTGTGTGCGATTCTTGCAGCTTTATTGGGTTAGTTTGAAAGTTAATTAAACTGATTAAAAACCATCACACTGTATGTAGTGTGACTGAATGTTGGTATGGCACACATGCTCAGTTACAATCAGGGATGGAAATGCTGTAATGTCAGTGACGTTGGCAGTGTGGTCCTGTAAGAAATGGACACATACACGAGTCATGAATATGTAGACTGATCACAGTAAATTCACCAGTAAAAGAAAAGAAAGCCACTTTTATTCCCCCATTATCATCAAGATTGGACATGAACCAGTTCAAGAGGGTAACTTTCATATGGACTTTGGGAGAAAGCTCTATGTTTTCCCTAGCAGGACAGAGGGCTTTCACGTTGTAATTTTTGAACATTGGAGACCAATTCACACCACAAGCACCCCAATCCTTTGAACTAATTCTTGGACTTGATGGTTTTGAGTGTTGCTGATCAGTGATTCAAGGCGCCAAGCCCTGCAAAGTAAAATGTACTTTTTTCCCACTGACGCCCAAAATCTGCAAATCCTGACGTCAGTAGCACAACCCCCAGTCCTACGATTATGCCAGCCCCTGGGTTAAAAACAATCACTAAAACAATTAGGAGCTGAGTGAGAAATGATACCTGTTCACAGGCCTCCACTTTAATATGGCCTCTCCACAGTACTCCATGGGCCCGGGAGCAACGCACGGCTTCTGGCTCCGTGCCTGGCAACCAGCGTGTCTCCTTGTGGGTGCCGATTTCTTCTTCATAGACGGAACAGCTGCGGCCGTCTCGCGCAGCGGGGGGGCGGGGATGGGGGGGACACTTTGGCCAGCCGGTGCCAAGGAGGGAGGAGACAGATCAAACGGGGGCCGCCTTGCACTCGAAGAGTCTGCAGATGCATGAGTCTAACAGCCTTACCGAAATGCCCCCTTTTAGAGGGAAATTGTTGGTTTGGCTGTCCTTGCAATGTCACTAATTACCAATATGCATGCTATTACTGCAGAAATGACATTACAAATTTCAGCAACAGAGGAAGCATAAAAAACTGAGTTTGAAATGTAATTGTTACCTATTACGGTAGGTCAACAAAAATATATAAAGGGACTTACAAACATATATAAGCAACCATGAGTAATAATTTAATTATGGAAGTTACTCATACTCATAAGCCATATTATTCTATGTGGGAGATGGACTGGTTAACTCTCTTAAGCATCATAAATATGAATGCTTTTACAATTTGCATGCCCTGCATAATTAATTAATAATAAATAGTCCACACATGCACAAACCATCTGTCTAGACTTTGGTTATGTTCATTAATTTACAGTATTTGTGTTTTGTTTGGGTATTAACTTATGCATTGGGCATTGTTTATGTATTTATTTTGGTTTAACATTTAACACCATAATTCAAAAACCCCTGACCAGACAGCAGAAAGCACTCCATTTGAAATTATAATATAACATTTATAATATAAATGTAACATCATATCAAGGATCCATATAAGAGCGGTTACTTGGAAAAATAAATATGTTAACAGTCTAATGATCACATTGTTACCAATGATGTGGAAAACAAGTAAGCAATAGGCAGCCCCTGCAACAAAGGGGACAAGTCAAGGGTTCTCAAGCACCTGCAGTCCTTCCATAATTTGCGCTCGTATTTAAAAAAAAAAAAAAACTTCCAACGCAAAAGACTATTTCTCTGGAGCAGTTTCAGTGCCTGAAAGGAAAACACATTTCAGAAAGTTCTTTCAGAAGTCATTGCTCAAGTCTCAGAACCCAATTACCTAAATTGCTACTCCTCACCTGCTTAAACAAAAAAAAAAAAAAACTTATTTTCAAAGACCTGCATCATCTCTGCACACCACAGGATATAATTGACCCTGCACATGGTGGATGTAATTGGAATGTGCGAGGTTACCAGTGGGTACAGTAATAGATGCCTTTGGGGAAAATTGCTCAAGGTCTATTAATTCCCAGCTGCTAGCTCCAGGTGTGCATCCCTACTTACAGCAATCTCTGGTGTTTTCACACAGTGATGGAGATGCTAGGTCATGTTGAATGGTTCTGTGGTTTTCCGCAGAGAAAAATTGACACCAAGAGTTCCAGTCCTATCGGAGGCCTCTTGAGTATCTCTTTTAATCGTGCATTTCTTTCTTCACGCCAATGCCAGCTCTGCGGCCCAGAAGCTGCGTCTGTTTCCTGGACAAGCACGGGGAAATGGGAAGCAGAAGACACAGCTGAAATTGATTGAACCTGATGTGCCAACTGGAAATGTCTACGGCAAGCTTCCAAAACAAAATGAGGTTTACAACATATGGCAAATGACACATTTATTTATTTAAACATTGATTTGATGATCTGGTTCACTCTGTTTATCTGTGTTTTGTCTATCACTATCATCTAGACTGTCCACCTATTTTTTTCTGTCTGCATGTCTGTCTGTCTGTCTCCCTTTCTAAATACCCTCTCTATTACTCTCCTCTCTTTCTCTTTTGCTTCTCATCTCTCATCTGTAGTTCCACTGAACCATCTCCCCTCGGTCTCACTCTCCTCCACCTCTTCTCTGTCATTCCCCCCATTCTGTCTTTCACAATATGTACATTTTGGACTTTCGAGGGGAAACCTGGAGAAAACCCACATTAACGTGGGGAGAACATTCAAACTCCACATGAGATGGGACCGGCCATGGCGTGAATCAAAATTTGGTCCATCTTGCTGTGAGTCAAAAATATAGCTCAAAGCAATTCAATTCAAAATGCTATAGCATGACAAATTAAACAGTGAATGCATTACCAAAGCACATACATTTTTTGAACAGACAGAAAGCAACATATGGCCTTGCCATTAAATGTAGATATTGGGAGTAGATCTCACTGAGTAGACCATGAATTTGTTTCTTTAAGGCTGATGCATACAGTCACTGGAATGGGTGCCAGAATAACTTTCTTTGTGCCTACACCTCTATACAGGGGGTCCTCGACTTACAAACAAGTTCCATTCCTACGACTTGTTGTGAGCCGATTTTCGAAGTAAGTTGGAATTTATACCTAAATTATACCTCAATTAACACCTTAAGTCACTCACACTGTACACACAACACATGAAGGACATATAAAATACAGTAATCAAATGAAACATTCATAAAAAAAAAAGAGAGAACAATTTCTTATCTTTATTTCTGTGGTCGTATTTACGTACCAAACCGCTTAGGTTTTTTAAGTCATTTATGGGAGTGCGTCGTAACCACGAAACAACGTAACTTGAGACTGTCGTAACCCGAAAACCTCCTGTATAAACCTTCCAATGTCTAATGCACACAGTTGCTTGTGATATTTCATTTCAGATTACCTATTTGGCCTTTACATGTTAAACAGAAAAGCAATTTAATTGATATAATCAGCACTGATATATTTTGTAGCCTAGCAACAGTTGCAGACCTGAAGCTAGTGTCCAAGACAATTCCAGAAAGAAATATAGCTGCAAAAAACAATTAGGTTTTTTTTTTTTTTTTTTTTTTTTGCTCATGCCTTAGACAACAGTCCTAAGTATGTACAATTCCTATGAGTCATCTGTGCCACTTGATAACAGTGTAAACATTTAATTAGCAACCTAGTTAGATACCTCCTAACTGGGAAATTGAGCATCAAAGTACATAAATGTGCTAGGCTACCACTGGCTTAATTAAATAAATATGTTTCTTTAATAGCGAGGGAGCAGGTAAGATGCAGTGTGCTGAAGATGATTCACCTCACCAGGTTCTGTAGAACATGCTGTGCCGGTTCTCCAAGTTAATCTGCTCTTCCACAGCTCATCAATCTCTCAGACACAGGCCTTCATTAACAGCCACGTCTCTGTGGTTCTGCCTCCCAGCCAATCGTTTGGCAGATCTTGACCCAAGACACCCGGGCAAGTTAAAGAACAAGCAACTTCAAACAAACAGAGCAAAGTTCTGATTTACTATACCAAATGCAATTCCCTTTAAAGATTTAATATTGGGAGAATAGATAGGTCAGTCTGCTCAGCAGCTGTCTTATCCACATATTAGTCCCTGAGAGAAGAGGGTTCGAGTCCTGTCACCAGTCCTTCTGTCTATGCCTGCTCTTCTCTGTAACTTCCTACTGTCTGGATAAAAATCATACATAAGGAGGGTGGCTTGGCCAATATCCTTTTTTTTAAACACAGACTAAATACAGCATGTACAACAACTAAAGGTGTACCATAAGTTATTTAACCTTGAACAGAGAGAGAAAGAGAGAGAATGAGGGAGAGAGAGAGCGAGAGAAGTTGCAACATTTCTTTGTATTGTTACAAACGTGTTTGTGCATTTGAAGGTAATATGTGGAATTAATTCTAGCAGTCAGTCAGTGATTATCTTTAGAGTTTATCTATCACTTTATCTGTCTTTAGAAGATGTGGTCTACATCATGCTGTAGTAATCATCAGGTAATTGGTTCAGCATGCTGAGGATTTTAATTCTCCAGCAATTAATTAAGAAATCAAGTTACCTGTAACAGCACGTTCATTATCTCCATGATGCTAATGACAGTGCTGTGGCAGTGCAGCGGGCTGGTTCAGCGGCTGTTTAAAATGTGTTTGTCTGCACCGTAGAGCGGCTTTTTGGAGCAGGACTGCCAGTCTCCAGTCCTAAAGGGCAGTGGTGGTGTCTGTCTGCTGGGTTTTGGTGACTTTCAGCTCTTGAATAATTTATCCATGTCGTCTCTTAGCTAAAGAATGCTGCATTCAAGGAACATACAAGAAACCTGCTCTGTCATTACCTTTTTTTCGCAAGTGTAGGGATGCTTTAGAGAGGTCATTGCCACTTCAAGTGTTCTGTAGGTTGATGATAGAAATGTAATGATTTCAGTGTAAATGCAAGGTAGGTTATCTTTCTTTCTGCCATTACTTAAGTAGTTTAGGTTTAGGGTTAGGGTTTTATTCCTTGACTCTATCAGTTAAAATGTATGTTAGTTTATTTAGACTGTTACTTTGACTTAATGTGACTCATACATATGATATAGGTACATTTTCCATGTTGCTCAGTGACATGTTTAGGTGTGAATTGTGAGACCTAAAGGAATCAACACTAGATCTGGTTCATTCAGAAGAAAGGATGAGTAAAGAATGTTTCTACCTCATTCATGAATACACACCAAAGTGAAATGCAGTAGCGTACTAAATATCTATGTGTACTCGAGGGTATCTGCAATCCTTATTCTGTTCACGCAAAAAGTAAACCGTACTCTCCAGTGTGTTTAATGTGCGATACTGACGGGCTGATCGTGTGCAAGACAGCACTAATGTGAATGATTTGATTGACACATGATAAAATACAATAAATTAAAAATCATAATAAATTAAGTCTCACATCTTTGCCATAAATTTGTGAATTTTTTTATGTCAGAGAAATCAGTAGATCCTATCAGACAATTTATCTGTCGTCAGTAGACTAATCCGCAATTAGAGACTGAATACTGTTCATGATAATGAATCACTAAAAGAAATTAATTCACACATTGAAGGACGAAATGGTAATTTCTTTTCAGTTGTATGCGTTGTCTTTAGAAATTAGGAGTGAATAAATAAATGTAATCTTGTATGTTTGTTCCCATTATTCAAATATCATTTTCATATGTTTTTTTATACTCATACTTGTAAGAAATAAGGACTTTTCTGCTGGCTTGATTGATCTGAATTACTGACACATCACCACATAATATTTATATATTAACAATATAGCAGTGGTAACTAGATATCTTCCTTCTTGCCTTTTGCCTACAGATACATGAAATATGCATACCTTTTATATAATTTTCCAAATATCTGTAGGCATGCATTGAACTTTATACACAAACCATGACTCATCAAAACAAATAACATGTATTCATCACATTTCTCAAATACAAGTGGAAATGAATTCAATTGTTCTTCATCTCCTCAAACACTTTTGTCTCATTACAAATGTACACTGTTTCCATGGGTATTTGATATGGCTCCTGTATGGCTCAAATGTATGTTATTATTTCTCTCCTTTGCCAGCAAAGCTGTAGGTAATGAAAACATGTACAGAATATAATTCCCATGGTCATTTATAATGACGAAACCTCTATTTCTGATTGTGTGATTATGTTCGGTTGTTTTCCTCATATTCTTATACATATACTGTATATACACATATAGATGCAGCCAACAAGGGCCAATAGTTGGAAATTAAACCAATCTTATGTCTAGAATATTATTACATGTTGTGCTATTGGAATTATTAATACATTCCTGTATAGATGTATATATGAATTATGATTTTCTCCATTGCATAGATCTGAAGGGCAGTTCTTCTCTTTGTTGTGCTGTTCTTCCAGCTGTATACACATTTACATCTAATTACATGCTAAATAAAAGTCTTGTTGATACATTATTCAAAACTCTGTTTCACAAGTAGCAGTTTGAGTCTTCAGAGATAAGAGTCTGCTTTCAAAAGGACCAGTGCATGCATGCATGCTCTCAGAAGTGTCGATAATTCCTTTTTAAAGGAGTATTTTTAGAGAAAAAAAAATGGATAAAACCCAGCAAACTGCAATAAATGACTATTTTTGTAGGTTCATGCAGGGGAAAGGCACTTAGAACGCAATGTTTTGCAATCTAAGAGTTACATTTTGAAATATTAATATGCATTTTTTTCCCCTGAAGGAGCAATTTAATTAACAAAATCTATGTAATGCCAGCACAAACCGTACAACGTAATTTCCGGGTTTCTGTAACGCTTGCAGTATTCTTATTCCCCAAAGCCATCTCTTTCTCTCTTCCCATCTCTCTCTATCTTTTTCTTCCTTCACTCTTTCAGTAAGTAATTTCCCTTGAGCAGTTGCCCCTTCTTTGCTACTTCAAATGCCGTAAGCCAGTATGGCAATGTCCTATGCATTCAACATTATCAGATTTATATTAAATGCAAAAAGAGTCCACACTTAATTGATTCAGTCACTGGTCATTTGCACTCCCATTTGAATAAAACTCTCAGCTGCTAAGTTGGTCAGGTCAGGGATGAAATTCATTACTTTCTCTCATCATTTAATTTCACACATTCAAATTTTCCACTTTACTGTCTGCTATTACAGGAGGTTGAAGTAGGTCAGAAAGGCAATATATTAAAGCCTGTGAAGAATAAAGTAAACTAATATTTTACACTTTTCTCTTTAACGGTTTTTGGGGCGGTCACACTCTGTGTTCTGGACAGGGGTTAGACACATATCTTATCTGACTCTTAGGGTGAAGAGTCAGGATTTAATCAGAGTAATAAATGTACTTAGTGTCCTTTGCAAGTCAATTAGAAATATATACTGTCACCTCTGTTACTGTCTCATTATTTAATGGCCTGTTGGGTTTTATAGTTATATTTCACTAATATGCGCATATCAATGACTCAAATAATATTTCAATGATGTCAATTACACAGATTGATATTTTGTCCTCTAGGATTTCCCATGAATTTCCCCTTCAAGGGGAAAATAATGTTTTGACTTTCATGTTTTTATGTTACTATACTACATATATCATGAGTACATGAGTCACCATAACAACACCTTGAGTATGACCCTTAAACCCACATTGCTCCCAGGGGGGATTGGCCCTTGGTTAGCCTAATCAACTGTTAGTCACTTTGGATAAAAGTATCAAGTATTATTCATGTAATATTCATACGCAATAAGGTTGTTGGTTGTCCAAAAGTTAATGGCCAGACTTCAAGCAAGATGGCCTAAATGTGAAAGAAGAGCAGATTTTTTTGTTTGAGGAGAGAGGGAGGAGTATGTACAGCAGAAGCCCAGACTCTGATGCTGTTATGGTGAAAGCCCTCCATTTTGGGCTACTCTTTGAAAGTGGCACAATCAGCCCTGAAATTGAGCCTTGTCTGAAAAACAACCGGTTCCGCAATTACTGTACGAGACCGCTCTTCCCTGGCTGGCCCTCTCTCTGTCCGCCGGGGGAGAGGGAAGCGCTAAGCTCATGGTGAGTGAGTGAATACCGAATTCCCATTACAGCATATGGAGACGGGAGAGCAGCTACTTTCATTCCTCTTGGACGATGTTTGAACCGTAGGGCAGCACCTGCATTGATTGTGCTGGCGACGAGAGCATAATTCCATCAGAGGAAAATTAATATTTATGTAATTTCATGCCTTTTTTTTTTTTTTTTGAAAGCTTGACACTCTGTACTGTACTCATGTGGGAGAGGATGAGTGTGGTGTGTGAGTAAATGGATGCGTTTGCTGCACCTGCGGGCCACAGGCAGGTCAAGCTCGTAAGCTTTAGCATCCTACAGCAGTTCATTTTTCAGTCATTTAGCTGATGCTTTCATCCAGAGCAACTTATAGTTGATTATGCTAACCAGGGGCCAAACCCCCCGGCCCCTTGGTTAACATTGGTGTTCTTGCTATGGCTAGACTGGGGCTTCAACCACCAACCTCAAGGGTCCTAGTCATGTACCTTAGCCGCTACACTCCAGGATGCCCATTGCTTGTTTCCGTAATGCACGCATCAGCTTCCAGAGGATGTGGCTGGGCCTCTGGATGGACCTGCTTTAAAGGTGTTGCTGGGGGAATCACACTAATGGGCCCTTTGCTGTGAGCATCATCAATAATATTGAGTGAGGATGCTCGACACAACCAGGAAAATTATTTAATTCATTTCACTCCATTCAAAACATTGTAATCTTAGCCTGGATTCCATCAATATCACACTTGACTTTCCAAATTGAAGCTACCATAAGTTTTCCTCGTCTTCCACAAATACAAGATAGTTTTAGCAAATCCGTAAACTATATTTGTGAGAAAAAAAATCATTCCCTGTTAGGCGGAATAATATGGATGAATTGTCAGGTTTATGGTCTGTGTGATGGAGCTCTGCCTCAGCAGGGTGGGGCATCGGGGGCCAAATGGCAGAGCCTGAGTGCAAGTGTCCTCCACAGGCATGCTAATGCTACGCAGAAACTGTTAGCAGAGAGAGCTACTTTATTGATATAGCAAAGGTTTTGATTGGTTGACTTAGCAGGCACGGGCAACATAACAAACAGGCTTCGGATCACAATACATTAGCAGCTAAGCCATTGCCAACATTCAAAGCACGTCACACTTTCTAGGCAGTTACTTTACTGGGAATTTAAATAGCCTAATTTCAGTTTAACAGTAATGAATAATTGAAGAGACCAGACATAATGATGCAGGTATTTCGGCAAACCATTTTAAGATGCAGAGGAAGCATCGTTAAAAAAAAAAAAAAAAAAAAAAAAAACTTTTATAAGAGGGAGAAGAAGAGGAAGATGAAAGTGAAGTGAAGTGTACTGTGAAGTAAAGTGAAGAATACTCCAGCTTCTAGCTCAGAGTTACATGGTGCTACAATCTTTGTCTCCTATACTACATAGAATTGTGCGTTTGGGTCTTGTTAGATTTTCCAAAAAAAGTCACCACCCCTCTGAATGCACTATAGTTTCAGCTGCCTTCCAGAAAGGGATAAAACTAAGTGAAGCCTAAGTGATTATGCAGTAATTTGTTACCCATCTCTCAGTACTTAGCATCTGCTACACAAGCCTTGCACCAACCCCAGAATGCTTGAACCCAGAACATCATTGAATGTAGTGGCTGAGGCCAAACAGGCCAGAAATACAAAAGAATACTTGATGACAAGAACAGGCCATTCAGCCCAGCTAAGATTGTCATTTAGCGGCAGTTTCCAGCACTGCATCAAGCCTGGTCATTAATACTCCAAGGATCTCTTAAAGTTTGCCATAAGACCTAGAAACTGTCCTGAGTATTTATTACTGTCTGCCCCTGTCATTCACTAGATACATTGTTACTAATTGTCCTATAACGTAAATGTGTGAGCTACAGTAATAAACACGAATAGAAATTGGCACGAAACTAGAGATCAACAAACACATTTTGACTTTTGAATCACCCAAGTCACACACACACACACACACACACGCACACACACACATCCACACATGCAGGCAGATGTGTGCATTTTACCTGTGACTAAAAGCTTAGTACTTGAAAGTGAAATCATCATACAAATAATGGAATTTGCTGCAAAAAAACAATTATTTTGAGTTGCTTTATATAAGAGGGCAACTCAGATTCAAGTACACAACAGACAAAGAGAACCAGGTGCACAAAATCTGTGAGCATAACAAAAAAGCAACCTGACAATACCGTTGTGTTTTATTTTATCGTGTACTCCCTCTCATATTATATACTATATAGATATGCTATTCTATTTTACTACCGTATAAGATTGTATGCCAATTGAATGTTTTGCATACAAAAGCAGCTATTCCGATCTGATGCTAAATTGTTTCGCAGATGATATTGTCCAGAGAAAATTACACTTGACATATCGTCCGATACGAGGCAGCTGAATAGCTACTGAAGCGGATCAGGTCAGGCACCTTCCTCAACGGCAAAATGGTTCCATGGCTGGTGTTTTAACAACCTGCAGCCCAATTCCCTAGCCTCCCCATGCCCTAACAAAAAAATGGCACTTCCAGCCATCTGTATTTCTGTCATGTATCCACTCTCTCCATTTTTCACACAAATTAGAGGAACTCTGGAACACGATATGCTAATTACCTATTCCAACCCCCCTTCCCCCACCACCCGCTCCCCCTCACATGAATATGCGCTATGTGAATTATGCAAAAGCAATTTCAAAACGATTAAGATTATTTGTTAAGATTATTACTCTGTCATTAATGTCAACAACATGAGTGCCAGGCATATACTACTCTCTACCGCTCCCTCTCTCTTTCTCTCTCTCTCTCTCTCCCTTTCTCCCTTTCCCCTACCTCCCTCCGGCCAATTTCATTGGGCGAAACATTTGTTTTGGTTCAACAGGTTTTAGAAATAATTTACCCTGGAGGCATTGCGCATTCGAACATGCGACGGCAACTCACAAAAAATAAGTGCGATGATACAAAATGACATACATCCCCTAGGGCTTGGCCAGATTAATGAAACCTTAAAAGGTGCAAAAAAAACACAGAACCTTTATCATAATAATTATGTATTAAATGGCCAAAAAAACCTGAAAAAAGATAATAACCTGGATTATAGTGAAATTAATTTTGCAGAAAGTTGGCCACAGCAGCTTTTCTCCCTGCCAGCTCCCGTCTCCCCATGTTGGCCTGTGGTAGGGAAACGTTTGCCCCGTCCGTACGGATCACCACCCCGGAGGCACCGCGTCTGCGCAGGGTTCCTCCGACGCATCAGCCGATGTCAGCTCCTGTGAGCTCAGGTGGAAACGACAGCGGGGAAAACCTGAAGGCGGCTACTGAGCTCGGTAGCTCCCTGCTACCGCCGCTAGCACGTGACACGTGGGATGACTGATGAGATATGACATGCTGGCACAGAAGGGCGTCGGCGATTAAACCTCTACTCTGAACTGTAGTTAACGGAGACTTTGGAGAAAACATGCCCTGGGTTCCACTCCTTTGGTTGCATTGAAGCATATAGGTCAGGGAACTAGACCTATGGCTGCAGGTTCTATTCCCAGGTAGGGCACTGCCTTTGTACCCTTAAGCAAAGTAATTCACATGAATTTCTCTGTGAAAATATCTCACTTTATAAATGGACCGTATTTTGAAAGAACACAGGTGAACATGCTGCAGTTAAATGGCCCAGGATCAGCTTTCAATTTTCTGCTCACTAGTTCCCTGTTCCCTGTTACCTGTGCTCTTGCATGCACAAGCCAAATGAAACCAAAGAGTACACTCACACAGAACGGTGCTGTTGGATAAACCTCCAGTCTGAAGTAAATGGTGGTACAATATAATATGTAAATACAATTGACAGTGTCTTTGGAGCATAAGTACTGATCCTCAAGTGGCAATATATTATAGTGGTCAGGGAACTGGGACTGTAACTGAGGTGGTTGCAGGTTTGACTCCCAGGTACTGTACCTCCATTGAGCTTTTGAGCAGGGTGCTTCCCTTGATAAGCTTTAGTAAAAATTCCAACCGTGCTGAAAATGGAAAGGTGCACTCACTGTCAGTTAATTTGGCTCAAAAGTGTCTGCTAAATAACCAAACTGTAAATCTTGTTGGCGATTAAACCTCCAGTATACAGTAAATTGAGCTGCAATCTGGCTTTGAAGTGTAATTAACACAGCCTTTGGAGATAAGGAGCCCAAAGTACTGATTCAGGGACCAGATTTTCATTGTATGTAACGTGAGCCTAAAAAGCTCGTTTCTGGTTCTACAAATGAGAATGTACTGTGCTTCACTACTTGTTTGTTGCGCTTAAAAGACCAAAGCTGCATGCTCAAAAAAAAAGGAAAACATTCTTCACATGCATGTTTGACATGGTTAAAAATATATTATACAATCAGTGAAAGAATTTTAAATATATAATGGGAACCATGTCCTGACCTGTCATCTCAATTAAATGCTTCGGATGATGATGCTGTCACGATTTCCTGGGTATTTGTTCAGAACTTTGCTTGTTTGTTAGTTTGCAATACCGCTCAGAAATCTGGAGATGTTGCTCTCAGTTACATCACTCTTAAAAGAACAGCTGTTGCACCGGCCCCGCCTTGTTTCCGGCAGCTTACTTCACTTTGAAGTCTCAACATCTTTCTCGGTTTCCTTTCCTAGGTGATAACTGGTTGCTTCAGTCTGCTCGGGATTTGCAAGCAAACCCTGGGCAGCATGAACACGTCAAGTGAGAAAACAATAGGCCAATGACAGTTTCATTGCTGTCCATGCCTAATTCAGCACCACGGACAGTGTCAGGAAACAGGTGAAGAGCCCCGGGTTAAACAGCCGCGGGTACAAGCATCGTGACAGTTACATCCCCATGCAAAAGAGCTTCCAGTAAAAGCGTCCAGCAGCAGGGCCCCAGGTTATGGAGATGGTAAAAATGAGAAAGAGAAAGCTTTTTAACTTGTGACAATGTAAAATAAAAGCCTCAGGGGTATTTTTGATGGTAACAATTAAAAAGTCTCAGGTAATAAAGATGTGACCAATGAAAAGGATGGCTAGAGAATAAAACAGACTAACAGGACAACATTATTTATTTGGTAAGGATGTCAAGGTGACTCTATACTCCCTGTGCAGTGATGGGAATAGAAAAGTGAATGTTTCTGTTCAAAATCACTGTGATTATGGTTTAGTCATGCAACAGTTTTGATGTTATGGTCCAGTGTTGGAGAAAACATCAGCTCTGCTGAAAAGGACAACATTTCAGGCCAATGATAATTTCAGCACCAACTCATTTAAAACATCTTGTAACACTGCTTCATAAAAAACTGTCTCATGTTGTTTCAGATAGTTACCAAGTAATCAGGTCACTTAGATGTTAACAAATTAAAAGACTCAGTTTATATTAATGCTAACCATATGAAAGAAATTCTGCAATTTGGTTTCAGTTGAAGATTTGATTACAGTCACGACTAGAAAAGTGTGAAATTAGGCGAATACTTTTCCGGTCCACTGTAGACAGTAAATGTAAAGAGACTCGGGTTATATAGATGGTTCCCATTCAAAGAGACTTCTGGCATACGAATTTGGATAACGTGCTGAATGTTTTTGTGGACTGACGCCACAGAACAAATTATTACCCATAATCCCTCTGCATTGCTGGAACCCAAACTGGGCATTAAAGCTCAATCTGTCCATGTGATACCAATATGAATCTAATACTTAATATGTATGCATCAGTACTGGAAAAAACTGGTTCATTTAATCATTAAAATCATCTAGTGAACATGTTTCCAGTATTAATGCCGTTTCTGTACAGCTTTATCCTTTAAGCATCACATACAGTCACACAATTGTAAATAAAATAAGATCAAATAAAACACACCAATCTGTTCCATCACCTGTCAGGATGGCCTGTTTACTCCCCCCAGTGAAGAAGGAGAGAGAAAGACATGAGGAGAGACAGAAGATCTGCTGCATGCAGCATTTAAAATGATTATACAGGCATTATCTGTATACTCCTTCATTTCTGTGAGCAAACAGACTTACCTTGTGTTCCCTGATCATTTTAAAGCTGCAGCTTCATCCATCGATTTCAATTCTGTTCACTGCTTTTCGTGAGCTTGAAAAGATTCTGCGAGATAACATGCGGACACTGCTGAAAACATGCTGGAATGAGAGAGGTTATTCTCAAGCTGTCATCGCTCTTTCATATTGTAGACACTGCTGGAAAGTCTACATCAGATTGAAGGTAAGAACATCTCATTCACAGTGATAACAAATGTTCAGTTCTACATGAGCTAGTGATACATTGCCTAAAAGATGAAAAAAAATTTAAAAAAAAATTCTAGCCAGTAAATTTTACATTAAAGGACTAAAGCAATTACTTTCCTTTAGTTATGGGAATCCTACAAGGGCTGTGTATAAAATTCCTCAGATATTTTAAGTGTAAACCGTAAGTGTTTTTCCAGGTTCAAAGTATGGTACGACATGAAATATTCACACTGATTTAAGTGGTGAAAGAATTAAAAACATCACACGGCTGGTCCACAGCTAACTGTGTTACGATTTCTGTAATGGAGGGCCTCTACTGTATGCGCATATTTTTAGGATCTTTTAGTCAATTAGCTATATGTACTAATATCAGTGCATTCATACAGATAAAAATTCTAATAATTTCATACAGAGGAGAAAGAAATCTTCAACTGTAATGCATGTGCTTGGTACACATTTTAGCTACATTGTCAGATCACAATAAATATTGGGCTAATTAATTCATCCAAGCCAACCCCAAGTGCCCAAAGGGTAGGCATCAATTCCTCAACAGGCACCTTCTGGACCATCCATGTTTGACTAAGTCATGTGACATTTCATTACCAGAGTCTACTTCCTGGGCACACGCATGAGTTTTAGCGAGTGAGATTGTTATTCATTCTCCTGTATCTTTAACAGATCTCTCAAAATAGGAGAATGACTGAAATAAGAAAATGAACAGCAGTGACGTCCACAGATATATGAAGAATATAGTTTCTCTTAACCACATGCTATATTTCGTTTCACTCAGGTCACCAATTCCAATTAAAAAGTGCATTAAATTTAGATTTTTGTTATGTTCTACACATTTTTGAAAGGTATCAGTTATGGTACATCTCGTTTCTGTGGAGAACTGTCACTTCTAATGCAAAGTACTGATTACGGTACTGTTCTGTACCCTTTCAGATAATATGACTGGAGGTACACTGGGTGTATCCTGCAGGGTTCCAACACAATAGCAAGTGGCTGTATCCATTTGATTACAATATTGTGCGTTTCTTTTGAGAGTGCAGGTGCAATTGTACACGTGATGGATCTGTGTACATGCAAAATGTCACTCACAACAGTTCAAAAACTAACACTTGCACAAAACTGGAGAACAATTAAAAGTTAACTCCAGGCTAAATGAGGAGAGATCCATCTTTGACAGATAGTCATTAGAGGCATTTCGCTAAAAGCCAGACTGCTGTGACATGACTGCGTCACTTGTTTCCTCCTTCGCCAAATGAAAATGTCACCGATAACTTACTTTATAACAGCTACTACCGGTTTTCGCAGTTAAGCAAGCTCCTCTTCAAGCTTTCGCTCAGAATTTCCTAGAATAAAAATCTAATTAACAGTTTTTTTCTGCAGAGTCACTTAATTTAAGGGAACACTCAAGTTTTGCTTAATAAGTTATATATTAAGGCAGAGTGACAAATTAAAAGGAAATACTTTTGGAAACACTTCAGGGAATTATTATGGTGTTTTTTTTATGCCAGATACTTACATTTAAAGAATCATAAGTGGAAACAAAAGAGGAAACGTAAGTGGAGTTTCACAGCAGCAGGATACCGATATTAAAAGAATCTGATTTCAACGTTATTAAAATTTCAGAGTAATACTCAGTTATCATCATTATTACATCAGTCCGAGCAATTTTTGGGTATTTTCCATTTTCAACAGAGTTGGTTGTGTACAAATTGCAGCACAAATTTTAGTACTTGATCTATAACTCCTGGTAAAGGCAATACAATCTGACCACCCAAGCATTCAGATTCAATTATCTTTCATAAAAATACCACTGTTACCCAATTAAAACACTTGTCTGCCTCCTGATAATTATAATGAGTACTTTCTTAGTTTTACAAAGTAGAGTCTTGTATCATTTATAAGAATCTGAGTAATGGAAGTTCCCTTAAAGTTATATAGAAACGCTAATGTCCTGGCTTATTAAAATATGTGCAATGCAAATGGCCAAATAATGACTTCAGTTTAATAACTTGCATGCTATGTGGCTTGTTGGTTTTGTCAGCATGCCAGAGTAAACTTCTCTGCAAAATAGACAGAGTGGAATATATCACAGCTTTGGGAACTTGTAAATTAATATCTTGGTTTCTCTCATTTTCTTAACCTCAGTTATTGTCAGTTAATCTCAAGGCAAAGATGGGGTAACAAAAAACCTTTAGTCAAAATTTACGTTACATGTTGACACTTATTTGGAATTACAGACTTTATTAAGCAATAAAAAATATACACCGGGGAAAATATTTTCCTTTTTTCTGCATTTTAGGATTTTTTTCCTTTTTTTCCAAAATCAGACAACTGTCTTCCGCTTTGTAGAACCTGATAAAAAGAGGAATTGCTTCTACAGTAAAAGTGAATGAGCGGAATAGTCCAAAATCTTTGTCCTTTTTGAACTGTATTAGTAAACTGGGCAGAGGGAGAAGGGAACGAGTTTCCATTTCATTTGTTTGTTTGTTTGTTTTTTTTTTTTAATATGTTGGCGGAAAGCTAGCCGCTAGCTGCTTCCAGCTCCGCCTCTCCTAAGAGTTCTGCCAGTTTGAGGAACGCGGGTCCCCAGTCGTCCACATCGTTGCAATCTGGTTCCGACAGCCCTGCGGGTAAGTCCAGGGAGCTGACGGAGCCGGCGGGCGATCCCCGGCCCTCGTATGCGTAGGTCTGGAGCGAGTCGTACGGCGGGACGCTTGTATCCAAGTCCGCGTCCACCAGCCTCCTCCGGATGATCCCTTGCACATCGACGAAGTCCAGCGTGTGCGACGGGCTCCAGCTTCGCCTCCGTCTGCTGGTCCCCACGCCACCAGAGGGCGCCACCCTCCAGCCCTCGGGCCTCACGTCCCTGCGGTGCTTGCTCTCCTCGGCCACGGCGGGGTTCCGCAGGGCGGCGATGTCGAAGGCCTCCGTGTCCTCCTCCCCGCCCCCCTCATCGTCGTAGGTGACCACGTTCTCCCGGACGTCCTCCTCGGAGATCACCAGCGGCTCCTTTTTGCCCTTTTTGCTCCGCAGGTTGATGAAAAGAACGACGATGGCTGGAGATGAGAAGAAGGCCAGAGATGCTACTGTCAGTTAAACGGGCAATCAGTGCTAACATCCTGACAAAATAATGGTGTGGATAGCAGGGAAACAGCCACTAGGAAATGCTCTTTTCAGATCCCATCGGCCAAAATCAGGAAAGGTCAGCTGTTGCCATGGTGTTGTAGATTGCAAAGAAAGACTGAGAGAACCTGGTCTCAAACATCATGTGCTGCTTTGCTGTCCACTCTATGAGAAACGAGTGTGACTTTGCTGTCATTTTGTTGTGAACCTTTAGACCAGCGTTTCTCAAACACAACCCTGAAAGACCTATTTACTGTCTTCAGTGCCGACCACAACAGTTCTGCATTCTAAAGAGCCTGACTGTTCTTAAAGAGATGCTTTTTAATGTTCTGAGTGGTGATGTGCCTTACGGAGCCACATAATTTTAGAAATGGGAATGTATGTCATGAAAAACACATATCTCATATTTACAATGATTTTTGGGTCCTAATTGGTGAAAGTGTGGACATCTGGTCACTGAAATGAAACCATCTATTATATGAAAAATGGCAGTGAGCCAAAGAACATAGCCTGTATTGTGATGAATGAGAACACATTTAAGGAAGAAGCGGTTGAGGAACATGAGTGCACATTCAACAACATTAACTGATATGGGCAACACATACACAGGGGTTCCCCAAGACTGAGACCTACAAACACAAAAACATGACCAAGAAAACATCACCCAGAGTGGCAAGCACACACACATATAACACAGACACATACACTGACATATAACACAGACACATACACTGACATATAACACAGACACATACACTGACATATAACACAGACACATACACTGACATATAACACAGACACTTACACTGACATATAACACAGACACATACACTGACATATAACTCAGACACTTACACTGACATATAACACAGACACATACACTGACATATGTGCCCCTTTAGCAACCTAACAAAGGAGTCAGAAACCAGCTAACATTAACAATGAGGAGGACCGTTCCTTCAAGAAAGAAAAACAAGCAAACAAACAAACAAACAAAAAAAAAAAAAAAAAAATCTCTGAGCTTCCAAGTCAATTTATTGTACAGAATAAGGCGAAAGGTCTTTTTCTGATCGGAACCAATTCAATTCTTATTGACAGAACTCTCCTCTTTGTAGTCTTTTGAATGAATGCAATAAAGAAGAGAAACATCAGTAATACTGGCTTCTGAAAAAAAAAAAAACTTCTTGATCTTCACATTCCAAGCTGTACTAAGACAGAATGGATTTTTATAGCTTACCTTCAGTGATGGCATGTGAGGCGGTAAGTACATTCCGTACGATTTTCTGACAATTCAAAATGCAATTTTCCTCGCAAGAAAGGAGAGCATTGATCACAAGTTGCCTCGCCTTTTCCCACATTTAAATTACATTAAAATGTGGCTTTATTTTTACTTAATGTCATACAATGAATTTACAGTATGCTCAAGTGTCTATGGGTGAGGGGGAAAAAAGAAAGCTGAATAGACTTTTCTAAAGCCGTAGTTCTAGATTATACTCTGCTGAGCCCAGAAAGAAAAAAAAAGTGGCTGCTGGGATAGATGGCAGTGTTTATATGTACATTTTAAATGGTGGGAGTACCGGCCAGACTAAAGGAAAACTCAGGATATTATGATTACTACTACTACTACTGCTACTCCTGCTACAACTACTACTATTACTACTAATGCTACTCCTGGTACTACTACAACTTATATGACAACTATTCTTACTACTACTACAACTAATACTACGACTACTACTACTGCTGCTGCTACCACTACTACTGCTAACAATACTTCTGCTATGGGTACAGATTCTTAATCTTCTACCTCAACTGCGACTGCAAGTATTGCTGCTTTCACAGCTGTTGCTGCAGCTACTCTATGCAACTGTTCATTCTCATTTCTTTTGATATACACACACCTCAAATGCTTATCCATGCAGAAGCTCTTTAGAGAAGGAAGTTACAATACTGTGACAATAATGTTTAAGATTAAAGACAAAGTACAAATGTAGTGCATTAAAAAGATATTGCAGTGCTGCTACAAGCATATTAGACACAGTCATGCACCAGGTATCAAACAAATATGCCCTTTTCACTACAAGAGAAATATACTACACAATAATCTTAGCAGATAAAAACCTGGCAACCTCGGAGGATGGCAACTTCTGTCAATTTCTACTCTTCTTTTTATAGATAGCTCTCTGTCTGAGGTGCTTTTGGGTGAAAAGTGGATTTGACACGTAGAGGGTGAGAAATTTCACTGTTACAGCTGCAGCACCTGCAGCCATTGTAAATGGGGAGCAGTATCTAGGGGAATATTGTGGGAGGGAAGGGGGGGTTTATCCCAGTGGAGATACGGAAGGACCTATTCCACACAGACAGTGATCATTTGAGGTGTTATATATCGCACAATGCCTAAAACAGACATTTGGGTCCTCCACCATAGTCACACACAGTTTTATAGCTTTCAGCCTGCCTCTCTTCAGTCTTCTTCTTCCACTTATTTTACCCCTCTCTTACTTTTCCTCCATGTCCTTCTCACCTTCCCTCTATCTCTTTGTGTCCTTGCTTTTTCTCTTTGTTGCTCTGTCCCTCCTCCTCTCTCTCTCTCTCTCTCCCTTTGGCTGAGATGATATCTGATATTCTGTCTCTGTTCTCTGTTGTCATTATTAGGCAGTGTTTTTGTCCTAACTTTGAAAGAGGAATGAAAATTATTTTAAAGACTCAGGCATTTTTGTCATTTATTCCAATCTCATGATGCCATATTACAAATGAGATACATTTAAAATAGATCAGAATTAGTCATTTAAAAAAAATCTGTCTTTTAATTTGAGAAGGCTCACAAAATGGAGAAATTTGGGCAAACACAGATACACACACACAATAAATAAACCAGAATGAGCTGCGTGGTTAACTCTTCTGACCAATTAGAGCAGAGAATTTCACCCAGCTGACCACTCCCCGCGTGTGGGTTTCATGGAAAGTGGGCGGAGCTTACCAAGCAGTATGACGATGCAGAGCAGGATAGCGATGAGAGCGCCCGTGCTGAGGCCAGCGGCCGACAGGAAGGCCTCGGCCTGGCAGGTCCGCGCCCCGCGGCCACGCCCGCAGGCGCACACGCGCAGCGTTAGCGTGCCCGTGCTACTGAGCTCCGGCTCGCCTCCGTCCGACACCACCACCGCCAGCTGGTACAGCTCCTGCGTTGCCCGGCTGAACCGCTTTCGTCGCGCCACGATGCTCGCGCTGTTGTCTGGAAGACAAAAGTGCATTTACCCCACGTTAGTACACACCCCCTTCTCCGGCGGCTATACGCACCGCCACAAAATTGCACCCCTTCAGATACCATGCTGTGCCTGAAGTAGTCTCAACCAACTCTACACACTCAATCTGTGAAAGAGCTTCTGGAAAAATACAGTGACATTAGAATTTTCCAACCCTGAAAAGCCACTTCAACCTGTAGTCCTGCCTAACATACAATTGCATATTCACAAGTGCATATGTCCACAGGTTTGTCAGGAAAACAAAAATCCCTAAGTAGGATGCAACAACAGAAATGGTAACTTACACACAAATGGGTACAAATGTTTGCCTCTGGGATAGAACCCTGCTAGGTACACCCATTATACCTTTAGCCGTAGGTTATGTGAGGAAAGGGTATACAGCCGTAGAATGAGGAATCATTGCAGTTCCTCAAAAAGAACAATTCACACTGTGGATCTTGGCCTTGACTCAGTGGCCTAATTGTATCTCTTATAGGGAAAGGCCGGCCAGCACTGTGGGTTGAAACCTTCAGACAAAACACAATCAAACTGGGCACGAAACTCCAAGACCACAATATCTCAAAACTCCTGTGTCTGTACTTGGAGCCTGGTGTTTCTAACCCCTCCGAACGTTGACCGACTCCAGACTGTGTCAACTCCACTTTTAGCACTGTCACCTCTAAAGACTGCCTGAGACATATCTATGGCAACAATGCAATCACCCAAAAATGACTTCACTTTTTTTTATTAATTCATGTTTATATGCTATTAGAGGCTTGCAATTATTCACAAATGATCATCTCTGGAACAAGTGAATCAGGACTAGAAAATGCCAGGGAAAGAGTTTGGCCGCGGATGCTAATTATGCGCCAGGGAGTTTAGATGGCATTTACGAGGGTAATTTATAAAAGCTCGGTAAGTTCAACTGATCATTTTCTCTGATGAAAAAAAGGAGAAAAAACTGAAATAAATACATGAATAAATACATAAATAACGGAAGAACTCCAGGTGCACTTTGGCATAAACACCCAATTAAACTCAAGTGTTTAAAACTAAAAATGTGAGAAAATGGTTGATTAGGTGCACAAACCAGAATACAATTCCTGGGAGTTATGTGAAAGCAGCAGGATATGATTTCAGCATTGATCTCCAGAGTGCTGCTTCCCATCAGTTGTAAAGCTGTAGAAAATACTTTTGTGGTAGAACACATCGATGTATCCTCCATCGGGAGAAGTCTTGGAGCTGAGTTTGAAGCTTCTACACTCGTCTCCTCCGATATTGAGATATCGGAGGGGTTGAGGGCACAAAGATTGCTCTCCACATTGTGTTCAGCCTCCTAAGCTGAAACTCAATCATTCCATCATCAGTTTATAATTACTTTTGATTGGTAGATGGACTACATTGTACATAATAAAACACACGATACTGCACCACAATACAATATAAGTGCCGCTCATTATGTAATATATAAACTAATTTATAACAGATCTTCAATTGAGTTGTCTGGAACATCCTTCACAAACCCCACTAGATTTGAGCCCCATAAATGTATATTGCTTTCAATAACATGTTGTAAACATGTTATTATTTATTTTTTTGTTTTTCAGTTATTAATGACTTGGCCAGAGGGAGTACTGAATCTGCCAGGTCCAGACCATCATATTATTACATTAGCTGCTGTGTGACATGCCTGCTAGCTACTGTCTGCTAACAGCCTATGCCTCTGGGCAGTCCTACAGTGAGTTAAAAAGGCTGTGGATCTCCTTATGACATTGCATAGCACTTCTACCACTTACTGTAGCGCCCCCTTGTGGCAACACAGCACAAACAGGTATCAGGAGACCCCAATGCTAAACTGCAGGGTATTCTCGAGTAGCAGTAGGCCCCAGAGGTGCAGTGGAGAAGGCCCAGCGGTGAATGGGTACACTTCACTTTTGGGCCTGTCAATCTCTTGCCCCCCTCAGCTAGTCAAGCAGCACAGTCATGCTGGGAAAGAGGGGGGTTCGGTAGCTCTGCGACGCTAGCCCGTCTGTGAGGAGTCCGCTCAGCACAAAAGCCTGAAGCTTTGCGGTCGCCTCTGCCACTTCAGCCCGCTGAGCCGCTGAGGAGAAGCCCTGGGCTTAAAAAGGGGGGATTAGCATGCCCAAGCTGATCTGCACTTTAAATAAAATGCTAACGCAGGTGGGAGGAAACCACCACGCAGCGACTGAGAGGCCAAAACGGACCGCGAGAGCGGCACCGTGCGCCAATGCTCCCTCTCCAGCGCCATGACGTCAAATTAGCCGTGTCAGCGGTTTCAACGTCCAATGTACAACAGAGGAACAGACTGTGCCAATGCAGGCACTGTATTTATTTTAAGTGCATGTTCAGGTTCAGAGGACTCAATGCCCCACATTTTTTGATAAAAAAGGAGGCCGTTGAAATCACATGCATGTCATTTGACTATCATCCAATCAGAATCAAGCATTTCACCACGCTGACCACTCCTCATGTGTGGGCTACAGGGAAGGGGGCGGAGATTACCAAGCAGTACTGGTCATTTGACTGTTGACGGGGACAACAGCATCATCCAACACTTGGATGGGAGACCTCATGCAGAGGTGTTTTTGGTCCAGTTGGGGACACCCTCCCCTCTGGACCAAACAAAACGTAACTACCCCAATGCAGTGAAGGGGGCACTGTGCTGTCAAAAGTAACGTCCATCAGATGAGATGTTAAACCAAGGTCCGGATTATTCCATCTGAAATGCAACTAAATGCTACTATCCAAGTTCCGAGCAATCTTAGGGCCCTTTAAAAAAGAATCGGTTTGGCTGGAGCGAAGCCGATAGCTCCCAGAAACAAACAGTCTCTGCATATTACGCTCTGACTCACGGTCAAAGGGAACATAAAAACCGCTGTCATATTTCCTACGCAAGCCTGAATTAAAGCATCAAAGGCATGGCACTCAAACATCCACGATGAGAGCTTTCAGAGCATACAGCCTTTCTGGCCCACTTCAGAGGAGAGTACATACCACATATGTCACATGTGACATTCGATTGAGACAGCGTTTGTGGCAAACTCCCTATGAAGCCATCACCAGTTGCCTGATGAACAGGTGAGAAGGCCTGCACTGACACTCTATTCCTGTACGTTTTCTGCACCTCCTTAGAGCCAAAATGGAACCAAAACACGCATTCGTATTCCAAGCTAATGAATATCTGTGCCAGTGCAGAGCCAAAATGGCTCCAACCTCCATCCTTTATTAACTCAAGAATACCTGTGGCCTACCAAGCAATCGCCTTTCACATCCTGCGGGTGCTTTGAGAAAAAAAAATAGATAAATAAAAAATAAAGAGAAAGCTAGTGTGTGTGATGGGTAGCAGGGGGTGAGGTGAGGGGGAAGTTTTGGTTTTATGGCTGAACCATGAATTTGTGTGTGTGATCATGGTCTTCTCAAAATTTCTGGCCAATGTTTTGCCTTTAAAGGCAGAACACAGATCCAAAGAAATGCTCGGCCTTGTGGGAGTTATAGCCGATGTGTGTGTGTGTGTGTGTGTGTGTGTGTGTGTGTGTGTGTGTAAGGTAAGCTGCAGGTCATTTCTGAGGGATACACACCTTTGTATGCAGAGTGGAATCCATGGGCAATACTATAGGGGGGAGTGATCTTTGCTGGTTTACATCAAATTCAAATTAGCATGCTGAAGCACCGACCACGGACTGGATGTCAAAACTCATTACTTAACAACGCCCACGGAGTAGAGGTGGGTAAACAGAAATATCTCCATCCCTTAATGAAAGGATCTCCAAAGGGATTCAGGAGGGGGGGGGGTGTGGGGGTAAGGGGGTGGTTAGGATGGGGGGTGAGAGCATTATGAAAGGGTTTCCTCATTCCACTTAATTGAATTCTTCCTTGTTTGAGAGAGAAGGGATTACATCAGTAGTAATGATGTTTCCATCAATGTTCTTTCATATTTAATAGGGGGACCTCAAACATTTCTATTGTGCTTTGCTCCTCTTTTTCTGCTTCATGCTGTATGTACATTGGAGTGGATCTCTATAGTGCATACACAAGCGTGTGACTCAAGCGGCATTAGCATTTAAACAGATTCATTGGTAACGCTAACAATTACCGTGTTCGCCTCGTATCACACTCTGCGTTTCCTTTGACAAGCTGCTGGTGGTGCAACATCTTGTAACTTGTTTGAATCAGCAGCCATGAACTTTTAGCACGACAAAAGCAAAAAAAACTGACAGGGAATGGCAGCATGCCAATACTTTTTAAAGAGCAATGAACAATTCTGAACACTGGGAAAAGGCAGAAAACTCGCAACCTCTGTAAAGAAAGGACAGCATTACAGTAATCCTTAAACCACACTCAGTGCTTTAGGAGAAACAAACACAGTAAAATCCTAAGCGCTGTTTCAACACTAACAGAGTTTATATTTGGCTAAAAGAGATCAAATATACTCAAGGGAGCTTTTTTAACACAGCACATTTTGCTGTGTACCTACATTATACCACAATCCCCACGAAGCCAAGAAATAATCCACACAATGTAAAAGAACAACATGGTTTTGCCCCTTTTGTCCCATCCAATTTAAAGTGTGTATTCACATATACTATGGACACCCAAAATGGTGAACTCTGTAAGAGCACAGTACTGGCCTTTTCACCAACAACTACCCAAGATATCTCTAACAAAGACCTTACAATAAATGCTATAAGTAGTAATATTTAAGTCTTTCCATCACTGAATTGAGAGCAGAAAAAATTCTGATTATGGTGATCCACCGTAAAAAAAACACTCAGTGAGAGATTTTAATCAATTTGGCCAGGTTCCTCCTCTCGGGGTGCACCACTGTGACCCCTCAGATATTACAGAGCCTTTCCTGTGAGATTTGGCATGATGCTCTCTAATTGGGGGACATATTTAATCACCTGCATTGCACCAAAAGAGTTATTAGACTAATGTGTGTCATTAATATTTAAATCTACTCCTCAGAGACAAGAGCCTCATCCTGGCTGTCATTACGAGATTTTCTTTTACATTGTAAATTATTTATTAAAAACGAAACATTATCACCTGTGAGAAAGCTTTATCATATTTTAATGTAAGGAGGACCACAGCTCAGTGAATCTCCAAGGATATGCTGATTTCTGTACACACAGCAATGGTGAAAACTGGCCTACACTTGTAGAGAACCTGGTGCCTGGTGGACACTGTTGGAAACATGGGAAATGAAGTCATATATTGATGGGAATCCCCAACCCCTAGTCCAGAAAATGTTTATTTCTAAACTTTTTGTTTAGTTTCATATTCAATTTCAGACCTGTGAACATTTAATTTCATTCATGAACATTGTATCATTTGTGGTGATAATTGAGTCATACTTGATCTCCTGACAGTTATACAAACAACAGTCCTTTATGACTAATAGGGAAGAAAAACATGATCAATTTTAATTATTATGGTTTTAGTATCAGCCTTTTTTGCTGGGATATCAAGCATTTGGTGGCCATCCAAGAAAGCAGAAAATCCATGGCCATCCTGTGAAGCCAGGGCAGCCATATTTTGAGCAATTACTAATCGTTTAAAAACGTGGTAATTCATCCCAGCACATTTTTATTTATTTATTTATTTGAAGATCGATAGCGGAGTCCCGACCCTCATATTTCAGTGCTGCGGTGGTTTGTCTCCTATGAACGATTGCATTTCAACTCTGATATCTCCCCCATGATCCCTTATACACAATTATAGCTTCAGTGAAAATGGAAATGTGTGCCTTCTCTGGCCTGCTCAGGCAGTTGTTTTGATCATCCTGTAATGCAGGGTCAGAGGTCACCAGGTCACCATGGTGCTGTTGGACACCCATTACGCCCCCCCCCCCCCATCTACACTGTACTACAGTGCTTAATCTCCCATTGCACCAGTGCTCATAGGGGACATAAAAAATGTGTTTAATAATGATTATAAATGAAAAAATAATTCAATAACGGGAAGACAGTTACTGATAGCACAACGTATGTATTAACACAAGACTGGGAAATATTTGGTGCACGGATATTTAGATCACATTAAAAATGCACGAGGTCTCACATATTACGGTATGCACACATTTTATAATAAGTCTGGATCTCTCTCTCTCTCTCTCTCTCTCTCTTTCTCACGTGCAGGAGAATTCAATATGCGAGGGATATTCAGATGACAAATGCGCATTAATATGGATAAGCTTGGGCTCTGGCTGACTGTGCTTCTGTTCCACTGTTAGACCGCATCAGCAGCACCCTGGCTCAAAAGGTGTGCTGCCATGCAGATTATGGAGAGAACCAAACCATTACTGGGACTCATTCGCTCTTTCATCAACACGATTAAACTTTAATTCAGATTGCAGCAAAGATATTTTATACTTTACAACGATACTTCATATCATTAAAGCACCATTTATTTAACATATTCCGGCAACGTCTTAATTTTTCATGCGCGTGATGGAGTGTCTTTTCGTAGTCATTCATGTCTGTTTGATCTAGATGCATAAGTAAAATTTGTGTAGTTTTTTTCTTCTCCAAATTAACCATCTTGATTCCCATTAAACTGCTTTTACTTATTTATTTTGGCATTTTGCCGGAAGCCTGAAGAATCCACTCAGTCTTATTTCTTTTGCTGGTTTCTTAAACTCTTTCAGAAGCATACAGTGGATATGCCTATTCCAAGGGGCATTGCATAACTAATACATACATACATACATACAGTATGTCTTAATAATATATATATATACTACCATATATCTTATGTTAATGCAGAGTAATTACTTATAACACTGTTAAATATGCTTTATTACACATTAGTTAAACATGGGTACATTTTGGGTGTACAGGAGCAGTGGGGCCTGCTAACATGTGTCTTCCTACCAGCATAAGACTGCATGACAATAGTACATCCATAGATAGCTGTGTGTGACGTGCATGGTTGCTATGACAGTGGTCCGGGCCTGACCAATGCTTGTGACATCACGAGCAGAGTGCGTTGCAATAATTTATGATGTGCTTAGCTTAAGGCTTTGCCATGATTTGAGCACATTCAACAACATTTTAGCTGCTATTCAATAACAGCTGTCTGTCAAACAAGATTGGCCCAATGTGTTAAGTACTGGTCCCTGTTCAACATACAGGATGGCAGTGTGACCAAGTATTTACATTGCATTTACATACATTTTAGGCGTTTAGCCAAATCCAGAGCGGCTTATGTGGCCGAAAAAAAATGTGTATAAAGGAATCAATTTATACAAAGGCGGATAAGTACCCCGCTCCAGCGTACGATGGCAGCGCTCCAACTGAGAAACGAACTGTCAAATATTCAGTCACAAGTCTGGTTACCCAACCTGAATTGCTTCAGGGATATCAGGGATAAGCTTGTCCGCGAGTCACTAATATTGCACAGGCTACCCTCAGCTCGCAACACCAGAGGCGTAATTCACACAAGCAGTTGGGTTCGTGCCCCAGCTGTCAGTGTGGGAAAGCGGGCAGAGCACGAGAGTAATGAGTCACTGTGTTCATTACTAATTCCGAGCGCTAAACTGTGAGGTCATCACTCACATCAATGGGGGTGGTGGTGGTGGTGGGGGTTAAAATGTGAGTAGATGACCGAGTTGAAGCGATGTTGATAGTAGATATAAATGGAATGCTGTCTATCGTCGCGCAGGGCTTCGGCGACGGTAGCCCAAAACGGGGTTGTTAAACGAGGGTAATGGCTTGGCGGAATGTAGCCGCGGGCGTAGAATGGGATCTCCAGAAGTACCTGCTGATGATCGAACGGGTAATTCTCGCCCCGAAGACAGCACAGAAATGGCATTCCTTTCAATGGTGGAGCAAAAGCCATCTTTCCTGTCACCTCTCCTTTTTCTTAAATCAAAATGCCCTCAATCACACCAGCGGAGATGGTCCGAAGAGACCCGCTCACCGCTGTGCTGGTCTTCCACCGGGAAGAGGTTGATGTGGAGAGGCTGGTCTTCGATCGAAGAGCACAAACTCATCAAAACAACCTGCCCACCTCTCTTTTGTCAGTTTGCGATTTTCACCAAGCATTACAAAACACGCGCGCACACACACACACACACGCACACACATGCCAATGTTAACACACACATATGTGTGACCATAGGCATACAGACATGCACACACACACACATGCCTATACTAACACACACACACATATGTGTGAACATAGGCATACAGACATGCACACACACACATGTGCAAACACAGGTATACACACACAAACATGCATTCACTCCCACACAAACACACAAGCATACAGAAACATTCTCACATACACACGCACACACAGGCATGTCCATACACACATTAATACTCGCAAGGCACAGATGGATCCATTATTCCTTTAGCTTTCAACTTGTTCTCAATCACACCATTACAGATTCCAAAAGGACTGCAAAGCTATTGTTTTCTGCAGGTGAAAGTCAATAGAGCTCAAATGGCCTACACACACACATACACACACTCATACACACAGTACAGAGTAATATGTCTTGTCCAGTATTAAATGAATAATTCCCAATCACAGTTCCAAAGCAGCTGTAAATACCTTGGCCATATTTCACGGCAGGCCTCTGTAACACTTTGTAATGAATAATTAAGGCAGGAAATGAGGACAGGGGAAAATGACCTTCCAGGGACTGAGGCCACACTGGCAGAACACGCACCCACATAAAGACGCCACAGCTGGGAGTCCTGGATTAGACTTTAATATACCCCAGCTTCCCCTCCAATTACGCACCCCTCCTCAGAAAGTGCCTTTTGTTGATATCACGTTTAATTCGTTAAAGCATGCCGGGGAGGGGTCAATTAGGGACGATCAGCAAGCTCTCACAGAATCCTGCCCCCCCCCCACCTGTGAGCCCTGCACCGAGGATCTTATAATGTCGACTGTTGCACATCATCTGACTTTTAAGCTCTTTTTAATTGGCAATGTCCTGAGAGAGGTTTTTCGTAATAAAACACTGAGGAATAACATGACAGGGCTTATTAAAATTAATTTTGAAGAAAGATATAATATTTCTGCTTCTATTATAGATACAAATGTGAGATTGTGTGTGTATGTTTGGGTGTGTTAATGTGCACGTGTGCATGTGTCAGTGTGTGTATATTTGTGTGTGTGTGCGTGAGTGCACACGCACGTGTGTATATGTGTGCACACAAGTGTGCATGTGTTAGTGTGTGCATATGTCCGTGCACGGTAGTTGTGTTCTATTGTACTGTTAAGCACTTTGTATTGCAACTTTGCACAAAAGGTGCTACACAAATAAAGTCTGATTGATTGATTGATAGTGTGTGTATGTGTGCGTTTGTATGTGTGCGCATAAGCATGCATGAGAGAAGCATTGCTTAAAGCACACAGCCCATGCGAGCTCTCACTGCGCAGCTGCTCTCTCCTGCAGCCCCCACTCTCCGTCTCACCCACATCCTCCAGTGAGCCACACTCAGAGACCACACAGGCAGGACGAGTGGAACACTGCACCACTGAGGACGCTGAAGCACGAAACTCGGGTCTCAGTCCGTCGGGCTCTTTGGACCGCCACATACGGGACTGACCTGAACTCTGAACGTTCTGAAATCCTGCCCGACTTGCCAGATGGGAGAATCCTTAATAGATCCCTCCAAAACTGCAGCTTGGGCATCCCCAGGCCAAAAAAAAAAATAAAAAAGTAAAAATAAATAAATCCTCCCCCGAAAAACACCTGAGACACTGGCGGTCACCGAGACGACAGCCCAATCTCGCCCTCACAGGAAGTGTGTTTGTGCACTAGTGGACTGTGACGACACATATTTGTAAGACACATTAAAGGGGCCTTGCTCTGCCCTATGGGTAAATATCAAGGGATACTTGCAGGTCAAACCATCTGGCGGCGAAAGCTTTACATCTGCATATTTATCTTCACCCCCAGGTGACTAGATATGATTATATACCTGAAAATGTGTTCTATACTGAGAGAAAATTAAAAAAAAAAAACACAAAATTAATAAGAATATGACTATTATGGTATTAAGAATTCAGCCATAAAGTTTCATAAAGGGGACACTTCCTTGTCCAATGAGAAAGTTTAGCAGAGTTGAGCTTTCATCAGAGCACATTCTGGGGCAGTTCTGCATCAGTCAATAGGCAGAGGTCTGGGGTGGAGACCGCGGGTCAGGGGCAGGCCTTGAGTTGTTTGCATTTTCAAGCAACATGGAAGAGAGACACCGACAATAAAGCGATGACACGAGAGTCACATGACGCATGCTGAAACTTCAGCAGCAAGCCTCAGAAGGCCCAAACTGCAGTAACCTCCACCTAAGCAGAGATTCACCTGGGTCCTCAGATCTGCCAGCCTCTCAGCACAGGTGCCAGAGCAGGATAAGCTACTCGGGACTCACTTTTTCTGTTTTGTTGCCAGCTGTGCTTAAAATTCATGCAGGGGGAAATAAACGCATAAAAAAAACGGTGTAATTTGCTACACATAAATCATCGCACATAACCAGCTGAATAAACATTCAATACCTTCATTGTCCTTGAGAGTGAAGTTAGGATTCATGGGCAGGTCACTTGGCAAAGAGAAGGAAAACCGGCCGTTGGCAAAGTCGTCTTTGTCTGCAGCTCTGATAGTCTGAATCACCTTGAAGAATGAAAAATGACAGAAAATTAATTATGTATTGAAGATATCTAGACAGATAGAAAAGGAATATAATCTTTATATTTTATTTATCTCATTTATTGCTGCTAGCAGCCACAATGTGCTTGCCATCCCTGACATAGCCAACAGAGGTATTGAAACATACATTTAACAAATAAATATGTTTTTGGAGTTACCTGGAGGGTTTTTCTTGATTCAGGTTTCTTGTCTGTCCACCCTCTCTTAATTATAAACTCACAGATAATGAGATGTCAGGATTAAGAAGTTAAGGTGTCCCTGTGTTGTTTGATGTTAATTCTGTATACATATTTAATGGTAGCCTGCTGGCCAATCAGAGTCCCTCAGTTGTTGGGTGGACCAGTTCCATAATTTTGATGTCTAACGGTTTTCGCAATAAAATTTCACTGCTTGACAAATCTGCAAATGTTTTAATCAATTCCTCATTATTCCTTATTTGCAAAGTTGTGTTTTATGATCCCCGGATGCCTTTTAACTTGTTTTTGAAGTAAAATCGAGAAAAAGCCTACAGTTATCGATACAGAAGTCAATGCAAAAGTGTTTCATTATTATTATTATTATTGTTGTTGAAACGTGATTAAGAACAGTCTGTATAATCCACCGCTAATCCCTTAAACACAGTGGATTATTTCATCGTGACTATATTGCAAATGTAAACTTAGCTCTCATTGCTAGGCAGTGATGCATTCGGTTCACACATACAGTGGGGTCCAAAAGTCTAAGACCACAAGTGGAAGAGCTTCTATTTTGCATTGTTTTAAAATGTAATACAATTGTTTAACTACAAATTATATTTACAATGTGAGTGAAAGGTTGTTTCTTTAAAAAATGTACATGAATTTCCAGATTGTCTTAGTTTTCAGTATGTCCCCCCGGATTGACACACATTTGTTTAAATTTGACCTAGACATTGTGCAGAATCTTCAATATTTCTTCTTCATTTTAGATGTCATAACCTGTCTTTGTTTTAATTGTTTAAAAATCCTAAAACTTTCTAAATATTTCACGGTTTGCATTAAAAAGGTTTGGAAAAAAAAATGTTCAGTGTAGCCTCAGACTTTTGGACCCCACTGTATGCGTCAGGTCCAATAATCACCCAAAATGAATGGGAGGGAAATAAGCCATGTGAGAGTGGAAAAGGGAAGGAAGACTTGCATTCATTTGTCAGATAGTGACAAATGAGGGTTGAAGCTAGACCTTGGACTTAATAAAGACAAGACAAGGGAAAACAGGTGTACTTAATGTCCATCCTTGTCCAAAGCCAGAATCCTGCTAGGCTGTAGTGCTGCTTGAAATGTTGTACAATTCCAGCAACCAGCTGTTTACACCGAATGAACTGACATTATATTTTCTCAATATCTGTATATCTGCAGTTCAGCGATAATGACGGAAAATGAGAGCTGGATCCCAGATTGAGTTAATTGCTTAGCTTAATTCCATGTGTTGGCTCCGTCTTATTTCCTCAATCGATCTTAAGTGAATATTGTATGGCGTTCTTTCCCCAGCGCTTTGGCACGGCTTGCACCGGCGCTGCGCGACGTTGTCTAAATCCTCTTGAAGTTTCCTGTAAAAACGCATCAGCAGTCGCCACCCGGCCATCGCTAACTGATTGTGTTGCGTCTGCTGCTGTAATCTTCATTTAAATGGGGTAAAAAAATATGAAGCAGGGGGAGAAATGTGAATGCGATGTGCATCGGAGCGGTCGCGCTCTGCTGCACGCGTGCCCCGTCTGAATGAGCGATGATTAGCATTTTCCAGCCTCTCTGCTCCGCCTGCTCCGAGCTGCGCTATCTGCTTGTGGGAACATCCGCGCTCGCTGAATAATTTATGGGCTCAAGAGGCCAGGCGAGGCTGTGGAGCCGGAGATAATTCCAGCACTGCTGTTCGAACACATCGCGGAGGGAGAGAGAGAGAGAGGGAGAGAGAGGGAGGGAGAACGAGAGAGGGAGAGGAAGAGAGGGGAGAAGGACAGAGACAGAGACTGGCGAGAGAGAGGGTCAAGTGGCAAAGATGACAAAACCAGAAAGAGAGTTGGGCAGGTGTGGGAGAGAGAGAGGAAGAGTGAGTGAGAAGACAGAAGAGAGGGGGGCAAACAGAGGAAGGCAGGGAGGGAGGGAGCGAGGGACAGAGAGTGAGGGGGGAAGCACAGAGACAGAGAGTGGTGAGAGAGGGACAAGCAAAAAAGTGACAAAAACAAAAAGAGTAAGATATGTGAGAAGTACAGTCATAGAGAAAGAGAGAATGTGGGAGAGAGAAGACGGGTGAGAGGGAAATATGGAAAGAAAGGCAGGGAGGTAGGCAGAGAGAGGGAGAGAGGGAGGGAACGAGAGAGACAGAGGGTGGCAAAGAGAGGGACAAGTGATAAAAAGTGACAAAAGCAGAGAGAGTGTTGGGCAGATTTGGGAGGACAGTAAGAGAGAGAGAGAGAAAAGTGTGAGTGAGAAGACAGAAGCGAGGGGGCATACAGAAGAAAGCAGAGAGGGAGGGAGAAAGGGAGATAGATATATAGGAGAATGTGAGAAAGAAGAAGTAAAAGGAAAGAAAGAAAAGAGAGGCAGAAAAAGATAGAAGTGACAAAAGGGAGATAAAGTGTGAGAGAGAAGAGAGAAGCAGTGAGAGGCACAAAGAGAGAGAAAGAGAGAGAGATGAGGGCAGCTGGCTGGTGAAAAAGAGAGGGATAATGAAAGAGAAATGTAGAGCTGGTGAAGTGGACTGAGATAGAAAAGGAGTGAAAATGGAGAGAGGTAGAAAGAGAAAAAGAGATACATATAGAATGGGACAGAGAGATTGAGAGAGAGAGAGAGAAAGTGAAAATATAAGGGAATGAGGGACAGGAAAGGTGTAAAGGAGATGGAGTAACTGAGCGAGAAAAACAAAAATAATGAGGGAAGGGGGCAGGGGAAAGAAAGAAGTGGAGGCAGTCACCTGACCCGGCTTGGAACTCTCGCACACGATGACCTCGTTGTCCCCGGCAATCTCTGGCGGGTTGTCGTTGACATCCAGGACTTGAACTGTGACAGGGACATGACTGAGGAGACTTGGGTTGTCTGGAGAGAGAAAACAAACACACACACACACACACACGCACAGACACACACACACACACACACACACAGAAATGACTACTGTCAGCACAGCATGGAATCTGTAGTATAAAGTGACCTCTGTGGCTGCATATAATCCCTTCTCAAAATGTGTCTGCACTGTTGGGCATTCCTCCCTTAAAAATGAAGAGAGGTCACAGTTCACTTAGTAAGAGCGTACTTTAAACATTTTAACTTTAGGATTGAGGAGTGCACAGACTTCCAAACAGCCAGTGGACATGGCACTCCCAACTGCAAATTCATCACTTGTCTCCACTGTCAAACCTCACAATGGCATGAGCTGGTTGCATACAACAGGCAGTGTGTAGAAGCTAAGCAGGTACGGGCTGGTTTTGTGTTTAGAGAATGGCTCCCTCAAGAGGTCTCCCATCCAAAGTCCATTAGTGACACTCAGGGCAATTCTGCATCACATAGCTTTCAGAGGAGCAGCCATTTCTTTGGATACCAAATCATGAAAATGTGTGTGTGTGTGTGTGTGTGTGTGTGTGTGTGTGTGTGTGTGTGTGTGTGTGTGTGTGTGTGTGTGTGTGTGTTTGTGTGTGTGTAATGACCATCTTCACAAGTGTGGTGGGAAAGTTTCACTTTCTGCTGTGTTGTCATACCCTTGTATCTGGTTTTAAACTGAATTTAATAAATATTTTCAGGTATATACATCTACACATAACACTTCAAATACAATTACTTTGTATGCCTTTAATCATGCATAGATAACCAATTAATAATATTGTTACTATTTCATGGAGTTATTAGCAAATACTAATATTAAAACTGACATATGCCTGGATTCCATTAACATTTGTCCTTGCTTTTGACACAAATAAAATGAAAGTTTTAATTTTCCTCTCCACAAACACCGCACATTATTCAGTCCCCAACTGATAGCAGAATACCTGGAGGCCAGTGCCAGTTTCTATTAAAACAAACTGCATTTATTCCCAAATAAATAAGTGACCTGCAGCAAGGTGACCACTGACTTTTCATACAGCAGAAATAAATGCCAGTGGTCATCATTAAAACTGTAATATAATCAAATGTATTGTAATTTTGCAATGTTACATTGACTGACCAGCACAGCAAACACCAAAATTAACTCCCCAGATTGCATTCATGAAAAAATGCAACCATTGTAGTTACGCGCTGGTCAAAGAAATGGACAAATGTGAATTCAATCCCAGCCATAAATATACATAGAGAGTGCTTATAGAGATACCTTATTAACGTGTTTTGAAGTTAGACCTGACATATGTCTGACCAATGGATGAAATGCGAGCTATATCAGTCGCAACAGATATGAGCCTTCTGTTGGGTGCATCTATTTTATTCTTCATTTGAAAACTACAAACTATGCAAATTAAAACAACAGGGACAAAATGTATCATTACGATAGCGCAGTACCACCCTGCTTTGCAATAACACCCTTGCTATCCATCAGTAATTCCCTGTACAAATGTCAGCCAATGCAAAGCCATCATGAACCCAGTAAACCGTGATGATGCTATTGCTTGCCAGATTCTAAATGCGAATCCTATTTTCCATCGGGCAGTGCGAGGACGCCCATGTGTGGCTTGATTAACAGAAGCCTTCTTCTGAAGTGACATAAAGGACCCATTATCATTCTACTGATTCCTAGTGAATTTAATGCACAATATTTCCTTGCCAGTCAAAAAAAGGGCCTGTATGAATACATGAATATAAGAATGCATAAATCAAACAACCATTAGCCGCTTTTTCCAGCCAGGCTGCTTGCGTCGGTATTTACTTCCGAATGCACCTTAACAAGCACATGGCCAGTCATTTAAGGGTGTTTGATGATTGTGTTTTTATATTTATATATTCTTTTTTTTCTTGAACTAAATTGCCTGGATGTCACAAGGCCCCTTGGCCGCTGATGAAAATGGTAATCAGGCCCCCTTGAGAGCAGAATACCTAGAGGCCGATTCCAGTTTCCATGAAAACAAACTGGATGTGTTCCCAAGATGGAGCTTTACCTCCTCTAAGGTGACCGTTGACATTTGTTTCAATGTGCCTCACAGATAAATGCAAACAGTTGCCATTAAAATGGTGAACCCTATATGCAGCTCCTTCCAGATCTCCAAAAGATTCTCTCTTATAGGAGTTGTTATAAGGGGTAATCCAAAAAAATTCAGCACTTATTCTGTTCTTTCCTCAGAGAGATAGTGCATCATTTTTTTAAATAGAGCTTGTCTATTGCAACGTGAAGAACAAGTTAATTATGTGAATGTAAGTCATGATGTTGCAAAACGAATCGTTGTTCTGATGTAGCAACAAATGAAGAGCTGGAGTAGAAAATGAGAATAAAATGCTAGCAGAGTGGGGTGTGAAAAGCCAGCAAGTGACTCCAAGCATAAAACATTCTGACGATTGTAGAGGAGCAGTTCAGCATCAGACAGTTTATTCGAAGCAGAGGCCTTTGCAAGGTGGTGCTGAGTCTGGTCCACTCAGACTCAAGAGGAGCAAACGCTACTGATGTGTTTATGGATGTCTTTCAGCAAGCTAACAGGCACCTATTATAGCTGAGGATATAATGGGATCTAATTATGTCAGGAAGATTAGAAACCTTTAGGCTCTCCAATGGAAACAAGAAAACAGATATCGTAACATGCATACACACACACACACACACACACACACACGCTCATAACTCTTAAAAAGAAGGTAGCACATCAAGCCTAGCAATGTGCCACTGTGGTGGAATCATGTCTGTTACACCCATTGCACCTTAAGTCATAGCCTGTTTTTCCCTTTTTCCCGTTTTTCTTGTTTGCCTCAATTTTTGAATGCCCGGCCAGTTTCACAAGCCACACTCAATGCTCCGAAGCTTGGGAAAGCGCAGACAGTCACACACTGATCTGCAATACATGTGAAGTCAGCCGTTGCCCCTTTTCACCGCTCTGTACATCTGCATAAACATGAACCAGAGGAGCAACAGCCACTTGACTGTTGGCACCTGACCGACAACAGGGGCGGGGAGGGAGGTCACTGGTGAGCGATGAGACACGGTCATCTTCGCCGATTAAATCCATTCTTCTATGGGCGATGCTCTGGCCAGTCATGTGTCACCTGACCGGACAGCTGGTCACATTCAGCCCTGGCCTGTATCTGAGATGACTGTGGGGCTCAACTGCACACTGGAACAGGTCCTTAACAGGGTGAACCACCCTGCTCTCCAGTCATACCTTCTGAGCACAGGGTACAGTACAGCGTAAAGAATCATTACTGTCCTTGCCTTTGAGCGAACAATTCATCATTTTTTTTCTCTCCAGAGGACAGAAATGTACCTTAATTAATAGCCTTATCATGTAATTAATATATCCCTTTGTGAGGATGTACATTTAAGATATTCCATGGAAAAAATAATACAGTTATGAAAAACACTGGGCAAATTATGGAATATCCCCAGAGGAGAACATCGAAACTGAATATCCGGCTGTCTGATCAACTATGTCTTGCCAGAAGGGATTGCTCTGCCGTTGGAATGCGGGAGCTGGAGGACCGGAATTCCTAAGCACTGCTAACATAGCGTAGCATGCTAAGAGACCGGCCTAATGAGCTGCTGGCACTGGGCACGTGCGGTGGTGCCTCATACTGACGAGATGCTGACTGACACAGGCCATCAATTATGAACGCGGAGACGTACGCGCTGCCAAACGGCAAATGGCGCCCCGTACGCAGCATGAATGTCCTTGTGATGCAAAGTGGCGGAGCTCTTGGGTAATTATGGAAATGCGTCACAACATGTGTTTGGTGGTAGTTAAAAAAAAAAAAAAAAAAACCGCCATTGCTGGTGTCGCGTATGAATGCGGGCTTTTTACAAAGGCTAGGCTACAGCCGCCACACTTTGCCAGGCCTTGCGCACTTTGTGTCCATATGGACATCAGCCAGGTCTCTTTCTCTGACCATATGCACGCACCGGGGTCAAACTGGATAGGATGTCTCAAACTATTATGTCAAATTGATGTGGAAAAACTCCACTTTGGGGAACATCAGACAGAAAAATAGGCAGATGGCGTTTATGGCTGACTGTAGCAATCGGTACAAAGGGTCAATATGAATGGATGACACCCATTTTCACTTTACATTTAGCAGATGTTCTTATCAAGAGTGACCTCCACTTTACACATTATCAACTTATACAACTGTATATGCACAGAAGAAAGTCAGCTGAAGCAGCTTGTGTATGGTACAATAACAGTATTGCCTAGGAATGGAACCTGCAACCTCTAAGTCTAAGAACATGTCCCTTACCATTATGCTACACTACTTCCCCCTGTTGGTAGCCACTCTCTGGTTGTCCTTATGGTCTGCAGGCCACAGCAGTGAGACGCTAGTGCCCTCATACCTACCATAGGTAAGGCGTGTTTCAGTGTTGGGTTACTGCTATATTATGGCAGCAATTCCTTACATTGGTTGGGAGTATGGCTCACAGGTTCAATTCCCAGGAGGGGCATAGTTTCTGTACCCTTGGTTACAGTAGCAAGGTTCTTAACTTGAATTACTTCAACTAATAACCAGCTGTGGATATGTACAGTATGTAAAAAAAAATGTAATGTGTTGGTCTAGGTAGGGGCAGCTACTAAAATCCTAAAATGTTTATTTAAAAGTAAGACACCTCCCAACAGCGCAACAAGGCACACAGACAACAAAACACTCCCTAATTGGTACTTGGCTATCTTCTGTAGTGCTATGCAGATTGCAGAGTGGGGAATGTCTCTCTGTATGCATGACTGTGTCATACACTCATGCCACCTTCCTGGCTAATTACATGACAGTATTTGTAGTTAAAAAACACATTATTCCCACTACTTATTTATACATGTAGTATAGTTATGCAAACAGATGTTTCCTGGCATTCATTTGTAGCTCATTAGCTAGCACTATAGTCATATTCCCATAGTTGCAAGGTTTATCTCTCCATTAAACCAATTGTCTCCCAGCCTCAGTGAATTGTCCGCGTTAGCAGGTATTTCCCATCTGGATGACTTTATTTCCCTCCTCTATGTAATATAATTTATTAGGTATTCCACAATATTCCCCTTGATTTGAATTATTTGGTTCCTTTGGTGCCGGCTCAGTCCCTAACTCATGGAAAAAAAAATTCAAAGTGCCTCCATGGCTAATGTTGCTAATCAACGCTCATTGACCTTGTCTTTCAATGGCCAGTTTAAGTGCCGTTTTTTTTTATTAGTTTCTCATGAGTTTATGGCTCCTGCAGTGTCTGAAATTTGACGGAGGAACACAGAGGCGGTCTCCAGTCAGAAACAGCCTAAGACGACGGCGGGGTCCTCAAAAAGATACTGCCTTTTCAAAGTCTATTATCATTCCCTGGGGCTGCAGACCACTCAAAGTGCTCTATTTTACAGCACATTCCATCCCCATGACAACTGGATGTACTTCATCTGCAATATATTATTTACATTCATGTTCCCTTGTAGATTTAAAAGCACACATATACACACACCCACACATGCACCATACATACATATAAATATATATTTTTTTTAAATATCGTTTTAAGAGTATAAGAATATAACTTAAAATAGCTGCTCTGTTTTTGGACAAGCATGGAAGATTAAGTATCTAGGCAATGATAGGTCAAGCTAATTCAAAATCAGAATGTTTAGCCAAGTCACAAGATCCTGGCGAACAACAAAAATTTGGTATCTTTGTAGATTCAAGACAGTCATTAGATGACTTATTGAAATAGGTTCCAACAACGGTTTGATCTGTAAAAATCTTCAAAATAGGTAAAGTCACTGACTGGATGATAAGAGAACCTCACTGTCTCACTGTTACGTTATCAGATCGCTTTATTAGAGTTCCGCAACCCCCATTACCGTGGCGACAACATGAAGGAAGGCTTAAGGCAGGTGCCATTGCTTAGGTATGCATCAGCAAAATAAACGAATGAAACGAAATTGATTGACCCCATCAACCTTCGGCGATTCGTCCCCTCCGTACGCACGCGAGGCCCGTCAGCAGCCTACCCAGACTGCATCGCTAATTTGAAAGGAGCCGTCTGATTCCGGTCGATGCAGGTGTGTAAATAGGTTACAGCTGTGTGAGATTACAAAGTACTGATTATTTCATACAGTGCTGAAAATAGATCTCCCTCATAAACAGACAGGGTGATGATGGTAAAATGAACCCCGTGCTCAGTGTCCAGAGGTCAATAATGGTGAGGGCCGAGGAGGAGGGAAGGGGGGAGGGAGAGGGGAGGGTCTTCCTGCACTTACCAACCTCCGAGGTGCCAACACTGATGTTGTACCAGGCCGCCTCCTCCCTGTCCAGCGTCTGTTTGGTGGTGATGACTCCGGTGACGTCGTCGATGTTGAAGTAGGAGTCCCCGTGCATGCTTTGGTCAATGAAATACCTATTTATAGAGGAGGAAAGGAAGGGCGGTTAAACTTGCATGAGCTCTGTTTCTGCCCGGTCCCAAGAATAAGATAAAGGAGACAAGGGAAATCCATTACATTAACGTTTCAAAAAAAATAATGACGTCTGAAAGGACTGTCTCTCCCTGGCGTGGCCTTAAGCATAATGTATGGATTCAGTGCTGCTCAACACTCTATCACACCTAAGTTAGTACTGCTCATTGGCCCAAGTTTGGCAATGATGGTCCTGTATCTCAAAACCCTGTAGGTGCAAGGATCACTGTAAGCACCCTCATAAGGTGCAATGCAAATAAATAGGTTGTTAGCCTAAACCTAACTGAAACTAATGTTATGCTTCAAAACTACTGTACCATCTGCCACCTGTCCATTTCCTGTCCATGAGAATGGGAACACTTTGCTGTGACGACCTGCTTGAACATTTCAAGATGATCCTCGGTGTTTGTTTTTGAATGAATATGGCATGAGCAAAGTCATAAGAGAGAGAACACATGAGAAAAAGGATAAAAATGCATTACAGTAATTGAGAAACATTATTTCCCTGTCTTCTCTCAGAATACAAATTTTACAAAGGCATGTCTTTAAAACACAATAAATTATTCATTTTTGACTCAGAGATGTGAGAACAACACGGAAAGATTTCAATTCTTTTTTCCCTTTTTTGTTTGTTTTGTGGCAAAACATAACAAATTTACACCAAATCTCTCTGCCTTTTGTACCTACGCTTATACGCATATCCCAGAAGTCAATTTTTTGGGATGGTTATTGACAAGTTAAATGCCTGAAATAAACACTAAAATCACTAAACATAGACTCCTTTCTACTGAATCTGCTGTAAACAGATTGTTTTGTGGATGTGGGATTTATATTGAATCTCTTTTCCATGTAACTTAGCTGGAACAGTTGTCCGCCACACGCACTAACCATTATTTATTTAACACTTGCACTTAAAGTGAAAACAGTCTTAAGAAGTCAGTTTTACTTTATCAAAAATTCATCATTCTTGTACGCTAATTTGGTTATGTTTACGTGCTAAACAGTGAGAAAGAAGAGTAATTTTAGAAAGGGGAATTTATGGTGAGATTTGTTTTCGTTCTGCACCTTATCATGCACACTCATGTCTGCTGCCCTGAACCAGATCGAACCACCTCAAACTATTCACTGACACGTAAGTGAATAAAATCAAAACCAATCAATTCATACAAAAAAGGTGCTAATTATTTCAGCCAGACGTGATTCTTTATTGATTTTTTTTCATAGGGAACCAAAGAATCTCTCAGCTTTCATCTTCTTTATTTCCAGCTACTCAAAAGGACGTTGCGGCAGTATCGTGGTGGCCAGCACGGTTCCGATGCCCCTGCCGCTCTGTCGAACCTGTAGGGACACATTCTGAAGCACCAAGCCACGTGGGCGCCATACTCTCAGATCATTTATTTTATATGCTAATATCCTCTTTCAGATACCTTTAAAGAAAAACCCTTACGCAATTAATTGTCTCCTCTCTCCCCTTTTTTTCTCCCAACATCACATATTCTACCTATTACTCATTTTTGTACAAATCTACAATTTATTCCTCTTGAAGCCTTGTTAGATCTGAAATATATTCATGGAGATAGAGGGGAGATTTATGAGAGGAAGGGGTATAATGGTCAGAACAAGTTTCTGCCTTGCAGCAGATTAGCGGGCTTGTAGAATATTCTTGAATACCGCAGTCCAAAGCTCACTACCGCTGATTGTGATGTCACACTAAATGGAAGGTCAATTGATTCATTTTTTGCCTCAATAAAATTTCACGACCAGTCAGTGGCATCAGTTTTAATATTCCTCTGCCAGATTTTGTTATCTTGTTTCTCATTGACCGTTGACCACTGTCATAAAATGTCTTGCTGCACTTAACACCACTGAACTTAAAAACCTTGCAAGGAGTAAAGGCACATGTCAGCGGCCCGGCTGCAGATCCTGTGTCCAGGACTTGAACTCAGATAGCGAAGGCCAGTCATTACTTGAACAGGCCATAAGAGAGTTCATGTCTGTCAGTCTGTCCTTTGGTGCTCATCAAAGGGTCACCAGGTGAATCAGAAGAGTCCCAGTACAGCTGCTGTCCCCTCAGTCTGTGGGGGGAAGGGGGAGGTTCTGTGGAGCTGATTAAACAGTAAAATTGTGGTGTGTAAAAAGGAAATGCAAATAATTTGGAAAAAATGAGACAATTATAGATGAAATCCTCTTTCTCTCTCTCTCTCTCTCTCTCTCGCCCTCCCTTCCTCGCTCTGTTTTGCTATTTTGCGCATCATTGTGATCATTGTGTCAGAATTATCTCGTAAGATGATCCTGCGTCAGACTGTTAAAATGTCCCGACTGAAATGAGTACACTGTGACCATGGATATGGCTTCCACAGACAGTTTGGCATGCCAGAAAAAGAGACAGTCCTGTCTCAGAAAACAGTCAGCTGGACTACCTGCCTCCACACACACACACACACACACACACACACACACACACACACACACACACACACACACACACACATGCACGCAAACACCTCCTTCATCGGCAGTTACCAAACTTTCTCATCCATTTTGAATCCACTTAATGAGCAAATAAATGTATCCATGACCCACCTGTTCTTACAATGTGGCCAAACGTTCTCACAAGAGACAAAAATGGCTTTTTTTAAACACGTGTCAAAACAACTGCATGCACACTGCCTCCGCCAGTGAACATAACCAAGGTAATGGAAAATGTATGATGTATTGTTGGGTGGCTGTTAGGGAGCTGAGCCAGAAACTCAGTGGTCACATGCTCAATCCCTCTACGGGAACCCACCATCTTACCCTTGAGCAAGGTACCTAACCTGAATTGCTTCAATAAATATCCAGCTGCATAAATAAATTCATGTAAATACATCTGTGTAAAAAAGTAAAAGTGTTGAGTAAACTGCTGTGGATACAAGATTCTGCTAAATGCCTAATTCGGATTTCTCGTTGTGTATAAATGCTGATGTAATGCATCCGACTCACGGGCGATTGCGCTGTGCACGGATCCTCTTTCTGTGCGTTCCCACTCATAAATGAAGTGTGAATATAAGCTGTAAGTCACTCTGCATAAGTGCCTGCTCAATGCCTAAATGTAACACAACGTAGAGCGAGTTGTTTTTGTTGCCAGCCTTCAGCTTTTCCCATGACCCTGGGGGATCCCAGTGTGTGCCGCTTTTTGTTCCAACTGATCTCTTGATTAAGGCTGATGAAAACATGGGCTTAACATCTACTTAAGCTCTAATGTGTGGAGTTCAATGACAGAAACAGGCAGCAAGCCAATCCAACATTGTGCAAATTTTCCACAAATGGATTAGTCTCAGTGACCAGGTGTCCACATTTTAAACAACCGGCCCACACACCGATTTCGCCTGTAACATTAAAAGAGTCTAAGGACAAATGAAAGCAAATCGCAATTTATTGATTGCAATTGTAAATTTAGTGGAAACAAACACAGCGGGTCCTCAGAACCAGGGTTCAAAATGAGAAAGGTCTTGAGGGACCTTTCGCTGGTATAAGGACCCCCCAAATCGAATAAAAGTGTAAGTTGGGGTTCCCTGACGGTACCCATCCACTATATATAGCTAAGGCTTGTTACACTGAGGCCATAATCAACCTCTGTTCTGAGTTTGGGGTCCCCTGTCCTTGCAATGCAGGTGCGGAGCACTTACCTGACAGCGCTGTTGGTGCTGTCAGGGTCTCGGGCCGTCACCGCCCCCACCTCCGTCCCGATCGCGGCGTTCTCGTACACGTCCATGATGTAATAGTCCATGGAGAAGACCGGAGGCTCGTCCACGTCACCCACGATGATCTTCAGGGTGGTGTGGTCCTTGAAGGGCCCCAGGTGGGAGAACCGGGGGTCCAGGTGGGTGTTGGACCCTTCGATGTGCAGGGTGTAGGCCTTCTTCTTCTCAAAGTTCAGTGGCTGTAGAAAAAAAAACACTCCTGGGTCAGAGCCAGCAGGACCAGATTGGACTTCCAGCCATAAGCTCTTGGGTTAAATTCTGGGCTCCATATTGGGCTTGTATATTGGCAGCAACATAAGTGAAAACCATAAATCTCCTTTTGGTCATTTTTGAGTCTGATTATTGCATTATTAGTTATTTACCATCATTGTTTCACGGCTGTGGGACCAAATGTGACAGAAACGCTAAACCTTTACTACCACAAAAAAAAACTTTTAAATGTATTTATTGAATAAACAGTTTTTTATTATGGCTTTACTGGAAAATCTTTTTGGAAATACCATGGTAACTGTCCTGAGCTGCTTCACATGCATCCTGCTGACACATCACTTGTTTTTCAAATTGAAGTAAATTGCAGTTATTTTATCAACACAGGACTTAGTACTGTTTTACTACTCTAAAAAAAACAAACAAACAAACAAACACTACATGGATAACTAGGGAAAAGGTTTGAAACAGATAATTCTGGTGAAAGAATACATGTGTATATATTAATGGAAACCTCGGGAATATGTATGTATAGAGAGAGAGAGTTGTGATAAATGAATAATCAATAAAATAACACATAAATAAACACATGGGTTAAAAGTTTGTTCTTTTTGTTAACTCTTTCTATTGTTGACCGGAAAACACCTGAGAGGCCTGGAAACGAATGCACAGATGGAGTGATGGCAGACGAAGGTGGGACTCACCTGCTTGAGGGAGATGACCCCCTCACGCTTGTCCCTGTCCGCGGCGATGGAGAACGCGGCGGCCCCCTCGGCATTGGTGATGCTGTACGCCATGTCCGCGTTGATGCCCAGGTCCTCGTCGTTCGCTCTGATCTTTCCCACCGCCTTGCCGACCTGGGCTGACTCCGGCACATACAGCTGGTAGTTTTCTGGAAAATGTGCGGGAACAATGCAATCAGGGCTTCCATGTTAGCCAGGGCATCTCAAATTTCAGCGAAAAATCATGTGTCCTGTGTGGAGTTTTCTTTGTACCATATGTTACCCTTTTATGAAAAACCTAAAAATTTGTTGTTTCTGTGTAGCTATTGTATGCTGAAAATGTAATAGATCATATTTAAATAGGTTGATTGCTTTATTGTTCTTGGCAAAGCAAAGCTTGCAACCCCAAACATGCTAAATGAATGCGGCTTTGTACATGCAAAATGAGACACATCTCGATACAATGACACAGTGTATTACAATGTCCTCTCAGCAGTGGCGGTCGTCCATTCTGGCCCCAGAGAGCTGCAGAACATGCTGGTTTTCATTGTTACTCAGCGCTTAAATGAATGTATCGATCAACGCAGGTGATTACACGGTTAACCCACCTCACCTGGTCTTCTGTGTCTGAAATGACAGTGGAATCCGAGGTGAAAACAAAAACCAGTTTACCCTCCCACTCTCCAGGACCACAATTTAAATCCACCGTTAGTTTTACAGCCGGACAAAAACAGCTCACGGCTCAATATTGCAGACAGTTAAGAAAGAGGCGACTTGTGTTTTAATTCTTCTTCGATTCTTTAACTTCCAGCGAGGCACCCGACGGTTCGGCGACTCTGAATTTGAATTGCTAACAATATGCTAAACAGTGTCAACAGCGAGAGCCCCTGGAGCTGTATAATTAACCCCTGAAAGCCATTAGCTTTGCGTGCGAGGGCTAATGTCAGGAAACAGACTCTCGCGCTTCTCATCATTTCACCAAAAAAAAAAAAAAAAAAAAAACACAACGTGTGAAAGAAGAATCACTGCCACGGAACCCACCCCAGACAGGGGGGAAGGGGGCAGGGGGGGGGCACACACACACCATCAGGCGGGGTGTTTGATTACTGAGCTGGGGTCAGCCGAATTTGATCCCATTGAACGGGACCTTGTGAAGGCGAACGTGACAGCCCTGTGAATCCCAGGCAGACAAGCTGGGCCTAGGGCACCAGGGATCCTTCTGCCCACACAAAAGCCTCTATTTTCACACACATTTTTTCCAAGGAAAGAAAGGAAAAAAAAATCACCATAATGGCATTTGCATGTATGATAAGGGGCTGCTTTAATTATTCAAATAAATGAGGGGAGCACACTGCTTTCATCGAGTTCTAAGCTGCCACACAGTGTGCAGACAGGGGGTCTCGAGGTCTGTAATGAGCTCTGGGGTTCAGTGACGTCAAATCAAAGCGAGCCCCGAATGACAAGAGAAGAGAAGTGAGCTGGCTTTCATACCTCCTGCAAAACTCGAGAGAAAAAATTACACTCTTTGTTGCTAATCCAAAACTATTTTCCCTGTTAAAATGCAGCTGAGCCCATGTTCAGTACCGAGTCAGATTTTGCAAGAAGGTATTGTTGGTAGTGAAAAAATAGCCCACACCTAAAAAAAAAATCAAGGTCCGTGTCAACGTAGCTCATAATTGCAATGTTTAATCTTTACCACCTATGCCCATATCATAGTTACTTTAGTAACAGCTCTTTACTGAGTAACTACAATTTGGGTAACTTGGAACAAAAGTCAGTGATGCCATTAATTACACATGGGAAACAGTACATATTAGTTTAAATTATATTGCTATTGAACTGGTATATATAAATGTAAAGTGTGATTACAGTTCACATTAAGATATGTATACCTGTGTATTTATGTTATGATTAGAACAAAAGGTTCTCACTGAGTAGCTGCAATTTAGGGAGGTAGGGAAATCAGCGGAGGTATTAATTACACGCTATATCATGATAATTACCTTGTAACCGGACTGGCCTTAGATTTTTCATGTGTAATTAAGGAGGAAAGGAGAACCTCGGATGGATACGTACTCTGGGGGAACTTGGGCGGGTTGTCATTGACGTCGGTCAGGGTGACGTTGACGGTGGTGGAGCCGGATAGCCCGCCCACCTGGCCGGCCATGTCTTTGGCTTGGATGACCACGGCGTACTGCTCCCGCGCCTCCCGGTCCATGTTCATCAGCGCGGTCCGGATCACGCCTGCAGCAGCGGAGAAACATCATTCCTTTAGGGAGAGACTCTGAACTGAGAGATCAGAACTCGCTGTGCTTGCACAAGAAGGTCCAAGACAACAAGAATACAGCACGAGGTGTGGCTATTAAATAACGAGACTGAGCTTATGTAAGTGAAACCACCACACGCATTCACAAACCACATGGTATACATTGACCAATGGGCAAGCATAAACAGCCCCTGAAAGTTTCAGTCCGCTCATGTCTACAGTTCACTGTTGAGCATTGCTTGAAGTAGATGTGGTTTTCTTGAGCGTTAGTCTCATTATTTAATAGCTGCACCTCATATGCTGAAAATTTTTAGCATTTCAAAAACATGTCAAAATACCCCCTAAAACCATTTCCCCTCAGTTCTGGGGACATTAATGTCACTTTTCCAATGAGTAAAAATGCCAACACTGTCAAACTGAAATCCCAAATTCCCTTCCTCTAGCCACATAATCACCCCATACATCTGACCGCTACTTAGTGGACACATACCCTGACATCCAGTCCCTCACTCTTGTCCATCTGGACGTCCACTTAGACACTTGAGACATGTGTCCAAACCTGTAATGTCCAGATGAATCAGGGAACTACTGGGAAAATCACCCTAGATATGGCCCAAAAGCGAAACAGCACTGAAGAATCTTGTTAAAGTGTAGCTGCTGTCAATCAGTGCCTTGTTTGACTCAACTTAGTTTTTTCTCCATAGCCAATGTTGTCATTATTCCAAATCACTGAGTAGCTGATGGAATATGTGATTCCATCACTGCAACACTGTTTAAAATTTGAAAGCTAAATTACTTTAAAGTGCAAAGAGGATGTTAACCCAGAGAATGAAGGTTTGATTCTCAGATGAACCGCCACTGTAGTGTTACTGAAAGGAAAGTCCATATCCTCAACAGTGTCAATAAATAACCCGCTGCAGTTATATTTAATATTATTGACCTATGTTGAATATACAATAAACTCTGTGCTGTGTAAGTAGACCATGGTACAGGTGCTGGCTAGACAGCGAATAATACTGTGTGTGAATGGATATTAGTTTCCGTTAAGATCTCGCTGCAGAATAAAAGTTTACATCCAAAAGCATAAAAAAACAGCAACCCTGGTGCACTGTGTTTATAATTCTGCTCTTTCAGAACCAAGGTTAACCTTTCATCAAATTGCATTGTGTTACACAACCTTGGAGGACCATTACTCTCAGCGCTGAGCCTTGGGTTCCATTCAATTATCTTTACGGTTATGGCATGAAATATGGAAAATAAGCTTCCCAGTTCCCATACTGTGCCAAATCATAATTCAGAAATGTACCTGAATACAAGGTCAATAACAGCCTTCTCAGTTCGCAAGAAAATATATATTATAGATATGAAAAATGAAAAAATAAGCTCAACAATATTTTAACCTCAAAGCCAGTACACAATGAAAATAAATAAATAAATAAATAAAACTCTCTTGTAAATATATGATCATTTTTATTTTTCAGAGTATGGATAACACACATTTTTGAGAGAGTGGTAAGGTGTCAGACCTTGTGAAAATGGATGTGTTTGAAGGAACACCACAGGAATTTGTCCACAAAAGTGAGGACTGAAAGAAAAACACCTCTAGGCCAAATGGAAATTGTTTCCTGTTTGCTGCATTTTGACCTGTGGCAGGTAGGTGACAGCGGTACGGGAAAAAAAAGACGAGTATGATAAATGGCTCTCTGCCTGTACTACTTTTTTACCTCTCTGAAATGCCTGAGTAGGTTCTGTTTATGCATGCTTTGGGGTGTGATTCCCCCCCCACCACTCCATGTAGAGAGCAGCTAAGCTAAGGAAGAGCAGCGAAACATGTTCTTGTTAGCTCCTGAGAAAATAGTACTGTTGGACTGTTGATGTGGGATTTACCAGACAAATAAAGTACACCTGCAAGTCCGCACCAACTGAATTACAGAACCATGGGCGGTGTCCAGCTCACCTGTGTTACAGGACCATGGACAGCGTCTAGCTTTACTGCGTAACAGAACCATGGACAGATCCCGCTAATCTACAGCCAGATCTAAAACCAGAACAGTAGGAGTTGCATGGGCCTGTTTGCACCACTTAAACACATTTATATTGGTTTGCAGTTGATTGTATCAGGACCATGGACAGCATCTAACTTAACTGAGTAACAGAACCATGGACATTTCCCACTAATCTGCAGTTGAAATCAGAACAGTCGGAGTTCATGAGCCTATTTGCACCACTCAAACACATGCATATATTGGTTTGCAGTTTCACATGCCTGCCTGCACAACCAAGAAATTGACAATTAGCATGAATAACAATATCAGTAACATCACAACTACTTTGTTAACAGCACACTTGTAAGGACAACAGAGATATGGATGTAACATGGAACAAGAGTTACACATTTGAAGCAAGGCTGTTAGTAACCCTGGTAGTTATATAACACATGACAGGGCTGGATTTTTCATTTGTAATTAAGAACACAGATGACTCATTCTGCATGGTATCTAAATTGCAGCTCCTCAGGGGGATCCCATCATTATCAGAACAACTTCAATATACAGTGTTACCAAAATAGCGTTTCTTTGTTATAGATGTCATAATTTGAAATATGCGCAATGAAATATATTTACTTTTAATACCTGAAGGTAAGTGCCACTGGCACCTGTGCCAGCACTGTTTTAATTTGAGGGGTTGAATTTCTTTTCTGGAAGATTTTCTGGGAGACATTTTATTAGCAGCGCTGACTGTATTGTCTGAATGCTTATTTAAAGAAGACGTGTGGCTCGGTTTAGAATTATTATAATTTTTTTCTTAGGAAATAAGATACTGTCACTAAATGAAGCTTTCCTTTCTCAAGAGGAAAATGTATTTTACTTCTAGAAATCTTGCCCCCAGCTATAGGGCGAGAAAAAAATAGTAGATTTCTGAGGTGAGCCTCTATGTTTCAGAACACGTGCACATATACAAAATGAAAGAGAGGGGAGCCTTTATTTGCTTCTCCTTACAGATTTCATATTCACTTTTAAAGCTTTAGGTCTGGTTCAAATGTATAAAGTCATTTGAACTCATAATAATTAGTCCCATTGTTGACCTCACTTTTTTATAGGAGACATTATGATTGACAGTCAAGACTCTCAAACCAAATCCAAACCAATCCAAAAATACATGGGATGTGAAACATGAATGTATGAATGTAGCACTCGAGCTAAGGTGTGTGTTTGCGAACCGTTACGGCTCTCTCATCCTTTGGCTTTCATCTCGAACGTTTAAAAGTGGCTAACCCTTCTTATCAATATTGTGCGAAAGAAAAGTCAGGCAGAGACGTCTGTCACCCTCCCATGGGACCACCTCGTTTAGTAAACTTCACCCCTGAGACCTTGAAGGTTGAATAATTATGAGAACCTTTCATAATTAAATGCAGATGGGAAAATGAGCCAATATAAATTCATCAACATTTCAGTACACACTGTCAAGTGATACGTGACCAAAGTCAGCAATGTCAAACCACTGCTTATACTGTATTTTATATTAGACATGCAATCCTATATGCAGAGGTAATGAATGTCAAAATGTTATTAAAAGACAAAAATGTACACTGTACATACACACTTGAGAGTGACTTCATTACTCTTCCAATATTCACAGCCCATTTCAAAAACTGGTACCTACTCATTAAAAATATTAAAAAATATGAAAATAAAAAAGTATAGCTGTATCATGACAAATTATTTAAGTCTCCAATTTATGAGTTGGTGAGATAAAACTCTTGTATAAAATGTGAAAGGTTTTGTCTATTACTGACAGGACAATTTCACCTTGCTTTGTCTGACCTCGGATTGTTCTCTAAAGAAAGAATAGAGAGACGGCAGAGTGATCAGCAGAAGTTGGGGTGTGTGTTTGAAGAAGCAGGAGCGTAGCCGCACCATCTGAGTGGACGTGCCAGGGGGTGCTGCTTGAGTCTGTCAGAACATCTCCTCCATCTCCGCAGCCAGACGCTAAGATGGGCCTCCTGCGGCCAAATCAACAGCAGCTAGCCTTGTGTATGTGTGTGAGCGTGTGTGATTGGCTTCCAACGGACAAATAAAATATAGAAAGTGTGTGTGTGTGTCTGTATGTGATTGGCTCCAAGTGCCCATATCAACCAAAGACAGTGAGGATCCATGTGTGTATGCGCTTGTGTGAGTGTGCCTGTGTGCAAATAAGTTTTACTGACTTTCATTGGCCATATTAACCAAAGGAAGTGTGTATGTGTGTGTATAATTTTGTATGTGTGTGTAAGAGGAGAGAAAGACCTTCTGCATGTGTGACTGTGATAATCTCTGTATGTGAGAGAGAGAGAGTGTGTGTCTGTGTGTCAGAGAGTCTATTAGTGTTTTTGTGAGAGAATGTCTCTCTATTTGAATTTTAGGGGGTGGGGGTTTGTCAGTGTGATATTTCTATTTCTTTTTACCGTTCTGCTGAAGGGGACCATAATATGAGCAGACACCTCACTCTGCCTGCCCCCCCATTACTGAATCTCAGTAATGGCTTCCTCATTGCACTGTGACTAAACCCCATCAACCCCCCACCTGCCACGGAGAGCCCCCAGAAACAGTCACACGTTAATGAGGGCAAACACGCTGCTGAAACACCGCTCTTCTGCATTATGTCGCACACGAAACAGGAGGCGCGAAAACAGGGCTAATGGAGACCGGCATCGACGTAAAAAGATCTCAGCGAGCCTGGCATTCTCCCTACGCAACTGCAAAGGTTAACGTCTTCATCTCTTTGTGTCTCTTACAGCAGCAAAGCTTTACAAAAAAACCCACACATAAACTAATCAAGCAAACTGCATGTGCATGAACACGATTTCAAGTAATTAAATGTTTTCTGTAGAAAATCGAAACATGTTTAGAAATGGACCCAGGAAAACTGGTCGGGTGTCGAAAACACACACAGCCAGTATTGTCAGTGGGTGATTAGTCGATTGCGAAAGAAGCATTCTGAGTGTTTTCCTCTGGCTTCCCTCACTCACAGAATCGTCCATGGGTGGTTTTTACAATTGATTTGAAGGATGCTGTGTTGTAGAAGTTTTAATGTGTGTAATCGGTCAAACTTAAGAGAGGAGCAACACACCATTTTGATACAAACGCCACTGTATTCCTGAAAATCAAAGCCCAACAGCCCATGCCACTATCCTTCAGCAGGTGCGTTTTCTGTTTGACTCCCATTAAAAGACTCTGCGCGGAAAGGAAATCGATCGGCAGTTGAACATCAGACCCGGTAACCGCGGTTACTTACAACAGGCAATCACACCGCTCAAAGAACGACTGCTCTGTATTCAGCAAACATCAAACCATTGTTTGTTTTTTTTTATTTCTCTGCGTTTGGCTTATGTATTCTTCCATTCTTATTTTTTCCCCAAAAAGAACTTGAATTTCAAACACGTAAAATCTCCACTCTCAAAAAGAGCCACAACTCAGGCAATCGATATGGGGGTGGAGGAGAGGAGAGACGCCATGTCCGTTTTCGAACTTATTTTCAGCCAGGCGATGTTGACTTTAACCAAGCAGTCTGGTTACGGGAAACGTTAACACTGTGACCAGAGCAGATGTATTACTTACATCAAGATTGCACAGAAAACTGGAAGCTTTTGGCAACAGCCAGGTGGATACCATTACACACATTCCATTATGTGGTTGTGTTACACACACACACAGATTGATGGACCCGGGTTTTCTAACGACAGGCTGAGCAGTAAGAATTTGGTAATATGCTATGCCTGAAGCATGTTTTTATTTATTTATATTTTCTTTTCCATTACATGACATGAATGCAGATAAATATAAAAAAAAAAACACCCATACACTGCAGAGAGGTTGAAAGTGAGCTTGATATGAAGCCAATTCAAGTGCAAAATAAATAAATAAATAAATAAATACAATAAAAATAAATAAATAAAATGAAGTGTGTAAGGGAAGCGCGCCTGGTGCTCCAGGGTTTTTAATTGCTGATTAGCCTCAGGGTCAGTGTTTTGATTAAAAAGCAGCTCCGGGCCAACCGCTAACAGAAAAGCGTGTCATGTTTGCGCGGCTTTTTACAGAGAAGGTGAGCCGCAGACAGATTACGTGCGATGAGGTGTCCGCGCAAGCTCTCTGCGGATAGTGAAAGCGACTCCGATCACAATAGCCCGTCAGCAGAGTACAAGCTTTGGCTGAAAGTGGGAGAAAAATGGCCTGGATCCAATCTTTGTTTCTGTAAGACAAACTTCTAGCAGCCTAACGGCGTCACTTGAAAGTGGCTTTCCCCTTCATCCCAAATGTTCACATATAATCTGTTACCGAATCTTTGAGATTGGTGGTCAGGAATGAGACAGAGAGAAAAAATGGTATATTTTGAGCTTTGGTTTGATATAGATTATAGCCTCATCTCTACGAATGCATGGGAAACAGCTTTCTATCAGATTTCACTGCAAACCTGTCTGCATTGTACTTTCTTTCTAAGGTAAGGAGGATCGATTGCTGAGCTGTACACACTTCTACTTCAGGATCTCTCTTCTCCATTTACTTCTGGTGACGAGATGACAAGAATTGATCAAAAATAAACTACTGGTTGTCGAAGGGTACAGTTGCTTTCATATATGTTGCAATTGCCACGTTCCTATCAACATCTCAATGGGAACTCAGGTATGTTGACAGGGTATGTAGCCTTGATTCCAGTGATAATGGAGAGAATGAATCGTCATTATTTATTCCGTCCTATTTGGTATCCTGACAAACTGTGTCTCAAACACAGTCCACTCCTACCCTCTGACCTTGTGTTTTCAGTGTGCCGCCCATGATAAGATGATAAGAGATTCTCTTGGATGGTTTTCCAACATGGTGTCCTGAATCTAAAGTAACCTGGCCTTTGTACAAATCTCAGCGCTCAATCACACCCCACAAAGCCATGTTATGAGAAAGAGCTCCAGAATCAAACAAGGGAACGACCTCCCCAGATTAAACTTTGGCACCATATTCATTTCTTTTGATTTAGAGTGGTCACAGTGACTGGGCAGTGTTGATCAAATCCAGGAGAGAGTTCCGTCCATTGAGGGTTTGGTACAGCTCTAAAACAGGACTAATTTTGGTCGCCATTGGCAAAAAGAAAGTACCCTACTGTCTAGACTGTCATCTGTAAGCTTTGGCATCCTCTTTGCCCCCTTGGGTGGCAGACAGACGCCATGGTAACAAAAGGCCCAGGGGTTCACAGATCAACTGTCAAAGTGACAGCGCTTAATTTGATCCGAAAAGAAAGGCGTTAATCCTCCTCGTTTGCGAATGGCTTCGTCTGTGTCAGGCCCAGCAGAGGAGCCCGAGCGGCTCAAATCCCCCCATCACAGACCAGAGCGTCTTCAGGTTCAGAGAAGAGGTTTAGGCCCACTGCTCAGGCCTCAATCTCATTCCCCCTCCATATAATACATGTAAATATAATAAATAAACATTTTAGATTTGTTACTTTAAGTGTGTTGCAACAGTGCATAACCCCATGTTATGTATGATATCTGTAGGAGCTTTCTGGCCCTCTGTAGAGCAGAAGCCACTTTAGGCTTTGGAGAAAACATGCGGATCATTGAGACAACCTGTGCTGAAACACAGCGAAAACCAGCTTTACCCATAAACCCTCTCAGAGTGCAGTTCTGAACCTTCTGGTTAATATAGCAGCAGTGGAGTTTATATCCAAGTTTTATGAGAGAATCATTAACAATGAACGCAAAGAGGAGTGTTTCAGAAATCAAGACTTCAATTCAGCAACTGCATGAGCCAATACACCAGCTAAAGAGTCCCTCTAATCCATTTTTTGAGAAATGATATTGCCCTTTTTATTACTGTTTACATTACTGTGTATAGCATCAAATATAATTAAGATAGCAATTGTTACAACTTTGCTGAAAAATTAGCATTCGCTTCCTGTGGTTTTCCTGCATCCAGGGTGCTAACTTAAAATGAATCTAAATGTTTCCAGTTTGGTGGCGGCACACCATACATTTCTACATGATTGCGTCTGTTTGTCAGAATCCTATTACAGTCTCTTACAATCATCAGCATAACAAGGCTAATCCTCCACTCTGTCGATACCATCGTCCCCCACCACAACGAATTGCCCTATTTTTCAAGAGCGTGAGTCACGATTGTTTAGAGACTACAGTAACAATTTACAATCAAAAGCCAATTCTGCTGGCTAGATGAGATTTTTTTTTTTTTTTTTCATGGGAAACAGCTCGTAACAATACTGAGGAACCACACGCAGTACGACCTGACCAATGGTGTTTGGACAGCCGCTACCTTGATGATGAGGACATGCTCCTCTGTGCTTATGGTTACATGACTGTACCCAGAACCAGAGGGGCATGGGTTTGAAACCCATTAGAGCTGGTTGATCTGCACATGCACCATTTACACAATATGCCACAGATGTGTGGGAGGCAACATTAAATCTTTATTTAATTCATAGAAGGTGTTCCAAATGTCAAATTTTCAAAACAGCCAATTTTCTAGCCATTTCTTGTTTTTCCGTAAACAGTGAAATCTGATGTTCCGCAAAATTGGTGCCGGAAAATACGCTATTATAAAAGTGGATGTGAAATTCTGCAGTATTCATGTATTGGTATATATCTAGTTCCTGGTCATTCAATGAAGGCTGGGATTTGGAGTCAAATGTCATTCATTTGAATATCAGTCACATCACTTTGTCACAATTCCTTAAACTTCAGGGCTGGTGCCTGCTTAAATCTCCATTGTATCACTTTGATGTAATTTTTCAGGCTGTTATCAGACTGCATATACAGCCCTGGGAGTCATTTCCCAGAGCCTAAAGCACTCCGCAAACATTTCATAATTGTAAGCCTGTCTACTTATGATGTGGATAAAGTTATCTGCTTAGGTAAACAGCAATATTCTGAAATGAAGCCATAAAGCCTTAAGGACTGTTCGGTCTTCAACCGATCCGGTCTTAAAAAGTCTTATATCGAAGCATCTGCTCTTCTTACAACTGTTTGCCATAAACTGTCTTCAAAATCACTGTATTATATTGCATTGGTTAAAAGATCATAAAAAATAAGCTTGTAAAATAAGTGCTAGAGCAAACTGTATGTAGAAAATATATTGGAATTTTTAAAATATATTTTATATATATTTTTTTGTGCTTAGCACATCCATTTTCAGGCTTACTTTATAGATTATATGACCTGCACCTCCTCTTACACAAGCATGGTTTGTGATTCAAATTTAAGATTAAATGCTGATAGAATTCAGGCCTATTTTACAGATGTATCCCATACAAAATAATACATACTTGCAATGTTTTACCCAGATACGTTTCAATGTATATGCTGGTTTGAGTTCCATCCAATTAATTGGCAGATATATTTGACCTCCATAATTTTGTACTGAAACTGATTTTATAATAACACAAGCTTGGCTCATCACGACCATTTTATTTGGCTTTGAAATAATCACTTTTCACAAATGATTTACTTTCAAAGACCATTTGGCCACACTCTCAGACTTGACCTTACCACTGATTTCATCTGTAGGTCAATCAATTAATGAATACAAAATGGAAGCTCTTTAAAACTGAATCATTTACCACAGCACATTACAGAGAAATGAAAAAAAACAAGTTATCTGAGAACTGATCTCACTGAATAAAAGTCCTTAAATAAATATGCGAGATTAATTCTTTGTGCCACAAATATCTGTTTCTAATGTGGTATTAGGAGGCTAAATCATCCCTCATTAGAAATTAAAAGCATATAATTAAAAACAAATAACAGCTTTTTTATTTACTTCAGAAATTGCAATTAGGGTTGGAACTGAATGTAGCAAAAACAAGGGTACTCAAACAGCCTGGGTTGACAGCCACTTGAATACAGTACAGTACCCCTCTCACGAGTACGACAACAGCTCTCAGCCCGGGGGTTTAAGAAGCGCGAAAGTAGGGTTAGGAGACCTCCCATTCCGATGGCGTGCCCTAGCGGTGAACTCGCAGGAGAGATGACGGGGTGTAACACACGTGGAAGGTCGAAGACATGGCGCTTTTGGAGAACACACCAACGCCTCCGCACCGCAGAGCTGGACACACTGTGCTCTCCCTTCCACACAGTCTGGAGGCCCTGGCGTACTGAGTGTGAAAGCACTCAGTGACTCACACCTAAAGCCTGTCAGATTTTGACAGGCTGCGTACTCCCACACCGCCACAGTCCAACATGGGCACCATGGGAATAGCCATACATCCCTATTTTACCACATGTTTCATATATATTTGTTATCTATATTTCAAGAGTAGGGTAAAGGCTTCTGGTTAATGTCTTACATCTTTCCAGAAAGGTATTTTTATTCTTCCCTTATACTCATAAGGGCATGGACGGTTGCTATGGTATAGCTTGCAATGCAGTGAGTTACCCTATAGAAAAGGTGGTAAATTGTCTCTGCAATGAATCCTTTGATGTCCACTCGCGCGTGTCTGAAAACCACAAAGAAAGAAATATCTGTGTAGTCTGACAATGCCTGACATTGATATGAGGGTGCCGAGGTGTGTTTCTACGCTCTAATGGGCGTGTGAACATTTGGAAGGGAAGACAGTTGAACTCTGTGAATGTTTGGAGGGGTAGAGAAGTGGAACAGATTAATACTGGTACCATATTTGGCTTCTCATCACTGACATAACTTGGTTTTCTGAGCAATCATTGTTTGACCCTCCTTTCATTCTGCATGTAAAACCTACACTCATTTACAGAATAGGTGTTTAAGGGAGAGAGGATGGCGAAGATCCCAAGCTATATAATTACCTCTGTAGCACTTTGGGCATGCCTGACACTGGCAAGGGTTTGAACCCAGATGGAGGGGCACATCGCACACTGAAACCCAGTGTTTCTGTCAGTAAGGGGCACCCGGCAGCCCCTCTGACCCGCATGCAAGCTGTGCGACATTCCGTTTTTAATTAAACCCCAGCCTGCGGCACGCTCCTCCGGCGATGCTCTCCGAGCACTGCGCTGGGTTCACGTCGATGAGCCGGGTTCAAAAGTAAAATTCAGCACGGGGTCTCCCTCTGTACCAGGTGGCACTTGAGCCGCGGCAGTTTAGTATTGATCTTTTTCTTTTTTTCTCTTGTGTTCATTCCCATGGCAAGTCTTTGAATTTTTTTTTTTTTTTTTACCATCCAGTGCATTAATAAACATGGAAATCAATGAATGTTCAGCATTATGACAGAGGCTATTGGGAAAAGCAGAAGCAGAACTCAGACAGAATATTGAGAGTAACCGGAAGCTGTGGAAAAAAAGAGGGAAGTGGTGCATGCTCATTACCTGGGCTGGTGGGGGAATAGCACATTTTCATTGGTCAGGTCGGGGACATAATACATTCTCATTGGCTGGGCTGGGAGGGGGGCAGGGCTGGACTGGGAAGGCAGTACATTCTCATTGACTGGGATGGAGCATGGAAGAATGCTCTACGCTGTTGTGGACAGAGCACTGAACTTGAACGAGCTGGACTTGAACCAAATACAGGCAGGCTTAAAAACTAATACGATACTTTTACAGCCAGGAATTCTATCCGCAAAGACAGATAAAAAAAGGGTGCAAGCCAGTCTAGGAATGCACACCCAATTTTCCCCATGAGTATCTCATTAGGCAGGTGCCAAAGCTGAAACTCTGAACATTTACCCCTCAAATATTCATGCATCCAGAACAAGATTCTCAACGCTGGCCCTCAGTCGTACACCTTTCATGACCAAACCTGAGACAATCAGTCACCAGGCAGCCATTTTTGGTGGGAGATGGACATGCCAGATAAATGATGCCATGTTGCCTGGCGATGAGTAAACCACACTAGGGGCCAACTTGGACGGTTTTTGATGGGCCATTGCTGGTGACCAACGTTGGATCATTCTTGTTGGCACTTTGAGTTGTAACCTAACATTGGCCCAATGTCAAGAAAGGACAAACGTGTGACATTTGGCTCATGTGTTGCAGGAACAATGGAATTTGGATTCAACATCTGATTCAAGCTCCATGTGGTCTGTACCATTATTAAAACCCCAGATTTCTTTAGTTGTGCTTTCATCTGGTCAAAGCCAATATGTATGCATAGTGTATGCATTTGTATTTGTGTATTTGTGCATATATGTGTATGTGCTTGTCTGTGAGCATGTGTGCATGTGCGCATGCATCTTCTATCATGTTTGTGTATGTGCATTGGTGTGCATGTATGCAAATGTCTGTGTGTGTGTGCATATGTTTAAGCTGGTGTGTTTTTGTGTGTATATATATATATATATATATATATGACGGCATATGTGAGATCATTACTCTCTGTGTGTTTGTGTGTGTTTGCGCGCGCGTGTGTGTGTATGTAAATATGTTTCAGCTGGTGTGTTTTTGTGTGTATATACATGACACCATATGTGTGCATTTGTGAGATCATTACTCTCTGTGTGTTTGTGTGTGTGCGTGTGTTTGTTTGTGTGTGTGTATGGTTGTTTGTGTGTGTGTATGTTCATATGTTTCAGCTGGTGTGTTTTTGTGCATATATATATGATGGCATATGTGTGCATCATTACTGTGTGTGTGTGTGTGTGCATATGTTTGCTGTGTGTTTGTGTGTGTGTGTGTGTGTGTGTGTGTGTGTTTGCATGTGTGTGTGTGTGAGACATACAGACAGGGTGGCTTCCTGTCCAGGCAGCGGCCCTGCCCAGCCCATGGCTTTCCAGCCCAAGCTCACATGGCCTCCTCCTAAAGGATAATGCGGATGCTGGGAGCTGGATGGATAGCTGGTTAATTTTTCCGTGAGGGAGCTGCATACAGCGCATTGATATGCTGGCAGCATTTCTGAACAGGAGCCGGAGCAACTGGTGCCGCAGTAGCTCAAAAAAAACGATCCTCTCCCCTCTAACCCAATCAGAGCTCCAGTGCCGCAACAGGAAACTCTCCACTGACCCGGGCGGCCGGCTCTGACACACATGACCACGCTCTTTGCACTCGTACCCGCGCCTTACTGACTGCACTGCTACATGGTGCTGGACAGACCTTAAGTTAAATAAAATACGTCTAAATGAGCAAAGTGGATAAGCATTCTGTATTAAGAACAATATTTGTATTAACGGAAGAAAAAAATGTCACACTACTCATATTTAAGAGCTCCCTCTCTGTATAAAAGTTATCTCTCTTACTCCCTTTCTCTTACCGATAGCATGCACACTTACGCATACTTTTCTCCTCCATTGTAATAATATAATTAAACAAAGATATGAAAGGAGCAATTCGTCTGTCGAGCTCAGTGAAATATCAATCTGCAAGGTGCTCTTGGTAGGAAATCTCTTCAGCTCATTTCACATTTTAAGGAATTACTAAAGGACCTTTCTTTGCACTGATGAAAAAAAAACCTTTGTTAATTTTCAATATCCATACACAGCAGGATCTTTAACACTAACAAAAAAAAATCAGTTGAAAAGCATTTGGATGCCTTTGAGAACCCCTCAGTCATTTCCCAAAAGGAGAAAAGGGAACAGGTTCCCTGGTGTTCCTCCCCAGTGCTTTGGAGAATGTCAGATGTCGGTTAGCGATGCTGGCTAGTGTCTCTGAGCGCTGAACCCTTTGTTGAGCGGAGCACCACTTTGGCTAGGGCTCTGCTCTATCTGATACTGCGATGCTGGATGTAGCTCCTTATCTTACTCTGAGTTTATTAACCCAGCTACATGTCAGTGTACATCGGCAGTGTGGTGGAGCTTTCACTGGGACTGGGAAAATATTTTTCTCGTAAACCGGTAAGACGCATGTTTCTATTAACTCTACACCTTGGCGCCTACTGTAAAAGTGCACAAGGTTATGGATGTCGCATGTTGTTTGAACATGGAGGCCATGGTTTTGGTGGGAACTATGGTCTTGTCGCAGTATGCCACATCAGCATTGCTCAGTCATTACTAGAGAACTGTTGGTAGTCTCTATTAGAGTATATACCTACCAAGGCCCTGCCCCTCCACCCGTGGTTATTCTAGAATGTTCAGGATGATTCCAGACGGCTACGTTTTGCTCTGGGGAATGCAGGGATGGCAGTAAATGGATGCTTGAATACGACCACATTTAACAAGGCCGCATATAGTCCATATAAATCCCACCTCACTGATCACAGTGATTGGCTTAAAATACGTGTGAAAGGGAAGGGAGGCGGGGCATTTCGATTGATATCAATCCCCCTCACAGACACAATGAAAGACTCTGCATTGTTTACCTTTAACTTGATAAAACAAGAGGGACTGAATGGTCTATTCTCTTCATCACATTTTTCAGTTTTTTTTCTACACAAATATAGTTTGGCAAGTCCATCAACTCAGTAGTGAATGCCAGATTCAAGATTTTTAATGGGAAATTATGACAGAAATTAATCATATTGAAATGAAGTCTGTTATGCAGATATTAGTAGACATTGCAACAGTTCACATATAATATACGGTCAAAAATGGAAAGTGCTGTAGACATAGAAGTCCATTTAAAAAAAAACACTGTGAAATACATCCACCATCATATACAACAAAACATATATTCACAGTACATTGCAGTATATTTCACTTTCATACCCTGAACAATACAAATCTTCAAAAAGAGAGCTTTAGAGTGGCGTTTTGGTTATGGCGCTGTGCTTGCATCTCAGAAGGTGCCTTTAGGGTGCTATCATTGTACCCTGTGTCAGCATGGTATGGTATGTCTTTTGCATTGCTTCAGAAAATATGCAGCTGTACAGCCAAATAGCTTGTAAACATGTAATCTTTGTAAGTGTAGGACAGGGGTTGAATGTTTGATTTCCAGAATCCAAAATTAACCCTTGTTGTGCTCAATGCACAGTGCCCATCCATCACATTAGGTAAGTTTAACATTACTTTGTTACAATAAAAAAATTCATTTATGGTTGTTAGGCTTTTGTGTTATCAAAGCGCTGTGTCCCATATGAATAGCCCCGTTTGGCGCCGTTATTTTGGGGTCTTGGCCTGGAAAGTTTGGGAACCCCTGGCTTAGGATATGGACATGTGTTTAAATGCCTAAATGCTGGAAGGAGTAATTTTACAGGAGCAGAGAGTGATTCCATCATCCCGGGCCCAAAGGGGGCTGACTGCTCCGTTTGCCCCGGGCATGGCAGATCCACAGCTGGACGGAGATGAGAGAGAAGCGAAAGGGTTCGCTCACCGGTTTTCGGGTCGACGGAGAAGTAGGGCTGGCCCTGAAGGATGCTGTAGACCACGCGTGCGCTGTTCCCATAGGTGGGGTCGTCTGCGTCCGTGGCAGTAACCTGGAACACCGACGTACCTGTCGAGGAGGAGGGGGAAGACATGTCTTTTTCAGCATGTACGCTTGTTCACACTGAATGGTAGTGGCGGAGTGACAATTAGCTGTGAATCATTGACCAATAACAATATTTATATCTCTGCAGCACAGTGCAGGTATTGGTACACATTGATTCAACTGATACGCTTAGCTCTCACACAGATGCAGTTTTACAGGGAGCCTTGGTGCTACAAAGAGTGCCCCTAGAATCACATAACATGGCCAAATTCACATTCACACAATGATAAAAATTATTTTATGGACGGTTTCTTTTAATAGAGTAGGCACAGCGAAGTAACATCTTTCATCTGAGTGCCTTTTGTCTCACATCATTTTATTTATTCATTCATTCATTATGCATTCATATGTGTCAACCTGCAAGATTAAGAATATGAAATAAAGGGCAGTCATTGAGAAGACGGGCTCGTTTCATCACATTCAGCGGCCTACACTGGACTCCAGGAGCTGAAGCCTGACCCTGAAGCAGGATGTGTACTGCTTCGATCCGAAGCATAGGATGATTTAGCACTGCGGTTACAACTAAACTATTCCTCTTTCAAAATGGCGGATTTATTCATTTTTTAATATGGCAGAACCTGACCTCTGACAGTCTAAACCCTCACACACACATGCACACACTATTTAAGTACAACAAACATACAAGAAAAAAGGCAATTAATACAATCGATGAACGACATACACGAGTGCTTCCATGACTTACACCAGCCCCTAACGCCCCAACTAATTTAAAAATGAACGAGTACTTCACTAGCCAATCAATAAATTAGTAGGTAAACGAAAAGATGCACAAGACTAAAAATAAACAACCCAACTCCCCTTTCTGTTCCTTCATCTTTGCTGGTTTGGACTACACTGCACGCCAAAGCCATACATAAATAAATAAAAATATATATATATATATTAAAAAATCCTATAACGCTCTCCCCGTGCAGTTCAGAACAGAATGTACCTTCACTAAATCACCACCCAGGTCACACACACTTCATCAAACAGCTCCTCGCTCCCTCCCCAACGTCCACTTTCATTACCTCAGATAGCCTCTATTGCTATCAGTCCATCCATCAATACTGTCTGATGTTGTATTTTCTTTTTTCCTTTTGACTGAGTCACAAAGCATTTAACGCAGTTCTTGAAGCCTGGAATTAGGCCACCGAAATTACTGGAGCCGGCCGAAACCTGGCATTGGAGCCCCCACCTCACCCAGCAGGAAGGGAGAAACCGGAATCCCTGACTGCTTGTGCTAGACAAATGAGATTAAGTGTGAGCTTCGTGGGGCGCTGGCATCGAGCTGACCACTTCTCCAGCGAAAAAAAATAAAAAATTAATATTAAATGCAACTTACAAGAGAGTGGCATATGTTCAGATATCTCTGCCAGAAAGTACAGATCACGCTTACTAAACGTGTAAGACTGCATGAATTATGGTTATTTTAACTTTACAATGCAATCAGTTTTTTTCTTTTGCAGTGACCACCTGGGGAATCAGTTTGGGAGAGGAATTGGGGGGTCATGGCAGGAATAGAGGGTTGTTTGAGGACCTGATGGGGAGAGAGGTGGTTTATGGGAGTTGGTCCAGGACATCAGGGTTAACGCGCCGCCTCTTTTAAAGAGTGCCGCGGGATCTTTAATCACCACAGAGAGCCGTGACCTCGGTTTAACGTCTCATCCGGGGCGACGGTGCTTCTTGCCTCATTTTGCTGGGGTATTGGTGTTTTTTTTTGGATTTGGTCCTCGGGAAAAAGTGCTTCTGTACTGGCACTGCCAGCTCTTCTTCCAGCAGCGCCTTAATTTTCTCAGTCGGTCTACCACAAAGTACTAACCAATCCCACACCTGTTTAGCTTCACTGGTTAAAACATAAAAACTACAAAAGCTTAGCATGGCTGAAGGATATGCAACTACATGCATTATAATATGTCTATAAATGAGAAGTAAAATGACCACATATTCCTGGACCTCTGCAATACCAGGGTTGGGTAACCTTACTGTAAGGATCACAGATTTCTATCTGCCTTACAAGAAATGTGGGGCCCCCTCATCCAAGAATTCTGCATCAACTAGGCGACAACTGGCTCAGCCTCACCTGGGAATCGAAGGGGTTCATCCATTTACGATCGTTAGTCTCAACTCTCTATTTAATTAAGTCTTTATTTTGCCAGGTGTAAAAATCAGTTTCACAAGACAGACGAAAGAGAAATCTAGCAGCCAGGCACCTGCATGTCGGTATGAACTGACTATATGCTGACTTCGTCATCCTCCATCGACATAAGCAGCTGGTAATTTATGGTGCATCTGCAGTGTGGAAAGGGTTCATTCTCATGAGAATTGGAGGAGTCACATCTTTGCAGCTTCCTTCTCCTGAGGTACAGCGAGAGAGTTGCTCATATTTAGGAGGCTAAATACTTCTGCCATTTTCTGCCGAGTTCGGGCTGGGAAAATTCTTCGCAAAAAAACATACAACAAAACAGGCAAACATCTGCTGTCCTTGAGGGCTACAATGATGAATGTTTAGGTAGCATTACACTGAAAGTCATGCTGTGAGCTCCATTCATTCCGACGACAATCAGGTTCATTCATTTCGCGTTTCCTTGGTTTAATTTATGACCTAGGATCACAAGATTTTAGACTTCTGGAATAACTGAGTAAAAAATTTCTGTGGGATGAAATTTTTTTTTGACTCAAAAGGACAAAAAAATAACACTACTGAATAGCAGCAATGGCGAACAGAGTCAAAGTATCAAACATTGTCCACCCTTGCTATTCCCCCCTTCTTCTGCTTGTTATTTGTGACACTATTACTGCTCTCAGGAAAATAAAACGGCAAATAAATAAATAAAATATATAAAAATGATCCTGACAGCTCGAGACTGTTGCCATCTGCTTGGCGGCGAGTCGTATTATTTGTGGATTTTCGGAAGAGGTGTGGAGGATTGGTGCCACCTGGTACTCCTGCTCGTGCCCGCCTCCTCTCTGCCGAGCCGGCACGACAGAGGGCTCCCTCGGAGGGAGGGGGGGGCGGGGGGGGGTCTGCTCCCCATGCACGACAAGGACCTCCCTCTGTGAATCACCACAGTTGGGGCCCCTGAACTCTACCCAGTGCATGGAACAACACCCCCCCTCCCCACTCCTCCCTCCCTCACTGCCTGGTCCCCAGGGCTCCACGGGCCACAGACCGATCTGTTTGGAGAGATGTACAATCTGTGCCCAGAAACAGTGTTCCTTAGAGCTGCTGACTCCCTTTCCCTCACCTCCTGCTTTCTTTTTTTTCAGGTCATTCGCAAAGAATTTTTTTCAGGTCATTCTCAACAGCTTTCCAAAATACTAATTGAAATGTTACATTTAAGGACCGTTTAAATTAAAATGTGTCACCACATGTTGTGTGAAAACAGAATGAAGACAAATAATTCCCTGTTAAAATTGCATCCTCACTGAATATGTTTTATTTCACCCCTCTCAATTATAAAAGGTGCTTAACAGCTGTTTTATGTGCATATTTGATCTTTTTAAAGTGCTGTTCTGTCCCTTTGTACGAATTGTTTGTCTAATAATGCATTTTTTTGTCGGAGCACTGGCCAAACATTTCCTGCTTCCATTCAGACGGTAAGCTGCTGGCTGCTGGTTTCGTCTCCTTGAAAGTGCTTCAGGGATCCAGAAAGTTCATCCGGCACTCACTGCCATATTTATAATAAGCAGTGGGTTGAGTGTGGAGTCCCAGCAACATCGTCCTGAAGTCTTTGAATGAAGAACGAAGAAGGAAGTAACTATTATTGAAGCCATCTGTTTAAGAGCTGCTTGCAATGCTTTCAACGACAGCTCGTCATAAGGATCATGTACGAAGACAGGACACAGCATCTGCTATATAGGAGATTATATTACACTCTACTGCATCGAGCACATGATAAGAATATAAAGGTTTACACCTGTGCCCTGATTTTCATCTTCATAACACCTTTACTCAGGTCAAGTTGTGAGCTGCCGTTTGTTAAAATCGAGCTGAATATTGACATTTAGTTTTTTGTTACAATGATGTCTGGTTTCGATGGAGTCCTGCATTCAGCAATAACACTGAACTAAATACATTTAATTGTGAGAGCCCTTCTCTTGCGTGTGCTGTTAAGTTCAGACACACTTGTGTAGGCAGCTTGGTGCTCATACCAGCAAAATTCAACACACAGGAGTGCCAGCATGGGCCATATCCCTCCCTAAATTACTGGGGATTTAAAAATTTGTGGTACAAGTTTTGAAGTAAAGTTCAAGTTTTCCAAAGATAAACAGAGGATGTAATTCAGTAGCTGTGAGGGAAAAACACTTGAAATTGTGTATGGGAGCAATCTGAAGAAGAGGGACTTGCAGGGAACACTGCACTGTGTTTTCTGCAGCGATACAGAATGCTCGTATATCTCTAAGAACATTTTGGAGGAATGAATCCAAAGCATATGGCAAAGCAGCGGTGGTCATGGGGAGGCAGCATGGGGCCTGTATTTCTCCTAGGGCCATCAAACTCAGATTCAAAGGGCCCTGGCTGGACTGCATTATCAAACTGTATGGCTGAGAACACACAGTGCCCCTGTGTCTCATTCCTAACAAGAAAAGCAGTTTTGTCTGTCCCTGTGGTGAGGTGTGAGTTGTCCTTAAAAAACGCCAATACTCCAGGAGGCAAACGCTTAAGGCCATTTTTCCCCTAGGAGTTAACAAAAAAAAAAAACACACACAAACACACGGGAAAACTGAAAATCTGGGCACTTGAAACTGAATATCCTGGTGTAGAAACTGGATGGAGGGGCCTCAGAGGTCTTTAGGATTAAGCAGAGGTTAATCTCGAAACTGAGATATTAAGATCTCGAGAGATCTGGAGACACTCTCAAGCTTTGGGAATAGTATTTACTGTAGCCACATTTACAACAGACACGAGGATGACAACGTATACATCACCACTCTCTGCTTCCATTTTATGAATAGGTCTTAGAGTAAGCTTGCCTATTAGTGGGCCTTTAAACCCAGCACACAAGGCTACAGCACTGTGGCCACAGCAGGCAATGGGCAACACTCGGGCTGATTGCTGATCAGCCTCAGCTGTGCATGGCTGTGTGAGGAAGCAAGCCAAAAACGAGACACTACACCCTATACCCTCCCCTGCCTTCCCAGTGTCACGGTTCTATATTATGCACATATAGGGATGGATGAAATCATGCTTGCTTTCTAAACCAGCCTGAAGTTGTGGTAGGTGGTAGTGTCACACTGTAGTTAGGGGCACTGGTCTTGTGACTTAAGAGTGTTGGCTACTCAAACTCAGAGTCTTGTTTACTCTGAGTTTCGTTCCACCCATAGTTTCAGCCAATGAATTGTAACAGCCTATTAGCTGTTTCTAATTAGACATTTTAATGTCTTTAATGATACTTTACACTTTTGTGCCTCTCAGTGCCATATTTTACATCCCAGTGTTTTTAATCGATGAGATAAATTAATGCTTTGATTCCTTTATTGTGCTAGAAGGTAAATCCTTTCGAAAAGTACCTCTAGAGGTTACGCTTTAATTAACTATAGATTAGAAAATGAACCCACCTGATGAGCATGTGTGGATAACAATATATTTGCAACAAACAACAGCATTCAAAATGATGCTGGAGTTTAAAGACCACCTCAGTTAGAGGCTGCAGGTTTAATTCCCAGGGGCACTGCTGTTGTATCCTTAAGCATGGCACTTAAATTATTGGTTCAGTACAATAATCCAGCTGGGTAAATGTATTGAATATAAAATAATATTAACCTGTTGAAGTAACTCTGGTTAATATTGAATATAAAATAATATTAACCTGTTGAAGTAACTCGGGTTAAGAGAGTCTGCAAAATGGCTGAAAGGCCTAAACGTGATGTGCTGTAAGTTACAAACTCTGAGCCACTGCATCTGTCTCTCTCATACAGGCAGCTTATTGAGCATGGAACCTCCCTCTGCACATTCACACTTTTGGGGAAAATCCATTACAGCTCCATCTGCGGAAGTGAAGGCCCACGTCCCCTGTGGCCTGCACATGAGGATCGGGTTCAAGTCCACTCCACACCCCCGCTAAAACATCCTTTAAAAGCATTTTGATATACCGTTTACTGTCCAGCGTTGAGCGCACAATTTTGTAAGCGGTAGATTCCCCCTAGTGCCGGTAACGGCTTCAGTGACACGTTAATCTTTCAAGGCCACGCACGCGGTGAAGGGGGTTGCCGTGTCGATGAATGACAGCGGGTGCGACTCGGGGTGGTGTCGGATTCTCAACGTGACTGCCTTAGCAACTGTTCAGAAAGTGTGGGGGTGGGGGTGGGAGGGCTGGGGGGGGGAGAGGGAGAGAGAGAAGAAGGGCAGTGGGAAGTTTGGGCCGCGCTCGGGGGTGTCGATTCTGAGGAGAATGGAAGCCTCACCATGGCTTGGCACGCGCCCAGCAAATCAATTTCAGACAGGAAGGAAACGCATCACGGGCAATTAGCCTGAACGCTTCTCCGACGATGCGCTCATGCGCTCTGCTATCGAGCGCCGCTGTGCTCCCCTTCCCGCAGGGGTGACGTGCCGAACTAATGACACGCGTGTCACGCATACGCCTGCTCCGGTGGACGTTTGAAGATGCAGTCAGCGGTGCGGAGCGGTGGAGACGATGCTGGGCGTGAGACCACAGGTTTGCATATTAGGCGAGATGGTGATCGTGCACCATTAAGCAATATAACATAATATTACATAAGAGCTATTATAATGTTGTAAAATAAAACACATTCAATTATTTACTTAAATTCAGTTATATGCACATGTATACACATAGGAGTATCACCAACATGAAAAATACGCTTGAAGAAATATATGAATACAAATATATACGAATTTATATTTATGCAAATCCTTTTTTCTACCTCATTCAATATGTCCTATCATAGCTTATATAAATTCAGATTGTACTGATACCACTCTAAGATCAGGCCCACAATGCAATTTTCTGTTAATTTTTATTTTTGTCAATGTTTAACAAGGTCGAGGTATAAAATTGTAAAAGGGAGTACACGCTCTGATTGCAAAAGCTTCTCAGTAAATTCCAACTGCTACACAAAAAAACCCCCCACTTTAAGTTGATTTGATTCCACTTTGATTCAGACTTTATTGCTATGCTTTCAAATACGCCATCATGGCCAATGCAGTCACCCTCCATTCAAAGACCTGCAGGGAGTCCCATTTTAGCCAATCCACTTCAAGCCATGTGCTGGCCTGACCCCACGTTCCCAGAGTGGTGTCACAGCATCATCTCTATGGACAACATTTCCACAGATTGTTTGCAAGGCAGAGCTTCACTGCAGCCAAGCACAGAAGAAGCACAAGTGAAAAACAACTTTGCAGTCAGACTAAATTGCTGATAGAGTTGAGCTAGCCCCTCTCCACCCAGAAACAAAGTGGAAAGGACTTGGACGGTCAGTTTTGAACCACTCTTCAGATACTTGAGCTGCAACCCCAGGCTTAGACCAGTTAAATCAATATTTGTATAAAATGTCAAATAGGCACCTAAAAAGCATAATACCCCTAAAACAAAGGCATCTTCCAAGTGACAAGCAAAAAAAAAAAAAAAAAAAAAAACCAGCATAGTGCTGGTCGAGATTTTGAAAAATTGAAAAAGTATGTGTTTGACTTCAGGACACAAAGAAACATTGAGGTCTCAAGTGGATCCACCCAGGTACTGAACTCCCCCAAAGCATTTAGTAGCATCTCTGTTAGAAATGCACTAGCCTCAGGTCAACAGCGTTGTCTCACGCGTTGCTCTATATTTATCATAACATCATATTTAAGATAAGGCTGAGGGGTTGCTGAGTTCCCGCTCATTCTGTAATTTGTGTGCAAAGAATGACTTCTTCCAGACAAAAAGGCACAATTTCCAATTCCAGAGAAAGACACATGAGTTTTTTTTTTTCATTGGCAGACAAGTATATATTTAAACTGCGTGATTCGTGTATGCTGCATGTCAACAAAGCCTCCGCCAAGATGTGGCGAGAAGCGAAAAAAGCCCATGAGGACAAGTGAGAAATGGCTATGAATCAACACGTATCTTTGGAGAATTCAGTCACACCACTGCTGTGATTAGCTGCAGTTTAGGATTTGAATAAAACCGTTGTCCTCTTTTGTGACAACAAATTGTGCTGTCAGTTCTGATTTGGAACGAGGAGAGACTGTCGAAAGCGAACATGAAAGCAAACTGCTGTCCCCGAGTGACCGTTCACCCTAACGATACCAGAAGATGAAAGGTTAGGCCGAGGGACCACACCTCCATTACAGTAGTACGCTACATTTACATTACTATCATTTAGCTGATACCTTTTTTAATCCAAAGTGACTAACAATTTATTTGACTAACCAAAGGCCAACCCCCCCTGCGAGCAATGTGAGGTTAGGGGCCTTACTCAGTGGCCCAACAGCACAACTGTTATTGCTGTGGCTGGACTGGGGCTTGAACCACCAACCACTAGACAACAGGCTGCCCCACATTTGCAGTTTTATTGTGTTAGATGGTAAGCCTACCAACGTTAAGCAGAGGAGCTCTGTTGATCCCCTCCAGTCAATACTTTTATATGACAAATCACAATGTATTAGCACATAGCCAATGAAAAGCACTTCAGAAATCTTGAAGTAAACAAAGCCAATCCCCCTTATTCAAGAGATATAAACAGATGGTAAGCTGATCACCCTTTCACCTGTACAATCAATGTATAATTAGCTGGGACCAGCAGCTTTATAGCTCGCTCTGTCGATCGGTCCACAAAAAATTCCCCAGGCCTGGCAGTGGGGGTGGCCTGGTCACAGCTATTGCGAATTTTGCACTTGTTTCTCAGTTGAATTACTGCATTGCTTCCTTTTCTTTGGGTTCCTAAGTTTGGGGCATTGTTGACCCAGTCTCACACACACACATGCTAACATCCCTTTCTGTCATATACAGAAATCCAGCATTCATTCAATTCTGTTTTGGTTGCTACATTTTATTATCACATTTCACAACATTAAATTGTCAGTATTATGCCCTGTTTCTTGAAAAAAGAAAATGGCAGGCTATTGTGTGTGTTTGCCTGTGTGAGTGTATGTTTCTGTATGCCAGTGCAAACACATGTGCACATGGTTTTATAACTGTACAGTGCATATGCCCATGTGAGCGAGAAAAAGAGCAGTTTTTCAGTCGCAATCAAAGCTCTTACACAACGGAGGAACATCTCGAAGGAGAACAAACTATTTATGGGTAACAATTCCTATCAATCAAAACCAATATATAGAAGCCTATATACAATACACATGCCATGTTAAAAACTTCATCATTTAATTACATAACTTGGCAAAATGAATGAAGGACCCAATGCAAGTAGAACCCCTTGTCCGGCCATCAGAAAGATTTTAAATATAATAATGATAGCCATGATTATTTCTTAATTTTGTAAACAGTGAAAAAGTACTAATTTAATTCACAATTTTGTAATGAAAATGTAACTAGAGCATATGAAAAAGATGGAGTCCAAACTTTTTTATCTACATTCATACAGAAGACGGTTGATTATAGAGGAAAGACATCAAAATATATGTATTTTTTTGACTATCTTTGAAGTTAAAACCCCACCAATGCGTCCACCAATTGAATCAATCTAATTTTCAAAACTAGCGGGAGTTGTAGTGCTATCATAAATAAAAGATAACAGCTGCGAAGGGATTAATGCTAAATGTGGCTAACGTGCTAAATCTTTATTAGCCAATGCGCAGCATAACTCCAACAGAGTGGAAGTTATTTGAACTTCTCCAGTTCAGCCTCAGAAAGCGGCAATACTTCAGGGAAACTAATCTTTATTGAAGTAGACATAAGAAAATAAAATAAAAACATAACATTTGTTATTCTGTGGATTACATTGATGTAATACCTTCTCAAACTAAACTACTATTTTGAAAACCTCACTGACTGAGCTATTTTTAGGATTTGTATATTTCTAAGGATTTCTGTTTCATGTTAGACATGAAAGTTAAGATGTGACAGGCCACATGGAATCTCTTAAAACCTTAATCTTTGCGTAGTCCTTGAAAGGAACTGAAAGCTGTGAAATGTTGTGAAACAGAATTGAATATGAGGATGAAGAAAAGTAATGAATTCAGAAAGGCTAGGAAAGGTGAAACAATGTGGAAAAAATGCACAAACTGCTTTGTTTTTTAAATCAACAAATCCATGCCCCAAATCTAGTTATCTTCATTGCTTAGAATGATCTAAAAAAATCCCTCTCACAGAGTAGTCTGTGCAGAGTGAATGACCACAGTAATCCAGAAAGGAAACTGACCCAGCTAATGCACACAGGCTTTTAGGCAGCAGATCACAAAGCCAGAAGCCTAAGGCCTCACTGATCATAATATCAAAGAAATGGCTCCCTACAGAACCCCACTGTACTGTAACATATTGAAAATATTTCAGGTACACATTGCTAATATATAGAATACATAAACATGAATAAAGATAAACACACTTCATAGAAATGCATTGGATATACAATACACACACACACACACACAGACTCATAGTAACACCTGGAGCCATAGCATTTATAATATATATACGTGCGAAATCTCTTACCGATGTTTGACATCTCTGGCACAGTGGCGATAAACGGGCCATCTGGAAACTTGGGGGCGTTGTCATTGACATCCTGAACTTTAATGATGAACTCAGACTCAGGCTCCAGGGCCTTGTTGGTGTTTCGGTCGATAGCTTGGGCGTGCATGACGTAGTGCGCCTTCTTCTCTCGGTCCAGGCTCTTGGCAGCGTGGATGTCTCCGGTCACCTCGTCGATGATGAATATCGTTCCGGCGCCTTCCCCAGACAGAAGGTACTTGACGGATCCATCGCCCTTGTCCGAGTTAGAGTGGAGCTGCCAATAAAGACAGGTTAACACGTTAGCCAGCACCACGCTCCCAAACAAATCCCCCCAAAAATACAGTTACCTTGTATGTCTCATGAAACTTACCTTTCATGAGACAAGTTGCAAGAATATTGTGGGTTGCATGTTATGCTCAAAGAACAGAACATGGAAAGCAGATTTAGCCTACCAGGGTGTCAAAAACACCCCAAGATGATACATTGATTTTCCATTTTACCTAAGTTATAGAAACAGTATGGAACCCTGCTCCAAGGGAGCCACAGGACTCTGCAGGGTTTTCTTCCACACCACAGCAACTAAACCTGGTTCAAATAATGCCACTGATTAAGTGAATCAGGTAATTGGTTGTAACAGCAACCAGTATTGGTTGTAACAGAAACCATGCCCTAACTGTCTAGGAGCTCAGTTCCTAGGGCCCTTATTTATTTATTTTATTCAATCATGTGGAAAGCACATTCCATTTTTTTCCTTTTAACTTCTCCTATTTCAATTGCATTTTCTCCACTGTTAAATTTTCATATTTTTAGGGGTGCATCTTCTCCTTGCACATTATAATAGAGAGATTTGCCTGTTATGAGATAAAACAGTAGAATAGTCCAAAATCCATGCATTACAAATTCTCTCAGAAAAGATCATGAAGATAAATGTATGTCTACGTGTGTGAGTGTGTGTGTGTGTGTGTGTGTGTGGGCGTGAGAGAGTGTGTGTTACAGACATAAAGCGTACTGTCTTGCTCCCATCTTTTGTAAATAATGTTCCGCTTCTCATTTAGCTTCAGTGTTAGTTGAGATCTTTAACATAAGCAAAAATGATTGCTTGAACAATGCTCAAGTGACCGTCAAGTGATTATTGCCTTGTTATATGTAAACATCTGATACTAAAAATGCCTTTAAATGTATGTAATATTTTTTGATCCTTTGCCATTGCTGCATGTGAGACGAAAACGAACAGCAAAAGAATAAAGGCAGCCTCCGTCGGTATCATACAGAGACGACCAGGTGAGAGGTGAACCTCTACGCCCCCTCTCTCTCTCTCACCGTCTATATTTATGAAAAGAGCACAAGCAGGAACAACATCACAGGGATTACAGAACTTGTTAAATGCGGATTCTCTAAAGCCCTCGCTCCACTGAGGCACTTCTACATGGCCCCCTCAGATCCATGCGGAAACATGACGCAAAGACATATTTATCTCCTTCAGCCGGAACCCTTTGATCTTTCAGCATCGCGCCCGGAACGCGCTAGTCTTCGGGGAGCGATCGCAAGCACATGCAAGACTGGAGTGACAGCGCCGTCTCGTCTTTGCCATCTGCCGTTAATGACTCCGCAGCTTCTTGGACAGCAGAGTTAGGAAGAGAAACCCAAGCAAACAAAAATTATTTCTTTTTTTTTTTTCAGACGTGATCTCAGTATGCTTTCTAAGCTTCCATGCATCTATGGTGCCTGTTGGTGTGAAGACAATGGTGTTCTCTCTCTTTACCTTTATGCCATGAGCTTATTGCGTTGCAAACTTTAAGTTACTATAATGGCAGCCACTAATTTTTTCCTTTAGATTGTACCTATCTGATTATGTGATCAAGTTAGGTTGAAAGTCTGTTAATTCTTTGTGAAAAAAATAAGTCCTGTGGTTCAGAAAACCTTCAGGGAGATAGATAAAAGTCTACACCAAGGTCACTGAACCATCCCGTGACAAATGGAAGAAATATGTTGTATTATTTCCCTTATTTCATTTCAATTTAATTGTGAAGTTGCGTGTCAAGAGCCCAGGTGCTCAGAGTATTATATCGCAGAAAAGAAAGGGAGATTCAGCTGAATTCAACCGGTCATCCTTTATTTGTATGGCTGAGGTTACAAAGTGATTGGTGGAATTTCAATTTTTTTTTTGTGAAGTACCATGTATAGAATAGAGTGTGATTCCCATGCAAAACCAATGTGTGCAGAGACTGGAATACAAATATAACATTCAAGGGTATATGGGTTGGGGGGAGGCGGCTTAATGTAAACAGGTTAATCCAGATTAGTTGTGCTACACCGAGTTACATCATTGAAAATGAAATGTGTTGTCCTGGGAACGTGGGCTCATTCATTCTGCTGGCAGAGAGACAGATTTGTAGCATAGCAGGGTTACCTTTGACAAAACATTGAAAATATGAAAAAAGGCCGGCAACATTACAAAAGCCATTCCCTTGTGGTCTCTTGTTCAGAGGCCAGCAGAATGTAACAAGGAGACCTTCCGTGAATATGGCTGTGGTTTTATTGTTAGAACAGTAACACAACAGCAGAAAGTATTTGAAGTTAATAGCAGTAGTAGTTCTGGTTGTAACAGCGGTAATAATGATAGCAGTAATATTTTCAGCTATCATTTCAAACAATATAATATTATCCCTTTGAAGGTTAACATGGACACTGTATGTCTCCATTGGTGTGGAAAAATCGACGGTGACTTTTACAAATAGCTCCCAGTGTTTTAAACAGGTACATTTCCCTGGCTTCCCCTACTTTTCGCTCTCCCTGGCAAAGATCACTTCCTGTCACAGGACACCGCCGCTGCGTCTTGGCCCCTTCCCATTTTCCCAGCACGGAGGGTCATTTGTCACAGCGCGCTCTTGCCCCCGCGGACTCACACTTCTTGGCCAAGCAGAGGTCTCCTCCTCTGGCCCCCGCGCACGTCTTTGCTGGAGAACATTTTGTTTCAAAATTGATTACATGGAAGGTAGCCATGAGCCCCTTGCCCTGAGGCTTCACTACACCTGCTTCACACATTTTTATTTATTTAATGCCTTTTTTTCAGGTGTTCTTTTAGCTATATGCCTTAAGCTAAAGCTGTGTAACGGAACCATGCGATGAAAATCCTGCCCTCATTACAGCAGGCTGAGAATACTATCAGTTTTTAATGTAGCACGATAGCGGCAAAAAATTGATGGCTAATACTAAAAATGACCACCTTGGAGGACATCCTATCATGATTAGAAGAAAGAGGAAGGGTGAGGGGAGCACAGTGGTGGTGACAGTTTGGGGTCTTAATGTTTTGGCTGTCGCATAGACAGGGATCTTGGGTTTTGCCGCTAAATTCGGCATGTGGTGCTGTGCGAGCGTCAGGGCGCGAAGCATCTGGGTCACGCTTGGCACGCCCGAAGCGCGTGAACCGGTGCCGCCGAGGAAAACCTCAAGGACAGACCACACTTCGCACATGCTTCGCAGAGGCGAGGCGCGACCTTGAAGAGAGGTGAGAGATGTAGGTTCACAACGAGTTGGAGGTGTCCGTTTGCCCACCCTGCGCTCATTCATTCTCGCCTTAGCGAAAGAGATACCGGCTCGAGGCTGCTACGAATGCCAGCCAGTACACTACGGCTAAGCTACACAAACACCACATCCTTCAAACTCCTATCTCATACTGTCTAATGCATTTACAGGGTGTTTGCAGACACAGCTATAGCGATCTGTTACTATTTTATCCTGGCCTGGCAGCCTGTAATCTGAAAGCAACACATTTCATATGTGTCCCAAATAGCTACTGCACATAATACCATGTATAGATTATGATCACTTCCATTGATGTACTTATTTGCATGTACCTTGTAATATATTGAGGACTGGAGAAACTGACTGCTTGAAATTGTGTGGTTTTATCTTATGTTTTTGTCAAGACTGAGTTATTCACGTAGGAATACTTGTCTGCCATGTCTTTTATTATATACGACGGGTTAAACACTTGAAAATTACTTTAAATGTCAACATGAATGCATATATATGTATGATAAGGGTATGACGCAGGACATGGAAATTGTATAGTCTGCATTGTAGACTCCAGAAATAACCTTATAATGGAGGCAAAAATGGATGGAACCAGTACATAAAGTTGACCAGGTAGACAGGTCATGTGATGGACTCTTGGGTGACAAGCATTTGCAATTGGCTGTGTGTGTTTGAGAAGAGAAAATACGCTGTCATAAATCGATGGTGGGTACTGCAGCAGCGAGAAGGCTGTGTGATCACAAGATGGAATATCAATCGAATATATCTGAAACAGAATAAACACAAATCTAATTAACCACATGTGGCTTGGAACCATAACCTTCTGATTGAAGCCCTGATTAATTAGAAATCAGGCCCAGTGAATGAGCCAGTCATGTGCATACAAGCATTAATAAATCTTTAATAAGAAAATGACCAGATCAGGACCATCAGCTCAAATAGTCTTGCTGTTATATTTTTTTCTCGCCGATTTTTCCCCTATTTTCCCAACCTGAATTCCACCGAAGTTGTTGACCTCTCCGCAGCATTCGCTCTGCAGACTTTGGGAGGAGAGACTGAGCACGTGACTCCTCCCATTCACGTGATGACAGTTCTCGCTTCTATTCACACTGCAGCCGCACCACTAATCTTACACTGCCTATGACGACAGAGGATGATGCAGTCAGCGCACTTTCAGTTTGTGCCGCCACAGGTGCCCAACATGACCAGAGAGGGCGCTATAGTGGTGAGACCAACAAACATAGCCGGCTTATCCCCTGTCATCCGGCAATGGCGAGACCGGGATTCGAACCTCTGATCCCTCTGGCAAACGCCTTACCCTGTGAGCCACCCAAAGGCCTGACAGAGGCTTGCTGTTAATCTATCCAGTATCCAGTACAGCATCAAGCCTGATCTTGAATACTGCAAGGGTCTCTGCTTCAGCTAGATGACCTGACAACCTGCTTCAAGTTTTGACAGCTCTTTGTGTACTTCAGTCATGTGGTAAAGACAAACAAAGTCAAAAGTATTATCAAATGTATACGGAGCTGGTCATAACCCTTATACTCCATTTTCAAGTGTGAGACTCAGTGATATGTGACTGGAGCTGTATAAACAGAGACTGTCTTCTCCATGAGCTGTTTAGACACCGCAGTGATATAAATACAAGCGATCTCATTAGCTGTTAGCAGAGATTACACCGGTAAACGTATAAACTGTAATGAATCCTTTATGCAGTCAGAGAAAGTACAAGAGAATGCACTCGGAGAGGGCGCGTTGAACAGATACTTGGATGCGGTCAGGCCAGAGGTCACATGGGATTGATGCCTTCTGGGGTGTTCCGCGGCACACCGGTCCCATTTCTCGGAGGCCAATAAACCGCCCACGTTCCGAGGAACTGCAAGACTGATTAAATCCAAACTCTGGTTCGCCCAGTGCAAATTACAAGAGAAGCGCTGATAGAAAGGTCAATCTAATGTAGCTGCCGAGAGTTTTCTACAAGAAGGCCAGCTTTTTTTTTTTATTTTTACATTTTTTTTTTTAAAGAGGATTCAGGAGGCCCGGTTTTTGTAATTTGCAATTAGTGAAAGGGTGAAAGGTTTGATGTAATCTTAGACCTGCTCCCTCGATGGCAGATTTAATCATTGTGTCTCGTTGTTCCGGGAGGTTTCTTCATGGCATCTGTATTACCGTCATCAGTTTCAAGCCAAACACCCCCCCCATACCCAAACACACCTTCAGCCCAAGAACACAGTCCCCTCTCTGAGTGATAGGCAATCTGTTTGGTAGAGGCATAGGTACCAGAATATGTCTTTATCACTTGTATCGTTTGCTTGAAGGTGAGAAACAATCTATCACAAGTAAATTAATGAAGAAGTCCAGGCAATTTCAACACTTACACACTTACTCACACACACACACAAGCATGACCTTTGCAATTAGCAGACATCAGTTCGACTGACTCTACCATGCCACCATGTGACCAATGATAGACAGACCGCAAATGCCTGGTTAAGAAAACAATTAGGCCAAACACATATAATGAATGTAGCTTTTTAAATATAGGAAAGGACAGGCAAATATTCCATGTGCCTGTCTGTGGTAACTAGGCACCAAAGAAGCCTCGCTCTGTTCTTTCTCACCACCGTGTTAACTAACGTGGGTGTAGGATTTCCTGAAAATCAAGTCACAATCTGCCTGCAAAATGCAGATAATTAAATTGAACAAATGAACAAACACATGAATCTCCTTCGTCAAATAGGTTGCTTGGTTGTGAAAGCTTTAGTGACGGTTGTCCTGAAGAAAAAAAAAAATGTTTGTGTCATTGCATGAGAGCATAAGAGCTCGTAATAGTCTTGCGCTGGTCTCTCTTTATTTTTTAGTAGGGTGAGGATTTGTCTCCGGGATTCTCGACTCCGCCTGTGAGCGATGACACTTTCATGAGCCGTGGAAACAGGGGTTTTCGACATTAACTTAATCCTATTGCTCCTTCCGATTCCTGCTTTCAGAAGGGGTGAGCACAAAGAGCGACGCTAATGTGCCATTTACTCACGCGTGCGGAGAAAGATCACAGCCCCTGCACCACGATCATATGGTGATGGTTGTTCCTGTGGTCTATAAAAAGCAATCAGCGGTTTGAGGCGCCACATAATGACCAACGGGTCATGTGTTCAAATCCTACTGTGATTGCAACCCTGAGAGAGAGGTTTTTAAATTGAAAATACTTCTCTGCTTTGAAACCAGAGAGCAGGTGTTTTTCAGCAAACTGAGCACTTCGAAGGATACATGGGAAAAAATTGCCCATGGGCACCAATGAAATGACCAGCAGGTCACAGGCTCAAATCCCCAGTGGAGGAACTGTGTCTACAGCCCCGAGAGATAGCACTGAATTTAAAGGACTTCCTCTCAAATCTAGCTATTTGGCTGCAAAGCAAGAAGCAGAGAAAATGTAAGGCGGTTTTCTGGGGGCAGTATGGTAATGAACGCTAGGTAATAGGTTCAAATCCCAATGCAGTTACAGCCCTGCAAGCTGCTAAATCAAAATGTGCTTCTGTTTAAATCCAGCTGTAGTGAAGCATTAGAAGAGACAGGAGAACATTACAGTAATGAGAAGCAATAGGGGCAATTTTGGCTCTGAATTTTTTTTTGCCTACAGCAACGGTAAATGTTTAATAATGATGCTAAACTTTATTTGTATAGGCTTTTGGCGCCTGAAAGTTGCAGCGGATTTGCACCTGCATCGCAAAGAGATGATGTAAGGGGATGCATTCGTTTGAGCCAAAATAGGGTTTAAACGCATATTAAATCACAAGACATTATGCTTTGCACTGGCAGCAGAGACGCATTACCATGGTTCGCCTGAGATTCCCCTTGTCTGTGTCATTAACAGGCATTGAACGTCAGTTTTATATGGCATAGATCTGGGGCAGCTGACTCTCATCGCTCTCATTTCATGATCGCTTCTGAGCCCTCAAGAGACCCCTGGAACGGGAAAGCGGACGATGGCCAGGGGTTGAGAACGGCGTCGGGTTCTCGCCCCAATTTCCCTAACCCCCACCACCGCCCTCCAAAATCCCAGCCCTTTTCAGCCAGGCTGTGGGCATAATGGTCATAGCCTGAATCCTGTTGTAGGTGATAGAGAGAAAAAAGTGCCCCTTGGAGTTGTTCAAATAACCTTCAGTCGTACAATGGGGTCAGGCAGTACCTGCTTGGAGAATTAAATGTGGATCGCCGGGGGACGGGAAAACGCGGGGCTCCACTTTTTCACCGTGGCAGCGAGATTTCCCCTTCACAACAAAACAGCTCCCTTACCAGCTCTTGGCTCTCTTGCCTTCCTGGGGGCCTCCTAGTGTATCTAGTCATGAGGTTCCACTGTCACTTAACCATGAATTTTGAGATGGCCGCAAATAAAAAAATGTATTAAACACAACAACAACAAACAACAACCGCATCAGGATTATAGTGTACCTAGAAGGTTTGTGAAATGGTGGTTGAGCGTTGTGGTGCAAAATGGCTGCTGAGTGCTTTGAGAAGCAGAAAATTGCACATTGTACGTTGTCTGTAAATGTACATATCATCAGAGATATGAATGCACTGGAAATGGGGCCTTCCGTGACACTAAAAGTTCCAACACTGAAAGTGATGTCAGAACGCCAATGAATGTGTTGAATTGAAGTGTTATGTACTCTTGTATATGCTCTACTACTTTTTTGTTGAAATAGGTATTTTTGCAGCTGAAAGCCCTCATCTGAAGTAACCAACAATCAAACCACAGAGTAGTCAGATTTCCTGTTTACTACTACAGCACACATCATGTACTTAAAAAAATGAAACACAACACACAGAGATGACATTGTGAAAATAAATAACACCTTGACGTAGAGCTCAAAGGAACTGAAAGCCATTAGCCAAGAAATGCAGTAAACATAAGGATACTCAGACCAAATTGCCAGTATAAAGCTAGTGAGGGTTTTTGCGGTGTCATGAAAGACTGCTTCTAGCACTGTTTGGTGCTTCTATCACCTGTTAATGTATCAAAAACACATTAAAGTGTTTTATTGTACTCAAGTGGGTATCATTGTTTTGTGTTTGTTGCTTTATGTGCTGCTCCTTTGAAAATTCCCAGCTTTTTAATGGACCCCTACACACACACTGCGAAAGGCAAGGTTTATTATTATATATGAACTTTCATTATCAATGCAAAGTGTAATTACATCTTTCATCAGCAATAAACATAATAAGGAGCTAGATATTGGCTGAAATTTTTTTAAACAATGACTGCACTCTAAAACAGGGTTTTCTATCTAACTGTGGATCGTTTAGCCATTCCCCGACATACGTCTGAGTTCCGTTCTGTGCGACCGGTCTTACCTTGAAATGGACGGAAGTTGGACATATGTTAGCATGGCATGTAGAAGTTGCATACCTGTACAGCATTCTTTCATCCTACTCAGTTTCTATCATGATTGTCTAGTATTTTATTGACCAGCTTTATAAATTGCCATTTTATATGATTCTGTAGTTTGTTTTACCTTTTATTTGAGATTCTTTAGATCATATTTCATTTGTTTTTTTTTTTCCGGTCGTATGTACGTAGGTAAGTCGCGTAGGGCGTAAGTCGGGGAGAGGCTGTATTCATTCTGAAATGAGGATGCGCGAGCTGTACAGTCGTGTTCAAAGACATGACGTGTCATCTTGGATAAATATTGTGGGGAGACCACTGATAGTGGACATTGCGTTCAGTCCACAGAGGGGAACTCTTGAGAGGTATGCTTCGTTCATGCTAGCAGGGTACACTTGTAAGAAAACTCTAAATTTCCTGCAACTGATGGACATTCAGATCTCAGCATGAGCTCTCGTCTGGCTGTTAAGAAAGGGAGGCCAGCGCCATCTAAGCAAAACTCTCCACTCAAGGTTTTTTTACACACATCATACCATTAAACCTGAGATAACTGCCTTATCCTGTCACCGCGCAATCCATATTTAGCACTATGAATAAAACATTTTACCGCCTTTTGAAAGCAGACATTTTGTGCTGAAAACGATCCTGAAGGCTTTTTTTTTTTTTTTTTACCAGGGAAGATTTTAAGCCTCACCTATATTCAGCGTCACAACACCTCCCATGATCTCAATTATAACAAAAAAAGCCTTAAATCCACACACTTTTGAAAGGAAACCAAATGGCAAAAAAATCCTGGAGAGCTTCAAAACAGGACTGAAATGCCAGCACAGATACAAACCATGGAGTTACGTAACAGTTTATGAATTTCAGCACAAGCTTGGCACATAACTTATGTAGTTAAATAGCACACTACAGTAACTCAGTGTTTCACCAGCAAGTACAATCTGGACCTGTGTCACATCAAATTTTGTCACTGAGGTGATGTTGTCAACAGAATTAGAGACATTTAAAAGCAACCCTCTATCAGATGTCACCATCCTTGAGATTTTGTCACCAGATGTACAGACATTAAAACCCAACCCTCTATCAAATGTTGCCAGCATAGTAATTTTATAATCAGACTTGAGACATTAAAAGCCTCTATGGCAAGTGCATACTGAGAAATTCCTAAATAATATTTATCATGTCAACAAAAATGTTGCGTAGCAGAGTTCCCAGACATGAATTGGGCTTTTCATGCCATTTTCATGGCTACAGAAGCATTATGAGAAAGCACTATGGATTTACATTAGAGGAAAAAAAAATATGAAAATATATGACTTGGCTGTGAATTTCAAAGTTAAGCTTTATGGAAAACGAAAAATTTACATATGAAAGAAAATATATGACTTGAATATGAATTTCAAAGATTGCAAACAGAGTGAAATGCTGCTTTTTTCTGTGTATATAGAATGAATAACGGCGTATACAGGGCAGTGCATACAGTGTGATGAAGTGGGAGGAAATGCAGAATTGCTGAATAGATATGATTTTGTTTGCTTAATGTTGGAGCGCGCTCTGTTGAGGCCGGCTGTCAGATCGACATCAGAGAGCATGATGGGATGACTGAGGGGCCCTGCAGGGTTGGGGAAGTGCTTTCCGCCTGTCTACGATGGATCAGTGCCAGCTCTAAAACAACATCCCCCCCAACCCCCGCCTGGCATACCCTCTCCGTCTCTCCCTCTTTCTCTCCCTCCCCCCCTTCAATTTCACTTTAACCTTCATCTGTGCAGGTCTCTCTTTGACTTTTTTTTGGCCCAGACAATATCGGTGGCATGTCACTGTCACCATAGATTAGTTCAGCGACACTGGTATGACCTTATACCAGAGGGACCATCTCTGTGTATACTGTGGGTTTTTGGGATGCTTCAACGTTACAGCACTGCTCATCATCGTCTCCATACTGCTGTTTTTTTTATGGTATTAGCCATTTTTGGTCTAACTGTGTGTTGTACACAAAGTCGAACATGTTCACACATATACCTGTCTGGAAGGTGGCGGGCCAGAGGTGATGCACATCCATTTGGAAATGAAGAGATATTGCGATGATTGTTACGTACTCTAGGGGGCGATATTATCACACTAGCCCCAGTGGCTTGGAGGGGGAGACATAAGGAAGTATATTTTTTTCAATTAGAAAAAATAATGATGCTGTGCAAATCAATACTCCATGTCATTTTTTTCTTTGATCACCATTGAACGTTCAGCTAAAAAAATATGTCAAAAATTGTCAACAAAATATGTCCAATATGAAATAGCTGTTGAGCTACCTCTTGTTTTCCAGCATGCGAAAAACTGAAATTTAACTTTTAACTCCGAGATCATTTCCTGTCTTCCAACACTGGTTGTGGGCTGGTTCATCTACATACCATTAGGCTTTCTGGCCAATTATGTGTAAATAGCTTTTTATAAACGCTATATGATAATGGTACATAAGCAAGTGGAAGGTCTTAAGGAAATCACACCAAATGTGATTGTATAAACAAACCCTTCATTGGAGGCTACCATTTCTTAATGGCTAAAACTATGTGGACCTAAAGTCATCACAAAGTCAGAATATTATTATGGTTTGGTATTGAGGGGGTGTGGGGGGGTGTTGGGGTGTTGTGGGGAGGAGGGGGTCTTTCATTTAGCTCAACGGCTTTTAATTACCCTGGAAATAAGAAGATCGCTTTGAAATATCATTATCTGTCCGGCGATTAATCTCCCTTTATCATCTCCAGATTAATGGTGGTCAGTCCGCTTTAGGACAAAGTGGACCTCCTGAAATATCGGCACAGTGGCAGCTTCAGACAGCCGATTGCCTTTTAATTTGGACGTACATTTAATTTCTTAAGAACATGTGAGACGCGCTGGAATCTCGTTAGAGGGTGCTTCCTGTTTCTCATTCAGAACTGAGCTGTTATCATGTAAATGTATTAATTAAAACTCTCAAGAACAAAAAACATATGAAACAGGGAAGGATATGTGAGTGAGAGGCGCAGCGATGCACCCGTTTGCCTTATTATTTTATTTTTACCAATTAACAGGGATGACTTAAAAGCGAGCCTTTGTCTGCTTGCAAAGTTTATCGAACGTCCATCCAATTACCATTGGTAATTATCCACCACTCATGATGCGCAATTAAAAATAAATAACATCAAACTGAACTTTCTCTTTTGCTCTGCTGTGTTAATAATTTCCTTCCATCTGAAATTCATTTAGCAACCAAAGTGCGGCGAGCGTTACGTAAATGGCCCTGGCTTTCCATTTTCATCTGGAAGAAAACAAAGAAAAATGTCTACTTTTTTGGCATTTCCATAGTGATTACCAGGAAAGCATTTAGACTAGGTCACTTCCCATAAATACGTTTTTCTGATGTGTCAGGTCTATCCAGCTCCTGCATTGAGTTGAACAAAATCCTGACTTTGCTTCCTCTGTTGATCTGAGACCATCTTATCATATTTTCATTTTAATGTTTATATAACCATTATATAACAGAAAGTGGCACCTGAGAAATCCCGTTCCTTTAAACCGATGACCAGGTGAGTTAAACCGGTTATGGAATACACTGTTTTACAGATTTAATTGGTTGGAGCGATTTTGTGGCCTGATGAAGAGAGCCAGTTAGAGTGGGAATTTGACCAGGAAGAAGTTGATGTTAACACCCTTAATCTGCCTTTGGGATCTGTAATTACCCCATTGATGCCTCAGGATCCCAGTTTAGCTTCTCATCCCATGGGTTAAATCGGCAATAGCGTTAAGCTGCCGGTGCATTTCCCCACTTTATTTCACAAAAGAGACTCTTTCGGTCATTCTGTTGCCTGCGGACCCAGCTAGATCAGGAAGAGAGGTCCTCCATTGTAGGGTTTGAAATGAGGGGGTCCTGGGGGGGTGGGTTATGACCCATCTGAGGGACACCCCTTAATAAAGAAAGTTTGGGGGTCCCCTACTTTATGTCTTACCAACCCTTCAGCTGTATGTTGCTCTGGTTGGTCTGGGGCTTTGAGAAGACGGGAACAGCTCGACAAGTTTCATGCACAGGGTTGATCTGAAGGAAAATGCAGTGAGACATAATTTAGGCAACATTTTTCTCTGGGACTCCCAAGAGAGTGTGGCCATTTCAAGCCCTGCTCAGTAAGAGCACACTTGAACAGGTCATATAAAACCGTATAATGATCCATCTTATGTGACAATGCAATCGCTTGCGTGTGTAGCACTTCTCCATGTTTGTGTAAGAAAACAAGGGGAGAAAGACAAATTCAAAACAAATAATCATGTTACAAATGAATACTGAAAGAATACTGAAATAATACCAATGCATAATGGCAAGCTTCCTTAAGGCAGGATACTCAGACTTCTCCAGCCGTTAACATGCACTTACAGAAGAAATAAAGCACCTCTCAAGACACATTCGGCAATAATATCATCTCACTGATTAACTTCCACATAATTTAGCCAAAAACAAAAACAACCCGATGAGCGCGAGGGCCTCCCTCACATCACTTTCAGATAGCTTCGGAATCTGAAGTCGAGTTCCTGGCAGACGAGGGGATGGGAGGAGGGAAGAGGAAAAAGCCAAACTAAACACAACAAAACAAGCGACTTGAGGCTAGCCAAAGGCGTTTCTGCCTGTTCGCCGGAGCATCAAGCACCTATAAGGCAAAGACACTGATGGCAAGTGAAGGCTGTGATTAGAATAAACCCCAACCCCGAGCCAGGCGATCACAATTCGTTACGCACTTTCGCCAGCGAAAATGTGCGTGTGGCAGGGGATGGAATGGCAGGTGACTGCTTTCATTACTGTGAAACGCAACCTGGGACAGCTTTTCTCTCAGCAATCAGACAAAAACATATGGACATTATGACATTACATAACAAAGTCTTGGTTGCAAAAAAAAAAGATAAATGACTTGTGTAATATAATATCTATTAATCTTTACATCTATTTTCTCTACACATTCCATAGAAAAGCAAGCCTCAAAGTTAATATATATATATATATATTTTTTTTTTTCAAAAAACCTTAACAAACAAAAGCATTTCATCAAGAACAGAATCTCGCTCCAAGGCAAAAGTGAAGGGAAGTGGGAGATGAAGAGAAAGTAAGGAAAATGGAGGTGAATGAATGAGATGACAAAAGAGGGGAAGAGAGAGCATGTATGCTCCAGTAGAATAACGCTATGATGCTTTGAAAAGACACCACGTGCTGCATTTGCACGGTCACTTCCCTCCAGCCCCACAGGGCAAAGTTAAGCGTTTCAGCTCTAGCAGAGTATATATGACTTCAAGAGGAATAATACGCACTCCATTGCCATGAAACACTGTCTGTCACAGCTGACAGACAGGAGCTTTTACTGTGCACTTGCATTTACATTATAGAGGTTCTACAGCGTCATCTTTAATGCACATTTCCATGAAAAGTGGGAGTGGGAACGATTTTTTGAAATAAGAGCTACCTGGATTTTGAACAACTAGAACTTCCGGCTTGAGAGTTATGTAGGCCAACAACAAATGAAAATGCCTGTAAATTGATTGTGGTTATGTGTTTATGGAGTATGACAGGATTACACTGTAATCCTCTGCACCTTTTCCAGTATCTCACGTATGTTCAACTGGCTTACTGGATTCAATCAAGTGAATCACATTAATGCAAATGCAAGTCAGTAATAGAAAACATGTTTTTGTACAATATGAATCATCACGATTATAGGTTACCTTGGACATTTTTGAGTTACTATTTATCCTCGAAAATGTTAATAGAAAATTAATTTAAAAAATGAACACGCCGTGCCGTTACCAGACGAGACAATATCTGAATCCGGCCACAGAGTTTTTCAAATGAAGAGAAATTACCCACTGAGCCAGCGTGCCATTTAACTGAAAAATTATACCACAACTGCGAAATGATGCTACTATTCCCATGCATTTGCTTCTGATCATTAATGTGATCTGTGTCTCACCCACAGAGAATGATGAACGTGGTACAGACTGGAGCTGCGTCTGACTGTATTCCATCATATTGTAATACAGTAATGGTTCTCTCCTCCAAAAAATACATATAAGTGTCATTGCCTTTTTGCCATTAATGGTGAAATGATCATTACCGACAAATGTGGAAAATTTCATATGTTCTTCCAGACATCAATATCAATAAACATGCCTTGCTACATCTCAGAGTGGATCCTCTACATCTGAGTCCACCACAACCTCAGTGTTCACAGCAAAACATGGATTGCTACCCGTCAGCCTTTTTTTGTTTTGTTTGAATTCTGAAATTTGCTTTTCGTAAGAGCCTGTTTGGGTCGTCATGGTGTCTCGCTGCTTTAATTCCATGCCTCAATGCACAAGGATCTGTAAAGACATAACCTGTTTTTTACCACGATGAAAATACACAAAAACATGTCTCAATCCCATATTCTCTTCAATGCTCGTGCAAAAAGTGTTTGACCGCATACCATCAAGTTTTCCATCTGGAACACTAACTACTTAAGACTGCGGCATCATGAGGAGACTTGTTTTACTGAATTATTAGAGAGAAAACAGAATATAGTGGGCGAGGGAGGCACTGTAGTTTCAGCAGTTTCAGCAGCATAGTGGTTGTAATGTTTTCTTAACATGCAAAAATCACCAGGCTGAAAGAAGTTTGGAGCAGCAGTGTAATATAATGGTTTGGGAGTGGTCTTGTAACAGAAAGGTTGCAGGTTGGATTCCCAGCCAAAACACTGCCACTAAACTTGTTCCAACATCCAGCTGTATTGGTAAATTTACATATTAGAAACTAATCATTTCATGTCCAATATGTAAGTTATAACTCAGTCAGAATAAGAGCATCTGATAAATGCTTAAAATGTGATGTAAAAGTCATCTGACTTCATCCAGTGCAGGGCACAGGACATTGTCATCCATGTGCACTAATAGAAAAATGACATTTGGTACTTTGATGGAAAGCAGTAGAACTTGTCTACCTTTAGGGTCAGCTCCTAAAGCTATATCAAACCACTCTCCGAACCGCATCCCTCACTTTGAATTCCTGGTATTGATATGACGAGGAAATGATACACTATGAAGAAAACACATTGCGACAGCAAAGGTTAGTAAAAACAAAGAACCAATCATAATATGATTTCATCATAGTGTAGTTCCTCAATTTGGGAAGTACCCACTCATAGCCAAGCATCCCTGGGGAACGCCAATGGGAAAAGTTTAGGGAAGGACTGTTCTGGGCCAAGAGAGGAGGGGCCACTGGACTTCTTTTCAATCATGGGTTCAAATGGTTCCCCTAAAGCCACTGGTCTGAAGGAGTCACCTCACCGCTAGGTTCAGGTATCAAACAGTAACAAATGGAAAAGGTAACTCCAGGAAACACAACCTGCATAATTCATGAATAGTTTGTCTTTCCCCCGTGCCTAAGTGACAATATCTGGTGAAATTTAAATGGGCATTTAGATAAAATAAGAACCGCATCAGAGGGGAAAAAATCAATTAAAAAAGTGTCCCAAATTTGCCTATGCAAAGTGACAGCCATGCATAATTTCAGAAACCAGCCCAGCTGCTGCGCAATGTTGCTGCTTTACCGTGCATCTAAAATACTAATAAGCTGCACATTTCCACACATGGTTCTCACACTCCTCTTCCTGCAGCATCACTAATGAGAGGAGTGAGTCTCTCTATTTTTAGCCAGAACCCTACCTTTAGTAAACCAACACTAGAAAGCAAAACTATGATTCCCCAGACAAATAAGCACGGTGGCTTTTGTTGCGAAGAAAAGAAAATCACAAATTCTTGCCTGTTAACAATGCAAGCAGAGTTTTTCCAAACCTAATGTAGGACTGCGCTGCAGACTGATTATAATGAAAGTATTGGTGTCAGAGTTGTGCAACCAAAGCATACATAAGCTAAGACAGCAACAACATGACAGCAAGTAAGATGTTTCCCCTGTTTCATCTTTTTTTTCTACATCTTACCAATCAATACCTTTGGCTTGGAACCCAAAAAAACAAGTAAACAAACTTTATGGTCATATGCATTTCAATCAAAACAGACTTTACATTACAGCAGTTTCCTTCGAGTATATTCAATTTTATTGGAGTCCTCATTATTTCCGTAATTAAAAATAGAACCTCACATGCCCAAGAAAAGTGTAAAGTGCATTTTGAATAGATTGCACATGTCCTTAACAAGGGCTTTAGTTTGAACATGGGGGGGTTGAATGTTTTTCATTCATCATGATGATATAATTATTTGGGGGGGGTTGTATTGGCCGCTCTTGGTTATGGGGGGTTTACAGCTCTCCCATCCCCCCCGTAATTTACGCCCATGGTCCTTAGAGAGACTGGGCTCATTTGATTGGGTCCCACCCTCTGCTCTTCCCCTTTATTATCATTCCACACTTGTAGAACATCACTGTAATGTAACACCGCTTGTTCAGTTATTACAGGAGAATAAGTGGATTCTACCAGTGACCACTTCACTTCTAAGGGTCATGTGGTTTGACTGGCAGCGCTATGAATTTCAAACGCACACATTTCTATGTAAGTGAGCTTATTCACACTGAGCCACCGTCGACGAGAGAGGCATTCTCTGTGTCATATTTCCAGCTTGAAAGAGGCGATTTATAATGTGAAATACTTTTTCTCTCTCTATGTATTTTTTTCTAGTATGAAATAAAAATAGTGCTAAAAACAGATCTATTTTCAGTTGAACAGAACACTTTTTTGCCCTCACATGCAGTCTATTTTGACCTGTAGATACAGCTGCAGGCTTAAGCTATTCAAACCACAATAAACAGCCCACTGTGCCTACATAGATGCTAGTAAGTGGCAAGCCAATATAGCATAATGAAAACAATCAGTAGTGACTGGTATCCTTTTGCATGTATTATTTGTAATGGGCAGCTGGTGAAAGTATACACACACACACACACACACACACACACACACACACACACACACACACACACACATATATATATATTATTATCATTGTGGAAATAATTCTTGCCAAAAATGCAAATCAAAAGAAGGGCAAGGACCAGTGTTCTTACCTTCCCTACATACTGAGGGTCCGGTCCAAAGTGCTCCTCTAAAACGAAGAATTGATTCCAGATCCAGCCCCGTTTGGGCCTGTGGTGAACCTCCTTCTCCCCGTCCGGGAGTTTGGTTTGGTTCCGGCCGGCCTTAGCGACCGGGCCGGACCGCACGTGGGACGTCCCGTGAGCTCCCCTGACCACGCAGAGGCAGACGAGCAGGGGGCAGATGCAGGAGGGGGCCGAAATCCTCATGGTGGTGCTAGGCCACGCCCGTCACACTCTCCCCTGAAACGGGCGCCGGTCGTCCCGTGGAAAAAAAAAAAATGTGCTAGATCCTAAATGGGTGAATCCAGAGAGTTCTGCTGAGGTCCATATTTCCAAGGCCCAAAAAGGGAAAACGCCACACTAGTATTTACATCACGCACTGGAGGACGTCTGGAGAGGGCGGGGCAGGGTGCTGAGCGATTTTCCTCTCGATATGCTTTCACCCCAGCCTGTCACAGATAGCCATGCTGTTTGTCCTGAGGAAAACAAAGAAACGACAAGAGATACACAGTCATGCTACACTGCAGACCACAGAGCAACGTCAAGCTTATGCAACAGCTCAAAGCTATGAGGTTGAATGAAACCATGAAACCATTTAGGCTTGGGAAGTTTAACCCAAATGTGCCCATGAACGATCCAGGACCCAAAAATTGTGGGCCGAGTGGCAGCCTTTTACCTCAGTCTTCATATGGTTTGATTCGCAAGACCGTTAATTGCAAAGATACTCCCAGCACAAATAAGAACATTCATACGGATGTTGATGTCAACAGAAGTGCTACCTGTATTCCTCCTAACATACAGACTGTTGAGACCTGCATATACTCAGATACATATAGCCAGCATTGGCACAATGGATGATCCACCTTCTATTTTGTCCACTCCGCCCAAGTGTTTATAGCTGCCATTTTTGTTCAGACAGTAAGACCAGGTACTTTTTCAGTGGAAGGAAAGGAATCAAAGGAGCAATACACTGGTCTGAGTCTGCGATGCTCTCCACAATTTGACGTCTGAAGCAGGGAAAGGGGGAGTGGGAGACAAAGACACAGGGTCAGATTACAAGATGGATCCCACAGTGGGCTGTGTCCAGGTAATCAGTGTTTCCAGCTGCAGGAGTGGAGGACATTTGAAGTGGAGAGGCCATTTTGAAACTCTGAAGGGTTAGCGCGTTTGTGATTGTATGACATAAAGAAGAAAAGCCTAATTGCAAACATTGAGAGACGTGTGTATGCCCGTGTGCGTGCATACATGTGTGGGTCTCTTTATGTGACATGCAATGCTCTGGTGAGTCCTTATGTGAAAGGTTCAGTGCAAGGTTGCTTCACACAACATAACCATTACAGACCCAACCATATTGCCGACATGCCGCCACACAGAAATGACTGGAATAAGTGCTATATTTCTGATGGAACCGCTGTTCCTGTACGGACAACCTCATTTATGATCATTTAATGTTCTTTTTGATGGGAACACGGTACTCTTGAGAAGCACATCTAAAAGGCCATTTTAAAATGCATGCCATGCCAGTACAAAGTCGGGGACATTTAGTGACACAACTTAAGTTGACATGGCGACTGCATACTAAGTTGAGCCTGTATCATTTATTATACTATCTTTACTATCTTACCCCATGGACATTCTCCTGTTTTCACATGTTGAGAACCTATGCACTGATATTTCTTGGAACACACATATACACACACACTCACATTTACATTTAGCATTTTACTCATTTAAAAAATGTAAAAAAAACTTCAAGATAGAAAGTACCGCATTGTAATTAAAGTTCTATTTTCATTTTCAGTTCAGCAGCTAATTATATTTAAAAAAAACACCTTAACAGCCTTGTAAAGAAACTTTAAACCCTAAATACCCTTTTCAGGAACATATCATTTCAAATTTATTCGCAAATATAGATGCTGGTAGGAAGTCTATGTATCATTTTTTCCCCTTGGACAGCACAAAGGCACGAATGCCGATAAATATATATCCTAAACTCATTTTGCGATAAGGATTCAAGCGTAACAGCTGAGCACAATTTCAGTCTTCAGGGTGCTGTCACGCATTTGTGACTCGTGTATTTTTGGGGGAGGTTATTCCAATACACACGCCCATCATCCGAACTGAATTTCCTGTACACCCAAAGGAAAAATAAAATAAAATCAATTCACCTACCATGGACCTACTTGCAAGAACAGTTTGATAAGAATAAACAATTTAAAAAATGATACATATTTAATGTTTGGTAAAATTGAAATCTGTTTGCTGATGTCTATTTCACGCCTTTTCTGTTTGAATACCAAGGAGCATGGCGATGGCAGTGAAAACAAATAGAAACAAATGGATCCAGGAGCCAGAAACAGCCTCATGTTCCAGAACTCTATTCAGTTTGGACCAAGCTGCCATGCTTTGGAAATGGTCCTTCCTTCTCTTTTGCACTGACCTTCAAAGCCCCTCCAACTAAACATACTTCCTGATTGTACTTGAGGAAATACTCATAAAACAGGAACCTCAGAGTGGTGATGTAGGACTGAACAGAATGAGCTGGAAAAGCTACGTACCCTCATTTACTCGGTAACTTTAGGAATGAGCGACACTTCTGAGATATATTCACAAATGCACGTCACTGCACATGGCATGTTGTTCCATGTGGAAGTCATAAAATAGACCTTTAAATGCGTTCACTAACAGGTTATTTGGATCATTATTTCACACCATTGTAACGCTACAGGACGTGGTATACAGCTGAAAAAGCTGGGTGAGTCCATTGAGTCTATATGGGATGAAGCTCGGGACCAAATCTGCTCAGTAGGTCTGCGTTGTAGAGGTGTGTAAGTGTGGAGCCCACCTCTGCTTCGAGTCTTGTTTCACAAGAATCAAACTTTGCTAAACTACTTTTGTCTCTCAGGGATAGAAGGTCAGACTTTGGGTCAAAGATGAGATTGAGACCAGCCATTTCTGTCAGCCTAACAGAGGAGGAAATGAGAAGGAAAAGGGCAGGTTTAAACTTCTGCTGAAAGTACTGAGGTGCATCTTGTCTAAGAGTCCGTGTACCTATAGAGACTGGGATGACTGCATGGCTGCTCAGTTGTGTGGATATGACTGACATCTTAGGCTGACATCAGAGGAACAGCGTAAAACCTGGCCATGGTCTGTGACATCACCGGGCTATTTGCAGTCAGGGCACATACCTGACACAGAGACTGGATTATGCTGTCACCATTTACATGAAACATCTCAGAATTTCCATTTCTCTTCAATTGGGTATATCTCTCCAGGAGGTTAACTGCTGTTCAGCTATTGATCTACCTACATACAGAATGGCCTACCTAGCCCACAGATAGAGACCACAGGGAATAATTTACATGACTGAATGGTCGACCTGTAAGGAATGTGAATTAGGCTACTAGATACCACAGCAGGCAAGAGACTAGTAGTCTCAAGACAGCTTGTGTTGTTAATTTGAAATTGTTTGGCCACTGATATACATGAACCAACTGAGTCTTCTATGATAGAACAAAGATTACAGCAGGGCGATTTCTGAGAGTTATACTTTGCATATACTTTCACCATTAATTATGTTTGCACAACACTGTACTTCATAATTATACCATAAGCAAGGTGAACCTCAGTCAAGTGTGGGAAAACAGTATCATCACACCTGAGATTATATGGTAAATGTTAAGAGTGAACACTTAAGTGAACACCTATGTGAAAGCTATTCCACTGAGGTCAGTGAGCTGAAATTGTCCTCTTTGCATCTCTCTGCTGCAGCTCTACTTCCTAGCTGTACGTACAGGGCTGGACCTGTTTGAAGTTGAAAAATAGCCTGTTTCCAAAATAAACTTTCATTCATAATCTGTACTGTTTGTTTAGTGCAGTAGTTTTTGTTCATTTGTGTCAAATATTTTGAAGTTGAGTGTCTACAGTACTTATGGATTTTTTTTGTGCACAGTGATTGCTTCATTTACTGATCTAGAAGACATATTATGAAGCTATGGAAAATGTACAGGCCTTAGTAGCCTAAACTTTATTGAGATATATGCCTCTGGCCCCTGGTAAGTACCTTTGATCTGGTACTTTCATTATAAAATGAAAGTATATCCATTGTGGAACTCTGTTTTCTAATTTGCTTATAGCCATTAAATTTGCAGCAGAGAAAAATGGTTATGGTTAATGGTTTCATATGGTTACAAACATAAATAAAAAAAGCAAATATTAAGACATGTTTAATACATGAAACTAGTGTCACATGGTTCAAAAGTATACATTTTTAGGATTAAGTTTACTTATCAAAGTACATATCAGGCATGGCAAATTATTTTACATTGATTGGCCATATGTTGTGTCTCGGATCAGTGAAGAAATCATATTGTGTGTGTGTATGTGTGTGTGTGTGTGTGTGTGTGTGTGTGTGTGTGTGTGTGTGTGTTCTTTTTCCTTTCTCTGTTGAGTCTTGCACAGTGTAGGAGTATAACTATTGGCCTATAAAAAGCAAGGAACCAGGATTTTTTTTCTATGAATAGAGAATATGATTCATGTTTGCGCCCACTTGAAGACTAGTAAATCAATATATTACAGAAAATTACAGTACAGTAAAAATGTACTAATGATGTAATTGTTTCCAATGGATTGAGTATTGTGCTTCAGTTAATTCTCTGCCCTGGGCAAATGGTGACATGTCTTCAAAGATTCCATTTGAAGGATTAATTACATAGACTCCGCATTTATTTTTCTCAATTAATTTTAGATTAAAGAGGGCAGAATACTAAATTCTGCCACCTCAACCTCTGAGAGTATATTTCGCTTTTTCAAAATGTCCTCAATTGTCAACTTCCATAGATCTATGTGTGTAAATGGAGGGGATTCATTAATTGCAATATAAATGTAATAGGATCATTGAACATTGCACATAACTTTCAATCAGCCAATACATATACATAAAGGTTTTCATAGACATTCATTTACCAGATATGCAAAAAAAAAAAGTTATATTTTTGCAGTAATAATATGCAGATGTGCAACATTTGACATTTTTAAATCTAGCTGGCAAATTGTTTACCTTATAAAAGAGATTTGCACGACACCCAGTTGCACTGTTTATGCCACACAGTTTTCTGTATTGGCCCGCTTGTTCATTACTCCAAATGCTGTTCTCCCACAATACTGTAATGAGAGGTTCCTTCCTTTGTATTGGTTGACTCTTCAGTTCCTTCTTTTCAAACATCTGTAGGCCTTCTTGTATTTGAATTCACTTTATGCACCATGTCCCTCAAATGTTTGTTCATCTCGTTTTCCACTGAATGTATCTGAAATTCACAATTGCGATTTTCAAATTTTTTTAATGTTTATTGCTGTTGCTGCTGTTTTGTTTATGAGCCGTACTTATACAGTTTATGATCAAAACAAATTTAAGTGACATTAGTGGTTCACTTGTAAATTATTCATGTTCATTCCTTAGCTGGTGCCCTACATTACCAGCAAACAGAATATATTATACAATAATTCACACAAATCTAAGGGCACATCACTGTTCCAAATACTGGTATAGAACTCCATTATTCAAAAGACAAGAACTTTACACACACACACACACACACACACACACACACTGTGTGTACAAACCAAAAACCACTGTATATGAAGATGTATGCCCTTAATTTGGCAAATAGCATCCCATCATTCCTAGGGTTATGTATAAAAATGCTGGATAAGCCTGGATATCTATAATTATAGCCGAGAGTCAATCAACAGCTCTTAACTACGGCTTCTTTAAACCACCTGAGTTGGGTTTTATAGTGCATACGTATGCAAGTTATGTATTTATTTTCCCCCCTGAACTGTTTAGCCTTCCACAGCAACATGCTCCTGCTGACTAACTAGAAGGCAGCCAAACACACCGATTCTTGTGACAATTGACTCCACACTGCAGATACACCATCAACTCCACATTTTCTACGCCGTTGGGTGATAACAAGGTCAGCACAACAACTTCATCCTCAGGTGCTCAGCCTGCAGACAGTGGCTGCTAGAGAGCAATAAAACTAATGAATTTAACCAGCTTAACCCCTATTTTTCCAGGCCAGGCTAAGCCTATTGTAGCCTCGCTAATGTGGACCTTTGGCCATAGCTGGTAATGGAGCAGCTGGGATTCAAACAAGCAGCCGTAGGAATGACGCTTCCTTCCCAAACAAATGAGTCACTGCGTAAGCTGCCCAGAGGCCGTTTGACTTCTGTTGAACGTGTAATTTATCTCATCCTCACATTTTCTTATCCTTCACTATCAGTCTGAAAGATCATGCTTGATCTCGGTTCACCAACATGTCACGGTGTCCCATTCCAAACGCTGTGAATTATGAACAGATTGACATTTAATGCTTGGTGCCTGCAACCAAGGGGTATTGACAACTCAAAGAGCAATTAATCTAAGTGAACTCCGTGGGTCCAAAATTCACCGCTTCTCAGAGGGGAGCTGATTTTCCAGACTTTGTTGCACTTCGGTCTCAAAGCTTGTCCGCTACACTATTACTGAACAATTCATCTCTGTTAAAAGGTTTTCCTTCTTCCCTGAAACTTATTTATTATGTAAACTTCTTTCTTCATGATCGAATCTAGGTGATTACATTCAACACAAAATTTGTGTCTTTAACTTTTTAAATTGACATGGGAAAGGGAAAAAACACTACTCGAGATACAATTAAGATAAATGAAATTACCTGTCAGCTGATTCAGAATATGCAGTTAATTAGCAGGCGTCTTAATAAAGTCAAACAAACAAAAACAGGCAGAGATCATTGATTTGTTTATGAATAACATTTCAGCCTTAAACATTAATTATACATAATTAATTAAGATAAGCCGAGAATTGCTTGTAGGTAAAAATTAAGCCCTCCCTGGTGCTGCATTTCTCATAGTATAGTTCCACAAAGAAAAAACGTCCATTTATATATCAGCACTATCTTTCACTTTGCAGGAAGCCTGAAAACCAATGATACAGTGCAATGATGGGGAAACTGTGCAATAGGAGGTTAAGCCAAGGTCCCAACTTGCGGCTCTCATTCTGTGTACTGGAAGCGAGGCTTCCAGTTTCCGTTTTCATATTCCCCAATTAGCCTTGATCTGGCCAGCTGTAGTCATCTCCCATTTCATTAGCCTAATTAAATCCCCGTCGCTTCACCCCAGATGATGTGTGGTGAGCTATCCAGGGACAAAATGGCTGCCATGCAACACCCAGACACCCCACAACCCCACGCCGGCCGGTTCTCCCATGTCTGTTCCGCACGGTCCTGAGTCCTAAAAAACGGATGACGTTTCATCAGCTCTACAGATTGTTGCTGTTTGGTCGCTCAAGTACCAACGTTCTGTTTCCAAGAAAAAAGAAAAAGAGAAACCACTAGGATGCTTTGTCTGCTTCTGAGCCACTCATTATCCTTTCCTTTCCCCTTCTGTGGCTCTGTTTAGTGAGTCAGCGGGGCTGCGAGCCCAGAGAGCGAGACTCTGTGACTCATCGCACTTCAGGGGTTCCCCTTTCTGCGGGCCCATTGGCTGAAGCAGAAAAACCGCGCGCTTCGCCACGCAGGTGCCGCGCCCTCCGAGTATTTTGGGATGGCAGAGGAGCGATTGCGTGACTTCTCGATGCTGTCGAGAGTGTGTAGACCTTACCGACTGCAGTGGAGAAATGTGGGAGTGTGAGTCGTAAGGATTTTCTCCCGATGAAATGAAAACATGCAAAGAAATCAGTTGATATGACAGTGTATAACAGTAATAATGCTTTAAACAGGGTCAATTCTTTGAACGCTCTGCTAATTCAGGCAGGAGAGGCAGACACCCTTTGATTGTTTAGGTCCAGCCTTGAAGCAGTGCTGGATACTCTCAGTCAAATGGTGAGCCTGGATGAACTCTTATTCTTACCAGCTACTTGGCCACTACTATCACCAAACAACTACTAATTCTACTCTACTACTATTACCCCTAAAACTGCAAGTAATTGTAATGACAAGAAAAAAGATGCTGTTGTTAGATTGATATCCATGTGTGTAACTGCTCTCATACACTTGAGAAAAGTGCTTCACAATGAGTACCTCTAATAAATACCCAGCTGTATAAACGGATAATAAAGAATAAAAAAAAAAACATCTAGTGCCGTCCCAGAAAAGGGCATTTGCGAACACTGAAATGAAATGCTGTATTGTGCAGCTCGATGGATACGTGGCCGCCTCCCCACACTCCAGACGCCAGACTCCAGGACCAGAGAGCCAAATCGGGAAAGCCAAATAACCGGGCCCCTGCCTCGAGCTGTAAAAAAACACCACGCAGCGCTCTCCAAGGGAGCGTCTCCGTTCCCCGCCAAGTCCAGAAAACAAGGGGGCGGGGCCCTGAGGGGAAGGGGACGGAGGACAAGCTGGCCAACGGACACAAGGCAGAGGCGCCGTGGTCGCTGTCGTTTGCCCCTGAGGAAGGGGGGGGGGGGCTAACAAGGCGGCTTGTCTGAAGAATTGGGGCGTCTGCTCTGCACCCCTGTGGGGGCGAGCTGCGGATGGAGCCAGCGCGCCCGCCGCGTCCCACATTCATGTCTGCGGTGATATATCAAACAGGATGCTCTGTCTGTCACAGCCAAGGAGCGCAGTAGACCGTCTTGTCCTGCTCTCTCTGTCTGGCGTGCGTCTAATAAGGAATCTGATATGGACCTCACAACATCGCATTTTAAGCTTGTTTACTCTTAGAAAAAGACCAGAAATTGTAATGCAGAACAGAAATTGTGCTGTAATATGTATTTGGCTGTTCCTGATATTTACTTGGACTACTTGGACACACACACACGGGTATTTGTACGTCTATACACATAAACCTATAACGTATGTATATAAATGCATGTTATAGTAATGTATTCTATGCACTGTATTTGTATGCTACATCGTGTTCAGTAGTTGAAAATCATAAGACGACACTAGGGAAATAATCCACTTGAGTTTTAGGTTGCATGAGATCTACATGAATGTCCCATAATTCATTTTGCAGATTTAAATATCCCAACGGCAAGTTATATTCTCAGTGGACCCTGGACTCCCTCGTGCTGTAAATAAATGTTTAGATTACTCAGAAGGGAATTGGGGACATGAAAAAGAAACCGCTTTTAGGCTGCCCTTGAGGTATAAGTTAAAAATGGTAAGATTACAATGTCCACACAACTTATCTTTCCTGTATGGTTTTGAGAACTAATGTGTGTCTCTGTGTGTGTACACAGTGTATTGTTTGTAAAATGCATGCATGTACATCTATGTGGGTGTATGTAAAAGTGCAGTATGGGCATATTGAAACATACTTCTGCTTGCACAACATACACACATAGCAATCTAACATATCAGGAAGTAACTGATATCAGGAAGTGTTATTTTACAGAGAGAGTTGTCAGTGCTTGGAACAGCTTGCCAGGTTATCTGGTAGAGGCAGAAACCCTGGGAATGTACAAGGCTATGCTTGATGCAGTACTGGATTGTGAGTAGATTGTTGGTGAATGATGAGTCCAGCTGGTTGAATGGCTTCTTCTTAAGTTCTTTTTTGCATGTATCTTTGTCTGGATGTTTTAGCAAGAATTTGCATTTTAAACATGGAAATGTTGGAGATCATGCCAGTTCCCCTCGGTCCTGGTAATCATCTCAGCCTGAAAGACCCGCGTCAGTGGCCTCCATATGAACTTACGCAGTGCAGTCCCACTGAATCATGGGTAAGAGTCCTGGAGAACCCAGGGGCTGTTCACTGCATAATCACTACGATGGCGCCCATGCGTCCGACCGCCCTGAAACGTTCAATCTGCGAGGTTTGAAACCCTCAGCCAGAGACCCCCTTAGGGCCATTTTCACAGCTGTTTTTGAGTCATGAAAAGGGTAGGGCCCCTCCAAATGGAACGTCCAATCTTGACTCTGCACTCAGTGTAATATCCCACAATCCCTCAGGTCATGGGTAACCATAAAAGCTACCCATGAATCTTAGCTAATAACCTAAGATGCCAGACCACAAATGAATAGACCATTGCATCTAACCCTTTTCAGAGTCCTGTGTATCTCTATAAGCTATGCACATGGTTGAGATGGATGGCTTGGGCTAACATATCAGACAACAATGTCTTAGACTTTTCATCCATGAATAACATATTTTGAACATGAAAGTTCATTCTTATTATTGTATATGTACTACAATACTTTCCCACTGGTCATGTTCATTTGAATTTTTTTTTTCTTTTTTCTTTAGGGGAATTAAACATAGTATATATGATTTCTTCATGGTCTTCTCTGAATAGTTAACTTCTGATGACTTAAGTCACTTTCACTGATAGATTTACCATCTGACTGTGAAGCTGATTCCCGTTAATGAGTGTACTCTTAATCTTCTGTCAGGCTAACTATAATTCTCCCGGGGTTCCCAATGGAACGCTCATGGATAGGACTGAGCACAACAGTTAACCAAACACTGCCATTAAAACGAAAGTCAAAGGATTCAGTTTCCCTGGTTTTTGAGTGACCTGTGCCAAAGGCCGAGACACAGCGGGCCCAAAGATTGCAGGAATTCAGATCCCAGAGACTCCAGACAGCAGGGGTTATTCAAGTGTCGTAGTCTTTAAAACACGGCGAGGGCGAAGGAAGAGATGTAAAGTAGCATGTTTTTGTCTCCTTGCAGCTCTTTGCTCAAAACAACAGAAATTTTAAAAGCTTCATTCCCACTTACTGTCACTACCTTCAGAACCTATGACAAAACAGTCTGACTTCTCTTTTGTGAGAAACTATCACTTATCTTCCAGACTATGGAAACAAAGTATCTATTTAGTCTTTTTTGTTGTTGTTGTTGTTTGGCTGGAGGAATCTGCCAAAGAAAGCACAATGCTCCATCACTAGCAAGGTACATGACTGGGACCCCTGAGGTTGGTTGTTCAAGCCCCAGACTAGCCACAGCAAGAACACCATTGCTGGTGGGCCCCTGAGCAAGGCCCTTAACCCCATATTACTCCCAGGGGGATTGGCCCTAGGTTATCTTAATCAACTGTAAGTCGCTTTGGATAAAAGTGTCAGCTAAATGACTGAAATGTAAAGAAGTGCTGCTCCCACAAAAGCAGCTGCAGTACCCTGCCTGGCCACTAGGTGTCCAGCACAGAAAGGACCAACACATTAATCAATCACATCCTGAAAAGTGCTTTTTGGATATTGATTATTGTTTAAATCAGGTGAAAAAGACTGAAAAACAAAACCCCAGTAAGACCTCCCTATGTATGCAAAAGCACTTGCTTCCAGTTAAACTCAAGCATGTCAACAATCATAATGTAACATGAGCATAACCACACATATTAATATAACATATTAATATTAATACTTACACAGACCCTATAAGTCACATGACAGACGCGAGGCATGTAACTCTCACAGATTGTCCTTGCAGAGACAGTAGTCAATGAAAACAAGCCCTCTCAGATCAGATGCATTACTGTACCACTGGATCTAGGTACAGGAAATGAGCAACGCTGTACAGGAAAGCCTTTATGATGTCTGTGGATTTTACAAAGAATAATTTGTGGAAACTAAGCAGAGGTCAAAGGTGGATCCTAAACCCACTTCACCATCCACTAAAATGTGGACAACACAGGTGGGACAAGGCAGAAGTGCCATGGTGAAAATTCTATGACAAATCCAAAAAAAAGACCTTCTGTTTGCTGTTATTTTTTAATAATTACATAAACTAATTACAGAAGACTGTGTGTTAAAACTTTTCAGTATATCTGTGTTCACGTTCCATTCATCATATATTCTTCAATGAAGCATAATAATGGTCCTCACTTTATGCTTCTTGACTCTAATTTGATCGAATGCCGGTTCTGATCTGAATTCACTGGCTGTCAGTGTTAATATAGTACCTCCTAAAAATACAATATGACTGACCATGCCTTTCCAAGCAGGTGCATAAAACTGCCAGTCTCCACACTGCACAGTCCGAGTAAGCGGCCCCAGAGCTTTCAGATGAAAATACAGTGGACCCTGAGGACAGATATACAGGCTCTTTACGGCAAACCTCATAAACACGAGGACAGAACACCTGTCTGTATTTGTATGCAGTGGGTAGAAAGACGGCAGAAAATACTAGGATGTACATATGTGTGTGTGACTGCAGAGATGCAGCTATCATTGTCTGGGAAAACCTGATCACTGTCACGGTTTTACTGTTTGACGACGGCCCACACCACAGCAGGGCTGGGTCTCACTTTCCTCCCAGAAATATTTTCCTCTCTCTTTCCTGGAGGTACCACCTCTCCTCCTAACCCCCTTACCGCCTCCCCCCCCACCCACCCACAAGATGCATCAACAAACATTCCCAGAAACGAAGGCGCGAATGATTCCTTATTATTGGATTAAGCACCCCAAGAATATTTTAGTGTGTCGGGGAAGGGAGGGGGGCAGTGGAGGGGGGTGGTTGGGGGGGTTGGGGGGAGGAGGTGGGGAGTGGTGTCTAGATTAAGGAGTTTGGGGGTGGCTTGACTCTACTACTTTGACACCCCGACTGCGTAAGTGAGTTAACAGCGTTTGTCGCTAATCCTGTGCTTCAGAGGAAGCTGCTGCATGCGAGTCTTTGTAAACGCTTTCTGCTCTGAACATCACTGGGAAGGGAAGAAGCACAGAAACACACAGGCTGCCAGAATCTGAGGACCTTGTCTCGCGTGCGCCGCTGAGGGCTCACCGCTGAGAATTAGTTAAAAAAAAATAACACCGTCGTCCGGACAACACCCATCCACGGCGCGTTAAATGTTTAAGCGGGACCGTACTTCTTCATGGTGTGAGAACACACTTCTTTTATTGTGGCCACAGTACTTTATTTTACCCCCAAAAAAACTGACGCTCACTCAATAAAACCGATTCCTTGCCTTTTTCTCCTGCAGTGCTTCGAAAGGTGGTGTTCTGTTTCTTAAAAAATACTTCTCCTCTCACTGTTAGCACTCAGCGTGCCTCAGCTGGTAGAGTTGCATTTAAATATTGAGGCTGCAGAGACTGCCGCTTTGAAGGGGGAAGAGATTAATTTCTCAAACACATGCGTTTGCAGTTTGAGAAAAAAAAAAAAACACTGCCTCCTTTTCTGTGATCTCCAGGGGACCGAACTCTGTGCTCGGCTTGTATTCCACCGTCGTTTACTTATTTTGTTTATTTCTTTGCGGGAGCTGGAAACGCACGGCTGGGAAAGTGCTGGTGGTGAAATGAACCGGGAGGTGCTGGTCTCTCACAAGCATTAGTCTGTTTCTGTGGATGTCGCAGCAGAACACAGCACAGCACACGCACCGCGACCAACATCCGAAACCGATCCCTCACAGCCACCCGCAACTACGCTGGAGCGCGTTAACGGGGGGTGAGGGGGTGTAGAGAAGAACAGTGGAGCAAACGAGGAGGCTGGGAGAAACGTGTGAAGCAGCTGCAGCATCACCGACAGCAGAAGGAAAAAAAAAAATAAAGAAGAAGGAGAAGAGGAGAAATGAGGAGAAAATAGAGAGATTTTGCGTCTCTGCTTACCTTGTCTCACATCCGTTGTCAAGTAATGAGGCATTTGATCTAGGAGTGCTTGTGGGAGCCCGCGCTGTCTCTCTCGCGCCCATATTCCACCGACCGGCCGGGGCTGTGTATCCAGTGTACCGCGCCTCGCCGCGCTCTCTCTCTCTCTCTCTCTCTCGCTCGCTCTCTCTCTCTCACAGCTGCTCCAAATCCACTCCTCAGGAGTATGCTCCCCCTATCCGTGCAGACACTGCCGAGCCTGCTGCAGCTCAGGGGGGGAGCTGTGATTGGCCAGCCCCGCGCGCGCACACACACACACACTCTCACACACACTAACGCATGCACTGAAAGTCTGCCCTGCTTGCTTCTTACATTCCTCTCTCCCCTCCTCTCAATCTCTCTTTCTCCCTTTTTCGTTTGGTCTTCGTCTTGCTCTTTCTCTCTCTTCTCTCTCTCTCTCTCTCTTCCTATCCCTCTCTTTGCCTCCTTATTTTTCCTCCTCCTCTCTCTCTTAGGTACTCTAGGGTAAGATAAGTCTGCTCGGCTCAGTTTTCACTGTCTGTTTCTCCCTCTGCTTCTACTAATGCATCATTGTATCCCCACTCATATTCCCTCTCTCTCACCCTGTCTCTCTCACTCTATCTTTTGCTCTCTCTATCCTTTCTTCTCCTTGTATCCCACTTCTTTTCCCCTCTCGCTCGACCTCCACTCTCTCTCTTCTCTCTCTCTCTCTCAAGCAGTAGCTGCATGTCAGGAGGGAAGCTAATTAATAAAAAAAGCGAAGGGAACCGCCAGGATGGGATGGATGGAGTGGGGGCATGCGAAAGAGAGGAGGATGAGTAGATGGAGGTGTTAGCCCATCAATTAAGGAAATGAGGAGGGGAGGAGGAGGGCAGTCATGCTGGCTGAAGGAGGGAGCAGGCGGAGGAGGACGGCAGGAGACTGAAAACACTCACTCATGTGACCTCTTATCCCGTTCCATCAATCACAGAGCCCCGGCTCGACCACACCCCCCGCGTCCCTCCTCCCTTATCCCAAGGAAGTGGTGATTTATCATTAAACTATATAAATGCATATATAAATATTTATTTATTCACTCCCCCCCTTCCCCCCATGCCAACTCCCCCCAGTGTTCATGTGGTGCTACACACAGAAGCAGATGTTCTGACCGCCATCGCTGATATTCATACAGTACCACTTACGGCTCGGCACCTAATTTATAGCGCGTCGGACTGACAGCGGAACCAACTCGAAGATGAATTTATCATTTATCTGAGATTTTATTTATGGTTCTATCTTTCCTTTCTGTCTTATTACTGTTTTTTTTGGGGAAAAAAGCTGACCTCCTGAATAATTTCGCAGTGAATGATCTTTGTGCTGAATTTGTCGGTGTGGGTGTCCATTATGGATGTAAAAAGGGGTTGGCCAGATACTTTAACGTCTGTGGCTTACAGTCTGCCATCTATCAATTCACAGGGTGTCAGAGACACCGCAAAGCTGACCCAGGCTGAATCTATCTTGGATTTTATTCATTGTCGTTTCTTTCTTTCCTTGGTTTTTCCACAAAAGAAAACTCTTTCTATTGAATATGCACACCCATTTATAGCTCAAAGTGGGGTCATGTTCTGAAGAGATGGACCTGTCGTAGATAGCACACAATGTTGAAAAGGCTCAGCCAAGGTTACAAGGCTTGGGAGTACAATCGGTGAGGAACCTCTGTTTCCTTCTTTGAATCAACATTTGTAACCTCAACCCTTGCTTCAGTGGATTTGCATGTGTTTACATTAAACTTTTGTAATGTTGATCAGCAGCCGTGTAGCCAAGTACAGGCAGTGGTTAACTGTCAGTAAAGGTGATAGCAGCCCAAAACTTGGACCATTCATATAAAGGGTAGAAAGGCTCAGCTAGCTTGCCTTTGTCTGTTTCTCTAAGATAGTGAGAAGACCTTGGTGCATTGACCACTATTGGAATGTAGTGTAAAAGGAAGAAACACTGTGTGTGAAGTCAGACCTACTCCACACACACACACACACACACACACACACGCACACACACAACAAACATTCATTCTTACAAATAGTAGAATAGTATAGAATAGAGTAACAAGTAAGTACAAGTAAAAGTTAAGTATAAATATGAAAGTACAGGTACAAAATTTACAACCTAGATACAGAATACAACATATATTTACACTAAAACTGAAACTAGCTGGCCTTGCCATTATTGCACTGGTGTATTGCACATATTGCACTGTGCATAGTTGCAGAGTACATGTACGCATACATGTACACACGCACATAAACACATGTGCTTTCATGCACAAATGCAACATGTGCACACACACACACACACACACACGTACACATGTATGTATGTATGTATGTATATATATATATATATATACAGTATATATATATTTTTTTTAAGACATACACTTCCTTTCTATGAGCACAGACATTGAGCTATTGGTCTCTGCCTCAGACAAACCCTGAGTAGCTAACGTGACATTGCCTTAAAATTAACAACCAGTAAGAAACAGTGGAATCAGGGGTGGGGTTATGGGTAGGGGGGTGGCCTGGGGCTGGGGGGGGGTGGGTGGGGTGGGTGGATTGGGTGTAGGGGGAGGTCCTCTCAAAGCACACAGAACATTGGTCAGCTAATCACGGGAAAAAAATAGATTACGCACTTGGATGAATCTCATTTCATGCCTCTGCTTTTTGGTGGGTGTGCGCGCCCCTCCCCTCGCCAGGAGGACAGACGAATGACCCGTGCCAAACACACTCACGTCCCGCGTCCGGACAAAACCAAAACGGCCCCCCTGCTTTTAACCGGTTTCATTCATTTCCTCGCATGCCAGGGCGAAGATAGATGATATCACAGCCTCACATAAACAGCGACCGCGCCATATTGATCGGGTGGAAGCAAAACGGCTCTTCTCTTTGTGCTTTGGGGAGGAAGAAAGCCTGCAGTAACGTCCAACTTCCTGTTAGTACAGACGTGAGGATTCTTCAGTGCACTTGGCCAGGAAGTGTGGGTTGGCACTTGTAACTGTAAGGCTTACGGTTCAAACCACAGGTGTGGTACAGGGCAGATGTTACCTGGAGCTCTTAGCTTATCTTTAATTGCTTCAGTAAATATCCAGCTGTGTAAATAGATAACGTGTGGAACTGATTCTCCGCAAGTCGCCTCGGATCAGGGCATCTGCTAAGTAAATTAATTGTGAAGTTGCCGTCTGGAAATAAAAAGAAAAAAAGAAAAAAAAGAAAAGAAATATGCACTGATGTTGCCGAGGAACTGGAGCCAAAAATAGTGTTGTCTTTTTTGGGGGGTATGAAAGAAAAGATGTAGTCTCTTTGAGTTTGGGTTGTTATTGCTTATCTGAATCACAGAGCTTTTTGGTCGACGGTGATGGTAAAGTGAGTCTATTAGCCGAGCACACACGGGGAAGGGGGTCGCGGTGGCTCTGACCCGTAAACCACAATCATTATCTGGAAGTTAGTTCTGTGTAGTTAAGCCATTTGTCCTGCAGTGAGATTATAGAACCCCCAGACCTGACATCACTGATGTCCATGGGTAGGGGGCAGGGCTGCAGAGGAACGGAAAGGCCTCACAAACAGTGCCGGCTAATATTTTTGTTTCCATACTTATAAAGTAGAGAGGGGGAAGGGTAGTAAGAGGGAGGGCCCGATTTAAGTACCATGGTTCGGCTTAAAGCATGGTAAATGAGGAGGGATAAGATGTGAAGGGAACCTCTCTCACAGGTAGTCATGTAGGAATGTCTGTTACATTCCATTACCCACAATCCACCCCTCCTCTTCCCCACAACATGTGTGATGAAATGTAAATAAGAAACATTGTTTTGGTTCCCTAGTCACTGCCTTTAGCTCAAGCTATTGGCGCAACCAAAATGAAAATGAATAAATGATTAGCTGGAAAGCTGAACTTGAACCAATATGGAGGAGTGACTCATTATGTAATTTGGTCAGATTTACACTATGTCAAAATATAGATGACTCCAGTGTGTGATGACTATAATAATTTCTGAGTAATGCAGCTTTGTGAATACATTGACAATACTTAGTAGAATTATGTGAACTGTGAAATTTGATTTTACAGAATTACATATGAAATCATGTCTGTTATTTATGTATATAAATAAATAAATAAATAACTGATCCTACATCAAACTGTTTGATAACTTGCACCATGTGGTCCTCTACATTGCATTTTTTTTTTCAATTTGATGGGAAGAAACTGCTTCAAACTTGCCTTTCCCGTACAGTTTCAGCCTACCTGCAACACGTTACTGTTTATTACAGTACCTCACTACATACTGACCCACACAGACAAGCCTTTCAGCTGACACACTCACACAGGTGCATGCTTACTGAAGCAATTCAGCATGGATACAAAGCTCAAGAGTCAACCTGGGACTCAAACCGGCCAGCCTTTGAATTAGAGACTCAGTTCCATGGCTGCTGTCCCAAACTGCCATGCGCTGCCATGCTCTTAAACCTGATAGTTGGATAGTAAACAGCCAAATATTACTTTCTTACTGCAAGTACTCATTTTTACTCCAGTACATGGCATGTACATATATTCTATGTAAAAAAAAAAACCTTCAAAAAAGAATAAAAAAGCATTTGGCGCATGACTCAAATTAACATTACATTAATTTATACTAAATTAGTCAACACAGACCAAATCTCTCAGCTGTCATACCTCATTTGATGTATAGAGAGGCCGGTCTGAAATCTGTTTTAAAGAGTCGACTTTGTCACCATTTGGACATCGTCCATATTCAAAGCGCTCTGAGAATCCTGGCCTCAGAAAGAGTTCTTGAGCTGGTTCAGCAGTCATTATATACTCTTTCTGTTATTTTCCCAGCAAAGAGGCTTTAAGTGGAAGAGGGCACTCCCAGCCCAATTAAATGTGAGTATGAACATAACAGTAGGGACTAGGACTTTCAATCATAGCATTTGTGCATAACGTTTTTACAATTAAAGCTAATTTTAATTACTTTGAAACATAGCTGCAATTTCTCATTGTACCAACATTGAAGACGGATGGTAATTTTCTCAGCTAACATTTAATGTTCAATGGTTTGTATTACTGTAGCTGCATACATTATTTCTGGCTAATTACCACATACCAACCCCTGTAGGCTCAGATAGTACATATAGAACAGTGGCAATGCGTAAGCTTGCTTTCTATATGCAAAATGCAGTGATCAATGAAATGTCAAGTCTATGCAAAGTCACAATAGAGAGCCTTCAAATATACCTTCCTGATGTGAGAAGAATTCTAACAACTATACAGTTTTTATATGACGCCGTTACCTTGAGGTAAATGTTACCAATGTTGTTGTTAGAGGAGAAGGACGACTTCATCTCCCGTACCTGTCTGCACAATCAATGAACTCAAGGCTTAAAGTGATTCAGTAAGGCATCGAATATAAGACGCCAATTTAGGAAGTAATACTTCTTAATGTAGGTGAGACAAGGTTCAAAGGGAGACAAGTTTTATTTGAATAAAAATGCAATTTTGTTATGTCCGCCTTGTATTTTGTTTTACCTTTATGTGATCAGGTCAGGTAACTGAGAGCTTAACTTATTTTTGAAATGAATACTGATAACCTGGGAAATACAAATGCCGTATACAAGGTGGACAAAATAATAGAAATATCTAACAATATATGAAAATCAAATAAAGAATAGGGAGTAGAGTCACTCATAGCCTTCAGAATACCTTCAATAGCTGTAGTCTTTCTTGGATTAATGTAATATATGGATATTTTTATTGATTTATTTATTTTTAAAATTATTATCCCCAAATTCACCTCATGCAACAGCCCTCATCCTGTGACTCAGATCACCTTCTTTCAACACTGCAGAGGTACCAGCAATTACATGAAGCTCGTGATGTTGGAGGACAGTGAATTCAACGTATATCCAATTTGCACCAGCACTGACGACTGGGTGACCAACTTGAATTATCTTAACCCTTTACTCTCCCCTGGCAGGGCTGGACTGGTTGTTGACTTGCTGATTCAGATGTCCGCCCATAGCTGGTAATGGCAGGGCTGGTACTCCAACACCCAGCTGAAGGGCTCATGTCTGCTCCAAACAAACGTCTTTCTGTGTGACTGTCATAAAGTTCTGAACCTCTCCCCTTTGTCTGTGCGATGTCGTAACGTCTGGTATGTGCCGTCATAATTTTCGGCAATTCTCCCCTTGCCTCATTAAGTCATTTGGCAGTTTTATGTGACAGATCCGCCTGCGGTTCAGAAACCGACACTCGCTAACCTGCAAAGGAAACCGTGAATAGCAGACTGTAAAATGAACCACTAGGATCTGGTTCATGAAGCACTTTAAAGAGTAGGCATTATGGCTGGCAGGCCCCCGTTCTCCTCATAAGATATTCTTTCTTTACTTAACTTCTGGCTTTATGCTAAATGCCTCAAAGTTGGGCGTAAAGGAGGCATGCTGTTTGGGCTGTGTACCACTGTGAGTAAAGGCACTCCAGTTCATGTGTAATGTGGAGGCTGGCTGTGTAATGAACCTGGCTGAGGCCGGATTGGGTCACGGATCTTCATCCCTTCCCCCCCCCCCTTCGCCTTCTTCCACCCCCTACTCAGCTCTTCTCAAAGCAAGGAAAAAGGAAACTGGATTAACAGTGCCTGCGCCTTTTGCAGGGGTGCTTCAGAGCACCACCTACCCAGGACCCGATGAGCCGCAGGATTCGCTAAGCTTCGCTTTCATCTTAAAGCCAGAAGACCTGTTCAGACCCAATTCCCCATGTGAGGTGAGCTAACCGTGTGTTCAGCTACACTAACTGATCAATTAAGTGGCGAATAACAATCAAAGGCCCTGTGCAATCACTCGACGGCAGTGCTTTTCTGACATGGTCCTGAGGGACCCCTGTGTATCTCCTGATGAATCAATTACGCTTATCCACCAAACTTACATCCTACAGCCATTTTTCCTTAAACTTATATGAACACAATGCAGTTTTGGCTCATTGCCATTTTTTTTTTCATATGAAATCTTGATCATTTCACAAATGGTCTGGGTTCAGTTACCAGGTGTCTACACTTTCACTAATTAGGACTCCACTGATTCACCAGTCAGTCTATAACTGAATAAATTAAAAGTGTGACATCTTTTCAGAAGAACCGTTTGTTTATCTGACTGATAGTTAACTAATCCAAGGATGCAAAATATGAGCCCAAGTCTGCCAGAGCAGCTTGCTGTAATTCAGGGTTCGAAACAAAAACCAGCATGTACAGGTGTCCCCCTGGACTGAGTTTGAGACCCTATGCTCTGCTGGGCCAGGGCTAGAGTGGACTGCACTATCGTGGCACTGAACCCACAGCCTGCTGGTGTCAAAGTGGGAAATAGGTGGCCAGAGACCCATATCATTTCCATTGTGTGGTCTTGATGATTATTTGTCTGTATGCCAGCAAGCACAGGGTGTCTGGAGGGCCCACAGTGCTTGGCCTCTGTATGTGGGATCCAAACCTTGGTCTTCAATTACACATGGTCTATTGACATGGCCGCATCACCAAAATGTCAGGAACCTCCTTCATAGATCATCTCTGAGTAGGTGAGCTGGTCTAGGGTTATGGTTCCTCTGTCCATAACCCACTTATAGGCAAAACTGATTCTGGATCAGCACACCTACTCTGAGAGGCTTTATGAACTCCAAGGCCCCTTTTCAAGGCACCCTACCAGGCCACTGCAGTCTTCCTAGCAACAGGCCTGATGGCCATTGAGCCGTGAGAATGTGTTAGTTAAGGGACTTAATGATAGAGAAAATGTAACTAATTATATGCTGCAGAACGGCTCTTGACAGAGGTAGAAAAGGGGAGAAATTAAGACATGTGGCTTATGTCCATCAGAGCTACGGGACCTAACAAAGCGTAATGTGTTTTATTGCAGTATGGCTAGAGTGAGTCACTGCGCAATTGTCGGATTCAAGTATGCCCTATGAATGTACGTGTGTGTGTGTGTGTGTGTGTGTGTGCGCAAACGGTCCACACAATGGTAACAAGTGCTAGCCACAGGTTTTTTGCATTTGACAGGCAAGGCTTTTTCCATAAACTAGTGGTTAGAGGCGTACAGATGGTGGGACTGATATAGAAAAGGACCAAGCAACTAGTGAGATATTGTTGGTTCTCTGCTATTATTGTTAGCTGTTCTATATGCAGAAGGCACTGCTTCTCAATCCATAAATGGAAGCTAAACATTTAGTTTTGTATATGCAAGTTTCATATTTATTACTGCTGTTCTAGTACATATAATACGACCTAATACAATATAAATAAGCCCTATCTTCCTGCATCTGTATGAAATGAATGTCCTTCTGTAACGCGGTCTTTAAAATGAGGACATGAATAAAGAACTTACAAGTGTGTGTTCTCTCGGGTTGTGGGGTCACAGGTTTGAATCCATTGTGGGTGACTGCTTCTTTTCTCTGCTTCTTCACCATTTTGCAAGACATTGAATCTGTGTTTCAATAAATGCATCTGAAAAAAAAAAATCTGTACTATACAACTTGTTCTGGACTAGATGAACAAGAAGGGAAAAAAAAAACATTTCATTATAAAGTCTTGATTGCGATGGCTGAAGCCACCATCTGTTCTTACAAGGCTGAAAAAGCAGTCCTTTTGGGCTTTCAGCCTCCACCACGCTAGAAAATTCCCCACGCAATACTTGGCAGTGTGAGGCACATTCTTCTCTTTTCATCCCATTCATCTTAATGTGGAACAATTATTTCACAAAAGAGAGTAATAGAATCTGTACAATGGATTAAAAATGTTTAAAAAAAAAAATAAAATGGCCACTCTTACCACAGGATGCAAACTAATTTATTCCAGTTTTCAAATAAACAGCATCTGTCCAAGAGCCCTGTTAGCAGTAATTGCGCAAATAATTAATTGCACTCATATCTGGTTGGGTCAGAGGATGACGTTATTGCAGATTTGAGAACAGAGTCAAGTTAACTAAAATCATCTAGCCGCGCCTAGAACAATGCAGAGACAGGGCCATGGAAATCCCTAACCTATATATTACAGAGGCAGAGATTTCATTAAACAAAGTTATCAATGACTCCAGGATTTAGGCCAAAGATTGTGCTGGAAAAATGCACTTGTTTGGTTCAAACAAGACAATGACTGACAATTTTACTTCAGTACTTATATATTATAAATATTTAGAATATTTCAAAATCACATTAAAGCTATTTTTATGCTCTCTCAAATGCTGACTAATACTTATATTATTTCCAACTTGTATCAGGTATGTGTTAATTATTATGCAAATCATTTAAGTCCCATCTGTTTATGTAAAAAATAAATAAATATAATGATTAAATGATTAAGTTATTGAACAAAATGATACATGTTTGCCTATTATATATGATTAAGCAACCTTCTGCAACTGAGGGTATCACTCACAGTGATGGCAGCAAACACGGGAAAAAAAGGAGGAGAAGAAATGTTAGAGTGCTTTCATTTTCCAGCCATCTGATATTTGATAAGAGCTCCCCTGTGCAGGTCTTAGACTGTTTGTCTGGTTCCAGTACGTGGACTGGTTCCCTGAATAAGGCTGTGTCGGGCCTGGACCCGAATGCCATATACCACTCTCTGCACCGCCTCTGCCTCACTGTATACTGTATGACTCACGGGGGGCCGAGAGACAACTTTGAAAAATCGACCAGGTTTTTTTTTCTTTCGCTCCCCGTTCGAATCTTTTCTTTGTTGAGTGACTGGGCCTTTCCCCGGCCCCCCACTGTTGACACACAGGATTAGTGGTTCTTGGAGGCGGCGGGGATCGAGGAGCGGCTTCCGAAATCCCACCACCGCTCTCGGCCTCGTTTTTCATATTGAGTCGCTTCACAAGGGGGGGAAGGTGGTTGCCAGGTTGGCCGCAGGGTTGCCAGATTGTCGCAGCTATAGACACATAACCAGAGGGGTTACAGGTCTGAATTCCACGCAGGGACCATTGTAAGCACTGGTGCTTTATCTGTATTGCCATAGGACATATTCAACTGTATTAATGTATAATGTATGATTCTACATAATGGCATCTGTTATGAAAATAAATAGCATAATTATGAAATGTAACTTTGTGGGTGTCTTTGGGGATGAATCTGACATGTCAGTGCTAAAAGGAAAGAAACCACTGATTTGGAGGATCCAATAGCACCTGTTTCTTGAAAGAGCTTTGCTGTCTCCTCCGGCCTCATTATTACCACAGCGGCTATCTGACCACGGCATTCAACTCAACTAGTGATCAGCTAGTGATCAATCAACACCACATATTGTTAAACTGGCACCACACAGGTTAAGAACACCATAGCAGCAATGCCTCAAGGTAATACTCTCTAATTACATTGTTGCACTATGAGTTTAAGGTGTTGTATGTAGCATAAATACCAAAGCCATGAACTACTATATAGGTGCTGATTCACTGTTTGTTTTCTACTGGACGTGAGCAGCAAACCTCAAGAGCTCATCTGCACTTCTTCAAGCATGCCTCCATGACAACAAATGGCTTTTTTTTTTGGCTGGCTCTAATTGTGGCCATAATTATGTTCCCCATTTATATTATCCCTTCAATAAAACACATTCATGCCATCTCTGGGAAATTGAAATCGCCTTCTCTTGGTCCACATTTAATTCAGGTTATTTCCTTTCTTCTTTGACATTTGTTATGTTTTGTTTCCAAAGCCAAGAATTGTATGTCCACAGGTATGTTTTGTTTATACAGACCCCTATTATCTGTCTCACCCTGGTATTTTCAAAAAGCATTTAATATCTATAAATGTGTCACACTGTTTATTCTCCAGCCAAACCAGTCTGACTTCACAATGAGCCAGCAGTGATGCTGTATGTGTGTGTGTGTGTGTGTGTGTGTGTGTGTGTGTGTGTGTCATTTTGTAAAAGTTGTTCCCAAAGTAATTTAAAAAAACATGCGACTAGTTTTGTTTAAGCAACACAGGCTGTGGAGAGTGGAACTAAATGAGATGTTTTGTTCACTGCTGTGTCAACAATTATTATCCTTCAGTTAGCTTCACCTTTGCTAAGAGAAAGCAGCAATTACCCATGTCAATGACGGAGCAAGCCAGGCGATCCAGTGTCTACCGTGGACCCACAGAGTTACCCTCCCCAGTGCCTGGAAAAGACCCGAGACAGAGGGGCTTCGAGGCAGAAGAGCCTAGGTGACATCTGTGCGCCTCCAAGTCCTAAAACAGACTATGCAACATATAACTATAGCCTGCAAATGCTACTGTAGTGCATTTGACACTGCACAACATTTAAAACTGCACATTGGGATGAACTGTCATCCTGGGGTTCTCACACTTTGCCCTGAGGACCCATTTTGACCGTCAATCTGTTGATCCATGATGGTTGAGTAAACTATGTTTTTTTTTCCCCCATTCAGTCCTACTGTCATTTTTTTTTCTTTCAACCTATTTGGAAATGATGCAGGTTTAGATGATTGCCACTTTGTCATTGTCATTAAACTCTTCATTTTCCATGCTTTAGCTTATTTTCTTTCTTCCAGATCTCTTTCAGGTTTTTTTCCTCCAGGTAGGTACAGTTTGTATTAAATGCCTCCACAACAATTTTTTTTCTAAAATCACCCCAAACTTAATCTCTCAGAGTGCTCCAGTGGCTGCAAGTTTTTGGTATATGGTACTCAAGTAATTCATTTTAAGGCATTGATTGGCTACACATCTTGTTTCCAGTGTCTACTGGAGCTTAACATCAGTATACTGAAGGAATTGTATTGTAGAGACCAGTAGAGACAAGGCTCTATATAAGGTTAAAACTTTATCTGTTTCATCCGAAAGCTATGAGCATTACAAAATATGCTCACACTGTTTCTACAAAATTGGAGGCGTTTTCATTTAGATTCACGTAATGACATGACATAATGGAAAGAATGTTCCTCAAACAGTTTAGCAGAAATGCCTGGTTACAAAGATGTTCAGTCAAAGTCATATGAAATGTTTTAAAACAAAATGTCTTTCAAAACACAACCAGGCAACAGGAGAAACTCACGGGTTGGGAATGTTTCCCTGAACACCTTTCTTGTGATTATTACGCAACCGAAAAGTGTTAGTTGGGTGCTTCAGTGATATTCTTCCCTCAACTGCTGATTCCAAATTAGGGAGAAACAAATTAGAGGTAAAAAAGAACATTAACGAACTGCTATATTTTTTTTATTGCTTAAAAACAGCCCAAGGTGCCCTTTAGGTAATGGTTTACACTTCTAATTAAAGCTGTTAACATGACTGATTTTGTAAGAGTACTATAATGAGTTTTTTTAAACAGCTCTAAAGCATAACAACGACACAAAATGAATGTGTTATGGCCAAGGTGACAGCAGCTGCTTGGTGGACACCTAATGCTATAATTTCACTCCATCATTTTAATCAAAATGTAGAGAGCATTAATAAGGCATCTTAATGACTATCAGAGCGAAGGGTTTTGCGGGGCGAGCTGAAGGATCAGGGCTCTGTATTTTCACCACGGCGTTCAGGCTCGTGTTTCTCAAACGCCATTCTTTTGAGGCTAATCTGGAGGAAATCCGGGTGGGATAAAACGGGTTTACAATCTAAGGTCATAATCCAGGCCATGGCTGCTTTGTGAGGTCACAGTTGTTTCAGTGTTCTGGGCACTGGCCTATGTTATGAAAGCATGTTGTGGAGATCTCTAGGGATCTTTATTTTTATTACAAAGTGGGGGGTGACACAGTTATTTTGGTCCTGCACAGTGAACATGCCAGAAAAAAGACAGAAAAATAAAAATATGTATGCACTACTACTCCAACTAATAATAATAGTAATAATAATATTCATGACCCTTATTACATATCATTTTATTAGTGTTTTTGTGTTATACTTTGAAAGGTTGTTGTCAGATATCCAAATGAACACTGCACAGATCTTTTGTTTCTTTTCAGTATGAGTTTCCCTCAGACTCACTTTAAACCCAAGGTCCTGTGTTTCAGTCACACACTGCTGAGGAAATTAGCTTCACAGCGGGTTCAGGGCTTTCTGCTCCTGGGACGTTATCTTCTCTGAAATATAATTGCTATCAGGATTTGATATGCCAGGCCATCCTAAAGTTTTGGCCTATTGAACACTTAAATTAATCAGATAAAACGCGCGCTCACACCTAGTCTGCAGTAGTTGTCTATTTACCCATTCATTTTGTTTTTGTCGTATTTATTTTGTATTAATGGCAGTGTTTGTCCTCGGGAAGCAGAGGGCATGACACTCTAAGCATAATGTTGTTTGCAAATGCATGCGCCCGGGTAACTACAGCAGGTGTATCTGTGAGAGAGAACCTGCTGCGTTGCTTTAGTCCCGGGGGAGACAATTAAAATGTTTAAAACCTCCCTGCCCTGAATGCCACCGCTGATGGAGCTGTGCAGGGCCGAGTCAGAGGTAAGGGACAAGGGACACTCTCACCGACGAGAGGGGGGGAACCAGAGCCTTTTCAGGGACAGCCTCATCCCTTATCCACCAGCTATAAATACCTCTCACTCGCAATTTCCTGGGACCAGGAATCGGGGTCCCCGTTTATAAAGTGTCTCAGAGTGGAAGTGCTGATCCAGGGTCAAGCTTCGCCTTGTCCGCATCCTGACTTAGTTAATCATGAGCTGAATGCAAGAACTGATCTGTGATCAGTACTCCTCCTCTCAGACACGTCGGGAACGTGGGCCCTGAAATCCCTAACAGTCAGCGCTGTGATGATCAGAGATGCGAGATGCAACGTTTCACAGTTATTGATACAGGTCTTCTGTTCCCACCTGCCATCCCATCCCCTCTCTCTGCAAGCTCCACTCTTTCCTGGTTGGTAATAAACAAAATAAAAAAAAAGCTAAATTATATGTTTGTAGGGGTTTTTCAAAATTGATCAAAGAAAAGGGTATTGCTCAACTGTATGGATGCACTATGACTTAGAAAGACAGCTGCAAAATGGAATTTTGGTTTTCATGTAATTATACACCTTTGTGCTATATGGATATAATGAAGGAAACCTCCGGCAGATTCTACAAACAGTACCTCCTGCAGGTTAAACAACAACAGGCAAACCTGTGACCATTCACGATAAATATGTATTTTAAAGCTTTTCATTTTTTTTTTAAACGTATTTATTTATTTATGTTTTTATTTGTTTATTTATATATTTGACGAATAATCCACGAAGGCAATTATCTTTCTCTGGTTCAAGGATTTTTCCCTGCTCTGGTTTGGTCTGTGTGCCATTAAGCTAATTAACGTAACACTTCTAATCAGAACCACTCATGCACATAATGGCAACTGCACTTTTCAAGCTGTAGACGCTAATTCCTGCAATACTGAAAACCATTAGTAACAGCATGCCTGTTTTTTTTTTTTTTTTTCTTACATCTTCCCCTGTGTTTACAGAGACAGTGGCGTAGCACCAGGGGGAAAAAGGGTACTTAGTATACAGGGCCCGAGGGTTTAAAGGGCCCCATTAAAATCTGGGAATTTTTTTTTATAAAGAGTGGAGGGGCCCTCAGAGCCTGTCTGTGTACCATACACCATATGAATCCATACAAACTCACAAGTGTTGAATAAATAAGACTCCAAACCTCAAACTTTTTTTCCAATTCAAATCCAAACTGCATGTTCAATACATAAAAAGTACTTTAAATGTTTCATGCCTATAGGCCACTTGGTTACAGACAGCCCCACATGCTAACTGACTGCTTCATTTTCATTTGTCGTTTTGAGTCATAGAGAGACTGGAGGATAAACTAATAGAACTGGCTACATCTTTAAAGAGAAGCAATATGGTCTCATTACTCTCAAGAAGACAATTTAATTTTGATGAACAGGTAGAAATAGGCAAGAAATATAATTGTACAGACATGCCGATGACGATATACTGTATGCGTGTGTAAGGGATTTTAAAGACTTTAAACACGTGTGAATGCACTTATCTGGGTTCAGTATGCATGCTTTGATGAGATTGAACAGAGATCTTAGGAAGTACATCATTACGTTTATTAAATGTGAAGGATTCTGACATGTAATTACCAGTATGATGTCCGTATCGTTTTAATACACTGGTAGCAGTAATAGAATCCTCTTGGTAAAATTCAATATTTTTTAATTAATGTCATTTGAAATAGATGAAAACTTCATTAAAATAATTTAAAATATATATGAAGAGATAACGTGAGAGGGATTTTATTGCGTGTGAGTTATGGTGTCGAACATTCCCTTCTTGACTTTCTCACACGCACCCATAAAAGGTTATTTCTATGTAAATTAAATTAACCGTTTAAAATGAGTACCTTTTTATTTCTTGTGAAAAGTTTAAAAATGTGACACTGGAAAGGGGCAATTCAGCTAACTCAGTTCTATGACTAAAAACATTCCCAAGATGTGAAGTTTAGATTAACATTTTAATTTGGTGAGTAAGGGAAAACCACACGACTGCTAAGTGTTTGATTTTCCATAGAGACCTTTACATTTCAATATCAGACAACAGAAAAGGAATCATATTTTTATTTACAATAGGTAAAAAAAACATTTTCACAAACGTGGCCCTGCTGTATGTGCCTCTTGAGAGTACTTACTGTGGCAGATGTACGAAATGGAAATGATTCATGAGCCCACTTGACTCATTAAGAATGAACATTTTGACCTTATTTACCTATTTTTCACAGCCTGTAAGTTGGCCATGGTGTTGCAGCATTCCTCCCTCCCCAGCCAAGTCTAGATGAGAAAACGTTCTGTTGTGTAGTGACGTGCATTCTTGCAGATGTAATAGATGTGACATCGGTATTCTGTTTGTGAAGTTACTGAGAAAATTACTTGTTGCTACTTCCCACAGCTCTTTGTACCCCATTCTTTTTTGGGTGCAAATAAATAAATAAACTTACATGATATTTTAGCCAGAGAAATCAGCATGGACCTTCCCTTATGAACTTGACTCATCCAGAACTAGCATGTTGACACCACAGGTATACATTGCTTAACATCCACGACACATTCTGTGAAACAGGACGTTATGTGATTCGGACGTTGTGCGAACACCATATTATCAAAGCTATATGGGATACTGCAGTATACATGCATTGACTACATAGCCAAGATACCGTGCACATACGATACGGTATTTCAGCTGACGTATCTGGCGAGGTAATATTTGGGTTAAACAGATTATGTCCGCTATGTCCTGCTCTCTGATTTCTGAACTCTACTATAACTTTGTGGGAAGACAGATGTATATGCAGTCAGATGATGCCCAAACGGACGTGATGTGGCGCGTACCTGTATGCAACAGAGGTCCCTCTTCACTACTCTCCTCTTGCGTTTTATGAGTATGAATCCAACTATAACAGGAAATGAGTCTAGCTGGGGTGGGCTTTGAACTTATAAGGGGTTGGGGAATTCTGAATCATCCACTGATAAGCCACCCTCCTCAGTACTGTAGGAGAGCTAGAGCAAACAAGAAGACCAGCAGGTCTCTCACTGACCATAATCAGCTGCTGAGTACAATATTCTTTCATCTAGGGTTGCCCTAAAAATGTAAGTACAACACTGGTGCTAGATCACAACTGCCACTTAAAATGAAAAAAAGAAGAAGCAATGGACTGACAATCGATGAATTTATGAGCGCTCGATTGATGAATGAGTGATGAGCGTATGCATGAGCTGTTTGTTTAATATAAGAAATGTATGGATTTTTAATCAATGCATGCTAATTGGATGAAAAATGACTGAATGAATGTGTGACAGGAGCGCATTGTGAGTGAGGCTGTAAAAACTCGTCAGGGCATGCCAGGTTGATTTCAAACCGGAGGCCCTGAGGAATGAAGCGGACGCTTGAGCGAGCTTTCCGACATCGATTTCCTTTTTTCGTTCATTTGTCACAGCAAATCAAGGTGGTTTTTGGTGGTATCGACTGTCCTCTGGAACCACCCGCCATGTGGAACCATTGATTCTAGCTCGGCTTGGCTCGGTTCTGCTCAGCTTGGTTTAGCTGTTGAGGTCTTTTCCTGGTTGCTGTGCTTTGAAAGGGTCACTAGAAAAGGCAGTCTGTGCTGAATTGAGAATTTAGGTTTGTGGCTCTGTTATTTTTGGATCTCTACAGTCTACAGGGATTCGCCTCACCTTTGAATGGGATCTTAATTAATGTCTTCAGCACCTCCACCGTGATTATGTGTGTGTGTGTGTGTGTGTGTGTGCATGGATGAGGGTGTGTGGTTTCGGTGTGTGTCTGTGCATGCTTGCTTGTGTGTGTGTTTGTGTTTGTGTGTGGTGGTTGCATGTTTGTACATATTGCATACATTGTTGTGCTTACACAACGATAATTACATATTTGTATACTTTTGTCATTTGCAAGGAAGTCTAGACAAAAAAAGAGATGTTTCAGTATGTATGTTGTGAACATTTTGACAAACGAGCTGTGGAACAAAGCGTGCAGTAGTTTGTGTTTTATCAACAGGCTGTCTTATCTTATTGACACTGAATTTATTTCTGCTTTATTTACATGCCCAGATGCTGCTTAATCTTCTCAGCTCATTTAGTCTGCAAATATGCAGCCGATCACAACCAAAGGTTCTGCCAGATCCTTCAAAAAACAAACGCAAGCTCTGTGTTTGAGTTCGTCTGTACATAAATTAGTGGTGCACAGACTCTATTTAGGAAGATTTAGGAAACCTTGAGAAACACAATTGCAGATTATGCTGTTCTTTGCTGTATTGTCCAAGCTGGTTCAAATGGGCCCCAATTCAAATGACCAGAAAGAAGCACCGCCTGGCTCAGTCCCAGACGGAGAAGTAAAATCCTGGCTTCCGGAGGCTGAAGTCCTACCACGTATTTGTTCTACCCACGCACTAAAGCAGCTGATTTTAATTAGCACAACAGTGCAGCCAGGTAGGGGAGCTCATTAATGAAATCGGCTTGTTTGGTGCATGGGTGGAATAAATATACGGTGGGAATTCTACTCTCAGAAGCCAGGGTTTTCCATTGCTGGAGCCAGGTGTAAATTGTTCTGAAGCATGTGTGTCACTGTGGGTGAAGAGTTGAAATGAAAATGTAGGTTGCATTCTTGAGCTGGTGGCAGCTATGGCTGCTGACATTGCGACCTGCTCACAGTCGACTGCAGCCCTGCTTGTGGAGAGATCCGTTCAGGTCTCATAGCAAAAGCTTGTCTGTCTGACCCCTTGCAGTTTCTCTGCCATATTGTACACGCCTGCTGAAAGACTCCAGATTGCAGTCATGGACGCAGTGAAAATGTGGCGTTATTAACTTTCAGTCAACATTAAGTGCATTGAATGATGTCATTGATTTTTCAAGTGGTTGGGAAGTCAAGATGAGGAATCATAAAATTCAATTGAAAAATATTCTTACAAATTTAAGTATACCTTGCAAGTATTTCTAAGTTAATGTTTTAACCAATTTCTTAAAAAAAGAGGTAGGTTTCATGAAGTCTGGCTTTAATTGTTCAGAGGAAGACATCATCTGGACAGGAAGTGACCTCATCTGGTTTCCCTTGTGGCCTACTCTGAATCCACCCCTGCCGGGTTGGTGGCTGTCTGTCCCTGCTGTGGGGCAGGGAATGGGGGACTCTAGTGTCACACGGGTGAGCCCTATTGATTCAGCCTGAGAACACAGAATGTGGGACATCGAAAGAAAGCAATGTTCAAAGGAGGAATGACGAAGGTCACTCACACTCTGATTTAGCAGAGCTCTGGGTGTATTTGAGTCAAGTAAGGACAGTAAAGTCATTATGTCCCACAATGCAACAGCCCTGGTATTGAGTGCAATCCATGAATTGGTCTGTACAGTATTTAAACAGATGTTGATTTTGCTCTGCTGGGTTTTTAACCACCATCAGTTAACAAAAATAACTGATGACTCTGTGTGTGTGTGTGTGTGTGTGTGTGTGTGTGTGTGTGTGTTTCTGTTCTTTCAGCAAAACTTTGAAGAACTCAAATGCAATCATGTACAATGGATTTGGAGTCCTCAAGGCAAGAGAATGAGTAAATAAATGAGACAAAACGAATATCCACAAATGTTTGCTTCTGAGCCATGAGGCTTTGCCGTAAACCACAAGATAAAGCATGCAGCCACTCTTTATTGAGTAACTCAATTAACGGAGCTTTTATTCTTCATCATGGCCTAATCAAGCCTACTATCTATCGACGGCTGCTTCTATGCACAGCATTATACAATGTTCTCTGAGTCTGAAGCCACGGCTTTCCATTTAAAGGCAGACTCTCAGAAAATCAGCTTTACCATCAGCGTTTAATGGCTTTTTAACATCGACATTCCATGATGAATATTCATTTTTCCTGATTTAAGTTTATGAGGGGAGAGTATCGTAGTGCTGAAATGAATGAAAAGATAAAATGCATCCAGTAAGTGCTTCCTTTCCTTTACCTTATCCTTGGCTTACGTTATTGACAGAAGCAAAGCCATCGTGACCATTCCTTTAATCATTGTTCACGGAGGCCATAAGATTTGATCAAAGAAGACAGGAATATTTCAGTGTTATGGAAATCGTGCTCTTTGGGCCTGATCTATAACACAATACAAATTACCAGTGGAAAGTTCAGCCATCCTTTACAGCGGTGTGCAGGACGGGGACATGCAAAAGGCCGCCGGTGATTTCTACACTGCCTTCCTGCCCTTTGCCGGTGATTTCTCAAACCCACTGCTATGAATAAATTAGATGTGATATTATCATTTCATCTGCCCTTTGCCTTTTCAAGTGTGTATCTCGGTATGTGTGTCCCTCACTCTGACTTTTGAACACCTCATTCAAACCCATCAAATGCCATCATTTCTATTGAATAAATTAGATGTGTGTAAAACCAATGCCATTTATCATTTCAAAGGAGATACATCTTTTTGGTGGGCATTACTTGGTTTTGGCCTTTCCCATACAAGTGTGTATCTCAGGTATGCACCTGTGTCCATGCATCTGAAATGCATACTGTCAGTGCCTACTAAATTCAAACATAACACCTTATGACCACTATATAAGTTTTCAGACATTCTTCTTCAGTCTGAACACTACGTACATCCCTCATCAGCATTCAGAAAGTCTTTATCTACATACCTGGGACAGCCGGTTTGAGATTTCGGACACACTGCATACCATGCTTACTGATTTATGCCTACCATACAGGGTGTAGTATGCGATTTCGGACGGGACCACAGTCTAATAGCCCTAAAAGGCAACCTCTCCTGCTCCCTCCCCTCTCAGCGTCTTAGCATATCATGTGAATCATTATGAAGGCATAATGCCTCTCTGATTCTTGTCCCTTCACCCATTCAACTCAGCCTTCCTCCTCCCGCTCAGCTCTCAGTTCCGTTTTCTTCTAAACCACTCTCAGCGAGGACCAAATGCAAATGAAAGAGGAGGGGAATCCTGATTTATGTCTAGCACAAAAAAAAATTAGTCAGCCGGCAAATGCTTCCGCTCCAGTTGTAAATGGGGAACATATATGGTGGGGGGGTGATGCGGTGAACTAATGGGCCCGACAGCATGCATTGATTTTTATAGACGTGGGCCGAGCGTGCTTCACCAGGACAACTCCAAGGTTACCCCGTGGGCTTGCGTTTCCACGGTTCCTTTGTCCCTGGGGGTCAGAGCGCTGGAGGAGTGATGATGACAGGAAGTGAGGTCACAATGGTGTGTGGGCTGGGGAGTTGGTGTTAGGTTGTTAGGTTTGTTCGGTTTAATTCGCAGGTGGCTACAGTTCTCGGGTACCCTTGAGTAAAATACTTCACCTACAGCACTTGAGCAAATGCCCTTCAATGTATGTGTGTGTATATATATATGTGTATATATATATATATCATATATATATATATATACATATGAGAAAAAGGCCTAAGCTATGCACATTTCCCTGGGTGAGATTGCCAGGCAGCCTCACAAATATATGTAATATTGTTTACTCTTGGCATGTCGCTCCCTATTACCGCTGTATTAATCTACCTTCCTCCAAAACCATCGTCCGTTATTTTTAAATGAGTTTTCCGAGCCTCCATCAACCCCTCGTGTCATGTCACCCTACGCTTTGGCTTTAAGAGGGTTTTAATATTCATATGGATAATTTTGTTGATTGCCTGTTGAGAACAGTTTCTGTCCTCTCAGGAACATTAAATCCGACACTTACATATTTCATCACCGACGCCATGTTTTTTTTTTTTTTTTGGGGGAGGGGGGGTGCTCTAGAGCTAGTTATGGCTCAAGGTGTATCCCCTAGCGATGTGATTTTAAGTCCACTTAGCTTCACAGACCATATCTTGATATCTTTTAAAATTGATCTGACTTCACCTGCAGCTATGGTGCAGACAAGGTTTTCTTTCCCCTGACTCCGGCGCCGTATGGATTGAGTTAAGCTATCTGGTTGTGGTTACTCAGTCCACATTAATGGTGTCTCGTCAGTGGATGAGGTGGTCGATCCATACAAGTGTACACCTCGAAACGTAATTCAGGCAGAAGCACCATTTCGCCCACAAGCCATTATCTCCAAACTCCTACTTTTCTTGCTACGCTAAAACAAAAGTTAAAGAGCTGAAAAACCAGCTGACATTATTGGAGAAAAGCATGAAGGAAAACCTTATGTGTCAAAACCGAATCTTTCATCCGTATTTAAAAGAAAACATTAGAGAGTATAATGTTATAGGCTGATCTATCATTTTCTCCAGCCTTCTGAAGATTTAAATCACAATATTTAAGAAATTGAAGAACGTTATGATTTAGGCGTCACAGAGTTATGATTTAGTTCTGTTCTGAACTGCAGTCTCCTGTAAATTTTATGAATCCATTCATAACGATGTCAGGGGGATGGGATTACACCCATGTGACATCATTATTTGGGGCGGGATCTGTTCATTTCTCTTAATGCCCGGCTTAAGAATTATGTCTTGTGTCAAAGTGAAAAGAAGATAGATGATCAATTATCCTGAACATAAAAACTAACATTTTATTTGGTTTTAGTCCCTACATTACATATCATCTTCAACAAATGCTGGCTCCTTACTTATTATTCATTCTTCTCTGTTGGCAAAACACATGTGGGTAAAAACCTTGGTGGTGACACATTCTAGCTCCTCACGCAGGCCTGGGTGCTTGGTAGCGGTCTCCATGGTACTAATCTCTGGTTTTTACCCAGCTCAGCTGACAGAGCGTACCGTGCATCACAGACTCCATTTCTATTGGTGCACAGCTTGATATGTCACAGCAGTATCTCAGTAAATAGATGTTTTTTTAGCCTTACCTTTTTATTTAACCTTAATTTTCAAAAGTTCATCTTTTAAAAGCAGCGATGAGGGGGCCAAGCAGTCCAGCAGGGCAGAGTCGCCATGGCAACTTCTTCTGATTATGTTAAAGTGTGGCTGTTATCACTGATTGGAAGTTTTATGCCAGTTGACCAAAGATTGGGTATAACCAAGATATGAGCTCATGTCCTATTTGGGTCGTTTGTCTTTGATTTGGCCAATTTGGCGACCACAAGAATTAGGTTGACAAGACAGATTGCCACGTACCATTACCAAGATATGACTTTACTTGCTGTTTGGCTTCGCCACTGATTTCAATTGGCTGTAACACCCAGTTTTTAACATTTTTAAACCTTTTCATAAAATCCAGCATGGCAGAAATTCCAATATGGCAGAAATTGACATCATTGGGTGGGTAGAATTCATCTTGATCCAAGGAATCCTATGGTACCTCATGTTTGAATTGGGCTTTCGGTTCAAAAGTTACGCGTGTAAACGCACCTCCATCTTTGAACCATTGATGGCGCTAGCGTGCTCAAGGTTTAGACATGAAACTTGGTGAAAAGGATCACAGGATTATCCCAAATCAGTGTGCCAAATTTCAAAACTTTTTATGGTTCTAGGGTCTGCCTTAGACTTCAATGGCAGAAGAAGATGATTATGCATAATGTTAAGAAAATGTAGAAACTCAATGGGTGTCTACACATCTTCACTGTTTGGCCCCCAATTAAAAGTTATGCAGGCTGTGGATGGATGCTAACAATGTGAGATAAAAGTGGTATGACATAAAACATATAATGTCATGAATACAGATACCACAATATGGTGCTTGTAAGGCCTGACCTGAGTCAAAGTGCCACAATTAAAGTGTATTTCCTGGTTTTACCCAAAGAAGTACTCATAGCACAGAGCAGAGAGAGCAAGTGAGGCATGACTTCGCCAAATTAGATGGAACAGAAACGGCCTTTGACTCAGATCATCTTACATACTCATTTTCAAATTGAAAGATGCAATGCATTGCACAAAAAATTATTCAAATGTGCCTTTAAAATGGCAAATGAAGATACTGTTTAGATGCGTGGTATTATCATGGTCATCGTTTCTGCTAAGAAATAGGATTGACCAATCACCCTCTAGGAACCGGAAGATGAAAATATGAATAAAAATGAATAAAAACATGATTTGGCTTCTCAGAAGCCACGAGCCACCTAATTCGGTTTTCAGCCATTACTCACAGCAGGACCACCTCCACCACAGTCGTAGATCAACTGCCTATCAAACTCTTATTAATCTTACCTTAACGAGTAATGAATCTTTCATTCCCCCCAAGCTCTTGTTCCATTAGTCATGTTTACCATGCTAACTTTAGCCACACTTACAATGGGCATAAAGCCCTTGAGGACCATGCAAAAAAAAAAAACAAAAAAACAAAAACATATACCTGTCTTGATTTGTCCAGAGCAGTGTCCTGCTCCGCAGTAATAAAAGTGTATGTTTTTTATGGTCGTCATGGTGACTGTATTGATTGCAGTTGTTACCATGAAGGAATAAGTCGTCATGTCAAGCTATGAGTCCTTATTTATTTACCTCTTTTTCTGGCATCCTCAACCGATGTATGAGAAAAATTCATTTTACTCGGCAAATCGTTTGCACCTAAGCTGATGCTTCCTCAAACGACATCATAAAATAATAATTTAGTCATGACTGAATTTCATATCAGCAGACACAAACGATGGTGTAGGTTGGAAAACTGTCTGAGGAAATGAGAGAAACAACTGCAACTAAATACCCCCATGTATTCGTGGTAGTAAGGCTAACAGGTGAAAATACTGTCTGAGGAGGTGGGCATGCTGTAACTAAAACACCTATGTATTTATGGTAATAAAGTTAATGTTTGGATATACTATACATTCCCAGAAGTTGGGGATATTATGTACACTTTGTGAATGCATCTCAGTTTCTATATTGCCCTTGATAAAATGCAATTGAAGGCCATGTTCCAGGCCAACGATACTTTAAAACAGATGTTACTGGCACTATATAGAACCATTAATAAACAAATAGGTAATAACAAAGTACTACATGTTTTGTTATTGGTTCATTCATCTTTTTTGTTCTTGGAGGAATTAAAACACAACACAAAGCAGATAAGTGATGGGATACATTTAAAAATGACCCCAAAAAACAAAAAGCTTGGGAAGAGTTAAATTTGATCCAGAATGCTATGAATCATTGGCTCTGAGCAGTGAGTTTTATTTTGAAGAAGTAAAGTGATGGAGGTGTCCAGGTCTAGTTCCCCCAAATGTTTCATTCTAGTTTACATATGCAAAACTTTTGCAAAGTAGAGATTGGTTCAATCGATATTTTGTTGTTTTTATATACCAAATAATAATATGTTAATAAGAATTGTAGTATCATAGAGAAGAGGAACATCATCCGCTCATAAACCCCTAAAGTATTGATTTTTCACATTTATTACTGTGGATTTTGAAACAGAGGATTAAATAGAAGTCATCATTATCACATTAATTTAAAATAGAAATAACATATTTTTTCTCTGAACATATTCTCACCACCATCTACACTTTTCTGTATGCAGGAGGTTGTATGCCAATGAATGTGTCTTTATTGCGTGCCAGTCACATTACTTTTCGTCATTATTCTGATTTAAACAAACATTTAAAATGTAGATTAATGACACAATGTTCTTCAGATCCAACATGAATAGAGCAATGTAGGAGCTTGATTCATACACCTATCCTACGTTGTAAAAAACAACATTTTTCACATTTTATTATTTCTTTATGAATTACAATAAACCACGACAGTGCTGCAAAATATGAGCCAACAGTTGATATGAACAAAATAAGATTAGAGCTGCATAATATCTACATAAAACATGATAACATTATGGAGGAGGCAAATAGTAAATATGGTATGCTTTAACAATAAAAATAACATCAATTTCAGTAATATAATAAGACCAGTGATCATTATGATGGTGAAACAATGACAGAACAATGGAAACGTATTGTATGGACTGATTGATTTTCATATAATGTTTTTCATATTACTGACATTTCAAATTTTTGCTTTTTCATTATCTTCAACATCAGTACTGATATCATGTTGCTACCAAATCAAATCACATCGAATACCATTGATGATGTGGTTATTCATTGGGTTAATTAACAGAATCTCTCCGATTCGTTTCCAGTGTCCCGTGTCTCACTGTCTCGTCACGACCATGGCAGTGAACCAGACTTGATAGTTAAGAAAAAAGACTTTAAAAAAGAACAGATATACTGCACGCAGCTGGTCACTGTGGGACTGCTTTGTTTTTATCCTTCATCCTCTCAAGACAAAGGGCAGATATTTTAGTATGGTGATGATGATGATGGTGTTGATGATGATGATGATGATGATGATGATGATTATTACAGTGGTCATGACAGCAATGATGATGATGATGATAGTGATGATGACAAAGAAGAAGATGATGGTGATGATGAAGAGGAGGAAAAAGAGGATGATAGTGAAGCTCATGAAGAAGATGATGATGATGATGGTGATGATGATGATGATTTTTTTGGTAAGTCACTCAGTCCGCCTGCTCAAAGCTGCACATGATTCACATCCTACTCATGCCTGTGCAAGCTCCACTTTCCCTGAGAATAGAGGCAGCAGCTGACAGTACATATTATATGGAAGAGCTTGTACATATCTGCCTTCTCCCCCATCGACAGCAGAGGTTGTAGCAATTAACACAGCATGTGAACACTATTAGGCTTTCCAAATTTGGAAGAAAGGGGAACACATCAAAAAAAAAAAAAAAAGAAGATTAACAGCAAGTGAATCTTAACTGTATGTAGCGCTTGTGAAAATAATGTTTTTAAATTAAAATAATTTACATCGAGCAGCTCTGCCGAAGCAATACTTTAGCATCCGTTTGAGTCGGTGTAGATTAGACACAAGCAGCGCCGCCCTTGGTGTAACTCCATTTTCTTTACAAATGAACCCATCAGCCCATAAATTTCCTGCTTGACATCTTTAATTGACATGCTCCCACTCTCGCTATGTTTATCTGGCAAGGCAATTTCCATTAATCATGTGACATAAGGTGAAGCAATCTCTGTGAATTGCTTTAAAATTACAGTCTACTGTTTCTTCCCACACCTAGCCTAAATGAGTTAAAAACCTTAGGAAGCATCCCATAAAATACTTTCTGTCACGCATGGACATGTGTAACTCAGGTACTTGGTATTAATAAAGTATTTTGCATTGTCTGAAGATTCCTGCGTGTCTCCATATACTTTCCAGCATGAAACAACACAATTTATATATTTAAAGAAATATCCATTTTACAAAGTAAAAAGCAAGGCTATTTGTCTCAGTGAAAGATATAAATTGACTGGCAATGTATCAAATGTCAAACATTAAGAGAAGAGAGAGAGTGAGAGAGAGAGGGTAGAGAGAAAGAGACAGTGTTCACTTAATGAGTGATGGTGGGACCGGCAGACAGGAGATGGGGAGGGATGAGTGTAGGTGCAGGTGTAGGTTAAACCCCAGTGAAGTTGCTGTATTCTGTGAGCTGGAGTGGCCAGCTGGGATTGCCAGCGGAAGTTTCAATAGTGCTTACCTCATGGGTCTAGTACAGTACAGGAATACAGACCTGATAACACGAGTACAGTGCGGTAATACAGATTGGATAGCTTTAGTATAGTACAGTAATTCAGGCCTGGCAGCACTAATGCAGTAAATTCATACAGACCTGATATTTGAAATATAATACAGTAATATAGACAAGACAGCACTAGTCCAGGACAGTATAACAGACCTGGTAGTACTACAAAAGAACAGTAATAGGGACGTAATTGCACTAGTACAGTACAGAAAATCAGATCTGTTAACAATAGTATGGTGCTATAGTACAGCCCTGATAGCAATGTCGTACAGTACAGTAACACATCAGATCGCACCAGTACAGCATGGGAGCTGCAGTAGTACTGATGTGACAGCTGGATTTAGACGGAAGACGCAGTGCACAGTGACCTCATTCTTCAAACGCTGATTATACTGCTGAAACATTGTTCTTTTTGAGGAACACCTTGCAGGGGTTCATCAAGGTGACAAGTGGAGTCAGTCCTGAGCACGAGTGTGCTTCTGCTTGGTTTAGCGGATGCATTTCCGTACTCTGTTTGTAGACATTTGCATAAGGGCGTTCCAGCACTCCTCCGCTTTAACACCGTGACCGTGAGACGAAGGCTCAAACAGCTGCAGCGGCAGCCCGGGCCCCAGTTTCCACCGTCCCGTGGGGATATTACCCCTGATTAGAGCAGTTACCGATCACCCTCATCCATCCAGCCACCTTGTCCTCACAAGAGTCATCGTTAGCGACACTTCCTCTCGCCGCGACCTTGCTCGTCGGTTTTGAAGGAGCAAAATGACTCAAATGGTTCATCGTCAAGACTCCCTTCTCTCATCTTTGCCGCCTGGGGCAGAATCCTCTGCTTCTATTCTCATTCCTGCGCTCGACGCGACTTTCGGGGGCCTTCCAGAACAGTAGGTCACATCAAGAGTTTCGGCCCTTTCTCATTATGAAAATATTCGACAGGAAATCACAGGATGGCTTCTCTGATACAACTCATCCCCCCTTCACAGAAAAAGGGCCCACCTTTCTTGTGTTGTTTTTTATTTGGCGGTCTTCATTTTAGCGATTGACAGCAATCTCAGTCACAACCTCCTGTTGCACTGTGGGTAATTAAATCAATCCTCACACTATACATGGCTAATCCAACTCCAGTATTCATCTCTTCTTTGTTGACACTTTTTTATAGGTGGGAGGCGGTCAATATTGTTTCAATATAATGTGGTTTCAAGAAAATTTCAAACAATCTTTATTCTATGGGTTGGAGCACTGAAGTTGTGGATGTAATAATGGAATAAAAACATGAAGCTATTGATTAAATGTGGAATATCTCTTTGATTGATTTACCCCGCTCAATATGGTCTATTGTTTTCTGCCAGAGGGTAGATAATTGTTCTTTGCTGAGTTAAAGATTTTTAAAAATCCCATTACCAGACATTACCTCACTTGAGGAAAAAATCTAACTTTTTAAATTACTTCAGCAATTAGTTAATACCTTTATTCACAATCAAGTGAGATATCAGTGCATTTAATGAATATTTAACTGTACCCTAATAGTGGCTTAACGCACATGTGTTTTGCCACATACAAGAACTTCCGATTCATCCTCGCACACATTGTGAATCAGCCACCTGATTAATTCAACAACTGTATTAATTATGCAGTGATTAAACAATTACAGAGACGGATGAGCTCAAATTCCACCAAGCTGAGACTGGGCAATTAATTCCCTGCTCAGCGCACACCTGATTAAAACAGAAGTTAATATCCAGATCGTCTTCTGCCCAAGAGGAGGGTAGAAAAGGAAAGGCTATCGCAATGCACCCATCATTTCAGTGGTGCTCTGCTCCATAAGTAGATTGCTTTGCACTTATTAATGCTCAGTAAGTTATTAATAGGCAAATTATATATCGTTAAGACATCACAGCTGCTGGTTAGCCATCATCAATAAATTATATCATGCATTAATGAATTTGCTGTTGAGGCAAAGCAGGGTGGCCATTTTCAATATGAAGTCATATGGTCTTTATTACGTTTGAACAACTAAATAAAAAGAGAAGCATACTTATTGACTCAAAAGTATTATTTTAAAGTGGCTGCTTAAAGGGTACTTATTCTAATGTGGGGATATCCAAAAAATCAAAAAGCAAGCACTCACTTGCAGATAATACAGTGGGCTTTAAAATAGTAGTGTTTATTTACAATAGTCCTACATGTTTCCTGGAGGTGAGAGCTGAAATATCGGTTTGTCTGACTTATGTTCAAACACTGTTATTGGTAAAACATAAACAACCACACCATAACCTAAAAAGACTCACAGATATTTAATGTTTCATTTCTGTATTCAGGGTTTGTGTGTATAGTCTCTTACGGGTCAAGAGTGAGTAAGATAGCAATGAGGGTCTCAATTTTAAAAGTCCAGGGAGAAGTCGGATGTGAGATCTGATCTTCTTACCATGGTGATGTACCATCTGTGACAGTAGGGCAAGGTCCCCACAAAGCTATTCTGAATACATCTCTGTCCATCTACTGTCCAGAATTCCTTCAGTTGCCCTTGTCAAAGCCAATACCGCAGACGTCCTGCAAGATGGATCCTTGGCACGCTTCTGTTTCTGACCTTTTGCATACGTCATTACTATACTCCTGTTGCCATGGTACATTTCCAAGGACATGTCTATGAAAATCACTTTTACGTCCTGTCTTTCTCTGCCACTTGTGAGGCCAAAAACACAGCCATTGTTAGTATGCAATGGATTGAAACGGTCATGGAACAAACTGTCAATCACTCAGTTATTGAGACCAATCAGAAGGTTTTTTTTTTTCAGAAAATAATGTTTGGTTCAACTCTTTTAAACCAATGCAATAACAAATATATTGAAATACTTGTATCCTGATTGGTTGAATGGGCCTTCAAACTCTGCATCTCTTTTCAGTGGAATTATGCTTAAGGCCCAGTTTGAAGGACTTTTCGAAGAAGAATGTTGTCACGGTCAATTTTCCACTTTTTTTTAAAAACATAAATTCATACACTCATGTTAAGGTTTTACATTTTAACCACATATTTATACACACAGCATATAAACAGATGTTGCTTTTTCTTTATTTGATCATCCATTGTTTAAATACATTGCTAGCGCATATACTAAGCTAACATGTGGAACTGGCTAGCTTTTGTTGCCTGTGCATGTTCAAACAGCTAGCTAGCTAGTAAAGTAAGACAGCAAACATGGATGTCTGTCATATTGGTGGGTAAGCAGTTTGATGTGACATGGATGTTCTAGTGCCTATTTAACTAATATAGCTCATCAAAGAATATGAAGTCAATTTTTAAAAAAAAAAATATTTTAATGAAAATATATGAGAGGAGAAATCAGTCAGAATGGAGTATGGCACTTAGCCGTGTTTATGACATCTCAGAGAAACATCACAGGCCCAGATCAACGACTGTCTCACATGCTAACACAGCAGGGGGCCACTGCAGCCTCTGTGAGACCCCTCACATGTCAGCTGTAATTGGGCGTAAAGCAGCGTAGATGTTCCAAGATACAAACATCGCACCACAGAGGTTTGGGTTTGGATGAGCATTTCGTTTCTAAGGAAATTACGAAATGGCAAACATTTGTGTGATTATGTGACTTTCTGTATTTAATGACATCTTCATCTTTTTATTATGTGTTCTTTGTGTGTGAATGAAGATAATGACTCTCAACAGGAATCCAGAATTTTAATGTGACACAAAAATGTGTTTGACATGGTAGAGTCATGCATTTATTCAGTGTGAGGCGGCTGAGAATATGTGCAGTTGTGCCAGTCATCTGCATGCAGTTTCTATAGATTTAAGAATACTTTAGTTTGGCAAGAGCCAGCAGTATAATAATGGAAAATGTGATCTTGCAATGTGATCTTGCAGCTCAAAAATGTCTACTTATGCCTGTAGCCTAATCACCCTAGTTACTTAAGAAAATGTCTGACTGTAATGGAAACTGTCTGCCAATGTAGAATGCGCAAGTAACTCTCGATCAGAGCATCTGCCGAATTGTAAAAATGCAGTGCAATATAAGTAAACACAAAATACACAAACATGCTTTTGACCACACTGCATTACTGTAACGCAGCACAGAAGATTGGATGTTCTGAACGTTTGAAATTCAGTCCACGTTATTCCGAAGTATTTCCTTGCATGCTGAACACATACGCGATTACAGAGGTAATTATGGGATCTCACCAAGCATTCTTGCAGATACAGTGGCCAGGGTTTATCCAGTTGCCTTATTGTACAACTGGATTAATTATTAGGTGATAAAACAATTACAGGAAGGATTTAGTTCAAAAGTTAATTCAAACAATTAATTTATGGAGTGTGTTATTTAATGCTGGATGCTTGACTTTTCCTTGATTGTTAGCCTGTAAACATTTAAACTGAACAGATAATACAGAATGTAAGTATCACTGAAAAAGTCCAGTGGTATTGTGAGTTTGCACAGTACCAGCTTCACTGGGCATTCATCAGCTCAAACATTGGCAGACACCTGGTTGGTCTCTCAGCCTGATGTGGTGTAACTCCGCCCAACCTCATAGGGTGTGCTTTCTTCTGCTTTTCCTGAAACAATGGTCACTGGGCACTGGATATGCGAAATGATAAAGGAGTGCCCAAAAACGAGAAAACAAATTTATCCAGAAACTTTTTAACAGATTGACTGTCTCAAGCAAGACAGATTATGATTGTTGTTATTATTTCTATTGTTATTATTAGTGGTAGTATTAAGAGTTGTAGCATTTTTGTTGCTGTTGTTAGCAGTAGTATTGTCATTGTTGTTAGGGGTAGTACAATACGGTCATTTAGCTGTCACATTTATCCAAAGTCACTTACAGTTAATTATGCCAACCGAGGACCAATCCCCCCGGGATGTCCCAGTCATGTACCGAGCCACTAGACTACAGGCTGGTAGTAGTAGTGCTGTCTCTATTTGTTGCACAAAATACAAATCCTTAAGCACAAACAGCCCAATAGGAGGCCAAGCGCATGCTGCTTGGCTCTCTGCAATGTGAAATTTATTCAGTGAGACAAGAGCACTACAAAGACACAAACCACAGCACACTTTATCTCCCAGACTCTCTGAGGAACTGGACTTTGGCAACTGAATTTTAATACTATTTAATTTTTTATACATCTCTGCTCTGGGTAATCCTCAAAAGTCTGTTTTCCTTGGGCTTGTCCCTGCTGTGACTGTCCCCCCCTCTTCTGTCCTCACCCCCAGGTGTCTACCGCAAAGATAAACACAGCTATCTGTGGTGAGGCCCAGGTGGGCGTGTCTAATGGTTGTTAAGTGCAGCCTGTGATCACTGTGGAACATTCCTAAGACCCTGTACCGCATTTCTGTTCATTCATACTAATTCACTGAAGAGTGTCCTTCACACAGGATATACACAAGGTCTATGCCACTACATTAGTCACTGCTATGGTAAAATATGATGGTGATGATGATGAAGATGCTGGTTTATTCATTCATTTTACACTTCGCATTTAGTTGAATCTCTACCTGTGTAATTATATCATATCTGCTTTTGAAACAACGGGCTATCACTGAGGCAATTACATAAACTGTTATTTATGTAGTAAGTAGCAAACTGGTCCCTAGTTAGAAGTTTTCTTAATTACAAATTTGAAACAACATGACAGAGTTGGCCTTGTCACATGTGTAGAAAAGAACAAAACTAAAATCCCCAAATTGCATTTTATTTTTATATTTAATTATTGTATTTTTTTTTCTAAAGAAGAGCAGTTGTGAGAAAAAACAGCCATGTCCTTCAGATTGATTCATAAACACTGTGTACTTGTGAACACAGAATATTTCTTTATATTTGCATTCATGATCAGCAAAACTTGGATTGAATAATCATTTATATGCATATTCATAAGACATGACGGAGCCATGACAGAGACAGGCTTTGAATATCTTATCATTATTACAATCTTCACATCCACAATTTATCCTGTATACGTACAGCTTTTATGATATTATTACCATTCAACTGCCTACATGCTCTTAATGGTGAATTGCAGTGCATGCAACACATTACAGAAGAAAACAACAATGTTGCTCAAACCATCATTGTTATATTTTAAAGGTCATGTTTACCTTTGAATGTGTGCTCCTGGGTTTCCTGCCCCCTCCAAAAAAAAAAAAAAAATATATATGTATATGTTAACAGTGGCACAGTGTCCACATTTTATTGAAACTAGCCATGCCAATTGATTTGGCTGTGACCATGAGCAGACATGAAAATGTAAGTGAAACAAGCAAAAAAATGCAATGTCATGCATTCCATATTTTATGTTCAAATGTTTAATGTCTATAATGCAATAGTTGTGGTGAATACAGGCACTGCATGTAACTATATGGAACTCAATTTGTGGGTTTCGAAGACATGATGAACCGCCATGTTATAAAAATCTCGGGAGACCATTGTTACTGACGCTGTTCTCAAATGAGGCTTTTTTAATATTTGAATATAACGGAATGAACTTGTGAGATAAAGTTGTACTCCACTCCAATGGCCTTGCAATCATATCTCAGTCTGAAGTCCTGACAATATCTCCAGAAACTCATTTAGACTCATTTTCAGACAGACGCGGGCCGAACAGCCTATTTCAGGGATACCCCTCAGTTTTATTACAGAAGCTAATATAAAGCCTAATTAGAATTGTGAACTCAATGGCAACTCTATATTAACAGATAGGACCCAATGTGACTCTGAGAGTGATCCACACAGACTGTTCTATCAGAAAGTGTCATATATCACACATTATCATATTAAAACTAATATACACACTAGAAGTGAATTAATAAATCATCAATTTAATGTTATTATGCGTTCTGGTGCTTATATATGAATAAAAGTATGTGGGTGCCTGGAATAAAGAAAGTGAATCATAAAAAAAAAATCTTGAGTTAAATTTTAAATAAGGCTAACAGGTTTGGATACTGCTGTCTTCACTGCCACTCAGATTACAGCAAAGAATTGTTCCTTTTGAGCCAGCTGACCACACAAACGCCCATGTCAATTCATTGATTTTGTAGGATTCCGAAAACACTGTGTCATGTAACTTCTCCTATTTCACTTTTCTGTCTGTACACAGGGCCTATTTGACTCCTCAGCATTGCTTTCAAATGAGCCTTTGATGCGAAATGAAAGAAACACATTTCTGCTTGTGGTTTGAGCTGTCTGGGTGAGAAGGCTTTTCTTCATGAGTATGCCCTGGGAATTCTCTTTTATAATGAATTTTTCAACGGTTGTAGTGGAGATGCTTTTCTGTTTGTGAGCAGTGATATCCACGTAGCATTTTCTTTTTTGGCTTGAAATTGAAAGAAAACCTGAATGACTGGACAGAACCTGCTATTTGTTTTCAAAAATGGATACTGAATGTACTAATGTTCTGTTTTATTTATTTATTTGACTTTTCCCCCTAACTGTTTTGTGTTATAAAACTTTTTGATAAACTACTGGCATTTTTTTAAAACAAACATTCGTGACATTTTCACACAACAACTCCTACAGCAACTAACACTCCCTGCCGCAAAGGTTTTTCATACGGGCGTATATTGCCAGTTACTTTCCCATCATGCTCTCTGTTTCCAGCATTCAACCGCCTTCCCATCTGTGCACTTCACAGCTGCCGGCCCTTCCATCTCATTTTCAGTTTGTTTTAATCTATTGTTTATCTGCTCAATGTTTTCTTCCCAGCCGCCCAGTCGGGGGTCCACCCTCTGAAATGGTCAGGTATGAGTTCATCCCCCTGGACTCCAAGCCTAAGATCAAATACTGCTAAATCCATTCACGCTGTGCCACTCCCAACTTAATACACAGATTCATGCTGTATGAAGTTTCTTTCTCTTCTGATTTTAGAAATCACTGCTTTGAGACAGACAGAGGCTGGATGTCTCATGTCATCTGTAATAAGCATTAAAAAAATAAATATATAAAAACATGAATGATTCATCCTACGGGATTTCTCAAAGCTATATATGGTTCAGAGTTCTGAATCTGCAATCATGCTGCACGGCCTATTGTGCATTTTCATGAATAAACCAGAGAAAAAAGGAAAAAGAATTTATTTTGAATGTAAAAAAAAAAATCAACAAAGAAATAAAGACTGAGGAAATCGTTCAGAGGGAGAGGACATTTCTCAATGTTTTGCCTGTTTTTTTTATTATTAGAATTATAATTTAATGCCACATCTGTCTGTCTGCGGCTGCCTCACAGCTAATATCGCTCATATCGTCATCGCCAGCCTCTCCAGCGGATGCTTCAGAACGCTCTTGACAATTCAGTTTCTGCCATCCAGTACGTGATAGCAGGCGCCATGTCTTTAATTTATACTTACTCTTTATTTTCACCCCCCTCCACAACCCCGGCCCCCCAGGGATGAGCGTAGTGCCTTGGGATTGCCAATTCTCAGAATTTTCAGAAGGCAGTCATGTGATTACCACCTTGAGTACGATGTAAAAAGGGGAGTTGGTGCGGCTCAATGGTTCAGTTCTAGCCAGCGTCTGATATACAGACATGTATCGCTGTATTGGAGAGGGCACTCAGAGTTCCCTGGGGACGTCTCAGGTCATGGGACTTGTTTCCATCGCACGCAAGCTCATACCGAAATAAGACCGTCATCGAGGCGGCGCGTGGGTTCTTCAGAGCCCTGATACACCAGGAATCTACTGACGCTAAAGCTACAAAAAAAAAAAAAAAAAAACAGTGATTGGATAATTGTTTTCTGTGTTTGCTACATTAGTCCTGTGGGTTTGCACATAGTGCATACAAAGTAGAATGCATTATTTGTGTTCTCTGAGTAACAGCTGTTGCTCATTCTCTGCTTTAGCACATACTTACATGAGCATGGCTGAATGAATAATTGAGCCAATTAAGACAGATGTAATTGTTTGGAATTAAATCTAGCACACACGGTCCTTTGTGGCACTGTGCTTTGAGTCGATGTGTATAAATCCATTACTTTTAAGTCAATGGTCTGGATTCAATCAAGGACACCATGTCTCTTTAAGGGACTGAATGCAGTCAAAAGACACTTCACATTACATCATTTTTTTGAGTATCTAAAGGTGGCTTTTATCAGAGACAAGCAAACAGGCCCATTCGCTTCATTCCAAATTATAATATAATAAACCCATAAAAAGTCGATAGATATTTAATTGAATTGCCAATGTTCTTAATGATGTGTGTTTGAATGACTCTCACCCAATGTGTTGGTTAAACTGACGTAAACCCAACGAATGACGAAAAGGGATGTTTGCAGACGACCAGGGTTAAAAATCTAAAGATTTGTTTTTGATCGGTTTCTGTTGAGGGTCACGTACCTCGCTGAGATTATCTTCACATACAGTCCCCTCTTAAGCGCACTGTCCTCTGTTAACTTTGAAGTGCATAAGGCGGTTTAGAAACCTGAAAATCCCTGCTGGCTTAATTTCTGCACTCTCTTTTAAATTCACATCTATAAACGCCATCTAGCTCATTTGCCAAATTATTTTTGTACACTTTTACCAATATCCATTGCAAAACTCATTACTCATCCTTTTGAGCTAAATGGAACAATGATACAGAGAAATAGAGAAATTATGTATTTAAAAAATGAGATAACAGGGCTAATAATTGTTTTGTTGTATAATTTAAATGATAGTGCACATTTAATATTGAACATTAGGCTTGGACTTAATTCCTTACTGGCAGTGATTTTTGTTTTTAGAGCCCAGCATTGACAGTTACTTACGTGTTTCATCTCTGTGTTTTCATTTCAAAGTAAGGCTAATTTGTCATTCCATTCAACAAATGTTTCTGCTCAATAATCAAGCTGTCTATCCATGGACATAAAACACACATGTTCTGTTATTATTTTATTTTATTTTTGACTATCTTTTTCCTGATTTTTTTCCCTCTTTTTCTCAACCCCGACAAAAATTATTGACTAACCATAGCAACCTGTGGTCATGTGACTCCAATTCATGTAATGACAATCTCTCTTCTTACCATGCTGTAGCCGCTCCACTAATCTCCCACTGCGTGTCATTGGAGGATGACAAAGTCATAATACCACTGCAGACCCCTGGCTTGACCAGGAGTGGCCGCTTGAGAGCAATGAGACCAAAAAACTTAACCAGCTCCTTCGACCCCAGCAAAGCTATACCAATTAATGCCTGACCAAATGCAGACCTCTGTCCATAGCCAGTAATGACTATGAATTACCCAGTCACACGGCTCATAGGCAAAATACCAAGTGAGTCACCCATAAATGTTGTATTATGACCTATGAAAAAGTTTAATTTTTCAACAGTGATCATAAATGGACAATGGAACGGAATGGTACTTTAATCTGTCGTATCTATGAATTCCACATGTTGATACATGAATATGGTTAAATTATGTAACACTGCAGATGAGAAGAGCGGTACCACAGGAGGTATGTGCATGACGATACCAAATACAGTACACTTAGAAATAAAACCCTACATCCAATGCTATGTGTTCATCCTGAATTTGCAGGCATGAGAAGATACACACTGAATTTTAAATAGAAAATTTTAACGAGGCTCTCTATTCATGAAAAAGAGCCCTTTATTTGAAAAAAATGCATGTGGATCTGTAACGAATGCTATCTATGACCACATGTGCTGGCTTACCTCAACATAAGCAAATTCCACAGGGGACTGAGCTTTCTTACTAACAATAAATATGCATAAAAAAGGAAAAAGAAACAGCCATTCTGTTTGAGTGGAAAAAAAAAAAACAAACTAATTTGGGGAAAAAAAAAACTATTAGTATCTTCTGTGAACATCACAATTATATAAATAAACCAAACAAATAGTTAGAGTTTTTAATGTATTGGATAATTTTGTGTTAGAACTGGATACTCGCTCTTATGTGAGGGATTACCGAGGTAAATCAAAAAGCCTCTTATGTCTGCAGAACCCTCTGTGTGTGGGAGAGGAGAAAATCAGTCGGGAGAAAGGAGCGAATGAATAAATTGAAGAAAGAATATTTCCACATGCTCCCCTGAAAGCTTGTGAGAGCCTGTGCGTCCTGCGGCGACATAAGCCTGGGTCGCGACCCCTCAGCTCTCATTAACATAACTAGAGTCGGATCAAAACATCCAGGCCAATGGCAGGAAAGAGGGGATCTCAAATGGAGGAAATGTGACCGTGTAACCTAACAGCACTTTGGTATTTTATATGTGTAAAGTATTGCAAAAAAAAAAAAAAAAAAAAAAAACAGTGCTTTTTGTAGTAATACTATGACCATGCCAACTCTGATATTGACATAAATTACAACTAACATTACATATAGCATCCTCTTTCATTGTGTTCGGTCATTTCACCTTTGTGTCACATGGGTGGAAGCCATACTGTATGCTATCCTAGTGCATTAAGCTTAATGCACTGCTAACGTGCTAGTAGAAATGAACAGAAATACTGCTGCTGTCTTTCACACTACCAAAAGGGAAATAAGGATGCAAAAATCTGAGATGCCTGAAGGGACTGTACAAATCGTGTCATGTCAGTTCCTCTTCCGAACGCTTAAATAGTTAAGTTGTTTTTTCCTCTTGAAATATGAATGACTTCCTCGAAAGACATGGCATCCTCCAGCATTCGATGTGCTCGACTCAGAGTAGCTTTGCAATCTTAAACAGTGGCTCCAGGAGATTTGGGGAAGCAATTTGAAAAGTTCACTGAAATTACTTTGATGGTTCCAGGAGACATGCAAATGTTAGTTAGTTAGTGGTAAGGTTGAGGTTTAGTTGTGGGGTGAGGTTTTGTTAAGGGTAGATTAAATTAGGGTTTGGGTTAGGATTTGGCCTAAGGCTGAGTTGGAGTTTTGGTCTGGTGTTAAAATTAATTTTAATATTATATCAGGGCTAAATGTTACAGTAGAGTTTTGGATTGAATTTAGGGTAAAGTTGACAGTATAGTTATGATGGTTTGTTGGTTCAGTTCAGGTTTAGATTACGTTAAGGTGGTGGTTTTGTTATTCTGAATATATTGAGAGGGTTTGGAGACCTTACATTGAGATTAGTAAGGGCAGTTAGGTAATTAGAGTTTTTATGTGGTTAAATATAAGATTAATGAATGCTGTTTGTTGGTAATTATTGCAACAGTTTCTGGGAACCATGTTATTAAAAATACATTACCTTCAAAGAAGAGACTGCATTGCAATCTAGTACAACACTGCCAGGGTTTTAATGTCATTCTCTCAATCCTTGTCTGGCAGACCTGTAGAATGGGCTGGTTTCCATCCTAAATCCCACTAAACTAGGGATCTGATGTTAGTTAACTATGTAATCAGCAGTTTGAATCGATCACTTAAGTACTAAGCAGCTACACATACCAGCAGACCCTATGGCTCTCCGTGAGCCAGGAGTGAGAAACCATTGTTTGAGACCATGGAGAATGAGCAGCAGTGCACTCTACTTAAAGATGTATTCATTGACACCATCTGCAACACATTGTACATTATTCTGTTAGACCCTCAGGACTAACAAAGTTGCATTTCAGAGCAAAAGACTCAACCAACTCCTCGGGGCATGACAGTCTTTTCGCATTAGCAGACTTGTCAGTGATCTGTGATGCGATATCTCTCTCTGTCATCTGCGTTAGCATGGGAGTCAGAATTAGCTTGAGCCCGTGGCACCATATAAAAAGTCTTACATTATAATAGAAGAATCACCACAGGGGGTAGGGGAAATGTCAATTGCTAAGACTCAGGCAAGAGAGAAAAAAAAGTGTCAACTGGATGAAATGTTTTGCGGATAGAATTTTTTTGAATTCACGATGACAGCTGTTGAAGGTTTGTGTTGGAATGGGAGGCCTGAATTATATAACAGATCTGAGATCTGCAGACAATGTGTCCTCAATGTTTGGAGATGGTGCCCTAACAAAAGTGGCTTGTGTAGTCCCAGAGCAGTACTTTACTACATTTATGGTGCTGAGTAAATTCAATTCAATCCAACTACCTAATAAGCTTATATGATCATACCGGTAGTTATGAAACAGTTTCAGCGGGAATAAAGATATTACATAGAAAGCCTAAAGGACTATAAAATACCCTACTTTAATTACGTATAAATGTCATGGCACATTTTGTCAAGATAAACAAAACGATTTCTGAAAATAAAAGCCTGCCAACCTGGCTTCTATAAAGACAACCCCAGGGTCCTGTGACTCTGACAGGGAGACTGAAATGCTCATGCACCAAAAGAGTACAGATTTTTTTGTAAACTTGTTAGTAAGGAATTTGCCCAAGAAACATTACACTAGATTTTTTATGTATATAAAAATACACTGGTACCTTCCACTTGACCATAATTCTCGAGCACATTTGTGTGATTTTGGGAGTAATATTAAACAGCATATTAAAAAGAATACAATGTAAAACCTCACCATTACACCACTCAATAGTATGACCCATATGCAATAAGTAAGACTGGAAACATGATCCTAAATCAGGTTCACTACCTGCATGACCTAATCTCACTTATCTTACATCAACACTCCTTCTATGAGTTGCTTTTAGCAACTTCCAAGAGTCCAAAATAGGCTTAGCTTTATTTTAACAGTATTGTTTGGGCTGGTTCATGCAGATTACAGGTAGATGGTCTTGTTGCTATGGCATGATGGAGCGGGGAATACCCCTCTGACTAAACTCTGTGTCCCCAGCATGACACTGTTCAATGATGTCATTCCAGGGGATTCCCAAAACCTCTGGATAGTGCAGTCCAAATACAATTGTTACAATCTGTCTTTGACAACAGCATTACTGTAGAAACATCTGGGTCTTCCACTACAAATTAAATAGGAAACATGATCATACCAAAGAGAAATATGACAAACCCCTCCATGCAATGAAGACTTTACTGAGCAGCTTCCAGGATAAATATAACTTTTTATGATGTGAATGCATGAGTAAAAGTCTGTGATTCAGACAGTGGGCAGGCAGACAGAACAGTGAAAAAAAATACCCGTGCAATAATATCAAAAAAAAAAAAAAAAATTACCTTTCAGCAAATCAAAAGTGATGTTATCTGTATGCCAGACTCGTTTATGCAAAACACGTTGACATTATTATAAAACGTGCAGGGCATTGCAAGTGCATGTCTATTTAAAACACAATGTAAAACAAAACAAAGCTCAGGGCAATTGACAGGCTGTAACAGGGGTCAAAGCGTCGACATCAATAGACCATTCTTTGTGTCAAGTGTAAGCCATTCCTAAAGAAAGGGAGGTTGAGGAAAGCCATTGGCTTATTGACCTACAGTGGCTGTTGACTCTGCACATCTCTGCAGAAACACAGACTGCAGTGTCGTAGCCTTTGTCTTGTCCCCTTAGGCTACAAGCAGAGTGAAATATTGCAAGCATGTTAGAATCATTGACATGAAACCTCAAACCCCATTTACCAATACGCTTGCAGATGCATACACAAGCACGCATGCACACACACACACACACACACACACACACACACAGATATACTCATGCACATATATATGCATGTATACCCACATAGTCACACACATGCTTTACGCAAACATTCACGCACATGCACGCACAGTGGTACAAGCACACACCCACACACATTCATTGTCCTTATATTGGCAGTCCTTTCTGAGGCTATTTCCAGAACAAAATGAATGGCTCTAGCTATGGGCCTATATTCTATACTCACATTCAATTTCCTACTTCTCAGAGTAGAAGTGCTGATGTCCAATCAGGTATCCATATGCCAGCCTTATAGATTATGACCCAATCATAAGTATTGGTCTTAGATTAGCACACTTACAGGAAAATGTGTGTCAAATAATATATAAGTTTATATACACACACGCACGCACGCACACACACACACACCAAATCTATCAAGGTGATATCTGGTTTCCAGCCAGATCCATCCTCAAACACATATCCATTCAGCTGTGCCAGTCCTACGGTCCTACCTGCAGCTCGGAGGTTTGGCAGAGCACAGAGTCGCTCTTGAGCCCCAGGAGCTGTGCAATCCCTCAGCGTCTCCTCCACTTCTGTCACCACCACCCTGCCTTCACCTCCTCAGACATCCCACCCAACACCCCCACCACCCTGCCTTCACCTCCTCAGACATCCCACCCAACACCCCCACCACCCTGCCTTCACCTCCTCAGACATCCCACCCAACACCCCACCACCCTGCCTTCACCTCCTCAGACACCACCCAACACCCCCACCACCCTGCCTTCACCTCCTCAGACACCACCCCCCACCACCCTTCTCCTGCCCCCCCCCAGATTTTTTTATCAAGCCAGCAGTCACTCGCCAGAGTAGGCTTTTCCCTCCAAAATCAACCCCCTCACCGCACTCCCCCACCACCCCACTCGCCAGAGTAGGCTTTTCCCTCCCAAATCAACCCCCCCCACACACACACACCCCTACTTCAGTGGCTGCAGTCTCAGGTGGGAAGCTGAAGTTCGTCCCTCATGTTCAGCCCATTTCAGTGAGGGATGGAGCCATGAGTGTCAGGACATTAAGGATGCACTGATGGGACTCTGGGAAAAGGCACAGATCCACAACGCCAAAGAGGCAATGAAAGAACTTTTTTTCGGTGGAATTTGTCGGCCCTGTTGAGTCACGGTTATATTGGAAGGTCTGGATTGATGGCTTAGCCTTATCCCCCATCTTGGAACTGTCAACAGGATTTCATCCCAGCCAGGTGATTGGCTACCTCATACAACTAAAAAATGTGTTGACTGAGCGAGTTAAGCTTCCCTCCCCACTTTTGAGGCTCCTAGTGGCTTACACATGGACTGCGCTATCGCCTATGCCAAGTCTGTACCACAGATAGATGCCATATAAGTGTGTATTTAATTATGAGCCAAAGTAAAGGACAAATGTTGATTGAATCCCAGCCAAAGTGTTTATATAATAAAGATGTTTTATTGCCAGTAGCCACAGACAAATTTCCATGAAATGATGGCAATTCAGTATTGCAGTAATTAGATTGCTAAAAGGCAAATACAGATTAAGGCTATAAAACTGCTGCTTCAGGCATCTTACCAAGTTTGTACCAAGTTCTAACTATCTGATTGAATGACATGCCTTCTTTATTTACCTTGAAGCCCCACAGGTTAGGGGGTAAAATGTTTCAAAATAAAAGTAACATAACCATATGAATAACATTAAAGTCCTCATCAACACAAAATAGGCACAAAGCAATGTGTTTACAATAAACAATAGTTCCAGTACTAATCTAAAACAATAAATGTATGTTCTCAAGATGCAAAACATATGTAAGATATTACTTGTACACAATATGTTCATTTTCATAATTTACTCAAATACAGCTTCAATATGTATCATTCAACTGAAAAAAAATTCTACATTTTTGAAACGGGAAGAAAAAGAACACTTCTGTGCAGCTTGCCAGCAAATGGCACTTATCAGCACGAAACTGAGCAGTATACTGAACCAACGCTGCTACCATTCTCATTAACTGTCCAACTTGCTCAAAGAATCCTGTGCTACAGCACAGCACCACCTCTGTGCAGCTTGTCCATCACTAACCACACCACTGTATCCCGTCGCTACCACCACTGTGACATTTGTCATGACAATCACGTCATGACAGAAACATCTAACTGCATACCAATCAGAACTAACACAACCGCAGTTTATATTATTCAAATGAACAAGTCGTTGGAATAATTTGTCCCATGATTATCAGATGGAGCGTCATATTGCAATCATATCTGACTTTTTTTAAAGTTTATTCCCTAAATAAATGAACAGCTGGTTTACCAAACGCTATTGCATGATTTATGCATCTTTGAAACGGAATGGTTACCTGGTTTCTCTATAATTCATTTTGTATGTCAGTTGAGACCCTGTTAGAGCATGCACTATCCCAGGCAGGGAAACAGTCAGTTATTTCACTTCCTTGCAGTAAGACAGAGCAACTGCCCTGTGCAAGCATCACAGCTATTCTGATTGACTGATTCACTTTTGATCAGGATATGGGAACATATCAGTGAAAGACATCTGTCCCAACTTCAACTAATCTACCCCTTCCATCTATCTATTGCAAGACAATTCAATATGAGATACAATGAAATATATACTGTTGATACAACGGTCCTCCTTGCATTAAAACAGTCCTGATAAATGCATGAATGTAACCTAGTTGTATAGAACTGCATATATAATAATATACACATAATTATAATATCATTTTTTTTTACTCATGGGCAAGGCAAATATGGACACTATCAGCAATTAAATAATTTAGTTTGACTGTACCATTAGCTTCTAGCAAATAGGTGTTTGTATAGGAATGCCAAAAACACAGCTTGTCCAAGTGTTTCCATATGAAATACATAATTAAATGTATAGATTCGGCCGCTAACAAAATCACCACAGAGAGAGCCTGCTAGCATGTTGAAAAGAGTGAAAACAAGAATGATGACCATGATAGTCTTACTATTTTATCCGTGTACCACATTGCTGAAATGAATAAATAAACACGTGCGTGTCTAGCGGCACAAAGGCGTTTGAAAAGCGTGAAGGGCAGGCCTTATCTGTGAGGAATGGCGTTTGACACACCATCCTCCGGGGAGAAAACATTTCTAAATGCGTGCTCACTGCCGAGTCTGTCAGTCTAACCGCACCTGTGGGTCAAGACCGCGGAAATCAGTCTGTGCCGCCCCGGCGGGTCTTTGATGCGCCGGTGATGCGTCTCTGAACGGCCCGACGCTATCTCCTGACATTTATAAAAAAAGACCCTGAGCCAGAAGCATTGGTGGAGGGCATTCATTAGAGACATACCTGGCCTTTATCATCTCTCATCCCCTTCAGGTGAGGCCTTTGCAACGGCGAGATAATGTTCTCCTAACGTTCGCGCGCTCTTCTTTCTCTGCGGGAAGAGAGACAGAGGGGAGAGGAGTCAGAGCTAATTCCGCTTTCAGCATAAACACGGCGGTCAGAGAATCGACGGTGATGGTGCTGACCTCGATGCTGTATTATGAAATGGAGAATGCCTTGCAACGATGTCAATTCTGAGCGATTTTTCCCTCCTTTTCAGTGAAACACGAGGTTATCTCCCTCAGTACAGTTTTTACATTGGACTGGTATGTTAAGCTCATATGATTAATGCTATTGATTTTTCTTTTTGCGAGGATTTCCTCTATTTCTGTCTCTGTAATCAAAGTATGGCCAAGTTTCATACTGTAGTGTTTGGACTACTGTTAAAGAGAAAATGAAGCAAATGTTATTTATTTCCCAAAAAAAAAAACAAGTTGTCATACATTCCATCATACATAATTTACCACAACAGAACCCAACAGTGTCGTCGGTGAATCCATAACAGATGAAACTGTCAATCAGTGACTTGTTGGATTTACTTTTTTTGCATTTCCACAGCACAGTGATTGGTTCAAGTCAGTGAGCCACTGGTACCATATTGAAAATCCGCCCAGTTTCATGAAACCTCCCTCCTCATTCCTCGGTTTGGGCTGAAATTGTTCCTTTTTTGGGGGGTATGAAACTTTAGTCCATCATCTGCCATGAGCTCCCCCCTAGAGGAAAACGGATAATTAAAGGGTAAACGGGCGCAGAAAGTTGTTCCCGTATCTGTGGAATTAGGGAGATGAATGTCACATTGAAATTCCAAGCCAGGGCATTAGTCAATGGTGACTGATGGGAGCTCCGACTCGTAATTTATTTTCGCGGATCGGGCTGTGGCGGTGCGCGTCCGAGATTACAAAGGAGTGGCATTAATCTGAGAGGGGCCCGTCACGTCGCTGACGAGGCTCACCTTACAAGGTCAAGACAGGACAAGCAGCGACGCCGCAAGAAAAGACCAGGGAGCATATACAGAAATCACTCCGGGCAGAGAGAGAGAGAGAGAGAGAGAAGACTGGATCAGAGGAGAGTGTCAAATTGAATGAAAAGAAACACGCAGCACGCCGCAAAGTAAGACATTTTGGCAAGACTGCCTTAAAATTGCTGCCTACTTTGAGTGCATTCAGGCTGCAGCCGCGATGTGTCTTGCCTCTGGATTTGGCTCGGCCTGCACTCTGTCACAATTTGTCCCTTTTTGCGAAGGCGTGGGTGCATGCACACACAGAAAGCTATGGAAATACAGGAGGGTCAAACTGAATGAATACTGGAACGAAAGAAGGACTGGCACACTCATATATTGAGCTTGAAAATCTCCAATTTGGGCTGCTGTCGCGCTGATATGTGTGTTTTTCACACATCTATATTTTGTGAAACAAAGAAACATTGCACACACACACGCGCAATCACACTCTCAGACACACACACACACACACACACTCACGCACACACACACACACACACACACACACACATGCACACACACTCACAGACACACACACACACACACACTCACTCCACAGTGGGGTGTCAAATCTCACTCCCTGTCACCTCTCGGAGTCAGCTGTCCTGGTAAGGTAAGACAGTTTTGGGACACTGCCTTAGATCTGCTGCCTGCTTTGCCTCCACACAGTCCAGCTAACTACAAACTGTCTGGTATTGGATTTAGCTTAGCCTGGATTCAGCATTCAGTGCATATGCAACATTTTCTTCACCAACACAGTTTATCAAGTGATCGCTGAACCCTCCAAACCCCGTCTCTCGTTTTCTCCTTTCTCCAACCTGAGCTGAACTGAAGTTCTTTCAACCCCTCAAACTCATTTCCTCCCACTGACTCCGAAGGAGGAAATCGTACACTGGTGGCCCTCTTAATTACCATGTCATCTAACCCTCCTTTTCGCACCGAGCATGCTACACCGTTCACGTTTTGCGTATGTCATCGGAGGACACAGAGTAATTGCTAATATATCACAATAACAGGTACTGTTTTGCAGGAGAAGCAGAAACAGAGTGATGAGGCTCAGGACCGGTTTAAGCCCACTGACGTAGCTGGTAAAGACACGGCTGTAGGGCCCACAACTGCATCACAACCAGGTGCTTTTAGTCTATGAGCCACCTGAAGGACCTAAACTGTATCTCTTACAACAACAAAAAAAAAAATCAATAAATAGAACAATACGTGTCAAATATTTTTTGAGTCCAAGCCATATATTTTTAAGTTTAGTGCAAACGATGCACTAAAAATTTTTCTTACATAGCAATCTCAATCCATTTCTGCAACTGTCAAACTTTGCAGGGAAACGTAAGGCACAACAATACTTGGTAAAAAAAAATGTATATGTATATTTTGTTCCAATTTTCAAGAAATAAATATATATATACATATATATAAAACTTAAGGTTAAGAAAAAAGGGCATGATAGTTTGATTGAAAGCGGCCCTTTTTGATGTAGTGACTCTGATCAGAAGGTCACAAGGAGAGACACGAGAAAACGCAGCAGTTGCGCTCCCGTTTGAAAGATACCGTGTGACACGTGAGTTCTCCACTTTATTCTGAGAGAGGACCTTGGGTCCGCATTGACACAGGTGCGTCCCTGTCAGGCCGAGATGGATCCGGCTGTCACGCGGGGTGACGTGTGGGCCCCAACGACTTTATTTTTGTTCTGTTTTTGTTCCTTTCAAGGCTAATGCGCTTGATCAAAGTGATGAGGCAGACAGCAAGAGGCTGCAAACTCGAAATTGGGACTGCGTAGCTCCTTGAACCTGCAAGGCTATATTTCACGCATTAAAAAAGGAGGGCCAAAAAAAAAAAAAAAAACATTCCACAGCCTTGACAAGAAAATCTCCACAAAGAGTCAACTGTAATGTATACCCATTATTACTGCCACGCCAGCCTGCCATGCCAGGAAACAGTGACGATTAACCCCCCCTTCCAAATCCTCAACTACAGTAAGTCCTATGACCCGTGATAAGTTCAAACGCATGCCAGTCTTGTCACATAAGGGTGAAGGCCTGGGCGCTGAATGGCTGTAAAAAGCAAAGTCGCAGCAGAATGCCAGGGCATTTTTTTCAGTGAATATAATTGCTTAAGACAAGGTCATGCTCTGATTCTCCTTCATCCCAGTGAATGTGTCTGCGATGACATTGGACATATGGAATTGAGGGTTTATTTTCAGAAACCATAATGGGTGCCAAAATGTATTATTATTATTATTATTATTATTCCTGACCCTCTCACAATTGTATGCCCAACATTTTGCTCTTTGCTCCAGTTTTAACAACAACAGAGTTATCTGAAATAATTCTTTAAAACCAACATGATAAAGCTCAACATCGATCACATACTCTGTGTTAGAGTAAATTGCACTCTAGCAGAGTTGAACATGGAACATCTTATTGGACGTGGCTATTGTTAAGCATTATCGGTCAGTCAGTTATAACCCATAAAATATAAGTACCTGATGATTTTGGTGATTCTAAGCCGCAGCATGTGGCACATAACTTTGACTAACGGTGAATTGTCAAACTCTTGGAACAGTAATTACAGCGACAGGCTGCCGGACTCTCTTGGTTTTATCTCGGTAACGAGACAGAATGTCACTGGAAGGCAGCTGTGATCGTGAGGAGGGAACATCTCCCTTTCCGCTGAAGAGGAGTTTTTTTTTATTTTTTATTTCCAAGCCACTGCAGGGAAATGAAGGGCGTTTTAATTGTCAACTCTCACAGCTCATTTCGTCTGGGAATCATGTGACAAACCCAAAATAGTTCCCACGTTCCCCTCTGCCTCTATGCAAATCGCAATTAAATCAGTTGTTTTAATCACAAACGAAGTTTGGAGAGTTGATGGCAGTGATTGCCAAATTTGGAAAACTGCATTTATGCAAGAAAAAAAAAACAATTACAATTGCTCATAAATCAAAGTTAAGGAAGATTGGTGATTGGACGCAGGCTTTGTTAAATCAATCGGTCAGCCCACTGTCTGACCCTGTTATAGACAGTCACCTCAAATCCCATTTTCTCACCTAATGCGACACAGATCTTTCCACTGCAGTACTCACGGTATCTGATTTTGTGGTTTCCGATTCAGGTCACATTTGCATGTGATCCTAGATTCAATAGTTAACTGATCCTTGGCCATGTGACCTTCAGCTGCACAATCAGTTGTTTATCGCCCATTGTGGGTATTTTTGTCACCAATTGTGGGACGCAACACAATTTGGCTGACAAAACCACCTGCCACAATACAAATTCCAACAGACGTTTTGATTACAATGACAACCAGCTAAAAGACACAAGCTAACAATTAATGTGCTGGTTCAGCATGGCTACTGCATGCATGCCAAAACTCACCAAAACTTGTATAAGTCTTGTTTGTCATGGGTGATAAAATCAGATTTGGTCTTTTCAACACGCAGTGCAAATGCAGCCTGAGGCTAATTATTGCAGTTACATGTAATACCCTGGCTTGAATTCATGAAGCCCAAATGTCATTGGTTTGAGTGAGTTAGATGTCAGTACTTTTAACACACACAGCAAATAAGAACAAGACACCAGTTATACGAGTCGCTTTGTGCCTGTGCATTAGTTTTAATTGCCATTTATAGCGGTTTGATAGGTGAGTATTTTAACACCGGCCCAGGGTATTGATGAATAGACATTTAGTCTAAATTGTATGAGCACAAAATGCCGCCGTGACCTTCCGTTAACCTGCAGAGCGAGGTATTGAAGGGTTCTCTTCGTTCGCTTTATGTTATATGGCCAGACACTGCTGGCAGAATGCAATCTGTTTCAGCTCTCAGGGTCAATATTAACCCGTTCAATTTATTTCATGTTGTTAATGTATTGAGGACCCTGAACATACACATGTAATAGGAATGCTTTTTAAAAACGAAAACTGCAAAGCACGTAATCACATTTTTACTGCAGTTTCAAGAGCTATAATGTACACTTGTGCTCGTTATGTTGTTCATTAGCCTGTCATCCAATAGATGTTCAGTTTGAAGAGTGAGCTGTGCAATCCACAGAGAAAGAGATTTTTACACAGAAAGGGCAACAACTGCAAAAAGTATGCATGAAGGATAAAGAGTGGTGGTCCAATATGTTCAATAGCTTGACATAGATATAGAAACCTAAACCACTTTACAACGTCAGGGACGTGAGGAATAGTCACTTGAATTCCATCAACATGTTGCAATTACTTAGGTGGCCTTTAGGTGGCGCAGTGGGTGCAAGTACATGATAATACTGTGAGGCAGTGCATCCCAGTGCTAGGCGTTTGAGCTGTAACAGACTATGCCTAGCAGTCCATATTGGCTGAGACTTAATGGAAAAAAGGGAGTGCTGGGTAAATTCATTGGAGGTCATTATTATCTAGTGACCTCCACTGGCTAATACCGCTAATATGCTTCTGGAGTCAGACCTATAGTGTTAGAAATAGCAAAAGAGTCATGGGTGAGATTACCTCATCCTGATGGTGTGTGAGGGGTTTGTGTGGTTTGTTGAGGGTGGGGTCAATGATATAATTCAGTCTGGGTGAGAAGAGAGGGGAAGAAACAATTATTTTGGGTTGTGAAGATACTCCACTGCAGTCATCACTGGTGTGTGCCATTGTACAGCCCACAAAGAAAACCAGCATTCCTGATGGCTTCTGTCGCATGTTAAATTAAACAGTCTAGCATCCCTGGGTCAGTGTACTGTTATCTGTGACAAATGAAACCATGCCAAGATGGAGAAGACCAAACAGAAATTACATTCAGCCGTTTGAAGTCTAAAAGCACTTCTTTATGAATGTATGCAAAAGGAAATTCGATTAAACCTCTAACAGTTCCAGGGATTCTCAGCACCTGTTACCTGCAGCTAAATGTAACCTTGCTAAATTACGAGATATACATGCATCTGTTGGTAGGGTATCCTTGAAGAAAAGGATTTGGCGGAAATGATACTTTTCATGTTTCCTTTCCTGCCCTTTTTAGTAAAAATGAGAATGAACCAAAATGACACAGATACTTTTCTTCTTCAGAGTGCACACCTGTTGTATAATACATAACATTCTGAAGCACCCTTCGGCACTCGAGTTCTCCTCAATCTTTATATCTTTAAGCACATGGAAAACCTCTTACATACTTCAGTCCAGTTTGCTGGTGCTCTATGCGGGGAAATTGTTCCAGAGGTTAAAAGGTTTTCAAACTGAGCCTATGCAGTGGCATTATAAGTTCAGGGATTATTCCCTCTTGGTTTACCATTTGCCACAGTGCGAGCTGTAGAGTTAGCCACAGTGCTAACTGGAGGCTGAATGAGCCACAGATCCACTGTCTCCCCAGTCCACCGTTTCTATACTCTTCCTCCCTCATCCTCAGGCAAAATCCCCTTTGAAGTTCCTGTTCCCCTGAAAGCACTCGAGGGGGCATGCGTCCCAGTCTACCCTCCTCTGGCCGTCTTCATCTCTACACCACTCCGATCAACCCTGCCGTCCTTCTATTCCTGTCTTTTCCTGTCCTTTCCCGCTCTTTCACTCACCCTCTATCTTCCTCTCGCTGAAGATGCATCTATGAACACACTAATTCCATTTCTCTCTCTCCCTCCCTTTCTTCTTTCTCTACTATATCTGTCTTTTACAGAAGTTATTAGAGATGGTTTTTCTAGATAATAATAACAACAACAACAACAACAATAACTATAGTATCATCATTATTATTATTATTATTAGTAGTATGCCAGTTGATGTGAACATATAGTAAAGTGTCACAATAATAATAATAATAATAATAATAATAATAATAATAATAATAATAATAATAATAATACATTTCTGAAGGCAGTAATTTCTCACCCTGCCTCACACCACCCAGTATGCATGCTGTCTCTCTCCTCTGGCCCCCCCCCCACTCTGCAGTCTGAATCAGCTCCATCAAGCCGCCCGGCCCAAGCCGCTGATGCAGGCAGATCTGCGGACGCCCCATCGACCGAAGGACCTGCTGGATGAGCGATGAGGTGGGCGCTACCCTGCCAAATGAAACTCTCCCTCCTGGGGTGACACTGTGCCACCCCACCCCTCACCACAGGCAGCGCAGGGCCCTGAACGGATTCAGACCTGCCTGTTTAAATGCATCACTGCCAGGGGTGTGTCTAATCCACAAACAATCAGAGTGAAAAGAAAAATGTGATTACATTTTTTTTTATCAAAGTTAATAAATAGATGGATGAACACAAACTGAATGCTGAACAGCAAATATATTTTTTTTCACAATAATGCAGGAGGAAAAACTGCTTTGATCTGCTAGCACAAAATGTACCAGTAAGAGCAATTAATGCAGACTGCGCAGGTAGATTGCAGGTGTCCGCCCCACTGAAGGAGTTATCTCTTACATCGCCAAACAGGGCACTGAAACATACCTGGATGCAATGACCAAGAATACTGTTCAGAACTGTTCTGTTGGCAGATGGAAACATTCTAAGTCATTATGATGTCACTGACTGATGTCACTTTATGGGACACCCAGCTGTGGTCACTATATAAATACATTGGGGACAAGTGCTTTAACAGGACATGTAGCTCAGAGTGGCTTTTTATCTTCTTTGAAACAGAATATGTGTAATTTAACTTATGGCTGAGGACCCAATCAGACACACTTCTCTCTAAGGGCATATGCAATTAAATTAAAACAGAGTTTGCATGACAAAACAAGTTGCCTTGAGTATGTTCTATTTTATTGGAGTCAAGCAAATGAATCTTTTAGAATGTGCCCTTTTCATTCTCAAACAGAATAGCTTAAAAGTCATTTAGTCATTAAAAAGACTAAATCCAAAGTTTTGATTGAATTGCATATGCCGTTAAATATATATTTGTTCAGTTGGGTCCCAGATACGATTAAAACAATAATAAATCCATCCCCAAAAAGAGAAAGGTAAATTCAGTACCCAGGATGGAAGGGCCCATCTGCAGCAGCTGGAGGGGGGGGACGCTCTCACTCTTCCCCAGGCCCCCCTCCACCCCGGGCCAGGGCAAATGATCCGTCAAACATTAGATCGCTCCACCCGCATCGGGGTCACAAGCATTAATTAAAGATTACAGAGGGATCAATTGTAATTATGCTTCCTACGCCAGATCAGTTAAAAGACTGAACGGCCTCTGAATAATGTAGAGGCTATGATGAAAATAGGAACTGCGGCCCGTCTTTTATCCCAACTCAACCCATTCCGCTTCATGAGCTTCTCTCAGCATTAGAGCCGTTTGGGCGAGGGGAGGGTTGAGGGGTGGGGATTTCATTTGCTTAAATAACCAGTACAATTTCCTCAGAAGTTTGGGAGTTTGGATAGAGGTGGAGTGGATTCAGAAACACATTTCTGTACATGGGAAAATTCTTTAGGCCGTGTGAAAATTAGATTATACGCCCACACATTTTCATAAGTTCGCTGAATTTCACATCATTATTTGACATTACTGTTCTGCTATTTTCGATTGGATCAGTAAAATGAAGGAGTATATATAGATGTCATTTTTATTCTTTATTTACAATGACCTAAATTCAATCAAAATCAAATGTGAGGGGTCGTTTTCCTTTGCAAACACTGTTTAATGAGTTATTCTGGTGATCACTGACTTTACCACTGACGATCATTCACATCTGATCGCTAGTCATATGTCTGGAGAAATACCAGACCAGAGTACAGACCATTCAAGGTATGAAACAAAATGCTCAAAATGACTCACAAGTGATGGGGAATGCAAAATTCTGTGACTTCAGTATGTTGCACCTCAATCAGAGAGAAAAAGACACAGTGCATCTGTATTTGAGTACAAACTAAGTTTAGTGAAATTATGGGTAGCAGTATGCTTATGGAAGAACAGTACTTTATTGGAAAAACAAATACAAGGCGCCATCACATGCAACTCTACGCAGCGTTATATCATTTCAGGGCCTGGTGTCTAACCTGAAGGCTCAAGTCTTACCCATAATTCCCTAGTGGGACACTGCCATTGTACCCTGGAGCAAGAAGCTTAGCCTGTGCCCATTATCTGCATAAAGGGTTGCTATGTAAACGGCAAGCCATGGGTCACACACAATAAGAATGTCTGTCACACAAATGTACTGTAATAAATAATGTAATAAATAAATAAATAAATAAATAATGTGGGAGGCCGACAGGAGCGGTCGAATGATTAATAAACCGGAGTCGTTTTCTGAGAAGCTTGGGGCGACATCGTGTAGTGGTTGCACCCTCTTGAAGAAAAAAAAAATCCATTGTGCTTTGCTTTTTTTGTTCCATGCAAGAGGCACGGCTGTCAAATGCCTAACTTTGATACATTTGCGAGGGCCACTATCCAATTACTGAGCTGTTTTTTTCAAACAGATATCACTGTCAATGATGAAATATTTCTAAACACGCAAGTACTCACGCTCCTCTGGCAAATAAGCTGCCAAAATGGGTACATCCTTTGACAATTTAATTGGTGCACAATGGATTAATTTCATGTTTGTGAGGTGGAATTAGTTGCGAGTGAAAGAGGAGGGCATTGGAGGCTGAGAAATGGATCGTCTGTATGTGACACAGACCTGGGCCTCTGAGTCTAATCCATCTTTATGTCCGGTGTCTATTTCAGAACGTCAACATCAGCTGTTGGCGACGTGTCCATCCATGGACACCAGCGTCCATTCTTTTGTTGTAGATGAATATTTATTCAAAAGCATAAACACGTGCATGCTAGGTGGAATAAAAGCTTTTTTATTCGTTTTTAAAGAAATTGATACTTTTTGTCTGTCAAAGAGTCCTGCAGTTATTTGAAGAGTCCATCAAAAGCCACAAAGTTGCCCGATAATAACACATTGTGTAGACACTGTGCAAAAATCTGCCGAAAGAATCAAGAGCAAATATCCCTGTAAAGTTTCATTTCACATTTCAACATATACCTGTACTCCATGAGCCAACCAGATACCCAGCTATTGACAACTTGTCCACCATTGCCTGACTGACTGTCTCTCTTTATCCCTCTCAATCAGTTTTGATTTCATCTACTCTCTACCTGAGTGACAAATAATGCTTTTTTTTTCAAAAGCAGGGGATGGAAAAAAAAAAACACAGACGACGTTTCTGATGTCATCTTTTTCCTCTTCTATTTAAGGAGTAGAGTTAAGGGTCGTGAGTTCACGTCCCAGGCGAGGAAGGTACAAGTGCACCCCTGAGCACATTATAGCCTTGACCTGCCTCAGCACAGAACAAATCCAGCTGTCTAAATAGATATGAACGCTATGCTAATAACATAGAAAATGTCAAGATATAATTCTCTAAGACAATAATCAGCTATTTAACTGTGATGTATTACTGAACTACTGTTGTTAATTAATATTTTTCAGGTCATTTTCAGTCCCTCTCACTGCTGTCAGTTTCTGTCTGTCTGAGTTGTTTTGTGCAAACATGACATAAAACAGAAAGGATGTTTAATCAGCTAATAAGCAGCTGCATAATTTTGACTCTGCAGAAAAAAAATTGTCATACTATCTGCAGGTATTTTTCAATTCCTCTTCTTCTTGTTCCTGCCTCTGATAATTTCTTGTCGTTCCCTTCCATTACCATCTTTCCAAAAGGAAAAAAAAAAAAAATGAAAAGACAAATCATGTCTGATGCATGTTCTTTCCTCAGGTGGTACTCAGCATTCCCTTTTGGAAAAAAGCAACTGGAGCTGACCTTTCTGCAGAGAGGGTCAGCGTTAGCTATGCAGGCCTCCAGCGATGGAACTTGCTCTGAATAAAGGGGCAGGACTTAGCAGACCGTGCGACGCAGGTGGCTTTGGGAAAGAACTGTGTTCTACACCTTGTGTTTAGCCTCCTGCTGCGATGCAACGCTCCTCCGCTTCTTTGAAATGCAACTATATAGTAAACGCCCAGCTATTAATGCCAATCCAGAGTCTTTTCATGTATTTATTATATACATTTAAATTTATGACTAATGGTGGTAAATTTGTGCCCAGTATCCAATGAAGCATAGTACAGCTTGCTTGTCATTAATGAATTTATTAATGTTTAAATGTACAGTTATTAAGCTGGTCATTAAGGGGCTCAATGTGTCATAGTTTAAACTTAGAGTGCGGCTTGCATGCCCCATCCAAATAAGGGCGGAGAGTAGTTGGTCCAATTGAATGTCTTGTTTGCACAACTCTAGACAAATGAATTGCATTTTTAGCAATGGATACAATACATTCCTCAAGATCTGTCAAGCAATTTCACTCTCCATAAGGTTTTTCCCTCTCTCTCCTCTCCTCTTTCTGTCAAAACAATAAAAAAGACAAAACAAACAACAAGACAAATCAAAACAGCTCAAACCGCCAGACGTACAAAAAAGCAGAGGCCTTTTAGAATGGCGAGTCAGTGCTTTTCCTTAAGTTCTGAGCGGTTAAAAATAGCGGGGTGTCTCTGGCACCATCGTTGGTGACAGGGGTGCGGCGTTAAAAGCCGCTGCTGGAGGCAATGAAAACCCCCCCTGTCTCTGTGCAGGGAGGACGCGGGGGTCTGTGAGGATGACTCATAGAAGCCGTCTGCTTCATCTTCGGCTACATCTTGAGAATTTCCCTGAATAAATAAGAAAAGGACAGACACAGGCACAGAGAAATCTATACGAGATCCTGACCAAGACCTGCCACTATTTTAAGCCGATATGAACTTGTAAGGCAGGCTACTTTCTGCTTGCACATGTATCGATGGAGGAGCGAGTATTTTAGTTTTCTCCCCCAGTGTTCCCTAGTTGAGTATACAGGTTACGTCTCGGAAAGGGCTTCCGTTTTTTTCCCTCTTAGCATCGATTCTGTCATGTCATTAATACCTTAAAGCCTTAGCTGCTGTTTGGAAAGGAAACACTTGATTTCGCAGAGTCAGGAGGTGGTATAGGAAGTGACGGGAAGATGACAGAGGTGTGCAGATACAATCCTGGTGAGGTTTCACAATCCCTCTAATGAGCGTATCTGTACAAGCTCTTAATCAACTCCAATCAGCTCAATGGGGAGTCTCCAAAAACCCAGATAACCCCTGTGAACTAAGGTTTCAAAGTGTCTGGATCTTTTGTACGATACAAATCACTAATAAATGAGTCTTTTTCATCAATAAACATAAGTCTTTTTAAAACACTATAAATGAACATAATGTAACAGAATGTAAATGATTCATAGATGAGATGCAGCCAGGAAGTGAAAAACAATAAAAAATCAGACAAAATCCTTAAACAGCTAAGGATTTCACAGACCTCAAAAGATTTTTTTGGCATTAATTACTTCCTTTTAAACATATAAAGAATGTTCGAAACCAATGGATTAAAGGAATATAGCTACGGACAGCTATCTTGCGTCAATGGGGAAAAACAAACTGCGAGGACGTCATTAGGAGTTATTATGCCAATATCTTTCCTCGTGAAAATGGTGGCTTTCCATTCTCTCTGTCAGCAAAGATGACCGTCAAAATGCTGTTTCATTCAGATCCAAAATCTCTTTTCCCCGTGCCAAATTATACCCTTCGAGGGGCTACTCTAGGTGTTCCGCAATTTCGCTGTCGAGTTCCTGGAGCTGTGTGCTCTCTAAATCACACCCTGGTACTCGCTGCCAGATTTGCTTCGCCGTCTATTTGGGATAAGTGCCAGATTAGAGAGGAGAGAAGGAGAGAGCGGGCCAGTTTAATGCAGTCTATCAGCAACACCTGCTGTCAGGGCTGGTTGGGAAAAATATCTAAAAGAAAAATAAAATAAACAGACAAAAGATGTGAAAAAATAGCACACTTCAAAGACAGCAATTACATCTTTATAAAAAGTGTCTTTTCAAAAACAAAAGTTTTTTTTTTTTTTTTTTTATCTTGCGGGGAGTCTCTTAATCTATCAACTGGAGACTGCAGAGCCGCTGCCTCAACTATATCGGTTTGTGGGATTCCAAGATGCTTCAAAAAAAGAGCGAGGGGGCCATTTTCCCCTTCGGAGAGATGTTGGTTTGTTCAAAAGACGGCTTCCATTGCCACCCTGGTGGCTCAGTCATTAACGGCTCCCTCTCGGCTCGCAGTCCGGGCCCTGTAGCCCTGACATCGCTAGTTCAAGGACATAATTGGCTAAGTCCCATCAGGGAAGATTAGAATTAAGTCGGCCAGGGTTTCTTGAGTTACTCCTGCGGAGCCCCTAGCGACTTGCTAACCTACAGGTTAGCAGTTGTCATAATGAGAGTTGGGCCTCCCTTCCAATTCATGCCAGTTCCCCTGCAGAGTGTGCATGACTTGAAAACAGTCAAAATTGCTGGCAGGAAAATAATGTAACAATGGGCAATACTGTGTGATGTAAATCAAAGGTGCCAAAGCCTACCACTTAAAATTGTCCATGGATGAAGGATTTTTGTAGTTAACTGTATTATGGAGGCCTTTCAAGGCTGAGCGTATTATTCTTGATGGCACCTAGTTTCACTGTTCAGCACAGAAAGATTACACTGTCCCTTCCTTTAATTGCGTAAAAGCTTTGGGTCCTGTGTACGACAAAGCCCCTGAAGCTATCTCCTCCTCTGTGATTTCCTCCCCAATTAACATTCAGCATGTGCACTCAAAATGATAAAATATTAAAAAATCTAAGCAAATTCTTAAAAAATAGATGCTCATACTTTGTTTGGAAATTAAGTCCACAGAAAACCCTCAGTTGGCCGTGCTGTATGCTTGAGTGGATGTTATAAAAGCCCTAAGTGTGAAACACATCTTACCGCTATTGCAGGAAATCTTAGTTATCACAGAGTGCATTCCTACAATGGGGTGGAATACAAACAGAACAATAGGAGGGGTTTGGAGGTGAGCACAGCATGGTGGGAAATGGAGTCCCACAGGGATAAGTGTTAGGACCTCTGATTTTATATAGTGAATGAATCGTGTTATGCCAATCACTACTCCAGCTCCACCATACAGTAGTCCTTGGTTATCGCAGAATAGACTTAAAACTGTGTGGAGCACAAAATGATTAGGATGGTTTACATGTCAGCAAGGCATGATGGGAAATGGAGTCTCCCAGGGATCCATAGTGCGACATCCATTCTTACTGAGAGAGTCATGTTATAGCATCCATGCCTACTGAACCAAAGAAAGGTATGGGCAGGGAGTCAAATATTAGTCAGGGGAAGCCCTTGTGAAAGCAAGAATGAAATTAGAACGATGAGCGTGAGATATCCAAGACCGCTGACTGCAAACGCCCCATATTTCTGGCACACTTGCCGACCCTCCCATGAGGTCCTTGTTTTTACAGCTCCGACTGAATCAGCCCGACCATCTGGCCCTGTCTAAATACGCTTTCGTACATACAAGTTCATCTCAGGTACTAGGCCATGGGATGCTGCCTCCTCTCCAACTTCTGCAAATGGATCAGGCAGCATTTCCGCGCGCCGAAGCCAAAAAAAAATCACACCTTATTCACATCCTACCTGCAGCATTACTCGCAGGGTATTTCTGTGGAGGTGGTAATGAGAATGTGACAATGAGAGTGCTTACATACCGTCCAATTAGTCACGCAAGAGTAGCACTTGACTACAATTAGCTCCTACGGCCGCCCTCTGGCTGCCGTTCAGAGGAGTCTCGGATGGTGTCGGAAAACAATGGATGTTTTTTTTTTTGTAAATTATTTATTTGTTTATTTTTTTTTTTTTACCCGACTACACAGTGTTTTATCTAACTCTGCCAGCTTTTTCTCTCTTTGATATTGGAAGAGCGGTCTGTTTGCTTAGCCCACACCCTCACAGGGGAGCAACAAGCACTCGCATTGTCAGACAGGAAATGTAGCCAGCTCTTACTGCTGGTTTTACACTGAGCCCGCTTTGCAGGTACTTATTGATTATTCCACAGCCCCCACCTCTTTCACATTTCTGGATGCACTGCAGACTTGGGGGGGGGGTCAGTTTTCGTCTCTTTTCTGCCTATTCAGGAAATGGACTGAAATTCAAGTCATGATTTGAGAGATGACCATAACGTTCCATGAATTAATGAAATGAATCACAATTCATTTCCTGACTGGCTGCATTTAAATGGAACTGGCCCTCATGCTGACTCAATATAGAACACTTCCTCTCCCATTTTCAGTTGCTTTCAAAGAAATAACTTCTGAAGCGTATCTTCTCTTGCATAAAGACACAGGCTCAAGGGCACTATAGTTTACAAATGGCAAGCATTCTGATCTTTCCAAATAAACAAATTCACAATTAGTCATAAAGACAGACGAACAAAAGAAATCACATAACACGCGCATAGTAAATGGACATAATAAAAGGCATGTAGCCTGACATTGCCCAAAACACTAATTTTCATATTCCACTGGTCATTTTACACTTGGTTTTTGATTTGGGAGTTCAATTTATTTGACTAGTTGAATAAATGTACAATTAATGAATCAATCAAAACTAATAAGGTGATTCATCAACGTGTTTCCTCATTCAGAGCAAAGCATAGTCAGCAATTGCAAATATTGACAAATCCAACATGCATTTCAGTGGGAGATTTTTAACATATAATCCACATTACCTGCAGTTCCCTCTTAATCAACGATGGCAGCATATTAGAAAATCCATGATCAATATGAATTGATGTTACTCTTTCCGTGGGGTTGCAGGTGTAGGGAAGCAAAAGGATTTTTATGTTTATGACTGAGCCTGAAACGTCATTCTCTTGCCCCTTTCACAAGAAAAATGTAACAAGGTGTGAAAGAAAGAAAGTGTCAGTTGAAATGAAATAAAGATCCAGGGAGAGCTGCACTTCACACACATGGTTTCAGTATGCAGCCCACGGTGCTCCTGGAGATTATGTAATCATTTTAATTACCCAGCGAGTAATTAAAGGTAACCCACTGCTCCAATACCAGTCACACATTTCTGGCTCCATTGAATTATTTCAGATTAAATTATAGTGATTTTACATGAAGAAGGCCTTTTCTGTGGCACCTACATAAATGTATGGTGCTAGCTGTGCTGTTATGTTACACAATATCAGTATCAATAATGTTATAACAATGCTTTCTGTAAAAGATCGATTCATATGTACAACAGTACCAAAGGTATAGATTCCCAATCCTCAGGCTGACTAGCAAAACACAGGGAACCTAAAGAGGAGACAAAAGGGGTTTATTGTCTAATAAACAAATGCAACAGTGTGTATTCAATCCAAATTTGTCAAACAATGGAACCTATTCAATTAACATTTGTCCACAGATGAGCAATTAGGATTTGGGCGAGAACGTTGGGACCTCCCCTGGATTCTAATTAGTTCACTGTGTGAGTTTTCTCGTGTTTTCAAAAACCGTCTGCTGTATGCATCAGTGTTGCAAACGGTGGAGTAGACTGGCTGTGAAAGAGGAGGGTGAGGTGCTCTCTCCATTTTCAGTTTAGCGCATCAGCAGCACAGCAGACAGCTAGCTACAGTCCTGATTTACATCTGAAACATACTGTCAAAAATCCGGTGCACCAAAAATGAAAGGGGAGCCAGGGAGAAAAAGATATGATATTTTTAGCAAGGAGCTCTTAACAAAATGGCAGGTTATTATCTTTCTGTGAATGTCAAAATGAATTTATTGAATTAGATACTGTAGCTAGCTATATGGGGTAAATATTTTGAAAGCAATTCTGGCAGAGTGAATTGAACCAATTTAAAAGGATGTGATGTGACTCTATTTCAGACAAGTGAAATTGCTATCCGAAATGTGAAGAGAATCTTTCTCAAAACGGTTAATGATCTGGCATGATTTGGCGGATAGGATGGATGGCACCAGGGCTAATCAGCCCCTTACACACTTTCACCATTTTCTTCCCAAGTCTCCATAAACAGCTAACTAACAGCATGTGTCCAAATGTTTAGTGAGTGGCTGCATGTAATGCACCAACGCTCGGGGGCAGGAGCTGGGAGATACACGCTTCTCGGTTTGAGTGAAGGCACACGCCGCATCACTGATGGTAGTGTGGTTTCAGGAATCGCAAAATGGATGCAGGCGCAAGGAGATTACATATTGCTTGACAGCACAGCAAAAGGCATACTTCTATCAAAAAGTGACATGTATGCGATTATGCCACTTGCACCGAGTTGATGTTGGGTTAAGGGCCTTGCTCAGGGGCCGATTCACTGTGCTGTTCTGGTGCACAGTGGCTTGTCCCCCAGGGTCCTAGTCCAGCACCCTAACCACCCTAAAGTAATCCTTAACGTCCTACATATGTGCACTGCTGGGTCTCGGCTTCAGGCTCTACCGGTTATGTCAAGTCATCTGGCCAATGGGGTGCTTGTGTTCTGACTGCATCAGCTGCATGGGAAGTTGAGTTCTCTGTCTCACTGTCCACCCTGTGTGAATGCAGTGGCCGGCCAAGAGAAAGACAGTGTCAGGTTCCCTCTCGATGATGAGGAATGAAGAACAGTAGGTAGTAGTAGTAGTAGTAGCATTGCCACTAGTAGTTGTAGTATTAGTATAGTAGCAGAAGTATTAGTAGTAGTACAGCTATAGTAGTAGTAGTGTTAGCAGTTGCAATGGTTGAGGCCGATATCTCAGTTTATGTAGCATATTGTGTAACATATTGTTCATTTTTATGACTGTATTTACCTTAAGTACCATGCTCAAGCATACAACCACAGTTTCACAACCAGATTATAAATGAACAGTGTTATATAAGGTCAGCTAAACGTGCCTGCACTCACAAGCTCAGGTAGTCAGGGAGGATTTACTTTATCATGGATATTATGCCAGGTAAGGTAGTAGTGGTGTCATAAAGCAAAAAAAAACAAAACAAAACAAAAAAAAAGGCGTAAAGGCAAGCGGCCATTTTAATGAGACAGGCAGTATTTGCCCTCATGAATTCATCAAACACATTAGCATGCTTCTCTCTCAGGGTTAGCAGCGTACGGTCAAGGGAGACATGAAAAGCGCCGCCTGCCTTGTTAAAGCCCAACAAAAACAAAATGATTACAGAGCTTTGGATGTTGTGCATTACTTCAAAACCACTTTCTACACAGTGTCCAATGTTTTTCATGCAATACTAAAGGGTAGGGTGAGCTATGAGGTTCGGAAGGCACTGGGACAGACCCAGTCCTGCCAAGCTCACTACCAGATCGTATTTTTAAACAGAAGCAGGTGAATGATGTATATGGAACTAGTTAGAAAGTATATGGAACTAATTGTTTGAGAAAGAAGTTTTTTGGGATGACAATTCTCATATACAATCATTGATTTCAGTTTTTGAACTTCATTGTACAACCTATAAGGTAAAGTGGTTCTGCACATATCTGATTAGTATATCTGATATTCTGGGATGGGATTTTACATGTATATGTAAGCATTCTGTGCACTTAAATCAGCTGAGTCATGTGATGCAGTCAGGGGAGCAACACTCTCCCCTTCCCTCCCCTCCCTGACCGCATTGTTCTGTCCGGCATGGCCCTCTGGTTCACCTGACACAAAATGACTCATGTCACATCATTCACACCTCACAAACACGAGAGTTCTGCTCCACGCGTCTGTCACATCCAGTGTTCCTCCATCCTCTCGGAACACCTACCGCGTCCGGATTCCCAGAGAATTCCCTGAGATGTTCTGCCTTGCAAATATATAAAGAAATAAACGAATAAATGAAGGAAAAATACAAAACAAAACAACAAAGGAGACACTTCGGTTTTAAATTTTGGGTTCTGGTCTGTCACGTTCAGGCGGATCGGCCCGTGAGGATGTGTCGTGAGGGAGAGGAGCGCGTGAAGAGGGTTTGGGATTAGAAGCTGCCAAAACGTCGACTCGTCAGACGCGCTCTGCGTTTTACACCGAAGAACAGAGGAGAGCGTTGAGGGGGCTCAACTGGCACTCTGAGTGGCAGGCCCTCCCTGTTTGTCACCATCAGAGAACATCTATTACCGCTACCATGTTTATTATTATGATCTTTTTTTCCTCAACACAAAGTGCCCCACTTACTCTCAAACTACATTTCCCAAAGATTCTATAGAATTCCTTGGCATTGATTCTCACAGGAGACACTGCAAAGAGAACGTGCTGTTTGGTATTTCTGATGTCGCTGCTGTTGTTGTTGCCCTTACAGGCTAGAGCTGGATCAAACACATTTTTGAAACGCTTTAACTCTTTAGATGCCAGTAAAATGCTCCAGTATTTTAGAGGGTTGTAAAGTATTACTCAAAATTATGTTCAATTTTAATGACATGGAGGAAGAATTTTACTTATAATATTGCATAAAATACACAATTTCAGTTTGGTCAGCAATCTGCAGGAGTAAACATTGAACCCATGTACACACAATAAGGTAAAATCTTACTTTCACCATAGTTTAATCAGGTAAAATTAAATGTACTGTTTATTTATTTGAAACATGTCCCTCTTTGACAATCTTGCATGTATCATCTTTGTGTTTCCTTTGTAGTGCTCTACATGCAGCATGCTTGAATATTGAAGGATTCTGTCCAATTCAAATGTAAAAGCTTTATTGACAGCAGCAGAAGCAAACATTTACATTTATTTTGCATTCCATGGTAATATCAGACTTTAGACTTGTAGATTTCATTTATGTTTTAATATTTCCAGTTTTACATTATTTATATCCCAACAGTTTCTGTATGCTCATGGATTTTTTCCTCAGTGTTTAATGTGTATTAAATATTAATATACACATTATAATACTGTGATATACATTCAAAAAGGGATGTGTGAATCTCCATAACCCATACTCAAATACACAGATTATAGAATTTGATTTTGCTGTTTTGCTGGCATTGTATGCAGTTCTTTATAGAGCAGTGAAAAAAGCCAAGTATTTTATTTCAGTGTAGTACGTGCTTCTGTCTTTTTCTTGGGGAAAAATATTTTTCTATTCTCCAAGCATTTCTAATTAGTTGAGCCGCTATCTGGAAAAGACAGATAAACTGTTTTATTATTCTGAAAGCAAACCAACAGGCACCTTCTTAGCAATCGTTCAAAAGAAGATTTAAGGGAACTTATTTATGAATTTAATGTATTTCTTTGGTGGTTTTGTTAGATGGGGACAGACAAATAAATTATGAACTCAAAAACAAAATTATGTTAAACACAAGTGTATAACCACATCTAGAACTTATTTTAGGAAATGCAAATGAATGTGTGAACTAGATTCTATTCAGACAGAAGGAGACATTTATCACACACTTCTTCTCATACATCTAAATGGGACGTGTGCATATTAACACAGAACTCCATAAGTTTTTGGACATTGAAACTGTTTTAGCTCTGTGTCCCAGCGCTTTACCCTGAACTGTGCCTGTTTGTTTAACGTGACGATGCTCAGATATATTTTGAAGATATTGCCATCCATGCATAATGAAGAGTTCCGAAGTTATACCACATTTAGCCATTTTGCTCATAGTCCCTTATTTTTGGGTGATAGCAGTATTTGGGTAATTGGATTCACAGCTGTTCCTTATTAGGGTGTATTTTCTTGCACTCATTAGCACACATGCTATGCTAGGAGAGAGCTTGCTTCCAGGCTTTGCATTTGCTTTTGGATTCTGTTGCTGGTCTCAGACAACATGAGCCCCAAAGATACGTTAATGCATCTAAAGCTGGCCATCATGAGGAGGAAGCACCAGGACACTTTGATCAGAGGGAGTGCCAAAACATTAGGCATGCCAGAATCGGCCGTTTGTTACATCATCAGGAAGACAATAGCAGCACTGGGGAGCTCATCCAATGGAAAATGACCTTAGGTGACCATTGGAAGACTCCTGTGGGGGAGGTCAATGAATATTGTACATTGTGAAGAATAATCGCTGATCAAATTGATCTGGAAAACAGTGGGAGGTGTTACAAGATCCAAAATATGATTTCTAAAATGTTCACCCGATATGGGTGGTCCAAATACTTTCTGAGCTGACTGTATGCTTTTATATATAGTCTGGGATGGTATAATTGTGGCAACACCGATGTGAAATTGGGCAGTTGATAGCTGAAGACCTGAACTCTGCCTTCAGAACAGCTTGAAGCCGTTCTGTTATACCACCGTGCTCTATGAGATTTGGATTGTTTCTAGTGGGATACCGGACCGTCGTTCAGGAAGCAAAGCCAATTTTCCCATGTTCTGAGCCGGTCTGTTGTGTTCCGGGGGGAATAGGCTGCACCCCTCCTCTGCAGGGGTCACAGAGGGGTAATTCGTTCGGGCCATCCGCGTCGCGGCCACCCTGCGAAAAGCGCAGAGTAAGAGGGTCCTTAATAGCAGATGGCGAAGTTCCTCTCTTTCGTGTCAAGGCCCTTCAAAACCAATCTCTGCAAGCTCTCAGCAGGCCAGCAGTCAAGGCCTGCAGGTGCTTCAGCGCTTCCAGACTATTTAAAAACAAAAACAAACAAGGGGGAAAAAACATTATTCTGTTCGGAGCTTCGGGCGTAAGCACTGTGTCTTTCTCTTCGTAATTCTACAGAAGTTAGTGCTGCAAGGCCAGGGAAGTAATTATTACGTGTTATTGAAATTCATTTGTATTTTTACAACGTGCTCAATGATATAATTACACAGTCACCCTTCCGGAAAAACTTTTTTTTTGTCCTTTCATCATCAGCGTTTTTTTTTTTTCATTTCAGTGGCAACAGAATTGAGAGCATTAAAAAGTTAGCTAAATATATTTATTTTAGTATGCAGTTCCAGTTAACAAATCAAATAGACTTACAACTTATTCACAGAAAAAAGTCTGGGCCCACACTATCCTAGAGCAGACTGATACTTTTAGTTATACCAAGAATTCCACTGGCATATCATTGACCCAGGCAAATGTATTTTAATTAGTATATATTCATGTTGCAATAATGTATCACTTGCAGTGGCCTGTTACATAATTTCAGCTTCATATTAACATGTGTCAAAGTGGCATTGTGACATTATGTGAAATGGCAGTAGGCTGTGTGGAGATATATCCCAAGTGATACAAAAAAAAAAAAAAACACTGCTGCACTGTTACGCAAGACCAATGGACTGGCAATATTTGAGTTTGAGTTCACATTCGGAGCAATCTGTCAAACACAGTCCCTGGAAACTGTGGTTCATATTCTCACTTTCCATAACATAGTTTCTGAAAGACTCCAAAGTTTGCAAAACGCTTTAATTACATCCCTCGCAAATTTGGTCGTAAGCGTGTGCAAAGAAGCAAGGCCTGAACTCAGGACAGAGGGAGACTGCAGGATCAGAGAAGGATGAGCCATTTCCTCTAATCAATACACTGCATAATTTATCTCCTTTACGTGGAACATGACTCCGGCAACATTATCTTTGTTTTGCCAAGGACAAGTGATCGAGCAAGACAGCTGGGAATGAAGGGGAAACAACTGCATTTATTCATCTTCAGTTATCTGCGGCTTTCCAATCTCCCCATCCCAACCGTCTGCTTTCCGGAGGGTGCACAGCATTTATTAACACACACACACACACACACACACACACACACACACACACACACACACACACACACACACACACACACACACATTCACTGTGTACTCTGGCATCTGTTCACCACACCCCACACCCATTCCCTAAACACAAACACACTCACACAAGTATATCAATACACACACACACACACACACACACACACACACACACACACACACACACACACACACACACACACACACACACACACATTTTTTGTGCAGTTTTGCATCTATTCACCCACACCCACACATAAACACACACACATAAATATATTAACACACACACACATATTCAGTTTCATTGTTTTCTTAATTCACACACACTCACCTCCCCACCCCCAAAATCACACACATACACATATTTGCGCATAATACCGTTTCAGTCCATCCATACACACTTGTATCCATGCAGTTATCAGGATGTCTCATAACTCATAATCATAGGGGACATATTTTTTAGGCACTATAGAGAAACATTTACGAACCATTAATGGACTACAGAACAATTCTATATACCAAGTGAATCATAATAGGCTGTGCATGCAGAGCCCCTGTAGGGCCTTGTTTGTTTTTCTTAGAGTGTACATGTGCAAGCTGAAGCACAAAAGGAAGTGTTGAAACAGAGTTAAAAATAGTGGGATCTCAAGAGAAAAATGCCCTCACAATAGTACAATATGCACTTAAAATTGTGGTGATGGGGCAAAGAAATGCCCTTGAAAAATGCATAGTCCACTGTCTGTCTTATTGTGTATTTGTTAAACACGTAGGCAGTGTAGGAAGCCAATAGCTGAGTCAATGGTCAGCTAAGGTCCACCCTCACATGACATAGTGTAGACCTTGGTGACACATAAGAGCAATCCAAAACCATTGCCACATGAAAGAACCAAGGCTTTTCCCAATGTCTGATAAAACTACCCAAGAAATGCTCAAAAATGCATTCACAATGACAGAAAAAAGCCCTTGGAAAGAAGAATAAAAAAAAACCTTTGCTTCCTCCTCTGACACACACACACACACACACACACACACACACACACACACACACACACACACACACACACACACACACACACACACACACACACTTCACAAACTCCATCACTCTCTTACACACAAACACACAATTCACAAACTTTCTGTCAATCTCACACACACACACACACACACATGCACACACACAAACACACATTCTCAGAAATGCAAACATCAGTATTCATATCCTTGCACAGCAGTGTTAGGATACAGAGCTGAAAGAAGTTTGTTGGAAAAGCAGTATTGGTTGGAATATGAATTTCACTGGCGACAGCATGGGTGCTTTCTGTCACACCAGCCCAGATTAGCTGCATAATTAAACTATCCTGAATAGGAAAGACATATGTCTACATTCAGCCAACATTAACTGTTCCTCCAGTAATTGGAACTGCTACAGCTACAATTGGAAAATAAGTAACTTGAGAATCATACAAAATGATCTACATATCTAAAAACAGATACAAGGTCAAGCACTGGTATTTATGTGACAGTAAACCCAGCAACCTACTACAACTACCACAACTAATTCTACTACTACTACAACTACTACCACTACTGCTACTGCTACTACCACTAATATTACTGCTAGTACTACTCCTACTACAAGTACAGCTACTTCTCCTCCTCCTACTAATAAATCTAATGATACTAATACCACTAATATTAATAATAATGAAAACAATTGTGTACTTGAGACTCTCCCTTCATGATTCCATCATCCCAAAATGATGTTGGGATGTTTATAATAAAAACAATACATCTGATTAGCTGTGAAAACAGATGTAAAGTTTTAGCATTCTCATACCTCTGCGATGTCCTGCTGTTTACATACTGAGCAGTGAGTCTTGTCATAGTGGTGCTGGCTGTCTCTATCGCTGACTCTATCTCTGTCTCTTACTTGTCTCCAGTGCCACTATGCATGTTTGTTCCACTGGGGTGTTTTATAACCGTGGCCATAGGTTACAAGATGGCAGTTTAGTTCCAGAAACACACACTCTCTCGTCTATTGCTGTAGAAACACAACAGCGCACTGGCACAAAAGGTTCAGTCGGCCTCTCTCTAATAATGTGGCTTTTTGGGGTTGAACTGTATGTTCAGCTTTTCCTCTACTTAAGTTAATTTCGTTTACATCTCCTCTCTGTCTTTGATCATTGTCTTAAAATCTCCCTATCATGTATCTTTTGGTCTTTCCTGGGTCTTTCGTTGTGCCTTCACAGCTTTGTTTATCGGGTTTTGATCACTGCTGTTTGGCTGCTGTTGGACAGGGCAGCCTTGCAAATCCAATCACATTTTTATAAGAAGAGGATCTGAATTTGCAAGGCCCTCTTTTTCATATGCGCCGAGCTGAGCGAGCGCATCGGGTTGCAGCAGAGTTGCATCAGTACAGCACCTTGCGCAGGACTGGACGGCTATCATGGCTAACTTGTCAAGTAAATCCTCCGATCATCCTCAGGCATGCCCCCGCTGCCTGCGAGACCACCCTGGTCCCAGGGTCAAATATTATGTATTTTGAGTGTTTTCATCCAATCCTTTTTTTTTTCTTTGGAGGGAATTTGAAAAACACTGTTAGTTAGTATCTCAATGTATTTGAAGATACAGAAAATACATATTTAATTAAAAGATAAAATACAAAGAAGAATGTGCACCCACTCACACATACACACAAAACACACACACACACACACACACACACACACACACACACACACACACACACACACAAACACACACACACACACACACACATCATTTTGACATGCACCATTGTCAGATATACATATATATTAAATTGAAATATTTGGTAATGCATTACGATAAATCGTTTTTTTTTTTTTTTACAACAACAAAGGAAACTCAAAAATGTATTCATATGCCTGTGTTCAGTAAGTCTAGGGCAGTATATAATGCACTTTACAGTTCTTAGACCCATATATGAGTCATGGTAAAATCATGTTAGCCATTTTACATTTCAAAAACATCAGTTTCAAAGAGACCTGAGAACTGGCACTTGCCTGAGACAGCATTGTATGAAAGCTATGAGTGAATAAAACAGCAGCTTGCTTTTGAAGGTAATTTTAAAGCATGCCTGGAATTCTTAGAAATACATCTGAGAGTAACATTTCAAATACATTCACTTAAGCATGTATGACCCTAGTCTTAGTGAGGATGTGTTCAATTCATGTGTGTACACTCAAATTGATGTTGCAAATACAAAACTACAGTCATTTGCTGGTAATCATAGTGGAAGCTTTTTGTTGGTACTATAAAGAACCATTAATGAACCATCAACGAATGTACTATAGAAGTACCACATGGTTCATTAATGGTTCTCTATGGTGCCTTAAAAAGGTCTCGTAATGATTATATGCAAAGAACCCCTGAATAATCCTTTTTTTACCGCACAGACTGTATACTTAGTGTTTCAGCAGGCACCCAGCCCCACAGGAGTGGCCGCTAGAGAGCGATGAGGCTAACTGGCTTAACTGGCTTAACCCCCGTCCTTCCCCAGTGAGGATGAGCTCATGTGGACTTTCCGGCCATAGCAGGTAACGACGCAGCTGGGATTCGAACACCCGGTCACAGGCTTCCCAATCGAATGTCTTACTGTGTGACCCACCCGGAATCAGCAGCATTCCTATTATTGCTTAAGTGACACAAGGCCAGACCTGTTACACATTAATTACTAGCATATAACATAGTAACAGAGCTGGTCTTGTTTCACATGCGTAATTAACAACACCACTGTGTCTTGTTCCATTAATTATTGCAGGTACCATAGTATCAATAATTTAATTACATAGATATAGGTGTGATGTAATGTAATGTTTTGTCCTGGAAGGTTATTGGTTCTAACCCTGTTTATTTTACTTCCATCCCCAATACATGCATGAATTAAAAGGGCTCCCCTTTCCACACAGACAGTGTTGAAATGCAGACTGCTTAATTTTTTTTTTTTGTTGGCAGGGCAGAACAGGGACCGGTCTAATCAGGACCTGAGCATTAATTTTGAATAGACACTAATAGAGCTCATTATAGGCCGGTTCCTTTAGTCAATTATTTAATAATGTATTTATTTTGGTGAGCCTCCAGACTACTCTGGGGGGACACATGCAAGGTCCAGAGGTACGGGGGCTATTAAGCATTTGTACGCGGCACCTGGATCCAGCCCATATTAACCTTAGAGTAACATTAATGAGCAATTAAAGCTGGAGCGATTTCTCCTCTGACAATTATTAAACTTTAGGAGTGAGCTTGAAACTAAAACTGTGGATGGAGTTCTCCACTCTGGATGTAGATTACTTTTTTGTTTGTTTTTTTTTTCTTTCAGGCAGTTTTGAAGTGAATTATTACATGGCTATAGATGTTTTTTCATTTAAAAAAATATATCTTTCCCTGCTGATTCTATCTGCACACTCATCTTATTTACCTTGCCTTCAGGGAAAAAAAAAATAAAAACGGCATAAATAAAGAATAAGGACCGGCGGTATTTGTGTTTGAGACCGTATTGTTAGGAAATGAAAAAGCCTGTCAGGCGAATATCTGGCTTGCCAAAGTCTACTGTCAAATAACTTCCAATAAACAACACTTGCTCACACAAAGCAGCGTAGATATAAACAATGAGACTAGATATATTCAGTCATTCATGTTTGTTTATTATAAATATTACATACATAAATTATCTGAGGACACAAAATGATTCACAAAACTTTGGAAAGTGTTTATTTCCCAAAAGGAAACAAACACCTTAATGCGTGTTAGCTGTGTTTCTGTAGTCTGTGTTAGGGATTGATGCTTTGAGTCTGTTTCTAAAAATGACATTCATTTAATGCCATGAAACGGAAAGCAATTCTAAAATGCCTGAGCCACAGTAGATATTGGTCTTTTATATGATAATTAAGGTCTTTGTACAATCGGTATAATGCAAGCAGTTTGATCCCAAAGCTCTCTGGGTCTAATCCTGACCTGAGTCGTTGGTTCAGCGCTTACCGCAGCCTAAGTACATTTTCTGCGTAAAAAATGGCACTTCTGAAAGTTATCGTTGCATGGAAAAAGCAATTAAGTGGCAGGTAAGTGTTTGTCTGCATTTGACATTCTATTTGCAGAATGCTTGAATGTAGGCTCTTGTGTATTTCAACACTCATTTACTGTGTTGTTGTTCTAAGCCTATGCTCATTTCATTTTTAGTGCACTCCGCATATGCATTTACACTGTGAGGCACTGTACATTGTAGTTTGCATGAAAAAAAATAAAAATACATAACATAACTGCAATGTAAGTATTACTCAAAAAGAATGGTATGCAAATAATATTTGCCATTATCATCATTGTAATCTTCAAATGTGATAAATTCACATAATTCATTATATTTTGTATGCACATAACAAGCGACAGTTTTACTGCTTTCTTCAAACACTAACATGTAACTGTTCTCAACACATATTATATCTCTGCAATTTAAAATCTACATGTGTTTATCCATGAATAATGTTGCCATGTTACTGGCAAAAAAAGCAGTTGTGTAGCAGTGCTGTGTATTATAAATCTGTGTGGCTTTATTACATTATGGGAATGAATATTTTAGATGGCACAGTGCGCAGTATTTGAAGAAAGCACTAGAACTACTCCGACACAGAAATACAGCCCAATGTGGGAAGTGTTAAAGAAACCGTAGATTATCAAACAGAAGTGTCACATGACAAACAGTCAGCGTGACCTTCGTGTCGCTCCAATTCCACCTCAATTTCCCGAGTAATGACCACGCTATAACCGGCTACAATGTGCAAGGAGGGAAACTGTAAGCGCTGCTGAGAAGCTATTCACTTCAGACGGCCGACAGCGCGGCCGAGATAGAAGAGCATACGGAAACATTTCCTCCACACTATAAAGGTAGAACAAGGAATTCACTCCCAACTTCCACTTCCAATTTTTGTTGTGGAAACCAGAGTGATTGATATCCAATTACTTTGAACAGCCATGATTTCGTTCTTTGAAGTTTTGGCAGTGTTTCCAGATCAGTCTTTTTCTCAGTTATCCAGTTAGAGTAGAGGGTCAATAATGGGAGAATGTTTGATCTGTCCTTGCATTGCACTTGGTCATGTCCAATGCTGTGTAGTGCACAGCGATTCACAAAGAAAATCCAATCAACATTTGAAAATTCATCAATTAATCAAACTTCCCAACAAAAGAAAAAAATGTATTGTTAAGTGGAGAATTTATTAATTAAAAAAAAATATTGTGGGGTCAGACACTGAGTGAAAGCATTTCTTTCATTTGGAGGCAGTCAAATCTCAGGTATTTTTAAAAAAAAACATAATGATTAGAGAATTTATGATGCAATATAGATTAGTCTTATCACCTCAGCTGGGATGCGATCTGTGATCTGTATTCATATAAAGCACTTGCTGTGAGGTTCATCTTCTTTTTCAACTTTGCAGTCCAATAGCAAAGAGATGAGAGCAGTCAAGATGGGGGAATTAGGTTTCATCAAAAACAAATATGGGAGGAGCTGCCATGTATAGTATCAGTGACCCAATGATTTGGACCAATGGCTGCATCAGCTGTGGAGAAAAAACATTGTTGATTGGTTTAAATCAGTGACTAACAGCTGTATGTGGCTCCAGTGTTCCTGAAACCTCATTTCAACCATCATTAGAGCAGCTTTATCAACTGAAACTCTGCCTCTCTCTCTGCTAAGCTATGGCAAATCATTGCAAATTACACTGGGCCCTACTGAGCTCTCAACCACAGCTAGCACCAGCATAATGCAGAACATGTCACTGCAGTGTAGCTAAGTGCTTTAGAAAGATGTTCCACCCAACAGCCTAGAACTCTCAATTCACAATTAAATGTGTCAGTGATATTTTCTGCTCTCCTCAACATTAATGTGAAAAAAAATTGAAATAGTTTCATTTATTTTGTTAATGAAAGCATATGGAAAAAGTCAATTGTATTAATGGGACAAACACATATTTCATTTGTCATAATAATTAATTTGTCATGCGTTTAAGAAAGTGCTCAGCTGAGTGAGTGGTGGCAGATAACTTGTTCAGGTGGTGTTTCAGGAATTGTTTCACAAAGCAACACTTCATAAATTGCTGTGAACTGACGTTTTCCACGCCAGCGTCTCAGCCGCCGAGCTACCGGTTTGATTGTATCATTGCATTCTGAGTGCTGACCGGATACGGCCATTTTGCGACCTGTAGGTTGTAGTCATTCCATGTGATTTGATGAAAGCCCAATTGCCCACTGAAGATATGAGAGCATCTTGCGTCTGTCTGTTGCTTTTGCGGAACGCCCCAGACATGACTCAGGCAGCGGCCGTTCCTGCAAACCTCCTGTCTTTTCTGAGAACCGCTCCTCTTTCGTTTACCAGAGTGCTTTTAAGCACAGAGCACAGTCTGCAGCCAGTATTTCACCACTGGTTACAGATGAGAAACAAAACCTGTGAGAGTCTGTATCTCTATCTACTTACGGGACTGGGTTGCCCTGAAATAAAGGAAAATGTAATAACATGCGATGCTAAAATGGTGGTTTGGAATCAGGCCTTGCGGGGCATCTGCCTTTACCCAGAATACACTGCAGGAGACTTTGTATCTATAACCTCAGCTGGGGGCCCTGTGTTCAATCAGATTGATTGATTACAGGGGTTTGCTAATGGTAGCCGTTTTCTTGTTTCCACACATCAATATAATGTGGCCTCAGAACACCTGTTATTTGGGTTTTCAGTCCAATTTCATACATCACTGCTACATCCCCCCTTCAAGTCAATGTGTTTTGAAGGGTAGGCATACAAGTTTGCCGTATGGTAAAGTTAGGGATTGCCTATAATGTACAGATGTCTATACATTTCTACACATGTGTTATCATTTCAATTATCATTTGAATCAGTAAGAGTTATGTCAGCCATCTCCACTCTCCTGCCTACCTGTTGTACACCCTGCGCCAGCCAAAAGCAGATGGGCTCCCCCTCTGAGCTGGGATCTGCTCAAGGTTTCTTCCTGTCTGTCAGGGGGGTTTTCCTTGCCACTGTTGCCTTGGCTTGCTCTGAGGGGGTTTCAGGCCAGGGCTCAATTGTAAAGCTGCTTTGTGACAACTTGTTGCAAAAAGCACACTACAAATAACATTGAATTGAAATTAATATATACATTATACTTACACACACTGCTCAGTGTTTACGACAGAAACACAACTAAAGCTATACTGTGCTGCAGACTAATTCGGTGTATATCACTATATGTACACTTTCTATGTCACCAAACTGAAGAAAGGAGGGTCCCAAACTCTGTAAGGATGAATAAATATCACTACTGTATTCAAGTTTTTCATTGTATGAGTTATCCAATAAATAACTTGAATGTAATAATGATATTCTTCATCCTTACAGAGAGTGAGGACTCTTCTACAGAAATAACCAATGCAATGGTTATTGACCAAATGACCAAAATTATATAAAAGAAACAACCTATGCTGAATGGAATAGTGCACATATACTTAGGAAATATGGCCATTCCCCTGTGGTTAATAAAATGAAATTCTTATGTACTAGCCAAGAGAGCTATTTCAGCATCTTGAAGGTGGACGAGTGCAATATTAAAGAGACAATGTTATGTCTTCATTTTTCATATCAGTTATTTTAATGCCAGACTTAATTTTGCAGTGATTTTTTTTTGTATGTGTATCCATGGCAATGTTCCCAGCTGAAAACATATTTTTTTATATTATTTTTCAGTTTGCTGTAACATTTTTTATTAGGACTAGGAGAGTGCAGAGAAGCATGCAGTCTCTCCCTAAGACAATATGATGTCAGCTGTCATTTATTTTCACACCACAGTGCATGAGTCAGACATCATGCAAACCATTGAGACAGATGAGACACATCTCTGTCAACCGAATCCCTCCCTCTTTTGTTGATTGGTCCCACTGTCTGAAATAAATGGAACTAGACCATGCCGGTGTCAATTGTGGCCAGCAAACAAGGCAATGGACAACTGGCTATAACGCTGTCTGGCATGGCTGCCAGCCTGTCAGCATTGGTGCAGTCCAGAGTCAATATCAGACCATGGGGTCCATCCACACACGGAGGCATCGCCTCACCAGGCTAAACCACCTCGCAGCTGCTCCAGCCCTTATCACTTTTAATGTAACTGTGACACTGTATCGCGAAGCTGTGACACATCTGCATTTGACCCTAATCTCAGGGGTGCACAGTAGATATTTCGGTACAGATTCATCTCAGGGTGAGATGTATTCAGATGAAACCGAAAGATTAACTCAAAAGGTGGCCGTGGGAGGGGGGAGCAGGTGGTGGCAGGAGAAGGAGGCCACGTCTCAGTTCAGAAATGGCCTGGATTTGTGCAAATCCACTCTCCAGAGAAGGTTCCTGTTTTACCTACACTCTGTTTCACTGCATCTCATAACAGTTTCCTCTACCTTCGCTTGGTGCCAAGCCAATTATTTTGTTCTGGCAGTCTTACTCAAAGTTTGGGTAACAGAGTGCTTTTCTTGAGCATACTTGAGTGTTTAGGCTCTATCCCTGAATGAAAGAAGGGCTCGACTTGATTTAGTCACATTTTCCACCAGGTAACCACATTTATTTATGATGCCATAAGCTGAAGCAATGTTTCAGTCTTGTCAAGGTCCGAAGTTCAAAATAAAACCGGTAAAGTAGGCTGTATTGTGAGTTTATTATCAATGAAGCAATGTCAAAAAATGTTCTCAATATCCCTGCGATGAATGCTGGCCTAGAATCGTCTCTTTCAACCCGAAGTTGTACTCTAACCATTTGAATGTAAGGTGCATTCTGTTTCTGATTTCAATGGGAATAATTCATATTAAAAATGTGGACATGAAGAGAGTGACCCCTGACCCCTTCACATATTTTAATTTAATTAACTGCTTAAAATGAATCTGGATTGCAAATGATATGGATTTAAAGGGAGATGTGCCTAAATAATGGGAGTGTGTGTATGTGTGTGTGTGTCACAGAGAGAGAGTGAGAGAGAGAGAGAACATGCAAAGGGTATGAAATATGTATTTGTAAAAGATCAAAAAACCGTCATGGAATTGGAGATGTTTTGGCCTTCGTGTTACTTTGTGGTTGTAATCATACAATTGGAATTGGACCTTACTGGGCTTACTTACAGAAGCCAGGTCTGTGTTTGGTTTGTGTAAAAACCATCCTGGGTGCCCTTCCAGGCTTAACAGGTTATGAGGGGGAGCAGCCATTTGTTGCACTGCATAGCTTTAAGGATCCGCTGCATTTATGCAGATATTCACACGCAAACAAACACAATCATGAGTTTCCCACTTGAAAATTATTAACATGAAAACAAGACACACAAGCACCATATCACAGGATCATTACAGTAATGGTGTCAATTGGTAAGGCATGATTTAGGAGAAAAAAGGACTCAGCATGTTCAGTAATGGGTAAATATATTTAGCACAGATAAATACAGATAAATTCAGTTTCTGGTTTTTGGTTGAAATGCACTGTGTCTTCATTACATTTGTTATAACATATTCAGATCCTTATTTAACATTATCTAGCAAAAGTACTTTATAACCACACAGCATTGCACTGATAGCAAGAGTTGTATATGGTATCTGCCAATTTATACAGTTTATAGTCTTAACAGAATGCAGGTCATTTTGGAGAGTAGGCATCCATTTCTTTACTACTGATCATTTTCTTCCTTGCCGTATCTTATATTGTAACTTCACGGAAAAACACATTTGAACATTGAGTTTTAAACTTCTGTTTGCAAGTCTGACCGAAAAGTGAGAAGTGACACTTAGGCAGAGTGATGTTGTGTGGTGTTATTAGCTGCAGTGTCATGGAGGCATGCATGCAAACACTGTACATTTCAATTTCTTTTAAATGTGCTCAATGGCTGCTATTTTTTCCAATTTCTTAGAATCCAAGCTATCCCAGTTTCCTCTCAGCCTCACATTTCGACAGAATTCCATCACTTCAATGAACACAATGGTCTCCAACTGTTTCCTAGCAACATCTGCTAGGAAACAGTTAGAGCAGCATTGGTTTTTACAGTCAATTAAAACTTAATTTTTTTGTATGGAATTAAATGTAACTTGTCAAGGAGCAGAGGACCTCAATATTTTCCACTGGATTTGAATTTAGTTACGATGGAATTTGAATTTAACCCACAGTAATCCACACGGGAATTAATAAATGTGAGTCAATATTAAGATATGTAAATGACTGTGATTCCCAGTTATGGGCCAAACACCGTCGGTATTATAATTATTACTAATCAGCTTTGCAGGAACCCTTTTGCAGGGTGACCTAGATAGATTACAGTTTGTATGCTGTCCGTTTATGCCACTAAACTTTCCCTGAAGTGACACCAGTCTGACTGTCTGACTCAACCAAGCCTGCAGCGAGCACAGTAATTCCTTATCTGGGAACGGAGCCCGTGCCCTTCAGGTCAAAAGCATAGATATGCAAAAAGCTCTGAAAATTGGGAGATCTGGGTTGGTGTATCCAATGTAAACTGTGGCTGGACGTCCTGTAGGGCAGCAGATACTTGGCTGCAGTGTTGTCCCAGGGGGCGGGGTTTCAGTCGGTACCAAACTTTTAAGGAACCGTCTCAAAACTACAGTGACTTTTTGCCTGCTCCTTGTAAATGATGCAGGCTGGAAACATCTTTTGAGTTTCAGTGTAAGTCACATTGGCCTACACCTCAATATCATTCCTACTTCACTTCTTCTCACTGCAGTAGAGTAAGTGTGGCCAGCTCCATTCCTCCATTCCTGAAAATCCAGCTTTTAGCTTCCACCACTTAACCTAACTCGGTATGCTAATTAGTGGTGTGCAAGCTCACCAGTGCAAGTTCATCGAGCAAAACATTGCATATGGTGACCCAAGAACAGTCTTCCAATGTCTTTCATGAAGTTTCTCAATAAATGCGGCTATAGTAATCGGGTTGATACATTATTAAGGGAAAGTTTTTGCATCAAATCCGCAAAAGGATATGGCTTTCCTTAACTGCCCATGATAGTAGCTCTTCTGCTCAAACAAGAACCTGGGGTCTGGCCATGGTCAGCCTCACTGTAAGACAACTGTGCACAGAATGATGTAACCTTCTTCCCGCGCAATGCAAGAATGAATGAATGGCTATGTGTTGAATCGGATGCTCTGTCTATTAGCATGCCAAGCCTTCGGCTTATTGTTCTGACCCATCAAAGCGGGTCAGCGTTTGAAACTCATAGTGTGACAGTCAGCTCACTAACCTCACCGCCAGTGCAAATGTAGAATGCACAGTTAGCGAGCAGGAGTTAATTTATCCCTAAAACTAACGCTCGGCATCAGTTCCCCCATGAACCGAAGAAAAAATATATATACAAATAAATTATTAATGTATAAATAAACATGTGCTGCCTCTAAGATAGGCATGCTGTATATTTCTGTGCTCTGAAATGAACTCCGAGGTGAAGATGCTGGCTGATTTACAAAATGAAAATGGGACGGTTGTGAGCAAACAGGTCAGAACGAGCGGTGAATATTAGCTTTTAGTTGGTGTCAAGCACCCTGAAGGCAGCCTCTGTGAGTTTGATTACTGTGGGTGATCGACACAAATTATCTGCTCCAAAGTTTAGTTTTTTTTCTTTACCACTGCATTTTTTCGAGCTTGCATAATTTATTTCCTCATATTATTGATATGTACCAAGGGTGGACAAGAAAGGCCATATCAGATTCTGGTTTCCATGCCAACTTCTGCTGTTAATGATCTATTTAGTGTAATTATTTATGCAATCTGCCATTTTACTAAATTTATTGACAGTCTAATGAGTAACTGCTGAAGCCTGTGGGCTTGTGGCCCTGTATAAATGTACTGGTCTAATCAAGAGTGAATGGACACAAACCTGTACAAGCCACTAGCTAAGGGTGACCAGTGGAAATAAAGGCCTGGATTTACAGTGACTCTCCAGTTATGGAATTTCACACCTCTGAATATTTATAGCCTCAGTCAATATTCACGAAAAACAGTCTTCCCATGACGCCATACGACATGCATAACAGTGCATTAGCTTACATAACCAGCTGTCACAAAATGTTTCCAGAACACTGGTTGAGTTTAAAAATAGTGCAAGGAGAATACAGTCACAGGTTGTACTTGGTTTACAGTTGAATGGCTTCATGGTAAGTTTTAATGATATTCATTTTCTTCTGTTATGTTTCTCTTTTTAAACTATGAATGTTTGGGAACGGACTGAAACTTTCAGGGGTTGTTTATGCTTGCCCATTGGTTTATGTATACCACATGGTTCGCGCATGCACGCTGTGGTTCAACTTATATAAGCCCATTGTCATTATTTAAGAACCACGCCTCGTAAAATATATATACACACACACACACACACCTTTACACAAACTGCTCATTCTGACCTGTTTGCTCTCAACCGTCCCATTTTCATTTCATAAATGAGCCGGCATCTTCACCTGAGAGTTAATTTCAGCATACACGCACAAACACACACATATGCTGTTGCTTTGTACTGTAGCAAAATAGATTCTGAATCGCAAAGGGAGGTCTCCTGGTAAACTACACATTAAAAACAGATAATTCAGCTGGAGATTTGGGGGAGTTTGAGTTTAGATTCACTTTGGCTGCTGGAGAACATGATGATATTATGTTCCCCAAACAAGTTATTGTTCAAAATAAGTTTGTAAGTGGGAAGAAAGTTCCAGCCAAACAGCATTAAAGGGATATCCTAGAAAAACTGACCCTCTGATGACGAAATTTACGTCACACGGACCCTTGCAGACCCTTGCCTACTCGCAGATGCGCAAAGTATAACACTGGCGTAAGTCACCCTTCAACAGACTTTTCAAGTCTGGTCTAATGTCTACTTCATGATACTTAATATCGCTTTACAATTCAGAGTCTGGTATTGTGGTATGGAGTTTCTGTTTATGTGAAACACTGGATCAAAATTATCTTTGAAGTTACATTAACCAAGTCCCAAAATGTGATAATGTGATGACCTTGAAAATGTAATACAATTTCACTTCGTCTGGATCATGAAAACAAACAGCACAGAAATCAGCTCCACCACAGCTAGCGTCTCTGTCAACGCTAACAAGGATGTGGCACAGATAAAAGCCTGTCTTATTTCTGTGCATTTATTAATTAATTCATGAATTTATTTTTCGCCATTAATTTAAAGTAGAGATGAGATGCTGCATCCCTTGTTCTGGAAATAGGCTGATTCTGGCCGCACGCATGCACGCACATGTTTCTTGCATCTAGAGCGGACAGAATGGTTAGTGAGACGGGAGGCATGGTTGCTGAGGAGGAGATTAACTCTCCCGAACTCTGGTTCTCAGGCAGGCCATTTGACTAATTCACCCAAATTGAAATTCACTTCAAAGCCACCGCACGCCATGTCAAACATCAAAACAGGCTTGGCGTAATGGAACGAACACCAGCCCGAGCACTCTCCTCCCGAAACGCTCGATGCTGCCGCTGCTCTCTCCTCGCTCTTCATTTTGGAAGGAAAAGAGGATCTGTTTTGTTCTCGAATTAACCAAAAAACAAAAAACAAAAAAGATGTTGTGTACATGCCAGTGAAAGATTAACGGCTGTGTTCACTGACTGGATGAATGCAACGTCGACAGCTTCATTGTGAGACATGAACGGCTTTTCTCGTGTGTATTTTGTTAACAGGAGTTTTTAAATGCGTGCTCACTTCCTCTTTAAAGTTAACACCCTCATCCTCTCCTATAAATATCTCCTGGAACGTTTTACAGTACAGATATGTTTGCAGCCTGGATTTTTCAGATTGGTGATATTTCCTTAATTTATTTGAATATCATAAATAGAGATCATAGCCTGTATGCAGTCCAATTTTCCATAATGTCAATTACTGAAGATTAGATTGGAGTGTAAACAGCAGTAGTGGAAGCAGTTGTAGTGTGGCAGTGTGCTTCCCCCACCCACCCACCCACCCCACACACCATCTCATTTTAGTGTATCTTTGGTTGTGCATGTGCCTGTATGTGTGTGTGTGTGTGTGTGTGTGAGTGTGTATGTGTGTGAGAGATAGAGAGAGAGAGAGAGAGAGAGTAATTTCAAGGCCGTTCCCCAAAGCAGTGTGTGTGAACCGGGTCAGCGGACCCATGTGGAAACCAGCTCACTGTATCCGCAGGTGAGATCAATCCCAGCTTTTCCCAGCATTCCTTGGGGCAGGGCGCACCAGGGTTAATCACACCCGAGCTGAGGATGAGGGTTTATCGACAGCCTGTACACCCCCAACCCCCCACCCCCCACCTCAACCCTCACCCCCACCGCCCTCCCCGCCCTCAAGGGCCCTTAGTTACTCACTCTCTCAGAAGGATGTTGTTCTCGCTCCAATCTCTTTCCTTCATTCGGGAGTCTGTCTCAAAAAACAACCCTTTCCCCAACAACGGGCTCCACAGTCATTTAACAAGCCTCCTTCAGCCCCTTCATTCTGTCCGATTGTGCCTTTGCCCTGTGTTCTCCAATTAGGACTCATTGTCTGCTGGTTACTTTATCAAACCACACATGAAACAATGACAAAATCAATCAATCAATCAATCGCCTCAAAACTAAAGATTGGTTACTTGCATTAAAACGCAAACATATCAGAAATAAATATCAGCTGTTGCACACCATTGGGAAATAATATGATGGGTACTTTGCTAAATATGTTGCAAAAATTATTTTTTCTTAGTTGTGCATACGTAAAATATTTACATATATAAATATATAGGAAGGACAATAATTATTCACCATGTCTTTTCTCTGCAAGTTTGTTCTTTGTATTTGGTATTACTGCTATTAAAGCAGAGTCTAAGTGCAATTGCAATGTGTATGTTTGTTTTATTTCTTAGCCATGGTATGGAAATGGTAAGACATTTTAACATTTAGCTCTTGCTGAGTGGATGAAATGCTGGTTTAATGATGCTCATTCATTAGTAAGTACTCTGTTGATGCCATCTCTGACTTTCAGACCCAGTGCACAAAGCTGAAATACAAGGCCTTAATTGTATTCCATTTCACACACACACACACACACACACACACACACGCATACACACAGCACAAAAAATTTACAATGTAGGTGCTTTGCGCAATACAAATGTCACCGCATTTTAATTACATATACTGTATATGGTGCTCACTTAGATACTATTTTGTAAAAATGTAATTAAAAACATCACTTGCATCACTTATCAGGTACTTAAATAGACAGACTTTTATATAACTGTAATAGGTTGTTGGAACACTATTTTAATATAAGATAAATTGCTGTGGTTGGGAAGTAATTGTTTTTTTTTTTTTACCATTAACCTAATACATTTACACACCAACTGAAATTGAATTTTCATGCCTTTGGGAACATTTTCAGATAAAATATAGAAGGGTATGCTGGACTGTATTTGCCTTTGACATGAATTCTGTGTTTCAGCTGTCAAAGGATATGTTTTCTATCTCAGCTAAATGTCAGTGTGAGTTTATGCCGCCGGACAACAGCTAATGAAGTACATAAATGCTTTCATCCTTCCATAGAAACAATTCCCCTAAAAGCCCAAAGGAAAACGAGTGTTAAGTTTATTTCCATGCCACCTACAGGAAACTAAATGCATATAAATATAAACATCATTTGTGGTATGTCCCAATTTGTGTTTAACTTCAATGCACTTTGTCCTGAATTTTTGGTTCTTGTATCATTTTATCATTTTTGTTTATTTAAGGAAATCCTGCATCTTGAGGGTAGTACAGCTGATATTAACTATTCTGAAGAAACAATGCATTAAATAAACTTAATAAGGACAAGGAGCTTAATGTACATAAGCTTTTGTGTGTATTTTTGTACACCATCCATTTACAGAGCTGGATATTTACTGAAGCAATGTTAAATGATTCAAACCTGCAACCTCTGAGATACCTGCCCAACTCCTAAGTCATTGTACTACACTGCCATCCACATTGTGGTATGAAATAATGTTCTTATATATTTATCTGTCTCTCTGTTTTTCTGTCTATCAATCTATCTACCCTTAAATATGTTTTTTATTTTATTTTATCTCTGTTTTTTTTTTCTACCAATGTGGAATACCCTGTTGTGTCCTCTATTGATTTTGAAGAGTGCTGCCAAGTACCCATTCTGCCCCAAAAGCAGAGGTTTGCTTCCTTTTGCTCTGCTGTCTAACTGCACTGAGCACCAGAGGAGCTCACCCCCTGCCCAGCCGGTTCATGCTGACCTCAGGCGTCCAATCAAACGGAGGCGCTGCGGACAGTCCTGCCAACCAGAGTCAGCACTGGCAGGGGTTGGAATTAGACTCCAAAACCATCTCACTGATCAGGGACCAGGTGTTATAACAACACTGAGAACCATACCACTGCTTTATTCACTTATTCAGCTTTATTGATAATGCAATAATTATGACAACAACGGTAATGCTACCGCTAATAGTACTACTACTGAACTACTACTACTACTACTAATAATAAAAACAGAGAAGAGGAAGAAGAACAACAATAACATACTTAAGCAGGTAGAATAGAATAGGAGGGAACCTGAGAGAACTTAAATTGGGGTCTTCTGCTATAGCAGGTGTTAAATTGAACCTCATATGCTATTTTACATGTCATGTAAAAGAATAAAATGTACCCTGTAAATTTACAATGTACAATGTTTGTGCATTAGCAGGGGCAAAGCAAAAGGACCAGCCCGTACCAATTCATCACTTTTTTAGGGACGTGTACAATTCAAGGTGCTTATATTGACGCTAGTCCAAAGTTGCATGGATAATTTTGTGAGTCATTACATGTGAAAAAATGAACTGATCATACTGTAAACATTGAAATTGAAACTGTTGTTTATTACCATCAGCTGAAAATGAAAACGTGTATCTGTCTGAGAACCCCTATTCTCAAATCAAAAAAAGAAACAGAAAAAAATAAAAATAAAAACTGTGAGCAACATCATCAAAGTCTGAGCAGCGTCTACAAGCCAAAGATCATCTTGTGTTCTGTTTCTCCCAAGGCAAAACGTCTTGCCCTGTACGGCTTTATAATCACCAGGTTTGACAAGGAAGAATTTGAACTCAAACGGCATTATTTATACCCTAAGATGGGCTATAACATTTCCTCTCCTTGGGGTGTTGGTATACTCTGTAATGTTTGGCAAGGATAATGTTTGCCATCTTTTAAAATGGGATGACAACTGGGCAAATGTTTACGAAGCTGACATTTCAGTGCTGACTGTGATTTCCAGATCGTTCTTATAGACTGAAACAGGACCAAAATTCAAAGCATTTTTTTCAGACCACTATATTCTATGTGGGTCATAGTTTCTCCAAGCTTTTTATATTTGTTGATGTCATGTAAAAACTTTGTGCGTCAATAGTTTTTGCCCCGTTTACATGCTTTTGAAGTTCTCTCCCAGCTCCTGTAATGAGCTTTCCAATAGATGCAAACAGTAATTGTAAACATTTTTTTCAGTACTACAGTGGAGTACTGAATGACAGTTAAAGATGAGATAACAGCTATGCATATAAACACTGATTTATAACAAAGTTATTGCTGATAACTTTAATAGTTACTTTATGGAAAACACATGCCTTAAGATGCAAAAAGGGCTCAATTCTTATTTACATTTTACATTATTTACATCTTATTCATTTTCAGGGTGAGCTTAGTCTGTAGAACAAGGGAGCACAAATGGAAACTAGGCACTGGTCAACCCAATACTGATATTAGAAGTATTATCGTACTTGGAATGGGTTACTTGAGGCAGAGAGTCTTACTGTGTCCAACTCACAGCTTGATGCAGTACCTGATGCTGTATTTTTCTAGGGATTTTACATACAAGGCCAATGCACATGACAAAATTGGATAGTGTATGTGACGTTCTCCATTTAGTTTCTGTCATAGCTGCTGAAATGAGATATTGGAAATATTATAAAAAAAACGTGCTACTTAAGCTGTTTTGGGTTTTAATCTGATTTGGCAAGCGAAATCTGTTTTCTACCATTTCCCCAAGTTTTAATGCCTCATTCATACGCTCAATAAACTTTTAAAGTGTTAAACGATAAGATACAGATTTATGGAGTCACTCCTATATAACAAAATGGTTGTGCACTGCTACGATAGCATAGCATTAATCTCCCAACTTTCTGAGAAGGACAGCTAACCAAAAACCTGGATATTTCCAGCTCTCACAAGCAAAACCCATAATCTAAGTTTCATGAGAAGATGAGGATTATAAGTCAATAAACTGGCTAAAGAGAAGCATACATGGAGCTGCTAGCTGTAAGTGTTTGTGTAACTGTTGAAGATGTAAAGCAAACTTTAAAAGCCTTTTCCTCTCTCTGAGTCAGAATCATGACTATGATGTCATAATCAGATATGTGTGTTTTGTTCCAGCTCCTTCATTTAATCAGTACATAAACACTTGATGTATTCAATCAAAAGATGAAAAGATTGTATGTTCCCCCCAGAGTTTGCTCTCCATTGCGTGTGTATAATTATGAGGAAGTCTGTTTTTAGATCAATTAAGCTGCACTCCATTCAGTGATGAATGCTCCAAAGCCTGGGCCTGCCATTAAGGCGTCTCATTCTCTCTCAAGCATGTCTTTTTTCTGCCGTTCTTTGTTTGTTGTGGATGCTTTCTTTACATTATATTAATTCATAACAGGCACTTAACCAGACAGACTTACGGAGTGAACTGCGTAAGTGCATTTTAAAGGGCCCTTGTGCATAAAATAGGGCTTTCCCTTTGCTATACTAACAATAAGGTATTTGCTGTGAAATATGTGAATGAATTGCTTGAATACCTGGATACCTGAATTGGTTGTCAGAGAGAATAGAGCTTTTGGGTTGAAATGAATATCATTGGAGAATGCATGGCAAAGTGTGAGTGTACAGAATAAGTTTTTTTAAAAAAAGAACTTTTATGAAGATTTAAAAGTTATTGTGACTGGCATGTATGATTTTTGAAGGTATTGCCAATTCGTCCCTCATTTCCTGTTCTCAAACTTGTGACAAAGCTCTGTCCTTTGTAATTTCTGCACAAATCATCTCCCTACGTTTTTTTTTTTCTTTAAACACACAGGTGCTGATAGCAAAAAGAGCCTGATCCTCTTTCAGCTCGATACGGGAGTTGGCAGACGGTCCCTTACTCAAGATAAACAATGAGACGCTGGGCGATAGTGCGGGGAAACACAATTCAGTCTCTTCAGTCAGACTCCATTTATTTTATCTGGTAGCCTGTCACCTCCCTTTTGTTGTCCCCCTGGAGAAAATCTGTCAGTGGTGCTGGAGAAACGGACACCTCTTTAAAGTACACTCCCGAGGGAAGAGAATCGCAGGCAACCTTGCCTCCCCTCAACTATCACCTTCCAATCAGTGAAACAGCCTTTCTGTTACACAGCCATTTTACAACCTCATTCTCAGACAGCGCGAGCTTAAACAGCACATACTTACTACACAGCGTTTGACAATGCAGCTCTTTGCGGTACAGGCAGTAACAGGGCGACTCGACTCCAGGTCCTGCAGGTCCTTGTCCCAGTCAAATATATGCCACCTGATTTCACAAATCGTTTTTACCTCCTTGTTTCAGGAGGTGTACTCATTAGTGAAATCATGGGGTGTAATACATGGCTAGAGCAAATAACTGCCAACACTGTAGCCCCTTAAGGCCTAACCCCACTGTAGCCCCTTAAGGCCTAACCCCACTGTAGCCCCTTAAGGCCGAACACTTAAGGGACAGACATAGAAAATACTGTGTCCTCATGACGTGTTCATATATTTATTGTCATGGTTGTAGTTATGCAATGGTATAGAGGAAGAAAAGGTGTACAGTCGTGCCAAAAATCAGTAAAACTTATTTAAAGGACCACTTTACCAAAACATGCTGCCTGATTTTATCAAAAGCAACGAGCGGTTTACAGAACTAAATTTGTTCTGGAACTTTACAAACAAGACAGCTACATCACATCTGGTACTTTTATAAGAATGTGCAACATGACCCAAGGGAAATGATTAAAAAAAAAAAAAACTGTGTTTTAAAACCAAAATACCCATGCATTCACAGGGATGTCAGTTTTGGGGCATGTACCATTGCGTAACTGAATTTTCAAACAACCAGAATGTGCTGCCTGCCTTGATGAGTCAAGTGAGACAGTAATAAAATGAACAGCTTGCTTTGTTCATGTATATATAGTGTTGTTAACTCAAACTGTTTGCACCTGACTTCGTCCTTTACATAAGCGAAGGCCCTAATGTCCATGACGTTTCCCTAGCATTTGGCTGACTGGCGAATTCAGCACAGCATTTTAAGAACCATAAACGCACACCGCAGTGTTTGACAGCGCAGCCATTGAAGGCGGGCGCGGTATTTAGCTGGGAACGCTGATTTGACTCCACTCGACTGCCCGCCGCCTGCCAGGGAACGATTATCATCCAGTCGATTTCAAGAGCCTTTGGTGTATAGAGCAACCCGTTTAATGTTGAACTACCTCGTGCAACTGTAACGAGTTTTTGTGCCTGTTCATTCAGTGCCATCAGACGGGTGTCGGACCCACCTCTTAGGAAAATCAATATAATCTTATAGGCTTAACTAAATGCTGCAGAATGAATATAAAAGATGGTATTGTTAATCAAAATATTAGTTTATTGAATTACAGAGAGCTGGCACTGCGGGAATTGGATTTATTTAGAGATGATAAACCACAAAATCTATAAAACAGCACATTATCCAGCTTAAATGAAATGACAACAAGAACGTGTTGAAAAACCACAATTATCATGCGGATGACAGCTGAGCGCTAGGGGGGTCAATTCAATCAAAGTGCAAAGTAGGTAAGTTAATGCTTTCAATGGCAAACTAAAGTCAGCACCTCTTTTTCATGTGGTAGGATGCAGATTTTACATGAGCCATAGCAAAAAAGTAATGCCATCTTGGCTCCAAAAGTTTAGCTGAAGCTTTATATAAATTTGTTCACACTTCACAGAGAGTGTACTGTGTATGGTCTAATGAGAATTGCGCTCACCCTTAACTGGATACTCTATTTGCAGATAATATTCTCCGAATTCTCAAATGGGGCATGCTGGTCATTTTAGGTTAACTCTATGCTAAACTGACATGCAAATATTCAGGATTTATTTATGAAATCATACTCCTTCAGTAATAATAAGGTTGCACATGCATCATACAAGCTTTCCGAGATTTTACAGGAACAGAAACAAAAACAAGACTATTTTCTGTTAAGTGCTATACATACATATTCATCTAAACGGGTAATGTAGCTTCCCTCAATAAACCTGAGTAGTGTGTAATGAGCTACATATAACCTTTGATTCTTCGTCTCTTAGCAGTAAATGCTTTCATACGTTTTATCAGTGTACTCAAACATGCTGGTGCATAATGACAAAGGAAAATTAGCATTCTGTCTTGTTATTTACACATAAACATCAGCTAGAGATGGTTAAACCTGTGCCTTGGACCCACCTGTTCAAAATGAAAATCAAAAGCCGAGGCTGGGTTGTTTCTTCCTGTTCACAACATTTCAGTGGCTACGTCACCAAAAGACAAGTCTGTATGGCAAAGTAAACCAGGACTTAATTTAACCAAATTTTACCTCTGGTTTTTTTAGCCTTTTCCGTCCAAATTTAGAGTGTCCCAGTTTATTTGTGGGCCTGTCTCATCACTGCTGTATCCTCAATCTTGTCTGGCCAGGACAGGGCAGACAAGTACATGCTCTTCTCTACCACCCTCTGCCACCTCTTGTCACTCAGCTAACTGAGGCTGCATCAGCTAAAGGGGTCACTGTTGCGAAATTGGCCAATTATAATCCTGCTTATTAAAACCCTCTATCACTGGGCCATGCTACAGCCAATCAGTGTTCAGATAACTGAAACCCACAGTGATGAGTTTGTGTGCTACATTTGTGACTGGATCAGCTAAAGGGGTAAATGTTGCGCAATGGGCCAATGATAATCCTGCTTATTAAAACCCTCCATTACTGGGCCATGTTGCAGCCAATCAGGTGCTGCCAGCTGACTAGAAACTACAGTGGTATCTTAACAGGACGAGCTGCCCGACCATCCCCATCTCTCTCCCCGTCTCCAGCTTGCTCCTGGTCCATTACCGAAAGCCAAGGCAATGGTGCAAGGCTAATCAGGAACTTGAACCCATTGAATGTCTGGACTGACACAGAGCTCACTGCTCCACCCCCCGTCCCCCCTGTGTCTGCAGAGCCTTGGGCTCCTCCAGGCCACCATATCAGCACCAAGAGGCGAAGGCACAGCCCCCTGTTCCCCATGTCCTGGGGTGGGGGGGGGGGGGCATTACCAGTGTAATGACAAATCCGATATCGGCAAGATCAATATTTCCTTTCCGAAGGAAAAACCATCTCGCTCTGTGTAACTTCATACTCGCAACATTAAACAGAGCGATCCGAAACCGCAGGCGCTCTTAATTAAACTATAATTAGCATGATATCTTCTGCCATGATAAATCTGCCAGGACCCAGCGATCTCTTAATGCCAGATAAGTCCTCGGATAAACCCGCCATGTGCGCCACGCTTCCTCTGACTACACCAAATTGTCTATGCCGTGCATTTCAAGCTAATGAAGCTAACGCAGAGCCCGCTAATGTTCTGAAACCTTTGCTTGGGTATTTTCACATGATAATTGGACGCTGCTTCAGCACTGTGAGATATATGATTTTAGAAGGTATATGTCAGGCATCTACGGGCAGAAAGCAGATGTATTTGTAATCCTGATGCGTTTATTTGACAGTTTGTCACTTGGGTGACATAACAGCCTCTTAGGCCAATCGTCCATGGCTGAATTTGACATGAATGGCTTCAATAGTAAAGTGTTAGCACACAATTTACCTTAACTTGCATGCTTTGCTCCAAAGTTTTGGTGATTTGTTCATTATTTTATATTGCACTTGTCACTCCTGTTTGTGTTTGTGTGTGTGTGTGCGCGTGCGTGCGTGTGTGTATGTGTGTGTGTGGGAGCAATTGCTTAATTCTGTTATGCAAAATCAAGACCATGGAATCCATTGCCAATTTTTATAATATTTCTCACTGTAAGAATTCTAAGCTGGGTGCAGTTTTGCCAAGAATGCTTCATGGATAGTTGGCTTAGGTGTGATTATTCTGAAATGATAAACACAACTCAACATGCTTTAAGTATAAAAAATGAAGACCACAAGCTGGTGATGCAGACACTCTATACATTAAGGCAAAGTAATGTGAGGTAATGTGAGGATAGTATCAGGTATAAAAGTTTTACCCACATTGTGTTTTAAAGTGAAAAAGAAATCTTTCTGATTGGTTGAACAAGTAAGTGCTTGACAGCTAATTTTAGCTCCACCCATTTTAGATGTTCTGAAATGTCATTTACCCAGAGCAACTGCACAAAACCTTGTTCACTTTAATATGTAGCAGAAGCAATCCATATCTCATATTCAGCTGAAATTTTCTTAATTTAGCTGCTGGAAATGCAATCAATTGTGGCTTTCATTTTCTCCTTCTTATTAATTGAAGCTGAGAAACCAGTGAATATAAGTAATTGGAGTTTGGGCTGATTTGCAGTGGTCACCAAAAGTTCAGTAAATATTTCAATGCCAAATAGGACATTGTACCTCTTGAAGGAAAAAAAGGACATGAATCATGTTGAAAACTGCGGTTAGCTACATGAGGTACTCATTGTGTTTGGGGGTGTTGGTGCGAGAACTGCTGAATCACATTAGATGAAGATCAGCCTTGCGATGTTTTGTGCATTAAGAGCAGGGTGAGAACAGGGTGAACAATGAGTGCACACCAATAACACCAGGCTTCATCGCCGTGTACTTTAGTTGCACTTTGTCACAGTGGAGTTTTATTGATTGAATCGTTATGACATAAAACTGGTTTCTGCCTGCCTGTCTGATATGAAAAGGCCAACACCACACTGACCATTAGGGTCAGTCATGTACGGTCAGTGTACTTTCACCTATTGCAATGACGTCCATTTGTATTTCCCAGATAGTCTATGATCCTCATTATAAAAGCAGTTTAAGAGGGAGGTCTATGTGGCCATACTTTAGAAACCCAGGTTTTATACTGGCTTCTACTGGCTACTGGCACTGTTGCCTCAGCCCATTAGATTTCAGATTAAATATGAGTCCCAGTTTGAGATACATCCCACAACAAAGCAATTATTGATCATTTAAAGTTGCTGATTATCATCTACACAGAGGCTGTGTACAAAATGAATGCAGTTTGCACCACAGTTTAAGAATGTGTTTTTAAACTCCATTACCCATGAGCACATACAGTGCTACAGTAGAAATGATACAGTGGCCATTTAAGGTCATGAGCAGGTATTGAATCATCAGCTGTCAATGCTGGAAAAGGTATTATCTCAAGCTTTGTCATACACTCCTTGTGAGGACCATTTTTGATGAGGCTTACTTCCTCACCCCCAGACACTGTCGAACCTCAACCAATGAGCATTTTCTTCATTAACCTCTCATGACCATGTGACCTCATTCTGACATGACCTCATCTTTGATGATGAAGAATAGAGGGTCATGAAGTAAGTGCCTATTGGTTGAGCCATGATTGGAGTTTGGGGTGAGGAAGTGAACTAGATCGGATAATAATTGGTAGCTGTAGATGTCCATAAATGAGTTATTATTACCCACAATTCTTAGCAATGGACTCTATCCATACCAGTCCTGTATAAGAAAAGCAGGGATTAATGTTAACAATAACACACATAACAAAGAGAGGCTGAGGCCTGTCATATGTGATATTGAGACCTTTTCTGTTCAGTCTGGAGAACTGACAACTCTTATATAATAATGTCCCAAATTGGACACCATACAAAATGGCCCATTTTGCAATGGTTAGAAAAAAACACTTCCTCTCAGACAACCGATTGGTAATTCTCTGCCCTTGAATTAGCATACAAAGAGTAGAAATTACTGAGGAGCTGTTCCCTTCCTGCCACAGGGCCTTGGTAAAAATGGTTCATTATCTATGGTCTTGTGGTGACAAACCCCTTAACGGCATTTTCCTCAAAGGTGTCACACTCTCTAGTGACACTCTGGGGACCCTAATCTCTAATGAGCCATATTAGTGCTGCAGGTTTGTTTTTCAGCCATAAACACTGATTTCCAACCTTAATATGCACCTTATGCAAGCTAAACTGGAACGAAACCTGAAATAAAAAACATATTTAAACTCACCCTGGGAATTAAAGGACTACAGTAAAACATTGTTTCGGTCTCACTCTCTCGATGTATTCCTCCACACTCAGCCACTATAACAAGGGTGATTTATGGAGTGTTGAAGGATACAAGTGTAGAATTCTAATGGGATGAGGAAGCCGGTACAGCAAAACCGGCAGTTATATATGCTCCAGCCGGAAAGTAATCAAATCGTCCCATGACAATACCTCAGGTACAAGATGCTAATAAACAAAAAAATGTTTTTTAAGAATGAGTCTGCAAGCAGACTTACCTGCTGTTATCTGATGCAGTATCTTTAGCCTTAAAGATCGAAGTCAAACCCGTCCTCAACTGACTTTTAGCTGTCTTTTTAAGTAATAGTTTTACTTCATAAACATATTTTGATTTTGCCGTGTTCAGCAGCCACAAAAATTAAGTTGCTTGTAAGACCAAATGCGCAGACGCTTGCATTTACTTGTGAGACAACATTAAGGATAAATGAGTATTGAATACAGGTCCAGGGTCCATATTCTTTCGCTCTGTGTAAACAGGCTAATTCTAGCGCTGCTGCAAATTACAGAGGATCACTGAACGGATGCATTACTGGCTCCTAGGGGAACCGGGCAGCCGAACAGAAAACAACATGACAGCACGATGTGTCACCCTCCTTTGGTAATTGGGCTCATATGGAGATGCGGGTTTGTGTCACGGACGGACGACGCGCGGTTGGGTCGTACCGCGACCGCCCCAGGTAATGACTCAACGGTCTCCGAAGCCTCGAGCAGATGTGAGACATCTGTGAACTGAGCTCGGTGACCAGTCACCACAGCAACACCGAACATCTGGAGGTCCCGATCACGTGATTAATCCAAAAAGCTGCAGGCTTATTGGACGACATATGTGAGCAGTCTTAATATTTTGTAGGGTATGATAATTACGCCCCAATTAATATGAGTACCAATAAAGTATTAGTGCTACATACTACATGGGTGGGATGGATGGTTACATCAAATTAGTGATGTAAATTAGCGGCAGCAGTGAAGTAACTAAATTAAATATATTACAATCAAAACTGCAATTAAAAAGAACACTACATGCATGTTTCATAGTAATTTCAATACTAATTATCACTGTTCCAGCTATGAGAGACATTTTAAAATCAACACTTCAATATTTGATTTTCTGAGGCACCTTGAGAGATCTGACAGATTTTGGTAAAATGAGGTAAAATGACAGTGGATCATAATGCTGGTGCAGCAGTCTCAGAAATGGAGAAATTATTTATTGTGTCAAGGGGAAGACTGTCAAAAATTATGACGGCACATGCCAAACAAAGAAAAACTACATGAGGGAAGAGGATCACAGCTCAAAACTCACTGAAGGGTAGACAGAGACCCAAAGGGGTAATTCACTCCAACTGGATTCTTCTGTAATACATCATATACTTTTGAATTGATCCATGGACCAGTGGGCCACCAAGAGCATTGACAATGACACGGCCGCTTTATCCTGCCACCACCACACGCTAGCAACGCTAACAATGTGATTGCTTCGCATGCCATACAGCTAACACTTAAATCCTATATTTTCATTTAAGCCGTGTTCATAAATTGCCTGGTATTTGGTATTTGTGTAATTTTCCCCCCCTATGATATAAATACGATATACCTCATTAACCATGTATTTTTTGTGAGCAGGTGCATGTGTTCATGTGTTTGTGTGTGAGACACAACAACGCAGACATCCCCTCAATGTCATCTCTGAACACACCTCTGCTCTTCTCCCAAGCCCAACACTCCAAAAACACACACACACAACCCCAACACACACACCCACAAAACACACACACACACACACACACACACACACACACATGTATATACTTTTTCAGTTATCCACAGTGCTGCTGAACACAGGGACAGTGGTCACACACCATTGGCTGGGTGACAGGTAGAAATGTATTTTTGGAGTACAAGGCGGCTGGCTGATGTTGTCATATGTGTCCAGGGGTTTGGACCTGTGACATTTCAGAGGTGTTTTTCCACAGAATCTCTCCTCTGGGTAAAGGACTTACACATAAACACTTACAGTAGAAATTTCTCTGCTCTAAAAATCTCTTGTGACTTTGCTCTTTTATTTTTATTACTTCAATATGACTATTCATCACCACTTCCTAAATGATTATCTGACATTTGTCTTGTTTATCTTCATTTTGTAATTGAGATTGACAGTCTGCTTTTACATGAGTGCAACTCATTAATTATGCACTCTCGCTGACTAAAGCTGTATATTTACACCCGTTACAGCCTAAACAGCAGCTCTGGATCAAAATAGTCAAACACAATATATAAATAGACAGAACAATTTGGTGTAATTCCAGAATCACAATGTTCCCAATTTTCAAACAGTGCACTAATTAACCTCATACAAAGTATATGTACTGTGACCCCTCACAGTCTATTCATTGTGTTAGTGAAGTAAACTCCTTTTTAAATTAAAATATTTTATATTATCAAAATATTTAGGTAATAATTTAACCTTTTCAGAATAGCTTGTTGAAATATTAACCTTTACTGGCTGCTTGCATGTGTCATATAGAACATCTGGCTCCTCAACTACCTGTTGAATTAAAATCATTCTAACACCATTTTTCTGCTTTTGCTATGATGTCTTGCTCACTGCTATCATATAATAAATCAAATGCCAAACCATATGTAAAGGTCAACAAGGCAATGCTGTGCTAACTCCAGAGTCAAAGAGAGCAGACTCCAGAGCTCAAATAGGTACAACACTTTGGTATGTGCATGGAAAAGACATAAATGGGGGGACTGTTCTCACCGTTAGAAATAGCTCATTCTTCATTCATTAAGCATGACAAAAAAGTCACCAAACCAGGCCTGCAGTGCTGTTTAAAAGTTGAGCATTTGGTGAAAGGGTTACATGTGAGCTCATGACGAACATGCTGTCAAATGGATACACTGCCCAGATACAGTAAACACAAGACGCTTTTCTGAAAGGTAAAGGACTAATTGGAACGATAAACAAAAAAAAACCCCACATCAATAAATAAAAAGGGTTAGTCATATATGATATAAAAAAATATCAAAGGAGAGGCAACCTTTGAAAGAAGGTTAACCTTTGAAATGTAGTTGCCGCAGAGTTATTTAGCGCTTGAGGTAAACTAAGCTTGCAGTTATTATACTGCCGAGCTAATGAGCCTTTAATGACCAGCATAGGGAGGTGGTCGCTCCAGCACGCACACACACTGACCTGAATTACAATGATACTGACAGTGGTTATCTTAAGCCTGCCCAGCCACCTTTTGTATGCAGTCATCCCAGATTCCTCCCCAACAAAAAACAAAACAAAACAAAACAAAAAAAACACCAACAGCGGCAGGCGCTATGCAATTAGCAACTCAAACAAAATCAAGAAAGAAAAACAGAAAGAGCTGCCAGTGAGGTGAGCAGATGCATCATGATTCCAATATATGGAATATATGGCCATGCTAGGAGGAAGGATCTACACAAGAATGGCCTTATTTTAGTTCTTTCTGTTTCTACTTCTTCCTTTTCTTAATGTCTTGTAAAAGAATAATCTGATTTGATTTATTTATTGATTGATCTTTAGTAGTATATAAGCTGTATTATTACAGTGTATTAACATGGCATTTAATGGCTAATTGGCCACATAGCATACATAAGTTCTGTTTGAATAAATATTAATAACAACAAAGAGTAATGACTCCTGGACTAATGACTCCAATCAATAAAATGTACATTCTTTTTCAAACTGCCAGTTTCAGAGTTATAAACATTTCGGAGTTCTGAAGTACAACAACACCCAGTGCATATTCTCTGTTGAGGTTTAACACCACATGCCTAACACTGCAGTAGTTTGCTTTTACTAAGAATTTTGAACCCTTTACATCCTCCACATGGTGCCGGCTGTTCATGGTGATTCCTTTCATTCTGTTCTTCATGGTCTTAGCTGTGTGGATCACCATGGAAATAGCAGGAAATTCTTGAGGAACAGAAAATTGGCACTGCACACTCAGAGATCTGACTCCTGCAGTTCTTTTTTTTTCCCCTCTGCATTCTGGGTAATGCGGTGCTAAACCATCGGTTGGCCTATGTGGGGGTGGGGAGGGGGGTTGGGGGACTGGCATCCGTGTTATTGTGCTCAGTCCATCCCGCACAGCAAGGTGTCAGTTAAGTGTGCAAATCATGTCTTCAGTTCAGCAGAAATCTCAATAAGCTGAGTGACAGTGTGGAGAAATACCACCATAATTAACGGAGTCCGGAGGATTTTCAATTAACAGACACCGCGGGTACACTGGTTCCTCATATCTCTCAGCAAAATCATAATTTAATACCACCTCTGCCTGGCCTCTGATCAAAGGAAGAGAGAATCTTATTTCTTACACCGTTTGAAAGATTAATGCAGTGCTGATGAGAAAGACAGTTAACAAATGTCTTCCGCTGACAGAATTTAACACATAAGGTAACATTCTGTTAGCTTAGCTGTGATCTTTCAGCCTCCAAAAGTCCCGATATCTGGATGGTGACCTTCATTAAACTGCCTGATGCTCTCTCTAAATGTCAATATAATGACATATATGATTCCACAATATAAAGAAGACATTATACACGATGAGTTTCCATTTCTCAAAAAAGTTATTTAATCATAGCAGTAATGGGGAGAATAACAGCTCTCAGTTCATCCTTTCCAACATTTTTGTACCTGAATATTATGGCAGTATAGGCTGTGTTTGAACCTGCTCTCACTACTATATTAGAGGGGAGATAATTTAGGGTGAAAATTAGATATCTTTGGGGAAAATAACTGTAAATTCCTGAATTTAAACAAAACTCTGTGCTAAAGCCAGTGATTGTTGTCAATACTTGGCTAGCTATCTCTTACTGGAGAGATTTCAAGAGAAGACCCTGTTACATTCCACACTTCTGAAATCCAATCAGTGCAGCTGAAATTTGTGATGGAAGGACAGTATTGTATCCTAGCAACAAGTGGGCCTTGGTAACCTAAAAATTACAGACATGTACAGTGTTGGGTATATCGTATGTGAAAATGGTGGCAATAACCTAAGACCTTTGAATTTAACAATATCTGCCATTTTGAGGTTTGTGTGTGAAAATTTGCCATTTGGCTGTTTTGACTTAGAAGAAATCATCCCTTTGGGAGATGGATGGAGCCCAAAATCTGTTTTTTTTTTTTTATTATTTTATTTCCTTGGTGCTTTGGTTTTGTGCTGATGGACAGTGCGTTTGCACTGGGCAAGTAACTTTGAAAAGTTAGCCTGGTGTTGTCAACTTTGTTGACCTTTTATGAATGATCTTATTTCATGCAAAGGAAGACAGGATCACGTCAAATGAATCAAAAAGCCCATCTCTGCCAGTGGCTTATGTGCTTTGCAGCTGTAGATAAGTCAATTAAAAATATTAATATTAATGATAAATATATACATAATTACTGTTAAAAACAGGTTAAAGCATACAGCAACACACCAGTTCCAATTAATTTGGACCACAGTGTGTTCTCTGCTTTTTGGGGATTAACTTAATGATTTCTTCTTTTAAAAAAGAAGTGATTTGAGCTGCACTTTCTTAGAAATAATGCACTCTGTTCCAAGAGATTAAGCGAGAGGAAGAGAGCGAGTCATGTCACATGACAGTGTCCTGTCACACGGTTCATTCTGGGACAGGTTCTGTCTTTGTCTGTGCATCCAAAGCAGTGCACAAATGGTGGACAGGAGATGGAGTGCCCAGACTGGGGTTAAAGTGATCCGACTGGAACCGGCAGGCCATTAAACTACATTTCCCATGTCCGTAATCATCGCATTAATCAATGAGCCTTAGAATTCCACTGACCAAACGCATCAAAACATGGCTGCAGAGTGAGTCCCGCCCCCTTCCAAACATGTGTGTTACAGTATTATCATATCTATTATATTAACTGGGATCATAATTATGATTAATGATAACTGTCATGAATGCGCAGTCAGGATAGGCACAATAGGTAGTGCTTTCCTCTTGAAAATGCAGCAAAAATAATGTTATTAAATTGAATATGATTATTAACCTTACATTACAGAACCCATTTTGAATAGTGGAAATATTTTCTTAATTGCACATATACAGGTAATTTATGGTCAGGTATGAGGTTTTGAAGGTACTGGGTAGCACATGCCCGCTAAAGCCAGAGAGGTTCGATATGTTTCTTCCAGCTTCCTCACTGTGGCATTACTGCACCGCTATGCATATGTTGACAATGTTTTTAAGCATTGAAAGTGAAACGAGGTGACACAGTTGTAGCGATTACGATGAGGCTCCGTGCCCACCTTGCCAATTCTGTGAACATATGCCTGGGAAGTGTGCTTGTTTGTTGTTTACGAGTGTACCATAAATGAGTGGTCCACATCTTTAGAGCTGTTGCTTGGCAACATAATTGCACACAGTTCAGTTGTAACTCAATGGGAGAATGTGGGTGAACGAGACCAGAGAGACCAGTCATTTGTATGTTTAATTTTTTTTTACACTAAAGTGTTTATTTTTGTATAATGTAAACAGACAGTAAAGAGTTTATACAACGATTTTAATGATATGACATGAGTTTAAATATGTCATATCAAATTAAATCCTTGATTATCAGAGACATGGGAGAGACATTATGAAGTTTTCAGTTAAAAAAAACAAGCAGTTCTAGCTTCTAGTCGTAAGAATGGTAGAAAGTTTTTCATGTTAAAATACCATCACAAGACCATCATAAATCCACTCAAATCATTGAAAAGTATTCTTTGACATGTTGCCTCATCCTTTCCTATGTTTATAGCCCTTAAGTCTAAGTTAAATCACCAAGCATGTCCAGTCAGGTTTGGAAAACCAAGCAGGCAGTTGTGCCTCTTTACCGCTGTTTTTCAGATTGTCCGGTTCTGGTGAGCTACTCAATCCGTCCTTCCCCCTTTCCATATTCGTAATTACATTTCTGCTCCTGTTTTTGCTGAGGCAAGATGAAAACTTTTTTTTTTCTCCCACTTTAGTTTTTAGAAAGTGTAGCTGCAACCTTGTAGAAATAATTCCCTTTTGTACAGTAATGTACTGACCTGGGATCAGTGGCAGACTAAGCACCTTCAAAGAGAGAAGGGGGAGGAACAGAAAGTGTGGTTTCAGTGAGATTGTTCATGTACTTCATCTCTTGGCATTAGAGAGATGAATTTGCCAATTATACCTTTAAGCTTATGGCAATAAGTGCTCACCCACGCCCCCTATGGGTTAGTTGACAGTACAGCAAATTTTGTGTGACTATTTGCCTTACTAAACAGGCCTAATTGGTCTGCTTCTGGCATGATTAGGTATTCTGTACTGAGCTTTAGCCTTTATCTGGATAAAAGAAGAGTGAGAATCAAAGGAGTCCTGATGCAATCTCTCACTCATATTGTTGTTTATGCGTTAAATAATTTACTCCATCTTTCAGATTTTTCAGATAGCAGAAGTGGGCGTGTGGATGCTATCGTTCTGCCTGACACTTTATTCATTATTTATAACCACATTACTAATCATTAACAAATGCATGCTTGTTGTCTAATCCCACGCTAATACATGCCAATAAATTGATTATTCAGGAAGGGGTAGCACAAGGTTGCCATATTGATTTTAAAAATCCCTCTAATCACTCTAAGTGTTGTGGGATATGTTTTATAAAAATTCCCCTCTCAGGGATTCATAAGGCAACCTTATGTGGAATTGTATCTGGCAACCCCTGGAGCAGCTAATGTGGTTTGGCTGGCGCTCCCCGTTGTTCAACGATCCGCGATAATGCATGCATCTGCCAGGCCCGTGCATTGATCTGATGCGCCAGTGATTTTTCAGGAGAGCAGAGTTTATAGTTCGTCTTTGGTTGATTGCGCCGCCATGATTGCCTTTTGCCTCTTTCCTCCCAGTTGCGGGCTCGGACCAGATACTTCCTCCCTAGAATTGATGTCCCCGCCCAAGCAAGTTGTAATTGGATGATTTTTAAACTGTCAGAGGTTTGTATCCCCACAGAAATATATATATATATATATGTATATATATATATATATATATATTTATATATACATATATATATATATTCACTATGAGTTCACAGGGCTGAGATAGATATTCACAGTATAATAATTCAGGATATCAGGATTAATGGAAGAGACTCAGCATCGTCACAGCACTGAAAAAGAATTGGATGGTACGCTGCATAGCTCTCTGCTAATCTCTCAGCTGTATATTGCCACCAACAGCCCATCCAGTAGAAATAAAGATCAATGGCAGTGCCCAGTGCCTGCTCTGAGCTGACTCCAGAGAGATCAGCCAGCGAGGGTAGAGACTGGGGATTGTGAGTGATTCTGTTGTCATTGCTGTTAATTTTATTTTCCTTTATTTTGTTTTTTTGGCCCGACACACCGGAGATGCCGTACAGATTCACTTATCTTTATAACATGTGAACTGTCTGGCATATTTGGCTAGGTGAATGAGATTATCCATCCAGATTTAAAGATCAGGATCTGTGCAGGGTTTATCCAATATAAAAAAACCAGGGAAAAAAAAAAACATAGTCACAAAAGACAAGCCTTAACTCTTCATTCTTCATGTTACTGCTGCAGTTGTCGACAAACCTGAAGCCTGTGATGGAAGAGGTACAAAGAGAAAAAAATCACTAGGGTACGAGATTTCAGCCTTCTTCCTGCACCACACCATTGTCAATACTCCACCACAGCAAAATCATGATCGACAGAGAAGCAGGCCCCCTGTTTGTTTACATTGTCCTGCCATCAGTGCTATCTGCTATCTACTATCAGGCCTTGATCTGTGAGCGGTTGATGGGGGGGGGGGTGCGTGGGGGAGTCTCTCACGTCTGTGTTTACAGGGGAGGGAAAAAAAAATGGAGGGAATCGAGCCAGATAAGGAAATAGCTCCACTCTCAGCAGTGGTTGGAAATTGTACAAAATAAACCGGATAAAGTGATTAACCAAATGCGTCATACAAAACAAATGCCCAGGGTTCACACAGGAGGAAATCTGCTTTTACCCTTTTCTCTTACTCAATTCAGCACTGTATATGCATGAAAGCCAACAAGCATGTCATATCATTTGCTTATGTAATGACTGCAATGAGGATTTATAGTATTGCAACAACAACAATAATAATAATAATAATAATACAAATAATAATAACTGATATATTTTCCATATGGAACCAAGTACTGTTTGCCATTCATCTCTAGGCTCATGTGGTAAAGAGACTACAAGTCATCCCTCTGTTGTCACCTGAATAAAGATTTGGCTCTTTCCTTTTATTGTGTTTGATTCAGCCCAATTAATTCAGAAGTACGAATCCTTCATTCTTCTTTTTGTAGGTTTCATTTTTAACTGTGATTAGCTCCCTTGTGGTTTAGAAAAGGTGAGCGTTTCAGAAATACAACATTGGTCCTGAAGCAATTCTCATGCCTGACATTTATACTCAACCTGCATTTGAAAGTGCACACCTGATGTGGCGAGCCAGGACAGAGAGACTGTGGCCCCACATGGACATGAAATGTCACATGCTCTTTGCCTGGTGTGGTATCCTGCTAAAAGTCTGGGACTTGGTACTGTCCTTTCTTTTTATTTTCCTGAATTCACCATGGAGAGCTGAAACCCAGCAGGTCTGCAGTTCTTATTTTAACTATTACGCTAACGGTGCCCTCTGAACTGGAAAAGGGGAATAATTTCATTACATTGAAACAAACAGCAAACTGGATGACTAAATGCTTAACAAAAACCTGCAGCCCTTTTTCACGCTTCAGTAGCCCCAGTGGAAGAGTCCTGTACATACTGAGTTGAGTTTCCCTGCAGATACAAGGGTGGTAGGGTTAAGTGGCCCTGCAAGAGCAGTGGCCAACCGAAACCGGGGTTAAATGTCTCCACAAGCAGTGAGCAGTGTATGCCTCCATGACCAGGGATAGATGTCTCTGCGGGCACTGTGTTCCTCCAAGACCAGAGTTGAGTGTCTCAACAGAGACTGTGTGTCTCCAGGACCAGGGTTGAGTGTCCTTACTGAGACTGTGTGTCTCCAGGACCAGGTTGAGTGTCCCTACAGAGACTATTGTCCTCTAGGACCAGGGTTGAGTGTCCCCAAGGAGACTGTGTTCCTTCATTAGCAGGGTTGAGTTTACCACAGGAAAAGCAGGAAGTAGTTTTCCTGGGACCATTATCATCCTAGTCACCCAAATCTTAGTAGTCTGGCAGGTACAGGTGAGCTCAGTTGTCCTGTATGTCATGACTCTTTAGGATTGGACAGTGTGGCCCCATAGACACAATGCCCCCCCCAAAAAAAACAGGTTTGAGTGGCCACATCCATGCTCAATGTTTGATATCTCTTCACATACTACTTCCCTCACATACCAATTCTGAGTGCTCGACAAGCAGTGCAGTTCGAACCAGTTCCGAGCAGTTCTTGTCGAGCCCAGAACCAGAGTTTAAAGAAAAAAACCAGCAGGTGTTGCTAATTGCCAGATCCAGGGTTGAGCTACCATGGCCAAGCCTCAGCGTCTATGTTGAGTGGCCATGCAGACTCTACGGTCCTTCCGTGCTGAGGTTGAGCGGTCCAATTGGGTTCGCTGTGGCCCTGCAGACTCAGGGCTATGCAGACTCTAGTGCCATAGGGACTGTCACTTTCCTCTCCAAAGCCATGTTTGAGCTGCGGCTTGCGCTCCTCATGTTTTCCACAAAGCAGACAGAGCAGCATGTCTCCACTCCTCTGTCACATTTGCCAAGTGACATTTCCCTTGAATCCTCTCTCCCCGCACTCCACCGCATCACATATTCATGTCATTTACATTCCCGCCTGACTGGCACAAACATTTGAGATATTTCAGCTCCGCTTGATTTCAATGAGCTGAAAGTTATGTTTATTTTCACTTTTTTTTTTTGTTTTGTGTGAAATTTGACAGCGAAATAACAGTGCGGTTTGCCAGAAGAAAGAAATCGTGATTCAAATGAGCAATGAAGCAATACAAAGACAGACTGACAAGTGTTACACAAGCAGTTGAAGGATGTGGAGGGCTCAGAAACAGAGAACGGCCAACCAAGCAGTTTGCTTGAGTTGCTTTGTGACTTAATATTACAAAAACCAAGACAAGAAAAATCTTTAAGTAAACTGCACCAAGCAGAAAAAAGTGACCATATACAAATTGGGAAAGATGGGTTAATACCTGGTGCAGAAGTGCTCCAAACAGGATGCAAAACTACAACCCTACAACAACAAAACCACAGAAGTTCTGTTTTTTTCTTAGCTGCAGAAGCATGACTCCAGCAAGCTTAAACTAAGGTACAGCAACAGGAAATAAACCCAACCTGTTATTTTACAGATAAGACATTTTAAACATGCAGGGTCTATAATAGCTATCTAGCTATTATATCTAAATATCATTTCTCCACAAAAAATGTTCTACTGGAGAAATGCTGTCATGAGCTTGAGTAAGACATGAGGAACAATTATTAATTTTTCTATGAGATAATATCAACTACCTCAATCAGGCATTCCACAAGAGTATAATTTAAAAAAATTAAGCGGAGGTAAATTTATTCAGAATTTACACATTTTACAAATACAACAGAGCATCTTACTCAACTTAAATATTTGTAGATGCATCAATTTATACCACAAGGTAGTTCACTTAAGAGATTGAGGTTCAGGATTTTAAGAGTACAACAGCAGTACCCAAACTTGGAATTGGGCCTGCAAGGTATTAATAGGCATTAATAATGGGGCAGCCTATAGTCTAGTGGCTAAGGTGCATGACTGGGACCCCTGAGGCTCACAGTTCAAATCTCAGTCCAGCCACAGCAAGATCACCATTGCTGTTGGGCCCTTGAGCAAGGCCCTTAACCCCAAATTGCTCCCAGGGGAGATTGGCCCTTGGTTAGTCTAATCAACTGTAAGTCGCTTTGGATAAAAAGCATCAGCTAAAAATGACAGTAATAATGAGTAATAATAATAATAGCAACTATAGGTCCCTGTCCAACATTTTACACCTTCCCACTATTAGTTAATCCAGATGATAATCTGGACAGTCTTCAGTGTCAGACTCTGCTTGTGGAGAATGGTTTTTAATACTATGAAACTTGAGAGACACAAAAAATTGTGACTACACCCCCCTCCACCCTCCAAAAAAAAAACAAACTCAGTCTTCGAATTAATGGATCACAGAGCTGTTAAAGCTTTGTTTAGTCCATAGCTCCCACTCAAACTGTGTCAGTTGGGTACATATTAGGCCGTCAACTCTACAGGGGCAGACTCTTCGCCCAGAAGCGTTTTTCTGCTTCCTGAGTCTGATAGATGTTGAAAATGATTTATCTGTGCAAAGAATTTTAGGTAGCATGTCCCTTGACGATGGCTAGGCGGAAGAGAAAAAAGTCTGTCTTCAACCTCCACCTCACTCTTTCTCCCTCTCTCTCTTTCTCTCTCTCTAATTCGACAATTCACATACTGTTCCACTGCAAAGTACAGCGGAAAGGCAAGGGGGAAAATGTAAGAAAAAAATAAAGATTAGTTCACTTCTGCAGTAAAAAAACACTGGCACACTCGTACATCTTCACTTATGACCTGTTGGTTTTCATCAAGGTTTTATGTGTCTTGTGAAAAAACAGTATCTTCTGTGGTAACGGTGCATCGCTACCACTTAAAGCCTCCTGTAGCTACTTCATATGTGTTCACAGTAGAGGACGCAGCCCTAATTACATGGGAAGCATGTATGAAGTGTGGCCATTCAATAATGAGACTGGGCTTATATAAATTGAACCACAGCACGCATGCGCGAACCACATGATATGCATTAACCAATGGGCTCGCGTCTTCAGTTCGCTGTTACGCATCGCTTGAAGTAGATGCGCTTGTCTTGAGCATTAGTCTCATTATTTAATAGCCACATCCCATATGTTATATATTAGTAAGCCAGGCCATGATTTTTAAAGGGTGAGAGAACACACTATGTGGGTTTATACTTTATATTTCTGTTTCAAAAATATAGTTTGGTTGGTGCAGCAATTACCGGCATGACAAAAATAAGCTCTCATTAAAAACTTAACTTTCTCTTTTATTACTCTAATTAGGGCATGTGCTCCACGATTAGGAGCACAGATTGTGAGTGGTCAATTGTTTCTCTTCCCTCTTTAAATCAGAACGTTTTGGAAAAAATGAAGGGGAAAGTTTTTCAGAATTTTTTCAGTATCTTGACATGGTTTCCATTTCGTGCCAAATTCAGCAGCAGCCAAGCGTAAAGTAAACAGACTGTCATTTCATGACATATAATAGCAAATCAAAAGAGAACTGACTGACTGTTACTTAAAGACCCATAGGGAAATCACATAACCGAAGTGTTGAGCAAAAAAGGTATGTCATTTTCACATTCTCCCCCACATGAGAGCATGGGGAATAAGTCCCTCATACCATAAGATGAATGCATAATTTACTGTACAGTGAAAGAAGAATAGTTTCCCTTTTAATGCTCCAGTTCTTACTTCAGTGATCAGAGACTTGCTGTTGGCTTTATCCTCAGTGAGAAACATGATTTCCTGCATTGCTTTTGGGGGAATAGGGATCCCAACACCCCACTGCAATGGGAGGAAACCGAAAATTTAGGATTTTTTTTTTTTTGCCTGTATCATAGATCTTAATCCGTTCAACCCAAACGAGATATTTTGCACCTTACATTACTCAGTATTATCTGTATTTAATATCCACTAAGAGTGACCTCCATTGTCATCATGAAGCAGGCGTGAGGAGCTTCTGGAGAGCAGCGAGGGCTAGCTGTGATTTGTCGGAGTCATGTTTTCATGGCTTATTCCTCCTGATTTGGAGGGAGACATTTCAAACCGGACCGGGAAGATGAGGTAAAACAGGGAAAAGTATATGAAATGTTAATTGAGTGTAGGGTAAATCTTTCCACAATCTAAGTAACGATGGTTGCAATATTCATGTATGGTATATATGTTGATGAAAGATGCAGTGATATTGATAAGGTGTATTCATATTCGATTTAGCTGTGCCGCAGGCCAGATATTGACACTAGTAGGAAGGGTAGCTTACAAGTTAGGCGTAAAGCAATCAGTATTTTACCTTGCAACTTTATGTCTTAAGATTCATCCCCAATGATCACTTTACCAACTATGTAACTCAAGCATGCAAGTAATTAGTATGTGAGCACACCGTGTGGGTGAATAAACCACCATTACACCTTTGACTGGTGTGGAACGCCTTGCTGTACGCCTAATTGTTCCCATTTCAAACAAGTATCTTTTTTTCCAATTCCATGAATACTATCTTTGAATTTCTCTGATGTCCTAGCTTTGCCTTCCCACACCTCAAAGAAAATGCAAACTGAAATGTTCTGTGTTTGTATGAGTTTCACAGTTGATTTAACATTGAATACCATAATGTAAATGTATTTAACATGCAACATGTGATAGTGGTTTGGGTGGCAGTGTAGTATTATGGTTAGCTGGGCTAATTCAGAGGTTGCTGGTTCAATTCCTAAGAAGGGCACTGCTGTTGGGCTCTTGAGCAAGGCACTTAATCTAATTGCTTCAATGAATATTTTGAAAAAAAAAAAAAAAAAAAAAAAAAAAAAACAAATACAGGAAGTTCCACCTGTATAAATTGATTTTATGTGGAATTGTTAAGTGTGTCAGCTTCTCTGGTTAAGATAATTGACTAAATGTTTATAATATGATGGTAATGTAATACTTGATAGGGTTTAGGTATAATCCACTGTTTTTTCAAACTGGATTAAAATAATGTTGAAATGTGAATGACCTCCTTGTTATTAAACTCAGTCCTCACAAGTCATAATGACCTGCAGTGTAATAGCACAGGCAAGCATTTTAATACCTATACGTTCCATGTGTCCACACTGAGTGGCTTAATTCTGCACAAAAGGTAGGTTTTGAATCCAGCCTTCACTCAGGTCATTCCACAGGACCAGCTATCATAACCCTCATTATGAATCATCTGTATTCTGATGAAAACTTTAGTTATGATTATGATTCATTGATTTTTGGCAGGACAGAATGCCAGGCTGCCAGGTGGAGCAGATGTAAGGGCCTAATGTGAGCAATTGGTTCTGAAAACACACAGCTCTTTTCAGCTTCTCCGGTTCAGATATAGTTACCCACACCGGAGACGAGGCGTTTCTCTTTACTCCCTAGTTTGCAGAAATGAAGACCATATTGCAGTTGGTGGAGATTTGATGAAATCCTATTGTCTGAGGTAAGTAGAGTGCCCAGGGTGAGGTAATGCCTGGGGTTCCTGTGAAGCAGAGGCTAGCCCAGCTGCCGCCGCGGTATTACTTTAGCCCGTGTCTCAACTGCAATAAGATCAAAGGAGAGGCGTTCATGCCGCAGAGTGAGCCACATCAGTTGCTTCATGTTGGCGATGGTGGCAGAGGGGGTGGGGGCGGGGGCAGGGGTTGGGGAGATGGAGGTTTGGGTTTGGGTGGGAGTGCTGGAGGTTTAAGCGCTGTCATATTCGGAAAACGCCGTGCAGTCTTGCAGGACAGCTTTGTCACGACGCCTTTCCATGTGAGCTGGTATTAACGAGGAAGGAGAAACCTACACTCACTCTCATTTATACACACGCAAACAAACACATACACACACATACACACACATGCAAACAAACACACACACACACGCAAACAAACACATGCACATACACACACGCAAACAAACACATACACACACACATACACACACATGCAAACAAACACACACACATACACACACATGCAAACAAACACATACACACACAAACAAACACACACACGAAAGCAAAACACACACACACATACACAAACAAACACACACATGCAAACAAACACATACATACACACACACACACGCACCAACACAAACATAAACTTACATACACACACACAAACATAAACCCACATGCTAACTCATTCACAAACACTCATTTACTGCACTTACTCACATACGTACATACACACACACATAAACACATATACATACTCATTAACATGCATACATGATACACTAATTCATTTACACACATACCACACACATACATGCACCCTCACAGATTTGACACATATTCACACTTAAACTCAAACACAGACTCTCACACACACATACACGCACACACTAAAATATACACACCTGCAGTGCATACACTCATATGTACATACACTTTCTCTCACATTGGCGGACACACAGGCTTATAATATACACAGGCATGCACACAGAGACATGTAAAAATACATATGCGAGCGCACAAGCACACACACACACACACACACACACACACACACACACACACACACACACACACACACACACATCACAGCTAGTTAACATCGAGGAACTGCGATGCTAACATGTAAACGGCAGGGTATCATACAGACTATAGAGTCACATGGTGTGCGCTAGGGAGACATCCCCTCTACTGCAAGCTGCGCGGCCGTCCCAGCACAGGAGCGCCCAACACCCCGCTTTCATGTTCACCGCGGGCTGCACAGACCCCCCAAACACACGGAGCCCCCTCCAGACACGTCCGCGCCACGCCACGCTATGGCAGGTGTTTCACCCACAGTGCACACAAATCAATCCCCACGCCCCCCTTCCCAAACATCCGCCAGCGAGTCTGCGTCTTTAATCTTTCATGAGGGATCTTAAACTGAGAGACAGACACTTCTCTCCCTAATGTTTTCTCCCCCTGTTTTACGGCCAAGCACCGAGCACAGAAAACAAGCCACTTTACTGCTGCGCAGAGAAACAGGCTGGAATCAGGATCAGGAGACCAATTCAGGTTGATTGAAGGTTATTTTGGAGATGTTTGTTTTAAAAAGTCAGTGTTGAGGAAAACAGGTATGATGTCCTACCTGTACATGGGAGAGCTTGAGACTCTGAACACCCAGTTAAGCAGTACAGAAATGGTTCTTGTTTTTTCTTTTCTTTTTTTTCCTGTGTGAAGGAATTCCAGAACTCCCGTTTCCTCCAGAGATCCAGGGATGGCGTGACGCTGCGCTCTCGGAGCGAACACCTCCGCAAAAAAACTGTCCTCAAACGTGCTGGGAGAGGCGGAACGTGAATGAGGAGGCAGAGTCAAATCACAGTCTCTGCTCTCTCTCCTCTCGCTCTCTCTCTCTCTCAGTCTTTCCTCTGTTTCTCTCTCTCTCTCAACTCAATCTGTCTTTCTATTTCTCTCTCTCTCTCTCTCTCTCTCTCTCTCTGTGTTTCTCTTTATCTCAGCCACAGTACCCCTCTCTCTCTTTCTCTTTGTAAGTCCCTCTCCCCCCCTCTCTGTCGGACTCCAGCTGCTCTATTACCAGACTGTCCTGATGCCAGCCACCCCCTTGTTTATTAACCAATTAGCTTGCACTTCAGGGTATTCTGCATGGAGTCCCAGCAAGAATGAGACTCGCCAGAAGTTGGACACCAGTTCTGTCTTTTTTTTGTCTCAAAATGATCTACTTCAAACACCGAGCATGCTCTCTCTCTCTCTCTCTCTCTTTTCTCATTCAGATTACAGCGGTCACCGTCTACAGCCGCCGCAACACCGACCCAGCGGTCTATGGGTTTCCCATTCTCAATAGGAATCTACTGTGTACTCTGCATTTCTGATCCTGCTAGCGGGAAATGCTAATACAGCCTGACTGCTTTGCAGCAGGACTGATAAATTAGGGATTCTTAGTAGTGTAGCGCAATTTATCAGTCACAATGCCAGGCAGACTGGTGAACAAGTTCAGTTTTCCAGGTATGTTGCCACCCCAGACTGGGTTTAGTCAGGTCTAATCCTAAGCAAGGCTAACACGCTATCATATATAAATGAGGCTCTATTAAAATGGAGGGCAAGTTCATGTACCGCAAACCTCAAGTGTTCAAGCGCACAAAATGCATAATTTACTACACATTCATTAATTACATGTAAATTGCCTTGTGGCGGTTTTGTACTTTGCACATGGTATATTCAAACGGACAATGCACACTTGCACATTTAATTACAATGTAATTACCATGTAATTGCTGCGTGTTAAACATGAAAACATGGCATGCCCACAGGTATATATATATATAGACAAGTAATTTTCTGGAGAACTACTTCTAGCTCTACTTGAGTACATCTTTTTTTGCAAAAATACTTCAGGGCAGTTTCTGAGTATCCTACCAGTGAGCTTGAAGGAAAATGCTAGTCATCCATTCAAACCCAGGAGGAGGAGAATGCCTTAGCACACTGCCTATAGTGTATGAATGGGGGAATGACGAATGGAAGTATGGGTACACTATGAGGTTATATAAATATGCATCATCACTCACATTTAAATAGGGAGTCATTTACATATGGAGTTACATGTAAAAAAATAGACTGAACCCACTGGTTTGCTGCGTCATGCGCCAAGACCTCCCAACAATAAATCTGTGAATAGTATCAAATATGCACTGTGACTCGCCGGCAGAGGAATGCAGCCGAGCACACTGGAAATGAATTTCCAAAAAAAGATGCATACGTTCCTATATGAAATGTGACAGCGTAGGCGAAATCTGAGGAGTGCGTGCGCCGGTGATCCGAAGAGTGCAACTCTGATAAAGAAAACGTTACAGGAATGGAAGCTGACATTCTCAGGATTATTTGAGATGGCATGCCTTTTTACTACTTTATTAATATTAGAATGTTTCATCACTAATTCATAGAATGTTGGTAGTGAGGCAAAAGTTTTTGGCATACACTGTCAATGTCTTCAAATCTAACTGAAGACATGCAATAATCTAAGGTAGAGATGATGATGATGATGATGATGGCTGTGATGTGCATGACAACAGTGATAATGATGAAGACTGCGGGTGGCAGCCCTATGGGAAAACCACACATAATTTGCCTTAGACTCACACGAGAGGGACGGGTTCAGACAACAGTAATGTCCATGTCTCATCATTATCTAGCGACCCCTGCTGGTTAATCATTTGTCCGCGGTCGGCCCACAATGCAGCAAATGAACAGTTTCTTCCTAGTTCGTGTCTGTACAGGCTCCACTTCTAGACTGCAGAATGAAAAGAAGTTAGACATTGCACATTTATGATGGAAACGTGTTATGCCTTTCCTCTCCCAAAATAACAAGTTGTAGGAATGAGTTTGACTTGTGAATATGATACATCATTCCATATCAGAGAAAAATTATATCTTAGCATAAGTATAATCCTTCAGCAGAGGTCTTTGAGCTCTCATTGGATCAGGAGAGACGCACATTCTAACAGACTGCGTTTCTGATCTTAAAAGAGGGAGTTTAATAATCATGCAAAAAAAGTATATATATATATATATATTTAAATGAGGCAAAATTGGGATTTATTAAAAGGTGGCAATTGTTCCAGGGGTCTAATTAACAGCGATGAAAATGATCATTAACCTGGTGAAAACATTGGGGTTAAAGAATATAGCATCTGTGATTATTGCGAGCAGGAAACAGGCCCAGGTATTCAAGGAGATGAGAAACGATACGTATGTTTTATTGCCAGGTGGGCTGTGATGGACGGCAGAAAAATAACAATCTCTGTCGCAAAGAATCTTGGGTCAGTTCATGGCTTCCAACATACCATTGTGAGAATGCGAGAATTACGAAGAAAATGCACTTAAGCGCAGGTATGAATCCGGCCCTAGCGTCTTCAAATATCAGAAGCAATTTTATCAAAACAGGTGTTAGATTTTTACATCATTTTCTTGGACAGAGCATATCCCCTTAAAGTGCCTTTAGTCTGTTCTGATTAAATAGCGTATAACCTTAAATGGACTAACTGTGTTTGATTGAATCTAATCTAGCATCTTTATCAAATTAGTGGGAGCAATTTAGAAATGGCTGCATGGCTGATAAATCATCTTAACTCAATGAAATGCAGTTAATTTTTAAAGTTTTATTGTTAATTATTTCCATTGGTGTGCCATCTGTCTTCAAAACTTTGAATAAGATTGGTATTTTTGGTCAATTTTTCCAAACTTTCCATAATGAACTTATTTTCTGTATTTCTTTCTGTATTTATTTATTTATTTATTTATTTATCTATGTGACTGCCACATTGATGAATTGTTTGTCTCACCTCAGCGTCTTCCGCTTTGAATATTTTTTCACTAATCCTCAGATTAAGGCTCGCAGACACATTTGGAGACACTTCTTTCTTATAATTTCATCACATGCATTAACACTCACAAAACAATGGCAATGGTTTTTACACTGCAGGACTGAGGAAGTGCTTCTTCAAATGGATGGATTCTCACTGACGCTCAATTACAGTTACTTGTTCTCGGTAAATACAGAGGAATAGGTGCAATCATTGTGCCCACAATGATCTCATCTCTTGTTGATTCGCAACAACAATCTCGTTGTTTAATAAATATTCCTCTAAACGATGTCTCGAAATATAATGTCAGGGATGGTGTGAATTACATGAGAAACATCCGCGTGCACAGAATTCAGTAATGTGACGTTTGTGAGTAGTTATGACTCGTGCGCCGAGTCGACGGAAAACAATCCGATATCATGTCTCATTCCACTTCACGGTCTCATCTTTCGCTTGCTGGCGTTCAGATGTTTCGAACATTTTATGCCAGAGATTGTGGATGCATAAGTTTATATCTATATTGATGCTTCCTCTTGCAACATCAGCTTAGTCATGACCCTTTTTGCTGAGGCAAATGTTAAAATGAATGTCTGCACTTGTCGGTTTCATATTGCCTCTCCATTATGCTGGCTGAATGAACAAAACATTCCTCACCATTCCACGTTTCTTTCTTCCTCTCCTCCTATTGTTTTATTAGACATCATTCATTTTCAAAAGCGGTTTCTCTTCTACCAAAACTGAAATGCATTTTCAAAATGGCATGTGTATTTCAGTTTTTTGATGTTGAACAAAGGATTTTTGTATCAAATCAATTTTACTTCGCTCCTGCTGTTTGTCATGCAACACGGATGATTAGTTTGATCTCAGTGACCTTTCCAAGATGCAGTCTTCCAAGGCTGAATCTCTGAGATACAAACATATGAGTAATGTCTGTAACTCTGAAAGTGGTGGTAAAGTAATTCAGCTATTTTTAGAAACTGAATTAAATGTTGACTGAGGCAATGAAGGGCCATGCACCAAAATGTTCTAAGAGGGCCAAAATTCTTAGGCCACAAATTCTTAAACCTGGAAATAATCATAAAGTTTTAGGGTTTTAGTTTTAAACATTAAAACCAATGAAAAGTTATGACATTGAAAATGAAAGATTCTGCACAATGTCTTTGTCAAATTTAAGCAAATGTGTGACACTGACCCTGTCAATGCCTTTGTAGAAAAGTCAGACCCCATTCAACATTTATGGGGGCGTTTAAAGGCCAAGAAAGTTTTGTGCGCTTAAAGGCCATGTATTAACATGGGTCATCAGGTTTGGTACAAACGTGTGGAGTCCATACCAGCTCCAGTGCCCCCTGTCATTAAAGCAAAAGGGGAATATAACCAAAACTGAGACATTCTGGACCTAATGCATGCAAATATCTCAAACATTCAACCTTTCACTCAAATTGTTATTATAATTTGTAATGAAAAAATGTTATTAAATTATTAAAAAATGAAAAATAGAAGCTCAAACATGTGGACCCCACTGTATACGTTGGTTTTCATCCCAAACAATTAATGCTGCCTTAATTAGCTGAGTAGCTAAATGCATATAATCCCAAATGAAAGTATAGAAAATAAAAATAAAAAACCTGTAACTTAGAATTACTCTATAATGTGCGAATCATTTGGCTGATCTGTCAAATAATGGTGTATTTTTTTTCATCAATCATCAGAAATAAGTTTGACACCACAGCAACAGAACCTATAAGACACAAAACTCATAGCACAAGTATGAACCATAAATAGCAGTCTAATCATGACTTAAATTTCCCATGAAAAAAAGGTTTGCATTAATCTGTGCTGGTGACTTGTTTAATTGACAGGTAAAAGATGGCACTGAGACACACCTTTGCTCAGATAGGGGCCAATGGCGGGTTCTGCAAAGGCGCCGTTCATTGAGTCGGAGCGGCTGCCCTGATCACCTGGCAACCGAGAGCGATGTCATTTTAAATAGGTGAATACATACACGCGCTGTGATTTCACGTCCATTTCATATGTTTCATAACACTTCCCTCAGGGTTAAATCCCTGCTCAGCTGTCAACGTGTTTTCTCTCTCTCTCTCTCTATCTCATTGTGCGTGTGGAGCATGCCGCCGAAGCCTTTTGATCTCTACAGTATTGTCAAGGTGCAACGTGGGCGTCAAATGGCCTGCCAAGGGGGTAATGTGCAGCTGAACGTTACAGCGCTATTGACAGATTTACAGGGAGGCTTCTGCACCTGATAGCCACAAACCTCCAGCGGCAGGCTCATCTGCACCAGGGGCTGTGACAGCAGCCATTTTCAGAGAGAGCACATTTCTGTCTGTGTTGTATCAGTAGATAGACAATCATATGAGTGTATTGATTTTCTTCGTTCTACAAAACCATTTAAACAGTCCAGGATATGTTGGTATAATAATGAATAGCAGCAATAATCAATTGGATTATTGTTACCTTTTCATTTTTATTATTATTAGAATTATTACTACTACAGCTACTGCTACTAACACTGTTACTACTACCTCTTAATAATAATAATAATAATAATAGCAATTGTTTTTCTCATTCAAGGAGCACATAGCAAACTGTCCAGTGTGAATGTTACTCTCACAGTGTAGATATGAGAACAACTGGGCTCGTACATGCACGATAAGTGTTAAATTAACACTGGACATTTTGCTACGCAAATATGAAAATAAATGTTAGACTGCTGAAGTGATAAGTTTTGGACAGAAGTGCTGGAGAGAACCCTGCAACCATATAGTGAAATCACAGAGAAGGGATCACACATAAGCATTCCCAGTCACCTGCTAATCACAAATAACTCAGCATTCAGTCATAGAGACAGAAACTACTGAGTGCTCAGTCAGCCCCATCGTTCTGGAACAACCACCAGACCTTTCCGAGCCATTGAAACAATCAAAAAGTTGAGGTAAAAAGCTGTTACCTCAACTTTTTGATTGTTTCAATGGCTCAGAACGGTCTTGTGGTCGTTCCAGAATTCAGCTCATCCAGCTCGACAGCCAGAAACAGAGTCGCTAACAGAAGAGTCACTGATGACAGAAAACCTGAAGTGTGGTATTTGTAAAGTAAGCAGAGGCTGTTTGAGCATGGATGAGCTGCTGTACGCTTCATGGAAGCAGAACCGTATTTCCGCCTCTTTGAAGTGCGTTCCTCCGAACAGCCTGATTGTCTGCTAGGCACCTTACACCGTAACAGCTTAGAGACGCTCGATTCATCCAGCTGACGAAGCCTCATAACTTTTATTTAAATCCCAAAAATCATGGTCACGTTACTCAGGAATCTATCACAGAGCCCTGATTCGCATTACCGTTTATGTTTGTTTGTTTAAGATGAAAATAAAAAAGCCTATAAGTATTCACACAGAAGCATGTGTTTGCTGCAGGGGACAAATTGTGTGAAGAGAAAAACGTTTGTTCTAAGATTCACTATCTGAATTTCACACATCACTCACTCCTGTGTAGTTAACCAATCTGTGTTCACTATTTTTGGAGTCAATCCTGGGCCAGTGATGTCAGAGCTCATCTTAAGCCCTTAATATTTTATTCATGAGGTAGCCTCATCTGGCATAGCGGGATAGTCCCCAGCTGATTGGACGAACCCATTGGCAGCTGTACCATATGTCCATAGTGCTCTCTACCCAACTTCATCACAGCCATGACCCACTTAAAAAACATATCTATTATCTCATAGCCATCCTGTATCCTAATGGAGCGTGACATATCCACGGAATTAAAATGGACGGCAGCACAAAAATGGCCACAATAACACACGAAAGAGGTTCAGCATCTAAACCGACAGGTCTGAACGTCAATGGAAAGTGTATTATATCGTAGAGAATATTGCACTACTGGAAAGCTCAAAAGCAATAATCAATACTGCTAGACTGAGAGAAATATGGTCCTGGAGGATTATTGCATCAGGTGTACTCCGTCTTACGAGTGCTTAACATATGATATCTAATTTTTGATATTCTGTCATTTATTGGAATTTGTATGTTCACTGGTGTGGGAATACGAATTATCATATGACTGGTACTGTCAAATAAAAACTGCTGCTTACACTGTGGTACAGATCACCTCCTGCACAGCCTGAGGGAACTTAAAGCTAACGCCTGCTGAACACCTACTGCATTCAGCGATGGCCCCAGCATTTAAGGGACCCAAAGCAAGATTTCAGCTGACGGGAAGTAAAGTATTACATACACCATACTTCTGTCGTCATGTGGATCTCACAGCGTGTTGAAGCCTTCCCAGGGTTCATAGCCAAGAGGTTGCAGGTTTGAATTCTCAGCAGGGGTACAGCCATTGCATCCTTGAGAAAAGGCTTTGTAATGTGAATCAGTGCAGAAAATGCACTGGGATATATATGTACTGTATGTGGGCATGATGTAATATAGAGTGTAAACTGCACCGGGCAGGGTCTGGCAGGCTAAAAAAACAAAAACAATGAAAAAAAAAAAAAAACAATTCATCCTTTGGAAATACACTCTGTAGAATCAAATTGTTCACAAAGCGACTCTGCAAACCCCTGCCAAATGTACATAAAACAAAGTGCAGGGACTGTTCTGTTGGCCCAGTTTCCCTCCAGCCTACTATTCCACTGTTGTCTCCCTACAGTAGCACACTTAGGGGAAGAGGGGGGTGCTTTTGCAATTGGGATGGGGGTCATAGTTTAATGGTGTGGAATATGTGTGAATAACTGTTTTATTAACTTGTATGAAACAGTATTACCGCTTGCACCTGATTGTGTGGAGGGTGGGGTGGGGTAGTTCTGCCAGGTAGACTAGTAATCAGATGCAATGACATAACATAACTGACATCAATCAAGCTGTTTAACTACTGAGAAGGGGAACATAACATAACTCTGTCCAGATGTATGAGAAAGATTAAACCACGACTCATCAGACCGTTTTACAGTTTTGTGCTCATTACACCAGATTACAGATTGTTGTGCATTAAGTCCTGGTTACAAGAGATTTCAGAATGGCAGTCTCACCATATGTATCAGCTTTTTATTTATATTTTTATCAAAATATTGTTTTTGATTTAGACTGGGATATGAAGGTATAGGTTCAGTTCTGTGTTTTGTTTTGGTCTGTTGTTTTGGGGATTTTAGCATCTACTGTGTTTGTCTACCCCTGTCAATGAGGTTCTGCTTGACACCACTGTTCCTGTCCAGGTCTGGTTCTTTCCTGTTTGATATGCACTGTCATGATTTTTGACACATTATATAATTTGTCAGTTTCTGCGATGGATACAGCTGCCATTCTGACACAAACTGTTTGACCTCTTTGAAAAATCGGTTTGATCTCTCACGTTGCTTTGGATACTGGGGTATGAAATTTTTGATCCTGAAAAGGCTTTCATTCCACAATCATATTCTTGATTAATATTGACATGGATATGAAACATGACATTGATTCCTTTTTAACAGTTGACTTAGTTACTTCAGAAACACATGGCTTTGATATATTCCAGTTTCTCCCTTTTTAGAAAGAATGAAACAATCCAAAGAAGGCAGTGAGTCTTTCAGCTCCAACATTTACTGAGAGACTATAGAACCTGCAGGACTTATGGTTCTGGAAAATCCTTTGTGAGTGACACTGTATTGATGTGGTGAAAGCTGGCTTTAGACTTTAGCCCATGAGAAAGACAAGTTGTATGCTCCTGTAAAACAAAGCCCTGTTTACGAAGCTATCGGCCCAGCTAATGCTCAGAGAGAACATTGAGCTGTCGACCACAACGTCACATCCGTGTTATCTGTAATTTGACATTTTTTTTCATTTTTCATTTAACATGTATTCCATTGTAACATGTGTTTTTTTTCCTGTTACCCTTGTGAAAATAAGGTTGCAGTGAATCAGTTAATCAGAACTAGCATGTGACGGTAGTTTTGTGTACTGTAACAGCTACTGTAAGTCCTTAATCACCTCTTCACTCAGAACTTGTGAAGTTCCCCTCCATTTGAGTAACGGGTATAATGGAAACACAAGCCTTTGTAGGACCTTGGAATAATCCTTGATACAGCACACAAAGTTAATTAAAGACTGGCTGAACGTCTGCTGAATAATTAAACAAATAATCCAGCAGGATAATGAATGAGCCCCTTTTAAAGTCGGAGAGTCATCATTATGGATATAAATAGCATCTTGGTATATGAGACTTAAATGAGTCTTTAATATGATGTTTGCCTGTGAAGGGGTGGATAGATGGAAAATCATTCTCCGCTATGACGCATATTGTTTACACATTCCCCCGAATTCACACGCACACACTCACACACGCACGCACGCACGCATGCACACACACACACACACACAGATGCATATGCACTAAAACACAAAAAAATACAAATGCACACATACAGATATAAACACACATGTAAATATACATATATGTGCACATAATCAGGCACACAAATACAAATACACAAACTAGACATACATACACATACATACACATTCACACATGCACCCTTGCTCACACACACATGCACACACACACACACACACACACACACACACAGAGACTCTCTCTTTATCTCTCTCACACACACACACAAACACACACACACAGACTCTCTCTCTCTCTCTCTCACACACACACACACACACAGACTTTCTCTCACACACACATACACACACACACACAGAGACTCTCTCTCTCTCTCACACACACACACACACACACACACAGACTCTCTCTCTCTCTCTCTCTCTCACACACACACACACACACACACACACACACACACATACCCATAACAACCCCCGCATTTTCCAGGCTTGCATTCTCCTCAGCACTGAGGCACCTAAATGCACAGGATTCAGATACTCACTACAGTGAATTTATATCCTTCTGGATTTATTTACATTATTATTTTTCTGCCATAGTAAAGGTCTCTATGATGTGTTCACTGGTTGTCATGGTACTCCTACACTATTTTTTTACTTTCAGACAAGCCAATTTTCACACCTCCTGTGACATCCATAAAAAGCCAATTCAGAGGCACATAGGGATGCTTTTAATTTCCCACTAATTAAGAACTGGTACACATGAGATACACTATGTCATCTGAATTTGCTCTAAAAGAAACTAAACGAGATACAGATTTCTTCCTCTATTTATTAATTTTTTTTTTCTTTTTGTCCTCTGCTAGTGCAGACGGGAGCCACAGTCAAGCAATTAAAAAGGAAAACCTGCAACCCCTCCCCAGCACCCCTTCCCCCACCCCTTTAACAAGAACTACATTATCTTTTGTTTGGCATTCAACATGTATCGTGTCCTTCTCCTGTATCTTTCATTTCAGGCATAAACTTTTTTCTCCATATTTTTTTGTTTCTTGACAGCGCACAATCACAGTGGCTTTTCTCTTCTAATTAATCTCAAGACGAATCACACCGCTATTATAAAACAGCACAGGCTACTGGAGCTGGGCCTCGCTACGGCTAATCACAACCAACCGCCTCGCAGGGATGGGGGATGAAGCCAATGGCTTGGTTATGCAGCTCGCAATATTAATCCTCGTATATAATAATAATAAAAAAAAATAACTTTTGGTGCAAGATAATCCTTTATTCGTCCTGCCGGTCCTCGACATCCAAATGCGGCTCCCAGAATATTACGCTGGAAAAACACTGTCGAGTAATTATGAGATTCACCCGGAGCACGGCAGCTTAGCGTGATCAAGCAGCTTCTGAAACATAAAGAAATGAATTTTAAAGATTTTTTTTTTTTTATGAAATAAAATGCAGACGTAAGATGTCCCATGTACTTTTAAATAATGCATTACAGCTGTAGTATATGGTATATATGGTATGCTTTTTTTACCCCTCTGATACTTGTAAAACCATACTCTGGAGATATACCATGTTATAATACATGTTATACTATACAGATAGCCCTTTTAAAAGACACAAAAAATGAAGGTTTTGGCCCATCAAACAAACATGAGCTGATTGTTTAGTAATTGCACAGAAGTGATTAAAATGATAACTACTGTGGTTCACTGGTCTGCAGTTCTGATTGCTTCACACTGGAGAACAAAATCACCTGTCATCAAGACTTTATGTGCAAATGTTGTTGTGTCATATTTACTAATGTACATCCAAACGCTCCACTATACAATACTTTTGAAATATATGCATATGGCAGCAGAGAGAACTCTGAGGTTCAATGTAGCAATTGAGGAATACTTTCAATAACAGTGTTCATCTATAATGAGCCAAAAATAAAATAAAGTATGTACATCTAACCAAGAAAACAATATTTTCTGGCAGGTGTGTGGTAGAGTAGTCAGAGTTGTCAGCTTTATGAGTGAACCCACAGAATCATTTCGTCTGAAAATACATGCCTGGTTTTTTTGTAAAGCTCGGTGGTTATTTATTTTTCCCCATTCATCCAATTACATAATGCGCGTGATGCTAAACTCTTGCTGGCAGACTTCACATGGTGCAGTGCTCTCCATTGATGCCCCCCACCACCACCCGACATCAGCAAGCTGCAGCCAGTGAGCTGCAGATCATCCCCCCCCCAGGAACGAGCATTCTGTTCCACCTGCCTCATCAGGATCTGGCAACCAACCAGTGTTCACGCTGCCATTGGCAGAAGAGGCCCTGTCTGCCTGCCTCTGCTCTCTTCTGCTCTGCTGTGCTCTGCTCTGTTCATTCACAGTGCTACTTATGCCGCCTCAGTATGTCAGGCTCATAGCGTGACTAGCTTCTCCCTCATACACGCTGTTTCTCTGGGGATGTAGCCTTGCTAATGCACCGATGGTCGGTTATTGCTTCAGACCAATCATGTGTGAGGAAGCGTGAACGTACAGAAGGTGAGGAACTAACTAGGCCAATCAAGTGCAACCTCAGGAATGTGTGGCCATCAAGACATGAAACAATAACCCTGACTCACAAACACTCACACACACACACGCACACACACACACTCACAAAATGTCTCCTACAGGTGAACATGGTCGCAGATGGTTCCACAAAGCCAATAAAATCAAACTTCCAAAAAAAGGGTAATATACTGCAGCAGGACAGCAGCAAAGTTGTCTTATGCAGAGTTGCACTGGAGGGCATGATTCATTATTACACTACCCCTCTGACTGGCCAATTTAAAGAGAAAAATGCGCCGTCGTCGGAAGTCACAGGTTATACGCTTGAATCGGATATTTGACATCCGCAATATCTCAGGCTCTTTTACCTCAGTTAACCCCACCTTCTAAGTAATGATCTGTGACTTCACCGGAGCTGCAATGGGATGTCCGGTCACCCTACCGCCACCCCCTTCCCCGTCCCGTCTCCACTAAGTGCCGCCTGGTTTAACTCTGATTCTCTGACACACCTGTTCCCTCCGGCTGTTCTCACTCAATGGCTTCACAACCTGTTTCCCATTAAATTACCTGGCTCTACATTTCGACCATGGGGCCAGCTAAACGCCCTTGACGGTGGCTGGAACTTCTGCCTGCTTTGTAACGTTATATTTGATTGTTTCAATTTCATGCTGTTTTTAATCATGTTTAGGAAGCATGCAGGTGGCTTTGTGTTGACAACCACACAGACGGCTATATTTTGTCAAATGTACTTTGTCTCTTTAAAGGAATGCACAACTCAAGTCTAGAGTACATACCCAAGTAAATTTGCCTCATTTTTTTGGCAAAAAATATTAAAAAAAACAAAAATGTCAAGTCTGTTTTTATTCAATTGCATATGCCGTTTCAAAGCCTGAAAGCCACAATCGCCAAAAACCCGTAGCACATGTTCAAATGTCTGCTCATGCAATTTCAGTCATGTGGTTTGTGCCTGAGCAAACTAACTACCTCAACCAATGACATGCTCTCTTATTGTTTTTGCACCATGGAAACAGTTTTGCGCATTGTAATTGCTTTAGTAAATCAGGCCCACAGAGTTCATTTGATTGAATCCTACCCATCACTCACTGATTGAATTGCAGCGGAGACGTTCGCTTGACACTGAGACTTTGCGTCTCACTGCGTAAGCAGTTCCCAATGCTCCGTCATGTGTGCAGCTCCATATGGACGCCGAAGGGAAAGAGAGGCCATGCATTTCTAATGCTCTTACCTCTCAGCGATCCAGTTTTAACATTCCCAAACTGGACCCGCTTACGGAGAACATCTGACACATCTCTGTCAGAACCCGTATCGGTCCAAAGCCCTTTCAACAGCTTCCTCAGATCACGCTTTAGGGAGACAGGCATAGCGGTAATACTCAAGGTAAATTTGCAGTTCAAGATACCGGCTGTCTAAGTGTCTTAAAGGGAATATGCAAATAAATCAAACGGGCATAAGTCTGTACATGCATATTTACAGAAGCATAAGTTATCATATTTTAGCATGAAAAGAACGCTTTCAAAAGGATCTGTTTGATTGTCCCTGATAAAGTCGAAAATGTGCAAGTAAACATATGCTGTTATTTACAGGGCTGGGAATAGGCTGGGATCAGACACACGCAGGATGAGATTCATTCAACATTTGCTCTTAACTTTGCCTCTCAATCCAATGCATGTTCCCCTTTTTATCTTCACTTCTTTAATTACAGAATTTGGCAATCACATTTTTTCATGATCGCAGAAAAAAAATTTGCACTTGCACTTAATAGTCAGCCAAAGTGAAGGACAAATGTGTGTTTGCATCCTAGACTAAGTGTGTTTGATTGGGTCCTTCCAGGCAACTGCCTGGAATTATATAAACCTTAAATACAGCAATGAGAATTATGCCACTTTCAGGTTGTTTGTGTGCATACTAAAATGCAGGTTTGTTATGCTAAGCTCTTCAGGGGCTGTGAAACAGTGGCATGTATAGGAGGACGTGTTTACCGCTGTTTTCTTGACACTTTCTTTGCTTTCACATTTATGGTGTGAACTCATCTGCTTGCTCTTCCTACTGATGTGCTTTAATTATCTTTGTGTGACAGAACAAATGAGTGAATAAGAACATAAATATTAATGATATGAATGGCTGCATGAATATGAGGGTGAGTGCATCAATGAATGACTGAATGACTGAATGACTGAATGAATGAATGAATGAATGAATATGTTCATATTTCGTCACTGAGTTGAGGCCCACTCTACATCTATATGCTTACCACATTGTCAATACATTCTAAAAGAGAAGAAAATGAAAGAGAGAACAAGGAAAACATATGAAGGAAACTAAGTGCAACACAATTTGAGGAAGCATAGAACAGCCCAGCGCCATATCAATGCAACGGTGTTCTCAACAATATGCCCCCACTTAATCAGCAATTAAAATACTGAGTAAAAACAATAACATTAATAAAAATAATAACTCTGCAGAGCATGATTCTCTGCAGTTGTTTTCTGCATCAGCATATTATTTCCATGGTGGGAAACGAGGCGCAGGAGGAATGGAGGAGCTGTCAGGCAGTGCAGATGGTGTTTGGCTGGTGAGTTGCTGAGTAGATCTTTTATGCATTATTGCTTCAAATATCTGCAGGGGGTCGCTCCGTATGTCAGACAGCAGGTTCATCCCAGGCCCAGGCCCCCGAGAGCACGCAACCCCCCATTCCACTCCAACCACAAGTATGCGTCCGCTTATTTGTTTATCCCCATGTGTGACTGGCGTACATACAACACGTTTCGACTGCACACCACCTAACATGTGTATCATCTGTCTGTTGTGTTGTCGCTTTTACTTCACATGCAATCAAATGGGTTTCTACGTTTTCATATTGGAGAAATTCATGTCATTTTTCAATCAGGGCCACACCAAACCTACCTCCTCCATACCGCCACATGCTGTAAGCATGAGGACCTATCATTACCTTCCCTCTTCTGAAATTCCCCGCCTGCCTCCCACCTATAACAATCCCACCTGCAGCACCTAGCTTAGCTCATAAATCTTTCCATCTGGAAATTCCTTCAGTCCGACTGCCAATATCCCACAAGGTCCATATCTAAATCCAAGGCGTCGGCATCTCATTCTTCTGGATAATGCAGCAGGGATGGAGGTACCAGTCCTGCCAGATGTACATTCATATATATATATATATATATATACACACACACACACACACACACACACACACACACACACACACATTCAGGCATGTGAGACAGGGTCAAATCCAGTGTGACTTTCAGAAGCGCGCTGCGGTCCATTCACTTTTACCAGCCACATAAACGGACCTCCAGTATGCTGCCTGCTCACTGTTCAGTGCAGATTGTGGAAGGTTATACACTATTTATTGTTGTTGTTTTAAATACAATTATGAAACAAAATCAGGAAGTCAAATTACATTTATTACCATGTAACCTTGCTGTAAATTGATTTTTTTTTTCTTTGTGATATGGGTTTCTTGTCTCATTTTCATGATAGACTACCTTTAGTTTATACCACCTATGAAATCATCTATGCCTCCACAGTTTTAGCAGCTATTTATAAATGCGAATGTGTGGGAGCACAGGTCACAAGAGGTGTGAAGGAATGTTAAAAAAACTGTAAGGAACTGATATTGTGTATGACATGCATACATAAAAATGCTGAAATAGTTATAATTGTTATGTGATTTAAATACTGCCCATATCTGGCTGGAGGGTGCGGTAAGAATGCGTAATGAGTGCCGGGCGGGGCAGAGCGGGGTGAAGAGGGTGTGACAGAGGACTGCTTGGCATCAATTCAGAGTGCAGCAGAAGGTGACGGTTAACATGAAGCCTGGCTAATTGTTGAGCAGAGAGAAAGTAAATTTCCAATTTATCTTCACCCCCCGAGACAGACTGTGTTACAGCCAGAGTGACTGATTCATGGGGGGTCTGAGGTGGGGACAAGTGGGGGTGGGGTGGGGGGGCGAATCAGGCTATTAACTGCCTCTTACCAATTTTACAAACAAGCAGCTGGAGACACACTGGGTGACATGACTGATGGTCGAAGCTCTCCCGGTTTCTGTCTCTGTCAGGCTGCTGAAAACACAAACTCGCGGGGATCCTTCCTTCACAGTCCCGTCCCCGGTGTCCTCTCTTAACCCCCCGAAGACGTTTCCTGGATGGCCCGCCGCGATATGGTGTTTCAGTCGCATGCTGACATGCTCGACCCACGGAATCACACGATTTCTTACCTTTATTTCTGGCGCTCTGTGTGACACGAGTCTCCGCTTTGTTTGACATGATCTCACTGAAAAGGGACAACCGTGCTGGGAAAAACAGCAAATGACTGGGCCTCAAATAGCAGTCTGGAAAAATGGTACGTAGACAGTGGTAGCTGCTGACAGAAGTGCTTTTGTGTGTGTGTGTGTGTGTGTGTGTAGAGACGCTGCCATTTTGTTTAAAGGTGACGACAGATTGACGATATTGTTTCTGTACCACAGAGGCGATTCTGGGTCCCGATGTGAGCTGCAAAGACTTCTGGGAAATGACAGCTGAGAAGGAGGTTGCTACGCCTGTTGCTGACATTAAAGATCTGCTGGTATGCTGGTTCCATTCTAAATTTGACTCATTTCTAGGCCCTAAACTTTATTTTTTTTTTGTATCTTTTCTTTTCACAAATAGCAAGTATGCCAATTAAAATGTTACAATGTCCAATTTTGATTTGTTTTTTTAATATGTGGCGCTCACTCTTAGTATAGATTTCTATTCAGGTTAGTTTGTGCTGTAATGTTAAGATAGTAGGGAAAGCTGACAGGTGGGTTTGTATCCAGGGCGGCTGCGATCTCTGTTACCTCTCCCCTGGGTCCCATTCCCTACACTGTCTAGGAAAGGTCAGTTGTGAGCCCCTCTTTGGAATATAAATGATATCTGATATGTGGTGTAGCACGGTAGCTACAGAGCTGAGACACAGATGAGGAGGGAAACCAAAGGTACCAAATTGACAGTTTTTACTGAAGGACAAACATTTGGAGGGGAAAAGCTGCGAGGAAAGCAAAAAGTCTCTGGGAATGGTGTATGGTGGTTTGGGTTGATAAGGGAGGGAAGCTGGGCTTAAGTGTACTGTGCTGGAGTTTGGGAGGAATCTGAAAAGAGTAGAGTTGTTAGAGCAAGCCAGACCTGTAGCCAAAAAACTCCCTGAGCTAAAGCAGAGAAACTTTCTGCTGGTGAACAGCGTTGCTGGACTGGGCTTTAGCTGTCCCTCCTCAGCCATGACGTTTGGTTCCCTGGTTGAGAAATGAGACCCTGCGGAGCTGTCCGGGCTTGAGTGGAGGACTGTGGTGCTGAAAGGGAGCACTGGGTTTGTGGCGCTGTCCTAGGTGCTGAAGACTTTTCCCCTTTTATTGCAAAGGTGACGATGTGCATTGCCACTCCTGTGCGCGAGAAGGGGCAAGGTTGTCATTGCCCACAGCACAACACATAAAAAGCAAGGAAGTGTTTTTGAAAAGGTGTGAATCCATGAAGTAAAAAAAAAAAAGAATTCATCTTAACCAGGAAAAAGTTTGATCTGCAGAATGTCCCAGTGTGAAGCAGCTTTATCCAGTAATTTGAGATACGGGTAAATCTTGTGCAAATGGAAACGCGAGCCAAACATATGCTGAGAATTCAAACATGTCTCAATGTATGTAAATGGTGAGGGGAGATCAATTGCATATGTCCAGAAGACCAAAACCACCCCACCCCCCTCCCCCATCGCATTGGCACATGCGGGTATGAGGCTTGTTGCCATGGACACAGGAGCAGCATTCCCTTAAGGAAAGTATTTTTTTCCCAAAGATGTAAGACACTGCAACTCTCCTCAAATTAATTCACTGTTGTGCCTCACCCACAGATGCAATGCAGGAAGCACCATATGTTGCTCTGCTGCCAACCAATACACTGTCATGTCAAACGCATACCAACAATCACAAAGGAAGCCTACAATTTAAAATGAAAACACTAAGCTGATGTACACCACCTGTACATTCAACATATTTGCTCTTTTTATTTATCTACTGAAAATGTCTTGGTGTATGAAGTGCATTAGTGCGTGTGTGAGTGTACAGGGATGGGTTTGACTCCTCGCTCTGAAGGCACGCTCGCATTTATGGAGCCTCATCGCTGACAGACTGAGAGGAATTTCTGAATGTGAATCAGAGCTTCCATTAACAGCGATGACAGCTAACTGAGCAGTGTAATTAACACCTAGCATGGCAGGGATCCCACTGAGAGCTTAAAAAAGCCACACTCTCCCATCGCCACTGGCTGCATGTCATACCTGCGCTGAGGTGTAAATTGCTATATGCAAGCCATAATGATCAGGCTCTGTGGAGATCTGGAGGGCGCTCCATTCGGTCACTCTTGGAGATGGTACAGCATGATAGTGCATGCTATTTTTGTATTGGGTATTAAAAAAGAAAGGTAGTTATGCCATATTGTAAAGGTAAGACCAAGCCCAATTGAAAGTGACTCATGTGGAAAGTGCCATCAGTGCCATCATGACATCAAGGTTGAAATCAAGAAATGATAAATGATGAGAGATGCAGAACTGAAGGTTGGAGAAGTCCAGAAGAGTTAATAAAAAAATTGCCTCAGTTTTTGTCTTTATGGTGGTGAGGGCACTCTTAAATGGGTTTAATGAATCTCACAATAGGCGGTGATACAATTAGCTGTCAATCAATGCTTTAACCAATCAAAGGTTTCACTTGCCACAGCAAAACACAATGATTTGCTCAGCTCAGTTCATTACCAGTCACATATAGTAGCTCTGCCTCCATCGACTGGTGGCTTCATAGAACTTCATTCTTCCAATAACCGTTTTTAATGACAATTCAAGTTTGTGGATAAACTGGAAATTCCCTCTGCAGAGCCACGCTGAAACGTTCCACTTGCAGAGGCTGGTGGATGCTTCTGCCTGGCTTTGAGAACGGAATTATGCTGGATCTCAGGTCCCATGTGAATATTTCTGTACCTGCAGGCAGACAGGTGTGGTGACACATGGTTTACGGCTGAGAGCGTGTTGCCATGAATACGAGAATAATCTCACCTGTTCCTCCTCCTAATCCCACCACCAAACTGGGGTGTATGCTTTACGATCCTCTGCCAGTTTAGGCATGGGAAAGACGGACTATGAGCTCTTTAGCTAGCTGGTGATTTAAATTAATAAATTATGTGGAGAAATACGTTAAAATCATATACATTGGGCCAGTACATAATTCAAAGCAATTATCTACAATCTTTTTAACATTGTTTTATTGACTCCATTTACCACCCTATGATGTGAAATCTGTTTCCTTCCCTTTCTTACCATCATTTTACTTTAATACACTTTCCGCAAAGCAAATAAAGCAATCGGGGAGACATTCATGTATCAAAGGTGTTATATGAAAAAGTTACTTATAATGAAGAATTGTTTGACTGCTCAACGAGTAAACTAAACTATACAAAGACTACAGCTGTTTGATTGTTGGAGATGCCCGGTAAAAACTGAGCAATCCAATGAGCATTTACTCATTTTTCAGCCATATATTAATAATTGTTTGATACATATTGACAAGGATCATCATATAACGGGCATTGATGATGTGATACAGGGAAAAATGCTTTTTTTAGTTGGACCAAAAAGTATATGAAATAAAATGACTCAGAGGATGACAAGCACACAGATTCCTCCACACAGATTCATTCTCCCATGGAGTATCATTTGCACCGAAACTGCCAATAAAACAAAATGCATAACAGCGATTTTCTCTGAGAATATACATCCAACGTCTGCAGAATTCAAAACAACATCACAATGAACTATAACAGAAACATATGTACTTTCCAAGGAAAAATATATTTCAGCTTGCAAAAATAGAATAATAATTATGCACAGATAAAAAGTGATGCATGTAAATCATACTTGGAAGGGGCTGGGGAAAAGTTCATTGTTCTAGACATTAGGGACTCATTACGCAGTTAAGATAGCTTTCCCATTTCATTTGGTGTTTCTCCCAAGCAGAATGAAATTCCCCCATAACATGCAAGATTGCTGGGTTGTTTGTGCCATTCCTCTAGAGAAGGCCCTTTCTCTGATCTCCACTCTCTGACAATTCGGCTTCCTTTTAAACATGAGAGCCACATGCAGCTACATGGTCCCTTGAGCAGAGTGTTCCTTCATGTGGGGGCCCCATTGACGGGGGTGCGAATGTAAGACCATATCTGCATCCCCTGCCAATCTCTGCTCTTAATTATTTAGTGATCCCAGTCACTTAGGGGACCTGACAGCTACACTGCATTTCTCCAGCAAACCTCACGGCATACAGCAAGATGATTCCCGTGCCCCTGTGAATCATGGGAAATTGTGTCATGTTTCTGCACCAGGCAGGTGTTTGACATTTCTCCCTTCCAGGTAAAGGAAACAATAGATTTTTGTTAGAGATACGTAAGCTTTACCCAGCTATTTTGCTCCCCTGAAAAGAGCGCAGACTTTGAAGTTTACAGGATCAGACACGGCGCTCGATCCGAAACTGAAACTGGTGATGGGCGTTGCGATCGCCCGCACGTTCTTGCACTTCCGTGTGAATTGACTGATGCTCTCCCTGAGATTAAATGACAGATAATTCAAATCTGCTCATCCAATAAACCGAGCTGATGAGAAGCTAACAGATCTGACGATATATATATTTTTTTTTCCTTAAGACTGATCAAATTGGACGAGGCATCTGAAATGGCAGCGTGGGAGATGAAAAGACGGTTTGACAACATTTCTGAAGTTGTAGTTTGTCGTTTTATTGCATTAAGCTTTGCACAGGACATTAAAAAAGGAGAGAAAATATTCTTTGGCTGTTAATCTCCAGAGCATGTTTTCTGATGGATTCACTTGTGAAGGATGCTGGGTAAGCTGTTTGTGGCCCACCCTGTTATCTGTCACTCAGAACCCCCAAAATTCTAACTTTATTCGATACGTTTATTGCACAAATATCCTCCCTGTATTTGAAGCAGAGCTGGGCCCAGCAGAAGACTTAGTGATGAGTTCTGAGACATGCTCTTTGAGATATGAAACATGTTGTGGTCATTTACGGTCTAACATCACCACTTTGAATCAGTTCCAGGAAGAGTATAGTAAGTAAGGGAACAGTCTAAACCAGGGGTTTCTCAGATCTGGTCCTGCGGACTGCATATGATGGTTTTCAGTTCAACCATAACTTCTACCCCTGAATTGTTTGAGTGATTTTTTTCTTAATTAGACACTTCAAGTTTATATTGAGAGCTTATTTGCCATCACCACAAAAAACATCAATGAATGCTCTGAATAACAAGGGCCCATATTCAAATCTGAAGGCTTTTGATAAGTTCATAGAGAACGAATGCGTTTACTTTGCAAGAGTTACGGGCAAAGCAATCATTTTATGGTTATAGTTGTTATTTGGTGATACCACTGTGAAGGGTTGGTGAAATAGATATGGCCTCTCTTGTTTAAAGTGTGCAATTAGCACTGAGAAAAACCCACACTGAGATAAAAATAAGTTTATGGACAAGAAAAAAATGCTTTTTTGTTAAGCAAATGAAATGTTCCCATGAGAAAAGAGACACCCTCCCAATCACTTACGGTTGCCTGAATTTCTGACTCTAATTGCAGTTTCTTTTTTTTATGTTAATGAAAAGTTTTTTTTTTTTTTTTTTTTCATGGACATTCAGCGACCCTTCATCCTCTCTGCCTGCCAGGGTTTGACGGCAGCGGCGAAAGCTTCAATCTCCGCCTCCCTGCGCTGAACACGGGCAGCCGCGTTGTCAGAACCTTGACTCCAGCGCTGAGCACAACACTGGCACAGGGAATCCAGCTGATTGCCTTCGCTTGCACTCCGCTCACTCTGCCTGAGCGGATGAAAGTCACGCCTCAGACTTAGCTAAACCTCGCTCTCTTTTATTTTTTCCTGAATCACAAAAAAAAAATCCCTGTGTATGTGTGTGTGTGTGCCTCCAACTGTTTTATATGACAGCTGCCTTCACCTCGGCCTGGCAGGCAAATCTGTGTAGTCTGTACAGAAAAGACATCATAACTAACTACTTTTGACTGACATGATTCCTAAAGGCCTGTATTACACCAACAGTTATGCTTACCTTTGACCTTTGACCTCTGATATACAACTGAATACAGATGTTTTCTATTTTTACAGCAAACTAATTCCCACGTTATGTAGGCCTTGATTAGTTACACACACAATAGGCTGCACCGTAAACTTACCTATAAATGCCAGACTGTTTCTGGTATTGCGTTACCGTTCTTGTATCAGCAACAGATCGTTACTATAAAAAAACAGCCTTCAAAATGGTTGAATGATAGTTTATCGCATCATTAGGGCATTGCCTCTAAGCTGAGACATGTTATGGTTTGCAAATGTTCACCAGTGAGCTGAATACTACATCAAAACAAATATGGCAGGGTGAGCTGTGGTATGTTCTGCCTTTTCTTCTCTGCTGAAATATAAAGGCGATGTAGAGCAACTGAAGGTCTGTTATTATTTTAGCCACAGCCATCTTTAATGATGGCCCAGATCCTTTACTGTTATGTGATAAAGTAATGACAATTCCTCATTTACACAGAATGGTACCACATCTACTAGATAAGGGCAAAAGGTGAATGTGAAGCTTTGACAGCAGACTCACATTCATAACACCCAGAGACCTCCACTCTGCTGAATGAAATGATGCAAGTTTCAATAAAAAAAAGTATGTTAAAACTTCAATTAAAAAAAAAATAAACTGTACCCTCGCAGTGAGAGATCGCAAACAAAAGGAGGGAAAATCTTGTGCCATTTAATTTGTATGCAGCATGCTGAGGTTAATGGTGAAACTTTAAAATGTGGGACTTAATGTGAAATCATTGCAGTTTTAAAAAGGTAATTTAGCAGTGATCAATTTGTTTCCAGACATTCTGTGACTGGGGGTTAAAATCACTACATGGTATGAAAAAATAAATTGAGTGTGAGTTAAATTACCTGCCAAACAGATTCATGACTATTGATGCGCCGCCCATGGACAGAGAGGGAAGTGGCATATGACATCGGTGTCTGGTCCTGTGTTCGGTCATTTTTAAAAAGGGAAACAGGAGACACTGCCTGGAACAACGTGTCAATAATGAACAACAGGGAAAAGACCACAAGGATACGTGGGGCATACAAATACAGCGCTGCGTAGATGCTAAAGGATCGAGGCTCAGGTACATGAAACAGCCAGAATCCTGTTCCTCCTCCTGTATATTATGTGTGCGATGTGATCATCACAGTATCTGATCTGTGCTAAAATAATAACACAAAGAATATATGAAAAACTGATGAAGTCTCTGTCTTATGAAGATGTATTCCAGTATGAGGGAATTAAATTCTTGCATACTTCTCATACACATCATCTGTGCGGTTGTGTTTGCTGTGTCAACGTTTGAGCCTCCCAGCCTTCCTCCAATTAACACTTTCTCATCTTGGCATGAAATGAAAAGCGAATGCAATTTATCATGAAGCTTCACTGGTGCGGTACAGCAGCTGTCTGTCACCTATTTTCATATATTGTTTTTTTTTCCTTTCTAATTTTGTGATTTGGAAGCAGTTTTTTGACTCTCTCCAAATTTAACTTCTTGCTACTTGTCCAAGTTCCTTGTTTTATATTATAAGGATGTTTTAAAACTGCTTTTCAATAACACACACACATAGGAACACAAAGGAAACTATGTGTCTTATGATATTATCTCATTATTATTTTTTGTATTTTGTATTGTAAGAACATCTTTATGGTTTTGGACATCACTGCATATGAGAAGAACGCACTGTTTCAAGACTCTTTATAATTACTTTATTTATTCAAATGAGCAAAAATCTGAATTATACTTGAGATTCTCCTCTGCAAAAGACATACAATTGTACTGACAGTACATAGCATGTGCAATAATATGAATACAGGTCATATTTCTCACGGGTTTTATTTTTATTTTTCAGGTATGTCAGCACTAGCCGCGCTTTGTGGGATGTGCGTACACATTGCACGGCTCCCGGGGCCTCTCTGTGTTTCTCTGGGATGGAATTTTCCCCCTTCCAACCCAGAGAAAATGTAATGCAGTGCAGAGCTGTGGGTCGTCTCTTACATTCCCCTTTAATGGATGACTCTGGGTGGAAAAACTACATCCATCAACCCAGACCCCTACAAAAACCTGGGAGGCATCTCCATTCAGCGGCAGCCCAGCTGAATCACCTCTCTCTTCCTCTAATCAAACTTAATTCCATCAATCACTGGGACCCTATGTGTTTTTTTTTTTTTTTTTTCGTCTAACCCCCCCACCCACTCCCCACCCCACACCCCCAACTCGCCTCGCGGCTCATGGGGTAAGCCAATTTATTGGACCTTCAAAGACGCTTCTCTCATATCCGTGACAGTGGAGACGGCGCGGGGTTAACTGCGGAGGGGATAGGTCGGGACCCCATTTCACGCGACCTGGAGGCGAGGAGAGCCTCATCTCCAGTGTAGCTGAAAACCTGATGACTGCTTGCAATGGAGCGACGCCGCATCATTATCCATCTTGGCGTTGAGGGAAGTGACACCATACTATTCTGAGCCACGCGACCCGATTTGCATCCGTGTCCATGGACCAACCTAACAGAATGCCTGGAGGCTCTGCTCTTTGGTTCATATGAGCCGCTGACAGCCGCTCGCCCCCGATCTCCCGGTATTTATCCGCTGCTGAATATCTCGAGTCAGAGAAAGCCCTCAATTTGCTTAAGAAGGCCTTCGGTAATGGCCTCACGTCAGGGAAGAGGGAACCATCCTTAGTCACTGCAAGAGCAGCCATGGACATGTTTCGAGTCGACTTAAGTGCAAAGCATGCCCCATTCTCATCCCTAGGCAACAAAGTGATATAGCACTTTAGAGCGCCCCCAAGTGGACTGGAGTTGTCCTCACAGAAATTCCTCCCTGACATTTACTGTTCTGATCAAGGTCCTCCTGTTTTGTGGTCTTGAACCTTGAATTTTGATAATAGCCTGTTTTCTCATGTAATTTTCATTTTCATTGTAAAACTCACTGGCATTTTTATTTTGTATGGGTTTCATTCCCCTTGTGTTAGAAATGTTTTGTGAATATACTTGTTTGGTCATCTGTTGCAATTTCACACTTTTCTCTTGAATAGCTGTTCAATACTGTGCAGTGAATCTGAAACAAGCAGCGGGAGGCTCTGAAGAAAGGGAATGAGTCATTTTAGCATTCCATCCCAATCCCATTGCTCGACAAACACGCTCAATCCAAAGACTAACAGGTTACATCGCATATGGACAGATTAGCGGGTCTGATTCTCTTAATCCAAGAACAAAGGGGGCTTAGTGAAGACCTGATTAAGTCCTCCAGCCCGAGGAAAGGAGCAGACAGCTAGCCCCATCCACCGCAAGACAGCAGGGTAAAGAGTTCACACCTTCAAATTCAGCTTCCTGCCTTCACACAGAAATCACACTTTGTGGAATCATTTTCCCATTACTGCACCCTAACTCTCAGAGCAAGAAAATTAATGGCGGTGTTTTTATTTAATACTCGGAGCCACTCTTCTCAATTACACCCCAACTTTTATGAGACTGGCATAAAATACTGAGATATATTACTTATGGAGTTACAGTAAGATGTTCATGGTAAGAAGCTTTCATTGTTTTTTAATAGTACATTACACCTCTTTGAATTCAGTGTCAACGACGTACATAACAGCGTAAATACCAAAGCTGATGGAATTGTCAAGCTCGCTCAGTTACCGGGGCCTTCCGGTGGCTCACAGGGTAGACGTTTGCCTGGGAGCCCTGAGATCAGGGATCTGAATCCCGGTCTCGATATGGCCGGAGGTCTGCATTAAGTGAGGCACAATTGGCCAATTTCCCCCTATCATCACAATTGGATGATAGGGGTAAGCCGGCTATGTTTACTGGTCTCATCGCTACAGCGCCCTCTCTGGTCATGCTGAGTGCCTGTGGCAGCACAAGCTGGGAGTACGCTGCGTCATCCTCCGATGTCATAGGCAGTGTGTAATTAGTGGTGCAGCTGCTGTGTATATAAGAAGCGAGAGCGTAGTCACATGAATCGGAGGAGTCACATATTCGGCCTCTTCTCCCAAAGCCAGCAGAGTGGGTGCTGCGGTGTGGTCAACAAGTTCTGTTGAGTTCAGGTTGGGAAAAAATCAGGGTTAAAGTCTTTAAAATTATGCTCACTCAGTTCTATGAATCGATGGAGAAACTCAACAGCTATTTTTTACCTCTAGCTTTGCTTTCCAATTTCAATGATGTTCATTAGATTCGAATAAGATCCGCACTCATGAGTGCTTTTATGCTCATTGTTCTCTCTTTTGCCTTTCTCTTGTCTTAAACTTTTTAAACCAATAGGCTATTTAAAGTGACGGGCATCATGAGGTTCTGTTATCATTAATGCCAACATTTTGGGCATAGGTTGTTATTGACTTCATGTTCTATTTTATACTTCCACTGGGCGAAAACAGTCAATATTCAAGGGTGTGTTGACTTTGATATGCCAAAAAATACTGAAAATCTCTGAAGCATTTAATACGCCTTTGTCGATATTCACCACAACCTGACAAATGTTAAACTGGATTTGGCTTTTAAAATCATATTATCCATGGATATATTTGTCTGCATACAATTTAGGGCAACTCCTGTAGACAAAGCAATTTCCTGTCGTCAATTTATTTCACCCTGACACATAAGGTAATGTAGTGAATTTTAGAGGTCAGTGCTGAATGTGTACAGAACAATTTGTTCCGGACTTTCTCTGTGTATGAGATGGTTTTCCTGAGTCAGGACCTTCACCTTAAACTCAAGCTCTTTTTAAAATGATTGTCTTTAGCTGTGACACTTTTTTGTATTTTGCTTCTATTGACATATTTTCCCACTTAGAATTTATACAGCATCAGTACTTGATTCAGCAAATCACAGTTTTGGCATTCCTGGTGAGAATTCTAGATATGACAGCATGTTTCCTGTGCAGTCGTGGAAAGTTGTGTCCCTCCCTCCATTATTCACTTCTCAGTACCCTATCATAGCCTAGTCTACTATATAATACACTTCATTCAACTCCATTATAACCAGCTACCCTATATCCTGATTGTAGTCCAACCCCAGTATTAGGCCAAGGACCCTGTAAGAAAGAACCAGCAAGGGGTCTTGCCTGCATTCTTTCAGTTTGCATCTTAGAATTAATTTAATGGCTTTTCATGTCCCTTACCTGCCCCACCAAGGTATTTCTTTTGAACCACTCCCTCCCTCCTCGACCCTGAAAATGACCATGCTCTGATAGTGTACTGTCTTCCAAAAGTATGGTTTCCAAGCTAGGTTCAATAAATATCAAGTTGTATAAATGGATAGTGTGTAAAATGTGTAAACTGTGAATGTCACTCTGGATAAGAGCTTCTGCAAAATGTAACGTAATGTATAGTGTATCAAATGTGGAATGGTTACTCATTCACAGATCCCCAGAGTGATCTAATTGGTCAGAAGCTCAGCAGAAGTCATGGAGGCAACGAGGGGTGAGGTTGCCAGATTTGTGCAGTATGGAGGACAGAGATCTCATCTCAGGGAGGATTTCCTTATACAGAATGATATCCATCCCAGGTCTGTTTCATAGCCTTCGTTGGGGCAAATGTAAACCTCCCTTTGTTGTCAACAAACCAATACACTGAAGTGCTAAGTGCCCTCGAGGGTTCAGATTAGCTTTTCTTTGTTATCCTTTATCTTGTGTTCTTTTGTCCCGTTCCTGAAAATGGCCAATGAAATGGCTGTTGTCCAGTACATAATAATCCCATTTTTTGATGCTACTGCATTCATTAATGCATTTATTCATATATTTCTTTTTAGTTCAATATGCACCAGAAATTGTGCTAAAAAGCACTGGTGGATTGATAACATTATCAAATGCATAACACATAAATATATCAATAATAATAAAGGCCAGAGTGTTCTTCTGGGGGGATTTATCACACCAGAGCTATTCTAATTAAAAAGTCCACTCATTCATGTATATTTCAGACCCCAACACTGCAGTTACTAGGTTACCATATGTGGCCATCCTCCTAATGTGGGCGCAGATTCTGCACATCCCTTTGCATTACAGCTTGAGTGCCGACGGCTTTTGATGAACATGTTTGAGTGCAGGTAGGGCAGAGTAGACCAGGACCAGCATCTCAAGGTGGACAGTGCTGAGTGTGAATGCTAACGCACAGGGCCCCTTTGGTTGAAATGCAGTTGGCGTACAGACCACTGATAATCGCCACGGTAATACGCCAGGTCATCAAGATCCCAGTATTGCCTTATATGGCTTATCAGTGGATTTGTTAAGGTTGGGGGGTTGATCTCTGGAATGCCCAGATGGTCTTTCCAGGTCGGTGTATTTCAATTTTTTTTTTTTTTTTTTGTGAAAGTTTGTCAGAGAGAGACGCTTTATTGATTTATCTTCGTATCTTGGCGGCACTGCCCCGTGCAATTAAACTCTCGTTTGATGACACTTTTTGGAAGTCGCTGGAGGAGTCACCTTGAACTGGCGTTTTTAATCAGGGGGGTTCCGAGGCTTGGTATCGCAATCATTCTCTGTGACTCCCCACCGCTGGGCGATGATTGCTTTGAATTAAGGGAGGCAAATTGCCGGGCGATTAACGCAAGATAAACTGAGGAGCCGCGGACGTCTGCGTTTCCCTGCTTTTCCCAGGGAGAGGACGGAGGCCCCAATGTCTCTAATCGCGCTAATACACACATTTAATGGATATTAGAGGTTAGTGTCTGGGCATTCATTTACTTAATGCTGTGGCAGCCAGACTTTTGTCACGTTTGCACCTCTGAGAGAGGGAGGGGGAGAGAGAGAGAATGGGAGGAGAGAGAGAGAGAGAGAGAGAGAGAGAGGGGAAGTTTGAGTGACAGTTAACTCATTCCACCAAGGAGGACTCTCAAAACCTGTCTTCAACAGTTAAGACCAGTGGCCCGTTTGTTTCTCCTGATTTTCCTATACAAGTGACCGCACCCACCATCATTTGTTTCCACTATTTTTACCCCAGCACCCCCCCTTCCCCCCTTCCCAAAATTTTTTCTAAAAGAAACACAGTCTGCATCTTGAAAAGGTCACCTTGATCAAAAATAGTCTTCGTGTAACTGAGCTGGAAACAGAGGCCGCGTTCTTTTGATGTGTCTTTCTTCATCGTCACAGTTCGGATAATTTCTTGGGGATAATTTCTCCTTGCTATACTGCTTAGGTAATCACAGTGTCCCTTTCAGAAAAACTGCAGATGTGAAGTAGATCCTTAATGCCCCACAATGTCCCTCAATTCCGTTGATAAGTCTTGGTCTAATCTGATTTAAATGTCTCCAAAAGCAGAATCTCTATGACAACCTCCATGTCTCTGCACATATGTAGCTATCTTCACTTAGTGCCCCTTCCCCTGCGAGATGTATTTTGTCTCTTGTTGTGTTGCATATATAGTGACCCAAACCATGAACTAATGTGTCTATTTTGTAACTCTTTTTTCATTGATCTGCTTGTTTTGTTTCTGTCATTTCTACATCACTGCATGAATCACTGTGTATACTACATCTGCATAATTGCAGGATTGGGATAAAAATACATTGAAAATATGAACTGTAAATATGTTGAAGCTGCTTTTTATTTGTAATTTAAATATAGATAAAATAGTAGATACAATTAAATATACCAAACGACATACAATAATCAAGCAACACACAGATCAGCTATGATAATAATCCATAAATTATTTATGCAACTCCTTTAACACCCTCAGTAATTCTCAGTGTGCTGGTTTGATCTGGTTCTGAGATTACAGGCCTTGTCTCTAGAATAAAGTAATGACATGAACTGGATTAGGATATTCTAGATATTTCACTCATTTCCAATAATTCACTTTATTTCCCTCTGCAGTGCGAGCAGAACTCATGGAAAACCACAGTTTTCCAATTTCTTTTCTGTGCCAGGACACATTCTTTTTTTCCGCCTTATGAAGTAAAATGAACTAATTTTGCCATGGTGGCAAGTGATCACATACGCCCTTGTATCGTCCATCAAACACACACACACACACAGACCTAAAGCTCCAAATACACACAGCTAATGGAGTAAGAACCAGCCTCAGCTACAGCAGAGAAAGTCTTTTATAAGGTGAAGATATTTCCTCGGGGGACTGAAAATGAGTCAGAGCCGGTCTTCCCTGGAGAGTTACAGTGTGATGAACGCATATGAACTCTGTTGCTGTTTCAAGAATAGCACTAGACAACATCAAATGGATTCTATCCTTTTTTTTAAAAAAAAAAAAAAAAATGTATTTAAGACTGTAACAGAAATGTGCTTTTGAAATATGTCTTATGAACTGATGGCATCAGGATGAAAGAGGGGACATTCAAGACAGCCATATTTAGACAGCCATATTTAACCTAGCCATGACAGTTTTCCAGCAGTGCAATCACACCCTTGTAATATTTACTGTAGAACTCAGTGATAGTAAAACACCAGCCGGCCAAACAGTATTAACCTGGAGGCTGAATTCAAATAATGCCTCATCAATTCCATTCTCTGGCTCAAAAAGGCCAGAATTACACTGAGATGCTGTCACTTAGCATTGACAAAAAAGATATTTTAAAAGCAACTACTAAAAATATGTATTGTTTTTTTATATATATTTGATGATACTGTTCATTCATGTCACTTTGATGTTGATGTCTGCTAGTTGCATGTTACATTGGCCTAGGTTTTCCTCCAACAGACGCTAATTGCTGTTTAGCCCTGGCTCCAGCTGTCAGTTTAGCGCCATTCGAAATAAGAAGAGTGGACTGTCCCCAGGCCGCAAAACAGTGAATTCAATTGACTTGTACAATGCATGACAGAATCCTCAGATTACATGTCAAGCCACGCTCCCTCATGAGCTGTTATTTGTTTTTGTGGACTGCGTAACCCTGGCAGCGGGCAGTTTGTTACCCCGCCTTAATAACATGTAGGCTAGCCCGGCCGAACGCCGCGCTATTTCCCCTGTTGCCTCTGATGACAGCTGGGAGCTAGCGCCCGCTCGTCCTCCCTGGACTCTCGGGATGCAGCCACGGGGCGTTTTAGCGGGAGCCGCTATCTGTCACTGCAATGTAGCGGGGAGTTCTGAGGCCTACTTCCCCCCTTTCCAGAAGGTTCTGCATCCTCATTCTCCTCCCCCCGCAGGTTATTCCATCCATGAGCCCCCTATAGTGTACTTCAAAGGAGCTAGGTTTTGCATCTGTGTGTGAAATGTGCGCGTGTGTGCGCGTGTGTGTGTGTGCGTGCACGCGTGTCCGTTGCCTTGCGGGGTTTTCAGTTCTGTATCATGTCCATAAAAAGCAGAACACTTCAGTATTGTGCATCTTTATAAACATATATATGTGTATTTTATGCATTTGTTTAATTGCAGTCGGCATATGGATGTAATAGCAGGGATAACAGTAGTGATGTAACAAGGATGTTGTTTTGTCCTGTCATACATACACTCTGAAATATGACTAACCCACTGTTGTGAGTGTATGTGTGTGTGTGTGTGTGTGTGTGCAGAAAGAGGCAGCGTGAGTGAAGCAGAACATAATTTCAATTAATAAAGTAACCCAAGTAAGTATACCAACAGAGCAGAGCTTTCAGGTCCGGCATCCTTCCAAGGTTTCCCTGGTAATAGCGTGTAGGTTATGCCGTGAAAGCGCAGTGGTATGGAGTCCACAGCTAGCAATCTACAAAACTACTTCTGCACAGGTAAGGAGGAAGCGGGTGTTACAGACAGGGTGCAAAATGAAATATGGAGTCAGTGTGTTTCAACATCTTCTTTTGTAGTTGCTGGAAATTTCGGTCACATTTTCCACAGCACACATTCATAAATCATCCATGAAGCATCCACCAAAACATCAATACCACAGCAAAACATCTTTATATATAATTTGTATACATTTATTGCAGCAAATCAGGTCAGAAGGCTGACTATGAGTCATGTGACTTAACAGGCAGTGTTGTTGTGCCAGAGAAAACCAAAGTAAAGCTAAAATGCAGTCTTAAGCGACCATTTTGTCCACGGCACCTTTCTCTGTTGCTGAAAGTTCTTATCATAAACTGTACGTTTCTACACTAATATGGAAGGGGAGCATTAAAAGGGATGTGTTTGTGCAAATACCCTTGCAAACTGTTTCACAAAAAGTCATCGGACTTACAAGACTTTAATACTCACTGAAACCACAAATTACTGCTAATACAGACTCCTAAATGTAATATCATTAACCAGGAAAGGTTAATTTCCTACTGCACAAGACAGACGTTCACACAGAAAAGGGGGGGGGGGTTTGCAATTTCATAGGACAACATGCAGCCGCACCCATTTCTGGGTGCAGCCAAACCCCATGCTAGATTAGAAGAGGCAGGTGTAGATAATGGATGGATGGATAAATTGCACATGAAAATATGTCATTCAAACATTCCTAATAATGTTATGATAAACATTCTTCAACATGGTCAGTTGAAGAAATGGGGCCTCGAGCTGATACCAAATATAAGCATAGAAATTTACTCAAAAGATAATTCAGCAGGGATTATTTTTGGTTACATATGCTTTATAAATATATTATAACATGCCTATTAAGGGGTTATATATGTTTGATGATGCCTTTGGGACTTCCATAGGATAAAGGGAATTCCATATGAAGTCCATTCTTATGACAGTGAGAGATATTTCAGTCGCAGAGGGGAGACGTTTGAAGGGGGTGCGTCTTTGTTCCGGTCACCTTTATAAAGCAGACACACAGTGCAGTTCCTGTGATAACAATATGCTAAGCTCTCCCCAGCGATGTCATTTTAACATCTCGATGTGGTTCGACAGTTTAAAGACTGAGGAGGTGTGACGGTGTTCAGGTACGGTGCCATTTGATACCTGCCGCATGACAGTCCCGCTATGTTCAGATGTGAGTTACGAGGCTGCCTCAGCACTTCATTAACGAGACTACGAGGGGCGAGACTGGCTTCAGACAACGGCAGTTTCAGTACGGGCGCTGTTCCAAGGCACTGAAAAAGCACACAATACAGTGTGCTGAAAGACGTGTGCGATGAAGAGAGGTGAAAGAAAGACCTAACTCATTCTAATACATCCCTTAGTCAGTGACTAAAGTGAACAGCTGAGTTTAACTTTGAAAAGAATTTTACGTGAATTTGAAACAACCAACTCTAATTTAGCTACTACTACAGCTGTAAGACACATAACATGGGAGATATCCATCTTACGGGAAAGGTTTTCACCTGCACACAGGAGGATACACTGTTTCATACACTGATACACTGTTGTGTTATCTCCTGATGTCTCATTGAATTGAACAAGGGGGTTAAAATATTTTCACCATTTGTGCTGTGTCTTTAAAAGCCCCTCCAGCCAAGTTTTCTCTTTAATAAAGTGCTATAGTAGTATTTAAAGGAGCCTGAAAAGTAACCCCCAATTTGCCAAATAACAGGATAGCAATATCATATATGTAATACATGCAATATCATACAATGAAATTTGATTTACCAGCCATAATGTCTAAATGCTTTTCCAAATCTGATCATTGTGTAACACCACCATTAGACTACAGGAAGTGCTGTATGAGAAAAGAAAAGAAAAGAAAAGAAAAAGAGATCAACATGAGTCCACTGGACATGCAACATTAATGAGACTCTCTGCTACCAGGTCTATTTCAAAAGACAAAGGATTCAGTTCGGTCAAAGTGCAATGAAATGCAAGGAGATACTGAAAGAGGATAAGATATTTTGAATGTTTTATTTTTAAAAATGAATTTGGATTTTCCAACAATATTCTATAATTAAGTCAGCAGGTAGGCATGGGGATATTTCATACTTGACCTCTGTCTGAACTCAGTGTACGGATCACATCCATTATAAACGGCAGTCAAGCAGAAGAGAGACTGAGCTTAAAACCAGCACACTCTCTTTTTTCACAAATCTAAAGAACTGACCCCAATTCAGCGATCTTGACCCTGCTCGTTAGGTTCCCAGCCGATCCACTGGGCAGTAACAAAGCTTTTCTCAGCCTGTTATTCAATAACTTCCTTTAATCTGTCTGAATGAGAACCTTTTTTTTTTTCTTCCTCAGTACGGGTTAACCTAAAGAGAGGGGAAGCTTTGATGAGTTGAGGATGTAATCACACAGGAGTGGATTGTGGTACAATCTCCTTCACTACAAGCACAAATGGATCTGGAAAAGCACTGGGTGAGAGGGATCTACATCCAACATACAGAGATTTTTTTCATCTGTATGTTTCTGGGTTTTACACTTCACGAGATGCGTTTTAGGACTGTATATATTTTGGATATGTCATTCATTTCATGTGCAGAGTGTCTTGCTTCTCGAATAAGAAGGTTTGATTGGACCTTATTTCGCAATGCATCAAAACCGGCTTACTGCTGTACTATCTGCCTCATTTATCATTGACAGTTCCAGGCATTGGAAATGGCCGAGTCAAGTGCTTTCACCGCTGTAGATCCACCAGATCATGGAATCTGTTTTCATGTATAGCTGAGTCATAAGACTGTGCAGTGTGCAGAACATGCAGTGTGGAGAACAAGGTAACGTCGGTGTGCCGTGTGGTGCTGGTTGTCTGTGGTCTGGACTTTTTTCTGGAGGGGAGGCCCAGGAGAGTGTTGTATGCTGGATGTGAGCTCAGAACATCACTCATGTAATTAATTTTAAAAATAAAGCTATTTATGGCACTCCCCATGTCTGAGTATTTTGATTGAGTTCTGGTGATTGACTGAGTGGTTTGTGAAGGTCCAGGACTTTGAGCTGTCCCCTCTAATGAGTCAGCACATCTGACTTTGCTTCATCCGCTGTGTTTTCCTCCCATCTACATGTCAGTTCCATCCACCTCCATGTCAGTCTGCTATATCTGTACAATCCAGTCCACTTTAGACGTGATTATTCTGATGCATCAGCATTTCTGACTATACACTGTATCTAATCTGTGTCAACCCACTTTCAGAGTACCTCCTACTACTAGTCAAAGAATAAGAAGTCATAGCGATGCAGTCTGTAAGACTGTTTATAAAATACCTCACTTGGAATAGCTAGTTCTCAATTCATGTTATATATAGTGTGTGGGGAAAAGAACCTTGCGCACAACATTTGTAAGTATCTGGTCTCCAGAAAAATTCAGTTGTGCAACTCTGGTGTAGGTAGAGGTGGGAGGGCGGCTTGTATCAGTCGTGATTCCTCTGCTGTTGTAGCGCAATATGGAAAATCCGTGAGTCACTGGCTCCTGGATCATTACGTAAGAGGAGTGCAAGAACTTCAGAGGGGGAAATTGGGAGGAGAGAGAAACATATTTGCACTTGCTCAGAGCAAAACTGTTCATATCCACCCACAAAGCAAGCTTCCTCTTTGAGTTTTATGATTGTGATAGAAGACACTCCTTGCTTGAATTTCTTCTGTGCTATGGCCATGTTTTTTTATGTATTTTGTTATTTACTAATTAAAGAAATAAAAGATTAAGATGTAGTAATTCCCAACCAAGTTAAGATTTACCAAGTAGTTCGTTTTCCAATGTGGCAGAGCAAAAAATTCAATACGTTCCAGGTTTAGCGACAGATGGGAGGATGCCCGTGGGGCCTATGAGAACAAAGGCAGTCTCGTCTCCCTGCTTTCAATTATGAACTGAAGACAGTACTACCGAAACACCCAGTCTCCACATTTTTGTGAATTCTGAATGCTGATAAAAATTCTCTGAAATCATTCCTTGATTTTTCTTTCCTGTTTGCATCACTCAGTATTGTTCAGTTAACTGTTAGTAGGGAATACATATAGTTAAACAGCATCAGGTTTTGCAGTGTTGGTCACATATAGCTGCATTGTACTTTCCAACATGATGGGCTCTGACTACATCACTTTACTGGAAAAAAAAAACAAAGTCAAAGAGTCAAATATGACTAACTGAGTGTGTATTTAATGTGTCTGTAATGTTCTGGAAAGATCTGACAGAGAAGATTGTCACTGAGATATCCAGCTGAAGCCAGTGTATGCTGGCACATGCTGCATATGGAATGGAATCTTGACCGTGTTGATGCAGGTGGCGGTTTCTCATGGTTATGCGTAATTAGCCGTAGCGTCTCCCAGGGAGTGAGGACAGCATTGCTTTTCCCTATATCATCTGCCAATGACGATTCATCCAGGGGACCGGGTGAATGTGGAGCCCGCGGAAGCTGAAGCAATGACAGTGATGCCCATCCAGTGGACAGAGAAGCGAAATTAAGCAGCAGAAACTTGCTAAACGTGCTAAAGGCTACATGTGCTACAGATGCATGTGCTCGTTTGCTCATTCTTATGGAGGAATGTTTTGTTGATGAAACCGGCTTCTACTTGTGATTGGACATTTAAAAAGTGGCTGTACATTCTTACTTAGTTATTTACTATTACTTTATAAAGAAAATTTTGATAAAGACAGGGTACGATCACCTGTCTTTTGACTAATTAAAATCCAAAAGAAATTTCTATGAAAGCAATTACCCATTCGTGTATTGATCTTGCTATTTATGACTTGATGATTCAATCATTTCTGATTTGACTCTATTGACCATTTTACAAAGGGGATATTGTCTGCTCAGCACAAGGGCAGGGTATTGAAGTTTATTACTGAGCTGTGCTCCTCAAAACTTCTGCCTACTGAGGATTAAAACACCAGAATAAGATATCTCCCACCAGAAATCTATAAATTAAACATCCTTATCACTGAGACCTATTAATTATGATTAGATATAAAACCATGCATCTATGAAGAATCTGACCCCTGCTTAACTGGTCTTTTGCTGCTCTTGCTGTGTGCTTTCTGTGCAATTAAATTTTTACAGTTTTCTGCTTCAAATGAATCACGCACTGTACAGCCTACATTCTGTATCTTAAAACAGGCTGCCAATCAAACCCCCTAAGTAGTGCTATCAGAGGCTGTTTTAGAGAGTATTTAATGAGTAACTTCACAGTATGAGTGATTCTGACTAAGTTAATTAAAACATTAATTAAAACAACAGAATATAGTTGAAGATCTAATATGCTTCCAAAAAGCATTGCCTATTCCTCCAGTACTCCTGCTCAATGAATGTTATTTTTCAATAAACATAAAAGGACCATTATTTAATGATCGTTCCCTTCGAACAGCTGGAAGATGAAAAATCAAGATCGTCAAAGTTTTGAAGGCAAAATTGCATATTTCCCACAATTCAGCAGGTAACCCTCATGTATGAAAATCATCTTTAACTTCAGATAGTGCTTCTGGCCATTAGGAATGAAAGATGTCGTAACAATGGAAGCCATAGATTAGGGCTTTAGTCATCTCGCCGAAAAGAGAAGCTGTCAAAAATGTATATGCCATCTCAAAGTGATACAAAAGCCTTATTAGCTAAAGTTAGATCCTCCACTATACCATCATGCACTCCACATACATATTTTAAGCAATTTGTCAGAGATCCTTGTCTTTACAAAAAGCACAAAGAAGACTCCTTCCTGTCGCTTAACCCCAAATCAAGTATGATCACGAGGCTTCCTTTTGATATGAACATGAATAATTCAGAGTTTGAGGAGTATATATTAGCGCGGCTACCTAATTAATGTCATTTACTTATCAATCAGTGCCGGCTATATGAGCTGCTGTGGCCGTCAGGGTTGTGTGCAAATTCTATTTTCACACTTTCAAGTTCTGGGAGATGCCATGTAGGAGTGTAATTTTCCAAAGCCAATACCCATCAATCATACATCTCCAGATTAAAAAAAAAAACAGCATAATAATTACTCACCAGTGCCTTTGTATATCATCTCATCTTTTCTTTTTTTAAATCTATTTTTCAACAACTGTCCTCCTTCACTGGTTTGAATAGTGCTCTGCTGTGCTGGTCTGTCTTTGCAGTTGCAAAGAGTCCCACAAACTTCAATGCCTGATCGTAAATACTGAGCAAGAAAAGCAAAATGTACAATTCAAATTTTGTTACTTTTTACCATTCTACAATCAGTTGAATTAGTTTTACACCTAGCATATCAGTGGGCTTTAAAAAAGAAATTTTTGTTTGGTAAGCATTGTCTTTCTATGGCTGCTAATTCATTCATTGTGAGTCTTTATATCGTTAGCATGGGCTAGCTATGTGGATTGCATAATTAAATATGACATGCATATGCATGTGTGCAGTGACAGTTTTGCACTGTATATTAACCTGAAAACTGAACAAATTGAAAACTTGGGAAAAAGAGGATGTTGGATAATACAGTCCACCAGGGTGAGCTTGTTTAGACAAAATATATGTCAAAGGCCCTGAAAAAAAGCTGACATGACTATAAACGCTGTCTTCAAACAAGTTTTACTGTGGCTGAATTATTCATGAAAGTTACTCAAGGCGAATTATTTATTAATTGTGGCTCTCAGCCCATTTAGAGGGCTGACATTTAATGGAAATCCATACCCAAAGACAAGCAGCCTGGAAATGGCACCTTAATTTGCCAGGATATCACTTTGGAGGTGGCAAGTATTTCCTCCTGTCAAACTCCATTGAGCCATTTTAGTGACATGGCAATATGACTGCTCGGTAAAATGTTCGCTGATACATCAACACTTACAGAGTACATTTCACTCTGACTGTGTACATGTGATCCCTGTTTGACTTTTCAGGTTTATTAGAGTGAAATTGATGCTGAATATTTTATCATGTGGAGTGGAGTTCCAAGGTCCCATCCAGGATCTTTACAGCGCAAGGATTTGGCTGTGCATGGCATGGCATTAACTAAAGTTACGTTAACAAAAAAAAAAAAAAAAAAAGGACATCGTTTAGAAATTTTTAAGTGATCGAACTTGAAATTTTTGAGCACTTTGTAATTAGCTCTGCTTAATTCCATGGAAACTGAAAATGCAGATGAAGCAGAACTCAAGTTTAATCGCATAAGACATCCAACATAATTGGTTTCCTGTTTTTTTTTTTTTTTTTGGTTTACATCATAGTTAGGTTACTCCATCCCTAACAGAGCTCATTGTCATATGCAATGACCCAGAGATATGATCCACATCAGTCATTTTATGTTCTGTTTTGTGACATGCAGCTTCATGCTAACATTTCTGGCCAGTACCAGTACTGGTGCAGTGCTCCATCATCTAAAAGGCCTGGGGTGAAAGTGATGGTATGTTAGTGTATGTCAATGAAACAGGCCACATTCTCATATTCTGTGTGTGTGTGTGTGTGTGTGTGTGTGTGTGTTTAGGTGTACTTCAGTATGAACTTATACAGTACATGTAAGAGTAAATGAGTGTGAATGCAGTGTATTTGAATCTGTGAGTGCATGTTTGTCAGGATGTGTGTGTGTGTGTGTGTTTGAATCAGTACATGCATGTGTGTGTATGTGTGTGTGGTAGCTTATGTATGTGCATGTGTGTGTTTGCACATATCTGTGCATGTGTGTGTGTGTGTGTGTGTGTGTGTAGATGTGTGTTTGCGTATGCGTGCGCGTGTCTGTGCATTTGTGCGTGCGCGTCTGTATGTGTGTCTGCGCATGTGTGCGTCTTCATTTGTGTGTGTCTGTCTGTGCACGTGTGTGTATCTGTGTGTATGTCTGTGTGCACCGTGGGTCATGTGTGATTCCTCTGGCCTGTCCCTCACACAGTAGCTGAAGCGGGTGCTCAGTAAACAGTATGGAGAGGCTCATTAGCGGGCCTCAAGCCGCCTTCTCTTTGTTTTATGCATAATCAAGTTGTGCACAAGGTTTCCGATTTTTGATGCAGACACCAATACTGCTTGTTTGCACTAATGGATAGCTGCCCAGTATGTAAATGTTTCATTTCAGGTTTTACCCCATCCTCTCTTAACCATGGTGTTCTCAGCTTATTTATTTATACATTTATTTATGACTGGTGTTTCATCCACTCTCCAGGGGAAAAGTGCCATATATTTAAGGCATGGTTTTTCATGTTTCCTGCAGGGATAGAAAAACTCAAATTGATTTAATTCCACTAATCCAGGCATTCGGTTCTCTGTACACATATGTTGTTGATATATATATGTATATTCACACACACACATACACGCACACGCACACACACACACACACACACACACACACATGCTGGGTTCGTAGTTAAGCTGAACTCCCACACAGATCACAGACAGGAGATTCGCCACCATGCAGAAAATGATGTGATCCTGAGATAGACAACAAGTGACCTGTGCAATAACCTCCATGAGCTCTTCTATTAATGATAGGAATAACAACAAAAACACTGATAACAGCACCAAAACAAACAACAACAATAATAAATAATAAAATAATAAAAACTACAACAATAATGATAACAACAACAAAACAATCCAATAATAATAATAAAAATAATAGATGACAATAACAACAATAACTAAAATAATGATAAAAACAATCATAGAAATGGCTTAACTATGTGGTAGGTTGATTGGTCCAGAAAGCCACTCTGTTCTCTCCACTGAGGAAGCCCCTATACTACTAATAATGTGTCCTTGACTGTTGTTGACTTTGACGGTATCTATTTATTCAGCCTTGTATTAGTATTAGTTTGGATAGCCAGTCCAGTCTTCCCAATGGACGAATCAGATGAAACCCTCATCCCACGCAGTTGACCTCATTTGCAGTGGGAAGCCTTTCTCATTCACACGCCCGTACGCAGCCTGCGTGCCGGGAGCTGAGAGGGGGGAGGCGGCTAACTGTAGACGGCTGAATATCTCAGATTCTCACATCCTTTCCGGTGAAACCTCATGCTGTTCCCTGCCAAAAGGATGACTGTCATGATGAATAGCGATTTCCCTCACCCTCCAGAGTAGATTTGTGCGCTTCTGTGTTCTGTTCACACCGTGCAGCAAACACACACACACACACACACACACACACACACACACACACACACACACACACACACACACACACACACACACACACACACACATGCCGTACTATTTCATGTTATTTTACTGGAGCACTGATATATAAAACTGTCTGATGTTATAGTGTTATTTAGTGCTTGATTCCTATTGGATATTTGATGGAGTACTGTTGCATATTTACACTGTTACCCATGGAGGTGGGGGAGGGACTTAGTCACTGTCTGCTCCTCTGATTGGCTGGATGCTTGTGGTCCACCTGCTAAAGGTGTCAGTGATTCTGTGATCGTGCTGAGCAGATACTGAAATGAATGTACGTATATGAAGTCTCAGTGTGTGACTTCATCTCATTTGTTTACAGTTCCATAGTTACTTGCCAGTGTTTGGAAGAAATTCATGGAAATCATAATGCAAACAACACTTTGCAACAAGGCGCTGACAACTTATTACAAACTGTTAATTAGTCTCCCACCTATGAGGAAAAGTTTTTTTTAAGAGAAAAAGAAGACTGGTGAGGGTTGCCATGCTGTGAAAAACAGAAGAACACCTGGAAGCAGCAATTACACCTCTCTGCACGTCTCACTCCGCACCAAACAACAGCTACGCGTCGTCAAGCCAGCGTATAATTTTCCTGGCTTATTTCATTATTTATTTCTGAAAACAAACACGCTCTTCATTCCCCTCAGCTGAAATGAGAATACAGACAGATTTCACAGGAAGATATTTCACACAGTGTGGAGCTGGTCCTGACACAAGAGGCCACAGTATCGAGTTCAGGCAGTTTCACACCGTTGGTTGTGAAGTGGGTGTGTGAAGTGTAACTGCACTGTGCTAAGTGCTGAGTGTGTCACTACTCCTGTCACATGCATAACATGTGACAGCCTGTTGTCTAGTGGCTAAGGTACATGACTGAGACCCCTGAGGTTGGCGGTTCATGTCCCAGTCCAGCCACAGCAAGAACACCACTGCTGTTGGGCCCTTGAGCAAGGCCCTTAACCCCACATTGCTCCCATGGGGGATTGGCCCTTGGTTGGCATAATCAACTACAAGTCAACTTGGATAAAAGCGTCAGCTAAATGACTGTGATGTAATGCAACACTGTACGGAAAAGGAGAAATACAATACTCAAGAAAGGGGGATTACCATTGATTTTGCTAACAGCCTTTCTGAAAAATCGGGAAGGGGAGTGTACAAGCTTCTTCTGCTGGGCAGGGGTCTAGCTGTCACCGTGGATACACAGGAGTCCAAGTCTGAGTTTTAAAGTTTATTGTCACACACACACACACACACACACACACACACACACACACAACACAAAACAAAACAGTCAGAAACTTTGTCTGATTGGTTAACAATGAAGCTGACCACTGACATTTCTTCAGTCTTCTGTGGTCCATGTTCTTGCAAAAGTCAAGCCTAGAAGAATTCTACCATGAACCCAAATGCTCAGTGATTGTTTAAAAATGATGAAAATGATTAAAAATTACAAGACCATTTTTTGTATGTCTGTGAGTACAATAGCAGGGATAACTTCACACATAAAGGATATGGTGTTTTATCATGACACAACTGCATGTTCTGCAAGTGTTTGTGAATGATGAGGAATAATGCGAGATTCAACTGTCAACAACTGCAGATTAAGGGCCAATGTCTAATGAGGCTGGCACTCGCTTAACGAAGTCGGGAAACGCATAATGAGCGGTGTATTCATTATGCAAAATTAAAACGTGTCATAGAGTGTGTTTACATTCTGCGGAAAGGGCTCCACCGAGTGACATAGGGGGTGAATGTCTTGTGTAATGCTCCACGGTTGCCAGTTTGGATCGCTCCGTCTGGGAGCCGTGTGGTCGTAATCAAGTACACACCACAGGAAAGGGATAGTGAGCAGCATCTTGTGCAGGGCAGAGAGCATGAGAGGATTTTGCACTCTATGCATACTGTATGTCTGCATATGTGTATGTGTGTGTGTGTGTGTGTGTGTGTGTATGTGTGTGTGTGTGTGTGTGTGTAACTAGCAATGCCATTCCCTCTCCCCCTCTCCTCTCCAGTCGCTCACTACCTCTCTCTTTTGTTCCATCGAATGCCTGTCTTTCATGCATGGCTGCAACATGGCCGCCTGCCCTGGGCCGCGCGTTCGATAGCGGTAGCATGTACGCCGCGTCAGTCTCCACACACCCTGATGTGTCTTTAAAGTCGTGTTCGGGCTTCACGCTTCGCCGCATGCGTCACCGTGACAGCCTTAAACGGCCCATCTTCTCTTGTTTACTCAAAGTGTCTGATGGCCTCCATTGGCTTTTAAATGTGTGCAAAAAAGAGAGAACAACTAATACAGCAGGCTGAAATGGTGCTGTAGGACAGTAAAATCCATCTGTTTTTACTGACTTTAATTAAGAAGAGCATGGGTCCTGATGTTTTCATCCTGCATCTCTTTTTATCTTTATTTTTATAGGTTTTTTCACCAACTTTGTCTCCGTTTCCTGTTTCAGATTTTTCTATGAGTTTCTTGACACTACTTAATTCAGATGTTCAGAGTTTCCACCCTGAGCTGGGACTGCATGCGGAGCTGCAGAATGCATAAGTGAATGAACGAGGCACACAGCCTTCAGCTGGCAAGCTGGTGCTGAGCTTGCAGTCTCCAGCTTTTGTGCAAATATCCCTCCAGAGACGACGCGGGCCCGAGACTCCTCTCCACTCCACTCCTGTGGAGAACAGGCCGACCGCAGCATCTATAAGTGGAGCTCACAGCCTGAAGCTTGCACCGCTGTGTTCTGATAGAGCTGACTGGTGGAGAACAGCCACTCCTGGTCGGTCTTGCAGGACCAGCCAAGTTCATACATGGTAGGGTATTTGTTTTATTGCTTTGATTGTGTCAAATGGCTGCAAAAAAATATATTCTGTGTGAAAAGATAAGTCATTCGATTTTTTGACAGTGTTTCAGTGTAACAACGCACCAGAGCATTTCAGATGGGAAATTCAATGCACCTTGTTTTCTTAGGCACATTTTTCATCCAAATCAGTGTGGCAACTTAAAAAGAAACATAATTACATTGAGTCGGCCTCTTTTCTCTTACCGAACTGGGATCATGATTCATCTGCTAACAGTGAATAATAATGAAAGTGCTTTTCATGACTAAAGATATTCTTTACTGCTTTTTATATATACACACTTCTCTGAGTAGTGACCAGGCCTTCTCTTTTGAATGGGCCTGTGTATGTGGGGGGGGGGGTTGCATGCATGCTATATATAGCTGTGTAGCATGTATGAAATGCTATATAGCTAATTGTCAGACAAAAAGATTCAACATTCCACATCGCTTCAAAAAACCTGTGGGCAACTTCTCCAGCATGGTTGCCATGGACGCCACTGTTGGCTATACTATGGTCTGATTAAAAGGGAATCTAAACATGATGACAGCAACGTAAGACAGAACTGTGTTTTAATGGTCTAAAGTCTCAGCACAAATGTCAAAGCAGAGACTGTTTACTTCAAGTTGCGGCTGCTGTGTTTGTATCAAAACAATGTAGAATGGAGCTGTAATATTTCAAATCACTGCAGCGTATTCAATTAGGCCCTGACTCAGATATTACACATGTTCTCAAAAATAATCTATCTGTCCATCCATCCATCCATCCATCTTTGCATGTCTGTTTGGGCAGGCTTACGTGAACCCTTAAGGCCTAATCTTAAAATAAGCACAAATGTGGGATTAAGACTAATCTTATTTTTTCCAAAACCCTTAAATTGGTGATGCTTTGATAGTCTCCATCTCTCCCAGATTCTGAATCACACTCAGGGACATGCTGGTGTTCTCGTCTGCGCCACGCGTCGAAGAAGATTTGAAATGGAAGGAGGGGGCTTGGAATTACCGCCGGGGTGTGAAATCTCTGCCATCTTGTGTGCCGATCCCACCACACATCACATATGCCTCTAACCTCCCCCCATCTGTTTCAGCCCGCTGCCTTCCACTCCTCTGAGATCTGTGGACAATTTTCACCACCGCGGAAGACTGGGTACCTGAGTGGCGAAGTTGTAAAAACTGCCCACCATGAGTATAGGCTAGGCGCTACAGTCACAGCTGCAGTCCTTACTGTCTGATATGTCATTAGCAGGCTACGCTACGTCATCAACTGGCTATGATACGTCATTAGCAAACTATGCTGCTGCATTAGCAAAACATGCTATGTAGCTATTAGGATATGCTATCACATATAGCAGACTATGCAAGATCATTAGCAGACAGAGCTATTTCATAGCACACAATAGCAGGAGCCTACTATTCATTCCCTCCCAATGTTGGAATTAACTTCCAACTCTCTTCTCTTCTGTTTAAACCACACCATGGCCCATCTAACCCAGATCTCTGAGCATTTATTTCAGCGACGTCTTGCTAAACACTCAAACTTCTACCATGTTCCAAAACTTCCTCTGGCTCTTTCTAATGGCAAACTGCAGCTTGAGGTAACAGATTATTTTTGGGGGTTGTCACTGCCTGGCATACCTGTTGTAAAAGTGTCTGTGGATAACCTGCATCTGATGAATGCTTCAATGTAAATGTACAATGCTATTGTATATAATGCTATTAGCATAGCAGACTACGCTAAGTCATTAGCAGACCATGTTATGTCACCATCCAAGCTATGACATGCTATCACAATTACATGGATAATTTAAATAAAAATCCCACAAAAAAATGAAACGCAAGGTTTCCTACCTTACTTATTTACAAAAATGTACCTGGTAAGTATCCCAGGTAAGTATCCTTTCGTGCAACTCTGATTTTGCCTGAAGTAAATAATGGATAGTGACAGGGTGACCAGCCTGTTCTCATCATTATGTGTTTAAACACATCCCCCTTAACCACATGCCAGCCTGAAGTGAGTCTGGAGCTGTTTTTCCAGGACTTCCATATTCTCCAGGGTACCATGTAGCTCCGCTAATGATGGAAAGTGGCAAATCATCAAACTGTACGACGCATCAACATAAAAATCCTGCTTTCATGTTGGCTGTATACCAAAACACACACACACACACACACATACACACACACACACACACAAGTGAAATTCAAAGTCTCTATGAATGATTCAGAGGAACTTTAAAGCAGGGGCTGTGAAACTTTGCCAGACACAACATAGCCAGTTAAGTGCCACTTGCACCTACGGTGGGCATCACTTAATGCATAAACAAACCTCAATCATCCCCCAGCTTTCGTCTCTCCACCATTAAAACTGCATTTAGTAATTAACGCAAATGACCATGATTCAGCTGATGGCTGATGAGACGCTATTCAGAGAGAAAGAGACCCTCTATTCTCCGGCTATTTTTAGAGTTATGAATATGGAGATTGTTTTTATTATAATTTGACTGATAGTTTTAGGCTGCCACAGAGACAGGGACTGTAATGTTGGTGGGAGAACGGGACCTGTGAACGTGCTGTCTCATTTTGATAATTTAGCAATAATAATAATAATAATAACAATAAAATAATTATTATTATAATTATTGGATAAACAATAGGGTGGTCCTGAGGCATGGAAGTCAGAAGTTGCAAGATGCACCCACTGTTATCTTCTGATCTTTAACGCGCCGATGAGTTAGTGTTAATGAATTAAATTAGCTAAATTAATTTACTGTTGCTTTAGCTCTCTCATCATATGGTCTAGCCCCAAATTTAGCTGCATCAGGCAAGATTCACCTCTCATCTCTTCACTGGCTGTGGGATCAAGTACACACATCTTATTCCTAATTCAGAGAGCCTCCTGTACAGTGGTCTGATAGTGACACACTGCACTAGTCACCAGGTCCAGAAAGGCAGTAAAATGGTTGTAATAGGTTCACAGGACTGTTATCAATAGGGGTAAGTTGTGGGGCAGAGTAAGGGATATGTCTTCTTCCCCTTCCCCTCATAATTTGTTTACTATTTTGCCTCAAGCAAATTCATAGCATCCAACGCTGTATATAAACACGTGTATAAGTTCTTGTCTTCGCTTTAGATGATTAACATCTAATGTACTGTCAGAATGTATTGGTCAGATTTCCAGTCCAAGTTTCCTGCAGTCTGATTGGCTGGAGCTGTTTTCTAGGGAAGGATTCAGCTAGCTACAGCAGTGTACCCTCTCCCCCTGGGTATCATATCCACAGTGGCAGTGCAGAGAGAGGCCATGTTAGAGTGACAAGCTGGTCAGGCTCATAGTAGCCTGACAAGTGAGGCCAAGAGGACTGCAGAACCTGTGGCTTTCACTCAGTGTGCTCCTTTCCCAAATCAACTTTCTTTCCCTCCTGGAGGGGTTAAGCTCCCCATGGGGGGGTGCCAGACAGGGCCAGCTCCTCTCTCCAGGGTTGGCATACGGTGTATGAATTCAGTCAGACACACATCAGAGGAACACAGAGCTCAGACGACAGGGAGAGAGAGGGGAAGGAGAGGGAGACGCAGGTGCAGCGGTCGAGCGAAAAGGGACACACAGTAGAAAGTCGGGGAGAGATGGGTTTGTTTATCAGACGGGGGGGGGGTGGAAGGCGCAGATTTAATTGCAGTTGTCAGTGATGGCATGGATCCTGAGACTGAAACTGTCATTTCCCATCTCAGGGCACTGGGCCTGAGGTAACACTCCTTCACCCTGCTAAGGACCAAATGTGAGCTGTGGAGTGTGTGTGTGTGTGTGTGTGTGTGTGTGTGTGTGTGTGTGTGTGTGTGTGTGTGTGTGTGTGTGTGTGTGTGTGTGTGTGCGTGTGTGGGGGGCTTCAGTGTGTTTCACATCTGCACATGTAGCTGTGAGTATGTCCTTGGCATGTGTTTGTGTTGTGTTTGTATTCACCTTAAAATACGCACTGTTGATTTAATTTCCAGCGCATTTCCAACAGAGACTATATGTTCTCTGTCAGAATAAAATGTAGTCTATCACGGTTGATTTAACAGGGAGCATTTTACTGGGTGTGTTTGTGTATATATGTGGAAGTGTGCCTGTGTGTGTGTGTGTGTGTGCGTGTGTGCATGTGCCCGTGTGCATGCTTTCATGTTCATGCCTATGTGTGTGTGTGTGTGTGTGTGTGTGTGTGTGTGTGGAGGTGCATGCCTGTGTCTCTGTGCCCCTTCCATCTATCCATTCAGCAGAAGGCCTTGATGTTAATCTAGCTTTTGCAAATGTGATTCTTCCTGCCATAATTGGGAATTTTTTTAGATGTTTATTTCACAACCGTGAGTAACATAATAATGCTGGCTGGCATACATTCCTGAATGAGTTGCTTCAGCTTAGTTCATTTGTGTGTGTGTGGGCATATGTACATGTATGAGTGTGTGTGTGTTTGTGTGAGTGAGTGTTAGTGTGTGGGCTTCCAATAAACATCCTGGATTCCACAAAGGCATCTTTTTGTGACATATTTAGAGAGAGAGAGAGAGAGAGAGAGATAGGGGAGACCCAGAGAAAGAGGGAAAAAGAGAGAGAATGACACAATAGCGAATATTGCCTTTCAAGAGCACAGCAGAGACCGAGGAAGAAAGAATGCATTTGAACTGCAGTCCTGGGAATCGGGGCACTTTTTGGGGGAGAACAGAGAGACAAAATAAATAAATAAATAAATAAACATCACCCTGTTTCAGAAATACCCTCAGTGCGAGATAAATGTCTCTCCTGCCTGAATGAACATGACCCATTTATTTTGAGCCAGACAGGAGAGGTTGTCGCTGATTGGCTGAATCTCCGCAGGCACGTATACAGAAATTCCCCTGCAATGTTTTTATGGGCGTAACAAAAATGTTTGATGAGTTCTCATAACGGTGCACATATCCAATGTTGCTGCAAACTTCTCGGCAGCCATAAGGCAGCAGAAATAGTGTGACACTTGACATCTTTTACACTTCCTGAGTGGTAGGAAACCCCTGTATGGCTAAGTTGGTGTAAAGCACTTGCCAAAAACACATTTAAGGACCTCTAGCCTGGACCAGACCTGGGCTATGCCACTCCTGGAGTGTATGCAGGTGGGGTTAACCTGCCTCAGTTGGCTTTACACACCAATGCTGGTTCACTCTTAAATAAGACAACAGTGAAATGGTCCATATATAGACATGCAAACAGTCTGTTTATGGGCTGAAGGTGGATCATCCTGTTAAGGAGCTGTTCCACTGTGTAGATGGGCTCCTCACTGGGGCTGGTAGCCTGATGCATATTTAGCCTTAGATTAACCCAGGGGGGATTTAGTAGACGTCGATGTATATGTATCATGTCTCTTTAGCACCCCCTGCTGGTCTGTTGGGAACATACAGCCTGCTGCTCATTGAAGTTCTTTCCTGTGACTCATGTCCATGCACTGGGGTGTGAAAACAGGCAGTGCCTAACATTGTGTGTTTAAGAGGACAATGTGCTCACGTTTATGCTCTCTCTCTCTCTCGTGGAGTGACAGCAGAGGTCGTAGCAGTGAGCACGGCTTGTGAATAACATTGGTCATTACTGATTGGAAGGCAAAGAGGAGAAAACACATAAATGGACAGTCTTTAGCAGAGATGAAGGACTGAAGATACGGCCATCCTTGCCCACATTCTGCCTGGACCCTCTTAGCTTGAGTCAGGGTTGTATTATTAGGGGGTAAGGCCTGTGGTGAACCTCAGGGGTACAAAATGACCCTGCTCTCTATTACCTAGTGTTCTTTATTACTAAGATCTCTTAGCAACTGACTTTGCACCCGGTAACCAGGTATCGGTTATGATGTGCTTCTGTCCAAGTAATATTAGCTTCTCACATCTATGCTGGGTATTTGTTGGCAAAATGAGGTATCAAAATGAAATTAAAACCAGCATTCTCCTGAGGGCCAAGGTTAAAATACTTAAAAGGGTAATTGTACTGCAAAGTACTATTAAGAATTAGTTCAAAAAAAGAAAAAAATACAAACCACAAAAATATTACGCTTTCAGAAAAGGGTTTTATGTTATGATCACAGCTGCACTTTTCCACAGTCCATTCAGTGAGAATTCCTCCCTCCCCCAGGACTTTCACAACATAGGAGCCATACTGCGAGGCTGGAAGCTATTCTTTAAAAAAAAAAAAAAAAAAAACGCTCCGCAGACATACAATAAATCACATAACCTTTACTGCAGAAGTTATGATAATCAGCTGGGGAAGTACACTATTCTCTTAGTACCTAATTTTACCCTGAAATTAATTATACTGGAGATAACGGTTTTGAGGCTTCTTCCCTTCCTGGACGAATTTGTCCAGCTATTCAAATCCAAACAATGGAGAGGATGAGGGAATTCATGGGGAGGTACAGATACTCAGTCCCAGTCAGCACGAGGGCGGGAAGGCCCTTTTGTGGGATGTGACTGATATCGCGCGGGTTGGTGATCCAGTCACTGCCCGTCTCAGTGTTGGATCACACAGAGAAAAGAGAGAGAGAGAGAAGGGGATGGTGTGGAAGGAAAAAGAGATGGTAGGGGAGGGGGAGAGATGGGGGGTCTGAAGGAGAGAGGAGGGGGTGAGGGAGAAGGGGGAGGGAGGGAGAGCTGGTGGCATGGGAGATGGGCAGAGCGTGGGAGGCAGGAGAGAAAGAAAGAATGGGGAAGGTTTGGAGTGGTGGAAGAAGGCGAAAGAGAGAAACAGAGCACAGGAGAGTATAGCAGAGAGTAGTAAGGATTGAAAAAAGGAAGAGAGGATGGAGGGAAGAAGAGTGAATGCGTACAGGAGGAAGGGAGAAGGAGAATGGGGGAGGGAGTGGGAAGAGGGGTAAGAAAAGCGTAGGCGGAAGAGATGGAAGAGGAAAACGAGAGCACTCAGCCCTGACCATGAAAGATAACCATGACCCAACTGTGCCAATACTACTCCTGCCAACTGTGGTGTTCCGATGAACATTTCCTCTATCGTATATGGGCCTGAACAAACTTAATACAAACATATACACAACATATTACAAAATATTCTGTGTTCTGAGCAACAGATTCTGTGGTTACATTTAATTTTTTAATAGGAGTAAACTCCAGATGAGACCACACACAGGAGAAAAAAATCAACCAAAAGAGATGTCAAAAACATACTTTTTTAAGACTCATTTTAGCCCAGCAAATAGATAAGCAAATGTTTTGCAAATCTTTTGCAAATACAGTATTTATTTATTTTTTTCTTGAATAATTTGTCTGTCCCTTTTTATTTTCATTTCCTGCATTTGGAAAGGCCTGGTCATACTTGTTGGCACGTTTGTCGTTCCCATGGCAGTGGTTGCCTCCGTCAGATGGGCAGAGCTCTGTGCCCTCTGAAGCATGGGCCACCAGCTGCACTGCTCTGTAACTGTGTGGCCCAGCTGCCAGGCTGGCACAGACTGGCAAACCCTGGCACCATGCAGGCCACTGGCATCCCAACCTGCTGAACCTTCTGGGTATTGGGACAGGGAATAACCAGCCCACTGCAACTCTCCCTCCCTGTGAACTTTAACCCCACCTTCTGGCATCTGCTGACCAAACAGAATGAATGTACATCTCCATTAAACGCATCAAGACTGCCCTATGCAGACCAGAAACATGAGGGCTCTCCCTCACTGAGATGGGTTCTATTCAAGGGCTGCTCTTTTAAGCCTTTCCACTGTCGCCCTAGGCTTGCCCTTAGGGCTCGGAGATCTATGTAGATCTGCTTTGTGACAATGTCCTTGTAAAAAGTGCTTCACAAATAAAACTGTACCCTTGCAGCTTTGAATAAATGTGATTTGGCATTCCACACAGGGAACAAATGGAGGTAAATAATTGCTTCCAAAAAATAATTAATCATGCCAGTTCTTCTCTGAAAGATGAGTAATTTTTTTTTTCTGCCACCTTGGCTGTAGAGTTCAAGCAGTCTGCAGTAGACAGAAAAAAACATGACACGGAAAAGAAGTTCTCAAAGTCATCTCAGAAAGTTAAGAGTGAAATAGAGTGTAGTTAGATTAGCTTAGTGTAGGGGTGACAATAACTGTTTCTCAGTTCCATTCTATTTCAGCAACATTTCTTGGCATCATTTCTAAATGACAGACGAAGGCTTATTGCGGCCCTAAGTGATACTTTGCTGTGGACTACCTTACAAATGAACCTGCATTGATGAACACAGGCAGTTAATTTAACCCTTCCATAGATGATGGAGACCCACCCTCAGTTCACTGGGTTCATAGCAGTGCTAAACACATTGGGAACAGTCAGTTGATGGAAGGCGAAGCAACCCTACAACATCCACTGACTGAACCTCCAACCCTTAGTGTTCACACTGGCCTTCACCACATCAATATCTACTACAGCAATAAATCCCAGCTCAGCCAAAACTAGGCGACTATCCATGCTCTCCAACACCAGCGAAAGAGCCTCCCATTCTCTGAATATCGAACAAATTCAATGTCATTATTTGCATGAATAACCACGATATTTATATGGAGAGCAAATCCAGGCAGCGTTGTTATTTCTTCTCGCTGCGTCTTTGCCCATCTAATGGGCATTTTAATGGGACCACCCTGCCAGGCACTGAGCCGTTGTGTTCTAATCAGCCTGTCTGCTCGCCTATTATCATCATATAAGTAAATCTCTGAGTAATTCCAGGAAGAGAGCAGCCAACAAAAGCATAGTTGCATGTGAATTCATAACAAAAAACGTATGTGCAAAATTTTGAAGCATGTTTTTGTTGTGAAATATAATGCAGTTACGCCGCTACGATTACTTTAATTAAACTCTGGGGTCACCTGAGATTTTTTTTTTTTTTAGGTATTTGTGTTAATTTTGTTCATTGCATTTAGTTAGCAACAGTTTTGTGTACCCACAGAGTATATCCAATGTTTAAACCATGCTGGATTTAGAAGACCCTGATCTACATGGTCCAGTCATTATAAAACTCAGTTAAAATCATAAAAGCTTCCCCTTGCCTTCTGCCTTTAGCTTCGACCATGTTCACAATATAACACAGGCTCTCGTGCCTTATTGCTTAAGTCTATCATTACATTAAATTGAAATTACCCTGGCGCTGGCTGATAAATATTCACTTATCAGGAAATGTATCCCGTCAGATAGGTTTCTTTCTCCTTATAAGAAATAAATTGAGTTTCCAGGATGAAACTCTCTGAAATCACTATTTGAAAGGGGCCATTTTGAAAAATCCAAGTTAAAGGAAAAACACTCTGTGCATACTTGCTTAACTGTGGTACATACCAAAATCTTGTGGAATCTTAACCTGGTATATATGTTCTTATACAGAAACAGAGGAAGCCATTTTGAGAAGTTGATACATTGCTTGTCGTTCACCTGGATGTACATATAGATGAGTGTGGCATTTAGAGTACTCTATATTTGGAGATTTGCTGAACTATGATTGCTTGTATCATGATAATTCAATATTATGTGTGTGTATGGGTGGGATCACTTTTAGGGTTGTGTTAACATGATATGTTATTAGCTAGTATGTTGTCCACACATAGGCTGCTAAGATTTGTCAAACACTTTGAATTCACTTGATGTTTTGATGGCAAATTGTCACAGTGGGTTGTCTTTGAGGTTGCATTTGTTATTTAAGAGGGGAAAAATGTCTATATATTATTCATTGGGATTCACTGGCTTGCCTGTCCTGCTTAAGATGAGTTTCTAATCTCTCTTAGAGGTTCATAAGTTGGTAAAATGTTTTGATTCTAAAAATAAATCTTTGCGATACTATGTGTATCTGTAGCCTTTAGAGATTAAAATTTAAAAGTCTGCTACATAAAAAGGATGTAAAAATAGATGATTGACATGCTTTTAGGAGATTTGCAGTTTCAACAAAAGGAAACAGGTGTGTGAAGAGTTCTGTTGGCACATCGACGCGTTAGTGTCACAAAGAATGACAGATCTGACAGAAGTGATTTCGCTAACACCCGAGAGGACAGTTGCGAAGAGATAAATTTTCCTGAACATTCACGGACACCTTCCAATGTGTTAGTGTGTGCACGTGATTCTCTTACTGGCAGGTCTCACAGATTTTTATGGTATCTCCAGGCTTCAAAATGAGTGGCGCGGGGGTGGGGGGTGGGGGGTGGGGAGGTCCACAACCCCCATTAAGGTACATGGAATATCCTTTAACAAAGAAACATTCACATCTTAAGGGTTTTCAATGTTCTCCTTGTACTCATTGTGATGTAATACTCCCTCTCATTGTGATGTAATCACCATTCCATCGTATGTTGTTATCCTGCTATGGTTTGAGACACACCCAACACCTCCCCTCCACTACCCAGAAACCCTCAAGAGTCAAAGGTCGGGTCAAAGCCTTGAGCGTATCCTCTGTTCGGTGAGCGGGGTGTAAACGGTCACCATCCAAAATTATCCTGACACTTTTTGATTTGTAAACGAACACATACCATCACTGGAGCATATTTATTATTCTGTCAATATACGCTATTCACCTGACAGACAGTATATCCAGATTGAGTTTTCAGACATACATCACAGATATTATTTCTCATGCGTGTCATTTGTGGTCATTTCCAATGTATGAATGCCTGAAGAGTTTTCCTGACTGATTGTGCAACAGAAAAGCGTTCTGATCAAACAGTCACCTATGGCTTCCCTGTGCCAGATGGCCAGGATGCATTGTCCTTACAACGCAAAACCATCTGCTAAGCACAGCTGGAGAACGGAAGACAAATAATAATAATAAAAAAAAGAACAAGAACTTTATGGGGGCTTCTGAGTGGCTCACGGGGTAGGACGTTTGCCTGGGAGCCCTGAGATCTGTGGCTCGAAACCCTGTCTCACCATCGCCAGCCATGGCTGGAGGCCCCCATTTGCAAGGCAACAACCAGTCCAGCCTCACCAGGCATGATGGGGGCAAGCCAGCCAAAGCCCATTGGTCTCATTGCCATAGCGCCCTCCCTGGTCATGCTGGGCACCAGTGGCTGCACAAACTGACGGCACGATGACTGCATCACCTTCTGACGTCATAGGCAGCGTGCAATTAGTGGTGCAGCCGCTGTGAGAATAGAAGCAAGAGCATCATCACGTGCTACAGTGAGGTCAACCAGTTCGGTTGTACAAGCACAGGTTGGGAAAAATCAAGGTAAAAAAAACAAGAACTTTATAAGCTGTGGAGGACAAGTTTGCTTGTCCATGCCTTCCAAACTGATTAAGATGATGTGGTTACTATATTTACAAATCACTTGTACAAAATAGGCGGGTAAAAATAATGAGTAATTAAAAATAACATTCAAAAAGACTAGAAACAAGGTCATAAATGCATGTAAAATCCAAGTATTTGATGTCTCTTGGACGTTGAGAAAAACAAAGTAAACATTTCTTTGGCAAATTTATGAGCTGATAACCAGTCCTGGTTCATTACTGCCATAAATCCACATGCATATTTTTCACAGCCATGAGCAATATATCAGCTTGCTGACATGCCACGTGATTGACCACACAAGATAAAACTGCTAACCTTTGTTCAGCTTTGTTTATTTCTTATTTATTTCTTATTTTTTTTCTGAGAATGTCTACAAGTACAGTACAAACATGTTCCAGGAGCTAACATCTCTTTTATTGTGTGGCTGACATGCAATGTTCTGGCTAATGAGATTTCGGTAATGGACCATGGCCTCCCATTGGTGCCGCGGTGGAACGTGCCAAGCTACGCTGGTGCGTTTGGTGCGAAAAGCAGGAAATTGCTTCGCCCTGGGCTCATGACAGTAATAAGCTTTGATTTCTTCCTCGGGGAGCGAGAGAGAGGGAAGCTTTTTAGAACTGTTTGTTTGTGCGTCGGAGCCTATCGTGGTAATGCCACAGCGATTCCGTGTGTCGTGGGGATTTGCCCGTTTCCCCTCAAACGTTTCAGAAACACGGGTTTCGTATTGAAGGGGAAGGGGAAAAGGAGGAGGTGGGGGGGTTATTCATTATGGTACCATGGGAACGTGGGGTGTTCCGTACTTGACAAGTCAATATAATGTAATTACGGCAGACTGGCATCCTGCCTCTGAGTGTGACTAGGCTTATTCTGGAATAGAGGTCCATTACAAACAGTGATAATGTGCGCAGTGTTCAGTGATTATGGCTTGCCCTGTGGTGAAGGCCTAGGTTTTTTTTTTTTGACACTGCAGGCCAGGCATCTCTCCACAGGAAGAGGAAATACTGACATCGCACATGCCCCAGCGGTATCTGCACGAGCCTCAAACAGACCCAGCTGCATCAACCAAACGCAGCCACAGGCTTTCATTCAATCAGAATGTGTCCTTGACTTTGAAAACACTTTTTTTGTGTGTTTTTGCAAACATAGTTAAGCAAGTTAATTTTGTGGTGATATTGAAAAAAAAACTCTGGCATTTAATTGTGATTTTGGTAAGCTGACCTGACACTTGAAAATATGTGGTATTTAGTCCGTCAAAATTATGCCGTGTTTCTGCTTGCTGAATTGCTGTAGTATATATAAATGGAATGCATTAAGTCTTTATATGTGCTTGGTAAAACCCTGAAATAATAGTTGCAAAAGAAAGGTGGAAAAACTTTGGTGTGAGCAGTCAAAATTTATTTTTCAACGATATTTAAATTGCTTAGCCAAACCAGCACTCCATACCCCCGGCCCCCTCCTACGCAAATACAAACACATCCATCCTGTGGCTGTCAGCATCTGCAATTTACTGCAGCTTAGGAGGGAAAAATGGTCAAAGAAAGTTCTGCTGAGAGTAGTGTAATAAGGAGGCCAAAATGTTCTATCCAGATTTACTTGAAAATGCTTGAAATTGCTGAAAATGAAGCTCATCCATATTAAAATCAAAATCATACATTGCCTTCTCATCTCTCAGCATGAGAACAACAAAGGGGATATTATCATCATTATCATTATGAATAAATAAATAAATATATAAGATGCGGCAACAAAAAAGCATCTGCTGTTGTCAGCATGAGGTAGCTTGAGAAGTGTATTAAAAAAAATGTTTTCAAAAATTTGAGCTGAGTTAAAAATCTGCGCTGTGGAGACGTACAGGTCTCCAGAGTGCCGTGTGGTTGTCGGTCTCCATTATCTGGTTTCTGTACGCTTCTGTGACCTTCCACAAAACAGACAGTACTACGCCCAGGGTTCGAGATGTCTTTTGTCTGCAGCTGAGTGGGGTCTGTAGGAAATGGGAGGGATAGACAGGTAGCACAGGCTCAAAACACGCCCGCTTTCATGAATAAGAAAACAGACAATCTTGTTTATCCGACAGAGGACTCAAGCTACCACAAGGCCATGGTGAAAATCGTGTGTTTGTTTGTTTACGCTGGGCCAAACAGGGATTTTGATTATAATTCCAGGGAACTAGAATATCCTCAATCTACCCCGCTGATGGTTTTGATGAGTGGAATAACTGAGTGTATTACTGTTGCGATGGCATTATTGATTTGGAACTTTATAACAAAGGCAGGGATTAAAGGCTGAACGCTGTGTTGACTTGTTGTGAAGTTGGGTGTATACTAGAACAACATGAGCTGCATCCATTGAACTACACGCTTCAATTTCCCCTGAGGGAAATTTGCAGTGTGGTGTCATGCAAACTACATCAAGCGAAATACACAAAACACAGCACATACATAATATACAAGGAACAATGCAAGAGACAGTCAGCGAGCAGGTCTCGCTTGAAAAAGATGCCAAACTCAACGGGTTTTCGCTCATGCATAAAATAAAATGAAATAATTAAAGTGTCATGGACCAGATGTTGGTCCTAAACCACAGTCGAATCAGTCAGTGAATATAAATTCACTGAAGTGTATAAGGAAGTAGTGCGTGAGTCGTATTTGGAGGTAAATAGAGTGGGTGCATGAAGAGGCTAATGGGGCCTGTTGAGTAGTGAATCCAGCATGGGAACGGTTTCTAAGTGAAAAACTTCCTTCCCAAGGCACCATTGTTTAATTTCATTATCCTCAATGGCTTCTGCTGAGCTAGCTTCACTGAAAAGCACCCTCAATAGTCTGCTGCCTCCAATCAGATTCCAGCAAGCCAAGGCCAGAAAAGTAAAAAAAAAAAAACTTTTCAGACATTCTGTCTAGATTGCTAGTACAGCTGGACCGATGCTTAACAATTATACTATACTCCACCGGTGTCGATGGAGTGTCAGAAGTTATATTTTCTTCTGCCAAGTCAGGGACATTACACATCCAAAATAATAAAGGTGTTTTTGATCAAACTCCCTGAGCGGATGACATCTTGTTTTCCTTCAGCATGGGTTTCTCCATCTCTGCGGCCCTGGCACCAGCAGCGATCTGTCGATGGGAAAGCACTCTTCGGTCTCTGCCAATGGCCGCAACCCATCTGTTCTCTCACACACACACACACACACACACACACACACACACACACACACACACACACACACACACACACACACACACACACACATTCACTGGGTGACTGAAGAATGGCCTGCCTTTCGGCTGCAGGATGACCCCCTGTTCGGCAGACTCAATGGACTGCCCCAGCTCTGCTGAGCCGTTGCGCAGGTTAGCCCCGCTGTCTCCTTTCAGACTGGCACCACAGTTCAATTGACTCACCTGCAGTTCAAATCCCCATGCACCACAGTGGCCATAAACAACATTTCCATTTGTTATTTCAGTCAGGAGAACTCATCTATTCAGTGTAAATGCACATATTATACACAGGAGAAACACACCATTTACACACACACACACACGCACACACACTCTCTCTCTCACCCTCTTTCTCTCTGTCTCTCTCTCACGCACACACACACACATGCACACTCTCTCTCTCTCTCTCTCTCTCTCTCTCTCTCTCACACACACACACACACACACACTCACACAAAGTGAATGGCCTTTTCAGGAAGAGGCAATGAAAGATTCATGTGCCCTGACTGGCTCACTCAATAACCTCTGCTATTCCTGTAACTCATTACCTGTCTCACTTAACAAATGCATTTCACTTTTAATTAATGTGGCTGTGAAAATTTCTGTAAATATGGGCAATTCACAAATGTGCACACACTGCACAGTTATACACAGTACTGAGAACAAAATCAAGAGTTATTTTAAATGTCATGGGTCACGGACAAGGCAGTGCTTTGTCAGAAAATGTAATAAAAATAATTGACAAATACCTGTCAAACCTTGATCTATAATTGCATCCCTGCCAACCTAACTAGGCAACAGCGTGTACGAGTGCTAGGAGCATCGTTTGGCTACTATTTAAATTTTTTAATGGAGTCAACTGGAACCAGTCTTCATTGAGCTCATTCATCATCATAAAGATCAATCAGGCAGGTGAGATGTTTGGTTAGGACAACAGTGATCTCTGGAATAACAGGCTGTCAAATGAATAAAACTCCTGTGGACGCCTGAAAGTTTGACTACTGTGCCTGTGTTCCATCTGCCAAGCTAAACAACGTGTACAGTTTAACCAAATGACTACAAGTATGTAAAGGGTGAGACTTGCTGAATCCCTTGTGGGGGTCAAAATTGACAGGTGCAGCTTTGAACTCTGTCTTTTTTTGGGGTGTCTGTTTTTTTTTTTTCCAGAACATTCTTCCAATAGCCAGGGCATTAACAAATTCCCCTGGTAGCTGAAGCAGAGAGAAAGAGAGAGAGCTGAGATTCTTGCTGAGGGTATCTCCACTGAGAGATCACCCCAGTCACCCAAATCGCAGCAGTGCTATGGTGTTCACTTCCCCCCAAAAAATGAATTTATTTGACCGCGGAACATAATATTTCCATTTCAAGGAATGACAGCGCCACAGACTGTTTGGGAATAAAAAAAGAGAAACTTTTATAATCTATTGCCCTCCAAACATCCCCTGTAGTTTGACATCATTTATTATGAATGAGGGTAACAATTGAGTTTAGGACTTTCCAGTACAGTTTATTTATTTATTTGTGGTTATGCATTCTGAGGTTGAAAATAGATTCTTCTCCCTGGATTCTGCATGAAATAAACTGAGTTGAGCTCCGTGAAATACCTGCTCTGTTCGTAAGTAGTGCCTTCGTAATGGCTGTCACAGCGCGAGGAACGTTTATCATGCTGTGACATAAATGGCCAATAATTGCTTTGACCATTTCCTCTGGAGAAGCAAAGTTGAAGGCCCACATTTTAACTCAACTTCATATCATGTCCCGTAGTTAGGAAACTGCAGAATGCAGAATGATCCGATTCCAAATATCGTCACGTCGCTGCGTGTGAGCATGTTTGCAGTGACAGTCAATTTCCCAGCATGCTTCTACTAGTCACCCATGTGCCGGGACGTAAGTTCTTGCATATAAGACTGACATGACACAGCTATCCTCTTTGTGAAGTTATTGAACGAATGAGGGGTCCTTTACTTTTCCAACGAGATCCGTGACATCTACATTGAGTTAAGCTGGAGCGGGCCTTCAGGATGGGAGCTGTCTTGTATGTTCACTATTTCAGACATTGTGGTTTTTTTTTTTCAGACTCTCAGTCTGCTCATGCTTTTAGCCATTGCCACCTGATGCCCTTTTGCTTTTGCATCATTTTTATTCCATTTGAGATATAAAAGTTGGCCTCATTTCACAGCAGTGACATGGGGCCTTTTTTTAATCTCAGATCGATTGTAATTGTCAATAAGTGCGTCAGACTTTGATAACACTGCAGGGTTATCTTAAACCTGCCCCCACAGCTGGGATTCATACCGCTTGTATACAGAGAAGAGCAATTAAATGGAAAGTGATTGTACAGCTGTACTGTTAATCTTTTTCTTCTCTTTGTCTTTGGGCATTTTAAGACTGGTCACGTTCAGAGAGTTTGTACTGAAATCAAGTGTGTTTACCTCATTCATTTTGACAAGCGTGAAAGCACAACCAACACAGCTGTTAAAATAGGGCAAAGTCTGTTTGTAAAGCCTTACTTTGGAAATGATCTCAACATGTTAGCAGTTAGGATGCGCGGGGTAGCAGTGCGGTGTGATGCTGTGGGTGCTGGGCTTCTAACTGAGGTTTCGGGGTCAATTCACACGAGTGGTGCCGCCACTGAGTCCTGGAGCAAGGTCACTCACCTGAACGGCCTCGGCGAAGATCCATCCTGTGCACTGAATTGGCATGACGTGAGCAGCTTTCTGCAGGGCTCGTGCTCTGCTTCCAGAGGAAGTGTCTGGACAGTCTGGGCTGCCCCAACCTGCAGGCTTTACTCATGGGCCCGAGCTGGCTACAAACAGACCCCTAGACGAGTTATACACCCAAAAAACACATCTTACACATTAATGTGATTAAAAAAGCATTTCACAGATATGAGCATACATGCCATGATTTTCCTACAACAGGCCACTACTTAGCGGATGCTAACCATTCGATTAGTTATTTTTGACATGGTCAGTTAAAAGACTTGTGGCAGCTGTAAACCTCGATCGCCATACCAATGAATGAGCCAAACTCATAGAACAACTCAAACCCAAACAACAACACATTATAATGTAGACCCATATACATTCATGCATACAACATGCATTGACCACACAGCACTTGTACTCTTAATCGCTGAGAATTGAAATCCCAATCTCAGAGGCAATACGCTCCTAGGTCTTCACAGAGTAAGTTGATGCATGTATTATATAACAATACATCTGTATTGAACACACCCCAATAGAAACACCCAAACATGGACAGAAGCACCCAAAGAAAGCATCTATCTATCTATCTATCTGTCTATCTGTCTGTCCGTCCGTCCGTCCGTCCGTCCGTCTATCAGGCAAAAAATCAGTGCCCCCACCTACAAATGCAATCTACAGTCTTCTAGCTCTCTTTTACATACTGGTGCCCACACAAAATCCTTTTTTGATGAGGGAGGAGAAAAATGCATAATGCATCGAAGTTAGTAACCACCATGTCTTCTTTTTGGAGAAAAAGTGAAAATACGGATAACACACTGCAATATCCACCCACTCTGTTATATGTTTGGTGAAAGAGGGGAATAACACAGCATAACACTGAGGGTGGCACGCACACTGTCTTCTGTTTTGGTGAGAGAGGAGCGAACACAGATACAGATATAATAAGCCCCGGTAAGAGTCCTGTCTTCTTCTTTTTAGTGAGAGCAGAGGTGCAGAAACAGCGAGCCTGGCAGAGCGGCGGTGCAGGATCGCCGTGACCCCGGCTCTCTCCCCCCTGTCCTTCATTCCGCTTTGAGCTGAAGGATGAAACTCCACTCCCGGGGCCGGCGATGCCCCGGCTGTCGCCTCCCCCGGTTTTTCGTGGCGTCTTTCCCCAGGTCATCCCCTCATCCCGCGCGCCTCCCCCGTGAATCCGTCAAAAGCCGAGCGAAGTCTCCGCGTTCAAAAGACGGCCTATCCACAGCTGTCTCTGGGTCTTCAATAGAGGAGTTCAGCTGATAATGAGTAAGGAGATTTCCAGGGCGGCGGCGGAATTTATCTTGGATTCTTTGAGCGCCTCTCAATTCTTTTACAGCCAGTTACAGCCAAAAAAGGCTGAGAAGACAACCTGTCCCTGGAGTATAGAGGCAGTACCATATACACCATTTCAGTGCTTGATAATTTACTTTAAACCGCAGACCACACACAGGGATAAGCCTTTTAGTGCAAATGCATTTGAGCTACTTAAATACCATTATTGGCACTTAGCAGGTTTCTATCATAAGAATCGCATTTCACCATAACATGCAAACCATTACAGTGACGGGCATAATTCCAACCTTACGCTGACAGTAGTAATAACAACAATTTGTGCTGAAATATGTCCTCTGTGTTGCACACCTCATTTACACACAGTATTAAAACATGGTGGGACTATCAGTAATTTTTTCATTATTTGCAAAGCTGGATGCAGCCTCACAACTATCGATCCAAAATACTGAAAGAACTCGAGTATCGAAGTAGCAGACAATGTATTAGTGAATAACGGGTGACTAAATTTGTGCGAAAGCCATTCTGACAATTTATTCATGATCTGAGAGAGATAGCGGTCCCATACCGCGTTTGTGGAATGAGCCCCTGCTCGTACCGGTATTGGATATCGGCGGACGTGGCGAGCAGCAGTCATGATTAGAAACCAACCGTGGCATATTTCGCTTCTGCGCTGTAATCAACTAACTATCGGTAATCTGTCACCAGCTAATGTTGATCCATTACGGCCGTACTACATTCTCCCAACAGCATCTCTCCAGTAGGCAGTAATTGCTGCCATTATGAGATCCCAGCCAATATCACCAAACGTTTGCTGTTGCATCTGGCACAAGCTGTGTCCATCTAATTGCAGGGTCAAAATGGCCTGGTGTCAATTACTGCCACGGTCCGAGACCCCAAATGCAGCAGATGATAGGAATATCAGTTATCAGTCAGAGGCCTGTGTCTGTGCTCCTCACCACTGGTCCTGGAGAGCCACAGGGTGCGCTGGCTTGTTGTCATTACTCAGCACTTATTGACCTGATTCTATCAGTACATTACACAGTTAACTCGCCTCACCTGGTGCCTTTGATCTGATTTTTCTGTGGAATTTCAGGTGAAAACAGCAGCACAGCGCATGCTGTGTCTCTCCAGGACCCCTGGCCTACATGTCCCAGAAAGCAGCATGCTGGAATAGGCCAGAGATTAGACATGTTGTTTTAGGAAATGCAACTTTGCAAAGAGCTAACACCAGCTGTCAAAGAATTTGAGGTTAGAGACATCATTCATTTGGACCAGTGTTGGTATAATATTGGATAATATTGGTATGAATGGGTCAGCCTCTGTTTCAGGCAATGGCAGAAGAGGAAAGGCCAGGCTTTCTGTATTTAGTATTATTTTATTATTATTGTTGTTATTAATATTATTATTACTATTATTATATCATCCATAAATTAAGTTGCTGCTCACTTTACAATGGTGTTAATGCCTTTAGATCATTATCATGGTCGCCACACCTATTCCATATACACTTTTTGCAGGTTTTTTCAGGGGGTTGGACTGAAGGGGTATCAGGAATAAAAGAAGAGAACAAGAGTCCAGAGGAGTGTCCACAAATCTCGAGGTGGACAGAAGTCCTGCAAGCCCCCTTGTGATGTTGACATCAAAGGTCGCCTGAAAGGTCAAAGGGTAAATCCCCCGTTGCATGACTGCAGAGGTGAGGAGAAGATCACAGCTTTCTCCCTCCCTTTGTTGACTGCAACATTGATGTCGCATGAATACTTTATCTGACCAGCGGTACCGGCTGGCTCCTCCTCAGCCTTTCTGACAGGAAAAGGGCCGGCAGAGAACTCCCCTTCCTCAGCTACCCCTGACAGAAACCCACCCAAGGGACCGCGAGGTTTGCCTGCAGGCGATGCTACCATTTTGCACTCGCATTGGAAACGGTCACCATGGCACCTGAGGATGCAACCAACCAGTGGAGTGTGAGTATGAGGGAGGGGGAGGGGGTATGTAAATCAATAATTATAATTACAATAACTGGAATGGTGATCCATTTGTGCCCCGTTTGTATAATTCTACTACCTTGCTCTGGGGCAAAATGGAAGTGTCCCACTGGGAAATGAGGAACCTGGAAGCCAGTGGGAAGCTGGCCCCATATTGTAGCTATTTTGTGATTAATTCAGGGAAAGCTAATTTGAATGTTACTAGGGAAAGGAGAGCATTTAAGTGTGCTTCACTCCCGCCATGGGGACAGAAATGATCACACCAACCATGTACAGAGGTGTAGTTTTGGACACAGGTGATACACATCTGTGGTAGAAAACCTGAGATGTAAGAACACAAGCAAACATAATGTAACAACAACACTGAATGCCCATGAAGACTTAGCATAGCCTATAGCCTAAAGCTGGGGTGGCCTACATCTCTGATTTCATATCAGTTTCTGGATTCCATGCCAAGGAACACTCTTAATTTCCTCAATTATCCAAATCGTTCATATGACGTGATACTGTTGCTTAATTTCTTGATAATCAGATTAATGAGTGGTGATGCCTGTTTTCGTGTTGCTATGTTACACATTTTACTGTGATCTAATCTACTTTTGAGCTGGGGGGGCGTGTGTAGAGCTAATTAGCTAATGAGTCGGTATAATTAGTGGAAACAAAAACCTGCACACACACGGGATTTCCAGAAATGGGAATTCCCAAGCTCTAGTCTAAGAGTGTATCAGTATCGAGCTGAGTTAAAAAATTGAAGGTTGTCTGCCTCTATTACGTGACCTGGAAATCTGTCATGATATGGGAGTGGAATTAAACCAAAGAGAGGTTTGGTTATACATGCATGTTGTGGCGCCGGGAGAGGTGGAGAGGAAACCAACTGCTGTCAGTCTCCTGGTTCCCTCCCTCAGCCTGAAGAGGAACTGGAGCTGAAACACAGATCACAAACAGGCAGGCTCACCTGAGAGTGATTTTCGACTCAGCTGTGAGCACTTGCCTCAATAGGCCTTCTATTTAAGCACAGCCTAAGAGGCTGAAGGGACCTTTTTTGAACTGCTAGACTTTTTGTGTTGGATGGCTGTGCTGGTTTTTGTGTTTTGCCCTGTTTTGTGTTGAGCCTGTTTGTTGGTGGTTTCTTTTCCCCAAAAGGGGTTTGTGCCCTTTCAGTTGAACTTTTTGTTGTGTTTTACCTTCTCACCACCCGGCACAGTGGCCACCCCTGCCACTTTGCCACAATGTGTTTATGTGCATGTCAATACATGAGAGTGTGTGTATGTGGAACTTCTATCTGTGCTTCAGTGTGCGTGTTTTTGTGGACTTTGTAAGTGCATTTGTGTACCTTTGTGTATGTGTTAACCTGTAAAAGTATGTGTGTTTGCATGGCCATGTATACCTTTGGGTATGAGTGAGGCTGTGTGATGTGGGTGTGTGTGTGTGTGTATGTGTGTGTGTATTTGTGTGTGTATGTGTTTAAAATGGGGGAAAACCATGAGCGTGAGATTGTGTGTGCATTTGGTCCAAGTCAGAAATGGTACATGAGCGCTCGGTGCTAGAGAGAGATTGTGCATGGTCACAGATGAGTTCTTAAATCTGCATATCTCCGACACACACTCCGGCTCACAGGAGCTACCTCGCCCTCGCCCTCGCTCCCTCCGTCCCTCCCTCCTGCTGGCGTCTGCGCAGCCAGAATCTCCACATCGACATGCTGCGCACCGCTAAACAGCAGTGAGCGTGCAGCTCCTGCTCCCCTATCCTCCGTTTCGCCTGGGCTCCCAGCATCCTCCCTTCCTCTGCAGATAATGTCATGTCTCAGCCATTCGACTGCAGTTCGGTCTGAGTTTACATTCTGTCGCCTCACTTGGGGCTGGATTTATTTTTTTAATCATAAACTTCATTAGTGTAATGAAACAGACTGGGATCCAAGTGCGGTCAAAATCTTTCTGTTTATATACAAAGACAGAAATAGTTGTCAGGGATGTAAACAGGTCGGTAAACAGGGAAGCAGCAGTACCGAACAGATCCAACAAAACACCAGGTCCAGCAAACAAGCAAGGTCAGAAAAACAGCAGTCAAACACAGCAACGTAGAATACAGGCTTAGTAGAGTCTCGAGGACAATACCTCACAATGTGGCAACAAAGACAGAGTCCTTAACCAGCCAGGGACTGACTGAATCATGAGTTACAGGTGCACATGATGAGCTGGTGAGGTTGAGCCGGGCTGAACTGCGCGTGGCTGAGCTGGCTGACTGGGGGCGGGTTTGACGATTAGCATTTTAGAACACTGCATGTAGCTTTGTTGTAAAAATAATCAATATGCTGCTATTACTACTACTACAACAAAATGAATAATAATAATAATAATAATAACTTCTGGAGATAAACAATGTGACTCAATCAAATCAAATAAACAAAATATAATTTATCTGAAAAAAACATTGTTGCATATTTTGGCAAGTGCCTCCATTCATATTCATTCCTTTATTCATTTACATTCATTCATTTGTTGAGAGAAGTCACACATTTAATGAATATGTTTTATTTTATCATGGATGTATTTGCAAGGGTCGCTAAAACACTGAGTAGAAGCCCAAACTTTTGCCTAATTTATCTACATGTACTCTTTCCCACTGCCTGTTAGCTGTATTGCATACGTTATTTTTTTCTTCTTCTTCTCTTCTTCCTTCTGCTGTACCCTGCTGTGGTTTTCATCCCTCTGGCAAGATTTCTGACCAGAAGAGTGCAAAGGAAAAAAAAGAAAAGATGTGGTCAAGTCTTCTGCCAACTCAAAGTCGATGAACTCTGTTTTCAAAGACAGGCCTCCCTCTTTCCAAACTTGACACAGAGACGCTCTTTGAAATCGTTTGACAGTACGGCCCAGAGGCAAGGGAGCCGTGATTAATTTGATGGCCCAAAGCCACGCCCCCTTCCCCATCCACAGTATCACACTGACCACTTCCCATACTGTCCCACAATTCCATTCCGTCTGTGAATCACAGCTTTCAGTTGCCACAGGAGACAGCTCTACACACTGTTGGAGAGAGGCAATGCTACCCCTTAGCATCTCCATGTTGTTTTGTGGTTTGTTCACTATTCCTAGCCAACATGGTACAGTTGAACATGCGACATACAGTTGTGACAGTTGAAATGAGGTTTTATGAACCCTGGCAGGGTGGAGCTACACTCAGCTATCACTGAGTTGAACTAATTTTAAAAAATCTACAACAAATGCAGTCACTGGTGCAAATCATCCAATCACTGATACTATATGATACAAAAGCTCCTCCCATTTTTGGTTCCATGGAACCTTGGTCCCCATTGCTACAGTATGGGCATTGGAAAGAAGGTGTACAGACTTAAGTGTTGAGGCGTGGGAGCAGATTAAAGTTGCGCATGCTTGCCTTAGTTTCCCACTCATTTAAGGCAGCCTGATTTAAAATTGTCATGTCAGTCCTTCTGAATCAAAAACAAAGTGTAACCAGCAAAATATTCCATTCCATTGTGTTATAATTTTGTTCACTCCGTTAATAAAGCCATAGAGCTAGTACTTTATAATAAATTGCCAAGTAAAGGCACTCAGCATTGACCTGATTCAAGTAAGACTGTATGAAGAGATGTCAGATCTGTAGGTCATAACCAAAATTATTATTCTGAAGCAGAAACAATGATTTTTCAGGTCTTTCCTTTAAATATGAATTCCCATAATTTGAATCATTAGCTTGCTCCCTTCAGCTTCAATGGGGAAAGAAGGCGAAAGATAGACATTGTACATATTGCATATGGCTCAGGAACTCAAGGACACAGATCACCGAAGAAAATCAACATTTCACTACACTTTCTGCAGTCTTGCATTTTGTTGTTAAAGCATACCTGGATATTTTAATTGATGAATTAGTCTCTGAAAATGTACTGGTATAAGCATTGTGACAGTTGAAATCTTGGTGCAAATTTAGCCTTCTAGGGGACTATTCATTTTAATTTCATTTTAATGTCATTTTCTTCTCAGTCTAGTTTATTATATTTTGTGGAATATCCCTGTTGTACGTGCAGGGAATTCATCTATCTGTAATAAGTAAGACTGCTAAACAATAAATATTACAGTTAAGAATAACATACAAATCTACTTGTCCCAAAGTACTTGACAACCAATCACAGTGCTACAAGTTTAAAAGCTGTTTAATAAATAATCTGAAGTCTGCTAACACTCTAAAGACAGCCGGTGAACGTCTGAAATGTGTAATGAGCAGGAATTTACAGGGAAAAAAACAAAAGAGCAACAGGACAGTCCTTGAATAATTTTCAGGCCTTACGTGTAATTCCTTTAACGAGCGATAGCTGATTGCTCACCATGTTATCGATAGTCAGTGAATGGTCTGACATTATGAAAGAGAGCCAATTTTCTCAATTTGCTTTTTCTGGCTCATTATGAGAGAACACAGTGGGAGACAACACACTTGACATTTCAGTCCCACTTGACATTTTAAAAGGCACAGAACAAAGGAGTCCTTGTGAGAAAGGGGGGGAGGTTTATCAGAGCAAAGAGCTGCGCAACAGCAATGTCCAATGGAACGTGCGACGGCACATAGACGGCATGCAAACTGTTCATGTGGAGAGTGTGAGTGTGATTCTGGTTCACCAGTCCACTGTCTGTTCTTGCCCAGAGGTCTGGCTCCACAGGGACCACGAAGATCTACTCGGCTTGAGTGGTCAGGTGACCATGGAAACGGCCAGTAATAATGAGGATAATTACAGCCTAACTCCAGAAACTGCTGTGTGTAAATCACACCAGGGCCCAAAGAATTGCATTTCTTGTGCATACCCTGTCTGACGTTAATGCGAAGGAAAAAATTTTCATAAGGCAAAAAAACCTAGGAGACTATTTATCAGGTAAACTATACAAACCAAATGTGTATGTTTCATTCAGTATCCAGTTCTCCTGCACCAGGAAAACAAATGGCCACAATGTGTTTTGTTCTCTCCTTTGTGGCTATGTAATATGAAACAAGAGTACACAAGCAATTCAACATGAGAGTAATATTTTGGGGATTTTTTAATATTGTTGTTCTGTAGAAATGTTTGTTTTTTTAACTGAAATGTTCCATGTGGACTGGTACAACCTTAGCTATATTTTAATCTCACGGAGAGTCTGTGGTAAAAGAAAGAATAAAAAGAAAATGCACACACAATAAATTGATGTATGAAAAAAAAATCAAATACCCAATAGTCTATGGGTCAGTTTTAACCTTCAGATGTCATAAGCTCTGTGGGAATGATGTTTTAGCAATTATGTATGAAAAACATATAACCTACACACATGTAAGATAAAACATATCCTTATGAGGAACAAAGAAGAAAATAAATTAAGTCACATCAGCAATATATGACAGCAGCATCGTAGGTGCCCTTATTTAAAAAAAAAATGACCTGTTTTTTTTCCCCACCCAATTTGTAATTAGCCCAACTGCTATGCTCCTCATAGAGAATCAATAAGTGCTGACACATCACAAACCACTTATCGCCTATATGGTCAAAATCAAACATACGTTCCTCCCACAAACCTGCATGTGCGGGGGCTGGCTAGTAGAGGTCACTAGAGAGCAATGAAGCTGATGAGTTTTAATAAACTTATCCAACTATTAACCCTGGCAAAGCTGAGCTAGAAGAGCTAGGAGGCCACCTTAAGTTTTACTCACAATATAGATAAGGTGATTATTTCCTTTTTTTCACCAGAAAATTAACTATAAATCCTATCAGCAGATCAACAAGGAGTTTCTTTGCGAGATCGAACTACAAAGAATGCATTTAAGAGATAAGTGGCAAATGAGGAAAACTTTTATTTCTATTTAATGCATCTTACAACTATGTGGCTGTGCAATTAAATTCAATTGCAGCCAGTGGATTCAGTGTAGCAGGTTTCACATCTGAAATTGAAATTATTTTGAGGTTTTGAAAAAGACATGCATTTGTACTTGTACTCCACAACTTCTTTTGATGTCAACAAATATCTGTTTCATATCCCCTTCCTTGCTTTGAAGTGGGGTGTACTGAACTTACTGTACTGAACAAAATTTCTGAAAGTTACAAGAAGAGCATTCTCAAAGAGTCAGGACTTGCAACAGCTCACAATGTCTGTTCTGATGCCAGTCTGTGCTTTTCGGTGACCATCACACATTCACTCACACATCTGTTGTGCAATGTATGGGTTCTGGCAGTTACGAATGCTACACTTTACTGAAATGCTAAACTTGAGCGAGTAGTCATTTTGTCATTGAACAGAACAGCATAAGCCCACGGCTGTCATTTTTCTTGCATGTGTGCATACAGCAACGGGTGTCAACCACACATTAGCAATGTGACACAGTGACAGAGCAGGTCCACTAACCTGTCAATGTGACATTGTCACAGGCAAAGAGATCTGGCTCAATCTAGAAGAGTGAGACCTGAATAATTAGTTTACTTTTTACAGTCCTGGTTTTATACAGACCAAAATATATATATCTACTGATATATAAATTGATTACTCATGACAAACAAACTACTTGTTAATGATTTATTGTTATGTTTTAGCCATTGACTTAAAGTATTACTCTCTTTTTCAGGGACAACCTTGGGAATGAAGGGATTGCAAGTAGATAAATAAATAAACACGTAGGGCGGAGTCCGTGTACAGAGCTAGCTTATGTGGGAATTTGACCTGGGAAACAGTATCAATGCACCTACTAAAAAACATCTTCACTGACCATGGTAAGTGAGCCGGGACATCGGTTTAATTACTGACCCAAGAGATAGTACAATGGCTCCATCACTATATGGGAGCATCATGTTTCTGTTGCATTAGAGAGCCACATCACTGCTCTTTCCAGTGGTTTTCCAGGAGGTCTCCCATTCAAGAACAAGCCAAAATCACACCTGCTTAGCTGCAGCAGTTAGACATATTCTTACATACTGGGTCTATGGGAGATTTTGTTTGGTCCACTGGAAGTTCTGAACAACTGTGGCGGTCTCAGTGGGCCTCAGTGTAGGAGTCTTTCTGTCCTTCATCATGTCACTGATCTGAAGTGACTGCGGATTGACTGGGTGAGGTTTCTTCCATAACCGCCTTCACCTGTCCATCCTCTATAGATCAGGTGAGGGAGGGCAGGAAGGACGCTGCTTTGGAGTTTCTGGGCAGACAGAGCCATGTGACTTAGATAAGAAAACGTCCTTGTGCTGTTTGTCTGCGTGTGTGTGTGTGTGTGTGTGTGTGGGGGGAGGGAGGGAAAGGTGAGTTCAATAGGCTGACTTTCAGATGCCCTTGTATCTGCTCACATTAACAGACCCATGTGGGTCAGGGGAGATGCCAACATCAATGTAGAATAGACAGGTTTAACAGAGCAGGGAAATCCCATATGTAACCCTTAGGTGGTATGGACTATAGACAGATAAAATTATATAGAGTAAGCAAAAAACCAAACTGAATGTGATGACTGCTACTACTACAACTGCTACTACAAATGCTGCTACGACTATGACTACCTCTGCAACTACTACTACTACTAATAATAATAATCAAACAGACCTCAAACAGACTATAATATATCAAACAGACAAAATGTGAAATTAATATATTAATTCTATCTGTGCAATGATCACTGGTTCATGTGTGAGGGGAAATTGATAATGGAGAATGAGGAATTATTTTTTTTTAGCATAAAGCAACCCTCAGAAACACATCAGCGTGGAAGTATCGGATCATTTTGCGCCGTGGTTTTCAGCTTCCTTGCAAATGTTTGGCAGCTGATTCTGTTCCTCATGTCTACAGTGAGCGTGCTCTAAAAATGAGAGGCTTTCAAAGAAAAGAAAGGTTGCTGGGATAGATTTTGCCTTTAAGTGAACCTCAGACTCACCTCTCACGGTCCTCAACCTCCATCATCATCTTTCGTCTCTTCTTTTTTAAATAAACTTACTCAGGAAGGGGGGGGTTAATTCTAAATTTTTACAGATGAAGCATCCACTCAGAAGAAGGTTACATTTTCCTGCTATACTACTTGAGTGTTCTTTAATTTCCTCTGCTGTTGCAGCACACAATCATTCCCAGTACTTACAGTTTCAGAAATTATTATAATCTGAGATCCACATTAGCAGAATGAGCAACTTTGGCCCCCGGTGGTACTGGAGAGTACTTCAGCATAATGATACAGCGTAGCCCATGTGATTCAGGGTCTTTTTTTGATGATGCATGTATATGTTTGACCATACCACTACAGATGTATTAATAGCCCTGTAAAAACTCTGTTTCCCTTTTATTCCAGTGGGTTTAGGGTTGCATTATGTGCATTCACTCGTCTTTATTATTAGTAGCAAGAAAATATAACCTTCTGATTCTATACAGCATGGACACATACTGTATATACCTGATATATGTATGTATGTATATATGTATATACATACATACATACAAAGGAATACTTTGCTACATATCTGGTTTTATGGTTTTTTGTTGCTTAGTCTCAGAAAATAATAATTTTATGTCAGTTGACCAAAGATTGGGTATAACTGAGATGTGAGCTCATGTCCTGTTTGGGTCGTTTGCCTTTGGTTTGGCCAATTTGTGGCCAAGTTTTGTTGTTTGGGCTGTATCAATCAGTTTGACAAAATCCAGGTTGTTTGGCTTGTTCTGAAGGTGAATTTCAGGGAAGATTGGCCTGTGAAGAATTTTTAAACTTTTTCATTAAAAAACCTCATTTTTAAAATTTTTAAAATCACGCACATGGTTCAAAAGGTATGCGCGTAAACACACCTCCACATTTGACCTATAGGTGGCACTAGAGTGCTCAAGGCACAGACATGAAACTTGGTGAATAGAATCAGGGGATTGTCCCCAATCAGTATGCAAAATTTCAAAACTTTTTACTGTGCAGTTCTAGGGGCTGCCATAGACTTCAATGGCAGAAGAATATGATTATGTGTAATAATAATAATAAAAGATAGAAACTCAAAGGGTGCCTACGCAGCTTCACTGCTTGGCCCCCAGTAATAGGTAGAAATGGTAGAAACTAATTCAGTGCCTATGCGGCTTTGCTGCTTGGCCCCTAATTCAATGGAGATTCCTCAAGTAAAAAAAATGTACAGTCCGGTTCTATTAAATTAAAATAAAATGGGCTCACAAAATGAAATTGGATCTGTCCCTGTTTCACATTGGCTGGAGGATGGGAGACTGATTCAATTAAAAACAGCAAAGAAATATTTAAAAATGAAATGGCTTCACAATAACACTGGCTGTGTATCCATACAAATGGAACGGTGGGTTTCTTGCCCATAATTGGCGGTTTTTCTTTTAATTTTTCATGAAGTGTGCTCTTTTGGGACTATATCTTGTAATGATTTAGCATACATCATGTTTTAGCATGCACATTAATTTTCCTGATTGAAAATTTTCACTTCTGCAATGTTCATCGTGGCAATATATGTGGAGCCCTGGGAGCGCAGCACATGAGCGCGCTGCCGTTTGAGACCGGAGATGATATAGTACGGTCGGAGATAATTATGTACCTTCAGTGTGCAGATCCTTGTCTATTTATGAGCAAGATCATGACTGACGTTTTCTCATGACGGTAAAGATGATGATCTTCTGGGGGAAAGTAACAGCAGAGGAGGGAGGAATAATGAAAAAAGATAACGGGAGAGGGGGCAGTCGGAGGTGGGGGAGGAGGCGAGGGGGAGTTCCAGGTCTGCCAATCACCGGCTGAATAGATAAATGACAATAAAACAAAGAGCGGAACGAATCCCGATATAGGCGCATATTTGCATAGAGAGTGCTTTCTTCTACCCACTTCTGCAGACTTATGAGGCAGTTGTGAGCATGTGTGGTAGTTGGGAGGTCGGCATGGGGAACTGGGGTGGGGTGAGGTGGGGAGAAAAGACAGCACAACAATAGGGCTAATGTTACACGAGCCGTTTGATCACGTTTGATTCCTTTTATATGGGAGCCATGAACACAATGCACACCCGTGGTCTGAGGTTCCATTGTGAATCGTTATTTCAATGGCGCTGTATTATGTGCTCATCTCAAACCTAATCTGGCCCCCTTCAAGTGGAGTAAAGCGAATCCAGACAGCCTCTGCACTCAAGAAACCGTGGTTACATAATGACACATGGGGGCGTTTTGGGGTCCTCAGGGTTGCTAGTGAAAATCGAATCTTCTCTTCGGTCCGTACAAGTTCCAAAGGACACTGTTCGGCCCTGCCGATAAGTCTAATCCTAGCATATAATGGCAAAAGGCTCGGGGGATTAACGGATTCCGGTCCTATCTGGAAGCATCTCGGATTGCTCTCTCTGTGGGGGGGCCTTTCTGCACAGAGGTGTATGGGTGAATTCATTCTGTAAGCTTAATACTAATTCAACTGATTATAATATAATGGAATTGTCAATGGCGGGGGGTTTGTGGTGATTTAAATGAATTATGAAGTAAGCGTTGGCTGATAATCACATTTATAATCAGAGCAATTTCTTTGCTGTTTTTATACCACAGACCTGAAAATATGACCAGTACAAATAATACTGAATTATAGATGATTTTTTTGTCTTACTTTTGAGTTCCGTATTACCCCAGAACACACACTATCTGAAAAGCTGCACAAACAGGAATGATAAAATTAGAATCCAATACTCTCATGTGGATATACATATATTTGTATGTGTGTGTGTGTGTGTGTGTGTGTGATACTCAGGGAACACTGGGTCATTCATTGATATCCATATTTTTTTAAACGTTGCATTAGCTTTAAGTTATGTTAGGGAATGGCATGGATTACCATAAGATTTACAAATGTTTGCTGTTTAATGAATGCTCTTCTGTGCCTTTCTGTGAGGATGATTAGACGGTGGCCCACAGTGTAAATTCATCACACACAAAATCAAATTAGCGGTGACTTAATGATCTATTTAACGAATGCCTGTGTCTTGACATTGGATTTGACATTGAAGCCAAAGTTAAGAAAACATAAAATAATAGCCTCCTTTTGTTACAGTAGGAGTTTAAAATGCATTTGATCTGTGATTAAATGGGATCACCATAATGATAATTACGACCTATTACTATTCATAAATATATTTATTTTTTTTTATGAAGATGATGTTGAATACTCAGCCTCTCAATCATAATACCTTCATCAGTTGTGCGGGTTAATTAGAGAGAAATAGCCAATCATTAAGTAACGATAGGTCTTTATGCAGTGTAATTATTGAATACTTTTGATCCACACACCTGATTTGCAACCTAGTGGCTGAAATATGATCAAAATCCTTTTCCATTTAAAAGTCTTACACATTAGTTAATTAAGAAAGCTCAGGTGCAGTGCTGGTATCTGTCTGAAGATAACTCCTCTACCTACAGCGCTAGTACCTCACCATCCACCACACAGCTATGGAAAAATTGGCTACATGTCTCCACAGTGGATGAAAATTATATTTCATTATGATGATTGCTCCTCTCTGAGACATTTTAAATGGCTTTGTTAAACGTTGTTGATAGACATCCCTTGTGTGTATGATGAAGGAATGCGGGGGGGGGGGTTTATATCAGAAGAACGGAAAAGTCTTTTTTTGATTGCTCCCTGTCAGTTTCTGCAAATACCCAAAACAGAATTTCATTATCATGAATAAGTTATGTTTTTAACAATGGTGCTTCATTTTCTCTGCTGTTACACCATAAGGTACTCCAAGAAAACAGAAATAATGCATTTTTAATGGCTATTAGCAGGGGAATACATTGCACACAGTGATGTAAGTTATGATAGTTATAATTTGGAGGTATGTGGTCCCCTTACTGTCATGTGAATGTGTAATTACTCTGGAAAGGAACACAGTTTTGCTGTGGCCCATTCGGTATTTCTGAAGGTTACATAAACCTTCATTTTTCATCTTAAGCACTTACATTTCTTTTTGTTCAAGGTTTGGATTGTTAAACATACACTGCATGGTGGTACAAATACAGTGATAACACTTATGGAAACAATGTAATTACCACTTCTTGATAATCTGTACTATAAGCATTTTACTTAATTAAATATACATTGTTGATGTTATTATGTATAAGGAATTGGGGCCACCCTTCTGAAGAGCTTCAGTTGCTCTAGAAATGCTGCTATGCACATTTGTAGCTGCTTGTTATTGGGCTGTTGGTGAAGACGGCAAGCCTCCGATGAATGGGGAAACAATGGATGGTGAAACCACTCTTCCATCCTTTTTAGTGGTCTGTATGGGGGACACATCTTCTTACTGATACACCCTATTGGAAACAAGGTTGATGTGCAAGATGTTCCCATATCATATAAGTAAAGTTTCCGATAGGGTGTTCCAGGTTATATAAGCTTCCTTGGCTGTAATCTTCCATAATAATCAGACCCAATGACTACTGTAAAATGGCTGCCAATGCCAAAACCAATCCACCACCATATTTAACACTTAGGAACAGGCAATGCCAGTTAAAGGCTTTATCTGGATTCCTCCATAGCTAAACCCATTCAGATGAATAGGATGTGTAGAAGAGGACTCGCTGGATGCAGTAATGAACTTCCCTCACCTCAGAAGTTCACGTGGTTTAGGTACATCGATGGACTTTGGTTTCAGCTGGCTGCTGAATGGCTTCCCAATCATAAATTAACTTTGTGAAGCCCACAATGTGCGATTTTCTGTAGAATGGGGGTCATGGAGACAGAGATTTAGTTCTATGGTAATATTTGAGGTGCTTGTTGAGTGGTTAACTGTCTGGTGCAATCTGAGAATGCATTTGGTCTTCTGTATGCCTTGCAAAGGATCATTATTATCGTCAGTATTCTTATTTGCGTCCACTGGCTTTTCTCTTGCAAATGGAAGGTAATTGTCTCATCACAAACGGTTTTGTTCAGCAATCAACAAAATATATATATATTTTTGTGAAGAAAAACAAAGTTTAAAGCATTTATTTTGTAATCAAATTTAAGGACAAATGTTGATTGAATCCAGGTCAAAGTCTGCCATATGCTTGAAAAGATGTACATTTGAAGGGATACAAACAACATCAAAAAGAATGTCTATCGCTCTTTCAGGTGTGTTTCCTTTAGGAACTGCGCTTGGATCGTGACCTGGATCTCATCAATCAATCTTTAGCCCTACATCATTGCACAACCATTACAAGTCCCTACAATTGTCTCTCAATATTTAACCGCCCCCTATGGGACAGACATGTAATTACAACAAAAACCCCTCTTCTGTTGTCAAAGATTAAATTAATTTATAATAAACAAATAAATACTCAAATATGTACATAACAATCAAAACATATTTGGCAAAACTAGGAAGAAATATTATCCCAGTTAACATGTGATAAATATGCTGCTTCCTCCTACAGTTAAACTGAATTCATTACCCTTTGCTCTAGGATTCAAAATACAAGAAGCACAATAGGATTTGTATACTAACATGAGGTTTAAGAAACAGGACAGTTCATGAGGCACTTCCAAGGATATTCAAAAGAGATCGCTCTCTTTGGAAAGTTTTGCTTTCTGCTGTTACTGTATGACAAAATAAATTCAAAGCCAATAATTCAAAGATTCAGATAAATAATTCAAATGAAGTATCAAGAAATAAATAAAGAATCAAATTAGGTAAAAATGCTAAAAAAACTATAAATATTAATTCAACAACTGGCTCATTCTTCAATATTTTCTAGTATCCCTCCCCAATGAGAGGAATACATGTAAATAAGAATAAAACCCTGACATATGAAAGGAGAAATGCATAAACAAAGGGAAGCTAAGTGTGTACTCTTTCTGTGGTGTCTTTCGCTAACTGTGGTGTTTTCTCTTTGTCCTCCTCTGTTGCCGCCGCTGTTTCGGACACACACGATGAGTCCTTCTTATTGAGTATCCCCGCCAGAGTTTGGAAGCGGGGACCCCAATCGGAGAGGCGCACATAGTCCTCCTCCACCTCCGCCTCCGCCTCCACCGCCTGCGACTCGATGGAGCTGAGGGATTCGGCCACTGAGCCATCGCCCTCATAGGCGAACGTGACCAGAGAGTCATAAGGGGGCCCGGAGGGGTCCGTGGTGCATTCCTGTAGGCGGCGCTGGAGGAAGTCCTGCACATCGGCACCACCTTCCCGGCTCGGGAGGGGCCCGTTCCTGCTCCTGACCCGCCGCGGCCCGTTCCTCAGGGTCCCTCCCTCAGGGGGCCTCACATCTTGGCGGAGACTCTTTTCCTCCACGGCCTTAGGGTTGCGGAGGGTGCCGATGTCGAAGGCGTTGGTGTCCTCCTCCCCGCCCCCTCGTCGTCGTAGTGAATGACGTTGTCTCGGATGTCTTCCTTTGACGTCATCAGGGTGTCCTTGTCCTTCTGTCGCCGGAGCCCCACGTACAGCACCACGATGACTGTGTGCAGAGAGAAGCGTGAGGATGGGTACTGACATACTGAGAATAAGGATCACTGTTTATTTGTAAGGGCAGTGAAACCTTGTTTGCAACATGAACAAGGTGCTGAAAGTGGCAGAAGAACAAGATTCACAATAAGAAAAATGAAGTCAATTTAAAACAAGAAAGCCAACTGAGCTGAGGCAGAACTATTGCAGACTCTGCAAAAAAAAACAAAACTTTATTTGATCAGTGTGTCTTCATTTAAATTGAGCGCAAGAAGGCACAAAGGAGAAAAATGTTATTTGAATCTCCACAAGTTTCTTTTCAATTAAAATGGAGACCATATAGATCATTTAATTTTCTTTCCACTGTATGCACTTTGGGTTGAAACACTGCCGTACTGATGTTGTATACATAAAAAACGTAATTATTATGTTAAATAAGATCAGTTGTTTTGCAGACTGTGTTACTCAGTGTAAGATAAAGTTCTGAGCTCCATCTAGTCCAATTTTTAATGTATTTATTTATATTTAAGTTCAGCTGTAGCATCATAACAAAATAACAACAGAACCCACAAGAGTAATGGACTTGTAACTAAGAGGTTGCAGGTTTGTTTCACAGTGAGGGAATAGTTGATATACCCTTTAGCAATTGAGCTTGATCTTATGACATGAGCACATACACTCATCCTCAAGCAGATTCCATACACAGCTAAGAGTATTCAAGAGTAAGAGAGAACTATTGAGGCAGAATATTACCCCTGATTTAGAAAATTAATATAAGATAGCGTTATTTCTTACCCATGAATGGTATATTAGGACTGCTGCATGGGAAAAATCAGTATTTCTTTATTTAATGAACACAATAAAACATTAAATACAAGAAAGAGTTTCAGAACGATATAAAGACTTAAAGGAAGAGTGAGTCTGCAAATCTTTTATAAATCAACTTAGAGGGAGAAAAACACTGAAAAAAGGAAGTACGCCAACAGACAAAATTTGTCTCAATCAGCAATAAAACTCTTTCTTTGCACTTGTTCTCTCTCAAATGCTTGCTGGCTGTCTCTAGATTAAAGCCCAGAAAAGTGAAAGTGTTTATGAAGTGGGCTCGTCTCCGACACCATCCGTTTTCTCCAGACCCTGCCTTTAGTTTGCTCGCCTCATGAGCGCAAACAAAGCAAGCGGCTGACAGCGCGCTGTGAGTCGTCTTCTTTATGTTTTATTTTTCCCCTCAAGGGAAATAGAATTCTCACAAATTACAACTCTTTCACATCGCGCTGTGCCTACCTGTGAATAAATGTCTGAACATTTTATTTATAAATATAACACACGTTACGTTATTCTCATTACTGAACAGCATAACGCTGAAAGGGTCAACATATACATGTTTGAACTTCTTCAAATAAATATTAGACATATGTATAATTATATGTACAGTTATCACTGGCACATTTTTTGAAGGGGGACACATGCCCCGAAATAATCAGTAACTTCATAATTTCAATAAGGCGTTCCCCTCTATCTTCATAAGAACAATAAATCTTCAAAATAAATTATACATAATATATTTCTGATATGCAGTTTTTTTTTGTGTATTTCAGATATAGATATGAATTTAGGGGGTCTATATTGGTACAATAAATAGTAGCAGTTAGCCTCCATTAGCTGATCCCCCTCCCGTTCTTTCAGCGGTTCCTATTATGATGCACACAGCGTTTCTGTACTGGGAGGGGGACTAAATGAAAACGGTGCCTTGGGCTGTCCGCAGAAGCATCGCTCGACACAGCATCTGCCACTACTGGACCGTCTTGCGCCCTCAGCGCCCAGATGAAAGGATATTTCCGCAGGCTTTCATGTGCCTCCCCAAACAGCATACGGAAACACAGCAACTGCGTCTCAGTCAATCAAGGGAGAGAGAAGATATCCGGGCACAGTCAAACCCACAATCATTTTTAAAAGTCGTTGCATTTTCACTCGTACATAAAAGGGGGAGAGAGAGAGAGAGAGAGAGAGCATGGGAATTATTTAATTGTCAGCTGCATAAAACCAAGTAATACTGGTGTTATTTTGAGTGCTTGTATGTCTTCTTTCTTACATGTAAGACTGCGGCGCCCTCTAGTGGCAAAGAGTGATGCTCACGTTATAAAGCCTGTTTATTTTGGAAAAACCAAAATGGAGGGTTCCAAATTCAGCTCCTTCTCAAATTAACCTCATGGTTAAAAAAAAAAACAGTAGGCATGAAGGATGGTAGGAAACAATGGAGCATGAATGCTTGTAGTACATTTGTGGTAAATGTCTTCCAAATGCCTGTTACAGAAATAGATCCTGTTCATGTTTATACTCCACATACCTATTTGCATAGCGAGGCTGCTGCGTTTCTGCACGTTTCCACGGTGGCATAACCCTGTCAATTTTTTTCTAAAGCAGATGTAGAGTACTTTAAGTTTATTCAGGAGACAGAGCTTTGTACAGTGCAGTCTTTCTGTCAGAAATGTCATAAGGTGTGAATCTGTAATTGTGAACATACTGTGAATTTTATTAAAGTTAAATTCCCCTGAAACACCAATAATCTCTGATCGTATGTGACCTCCCGGTAAGTGTTAGCGAGTAGCAAAGACTGACAGGCAGTCTAATACGACGATTCTCCCACAATTTTTTTTTTTTATTCCGGCAAACTCTCAGGTTTAGAGCCAACAACAGGGATTTTCCTCCCACACAGTAATGAATGCAGATGTAATATAACGTTCACTTTTTTTTTTTATTAAATAGCAAAATAATCATATGCAGGAAGAATAATAAAATAACCCTTCAGGGTGATATAAAAGTAACTGTTTTCAGAGGAGAGGAAAAACAAAAGGCCTTTTTAAAAAGCTGCACTCCATGCATTTTCAGGATTTAATTTGGCTCGTTCTCATTGGATTTAAAGCATATCAATAGCGTTAGCCTGGTTCTTGCTGAGTCATGAGCTTTGAGTTTAATGTCTTTACTGCCTGTTTATTCACACATCATCAAAGCCTCAGCAAGGGAAGGCTTAAATAATGTGATAGAAGCACACGGTAAGCGTATTCATATTTTCACAACACCATCTTCCCAGAAAACACTTCCAAGATTCGGCTTCTCGCATGCTAGCCAAGAAAGGAACAACATACCCGCTTTTTGTGATATAACACATATTTTTGAACTAAAGATTTCATCTCGGTGAACTCTGACCATGTCTCTGGTGTTCCAATTGCTGATTAAGTTACATCTGATCCTATTGTCTGCGTTCTGAGGCAATGCGCATTGAAATTACACTATCATTAGGACGGTATTTGAACATGATGAAAAGGTTTTTGTGTCATCACATTAAATGAGAGCGGACATTATATTCTAAAGAATCTTTCATGTACATGTTACATCTGTGACATCAGTGTCCTGTAATATCTCTTACATAATTTCCTCAATGAAGTGTTTTATCTAACAGATTCCTATTAGCATTCAATTTAAACTGTGTGCCCGCTATTTATTTTAATATCGAATGAATGAATGAAGGATCTATATCACAGTGGTAAGATTTATAGTGCAATTTCTGAACAATGCTACTGCCACTGAGGAAATTAGCTTTAGACATCTTAATGCCCTATCTTTATAACTGATATTGATAAGAAAGGTAATGTAGTGTATACAAGACCCCAGCGGTAATCTCTCTGCTATCATACTTCATGTACAGTGTAGACATTGTTGAGAGGTAAATAACAGAGCCCTAATGCGTGTTGAAGGTGTACGATAATTAACCATGTTGATAATGATCAACATTACGTTCACTAAAAAATGTTGGTATTGCTCTTTATGTGTGCCCCAGCTTTATGGATCACCACAATAACCGTACTGTGCAGCCGTTTGTGAAAGAGTTTTAAATGTCTCAATCATTTGACCTTTGACCACTGATGAAGCAGCTAGAGTCGGCGTCGCCCGCTTTCTGAGGACAGGGCAGACCAGGGATGCTGTTCAACTTGAGGCACTACTGGGGCACAGGCCACCAGTGCTCTCATCCTCACGCTTGCAATTTATGAAAATGGCAAAAGAAGAGTTATTTTTCATGATAATTTACGGGGCACAGCAAATTATTACTGAGGCACGTGCCCCAGTAAATAAGGTTTGATGATGCCCCTGAAGCTGATTTAAAGATGTCAAAAACCATTTTATCTTTGCTTGTTAAACCTTGTTGAGTCCCACTTCACTGGCATGTTATGTATGATTATGTAAAAACACCTTTGACCTTTGACCTGTGGCGACTCACCCAGGAGGATAACGATGCAGACGAGGATGGCGATCAGTGCCCCCTTGCTGAGCCCCACCGGCAGGAAGATGGCCTCGGCGCTGCAGGACAGGAGGCGGCCGTCGCGGTCGCACGCGCACACCTGCACGGTCAGCGTTCCGGTGCTGCTCAGGACCGGGTGGCCCATGTCCTCCATCACCACCGGCAGCAGGTAGCGGTCCTGCAGCCGGCGCCGAAACCCGCCCCGACGGGTCACCACCCCGGCCGTGTTGTCTGAAAACAAGAGGGGAAACGACAAGCAACCACTGTTTATGTCCCTTTAGTTAAAAAAAGACTCCTGTATATGTTCAGTCCTTCAATTAATTAATATGTACCTTATACATGCCCATGTTCAGAGGTAAAATCATTTATAATTAATATATACACATATTCACATGCTCATACAGTATTTAAATGTGCAAAATGAATCTGCACAATACGTCCCTGTTAGGGGATTTAGCCAGAACATTTATGCCATAATCACAAGGGAAAGATAAAATCAAATATCTTATGTTTATTTAAACCATGTAGTTTTAGACCCATCATCACCTTCTTCTGCTTCAGAATTGAACTTGTAATAATTGTGGTTATGTGTGTGTGAATTTGGGGTGTGTGTGTGTGTGTGTGTGTGTGTGTGTATTACAGTTCTCCTAAAGTGTGTTTTCCATGACTTTACTGCAGTAATATAGGTTATTTCTGGTGCCCCTCTCCCATTTTCGCTTCATGTTGTCTCCTCATTTCTTGCAACTCCACACAAAACCACAGTCTCATGACCTTGGGTCACCCTCCAGACCCAAAGGAGACTGAAGCCTGGCGCTTTCACCCAACAGGAAGTTAACAAGGGCCGAGCAGGAAGTCAAGGGCCCGCAGCAGGTGCTCGGGACGGCGTGTCTGACGGGGAACCGGGGGATGTGCCACCTGATCCTGTCAGCGAGGATTCTGTGACGACGGATCTCCCCTGACAAGGTGCTAGCGTCTGAGGCGCACCTTTACCGTACAGGTTTGTTTGCCTCTCCGGTCCGTCCGCTGCCTCCTGTCTCTGCAAATCAGGACTGCCACCTGTCCCGAGTTCAGAGTTTTCAAAGCGCCACGGGTTATTTTGTCCTACTTAGCACAACAAACAGTTCAACCGAGGACTTGCTGTCAAGTGTGTCCAGGTTCCACAAGCAGCAACGTACGCTTACACAACTTGCTGCTTAACGTTCCTGAGGTGCAGATGTGGATGCTAATTAAATAGACTGCACATATTTGCCAGCATGTCTGCCCTGACACCAGAAGGTTCCAGACGTTTCCAGCTGTGTCACTGTCTCCACTCTGAGGTGGATTGTGGGTAATGGTGATGTGATAACCTAGCCTGGAACCCTGCTAAGGCAGCTCTCATCAGCCTTTTCACTGAGACAGTGCTAAGGGCTGAAATGGTGCTTCTCTCGTTTACAGATTCTTACATACTTGTGCGTGCTGCAAGAGAGGATATGCTCATGTACAATTCATCTGCAAACAAAACCAGAGCAGGGTCATGAACTAACCAAAAGCAGAATCCAGGGGAATCAGGACACACTGATTGTCTAAACGAAAGAATAATTTAGCAGAAGAGACATAAACTAACCAAAAGTAGAATCTAGTGGAGTAGAAACATACTAATGAGAGAAACATCCAGCATAGGAGACGTAAACAAACGAAAGCTGAATTCAGTGGAACTGACATATACCGACTGACAGCTGCACCTAATGGAAGAGACACAAACTGTCCCAGGGCAAAATTCAGTAGAAAAAAACTAAACCATACCCAGAGCAGGGCTCAATTAAACCTCATACGCATCCCGCCTTCCCTCTGAAGTACCCATTCAACCCCCTCCCTATTAGGAGTGACATTAAATCTAAGCCACGGGTGAGTAGCTGCATTCCTGGAGGGAAGTGTGTATATGCAGGTGTTTGCATTATATATCCTGGCTCAGCTAGCTAATTAGCGGTATGGATATATGTGGGTTGTTCCGTAGATCATAGTAAACATTTCGTAAGTCTTTAATCGTCATTGCTGAGCTTAGCCATGGATGTCATCTTACTTGGGGGATGGGGATAATTTATATAATTCAGGGAAATTAGCAGGGAATTAAGACACATACAGGGCCTTCCTTGAGCCCATCTGCTGTGTGTTATAGCGAATGGCTTACTTCCGTAGTCCCGGACGGTGAAGTTTTTGTTCTTGGTGTCCTGCGGGGGGGAGCGGAAGAAGAACTTGGGCCCCAGGGGGGGGTCGTCATCGTCCTTAGCTGTGATCGTTTGAATCACCTGATTTAATCAATAAATGGATAAAAAAAAAATAAGTGATTATGATCAAGTGACAGGCAAAGTCTTCTTATCAAAGAAAGCCTGGGATGAGTGCAGACATGTTAAATCCAACATTAACACTAATTTACTAATCGATGTCTTGAGAGAAGTCCTGAGAATCAAATACCATGAGTAACTGATTCATTGAATTGGTTGTTTTAGCACTGGACAAAATTACAATCTGTATATTTGAAATCTCTACAGAAAACAACAAAACATTATAGTCATAAAATCACAGTGTGGTCTCCAGTTGAACTTTGTGTATCACTGGTAAAACAAAGTAAAAGAAATATATTACTGTCAACAAGCCAGAGAAACGGTGTGTTCCTTATGAGAAACATGCAAGCTGACTGTATGCTTACCTGACCCGGTTTGGCGTTCTCGCACACGTAAGTCTCGTGGGGCGTGGCTAGCTCAGGGGGGAACTCGTTGACATCCAGCACATGGACGGTGATGGGTACTTTACTGTACAGCATTGGGTTGGCTGCAGAAAAGGAAATAACACGATTCTGTAGTTTACTTAATATTTTATTACACTGCAGGGGAATACAAAGCCATTTTAAGTGGCCAGGTGTACCCTATGGTGCTGACATTACTTTCTCAATATCCTCTCCTAGATTGTAACGCCCCCATATGTACTGATAAGTTCATTCAGGAGTGGTTTCATAAACGCCATGAAATCGGACACCTGCTGTGGCCTCCACACTCCCCAGATGGAAACATGCCTGAACGGTAATGGAGTTTGGGAATGTAGACGGCTGAGCAGATTTACCTCTCCTTCATCTCCAAAATAACTACAGGTGACCCTCCCATTTTGTGAGGTTAGGGGCTCAGCCCCCCTGGCGATGTGGAAAAACCATGTGAAATTTTCGGCCCCCCCTAGGCAAAGAAAGTGAGCATGCGAGCATAGTGAAGCGAAGCAAAGCGAGCGCCTCCAGCTGTACGGGTTTTGGGGCACAAAAAATCGAAGCCACGATATGGGATAGTCACCTGTACAGGCTGTTGGGATAGTCACCTGTACAGGCTGTTGGGATAGTCACCGGTACAGGCTTTTGGGATAGTCACCGATACAGGCTGTTGGGATAGTCACATGTACAGGCTGTTGGGATAGTCACTTGTACAGGCTGTTGGGATAGCCACATGTACAGGCTGTTGGGATAGTCACTTGTACAGGCTGTTGGGATAGCCACATGTACAGGTTGTTGGGATAGTCACTTGTACAGGCTGTTGGGATAGTCACCGGTACAGGCTGTTGGGAGAGTCACCTGTACAGGCTGTTGGGATAGCCACATGTACAGGTTGTTGGGATAGTCACTTGTACAGGCTGTTGGGATAGTCACCGGTACAGGCTGTTGGGAGAGTCACCTGTACAGGCTGTTGGGATAGCCACATGTACAGGCTGTTGGGATAGTCACCTGTACAGGCTGTTGGGATAGTCACCTGTACAGGCTGTTGTCTTTGATATCTGCTCCATTGCCCGATATTTCAAGTCATTTATAAAAGAAAGTCAAAAATGAGTTGAAACTGCTCTGTGAAGGTAAATGGAAGCATAACATTTGGGTTTAAAATAGTTATGTATGCATTTCTTTGCTTTCATTATCTTGCCTATCCCCTGTATTTTGAGGTTTACATTTAATATGTAAACTGTGTTTTAAAACGGATTCACACAAACTGTGTTTTCAAATGGATTTCTGCAAGGTGTTTGATGTCAGGCGGCTCCAAATGTTTTTGTTAATTAATCAGCCACGTTGTGAGCTGCTAACGTTGCAAAGTACTGAGAGCTATTTGGTGTTAAGAACTTGCTTTGATTTGTAAATAATGAATTTGAAAATATAAAATAGCAATGCTAGAGCAATCTCTTAGTGACATCTAGTGGCTATGAAATTATTTTTTTTCCCCCATCACTTGTTATGAATTCAGAAGCCTGCTCAGTATCCTGTTGTTGAAGTGTGGAAATTCGTAGGGAGGAGGTCAGTTTGGCTGTGAAATGGCGGCTGTCCAGCGAGGCTTTAAAAGAAGATCATTGGTCACAGGGGTGGCTGTTTGGCTCATCCTGCTAACGCTCCAGGTGTCAGTGTATTGACGTGCCCTTGGATCTGGTATCGAATTCTGGCCACGGCGGTGCTAACTTTGGCCGGCATCCCTCCAGGACGGTGCATAATTGGCCGTGGTGCTTCCCAGGGAGGGAGGACTCTTCTAATACTGACACACAACAGAGACTGCTCTGTTCCTGCTGGCATCTGCAGTCTGTCTGCGCCAGCTGCGCATGATGCGCAGTCCCCCCCGCACTATAACAAGCTCTGCCTACTACTGATCCACAAAGATGCAATCACAAATATTCAGAGCCTAGTTTCAGTTTACAGTGATTTTTCATTGAGATGCATTGAAGTGGCTATTCATGCATCAATTACAGACTCACAGTAAGCATATGGCAGGCAAGTTATTGTTATAAAATTATAGAGTATATAAAGACCCTAACCCTGTATTTATGTCCCTAAACCAAAAAAACATATATACTTCTACTAATAAAAATGATACAATTTTGAAATCAAGAGAAATCATTTTTAAACAACATCTCTGAGAATGTATTTTTAGGAATTTAAGACTGGAAAAAAAATCAGTTTTAACACTTCTGTCCACACTTTAAAACCACTTCCTACATTACTCAATAAACATTACTCGCCCACATGGCTTACAGCACTGAAATGCATTTTCTGTAACGTCAGTTTTCCAATGACAAGAGCTACATATTATTACGTATGGACAGCATCCTTAAGCTCTCTGAAGCTTAATTAAGTTTTAGGGTAGATTACATGTTTTCTGATAGTATATAAGTCCTTATATATTACTTATGAGTGGTAATTTTTCTGCCCCTGAACCTCCTGGAGTTGCAGAAGCCTAAACCGCAGAGGGGTAGCACATTTGACACTAGTCCAGAGGGAATCCCTTTTGATCCCGCAGCCCTGCTCTTACAGCAGTCAGTGAGCCCTAGCTCTTTGTTCCCTGTGAGGACTGGTGAACACACACTGCGCCCCCTTATCTGCAGCTCTGACACTGCGGGGCGGGGGGGGGGGTGGGTGTTGCACAGACATGAAAGCACATCTGCAGGCACTGTATGTGCATGCGCATGAAACAGTCAGTAGGGCCCAGAGTGCATGGGCGCAGTCAAATGCGTATGTGTAAGCACACATACAAACGTGCATGCATGCACATGCAATACCCAACATGTCATGGCGGTATATGCATGATCGCAGGCAGCTGACCATATATGCAAATACAGACACACATGCAACAGCCAACAAGTCATGGAGACAGTCACAGACAACACCTCACTTATGCAAATACACACATGCATGCATACACACACACACACACACACTAGCTATTACCAATAATTATAATAATAATAATAATAATGTAATTATTATTATTATTAATTACTGTTATTATGAAACATGATTTAAAAGTGATTATTCCCCATGGGAATCCTCACAATAAGTTGTCTCACCTCCATCTCCACAAAATAAACAAATGTTAAAAAAACAGGGATTTTGTGTGAGAGGCAAAAACAACATCAATTGTATTGATTTGACGTCTGTATTCATTCCACAGCTGAGATATATATATTTTTTTGCAGCAGGGGACTGTGAATGTTTTGACCACGCTATTGAGCGATGTTTTTGACTGTGATGAGGGAAATCTTCTCAGCGGTGCTAGAACTGTATGTAAAGATTTCACAAAGATTTGTCGCAGCACGGCTGGGGTAATGGGACTAACATACTGCTAAACTCTTTCATGACCAACAGATGGCGCCAACATCCCATATACAAAGATTGAAACAAACACCCACTGTTTTTTTTCAGTGCTAACCACGGGGGAACTGGCATCAAAACAAATATGCAAGTCAGGGAACTGACCTGTTGACCAGAAAGCATATCCTGTAGTTACATTTGACATGCATATCTAGTTTGTTTTGGTATTTAAGAATTTGTAAGTACATTTTTACACAGATACAACCACAAGAGCAACCAAAATGGGCAAATGCATAAAAATAAATAATAAAATATTCTGAATGATTAAAAATTTAGCAAGCTTCCCAAGTGGGCTTGAATCCGGCATCTGATGATTTTTTTCTATGGCTTTTCCCTTTCTACCCAGTCATTTCCACTGCTTCTGATCATTTATTCTGCAAAACAATCAAAACAATAAATCAATTTCAGATTAATTATAAGTGTCAGGAAAGAGTGCTGCCTCCATTCTTTAAAGCTCACTAGCTGTCAATGAGTATTCTGTGCCTTGACTAAGTTTGGTGTGCTTTATTACTGGTGTTTTTGAATGCAGAGGTGGTATTGTGAGGAACAGAATTTCAAAAAGCACAAAGCATGTGGTAGAGTGCACTCTGACGATATGGAGATAAGGGAAGTGATCTGTGTACTGCCTACACACACAAACAGGCACACACACATCCATCTCTGTCTCTCTGTTTCTGTAAACACACACACACACACACACACACACACACACACACACACACACACAGACACACAAACACACAATTCCTTTGTGTTGTGGTGTGCACTGAAGATATGAAGATTGGGGAAGCCATTCGTGAAACCTCCCTCCCACACACACAAACTTGTTTTGCTTTTCCATTTAATTCAATTGAATTTATTTCCATGGCAAGGATCCATTTACAATCCTAAAGCATATGCTCATATAGCAAATGATAACCAATATGGGCTAATAAAATGAATTACAAACAAGAACATGCATAATAAAAAAGAAAAACTAAGCATTCTACACCTACATTTCATAATGTAAAATTAGCCCATTTGTGAGCCCATTGTGATGTCATCATCTCTCACTTTATCGCTAGTGACATCACGATAGATTGCCAAAGCTACACAAATCCTCCTATATCACAAGAGGTGCAGCAGCCTCTCTATGAGAGTTTCAAATTCAGGGCAGATTCTCTGTATTTAGTGAAGTACAGTGCTCTTGTCTTTCTCTGTACTCTTCACATTTTATCAAGCTGTACAGCTCTGTCACCATCTCTTGAACTTGACTTAATGTGCTCAACCTGTCCTGTCTACACAGCTGGGTTCAACTGTGTCTCTCTCTCTCTCTCTCTCTCTCACACACACACACACACACACACACACACACACATACACCATAAACAGGAACACACCATTCTGCACACACACAAATAAATAAAAGGAGGCACAGACAAAACCTTCTTCTTGTTTCTCACAGTATGAAACAGACTCTCTTGTACTCTGTTCAAGGAAACCTGACACGAACCCAGTTTACAGCATCTCACACCTAACTGCCTTCAATGACCGTGAGAGGCACTAATGAGAGTAATAAAAGCCAAACTCCGCGCAGTCTCGCCTCAAATGCGGGGCTAATGCGTTTATAGTGCAATTTTGACAGAGCACTGCTGGCACAGAAGAGTAATGGCTCCTACAGACTTTTCTTTCTGATGACCTCTTTTCCAGCCTAGGGAGTAAGGCTCACTCTCTTTATTAGCTTTTCCTCATCACTGTAGGAGTGTTGTTTCGTACATCACTCAGTTACACACTCATTCATGAAATCAGGCCTCGGAGTTTGACCTGTCACTCTCAACATATACTCCTCTCACTTTGCATTTTGTATTTAGACACTTAGAGTTGTAATATAAAAGGTGATTCGTGTGTATAGATTCATAATTCCTTTGACTGCATACTTTCATCCGCTACACTGATTCGCCGTCGCTCGGGAAAAAAAATGGTAATTGTGTTCCTTTAATTGGTTAGTGTGCTTATTTAGTGAAGGGTGAATCAGCTATCCTGACACCAAGACTGAGGGGACCTACAGATAGCTGACAATCAAAAGTTTCAACCAATCAAAAGGCCATGGTCTTGCTTGGGCCAATCAGAAAGACATGCTCTGTACAAGAAAACACAATATCTGGGTCATATTAGTCAGGCCCCTCCCATTTTTGGCATCCTGTTACCCGATTTGGTCACTACCTCCATCAGTGCATCAAGTGCCCGGGGAAACTGCCAGCAGTGTGCAAACATATGGACACACTGGAGTTCTAACTTAGATTAGTATTTAAAACAAGTGTGCCCTCATCGTTTCATCAAAGTCTGGCTTCTCTCCTGTGCTTGTTGAAACAGTACATTCTCATCTATTTTTTCAGACAGACAATTTCCATAACTCCCCACACGGACATCTCAAATGCGCAGCACGCCAGAAGGCAATTCCATGTTATCTTTTATGTATTTATTATTTTTTTAAAAACGGCCGTCGCACTGCTGTACGCATTTAAGTTGCACAAAAATGGGCAGGAGGGAGATTAATTGAGCTACACTTATGTTGAATATGAAAATGAAGAATTATCTCATAGTAAGATTTTTTTTTTATCATGAAACAAAATGGGTTATTGTGTAACGGTACATTAATGTGCAGCGAGTTAACTTAAATATCAACACTACCTTTGGCAAACAAAATGGGTTTCCCGATTGACTTACTGAAATAGAATACTAATTTTAAAATTCTTCACAGAATATTAAAAGAAGGCACTCAGAATAATGAAAAATTGCAGAATTTGCCATTGTACTTACTAACTTTAGTTGCCACAACGCTGATGTTGTGCCTTGCAATTCTTTCTCGGTCCAGGACTTCGCTGGTGGAGATGGTCCCTTCAACTGGATCAATGTCAAAATAGCTGTCTAGGTCTCTCTTCCAGTCGATAGAATACCTAAGAGAGACAATATATGCTCTTAGTCAGGTCTTCCAGGCAAATGTTAGAACACTGTATGCGGGTTTGGGAGAGCACAAGGCCAATCAGTTAGCTAGGCAAAATAAATAAAACAAAAAGGGATTAGTCAGACCATGTGATCAATAAAACATGGTTCGCATTTTAGTCAAACAACAGAAATACTCAAACACCATTTTCAAGGCCTGAAGCTGGTCAACAGTTAACCTTTAAAGAAAGTTATTTGGTCTTTCTGTAAATGTACAAATGACTTCTTTCTTTACCAAAATGTTCATCTATTAGCAATTAAAGTCTAAAGATTACTATTGATATAACCTTGACCTTGACTTGGCATGCAGTACTGAACTGTGCTACATGCCAATCTGGATTAATGGAAAAGAAGGGGTACTCAGTTAAACTGGTACTCAAGGACTATAGGTCTGCTAAGTTGATGACTTTGTGCTATACAAAATTATTATATGTATGGTCACATTTATGTGTGTGTATATATATACTATATATATATATATATATATATAGAGAGAGAGAGAGAGAGAGAGATGTATATTAAGGGTGTGGATACTTCTATTGGAGGACAAGATCGGTCTGCACTGTGAACCAAGAGACTGGGTTGGTGATCACTTCAACATGCAGTGAATTAATATTAGAAATTGCTATATTAATATTAGAAAGCCTACATGTGTGCTGCATTATGCAAGTACAAAATACTGCGTTTCATTTGTTGAACTAACTGGAGCAGTGCATGACTGATCAAAATTCAAATCCCAGTGACACGTAATTTCAAGCTATTAGCAACGCGCGGGTAGCCATCCAGTTTTTTTTACACAATACCAAGTGGAGAATCCATCATTGCCGCTCAAGGGTCCTGTTTGGGACCACTGGGGCTTCTCTGTTAACTAGAATAATAGCCTCTTCCCTTCATAAATACCACTGCACTGCTTGAGTACATTTTATTTGGATGTCTTGGTCCCATTGCCAAATGTAGTTACATTATTTTATTTGGCTTATTGTCTGGCCTCTGGCAAGCAGGTTATTGTTATGGCTAACCAAAACACAATATGCGTTCATGGTTTTCAAGTAATGTTTGTCTGGAGCAGTTTGCCCAGTCTGAATGTAATTCTGCTGCAATACTGGGACCTAAAACCAAACTAACAGTGGATTGAGAACCCTTGTTTTTTAACTGGATTACCACAAGCAAGAAACTGGCGATTAAATATTTCAATTTCACCTATTTTACGTCACCAGCAGTGAATATTTGGCCTGTTTGGCTAGCCAGCATGTTTATGTGTATGATATGATTCTCAACAGGCCAAAGAGATTAGAAAAGCCATCCATATATTGATAACATGGATATACACCCACGCACAAGTGGTGAGAATAACTTTGCACTGTTGTGCTGAACAGTTTATGTTTCTTGGACATTTTTAAATGTTTTTGAAATGGATATGCTTTTTTAGAATAGCTTGCAAATTCTCTTGTTTTGTTTCAAGAAGACACCCTGCAGAGAGACACAAAATATGCACAAAGTTTCCTCATTGATTTTACACTCAATTAAATCTTGCCCTTTCCACATCTTTTGAGTGAAGTACTGGCCATGAGGAAAGATTTGAATTCCTGATTATTCTCTCAGCAGGAATCATACGCACCATTAGCCATTCTTTTTGGTTTATATATTAAGCAAAACAAATCAGTCAAGTTATTATTGGCATTCAGTTTTTCTGAATAAGAACCCAACTGTGACTTATGTAAGACCTGATCTGAACGTCTGCTGAACTGTTAAACACCAAACCCACTCACATATATATAGCACCTTGAATGACGGAGGAAATGGCTCAGACGAGAAAACTTTCAGCTGCCTGGCTAACTTAGCATTTGTGAGGCCCTGTAAAGGGGTTATGAAACAAAGGAAGTATAGATGTGGCATGTCGTGTGCACTGATAGCTCAGTCTGAAAGCATCATCGTCTATGCAGCCGCACGCACTGGGGGCCCCTCTGCGCTCTCAGTGCTTCATGAGAACCTTTTTATAATTGTATATCCAAAAAAGAACAATGTCAAATATGATATTGTTAAATATTAATCTCTCAAGATGAAGCCAGCAAAAAAAAGAGAAAAGGAATTCACTGAGTGATTTCAATCCTCATATCTCATCCTTTTGTTTCAGCATGAAATATTTAACCATAAACAAATATGCTCCTTAGAGCACAGTTATTTTTTTCTTTGCTTGTAGAACTGTCCATTGGCATCGTGAGTTTAAAGCATAAGGTTGTGCATAAAAAGAAAAAAAACACCACAGCACTTACCTGCAGACAAGGGGGAGAAGAAAAAAAAAACAATTGTGATGATAAACACAGTGGACATCCGACAAAACGTGCTAACATGCTAAATGTATTTTTTTTCAGAGCACAGAGCCTCCTTGCTTTTTTGTGTGAAGTTCTTGTTTATCCATGACAGGTTTCCGCGAGACATGCTGACTAAGGGCTAGGTAAACGCTACTGATGTGTGTTTCAGTGTATTATTTCAGTTCATTCTTCATCTTCAGGTTCAGTAAGAAAATATACGTTTCTGGGAAAATTGACAGTCCTTTTCTCCTTGTTAGCTCAAGCTGCCTGCAACTCTATGGATGTGGATGTAGCAACAGCGAAATCTTTGTGAATGTGATTATGGCAAATATTTGTGGTACGCAGGGACATTTTTTAATCATGAGTTTGTTTGAGGTAACCAGACTCATGCTGCTCCTGCAGCAGGACGGATGCTGTTCACTGCATGCCCTTCTTTAATCTCTGCCACTGTGCACCCCTGGAATCATTCAACTTTAATTCAGCCCAAACATCGGACAGACATGCAGTCAAGAGACGCAGGGAAGCAAAGACTACAGCCATCCATCTTCTTACATCCACATCCGGCATTTTAGCGGGCCCAAGTGTGGGAGTGGGAATTACACACATTTAATGAGTCACCCGAGCACAGGCTGTCGGATGAGACATTCTCATCGCGAGGAAATGTGCCATGTAAACTTTGTTCCAACATGAACTCGGAAACACGACCTGGATTAACCTACTCAAGATTACCCATGTCAAACTAGACCAAGACTGTTTGCACTCAAGCTTAATTATGTAATATGCTATGTACAGTCTGGGAGTGCCATTTCAAACGTATGGACAGAAATCATCACAGTATTTGATGGTGCTGTTTAACCATTGCTCTGTCCTCCAAATAGAAATCGTAAACTCCACTCTTACCAAGTGTTAGCATACAGCCTTATGATCTCTTATGAACTTAGCTACAGGCACTCTGTATGGATATACTGCACTTTCATGGTATTACCAAACGGTATGACTCTCTATTTGCTGTGTTTGGTAAAGGATCAGTGTTCAAAAAGGTGATATGCAAGCAGTTCAGTGCATTATAAATTACGCATCATTCCATTAACATATTGTCCATTAGAAATGTACCTACTGTACTCCCCGTTACATTGACTGTTTTATTCAAGCTGTGTGTTTATTAAAATGTTTTCCAAATTTAATTTTTGAAACTGCATTACATTTGCCTGTCACCAGTGTCTAGGTCCATGGACTCTTGTCCAGATTAATTTAAATCATCTCATTTACCGAATGCAAAATGTGCAATAGACAACACCAACTGCTGGGTCAATCCCATTGTATGAAGGTCATTCAAACCTGGTCATTTGGGTCAGTAGTATCACCCATGTGTGGTCTTTCTCTCCAATCAGGGCCTGATTTCAACCTGGGAGGAAGATCACTATTCAACATAACTCAGATAAACTCAACTCTGGTCTCTTAGGATGGAAGTACTGTGGGTTTTGTATTTTCCTTATAATTAATTGATCAATGCAACTGATTGGCGATTCCTCTCACGTGGTGTTCCAGTTAAGAATCAGTCCCTGATTAGAGGGGAGGAATGAAAAGCAGCCATACGACTAACTCAAAGGGCCGGATTTGAATATATCTATAATATTATACAGAGAGGTAGAAAACCCTGACTTCAGAAAGAAGAGGTCTTACCAAGCTTTTATACACCCGTGTACTAAACCGGCTGATCCTAATTAGTACAACTTCTTAGCCAGGTATGAGCTAATTAGTGAATCAGCTGGCTTAGTGCATAGGTGGAGGAAGTGCATGGTAGCACATCTACTTCCAGAGGCCAGCATGTCCACCCCTGGCTATATACTGATGCCAGCGCCCAGGTGAGCTTAATTGAAGATGTGGGTCATTGAAAATTCAGTTCACATTCCACCCAAATGGCCCGAACATTTTGCCTGGCCTTTTTTTATCAGAATAATTATGGACCCCCAATTATGCCAGCTACAGCTCAGATGGTTTGCCATTTTTTGCATTCCACAATGAATGTTCCGGAAGGGGGCGGAGCCTGGAAGTACACTGGATGATATAATTTGGGGAGGGAATGTACTTGAATAGATATGTTCTACTGGCAATTAGCTGTGGCATAGAATAGTAATATTGTAATTGACTAAGTGGTAGTGCAGGTCACAAATCACAGATGCATATATAAATCCAGATGTATGTAGATGTATGCCTCACAAAGCTGAACAGGGATAATGGATGGAGAGAGATAGATAGATCTTCAGGGTTCGTTTCCCATTGGTGGACATCGCTGGCCAGGTGTCAGCAAGTACATGAGCCAGGCATATGTTGACTTTTTGTTCCTTTGATGACAAGGGCAGTCTGTGATTAGTGGTAGTGGCAATGCAAAGAAACAGCGAGCTTGTTAAATAGCGACAGGTGAAGTCAAGCAGGTGGCTGCTGCTGTCTGTGTATGAGGTGTGGGTTGGATGCTTACCTCACTTCGCTGGCGCCGGCATCCAAGTCCTGCGCGGTCACTGCTCCGATCACCGTGCCGATGGACGTGTCCTCGTACACGTCCATGCTGTAGGATGGCCTGTTGAAGACGGGCGGCTCGTCCACGTCCAGAACGTTGACCTTGACAGTCGCCGTGTCCTTGAAGGGACCCAGATGGAGGAAGCGGGGGTCCAGGTGAGCATTAGACGCCTCCACCTTGAAGGCGTAGGCCTTTTTTGTTTCATAGTCCAGGCGCTGGTCATTGGGGAGGAGAGTGAGGAGGCAGGAAAACAAGACACTTGATTAAAAAACAATATGGAAACTGCCCTATCTCTAACACGTGGGAGACAACAGCTAGAAAGCATGGAGTAGCACAGCAGTGGCCCGCAGTCAGCAGAGATCACTGTAACACTTTCACTGTAACTGAGAAAGCACAATCTCCCTTCATCTTAAAACCAGCACTCTGGCAGTCCACTAGCGGTAAGTTTGTTCAGCCGATATTCTGCATTATCCTAAATCATCAGTGCTAATTAGCAGTTGCTACTCATCACAGCTGACTCACTCTGATTGTCTACTTGTGGGCCGACATTAGTGCCTGTTAACTAAAACTGGCAGACCCCCTGGTAATGCAGTGTGCTCACTAGCTTGGGTACGTAGCTATTTTTAAGCCTCATTTGCGTTGAGCAATGCAAGATTTATCAGCCAGGTAGCACAATCTCTGCCTCATACTTAGGTAGGGTTCGGCTTTTAAAATATCTTCTGGGGGCCTGCGGTGCAGTGGGGTCTCTGATCTATTTTTCAAGCCGACTTTTCTTGATAGTCTATCATCTTTAAGAGAAGCCTACGGCTGTTACCTAAAAAACATGGATCTGTAGTTTCACATACAATTACTGTTCAAAGCTAACGGCATGTCTGATTGCACATCGGACTGACAAAATGTTACCTGGGAAATATCTATAAGCGCTGTGACAATCAACCCTTGGTGATTGTTTTCTTAGAGAAGGGGAGAACACGTCAAGACAAAGGCCTCAACAGAGCTGACTCATTACTGACAGCAACATCCTGATGAAAACTTCCTGCGAGTTTTATTTTCTCATAGAGGCACAATGTCTGCGATGTTTTTGAGAGGAGTGGAATCAGCTACCGATGGGAGTAGGGGGCTCAGTGAACCCCATAATGGGTGAAGCCATGGACTACCAATCACTGACTTGTTTGAATGAGTCAAACAATCATTCTGCCCACAGAAAATTGATTCAAAGCAGTGAGTCGCTCATATCTTCTGGTATGTGCCCATTTTTACTTTCTTGACAGCTCTGTCTCTCACCAGTGCAGTCAACTGTTAATTGAATTGAATAAATGTGAACCACAATTAATGTTGGATTTTAATGATATTCGCCTAACATGCAAGCAGGCACTTTGTTTACACGATTGAACCATTGAACGATCAACTTCTCACATGCGAGAATCATCCTCTTCTGGAAGATTCAAACCGCATCAGACCACAAAGTGTAGCGCACTGTGTAGAATGTGTACAATCTCCAGAGCCACGCGTGTAATCTAATGCAAACCAGCTGGATCAAAGTGTAATATAATTATTGGAGTGCTTCTTGAACCACTGGCATTAGCTCAATTCAAAAGTTTCAATTAGCATTTGCAATCAGTCTATGAGAGAAGAGAGGACCACTCTCGCTGGCACTTTCACACTTAATGAACCCATTCTTTTTAACCAGAGGGTGTTATAACAAAAAAAACATAATGAGAATGTTAATGGTCAGGGAGAGAGGCATGATGGGAAGTTGAGGGAGGCTGACCGCGGTCTAAGCACGCAGCTCTTTTGTTAATTTAAAGCCAAACCTACCGCATATCCACAGTGTGTCTCAGATGGCTTTTCAGTTTTAATAGAGCACTCAATACTCTGGCAATCTCTGTGGACTTCTCTTACGAGGCCCTGGAATCATTTCTTTCCTGTGATGTGTGTGTGTGTGTGTGTGTGTGTGTGTGTGTGTGTGTGTGTGTGTGTGTGTGTGTGTGTGTGTGTGTGTTTATAAGTGTGAAGAGAGGAAGGTAGTCATTGCCATCACCTTGCTTTTTTTAATGTCACAAATTAGAATATATTACCATATGTTAGGATGACAGCAGGGCAATCAGCCTGTCTAGGGGTTTCATTTACTTACAATTACCTATACATATATTGCATTTTACTAATAAAAAGCATGTGTGCTTGGTCCATTTATTTTATGTCGCAATAACCATCTGATGTACTTGGTATGGTTTTCTCGTTAGATTAGGTTAGGTTGAATGTCAGAGTACATCTAGGACCCTGTTGGATATCTTTCTACAGACTTGGGTACGGGAACAGAGAAAATTACAAAATGCAAAACTGGCAGTCCCACTTGGTTCTTTGGCCAGAATTCAATCGTTTGTTTGAGTCTATTACTTTTTTTTCTTGTCACAAGCGCAGTTTTATGAGTTAATGCGGTTGATTGCTCCACTCGCCTTGCCAAACTGTGTTCATGAAGACTTAATTGCACATCAAATTTGAGAACAAATGTTGATTAAATTCAAAGCTGCATAATACAAATCCCCAAACTCTACTAAGGAGGTACGCAGTTTATGGCCTTGTTAAAAATATAAATAAATAAAAGGTGTCATATTAATATTACTGGGGTAATTATGGTTCAAGAAAAAGCTGGAATTTTACAGAATATGTACATTTACAGCTAGTTATGTTTTGGTCCATGAGCTGGAGTCATAAATTCAGAGTGTATGCAAATTAAGTACTTGATTGTAATTAAACAAAAAAAAATAAATGAAGTAGAATAAAGAAAAACCTCAAACAACATCTTCAAATGGGAGGGCAGTCTTTTTTTTTTTCCTTATTTCAATTTTAATTCTGAGGAAATTAAAATTGATATTCGCTGCCTTCAGTCGATTTCACAGTATGAAAGGTGAGAGTCTCGTTTATGTTGCTGCGGTCTCTCTCTCTCCCTGTTCCGTGACGGAGCAGATTCAGCATTCCGAGGAGTAGAGCAGGAGATCTTTGATATGCAAATGCTCGCTCGCCGCACGTGGACGTATCGAACCGTGCAAACTTCACAGCGGTGGTCACATTTTACCCTGCTGTTTGCCCACTGACTGCAACGGGCATGAAGCTGTGTTCTATACCAAAGCTCCTCTGCCAGTGCTAGCTCCTCTTTACCGTATCAGCCCACGTTAAGCCTCTAAGGTTCCTTTGGATGCTGGTGTATTCCATGTCAAATCCCTGGCTAAATAATTATACGTAACAGCAAGTCTCATCTTGAGCCAGGGTTTCCCAGACAGCGGTCCCAAGCAAGAAGAGGGGAAAAAAAAAACATTGTGTTGCGTTGTACTGTATTTAAATTCCATGTTTTAGATCGTGAGACAAAATAAACAACACATCGATATTCTGCATATGACACATAATGCACTTAATGCTCATCTTAAGGACTTGTTCAGAACGTTCCGAACAGAATCTAGTGTGCACATAAAAATGTACCTCAAAACCTGAATACTCTAATATTCAGAATGTTGGAGGAATGCTGATGTCCACATACATATACAGTAGCCATTGTTTGGTTCACATCCCCTTGAAACAGTGTCATGGTGGTCAGTGTGATTAAATAGTTATATTGTACAAAATAACTGCTTTTATAGGTTAGGAGTTCTTGCAGCTGTTGTTTTTGCATAAAGCTGTCAAACATTAAGTATTTTACAGGTTTTCAGAATAAAATGATTTAAATTCACAGATACGGATTTGTGAAAATGTTCCTAACATTCCTTGTTTTAATGAATGACCTTACGACTCATTTTTTGTAAATGAAGAAAATGCATTCAAGGTGATTTTAAAATTTGGCAGAAGCTTCAAAAGACAGGTCCCCAGGAATTAAATGTCTGATTTGTAAAGCATTTTTAACACTCCTTATCAAATTAACACAAACAACCATGCCATGGTCTGCCATTCAGGAAAGAAAAAGCCAGGAGTGCACCTTCCAGCGAAGGGCTGGCTGCCTGCCTTGCTTTCAGTTCACCCCACAGTCCTTCTGCTGAGCTGTGTAGCCATTTAGTGTGCAGGATGAGCACGCTCAATGTGCAGACTGATGCAGCCAGACAGTAGTCACCAGACCAATCAGAGGGGATTACTGTTAAGCAATGAATCATGGGAAAACACACCATCTTAAGCCCCCCCATTCTCAACATCCTTATGTGTTTGTCAACTGTATTTGATATGATTTGAAATGTACCCTCCATAATGTATTTTTTTGTTTTTCTTTTTGTCTTGTGACTAAATGACTACCATTCTGGGATGGTACCATTGATAAGTAATACATTTGTGTGCAACATGACTACACGTTGACAGAGCAGGTCTGATTGACTATTTTGGCTATGCTGTCATTGTAATGTTATCTCATAATCAAATGGGCATATACAGCAGGTGATTTGTTCATTTTTAACAGGGGGGATGGCCCAATGGGAGCACCCCCCTGCCCCCACACCACCAACCAACACACACACACGTATAAAATGGGGATGGCAGGTTAACAAGGGGATGCATTTTGGTAGCTTTGCTAACAAGGGGGATGGCATCCCCCCTCAAACCTCCTAATGGGGATATATAAACAAAAACATTTAGCAACACTTTCAGAACAACTTGGGTTCGAACTTTGTTGTAGTCCAACACCAAAATACCAGACTCAGCCAATCACAGCCTTTGATCCTGTCCTCAGTTAGCCCGTTCAGGCATTTCAGTGCTTGGCAAGAGAACAAAAGCCTGCTCCAATACTGTCCCCTCTCAGCCTGGCTGGACCCCCACCTCGAACCTAATAACATTTACTGTGCTATAAGCCACTCTGCATGAGAACATTCTGCTAAATTATATAATAGAAGATGGAAACCTGGGCCCTGGAGGGTGAACTCCATGTTTGAATCGTGGATGTGGTTTGTATCGGGAAACCGCTTCCTAGTTCTTCATTGGCTGCCCCTAGCAGCTAACGCCTCCATAGAAGTGGATAAATCCGGGCCTTCTGCTGTCTCAGTAAGATTTGGAGTGAGATATTGAGGGAGCAGGGCTGTCACGCTGCTGTCACGCTGTGTGTGTGTGTGTGTGAGTGTGTGCATAAGTGTGTTTGTGCAGGATGGTGAATGGTATGGTGAATTTATCAATGTGACACCTATGTATGCGACAGGTGGGAATGGAGCAGCACCTTGAGGCAAGCCTGATGTGGTTGACTCTACCTATATAACACCCCTGCTGGCCCCCCAACCCAATCTATCTGTTGCTGGGATACTTCAATACGCCACCACTTTTCGCCCGTTCTGTCACCTGTGGTGCGACTCAGCACGAAACGTTTCAGCATTCCACCCTCGACAAGAGGTGTTATTTGTCTGAGCCGAGCCCTCCTGCCGGGGCTTGGTGTTCCTCCATTTGCCCACCTCCCGCTGCCTCCCCCTTCATCTGCCTCTCCTCCATAAAGGCCCCCGAAATAACTCCCCGTCTACTCTCCACGGGAGAGATTTCAGACCGCGACGAGATCTTAGGCTCTCGACGCTTTCGTCCTCTAGCCACCGTACATACGAATTGTCTGCGGCCTCGACAGCTGTCATGGTTTCCATAAAAAAAAAAACCCAGGCCGGGTGGCGCGAATCTCGCGCTAATGCAGGCTGCAACGGCAGGGGGCCGGAACGAGGTGGCATTCCTTTGATGGTCGCCCAGCCGAATGGGACGTCAGTCAAAACGGGACCAATCGCCTCGACTTTCAGAAAATCAATCAGTGGCTCGGAAACTTCCGTTCACTCCAAACTGCTCTGCAGAAGTGCAGTCTCAGAGCTCTGTGTTCAGTTCCACAAGCCCTTTCTTACTCCAGGCAGGTTGTAAAATATTAAGGGAGGAACAGACAGTAGAGCCGACAAAGCAACACATCCTAATATAACAGTGGAGAGGGAGAGGAACTGATTTCCTACCAGTGATTAGCTTCCAGTAGGCTACGCGCAAGAACACCATGAAGGAAGAAGAGAATACTGAGAAATCACACCTCTGTCTAGTAATAATAATTATAGTAATGTCGATATTCCTCTCCATCTTTATAGAGGTGGGCGTGTAGCTCAGAGGATTCAGGGTAAGGTTAGGCTTAGCCATTGTACCCTTGAGCAAGGTACACTGCCTGAATTGCTTCAGTAAATAGCCTGCTAAGTAAACAGATAAAAATGCAGGCTGAATAGGTTTCACTGGATATGCTCATATGCTAGTTGTAATATAATGTCTAAAGAGCATGAAAAATATTCACGATTTGACATTACCATTGCTCCCATGTTTTGGTAAGTGTCAAGTAAAGCCTTTGGCTTGGAGCCAAACAGACACTTTCATTTAATCTTTTAAGGGCAGAAGCAATTCAATAAAAATGTAGACTTAACATTTCAGCATATGTTTGTTTGTGTTCTTTTCATTCTAAAATATAATACGATATGCCCTTTCATATTGACATCCTGACATCCATGTTTTGACTGAATTGCAGATGCCGTTTGTTTGATTGGGTCCTGAAAGTGATTTGTTTAATTATTTTTATTCTCTTGCGCTTTACAGGACATAAAACTTTTTTTCCCCTCAAAGGGGACAAGGATTGATTTGGATTTTGTTTTTTTCCACTTCAAGCCAGCGGTTAATTGACGGGTTGGCACTGGAGGCGAAGAGGCTTTGGGTTTATTCAGCCGTGCGCGGTTTGGTGTTACGTAAGGGATGGGACACATATCAGGGATTTTTACAGCTCATTATTTTGGGTCACAAGCCGACAGAGCCTAAACCGGGCTGCTTTAAGCAGGATCTACACTTATAAAGCATTGTTAATGACTTCCACCATAAGTCAAATGAATGTACAATGTATAATGGTTAGAGAGCTGGGCTTGTAACTGAAAGGTCGTAGATTTGATTCCCAGGCAGGAAACTGCGGCCGGACCCTTGAGCATGGCGTATAAACTGCTCCAGTAAACACCCAGCTGTGTAAACCGATAATGTGTAAAAACGTAAGCTGTGTAAGTCTGTATGGCTAAGAGCATCTGCTAAGCCCATGAAATATAAAAAGCTATGTAGTTGCCACAAGTCGCATGAGAATAAGACATTAGGGAACAGATAGGCAAACATTTGCAGGTTTGAATCCAGTGTGGGGCATTGCCTTTATGTCACTTGGTGTTTATTATTCTATATCAGTCACAGCGTGTACGTGACAGATATATAGAAATGTAAGCAAGGTATTTGTATGATTTTATCATCACAGTAAAAAGAGGTGTAGGTGGTAAAACAATGGTGTGTGAAACTAGTTATATCATTATGGTTATGTGCCAAAGCCTGCAGGTTCAAATCCCTTTTTAGACGTTGTGTCACAGAGGGTCCGATGATGTTCACCGCTTCAGTCAATATTCAGCAGCGGAAATAGAAAATATAAACCCATGGCCAATGTAAGCCCAGGCTAAGGGTGCCGGAATCTGGAATACATGAATAACATAATGAGAATAAAATGTTAAATCGAGGGATGTTACGACAGCAACAAACATGACCGGAGCTAACCTTGGATCAGGCTGGTTAGACCTGAAAGCCCCAGGTCTTTCACCTTTTCTTCCAATTCCCACATCATATTTCCAGCTGAAAATATGTGCATAAGCTTTGTTCTGCCAGGTGTATCCCCCTGAGTCCGGGCCTACCTGTCAGCCCCCCCTCCCTTTCCCCAAATCTAACATTTCTGAGAGAATTTTTGTATTGATGCGGCAGAAAAAACCGATAATCATCTACTGAGCCTGCTGCTCTGTCAGATCCTCTTAGCGCGCCACAAAGCTCGGTCAAACCTTAAGCCAGGCGGAACCTCGGATCACTGTCTCAGCGTATTTTACCTCGAGCCATTTCAAAAAACACCCCAGACTGCAGGGGGATAGGCGGCAGAGGCAGGGGGGTTTAAGGTCTTATCTGGCACCCCCGCACACTCAAACACACACACAAACACAAGGGAGCCCACTTATTCCGTCGGAAGTCTCTGTAGGATGCCGAATTCGGAATGCGCTTATACAATGCGAGGACTCTGTGTCCTGGATTAGATCAATGTTTGTCCTTGACTTTGACTCAGAAATTAAAAGCAAGTTTTTATTTTTATTTTGACTTTTTATTTTCTTCGCAAACTTTTTTGAAAAGTTCTGTGAAGTAGAGCTCCATGGCCTCGATTACATCCCACAGTTTGACTAACAATTAGAAGTTTTTTTTTTTTTTTCAAAACTACTTTTAACAGTTGAACTTTAATGATCTGAAAAAAGTAGTGGAATAAATGGTGTTTACAATGGATCAAAGTGATGTGTACATTTGTAAGCAAAAAGTTGCCAATGAATGTTGGTTTAATCTTGGCCTGTTTCCAGGGGCGTAGCACCAGGGGAAAACAGGGTACTAAGTATAACAGAGCCCAAGGGTTTGAAGGGGCCCACGAAAATCTGGGACATTTTTTTATATAAAGAGTGTAGGGGCCCTCAGAGTCTGCCTATGTACAGGGATTTCTATGTACAGGATATCCAGCTACCCCCTCCCTGTTTCTAAACTTCACCATCCAGCACCCGTGACTTACCCAACCGCCTAAAACGGGCTGTAGGAGGACACTTTAAAATATTTAGGGGGACATCTGAGAGGAGATCACCCTTTCTACTGAGCAGCTTTCTGCAACGTTCAAGACGAAATCAGAATGGAGGTATTTCCCAAAGTTTTAAAAGTTTCATTCTAAATCAAAGGGGTAGTGGTTATATGTTTGATCCACAGTGGAAGTGCCTCTTTAAATCAAGGTAATTTGCTTACTGAAAGAAAAAAAATCCACGTTTTACCCAAAGATATTTTTGGATTCATGCTACCATCCTCCTTAGTATTAATTTATTTGTCTATCTGTTTATTTATTCATTTATTCAAGCATCTACTTTTACTCTTACGTATGTAAAAAATGATCAAAGACTCATGTTTCTTTCTGGTTTTTGTGGGAAAAACACTGAAAAACCCAGGACCACAAATGGCCAGGGCAGTAATTAATGGACCTGGTTAGGAAATGGAAGTCTCTCATTTGCTCAGTAACTTTGCTAACCTTTAGCAATACCTCCTCTGTGAAATTAGCAAGAACATGCATCATGACATATTAAAAATTATTGTAGGATGGAGAGATAAAATTCAAATTGCCAGCTAAAATACTCATATTTTCTCTGGAATCTCAATTTTCACTGTTGAGACCATTTTGCAACACTATTGTTGAACTACAGTATGTGATGTATCAGCTGAACAGCGATAAAAAAAAAATAGTCAAGCGGGCCTTTAAAAGTGATTTCACACTTTGTTCACTCTTTTATATGATTTTTATGGGAAATGTAGTCTCAAAAGGAGGAAGTTGATATCTCTTGTTGCACCTGCTTGTGGCTACTCCATTGAATCCACATCAAATTGATCTATTCCAAACGGACCGCTTGCATTGCCTTATCCTATATCCAAGCTCAACGCTCAACATTTTCAAGAAATCAAAATAAAAAATTACTGTGCAGTATCACCCAAAAGCACCACTTTCAAGTGGACAGTCTTAGACCATTTGCCTCCGCGCTGAAAGAAAACAAAAATAGGATTTAAGTGCGGCACAGTGCTGGAATACAACAGAGGAAACAGGCTTTTAGTTAAAGGGGGAAAAAACTCTCTGCTACTCATGGGAGTGCAGCACTCAAATATATTTCAAAAGCTTTTATCGGGGAATCGGCAGGGCAGTGCCAGCATTTATCCCAAGACTCCAGGTTTTCGTAGCTGGACTACAGATTTATGGCTGTCGCATCCTATTAAGAGGCAACAAATCTTGTTTATTTGTGTATTTATTTCTTCATATGTTCTCAGTTTCTACTCCAGACAGTTTTATTTTTTTTTACTTGAGGTAAGGCTAAGCCACAGTTGATTCAGTGATGAGCGAGAGTTGACAGGAACTTTTATTTCCTCCAATTTTTCCTTTGTCTTTTTTTGTGTGGGTGTTGGATCTCTTAAGGTTATTATTAGTGTTTTGGGTGGCAGTAAACCTATGTGATATCATGCTTTGAAGTTTCACATTTTAGTAGCAAAAGAAACTGAGATACAATTCTTCACTGTTACTGCCTAGAATAGATTGTGCCCGTATTTCAGTCAACCTCTGCTTTTAGCTTTGTCATAAAAGCCTAAACAAGTACAATTCTTTAAAATATTCCTGACGATCGCATACTTTACAGAACTAAGTTTGTGAAGAAAAATATACTAGGGGCTAGATTCCATTAAAAGGGCCCCTAGTCTAACAGACTTTAAGTTTCAGCAACATTTTCTTTTATTTGGGTGTGTTCTATTTACCTGGAGACAAGCAAACAATTCATGTTGCATGTGTTCTTCTCATTTTAAAATAAAATTGTGCAGTTAACAGTTACCTTGTGAGTCACCGTTACGGTTCAATTCTGATCTGAATGCAAACCAAAGGCTGTCAGCAGTTTCAGGAGTGCCTTCATACATGTAAAGTATCCATTAGCATCCCATAATAAAAAACATACAAAATGCAAAGGCATTTTGTAAAGTTCTGAAGATGCTCCCACATCAATGAATATAATTTGGTTAAGTTAACGAGCAGTAGGTAACATTGCTGTTATTTATAGTATGATAATTAGGATGCAAATACACATCAGTATGATGACGGTGTGCTGTTCTATATGCAAATTTGCAGTCACTAAATCAATTAAACATACAGTTCTATTTTTAGCATTTTATGGAATAAATAATGGAAATTATTTACAAGTACAGTAGTCTTCTGTGCAAAACTTGTACCTCTCCAATATAAGCCTGGTAAATGCTAATTATGCCTGATTTTCAGGACAAACCAGAAAAGAAGATCAAAGAAGTCTAATTATATCTGTCATTAACCAAATTCTCTGACCAATCAGCTTGCATGTCATTGACCAATTCTGTGAAGTGCCATGAGGTCTGAGTGTATGACTGCAATCACACCAGCAAAACTCGGATCAGTTTTTGTGTGCAATGCAGAAGTGAATATGTGGTGAGGTCACTCTGTTGCAGTTCAGTTAAATAAATTACATCATTCCGACAGAATAATGGATTTCTTGACATTTTTGCCGTTTGATCGCGCCCATAAATGGGCTTAAAGAACAAAGGCCTCTCACAAGTGGACCCGGGTGGTATGCATGTATAAAAAGAGACTCTTTGTGAGGCCAACCTCCCAGATGGCACATTCAGGCCAGACCACAGAAGCCTCCGAATCAGAGTGCTCTGTCCCGCAGTCCGGAGGCTAATCTTGATCATGCAAATGGAAATCGCTTTAGGTGTGAAAAGAGGCAGCGACAGGCTGGCATTTCAGATGATGTGTGTGCGCACCAATGGGTAAAGCAGCTTGTGCATCAATGGGAAGGCCATATAAGACTCTTTACAATAGCACTCATAATATGAGAAATACGCACTGGCTGGGATTTATTCAAATGACTGCGGTGGATTTACTGTGTGTTCCCTAACTATTTTCACATCAACAAAGGGTCATTTTATAAATGAATCCATCCACAAACAGTCATATTTAAATTGGGGGATTCTGTTTGTAAAAGATCTTGATCCGGACAATTGTAACTACCTACCAGTACAACATTGCCTCATTCTATTTGTATACTGTAATGACAAATTACTATTTATCATTACAGATGTTGTATTACTTGTTTGATTCATATACTGGTCACTCTGTATTCTGCAACATGATTTACTTCATGACTAAAATGAATTAATTCTTACTGCTTATGATGATGCTTACTGTAAGTCTCTTTTTGTGTATTTTGAATGCTACCAGAATACAACAACTAACTAGGTCCTATTGTTACCAAATCAAGCTGGATGTTCATATTAGGTGTTCGTCTACAATTGGTCCACCCCTGGTTACTGTGCGCCTTCATCATTCAGTCCATTCTCAGTCCGCTACCCGCTTCATTCAATCAAGATTCCCCTCGACAGTCCGCTTATAGAATGGATACACTGGGGTGTTTGTATGCCAAAGGGTTAAGAACCAGTGGACAGGGAGATCAGGAGCTGGTGGATAGTGTAATGACCCCCGAGGAATTCATCCTCTGGTTCATCAAAGTCTGTACAATGACATTGCTGAATGGGCAATATGTATCAATTATTTTTTGCCTCTAACTCTCCAGAAAGATTTACAGGTGTGGAAAATTCCCTCTCTCTACATTGTGGTCTTTGATTGCTAGCTCCTGTGAAAGCTGTCATCTTATCCGTTGCACGTCTGTTAATACCTGCTTTTCATTTATGCTAAATTGCACATGTAATTACCTCTCCCAGAACTGCTGTCAGGCTTAGTAAATCATACGCAAGTCAATCAGAACAGATTTTGAATTAAAAAGTAAGTTTCACTGAGTATTTTACAGTTCTTTTCATTTTAAAATGGAACAGCATATGCCACTAAGAAGACCAAAGCCCTCTTTGTTTGAATTGCATATGGCCTTAAAGAGAATATTTGATTGTGTCCCAGTCATATTTTGTAAAGAAGTAACAATTTTTAAAACAGTAGTGGAGTGCAGGTTAAAACATGGTGAGTCAGACACGCGTTCCAACCTTTTTGAGGATGACGATCCCTTCCTGATGTTCGTTGGTGACAATGTCAAACATGTGACCTCCGTCTCCAGGGAGGATGTTGTATTCCACCTCTGCGTTTTTCCCGATGTCGAGGTCATGGGCTTTGATCCTGCCCACTGCTGATCCCACGGGCGAAGACTCGGGCACTCTGAGGTGAAATATACCTGTCACCAGATAAACAAGGTAGAGGTCTTGTGTTGAGAGCCCTCCAGGTTTATCTTTCCCATGGTTCTGTCTGCTTTGACTAAAGATTTTCCAAAATTCACTCTGCTTTGACCCTGTGAGTACTACCCTTCTCACAATTATCATTGCTTTGAACAAGCAAGGGATACCTTTCCCACACTATTTCTGCTTTGAGCCTGTGAGGACTACATTTCCCACAATTATTTCTGCTTTGACCTTGTGATGACTACGTTTCCCACAATTCTCTCATTGGTACATTGGTAAATAAACACCGAAGAAGAAATGAAGATAGACAGTTATAGTCCAAGCTGTGAAACTACTGTCTGAAGCTGACTCTGTGTGACACACTAGCAAGTCTTCAGACATTTTACATTCATCACTGTGTACCTTCAGTTCTGGTTAAACAATTGAGAAAGCATTACGATTAAATGCAGGTCAAATAAAATTATCCATTTGTATGATGATATCTATAGAGTAATACTGTCTATCCAGAAAAAAGTGTCTATTAATCAAAAAAATATTGAAGTGAAAGCACACCACACCTACTTCATATTTTAACAGAGACTGAATAAACTTTAACATAAATAGTATTTGTATATTTTTAACTCACACAGGAATAAAACACTTGAAAATGATTATTTTTTGCTACCTCACCAGGCATTGTTAGATTTACAGTAAGACTGATCATCTGAAAGTCACATAGTAACCACGCTGATATTTAAAGAAATATAAAAACCAATAAAAAGATTCCAGTAGAGCTTGTTCTGGAATAGACAGGCCTAGCACAAACCGTAGCAGATACAGACGAAGCAGCATATTTTTCAAAACATTAAGAAAACATTAAGGAAGTGTCATTTTAAGGCAAATATAAGAAGGGAAATCTGGGATGTCGCAATCTGCCTTAAGGGGTATTTCCTATTAGCTCTGATAAATGGGTGCGCAATTGCATCAGTTTTAACACGACATCTTTTTCTGACTTCCACTGCATTAGAGCGGATTAGGGAAATAACAGACTATGCCAGAAATTTGCCTTTGTGAAAAAATCAGAGGCAATTTCAGGAGCACTTTTTTCATCCTTAAAATTATTCAACATCAGCATGGAAGCCCCCCCAGGGGAGCCAGAATTTGTATGAAATTCCATTTGTATTTCAAGATGAGCCCAGGAAAGGGAATGGAACTGCCTCTCAAGTCATGATGCGGATTAAATTCGATTCATATATGTGAGAAAATCCTCATGTGATCTCGAGATAACCACACCTCTGATTCTTCCTGAAAATTACACAATAATTGCTTTCAATATTTATTCGCCAAGCATACAACCCAGTCTGAGCCAGTAAATTTGTATGTTTACTGTAACATGGATTCAGTCTATAGTAGGCTTACTCCCTAATGTAGTCTAGTTATTTTCACTGTGAATTCCAAAATTAACTTACCACTGGATGTTTATATAGAAAACAATGCAAACATTTTGATGTGCAAAGTTGAAAACAAACTGAATTCAGACTTTCCCATCTCCCTTATTAATCCAACTCAATAATTCACACAAGCAGGTCAAGATGGAAGAGAGCTCAAATAGATGCCATGTATTGGACTCAAACTCGCCCTATCCTCATTGCTGGTTCTGTACCCAAACCCAAATGTCACACCGCAGCCTGAAAATAAAGGGTTTTAAACATGGACATACTTTTGGAGAACCTGGGTGGGTTGTCGTTGAGGTCGCTGAGGGTGATGTTGACAGTCGTTGTCCCTGCCAAACCCCCTAGCTGCCCCCCCATGTCCTTGGCTTGAATGAGAACCTGGTAGAGCTCCTTCACTTCACGGTCCATGTTCGGTAGAGCTGTCCGAATCACTCCTGAGAAAATGGTTGAAAGCAGACAAGGGAAAAGGAGAGAGAGAGAAAGCCGAGATAAAGGAGAAGAAAGGCGAGTGTTATATTTCATTAGACATCGTGTCGGCTTTGATGAGAATGGTAATGTATAAATTACCCTGGAATCAAGGTGGTTTGAATAGCACATCCATTACGAGGCACACACACCAGAGCAGAGGAACCAGCGATGTAACAGCAACCTTTGACCTCCCGTAATAATGTACTAAGCCTTCAGAGCGTGTATCTCCCCCAAGAGGGGGTACGTTCTCATGGAAAAGCTGTATGTAACAAAAGATCCCTATAGCAAAGTCATCGTGGAAGACAAAATGGGATCTTTCAGAAGTGCTCAGCGCAGCACTGATCTCTCCGCTACATTCTCCTTTTCTTCTGTTTTTGAAACATGTTCGATTTGCTCTCGCAAAGGTCCTCGGGTGCCAGCATGCAACGAAAGTGAAGGCCCTTTGTTTTGACAAGATTCTCATCTTTGCTTCATTTTTGCTTTTTGTTTTTTTTCTTTCCTTCTTTCTTTCAGAGGAGATAAAGCCTTGAACAGAAGGTCAAGGTGAACAATTCTCACATATCTTTTCTTTATTTTCACCATTCCTTTGTTTAGCTTGTTGGTTTGCTGAGACAGTCTTTTCTGTAATTTAATTGAATTTTTAACGCTGATAATATGCTGTAATAAGAAAGCTACCACTGAAAAAAACGGAATGGTTTAAAATGGTGTTTAGGCAAATTTGTGGATTGGACCCCTGCTGTGAGATCATTGCATGTCATTAATGGCTCTGCTAGTCGTTTATATGAGCTTTGATCTTCATTCATATGAGCTTTGATCTCGTGCAAATGGAGTACCTTGATGACACTGTCATCCTGTAAATCACGACTATTATTTTTTTATTTGCATTATTATTATTGATTTGACAGGTGCTCTTATCCAGAGTAATTCACAGGGCTCATCAAAGCAGAGTGCAACAATGGCAGACTGCAGGAGAAAAAAAATAAACAAATGAACAAGAACTGCACCTGAGAACCAAACTGCAAGTGCAACCAGAAATATTAACTGTTTGTATGTAAATACATTCAATATCAAATCAGTCATCCATCAGGCCAATATATTGTTTTTTATTCTCTTAAGAAAAACCTTGCCATATTGTATTTACAGTGTAACTTGAACCCCGATCCATAAAAGGAGAGGAAAAAAAAAACAGATGAAAGTCTAAGCTCTGAAACGTAAGCATATGAACCCAGAGGGAATGTTCTATGTTTTCAGACACAGCACCTAACACTGTTTAATGTTGATATTTCATCATTTTTGAACACTGAGTGGGAATGTATCCATCACCCCATCCAAGGCCACTCTCCACCAGAAATTACACCTTTAAAAAAACACCTTGTTTAACAAAAATCTATTGAATGTCTCAGAAACACATATTTCATTCCATGCATGTTTCCTCGGTGTCTCAGTGATGACACATTATAATCTAATATAACAGCTACAGCGGAGGATATATACTAGCTTTCACTCATCGCAGACTCCTCATGGACTGACTGCCAGGTGTACCCATGAGTCACACAGTGCGATCATTCTGCTTACCTGTCTTGGAATCGACTGAGAAGTAAGGCTGTCCGTGTAGGATGCTGTACACCACGCGAGCGCTGTTTCCATAGGTAGGGTCGTCTGCATCGGTGGCTGTCACCTGCATCACATACGTACCTGAAGAGCGTGGAAGATAAACAGGATGTCAACCTACATCACTTCCTCTGTTCCCAAAAAAAAAAAGTCAACACATCAGTTAATGAGTAATGAGAAATGGCTCAATGACTCTATTCTCTTGGAGTTTCTTTAAGGGAATATTCTTTTATATTTTAAAATAAAAAAAATACATATTCCAAAGGACATGTCAATAAAACATATGATACAAGTGAAATGGCTAGCATACTGACATAAATTGGCTTTGCAATGCACTTAAACCGCTTCTCCCCTTAGCATGCATTCAGCCTCCCTAAATGCATGTAAGCAATCATGCTAAGAGTAGTGAGGATGAAAAAAGCACTACAGAGATCACACGTTTTTGATAGGATTTAGCCAAAACATTGGTTGGTATTCAATCGACTTTTGTCCTTAAATTTTCCTTACTAGTGAATACAAGATACAGAATGGCAAATGTATTCACATGATTGTTGTAAAATGTGTTGGTGAAGATTGCAATGAAAACCTGCATTTAATAGTGAGCCAATATTACAGACAAATGTTGATTATCTCCTGTTTATTATTATCATCATTGTCACATAGCATTAAAAGAGTGTTGGTCACATGATATTTTGAAGAACAGATGCAAACTTTGTTGATCATGTACAGAGCACAATCTAATTATATTACATGTGGTATAACAACTTCAGCTCTAGCTCTTTAATTAAGAAGGACTGTGGAGGAACTTATTTACCTTGCAAGCATGTAGTTAAAATAATGGGTAACAATCTGTCAGGATTTGACTTCATCCACTTAATTTAAATCTTCCTTTTTAAATGAACGTCAGCGTCAATTTGTCTACCATCTGCTTATGAGTTTAGCGGCATTGCTTTGGCAAACATGTTAAATGGAATTGATGGAGTTTAACCTGCCGTAATCAATCAAGTGCATGGGTACAAATAGAAAGACACACTCTAAATTGACATTAATATCCTTTCTCTTCTAAAGCAAAGACTAACACTGATAACAGATGGGTAACAATCGTGTTAAAACCTGGGATGAAAGAGGTCAAAGCATCAATCGTCTTAAAAGATTGTTATTCCGCCCAACATATTTCAGAGCCACTGAACTGTGCCGTCTTCACAAAAGATATATAATATAAAGTATCATGAAGCTCATCAAATAATGTGTTTGGTAAAAAGCAAAAACAAAAGTATAAAAAGAGCAACTGTACAATTTACACACTGGCCATGATCCAATCTATCGCTTATCCTGAGATTCACTTTGTCAGTCTGTTTAGCAATCAAATCAAGCTTCAGTCTAATTGAGGATATACGCTATGACAATAAAACATTCCAAAGGGCATGCCTTCTTGTCTCAGTTAAAAACAGAGAACATTTAAAGAAGCGTATGTTGTAAACACAGAATTACATATGGCCTGAAGAGACGAAGGATGGGAGCCAATCAAATGCAATTATCCTTTTTTAAGGGCATGTGCGGTTATGCAATTCCGTCAAAAACAGACCTCACATTTGTCTTTGATTCTTTTCCATTTTATCCGAGAAAAAGAAAGCATTCTCACTGGAATATTTTGTTTTCATTTTCTCTGTTTTGATTTTGTATGCCCTTGAATCGGCTGTTCTGCGTGTTTCACTGAGTCCCAGTTCAGGCCGTAATTTCTATTGTATGACTTCTGTGAGGTGATTTATTTATTTTTTTGTGTGCATGTGTGTGTGTGTGTGTGTGTGTGTATGAGTTTCCCTTGCTTATTTCCTCTGAATTCTTAAATACTTATCTCAACAGATTTAGACATAATGGCATGCCAACATACTGAGGGAGAATGTGAATAAATTAAACAATCCAGTATAGGGGAAGGTTGTCAGGGGAATCCCAATCTGAATGCAGTGGGAGTGACTCACGACTGTAATTTTAACTGTCTGGGAAAAGGGATTTCAAATGCATTGGCCTCGGCACTGCTGATTTCTAGCTTACTGTTTTTGAAGTATACAGCTCAATACCTTTGGCCATTCTGTTTCAAATGTTTCATTTCTATCTGACTCTACATAGTAATAGAACGACCCCGTGTTTGATCATTGTAAATTGCTATGCAAAGTTTTGATTGAATTTCATTTGTCCATAAAGAAACTAACTTATTTTGATTGAATCTAACCCAATTACTCCAGTCCAGTGTATCCTAACTATGCAATTACGGACTCACAACAACACCAACAGTTACAGCAGCCAACCTGCCAATCAGTTCACAGATAATTCAAGTCAATACATAAATAAATGAATGACACGGTTAGCATATGTGGTTTAATGTCACCCATTAAATGCCAGCAGTTCAATCAATCTGCAAACATCATTTATAATGTCAACACTCCTTGTCTGGTGCTGTCTCATGTGAGTTCTCTCTGGAAATGAGCTAATAAACTCATGTCCATCAAAAAATATGAAATAAATGAAGAAAAGACCAGGCCCTGGAAAGCATGAAATATGTAAGAATGTGATTCCTTTACATCATGGTTTTACTTCTACTGGATAAAGACATCTGGCATTAAAATGGCGTCCTGATCAGTCATCACTCATTTTGGAGACTTTTCTTTTGAACCTCTGTTGTTTTTGGCAATGAGATTTGCCACTGCTGATGTCATATTATTTACCCCAGTGGGGGATTATTTTGCTAATGTTAGGATTAGGGTCACACATATCCTACAAACACGCTTCTTTTCTGTTTATTTTTCGGGTATGCCTGCAGAGGTATTATGGATAAAAACTAAATACAAATTAGCTTAAATTTAAACAAAATGATTAAATGTCAACTTGGAATATATTGCATAATACTTCAAGCATCAAATGGAAAGTAAAAATCCATATATATATATACATATATATATACACACACATTCACACACACACACACACACATATATATATATATGGAAAAATCACAATGTCAGCCACCATCGCTGGTGTATACTGTATGTGCTCTGAAAATGTGGTGAGAATGAATGTAGTGAGAATGAGTCTTGACACCACAAACAGGGACTGCGGTACTGCTACCATATGTTACCGACAGCTGATTGGTTTAAACAATCAATTCAGTCTGTTGTCCACTGGAGAATCTTGACTGACAGCTCAATATGGCTCCATCTATTGATTCATGAAACCTCATTTTAGCATTACTAAGGCACGTTAAGGCCTTCAGCAGAAGGACGCTGTTATGCGGAGTGACTTGCAGCACAACAGGTCCTTGGCGAGTGCTATAGCAGCAGTCCCCAACTCCCCACACCGGAACTGAACCTGCAACCTCTCATTTACAGTGTCAAACTCTCATATATGTACCTGTACATATATGTGCATACACACACCGCAGGGTAATGCAGTGAAGGGTTACCATAGCAACGGTCAACAGTTTAATTTTAACTGAGGGGTGGACATGAAGGGTTGCATCTATTTACTTATTCCATGCCAACAGTCACTCTTAATCATTGAATCTTCCCAGTCATTTTTTTTTTCTGATCTGACATTTTGGTTATATTTCTAAATAAACTTTTGAGTGGCAGCAGAAGATTGGTCTTGTGTCCCTGTAGGAAATAATTGATGATTGGTTTTTATCAAAGTTACTGGCACTAGAGTATAGTTAATTAGCAAACTGAGCCAGGGTGATTGAGAGGAACAAACACTCTGCAGACACCCTGACCCTCCAGAAAACTAGGTGCCAACCGCTAATTTAAACTCATGTCTCTAAAAGCAGATAATGAGGTAGCTTGGCAACGACATCCACGCCCATAAAAAGTCTGCGGTGACACTATTTCTCTCGACATAAAGGTTCCTGATTCAAACCTATGGCAATACTGCCCATGCATCAGGACAACATGTAGCCGTAATTACGAAGTAACAGAGGGGGAATCAGAGATTCTTTCTGAGCAATGGGATGGTGAATTGATTCTCCGGCATCGGCCACAGGCCTTTATCGAAGCAGTATTGGGATTTAGATGAGCTTCTCTTAAATGCGGATGAAGCATTGACAAGCTTGTTAACATAAAACACTCACATTCAACATTATTTTCCTCCCAACGAATGCTGTTACAGAGGGTAAAGCTAGCGACTGCTAAACTGTGCTTCCAGAGTAAAACTTTGGTACACACAGGACCGGGGTACCTGTCACTCATTTTGTCTCAGTGAACCCCTCTTTGAACAGGGACAATCAAAGCAAGCTAATTGTGTCGGAATTTGTAGATGTTCCCTCCACCAGCCATAACTCTCTGAGAGGTAGTGAAATTTATGGGCGGGGTTGATAATGCAAAGTAAATGTGATTGCTCGATGTTGAAGAAGAGGTTAACCAATTGAAATTCAAACCCCTCACTATAATCTAATTACTGACTTTCCAGTCTCACTCTCAAGCCATTTTGAAGTTTGACATCAAAAAGAATGGGCAGCACCAGACTAAAGAAACAAACAAATTATTATAAATAAATAACGTCAAAATCAGTTACGAGTTACAACAATATTAAGAACATGATTTCTTTCTTTCTTTCTTTCTTTCTTTCTTTCTTTCTTTATTTATGTCCTGCTGCAGATTACATATGCTGCACACATGTAAAAGTGATATATGTATGATTAGTAAATTTATAATCCTTTGAGAATATTTCACCATGGTGGTGGTGGTTGAACTAACTGTAATGTAATTACAGCTAAAGCTGAAACACATTGACTGATGGAATCCAAAGAGGGCGAAGGGAGCACGGTGCTCATGAGGAAAACAGCGAGGCACAGCGGTCCACGGGCTGGCTCTGAAGAGACTGAAGGCGAAAGTAGTCCGCAACGACAACGCTGGAGTTCAAGGCCATCCCTTCGCACTGAGAGGCCTTGGCACATAAGAGCGCAGACTATTATTTCAGAACGGTGCATAAAGACAGCATCGACAAGTGCGTGGGAGCGTGAGCTTGTGCATTTCAGAGAGACGGGGAGAGAGAGAGCGAAGAAGAGAGAGAGGGAGAGAGAGGTTTTGCACTAAACGAAGCAATATGAAAAAATAGAAATTAATAGAATTCATTTGTGAGTAAATGTTATGGTCAGTAATGGATGACACAATAAACATTTTTTGAGACCCGCTCCTTGCATACGAAACTTGTAGATCCAAGATTATATGGAAATTTTGATTATTTTTCTGTAAATGCTGAACATTTTAACTGTGGGGTCAGAGAGGGAGAAGAGTGAGAAGAGAAGAGAAGAGAGAGATAGAAGGAAAAAAATCTTCGGAACAGCGTACATGTCCCCATAGGTTGTAGGTCGGCAGATTTCTCGCCGTTTCAGAACTCCAGCTTTGAACCTGCCGAAATCGCTCCTGGTTATTCTACAGGTCTCCTATTAAACGTACACGGTTTTCACCTCCATCCAACAAACTGCACAAAACCATAAACAAGTCGGGCTTCTAATCAGCACACCAACCAGGAGTGCGTTTTCCCCCCAGTGATCTCAGCCTCATTAGATGTGATTATATTCTGTGATCCGAGGCAAAGCTGTTAAGGAGGGCAAGCTGGGTGAAAACCAAATTACTTACAGTTATGAAAAAAGAATGCCCCCCTTGTGACAATTACCACAGTCCTGGTCCACTGTTTCTCATAAAAGAACGTCAAAAGAAAATATGAGAGTGGTCGTTTACTTAGTGCAAGGCATCCATTCAGCTGAACTGTGCTGTGCATGTTTTATTCAGCTTTATTGAGCAACAAATTTAAGACAGCGTTCCTTTTTTTTGAAAAACATTTTATCCAGTTCTATCTGTTTTGATCTACCAGCTAATGAATGTTGTGGAAAGAATGCTTGTTACATAATTTAACAGCGGCGACTACAATAGTAAAAACATTGGTTTGCAATGGTAACATCATTATCAATAATAATAATAATAATATTCTTCATAATTATATAATCATCATCATCATTACCTTCAATGTGTTTCCTAAAATTAAGGAAACAAAAGTTTCCTTGAAAACTTGAAAAGTTAGCTCAGCTTCATTGAGACAGGAAAGGAACGTAATATTTGAAATAGGCCAGATGCACTGTGGGAAAATATTCATATAGCCCAAGTGGGTAAACCCCGAGCATGGAGACAGAGTGTGATAAGTTCTGAGAGAAACAGAGCGGTGAAAGTCACCTTGCCTCCTGTTCCGTGCTGGCTGAGCCAGGTCACCGCCCAGCGGTGAGATTCTTTTATTTTTATCTGTCCGCTGGGAGACAGATTTCTTTCAGCGCGTACGGACTGCGCTATTAGTCTTTGGTTTGTAAAAGTGCCTCCTCATGTGGGGCTATCGCACAGCATTGTGTAATGACTAAAGGAAACAACGTTTATGGCACAGGACACAGTGAGCTCTGGCACTGATTACGAGAGGCCTGGTTATCTCCTGAGGCTCACAGTGTTGATTGTGTGGAAGGTAATGAAAATGCCTAGAATGAATGAATACATATCAACATAATAATAATAATAATAATATTCTACTATTTCCCTAATCTGTTATTATTAAAGTTATTTATTGTGTTATGATATAAAAATTATGACAAACATAAAAATAAATACAATAGTAAAAATATGATACAACTTGCCACCACTAATGAAGAACAGAACAGTACAGTCAACCTTTAGAAAAAATATAAACATAAAAAATCTGTGCATAAAAATAGCTCACGAGAGTAAATGATTACAACAATCCATAGTATTACCGTATGATTCGCTGCAGGGTATGGGTCAGGTCTCTGTAGATAAGCCTCCTTACCTACTGGGGACATCTCTGGGACGCTGGCGGAATAAGGCCCCTCCAGAAACCTGGGCTCGTTGTCGTTGATGTCCTGGACCTTGATAATGAACTCTGACTCGGGCTCCAAGGGCCGACCGGTGTGCAGGTCCACGGCCTGGGCGCGCAAGGTGTAGAAGGGCTTCATCTCTCTGTCCAGGCTCTGCAGGGCGTGGATGTCCCCCGTTGTCTGGTCGATGGTGAAGATGGAGCCGGCACCCTCGCCGGAGAGAGTGTACTTTACTGCGCTGTCGCCCCTGTCCAGGTCTGTGTGGAGCTATGGGTGGGGGGGGGGTTGGTGTGAAGGAGGGAGGAGCAAGGACAGGGGTGTAAACAGAGGTGTGTATCATTATTGTTACTGTCCTAAACCTGGGACAGGCAACCCTGGTTTTCTAGTGCTGGGGCTGTTTCTAGTGTTTGATCCAACACTAGAGACAAACTGTTTGGAGGCTGAGTGGTTAGACCTTTCCTCCAGCTCCAGCACATGGTCACTTGCAATAATTATGCCAAGTAATTTATACATTTGAGTCATTAGAGGTTCAAATTGAACAGAAATCTGAAATATTTGTGGCTCTCCAGGAACAGGATTGCCTTCCACTGCTTCAAACATCAATTTCTAATTCAAGCAGAATCAACGGGGGGGTTTATGACCAAAACTATCAAAAATAATAGCATCGCATGCAACCAGAATAACAGATTTTTCCATTAAAGGATGAGGATTTCAAGGCTCAAAGATTCAAAGAAAGAAATTGGAGTTCAGACTGGCAAATGGTTATTCTAATCAACACCATTTTGGCCAGTGTATTCACCAGATGGGCACGTTCCTAGTGAAATGAACCCTGTTACATTGGAGCGGCACACTACTGTCATTATTGACTCATCTGAACCAATCAAAAGCATCCCTCTCTTCGCAGCCATTGTGGTAATCGGTCAAAATCAATAAATCAATGATACTACATGGTAGCTACTCCTATTTAGCTCAATGAAAACTCCCCCAACACTTCATAACCATGGAAATCCAAACCATAATATTTACTGCAATAGGCACATATTAATTTAAATCTAAGCAATCATAATTTCTATGGTTTTATAATCAGGTCAACTCGGTGACCCTTGCTATATAACGACCCGTCACAGAGCACTTGAATAAAGCGAATTGCTCTATTTATTTAATCCACTAATAGGATTGAGTTTGTTTGAGAAAACAAGGCTAGAGATTGAAATGATCTGCCCAGTTTCTATTTTTACATCGCATTGCACACCCACATCTGGGCGGAATACTCTCACCAGAATTTAGAATGACATCACAAACACACAGTTCAATAGAGAAATGAAATCCTGATTAGTTACTATAGCAAAAATTAAGGATTATCATTATTGTTTCCGGTACCCCCGCAGAATACCCCCCTCCCCTTTCCCCAAGCCACCCCCCCACCCGCCCCCAAATTTAATTTGCTAATGTTAGTATTTATCCGATTCTAGGGGAAAAAAAGAAAGGCACATCCCTCCATTAATTGCAAGGGGAATATTGAGCGATCGTAATTAAAAATTCCATTAGGCCAACGATTGTAATCCGCAGAATAAAAGCGATTCATTACCAGGGTAGGATCACAGAAGCTGACTTTATACGCACAAGAAAATCCATCAGCTCCCGCAGAGCTGGACTGAGAGGGGAAAGTTGCGTCTGTTTGCAGAAAAGCTCGGTCCTCTTTATTAAGAGAGCCCCTTTTTTGGGGCAACAGTAAAGTCGATGAACAGCATAAATTAACTGTTTGAACAGTCTTTAAATCTCCGGTCTCAATCCTCCAGCGCGGCCAGCGAGGATATTGCTGATTCACTGGAAACTTTATAAATTACGTGCTGAAAAAAACCCGAACGGTACAGATTGGTGTTGACAGAGTGTGGAAATTATGGCCCGTAAACAGAGTGTCGTTATTATGGAAATGCGGAAACACAGGAATCTAAGTGCCTCCGCGTATTGATGCCGGGCCTGCGGTCGGCCTGCTTATGCAGGGTGTTCTTTCAGCACAACAACTGCGCAGCTCAGCTAGCAAACTGTGGGGCAGGCGGCATCTAAGATCATGCATGCTGGTCTGTGCTCACTCAAAATGACAATGGCCATACAGCACTGAGTGACTGGCTCCATTCTAAGACACAAACCGGTTGCCAAAAATAGCAGATGAGCGAATAAGAATGGAAATCTACTTTTCTGGAACTATGGTGAAGCGAAAACAAACAGATAAAGAGAGATGTTTTCATGTGGACCCTTCCTTATTTTGTTTTTTTTTGGTTTGAGTGCATATTCAGATTAGTTGTGATTTCTGACTAATTAGCCTAAGCAACAGAAATGCGGAAACATTTTTCACATATAGCATCAGGTAGTATGTATACTGTTCAGATGCTTAGGGCATTTTATTGATTTAAAGTAATCAAGAAAGTAAATTAAGTGAATGAACTCATTAGGTTGCAGCTAAAGAGTTCAAATTGTTTGAACTTGTTCATAAGTTTGCTTGAACCACCCAAAAGAACTATGCATCCACAAGGTGTATTTGCCAGACATCAGTTTCATTTTTTTTTGGTTAGTTCTGAGTTTTTATAATGAAATTCATGAAAACTGTTCCTTTTGGCCTAGAAAATGGATGCTCATCAAACTGGAGAGAGCGCAACACTGCAGAAAATTTGGGATATGAACTTCTCCATCTTTCCTCCAACTGTGAGCCAAAACTGGACCTGAATTACATCACTTAAGTTCACTTCCTGTGACATGTTGACTCCTGAAAGCCCAAATCTCAAAAGCCCAAAGACAAACATAACACCAGTCTGGATTTGGTCTTTAATGCCTTTGGCAATTTCCATACATCAAGATCATATTTGAGGAAAAAAAACTGTAATAAGACCACATCCTTACACTCTCATTTCTACTTCTGCCAGATAACAATATCCCCCTTTAAAGAGGAATCCCCCGGGATTTTAGTATGAACTAAAACACAAAAGTGTCTTTCCGGCAGGTCTGTGATGTGGGCCAACGCTTCCCCCTCCGACAGGGACCGGTTACCGTGATGTACGCTCCGTTGTGAACCCGCCTCCCACTCCTGCCGTAACCTTGTTTTATGAGGTGAGCATTGTATTCCTCCTGCCACATATGTGGAACCCGTGGGAGAGAGAGGGGTACTGAGTTAGCGCTGGCCCCCGAAGCCGAGCTCGGCAGTGTATAATGATTGACCGCGTGCGGCTCTGGGAGCCTAGCACTTTAGCGATGCTTTTCATCTCCTGTTCTATTCAGCTCAGGGCTGGCCAGAGATCTTCAGAACCGGTTCTTCCCTCACTGTCGTCTCTCTCCCCCCCCCCCCACCCCTGCTTTCTCCAGGCTCCCTCTGGTTGCCCTGTCTTGAATACAGATTAAGCCGAGTGATTAAGGAGGCGAATGTAACCGCCGCGTTTCTGGAAAAGGGGTGTAATTGGCCCGCTGACGGCCCAGAGGCTGTGGTGCCGTGTGTGTGTGTGTGTGTGTGTGTGTGTGTGTGTGTGTGTGGTGGGGAGTGTTTGAGCGTGTGCGCTTATTATCAGGACACGTGCGTCCGCACTGCTGTGGGCCTGAATTTTAGCAGGAGCTCCAGAGTATTCAGATCCTGGCCAGTAAGCTGTGTGTGTGTGCGTGTGTGTGTGTGTGTTTGTGTGTGTGCATGTGGGTATATTTGTGTATGTATGTATACGAGATTATCCAATATACTGTGTGTATGTGTGTGTGTGTGTGTGTGTGTGTGTGGATTGGGGGGTTATAGCATTGCTGCATGGGAGATTTCAAATGATACTAGCTGCATGTGCATGTGTGTGCTGGAAGACAGAGAGAGAGTGTGTGTGTGGGTACAGTGTCTTAGCTTTGAAGATTTCAGAGGATACTTACCAAGAGGCTGTGCCTGTGTGTGCTTGTTTGTACGCGCGCGTGTGTGTGTGTGTATGTGACCATGTGATAGACATGCACATGAGTGTGAATGTACATTTGTGCATTGTGTGCATGTGTGGATGTACGTGTGGGTGGGTGCCTGGGAGGTTGGAATTTGTGCTTGTTTCTGAGTGCACCTGGAAGTGATAATGCCTGTGTACATGTGGGCTCCTGTGGCCGTTTGTTTGTTTACACTACAGGTGCATGTCGCACACGTGTGTTCCATTGATGTGAAGTAGAAATAAATGGCAAGGCTGGCAGACTGCATTGATGAAACAGATTGCATCTTTGCAGGGACAGATCGCTGTGATTACGGCTGACACTTCATTCACAAATCCTCAGAGCCCGGATGCCACACAGAAGACAACGCTCGATGACAACCCACGGCAAGAGCCTCCATTTGGGAAACGCTGCTCAGGTCATCACTGCGCTCCTCTTTTCCCTGTAGCTTCCGAACACATTTTGCTCCGTGCGATCGTTGTCAGCAGAAATGTGATTAGAACTATTTTTGAGCTCTTGCCGTCTGTGGCAGCGTGAGTTTAAATGAATCCATAAATATTGTAGTAGGAGAGCTCCATAGTTTTAGGGCAGAATTAAAAGCCCGGACTGGATAAAGAATTCTGTTCAAACTCGCCCACATGTCATGTAACATAGTCTGGGTATTCTCTGAGCGCTGTTCTTCATTATGTAAGTGTCTTGGATCGCTTTCTGCCATTATCCTATACTCAGTAGTATGGGATGTGGTGGCCAACGCTGCCATGTGATCATTTGCTAGGATGATTGATGACTTCTATTCTTAATATTCATGAATGACACATACAAATTGACTTCAGTAAAAAAAAAAAATCAATATGAAACTGCTTTTTATGGCTAGATTTATTAAAAACAATTGGCTATATTCAATAAAATAACACATGGAGAACAGCAAATGCCCTTAAAGGGACTATTTCAAATTAAAAGAATACATTTCAAAGGACATGTTTGTCTCCAGTAAAATGGAAAATACTCAATGAAAATTATTTTATAAACTAATGCCTGGACAAACTGAATTGCACACTCCCTTAAAGAGATGAAAGGTGTTTGAAAAATAAAGCCCATAATGTAATAAGACTCAAAATGTTTGGAATGTGAGATGTTGATGGACTCTTAAATCGCTGTGGGTGTGTAACAGAGTTAATGAACTAAGAGTAACCGAGATCTGTACCACAGAGTGTAATGTATGGTCCTGACCCTTAATAAAAGCTGAGAGGATGCAGAGAGTTAGCGAAGGATCACATCACTCTCAATTGCATCTGCTGAATTGGATTCTGTAACCCAGCACCCTTTATTTATACTGTAGGTCTTTTATATCTATTTTCTTGCTTCACTTCCTCACTGAGAGCATCGTCAAAGAGAGATGCAGGCGCAAAATGAGAGATGTTGAGGTATGTGATTTGCTGTGAAGGGTTCGCAATTTTGTTTCTGAAGCTCCAATCAAAAATAACGACTGCACAGTTCTAGCTTAATGGCTTGCGTTAGCACCCCCCCCCCCCCCACAAAGTGAGACAGGAGTGTGGAAGGGCCCGATTCTGAACAAAAAGTCATTGAGTTGAGTGCTAAGAATTCCATTACCTGCAAGTGCAGTCTTATATCATTGAATTACTTTGAAAAATATATGCAGTAATTGCCAATTTCAAATGATTAGGATGTTGGACAACAAAAGACTAAAAATTATAATTATATTTATTATTAAAATTATAATTTAGTATTAATATCTAATTTGTACAAAAATATAAGACAGAGAACTGTAAACTCTCTCCATCCACTTTCTTGTTGCTAAGTTACATTTCCTCAGAAAAGACAGGCATTGGTTGGTGCAGACTGAACTGTATACATGAGACCTTGTGACATATCATAAGTTAACAAGTACATTCAGTCGTAGGCAGCACTTTTTCATGGTAAAAAATGGCAAACACTCTCTTCGAGTTAAAGGAATGGAGACATCAGCAAAATGTTGAGGGCAAACTTTCTTTCCTTGATTTCCTGAATTGAATTTTTTTCCCCCAGCCCAGCAAAACCAATGCACAGAGCTAATAAACCAACCAAAGTATACATATCGGGTCATTAATCATCAAGCTATACAACACATGGCTCCATCTATCTGTTACAGAGAGAGTCAATTTCATACAATTCATCTTTATCAAAAACTCATTATAAAATGATGCACATTACCAGTAAAGTAAAACTGATTGGGACCTTACCATTTTTGAGATATTCGAGCAGACGCCCCATTCGTAAGTGGGAGAAATCCTATCGATCAAAAGAAGCGGTATTGGCAGAGGAGATGAATTACATCATTATCCTTAATGCTTGCATTTATTTTAGCATCTCTTTTTTAGCGAGCGGTCAACGATCATCGTCAATACCTATTATGACCCATGAATGGACTTCACCCCTTAAAAACAAAATAATAGGGTAACTAATTATAATCCATGGGCAGAGCCTGCCGAACGATTTCCTGTAGGGTAATCCTGTTGGATTACTACACATTCCGAAGCTGCACACTAGTGTGGCAAAGTCCTCCAAGCCAAACAATTAATTCTAATTAAATTACAGTATCTGTGTTCACGGCTGCTGTACACATGCGATCACGCTGTCACAAAGCTAGTGGCTAATCCCAATTCAGCGGAGAGAGGATTTCGTTTTGTTGTTTTTTTTTTTTTTTTTTTCCCATGTATTTGTTATGGCTAAGATCCATATCCAAATTAAAATATATGTACATAAAATGGAAAAATGGCTCAGGAGCAGACTGCATTCTGGCAGCTCCCTGGTACAAATGAACTATTATGCTGTGTATTTATATATTCACAAAATGACTGAGGAGGCAAAAATCACAGAAATTTTCTGGGTCCACACTGAAGTACTGGCTTCAAGTCTCTGATTGGCTAAAGACCCCCTGCACCTTGTTTCAGCGTTCAAACTGACCCAGTGTTGACCTAACATCCTAAAACACCCATATTTTTGCCCTATTTGACCCGTTGCACATTTACCTTCTGGCAAGTAAATTACCTTTGAATTAAAGAGTTCTGTGAATAAGTTGTTGTTGTAACAGCAGAAGTTCATTTTTAGTAAAAAAAAAAAAAAAAAAGGTCCAATGACTCATCGCTTTATATCCAAATTTGCATCAAATCGGGGCACGTAAATTGGGGGTTTCACTGAACTTGTTTGCATTGAGATTGCTCAGGATGTCCAAAATGAGGCACAGACCCGTGCCTCTCTATTCATGCACCAGAGGAGAGCCCCTCATTACGAGCGGAGAGTATCAGTCACCTAAAGGCCGTCCAAGGGGAGAAACAGGAACCAGAAGGGCAGGCATAGAGACGATACATCTCCACACTAAAGGGCGGGACAGCAACACAGTCTGTATTACTCATTCACCCTGCGCGCGCACACACGCACACACACACGCACGCACACACACACAGGAGAGCGGCGTGGAGGCCGGCTGCAGCAGAGGAAAAACCGCACTATTTTATGCATTAGGCCTGTGCTTTCCGAGTCGCTGAGCTGGATCACTGTCAGCCACAGAGCAGCGCCATTGTCTCCTCTCCCACATCAGCTCATGGGTCATTTGCCTGGTAAGTCTACTTCATAGGAGTACCAATGGCCCTTGGAAGCCAGCGGCAGCAACAGCGTCAACGACAGCAACAGCGGCGGCACGGTGGCGGGTGGAGAGAGGGCGAGCTCTTAGAAATGAGATACAGCTGTGTGTGTCTTTACAATCGATCTGTTGACCAAGAGACACGTTTAGTTTGTTTTACGCACATAAACACACATACACACACAACCAGTTACTGCTCCCATGCTAGTCTATCTAGGCTATGTATATCACTGATATCATACAAAAACATAAAGCTCTCAAGTTTTGAGTTTGATACACAAACAGAAAGCTGGTATACATTTGTGTACACTTGATTTTTAATGACTGTGAGTAATGAAGTTTCACAACTATTGTGTCGCAAGAATATGATACGATTTGGGGGAAAAACATGGATATGTCCATTTACACTGACAAATCCACTCAAATTCATAGTGCTAGGTATGCATGCGTCATATTTTTTTTCCAACGAATCTTTTAATCATTGTCACATTTTGTATGGAAATACATAATTAGACAGAAATACATGTTTTCACTGCAGGCACCATTCTGCAGCGCTGGGATTCTTTTTTTCCTTTCTTTTTACCTCATTGATATAATTCCCCAGACTTTTGCACTGTTTGCCAAACTAAATTTGCGAGTTGCCAAAATTATGAAAATAGACAATAAGAACATTTGACAGCTAACTGCCAAACTCTTTCACCTAAGACATATGTTGCCAAGTACTACTGACTATGTATGTGTTTTTCTGAAAATAAAACATGAACTATAGCAGAAAACAGGTACACGGGTGAAGTAATCAAATTTTAGAGAAGACTTCTCGTCTCTCTCTGTTGTTAAGTGGACAGGTCAGTGAATTCTGTTCACAGTCACTCTTGTTATTTATTTTCCCAGAGATGAGGACAAGTTCAAAGTAATTGCCTCCAGCCTACAAGCAGCGACTTAGTGAAACACAAAAAAACAATTGTTCCCGTCCTCGTCTCTGAGGTTAAAATCGCAAGCGGTGGCCGTCAGCGGTGCCAGGCCGAACCGGCTCCATGGAGACGCACACAAGAAACGTGAATAACTGGTTTAAAAGCATTACAGGGGCAGAAGACAGGGGGAAAGGGCCTTGATTTAGCACATGAGCGAGAGCGGAAAGTGTTTTATGTATGCAGATGGCCATAGCTCAGCAAGGGACAGTTTATTTAATTGTACAGAACACGGTCCCCCTAAATTGTCCCCCAAAGGCACCCGTACATTGTTGGCTCTCCTGTAATGGATGGCAGAATTGCAGATCAGCAGTTAGTTCCTTTCCCTTCCACTGCTCAGGGGGGCCCCATGCGAGCGACCCTCTTAGGGTGGATGCATTATGCATGGAAGACGGGCAATAAACCACAGCGGCTCAGGAGTTTGTTCTGCTTTAATCAATAAAGTGATTCATTTTAAACCTGGGCACTTTGTGCATGCCAGCAAACAAACAAATGAGGGACTTTTACCTTGATGTATTAATGTTCCTACTTTGTCCCCAGCTGTTGCTGGTGGTAAATAGTGTGACAAAAACATGCTGCAACGGACATAGTGATATGTATATATCATTAAGAAGTGCTGTGTAAAACACATCAAAACCTACACCCTCACTGGCCCTTTTGTGATAAAATTGGATTATCCTGAGCTGAACAGACCAGAATAAAAATTTTGTCTGTTAGGCAAACCATATCTTCCAATACTCTGATCACCCCAAGACTCATTTAAGCATGTGTCTGTCTGTGCCACAAGACAAATTATGGTCATTTACCTGAAATTGGATTACAATTTGGCAAGTAGAGGCAAGGTTATATTACCTTGATTTATCATGACCTTACTGTACATGTAACGGCGGCACAGATGTGGTTTGATGTCTTGAAATCATATTCAGTATCTCGTGTACCCAGAGGGCCGTGGGGTCAGTACCCTGTGGATTTATGAATGACATTCTCTATCCACTGTTTGAAACCTCAAGGGGTGCATTATGGGTAATAGCTAGGTTCCTGTCTTAATGGTGATGGTGGGGGTGGCACTCGTGGGTGACTGACGTACGGGGGTTAAATTTGCATCTGTTTCTTGCAACAGAATTGAGGACAAGCCCCTATCCCAAAAGCCAGTCGGACACAGTTCATCCAGACTTTACCTGTGAAGAAAAAGGAAAACATCTGAATGGTTGAACAAAGTTCCCACTTTTCGAGTGTTTGCTGGGAATTTAATCCCAGCCGGGACGGTTTGATTGCTTGCAAACATATTCAATCACGGCCATGCTTTCACAACTTAATTTGACTCTGCCCACATGAAGCATAAAAATAAAAAAATAAATAAATGGAAATGATAAATCCTCGTGTAATATCCCCAAATGTAATTTATTTTTTGCTAAGCAAGATTAGGTGCGTGCGATACAACTTATGGTCCTTGTTTTTCGTATTGGTTTGACGAGTTGACAGGTGGTGAGGCAGGCATTGCTTTATCCTCTCCGGATCTGTCATATGTGGTAAACAAAAGTTGCTTGGCTTGCGCTCATTAATCCGAGCTGTGAGGTTGTCTTGACAAGTGAAGAAAATCCCTTAAAATGCCCTTAATGACGGTGAAGGCATACATTTTGTTTTTCAAATGAGAATATTCATGTTCTGTAAATCAGGGGTTTGCCTCAGTGCTACGTAAGGTATTTTAGAAAAAATAGTAGACGTAGAATAGTGCAGCGCGAAGATTTTCCTCCAAGAACCAAGTCTAATATCCCCGTGAAGGCATACATCACTTCTGGAATGCTAATGGTAGAGTATATACTTACATTTCTGCTAAATACAGTTAAATTTCAAATGAGAATATTCATGTTCTGTAAATGATGTGCATTATTAAACATAAATATCACCAATTTTCATATACCATGGGTCTTTGTTGTTTTACTAGTGTGTGTATAGCAGTTTATCCATTTTTGCTCAATGCTTTTGAAAATGGTTTTATTTCATTTGAATGAGCTCAGACTTACATGGTTCTTAACTGACTGAAACTTCACCTCCCATGATGCATTTCCCTTCGACTAGCTTTTGTTAGCACAATCCAGGGCTGTCTGCAGCAAGTATAAGGAAACATCTTCCCAAGGTATAGATAAATACACTACAGTCGTAAGATAATGTAGCATCACTGAACACTTGAACTGTGCATGTGTTAGGCCATGGGATATGGCTGGACTGTCTGTGTGTGAATGCACGACTAGCATGTGTGTGTGTGTGTGTGTGTGTGTGTAAGTGCCAAAGCAATGTACCCAGTCCCAAATAACTGAAAAGTAATGTAAATATTCTGAGTTTCATTGAGTTGACAGGCGTGCATTAAGGACTTTGAAAACCAAGGCCCAATGTGTGCTTTAGATCAAATTAAATAAATTACCCACAATGTCCTTGCAACACACATGGAGAAATGGACCTGGAAAAGCCACATGTTTTGGGGAGCTCCACTGCCATAGAGCTCCTTCAAAAGGATTTCAGGTAACCTACATTTTCTACTCCATTCATTCCCTATCTCTGTGCTCCCTGAGTTTCAGCATCTTTGGCCACCAGCTGTGTTTCTGAGATTTTGGGAAGCAGTATTTTTAAAGTGCAACATATTTTCTCAGCATTTCCCTGTTTTTATAAATAGCTCCACAAGCCTTTTGCAGTCCACCCATTAGCCTTGAAACTCACAGTACCACACTGGCTCGCCAATATTTTCCTTTAAACTGCTGGCTTTGAGACAAGTGGAAGGAACTGATACCGTTCTGACACAAATCATCACCAAACATTCTAATTAAATGGTGTTTCTGCAAGCAGGGACCGTAGCGCTGTCCTCTTGGTATGCAAATTACGTGTGGCACCATGTCAAGAGCGGACAACACTCCGCCCTTATTAGGTTCCCTCAAATCTCCTCAGCACACATTCTGGCTAATAGGCTAACAGCCCCAAGCTGGATTTCCAACTGCAAATCATCGCCTGCACGTTAGGTCAATTAAGCGATTTGAACTTTGCCACCGCTCTGGAAGTTTACGTTCAAGCTCATATTTAAATGTAACCATTTAGCAGACATGTTTATCCAGAGCAGCATACAGTGCAGTAGTGAACACAGTACAATATGGTTAAATGAGCAGTAAGTATTCGATAATGCACTGTGACACAATGAAACCAAACAGAATACTGTATGAAACAGCACTGTGTATAACTAGTATACTAAGATGGATACATTTTACATAAATGTTACATAACAATATAAAATCAAGTCATTGTTAATATAGGTTCCCTAATGGAAACGTAATACATTGCATATTTTAAATAAATTGTGATGTTAATAACAATATATTACAGCATATTGTTTCTTTTAGGGTTTGTCCAATCTGAAAATTGAACATTTGCACAGAAAAATGTGATAATACATTATGTCTTAGCTCTAGTATGTTCTCCTTAATTTCCACTCCTGGGAATGATGAACATGATGTATTCTTTATAATGTTTATAATGGTAATAATATATAAGCTAGTTATCTGTAAACATTAGATATTCCACGTAAATGGAGGAAAATATACATACGTGAGTAAAAGAAGTTGAAACTCAACGTAACAGAGAGGCACCCTGAGTCATTCAAGTGAATTTGGGAACAGCAGTGTAGCCTTGTGGTGTGTAGATAGCTGGGCCTGTGAGTCAGAAGTTGCTGATCTGCTCCATAGGAAAAGCACTGCTATTATACCCCTGAGGAAGGCATTTAGCCTGAGGAACATCATTAAATATCCAGCTGCATCAATGGGCTGTATATTAAAAACAAATAAAATCAGTGTAAATCTTCTAAATGCGAAACAACATCTGCTAAACACCTACATGTACAGTAACCACAAACTGTGATGGTAGTTGAGATACTGTAGTCTGGTAGAGGCTGAAGGTATCCCCTGGCATAGTACTGAAGCCACCTTGGTATCCCTCTGCTACAAGGGCAATGCTGTTTTATATTCCTGAGGCAGTACTTTCACTTCTATTACGCCTCCCCTGCCCGCATTTCTGTCTCGCTCTTATTCTTCCTCATCCTAATGCCGCTTATCTTTGACGTGTGTTTAAATGCAAATGTATTTGGAGCTAGCACTTTATTTAAGGGCGGCACCTGTTAGCTGCACAGTAGGGAGAAACTGCAGATACCGTAGCTGATGGGCGCATAATATATATTTTGTATTGCAGGACGTGTGTCGTCACGGTGATGTTTAGGCCAAGATGGGAACATCTACACAGGCATTTGGAGCCTAACTGTAGCAACAGCATGGAGATGAAAGGATTTTTACAGCATGTACTTTGTGCATGTTATTAACTGTATTGATTCCTGTATATCTGTATTACTACATGTTAGAGTTCACTAGAGTTGACCTATGTTCAAAACAGAGCTCTCACCTGTACCACCAAGGAAACAAATAAACACAAATGACATGAAAAGTAGAATTCTGATTCAAATGAAAGTACATATGGGCTGTTTGGACCAGGCACTGAACCGCAAAAAAATGACTTTTACAGCTAGTGCATTGGGCCAGGCCAATCTAGTTTCAATCTCAATCAAGTCTGACTAAATTAATAAATGAGTGTGTCTGGCAACTTGATAGCACAGTTAACTTTGAAGAAAAAACACTCTCATGTATCTGTTGGTCAAGGGCAAGGACAAGCGTTGGTTGAATCTAAGTCTTTTTTCCATGGTGTGACAAGCTCTCACTCAACTTTCTAAACTAAAATGACTGACCACTAAAGCCAGCTGGGCAAACTGTAAAGACCTTAGCTTGGGGTTAAGCCCCACGTTCAGCCCCCCTCAGACCACTAAACATTATTAGAACTAAACTGGAAAGGCTCTTTCCAATCTGCGAGATAAGGAGCAGCTGTTCCAGTTCTAATAGAGTTCAGTGGCGTGGCGGTCCAAACTCGAGCGGTTTTAAAACCTCCTGCTAAGGTCTTTGCAGATGGCCTGCTGGATTTCTACCTCTGTCCTACTGTGATGTATTACACGCAAATAAAAGACCAAAGTGGGCCTGCCTCTTATCTGGGTTAGCGGTTATTTTATAAAGCACAGAAAACAATTAGGATACACTACGTGACCAATTCAATCAGAGTATAAAAGATGGGACTCTCTTTTTTCGTGTGAGTGGGTGATATAGACTTATTTTCCAATAACACAGCTCTCAACATTGTAATTTTACAAAGGGATCAGTTGTCTGAGACCTGATACGCTACCCTAAAATGATCCCCCCCCAGATTAGTTTGGCCTCTTGGGCGAGACATTCTGTTTTAATCTTGGCCTGCGTTTAAGACTGAAGAGGCGGTCGGTAATTTCCGTGCTGCCGTGACGTTTGAAATGAACCCATTTTTTTCTAGCAACAGGCAGCTGTATTAGCTTTAGAAACCTGCTGAGCACTGAGTGGGGGGCTAGAATGACAGCCACATTCAGATGAGTCAATCTACCCATTGTGATGTCATGCGGGGGTTGCCAGATTCATACTAAACATTCCTCTCTATACCCTGCAATCTAATTTAGCTTCAGTGATTAAAAAAACCCCTTTAACCTCCCCTCAGACAATCATTGTTGTAAAATCTAAGCTTGTTGCCAGACAAATCCAATTTCTCCATCAATCCTTCCTCTTTTATTTATTTTTCCAACAGTTGTTTTACCCAGAAAAGATGAAAGTTTTCCTCATCCACTTTTTTTCTTCACCAATGCTATGATACTGCTTTTCTTACTGCTTCACAGGCTCAAGACTTTAATATACAATGATGTTCATAGAGCCAGACAGGCTTCACGACCTGCATTTGTTATTGCTTGCAGCTGGGTTGCCATATTTCAGGAGAACAGAGAACCCGATATAGTGTTTAAACCAGCGAGTGGAAATCAATGGATCATTCTAGCCACGCTCCTGGCCTCCATTCTTCTTAACCGGTAGCCAGGCTTCTAGACAGAGGCTGCCATTTGATTTAAATTGAGGCAAGCGCTACTTCATCTTTTCTATTAATTGTATGGTTGGGAACAGCGGGTTGCCACGCTCCCAGTGCTGTCGGGTGCAGTTCCCGTCTGGACAACAACACCACCCAACATGGTGACGGCCATTCTACATCAACCGGAGGGCTCTGACCTCGGGTAACCCTGGAGTGAAAAGCTTCCATTCACAGGATTTGATTTCATGGTACGCTCAATACGATGCTAATTCTAATTATAACTGGTGAAATTATTCTGGTATGTTAAAGCTGAGTTTGAATTTGGTCAAAGATTTTGTTTAGATTTTTTTTTCCCCTTGTGCTTCAGGATTGGGAGCAGTTCCAACCAATGAGGTGCCAGAATGCAAAATAGCTCACTACTGATCGCCAGTCACCTGCTGGCATTTTTCTTACTATTACAGACAGTAAAAGGCAGCTCAGTCTCATACACGGGTGATAAAACACCCTTAATGGATGCAAAGCGCATACTGGCGTATGGCTGAGGGCTCCACTGGTCCCGTAGACTCTGAAGACCGTTACCTGATGTGCTTTTTCATCAGGCCTCCGTGATGTCATTCTGACCAAGGCTGCTTCACTTTATGAGTCATTTATGAACACTTACAATGCCTTATGTCTGTTTATAAAGAGTCATAGAACACCCTAGAACATTTAAATGTGTGTGTATATATGTATATATATATATTACAATTAAGAAAATGTTGTAACGATAACAATAATAATATCCATCAAAAACATGGTACATCTCATTTCAGCTGTTATTTAGCACACAATATTTACAAAGTAACACAATACTTCATAAATGTTTTATAAAGTGTTAAAATATGCATTATAAATGTTTAATTAATGCTTTAACAACACAAAATAATAAAACCATGGAAAAGATAAGTCAGGGTAAAAACTAGGATTTTCTTAACGATTGCTCATAACTTTGACTCACATGTATTCGTATGCTTGGATTGAGTCAGCCTTTCTCATCACTTAGAATTTACCCATCACCAATATTAACAGTTTTGAGTTTTGAAGTTGAAAACAAGGTTCAATCCTGGCTAAAAAAAATCTACAAACATAACTGACTTACCTTGCCCACATACTGAGGGTCAGATCCCATGTATTCCTCCAGGACAAAGAACTGGTTCCACACCCAGCCCCTTTTGACCCTCTGAAACCCTGCTCCTCCGTTCCTCCTCAATCCCATCATGCCCCTGTGATGCTCTTTTCCCATCCTGCCCTGGGGTGGAGAGTGAAGAGGTGAGAGGAGGCCCTTGTCCAAGAGAAACCAGAGGAGCAGCAGTGAGCAGTTCCTCGTAAGCATTTGCAAGCAGTGACGTCCAAGATCCAGTTCAAAAAAAAAAAAAAGAAACAAACAAAAAAAAGTCTATGAGACTATATCCACAATGCTAATCCAGAGAAGGCATTCCTTTAGGGCTCAAAGGGTTATCCAATCCACAGTGTCTCTTCAGCAGGTCATCTGGAGAACACCACCTGGTAGAAAACAGAGAAAATGATATCAGTGTCTGCCACTCCTCTTCAGTTGTCCTCAGCTATTTGTCGTTGTGAATAGGTGAGTCACCATCCACACAGAAGGGAGCGAATGAGGGTTTTTATGTAACCCTATGCCTACGTCCATCACTGCCACAAGTGATTCTCAGCACACACAGTGTTCCTCGAAGTCATGGTCAGCAATTACGATACAGTGATCCCTTTCTGACCGTCCGATAAACCGTTCGGTTCACGACAATGTACGCAATCCAGTTCTGTCTCTTTCAAGAGAATCAATCTTAGCGGAGGAGGCTAATGCTGTACCCGTCATTCTAAGATCCTAAATGCAAAACGACATAATGTCCTGTACTTCATGTCCTGTCTCTAGAACTCAATGCAGTTGCTGCAAGATCCATATGCCAGATTTTAGTCCATCACTCCAGTGGGGCACTGGTATTTGAATCAATGTAGAGATTCATGCTCGATCTCGTGAAAAAAGCATTTTATTTAATAGCTTCAGATCAGGGCCAAAGCTGGGAATTCCATATGGGAGATAACATGTAGGCTATGAGCTCATGTAAGCTATTTGTAAGGCAGAATTGTTTCATTGGGAAATTACAGACAGCTGTATGGTGTAGCCTACATTCAGAGCTCAGGTTTCAAACACAAATTCCTCCAGCCCGTCCACAGCAGCATAGATTAAACCCACAATTAGAATTCCGCTAACGCTTGCCATTTAAATTTCGTGAGAAACACCTTTGATGAGCTCCTGTTGACACAAAGAAAAGTAAAAGAAAAGGCAAACATGTCATTGTAGAAACTATATTTATTCTTTGTATGCATAAAATTGCACTGTAGAGTGCAGGAGATAACTGATAATGAATAATTCAAGCCAGTATTCATCATGTAGGATCATGTATACTAGGGTATAACTGCATTTTAGTAAACCATCATTTTAAAAGATCTGAAGAGATTTTGTTCCATAAACCTATATTGCAATGCGACCCTGTTCTATTCAGCAGTATGCCGATCTGAAGTCATAAGAAAGTGCTATTATGTGTGGCTTGCATTGACAGAAATTGAGTTTCATGCTCAGGTGCTTGAGGTGTGAACTATACAGAACACCTCGGAGTTGCGTATGAGCTTCATCGCTTATTTATTATTTATTTATTTCCCATCGACGAATGTGCACTGCTCATTGGCTAACTGTCACAGTAAATATATCTGTTCACATTTGGCTGTGCTTAATGGCTGTGCTGACTGCGTGGCACGCCAATTAAGTGGAACCCGTGTGAAACTGCACCTTTAATTTGTTACTTTAACAATCCCCTTTTGTCTGCGTTGAATTACCCAGCTCGATTTGCCGCGCATTACCCAAAAGGCCGGACGCTCGAGTGTCAGCACGAATCACTGGATTGAATAGGTGGTGGTGGGGGGGTAAAATAATAAATAAATAAAATCACGGTTTCACTGGGGAAATTCTCTCCCTTCAGTGATATGTCACATAAAAACATGATGATGAATAGAAGCCATTACGCATCCTGCTGCTGTCCCAATTATCCAGATTACTGTCTCAGGCATGGGTGGTACAGAGGCTCTGCCGATGATCGGGTCCTGACACCCAATTTTCACCAGTCTCTCAGCGCGTAATCAGACGTGAGCTCTCACTGCATCGGATGGAGCTCAAAAATGGACACGGGCGAACACTACACTGACCCACACTGCTGTGTTTCTGTCTTTCAAGTGACCGAAGCTTGTCAGTATTGATTATCATGGAGACTTGCTTTCAGTGATATATAGGTGCTACTCCCTGATGAAAACGGCAAGAGAAATGCCTCAGGTTTTATGTCTCCTCTTTGAACTAAGCCTATGTAATGAAGGCTTTTACACTTTTCAGTGGCATGGATCTATATCTTTAAGCAGATGTAAAGATGTATTCCTTTTTTCCCCAATGAGACTCTTCCTAAGTGCAGAGAAGTTATCCAAGATAGCTGGAGATTTACCTTTCTCTAAGGTCACAGCATTCTCTTTCGATCTGTCTTCTTGACAGAGATGTTACTGTGCATGGAGGAATTCAGAGAAAGACAGGAGGGACTGAAATGCTGCTCTGGTCTGGGTCCTGAAATGCACTCTGCACTCACAGTCGTGCGTCGCTGCCCGAACCCATCCGAAAAAGAGGGGTTGGGGTGGGGTGGGGGGTGTGACAGTTTGGGACCAGCTGTACCACAGAATGATGTTTGGGGACGAGCGATTTCCGCTCGACCCCGCGGACGACGGCGGCACCATCGACAGACGTTTGAGGGGCGGCCCTGTCGTCCGTGGTACGACCGTACAGATGGAGCGCAATAAACCGTGAATATGGCTCCAGATGTCCAGGTGAAGGGGTCGTTCGTTCTCACCGCCGTTCCCGTTTCATCATTTTTTTCCCTCGAATTGGGGGAAAATGACCGGTTTACGTTAAGTGACTGCTAATACTAATTGGCTCGGCACAATCCCAAAAATCAGACAGGCATGAGTTATCGCCTTGACAGCCCAAGAGAACCTTACATAAGGGACATCTTATTTCAGCGTTGTGTGCATGTGCCAATTCCAATACACTTTTTGGAGTTGTGTTAAAGCATGACTTTGCACTTTGACTAAAAAAATTGAAGAAAATCAATTCTGAAAGGGCTTATTTTCTCTCAGAAGATACAGCCGAAAACTGCATATCAAAGCTATTATAAGATAAGAAGGGCCCGGCCTATGTAATGTGCATTTTCCATGGTCCTATTGATTTATATAAATGACAGGGGTTGAGCAAGGAACCTCGAGAACACAACAGCAATACACAGCAAAAGTTTTGTGTTTGGCCTGGTTGGGGACTTTGGGTTGACAATCACAAACTTAGGGTAAACTTTACATATGTACTGTGTAATTTTATCATAACTGCTTTGATAACCACAGACTGGTATAGTAGACAATCGTATAGATAGTCAGAGCTGTTCGTAACTGCACTTGTGATTGGGCCCGTTTCTTTGGGTGGGGGTGGGGGTGGAGACAATGAGGTGGTCTACCCTACAAAGTTGCTAAGGAGCGTGAGTTTCCCTCATTAAAAGATTTTCCAGGTGTACTTCATCATTCCACGTGTTACTGAATAACATTCCTTTTGAACAAGGCAGCATGCAATTCACATGGCCGGATTTTGACAAGTCACTTCAATGGCTGTAGCACAGCCACCCCCCATAAGTGTAGTCTGGAGCTGTGAAACAAGGCTTTGTTACATGATGGTTAATATAAAACACACTCCAGGGCTGGCCTTGTTAACACATGCAATAAAGACTTAAATTGCAGGTCCCCAATAATTGCCAGTTGTAAATTAGCTTACAAATTAGTTTTAAATTAGTTATAACATAATTACATGGTTATAGGTGCAACAAACTGTTACTTGATACATGCAAAGAGTAGATTTATTACTCTGATTTACACTAGTTTGTCGGACAGTCTGCTACCTCATTATCGCTATATCCTCTAAGTGTTCAGATCAATAATCTTCAACGGAAAACAAATCAAGTTATTTATAACTCAAGTTTGCCTTGCACTCAACATGTCATTTGTTGCATTGGCCCATTTAAGTTTACAAACGAGTGAAAAGCTATCTTTGATGCTCTGAGTAGGTGGTGTGACAGGCAAAGGATCACCTTCTGTACAGGTGTGCTTAAAAATTATGTTATCACTGCACAAATTAACACGTGGATGTCAAAAGGTGGCAAAATGGAACATTGTTCCTGGCTCTGTGCCTCGGGCTTTGTAAGTGTTTAGGCAGGCAAAGGTCCTGGAAGGAAAACGGGAGAATTAGTCTGGGGAGAATTAGTGGGGACCTTGCGGGTCCTGAGCTGCGGCCACCCCTCTCTGTAAGCCGACTGCGCCTGTGTGCCACCGAGCCTCTCACAGAGCAATTAGCCAAGTGCTGAGAGGCGTTCTCAAATCCTTAATGACGGCTGTGATCTCCACAGCATTTTATCTGTATTTACATTACTAATGTCCCGCATTTACGATCTGTATTGCAGCTTATCCCTCTCACCCACCCCCCTTCTTTCCCTTTTCCCTCCTACTCTCTTTCTCTCTCTTTTCATCTCTCTCATTCCTTCTCTTTCTCTCTCTCCCGTAACCCCCCCCCAAACTCTCCCTGTCTGAAAGATTGATTTGTTTCTCCCTACAGCATTAGATAGATGGAATTTTAAAATGCAAGAACAATAGACAGCCTTTGGATGTGAGAATAAATCTTTATATGCTGAAAACCTTACATGCGCTACTGTTGTAAAATGCACGTAGTGGTTGTTAGCATGTGTGCCTAAATTAAGGTGATGCAAGCAAGCTTGAGGGTATGACACGATAATAAACAGCATTTCCATCACTCACTCTCACTCTGTCTCTTTACAGTGAGTTTTTTTTTATAGCAATACCATTTAAGAGTCCTTAATGTTATGCATAATTTAGTGTTATTCCATTTTTGAAAACAGATTAATGCTGTTTTTATGGTATTACAATATTGCTATAGTTCTTTGGGTTTTTTAGCCACCCATAGAAAATGCTGGAATGTGACTTTGCAGTTTCGAGTTCAGAGTGCGATAACTAATTAGCGTGCGGTTTAAAGGGAAAAATTTTAAAAGTCTTCCGATGTTCATATGATCACCGAGGATTGGATTACCCTCCCTGTCTGCGTCGATGAGTCGGAATTGCGTTTTGTGAGGCCAGGCAGAAAAGTGCCCGTCTTCCCCCGTCACCGTGGATACGTTTTTACCTGATGCGAGGCAGTGACGCGTCTCCCCGTTGACGTGACAACGTGCACCTGGAGCAGCGCCCTCTCTAAAGGCATGTCTCAGTGCTTTTCCCATCTTCCTGTGACGGCCGGGGGGATGTTCTACATAGCGTTCCAAAACCGCGGTGCTTTTCGCCGAATGATCATACACTCCTCCATCCACTGTGGGTTTAAGCCAGGAAAGGCGGGAGAGGGTTTACTCTGTTATTGTGTTACACTCTCACAATAACAGAATTCAGTTTGGTTACAATTTCTGTTACCTGGAGTGCAATTGTGTTCACTGCTGTTTCTCATTCTTTCTCCATGCAGAAAGTCTTAATGGATGCGCATGGACAAGGTTCAAGCTCAGAGACAAGTGTTTGTTCTCCTAAGAAAACAATATGGCACCATTTTGATGAGTAAGTTGCAAGATGTTTTTTTCTTTCGCATGAAATAGTTTCTCTCTCCATATTTTTATTTCCAGTTTGTAGCCTCTCAGCTCACCACCATGCCCTGCTAAAGGAACAGCCTCGCTGAAGCATGTGCACTCCTCTCACACAGTCCCCTGCTAGCCATCCAGTACTTCACACTCAAAACCCCACTCAATTTACTGTATCCTTCATCATGGACAGCTGGAGGCCTTGCGCATCACACAAATAATGTAATATTTAATAATTTACTTTTAATAATTTAGTATTTGCGTAGTGTAAATTAATATATAAGTAGCGGTGTTGTAGTTGAGGTGAGTACACAGTCTGAGGAGATAAACACATACACATGCTTACATGGGTATTCTCTGTATACTTTGGTATACCCTTGAATACACCACAGTGATTTAAACCAGATATGTTAATTGTAGCATCACTGTAGTATCAATGGTTTCAGCTGGTAACCCTCCAGCAAACGGAAACCGAGGCAGATTGTATTGGTGAGCCTAAATACATTAGACTTAAGTCCATTTGGACAAAATGAGCTTAGTGATTGATCCGGTTTAGTAATTAGAGCCTGTAGTCTGTGCAATCTGGGCTGTCCTATACACACCTGTTCTATGGCATGCTTGCAATCTGAAGCACTTAATAGCTGATAGATGGCCAATGGTGCTTTATTCCTTTCTTTTTTTTTCTTCTTTTTTTCCCTACTGAACTCAATCAAATCCAGTCCTCAGGGTGCAGGGAAATCAGGTCGATCTAACACCTGGGTGGAAAAAGTAATCATATTGGGCGTTGCTCATTTTGCATAACAGTAATGAGAAATACTTGTTTTCCTATCAACATTCTGTGCAGTACGCAAGGCTCCAATTCATATTCATATTTTAAGAGGTATTTCACCATGTCCTAGCCTGACCCACATGGCTTATTCATATTTTTAAATTTATTTTGAAGAAACACACCTGTGTCCCGGGTGACTCAGAGTGCATATAGAATTAAAGTAGAGCATACAGTTCAACATATAAGAAAGGTCAACCTGCAGTAAACACCTGCTTACAAAGCATCACCAAGGCTAGGAAACAATCAAATGACCTTTGTCTTTGTAAGAGCATATTCTATTATATTTCTGAATGAAAATACATGCTGCAAGGGAGATAGCTGCATGTTCAAAAAACAGAAAATTCTCATAGACTAGTGTTGTGATCTAAAGTCTGTTTTAACTGGACAGCATATGGCCATAAAGAGACAACATTCATGTGATTGAATCCAATATAAAATATGTCTTCTCAATCATAAATTAGTAAAAAAAAATAACAAAAAAATCACAATTTTATGTCATTTATACATACGCATTTACATATATTTTTTCACAGCTAAGTACCTTGTTCAAATATACAAAGACTTTTCTCCACTGGGCAGTCAACAACATCTCCGTTACAAACCCTGAAATATCTGCCTGACCATTATACTATGCAGTAGATCCATATGAATGATACATACAAAGAGAGACAGAGAGTGAGGGTGTTATTTCATTTCTCTCTGAATGGATGACCTTCTCTCATTGACAGGAGATGTGTGGAGCTTTGCATCGCAATAGAAACGGTGCAGTCATGCAGTCACATATGGATGGATGGATGGATGGATGGATGTATCCACCATAATTTTAGATGGAGCGCATGCCCTGCTTGTTCAGTCATCATCCCCAAGTTGCCATTAGAACAGAAAAGTGACTCGGCTCAGATGCTCCTATCATACTCATCAGAACCATATGAAATTAAATGATATGAATGGCGACATAGGGTGATTGTATCAATCAACACACAGTTAACGGTTTCATTTGACTGAGGGACACTTCATGTTTTCTCATTGGGTGCTCACGTCTGATATGGGATGCCCGATTGGTTCATGTGACAGAAATATTATTACATCATAGTTTGAACCTCTTGGCTATTGGACCTCTCGGTTCACAGTACTGGGTCTTACTTCCCACAGTGCACAGCAGTAGTGAGGGCAGTTCTGACCTGATTGTGATGGTTTGTGACAGTGAGAACAGGTTTTAAGACACGCTTAGAACAGGGCACAAGCTAAATTAAAAATGCATGCTACACAAATTCCTAACAGTTTCAGAAGACGCTGCAAACATGTCACGTTGGATTAGGGCTAGCTACATCCATTTGTAACCAACTCACCTAATTATATAAGGGCAGGGTAAATATAGGTACTGGACATTCACACTTATTTCAGTTAATATTTCTAAAAAATAAAGATACATACTTTCAAACAGATTAGCATACATCCATGTACATAAAAATCCTGGTGGACAAGATATTAAATGAATGGACATGCCTGTGCAAAATTATGATTCTTTTCACTTGATTTCATGAAATATGTGGCAATATGTAGCTGTCAGACACATTTTTCTTGCTTTTTCAACAAGTAACTGAAGAATGGTAGAAAAAATGCTATTAACTAATGTGGGATACAACACTCTCAACAACAAGTATATTCTGTGCACATAAATATTAAGCTAAACAGCTGAATGGAAATAGTGTCTCTTCAGTCAAAACAGTCAAACTAATATAACCAAAAGTCTGCAGCGCTGGACTCTCCCAGCATTAATGTGATGCCTTGACCTAGTTTCTGAGGGAAGGATCTTCCGACTTAACAAATATGCATTTATAAGAACAAAAACTGCCAAACAAAAGATATTTTCATTCACAGAGAGCATCTGCTTCCTCTAGATGAAATGAAATGAGACTACACATGTGTAAATTAATTCTATAAGGCCTACGAGAAGCATTCATAATGAGGAAGCCTTAACTTCTTAAAAAAGCTTCTGTGCACAAGTCCTGTGTTTCCTGACAGCTTATGTTGAGTGATATAGCACATGTTTACCCATCAGATTTACATTTTTTGCACAACATGCAGTATAAAGGTGCCTCTTTCAGATAAATTCTTTATATGGTGGACATGTAGCCCTAATGCAGGTGGTATGTATGTTTTATGGCATTCTTAAGAAGCTGCACTTAATAGGGGGTTTTCCAAAGTAAGAATGATATGGACGCAAGGTAGACTGAGGGAGGAAACTGTGAAAGTTTCCCAAAGAAAGCTGACATTAGTCAGGGGGCGGTCGGGCGGCCCACACGCAGAGACAGCCCAAAAGAGAAACGGTGAGCCTGGGCCGCTAAATAAATAATCAGGTCGAAGACGATAAATAAGCAATGAGGCGGTAAACTTTGCCGCGATACAGAGGGCCAAAGGACCGACTGGAGCACATAATCGCAGTATTCCTCTGTGTTCCTGCCCAAGAACCGGGGCTGGCGTCAACAAGGTATTTCTAACAAGGCTGATCTAGGATCAGCATTGTCTTCTCTGCTCCCTGACCTTATCGATCACAGCCACCTATAGGATTTCCCTTTGGGAATCGCAGCCTCACTGCTGGATGTACGACTGCACCAAGGACAATAGTTAATCCTCTATTTCATTTTGTTTCCAGTGTGTCTGTCATACCTAGACGCCCTTACACGTGCATGCCTTCACCTTATCGGCAATCGGTGAACTGGACTGACATTCAAATGACGATCAAAACAGAATTAGCGTTGACCGATAAATTGGGAAAGCATAGATTGTGAATGACCACATTACTTTGCCTGAGTGCATAGATAGCGGATAGGTACTGTAAGTTAGAATAGGCTGACACTACCACCTCATCACTCACAGCATGGTGAGGTAATCACAAGCACTGAGGAGGGCCATGACATGGAATTTAGAATGCCAATTTGGAAGACAACCACATGCTGGGTTTTTGAATTTATCTCACTGAATCACATTCTCTGCCACTGAAATACAATTGCTATTTACTAACATTTGAAAGAAGCTCCCCAACCACACCCCACCCCCACCACCAACCCCACACTTCATTCATTCTTTCCCCTGTCTGAACGTTGACATATCCCCAAACACTTCCACTGGCACAGTGCAAGAAAAACACATCTCAGTGATTGAAATGCAGAGGAACCCTGCTCTACAAAATTGATATTAAATATGATTGAGTTATCCTCTTTGAACCTTGAACATACATCTTTGACAGCACAGCACATAATATAACTGTATACAACACAATGGGAAAAAATCAAAGTATGCAAGTATGTTTTATGGAAGGACCGACATGAAGATCTGCAAACAATCAAGGTAGCTTAAAATGTCACTTTATTATGTTATTTAAAAATTAATTTCTCTCTTGAGAAAAAAGGGCGATGGCTTATGAAAAATAATCCCAGTGAATGTATCCATCTGGACAAAGAGAATGACTTCACGGTTCTCAAAATGGCTGGTTTATCAAAGGCTATGGTCCTTCTATCCAATGACACATTCTATTTTCTCATACAAACCGTCTGGGCACTTATGTTTGCCTGAATGCAATATTCGGTCTGCTTGTCATCCTTCCCTTATTTGCAGTCCCCACCATTTTCCTCACGGAGAGGAATGCGCCACTCTCCCGCTAAATGCAGAGGGTGTACTCGGGCCCTTCCTTTTCCAAGTGTACGCTTGGGTGCCCCAGACAGGGAACGCTCTATTACAGAGTCCCTGGCGACGTCGTTGAGGGGCATGCCATCTCATGCTCTGGTGCCCGCTTTTTCTGGATGATGGAGCGACAGTCACACAAATATGAGGAGCGCCGAAACTCCCCCGAGACTACGGCCTCAAGGACGATGAAAAAATGGAAATAAATACCGTGCCCACCCAGTTTTAGTAATAATGATACTCACAGGATGGAATTTGAGTGTGACTGAAGATTATGAGAGATTTCAGTGCTTGTTTTCAACATGAACTCCTTCGTTGTTTAAAATGGGTCGCCTTGTGATTTCAGCAGTGTCAAATGATGACTCAGACAATGTCACCTGAGGGCCTGCGAGTTTGAATCCTTCAGGTGGTGTTCCTGCTGTACTCTAATGCAATAGAATTAATATTATATTACTAACTAAAAACTGTTCAGTTGTGTGTGTGTGTGTGTGTGTTTGTGTGTGTGTGTGTGTGTTTCAGACTGAAGGAGTAAGACTTTATTTGTAAAAACTGACTATAACTACATCTCCAATCCTGGCTACCGTGATACCCTGCTAGTTGTTTTCCCTAATGGACTAAACCAAGGAGAAGTACAGCGCCAGCATCCCTTCTACCATGTACTTAGCTATTAAGGAAATACATAAACGGTATGTCTGAGCTTGCACTTAAACCTTAATTTGCACCCTTTCCGCCTTTGCGCTGTTTGATAAATCGCTCGCTCGCAACCCGCATCCCCTCCCATTTCAGCGGATTAGCGGTAATTTCTGATTCACTCATTAAGTTTGACATGTTCTTCCTGCGAAAGTGAGAGCTTCATTAATCAGAGCGGGGGTTCGGTCTCCTGTGGGCTCTCAGGATAATGATTTTAATGTGCAATGATGTATTTCACACAAGTGCTCTTCAACACAGCTATTAAACTACCCTGAAGCGCACCCGGATTTGTTCTCTGGGCACACGCAACCAGTGCTTGTGTACTCAAAACACACAAACCGTTCGATTCACGGGGTCCTAATACAAAATAAACTCTGCTGTGGTCTTTTATCAGTTTGTACAAGTGACTGAAGTGAAGGCTAAGAGATTCGTAGCAGCAATTATAACAACTGGTTGTAATGATTTTTTTGCCCTTTAACCCACTCGAACACAAGCAAACTGTTTCGCCTGATGCAGCAGCCCTCTCCAGCAGCCCTCTCCAGCATTCTAGGCAGGAGGTGGACATGACATATAACTTTGCTTGTTCAAGTGACTTGTTCAAGTGTTTGTTTTTTCCTCACTGCAGTCGCACCACCAACATACTGCCTATGATGTAGGAGAATGAAAAAGTCAGCATACTATCGGTTCGTTCATCCACGGGTGTGTGGTTGACTGGGAGTGGCCACTGGAAAGTGGTAAGACTTAACTTAGCCACACTAACTTGCAGAGTGAATGATTGCTTGGCTTTTCCAAATAGTTCTATAACCTGAGACGTCACCTGTCCGTATTTCTTTGAATAAGGAAGTTAAATTGCCTGGAGGGACCCAAATATGTCTTTCATATGTCATATCATGTGTTTAACCAGTGTGGTGTTTTATTGAAGTAACATAAGTTATGCACCTGCCTCAGGGCAATCATACATAAGTTGGACTAAGATGACTTAGTGGGGAATATGTTCTCCCTTACCCAAGACAATTCTGCTCGGGAAAAGACAGGATATTCCATGCATGTTGCTTGAGGGCACAGCCTCTCTGTGCTTTTCCAACTCTCGTCAAACAATTACCACCATCCTGGTCACATGACTGGTATCGCACCGTGAACGCATTACCTACAAACTAATGACCGACTCGATCGGTATTGAACGTTCCAGGAATTATACAGCATATTTGATTTATTATTCTTTTTCTTCTAGTCAGCCTCCACGAAAAAAAATTGCAAGCACATAAATCTTTGGTGAACGAGTCAAGCTGTTTACCAGATTTGCACCACATGTAACAGATGGTTGAGAATTGAACTGGGAGGGGAGAGAAAACTGATGTTGATTCTAATGAAACTATGAACTATGTAAATATGACACAGTGGCACGTATCGTGTATCTAAATATGCGTGCTCACCCTCGCTGTGAGATATGATGCGATTTCATCGTCAAAAGCAGGATCTTACATTAACCGGCAAAACATTAGCTTTCAGTGGATTTTGGAATGCAGTCACTCGTCACTCACACAGAATGGCTTTGATTTATTAGAAGGAGGGCAACCTGATTGTTATTGGCTGCAGGGTTTGTGGGGTGGGGGGGTTGGGGGGTGTGTCTTCATTGCTGCAGGCAACACTGCCTGTCAGTGTACTGAGGTTTGCAGGCATTAAGGAGCATGTGAGAAGTATGGGAATACCTCTCACACACACAAACACACTCACACACACACACACAAACAACACACACACACACACACACACACACACACACAATTTGTTTAATTGCAGAATCAAATTTTGATAGTTTTTACCACACAGAAGCAGCACAAGCATACATTTACTTTTTTGTATCCAGCAGTGCACACACACACACACACACACACACACACACACACACAAATTTTAATTACATGTGCCATCTTCATGTGAAATACCTGAGTTCTGTCATTAATTTGCAAATCATGTGATGTTCTGGCTTCTGGTTGTGCCTTTGTTTCCATGTTAAAGTGTTTGTGTGGAAACGAACACACACAAACAAATTATCTCTGTATTGAATGTGCAGTACATTGGCAAACAGTATGACTTCCATGAACAAACATTCGTATTTTTAAAAAATCATTTCAGATGTGTTCTCAGGTCTTATTTATGGAACTACTTCAGGAAAGTAGTTCAGCAAAGATCACTCAAGGTAGCTAAAACTAAAAAAAAATGAAGAAAAAAAAACAGTTAGGATAAAGCTTAGTGATGTTGGCTCGTTTGGTTCCGTTAATTACCTAGGATACATCAAAAGGCTGGATCTCGCGGGCCCACAGAGTGGTTTGTCCTGATTATACACCAGTTCTCAGTGTGTGACACGTCCAGGGTTTTTTTTGGCCATGCTCAGTCCTACTGTAAAAAGCAACCCCACAAGGCCAGGCAGTGCGTACAGACTGTGTCTCTGAGTCTGTTTGTTCAGTTACCGTGCTCATTTGTGTTTTTTTGTGCTTTGATGTTTCAGCCCCTTAAGAATCCTTCCATTCCTTCTCACGAAGATTCTTATCTTCTCTGATATTCTTCTATCTTCTACATTCTCTGATTCTGTTCTTCACCTCAAAAATTATCCATACAAACAAACTCACAAATGTATATTCGAATGTCTAATAAAATGAATAGAGATTAATTAAAAGGACCATAATAGGTCAGTTTTGGTTCAGACTTGAAGTAATGTTGATGTATCAGTTATTTAAGTGCAAATGTTGACCGATACATGGGAAACAGGGTCAAACCATTTGAAACCATGGGAAACTAACAAATCAAAAATCTAGATAATAGTGAAACATTTTTTTTTGTTAGTTTTAAGGAACAGGTTAGTACATATAGCTATTTTTCACATGGCTATTAGAGCAATAGAGAACATCCAGATCAGCCTTTTAAAAATGTTCTTCATACATGTTTTAAAAAACAAGGCAATATAAAGGCCAGAGTTGGTCCTTTTCAAACATTACTGTTCAGATGGACACGGGCAGGCATTTATTATAGCTCTATTAAAAGGTCTTTTGGCATACTTGGTTCAGCCAACTGGATTCTTCTCTGGGGATCATTTTTAAGCACTTACTGTTTCATTTTTGTGTCGGTAAGTGCAGTGTTTATTCCGATGCCTGTTATTTTCAGCGTACAGCCTGAAATATCCCTTTTAAATGTTTGTTTTTTTGAGTGGAGTGAAGCACTGGGCGCTTCAGAGAAGTTTCACTAAGCCAGGCCTTACGAATATGGATTACTGTGGTGTCTTTACATTGCAGGCCATCATCTCCACTCTTGGTGAGATGACAGGAAGTGACATGCTCTCGGCCCCATCTCATTTCTCCGTTATTATCTCCGGCTGAAACGTTCCTTTCAGTCTACTCTACCTACAAATGTGATATGTCATATTCAGTGAAACTGCACCATAAGGTATCTCTTTCCTCATCTGTTTGTTTCTTCATACTTTGCTTCGGTTAGCTTTGATACTTCACAATCATAAAATTAGAAAATGGCTCATAGGGGCTGATTCAATCAAACACAATTAGTCTCTTTGAGGGCATATGCAATTAATTTAAAATTGGCTTTATTCCTTGTCAGTATGGAGAGTACTCTATTTTAAATTGAAAAGAACAGGTTTCTTCAAAAAATATAAAATATTTTAAAAAAAAAATAGTAATGAAATGTAAAGGCTGGTTAGCCTGAATTGCATAAGTTGTTAAAGAGGCAAAGGTATGGATTTAATAAAATTAAAGGCAGGCGTTTTATGAACAATTCCTCAAACACTTTGCAACCACAGACTTTGAATGTCAGTGCCCGAAAGCTACCCTGTCTTTCCCTAGCTACCCTAAAGGGGTACCCATGGCCATGTGACCTCACAGAGTCGCATGGTGCACGGCCGTCTTTCCACTCTGCAGATGCGCCATTAAATACTGCGTGAGCTGTCAGAGGAGCTTGAGGTTAGCATTAGCTCAGCTTATGCACTTGCGTGTGCCTGGCTGGCCAAGGGTGGCCACTAGGGGGCACTGAGCCTAACAGACCTTAAGTGGCTCACAAGGCTGAGCCAGTTTTTGCCTCACCAAGCTGGACCTCCAGCTTTCATAGTATCACCGTGAGCACCCAGTCACAGAACTCACGCCTGCACAATAAACAGACACCGCCTGAAGACCAGTAAGTGACATTTCTCTCATCACATACATATCCATATATAGTTGGTTCATCATGTGACTTGGACTTAAGGACAAAGCTGACTGCAGTCAGATAGAATCCTTGCCTCTCATCTCTCCAGATGGAAACACTCAAAGGCTGTTGTCACTCGTATCAGAAAAAAAACAGCCATAACTTCATTTCATTATTTATGAAGAGTAATCCCTCATTTCTGAGATGTACACTGCTTTCCACTTCTGCAGCCCAGTTCAGCAGCTGGGCGTTTGCCAGTATAATTGAGGTTAAGGGCTCCTTTCACCATAAGGTTCAAAAACACATCAGGTAGAGGATATGAACCTTGAGCACCATTTGTGTTTACAAAAGTTGTCCAGACCAGCACACCTACCCACAATTCCCCGGGAACCTTGACCTCCCATTGACTTAACATAACAAGTTAATTATGAATATAATTTTTTTCCTTCTTTCGTTTGAACTGCAATGCCCTTTATCTTCCACAGAAATGAAACAAGACATACTGGTAGCTCCCACACTGGAGCAGTGATAGTATTTATTATTTATTAATGTTTCCTGTCATTGGTGAATAATATGCTACCCTTCTCTCAAGCAGAAACGCCATTGTACATCAAACCAGCAACCATTTCCACTTTACATTGTTGCAAGGCTCCCTGAACGACCTGACTAGGGATGTAGAGGCTGCAGTAAGCGTCAGATGTCCAGCTGCCTGTTGATGTGGAAAAATAGCCCATCCACTCATTAGCAGGTCGCCGAATAAAGACCCATTACACCTAAACTCCAGGATCTTTATTCAAGTCTTTTACCCTGTCAGAGAGAGGCCAATTACTGCTGAGCTGCGGAGTTGACAGTCAATCTTGCCGAGGTGTTCTTTGCCGCTCTCATCCCTCCTCTTGCATTTCTTTTCTTTTTTTTTTTTTTTTTTGGTCGTGTAATTGCCCATATTAAATAACTGGCGATACAAAGTTGCTATGGCTTCATTGCTCACGGCAGACAATGCTTGTAATCGCTTAGCAACAGCTTTACAAGTTTTGGTAGGTTTTGAGTACCTGCTAGGCGTTATTTTTTGGCCAATTTTAACTGTAATGAGACTTTTCCTAACTGCTAATGGCAATGATTTCTCTCCAGATTTCTCAGTTGTGTTTTTTGGCTTATCATCTTGTTCCTTTGTGTAACAAATTGTGGAATCCTGTCACATATATAACAGACCTGATGATAAAACTCATAACAAATCTTTTCACATGTTAATTCTCTTCCTGTTTTCATCACTGAAGTACTTTTACAGTAAACGTTGTGTCATGTGTGCATCGCATTACATAAATGGCATTGAGGCTACAATGGATAGTTAGACATATCTGTAAATTATGATCTGGATATTACTAATGATACCTGATGAAAGTGGTGTATTTCATAATAGTAACATTCATGTGATAGATAACATTTGTTTGTGGTGCATTTACCGCAATGTCCTGTAGGGGTCAGTCATAAACAGCAGTCATGTTTATTGACCTAACCCCACACCTTGGCACGGTACTTGTTGATGATTATGAAAATTAAATGTAACCTGCAAATTCAGCTCATACTCTGAAGCAGGAGTGACTTCCAGTTCAGCTACTCTACCGCAACAATTAACAATCATTGACTTTGTGAAAAATTTATGGCAGAGCCCCTTTAACAACGTTAAACCCTCCTGACTCCAGTTTCAATTCCTCTGCAGGTTAATATAATCACATTTAATGCTCTTTTTCAAAGCATTTAGTTCAGTGGCATACAGTTTTACAAGGTTATTACTAAAAATCAGAGGTATGCAAATGAATGTATAACACAGAAACTTTGGGGGAAAAAAATGGATGTATACACCACAGGAAGTGTCAAATATAAAAGAGAGAGAAAACAGAGTGTGTGATGAATAAGATTGCCAGAATAACCCCCCTATCTCAGCTTTTCAGCCAAAGCCATACATTATAAACCCTAACAATGAGTCAGAGGTTCTATTCAATCTCAGCACAGGCCCATTTGTCTATAACTTTGACTGACAAATCCATCATAGAACTCTCCACTTCATTGCCTCTGTAACGGTAGGGGGGAAAGCTGTCCGTTTTGTCTTCTCGTCGTTTAAATGCCACAGTCAAGAACCCTGGCCTTAAATAACATTGGAAACACTTAACACTTAGACACAAAGAGCTTAGCCTCCCAACGGGTGGCTCACTTGACGTTGAAAGTGTTTGAATTAAAACCACCCTGCTACCGCAGAGATGATTCTCCCCCCATTCATTATAGATGCTTGCTTATTTTGGGAAAATAAAAAAAGATATGCGGTAATCCTGGAATCGATGGTGTGGAAGTGGGGCACACAGGGAAAGTTTTGTTTAGCCATCATTCTTGTTGTTGGCAGAAAGTTAGGTTGTCACACTTGAGGTCATGGGTATATGTTGGCAAAATCGTAAAGTACCTTTTTGACATTGCTTTTATGAAAAAAGATGCAACCAGTGCACAATTTAGTATTTATCAGAGAAATAATTTATCAGTTTACTTATTTATCAAAGCACTTGTTTGGAGTCCAGTGATGCTTTGCATGGCTTGGATCAGATCTGGAGGTTATCAGCCATTAGCTCACTAGTGACCCCTTTGGTTACTCAGGGAAAAGCAGTCGACCTGTGCTAATTTCAGTTAGCATCTTTGCTCCCTTAGCTCAAGCAGCTGTAGAGGCTCAGATGGAAAACAGAGTGAATTGATGCTGTCTGCTAAGTGAATGAAGTGGTCTGCCCTGCGCATGAGTCAGGGGAAGGCTGTCCTCCCACAGCGCCAGCAGCCGCTGCAGAGATTGGACGGGTCTGCAGCTGCTCCCAAATCGGAAGGAAATATAGAAGAATACGTACACAATTGAAACAGATATGATGCGAAAACTTCTTTTCATTCTGCCCTTCTATTCCTCTTATCCTTGTCATGTTCCCACATTCTGCTCATCTCTGGCAGAGATTATCAGAGGCTCACGGTAATGAGTTGGTAAGGCCTTATGCCAACTTCTGCTACGAGCGCTCTTATCAGACACTTAGACGTGATGTAGAATAGAATTCGGATTATTGGCTACTGAATTACAATTATAGAAAAAAAATGATGAAAGTGACATCTCCCCCATCAACCACACCAGAGAGCGTTATGCATATCAGGACTCTCAAATGTCAGATTTGACACCAGCACATATTTATTTAAAGCTATGCAGCAGCCAATCAAAACACAGCCATTTGCATGCATTACACAAACGGGAGTGTTTTCATTCACAATTATAGATAATGCGGAAGGAGCCAAAGTATATCACTGCAGAAATGATATATGAAGACATTTGAAATATGTGGAGGCCAATATACAATTTAATTTGCATTTGTAATATTGTATGGAGTGCTCACGAAACGTGCTAATCTGAATATGAGGAAGCCCTCAGTTGCATTTAAATAGATAGTGATTATAGAAAATAAACCAGCTGGCATAATTGCCAGGCAGCAAATGCTACGCTAAGTATGAAAAGCATTCATTTAAATGTGGTCAGTGAGTGTTAAACTATTAAAAATGAGTGCTTCAAATCATTAAAAAATAAGCCACAGAGAATAAGAGGAACTGAACAGCAAACAAACTCACAGTGATTGATTGCAGTTTTTACATGCTATACTTGCTATTATCATTGTTTATTCAAGCTTCACGCCTCTATACTGTCATTTCATTACCGTGCGGCACTTACTTAGCATTCATGAACAATTAGTGAGGAGATATGCAGTTCAATTTTAGTTCTGTTTTGTTGTCTGCCATTATTTCTTCTTGCCTGTTTTGACACAATGTTTTCAGTAGTGTTAGTCCTATCTTGCTCATGGTTTTATCAATGTTGTGAATATATTACAAACAGTGGTGAAATAGTTCCACTTCCCTGGTTTCTTCTGCTGCTCTCTCCAACACCATTGTGTTACAGACAGACTGCCAGGTGACTTTGTTGAACAAAAAATAAAAAAAAAATGCTCTCAAAAAAACCGATAATCTTCAACACAAACATTTTTTTACTGAACATCAAAGCAGGCACTGTTTTTTTTATTATTTATTTAATGTATCGGGTATTTTTTTTACTTAAATTCAAACTGTAGAGAAACTAGAGTAGGCAATTCAGGAAATATAGGTTCACCATTTACCTATGTTTAAGAGAGTATCTGCACGACTTCTGAACATACCTCTCTGCCGCAACTAACCACATACCTGCGTCTGCCTTCCACTAATGTAACTGCATATTAAACAACAACAACAATGAATTACTGACCTGCCCAAGAGCTGATGAATAATTTAGCCAGTGTTTATACTTTTTTGGAGTTTAGAAGATGGTGTCTGGTTAGGAGTCTGGCGCTGAGGCCAGACAGCCGTAGTTAAGAAGTCCAGACAGGGGAGTCGTGCCACACAGTTTGGAAACAGAACTCAGCGGGGCGCCTGCTTGGCACTCTGCATTAAAGAGATGGATTGTGGGTAATGGTCCGGTGATAGATTGGTGTCTTGTCCAGGAGGTGTGCTTATACATCAAGCTGCTTCACGGCACTGAAATCGGGGATAAGCTACGACTCCTGCGCAGGACTGGCCTCTGATGCTCTAAACAACCTGAATTACTGCGCAACTTTATAAAGCGAGAAAGGTAAGGGAATGAACAGCAGTATATGCGCATGTGGCATTGACTTTCACAGGTCTATTAGCTCTGAGCACATTCGCTACTTTAAAGTACATCATGAGACTACACAGTAAAACTTTCAGAGTGTATTTTACTCTCATAGAGTATACTTTACTCTCATAGTTTACGTTTGTCCCTGTTTGACTCACATCAACCCTTTGAGAGGTAAATCAACATTTTACTGCATATAACTGAAGTTAATATGAAGACGTGTATCTTAAGTGAATATTTCATAAATACGCCAAAGTAGAGAGGACAGCAGGATTCATTATACTCTTTTTTATGTGTACTTGCACCATTTATTTGTTTTAATATTTTTTTCATATTCTATTTTATGAAAGTGTCCATTGCCTTGCTATTCATGCAGCCCTTTAGATCAGAGAAAAAAAGATTTTTTTTTTTGCTCATCAGTTCATGTCTTTAACAAACCTCCCTCCCCAAGTGGTGAAATGAAAAAAAGGAAAAAAAAGGGAAGCTATCTCTCATACCCAGATTCCCCAGGAGACAAATGAGTGGTTTCTGACAGCGCTACACCATCGACGCTTTTCCTGCCAATGGAGGCAACAGCAAAACCAGCTTGACCAAATTAAAGGATGGCCCACATGAATTCCTCTGTGGCCTTCAGCAGCGAGATGAAAAAAAAAAAAAGTCTATATCCTGTGGTTTTCAGCACATCCCAGAAATTCAAACCTGGCGGAACGGAGGACGATAGCATCCTCAAGATTCCTCTGCATGAAAAAGGTCAATAACCAGGGATGTCTTCACTTGATATGGTTCTGATATTCTCAAAATATAGTCCATACAGTATGAGACGTATTTGTGGTTCTGGCAATATGTGTCATAGTCTGTCAAATATTACATCTAAATTTAGCTTTCAGTCATTCACAATCCCAGAATTCCTCTGGATATTATCCACAGCGGGGTCCAATGAACATAAGTCTCCATGGTACGTAAGAAACCACGGTAATTTTTGGAGGTCATATTTTTGAAACATGGAGAAATGTTTCCATTCCATATCTGACACGCTCCTACATATGAAATTAATCACATACATGGCTGAGGAATGTACATTCTGGATATCCATAAAGAGTCACCGATCTGAAGATATAAAAACTGAACAATCTCTGTATATTCGTTCTTCAGTATTTGCTCAAAATGCTGGAAATACAAACTTATTTGTCGATGCTCTGGCATCTGCAAGCCTTGCTTCCTCGCTGGCTCATAGCCATTTGGTCTACCTGTAATTACTGTCTGGATTTAGACCAAACTAATTCCCCTACCAGGTGTTGGTGCTTCACATGGAAGCCTCACCATGAATTTAATAGGTAATCAGCAAGTCACTGTTTTTTGACCATAATATCGTCAGTGGACTGATCAATTTCCATCAAAAATACATTTTAGAAAAAAAACATCCATTTCAGAAGTGGTTTTAAGGGAAGCACTACACTTGTATGAATACATGTCTACATACACTCTCACAATGATCCTTTGAACAATGCAGTTACCTTACTTGTTTACTTTGAAATATGTTACAAACTGTAGTAAATCCATTTTTGGAATTCTAAAGTGTCTTAGCATATTTGTTTTCAAGCTAACTACTTCACAGATTTATATAGCGAATCATGTGGATCCACTGGCTGTACCTGAACAACCACATTTTGTGAAAGGGAACAAGTCCCCTTCAGCTGTAGTCTGTAGTTGTCACCTAACTAAGTTTAAAATCAGTATCATAACAACCATTAAAGATGGATCAAGGATCTGTCAATCACCAGTGCTGTTTTACATAGCATTGAATTAAAAAATAAATAATGTCACTTAAAGGGGATTTGGATCTAATTCATAGTAAATGTTTAAAAGAATATCACATTTGATCAGTAGCCTTTCTGCGTAATGAGATATATATCTGAACAGCAGGGGTAGAGCACATTTTTCAGATGAAAGGTCTACTCAAAGACATGCTTAATGTAGAAAAACAGATAAATATAAGTGCATGAATAAATATATTGGATGATTAAAAACAAGCCATGGCCCTCTTATAATTGAATCATAAATTAAAAGCACTCACTGAAAATCTATTATTTATTGTATATGTAAAGAGCTCATTTAATGAACTGCAAATTGCAGATGGTTTCAACTTACTGTCTAAACGTTTAAACGGATGAATGATGCTGTTAGGTGCTTGGCATGAGTGTGGTCTGAACAGAAACTCCTCTTTTCGCTGTGCTTCAAACACTAAACCGTAGGATCCACACTGCCTTCTGTTATCCTGTGAATGCAGCATTTTCATGAATATTCAGAAAGTGAGGGGTACGGTACGCATGCTTTGTTCAGACCTGCCAGGCTGATAATTATTTTAGCTGGTAGCCTCTGAGAGGTAGATGCTGCCATGTTCCATATAGCCTAATTGCGATGGTCAGCCAGAGAATCAGAGATACCATAGTCGCAATTGTTTTGGACTTTGTTTACTGTTACCATGGCTCAGTGCATGTGGCTCAGTGCAATGGTTTTTCTTCCTTTCAGGTAGTACTCCACACTCCACAATTTGTTATAATGTAAGAAATCCTGATAGAAATGTGTATATGTTTTTTTTGAAAATGCAATAAGTATAGTATGCTCTTTCTAGTGCCTGCGCTACCATCTAAAACTTTTACCTTCTCTCTCTCCCTCACATTTAAACACACATTATTGTTTTTCATAATAGATTTCTAGCTTGTGATAGCCTATGTTATAATGCATTGCTTATCATGTCCTTCAACCATCGGGGTACTTCCATGTCCTATTCTGAGCTGTACCCCCTAAGAATCCGATGTGTTCCAGCTGGAATCTTGGACTTCACTTAAGTACTTGACACCTCCTTGTCATTTCCTTCATTATTTCGAGAATTAGATCTGCCACTCTTTTGTCGCAGGCAGAACAGGGACTCAAGTTTTACACTGGCCAGTCTGGCAGGAATCCAGGTAGATTCAATTAAAATTAAACTTAAAAAAAGTGCTGACTTCCCATTTGTATGTATACCCTATACTGAAAAAACAGTACAGGTGTGCAAAGTCTTTTTTTTTTTTGGCAAAGCACAATAGCTTGCAGGATAAATTTGACCTTGGTCCAACCTGGAGTCCGAGCCTTGGGGGACTGCAGTGTCTGCATGCTTTTGTTCCAGCCAGGCACTTATCCACTTGATTCAGCTAGTCACTGTCTTGATCGAACCAATTTAGCCTCCCTCCACGATCCTGAGAGTTTTATAGGCTTAAAAAGACCCGGGAGAGGCGGTCTCCGAGGGAGATTTTCTTCTGTTTCTCTTCTCTCTCGCTCTCCCTGAGATGGGATTGCCCAGGTTTGTTACATGTCTGTCGCTTCACTTGCCGATTTCTCCTGTGTGCTGAGACAGAAATCTATTCCATTCTTACGGACAAAAAAAAAAAAAACCCCACAGAACCACTTGAGAATGCAGAATGCGACTTTTGGGGCGTATACGTACAAACTGAGGCCGGTGGACTTTACCCAGGCTAACCATGTGACGCTACCTGAGAAGGGCTTCTGTGGGTGTAGGCTTTAGCTAGAGCTTGGCACTAAGACACCTGATTCAACAAATTAAAGAGCTGATTGAGTACTGCGATTAGCTGAAGCGGTTGTTTTAGTGCTAGGCAAGAACAAGCACACTACACCCACTCAAGTCCTCCACTGTATCCATCTAGTTATCTATCTGTGTCAGTTGAGCCATTCTCCATAAGCACACTTCTTAAATATTAGTTATGGTATCGAGCGTCTAAGTTGGACCTGCATCTTCAGGGAAAAGCACCCAGATCTGTGTGGATCTCCTTCACAGATACGGATAAGGACATTTCAGTCAACAGGGAATGCTTTCATATGTGTATGAAAAACAGTCAGATTCAGATTTCATTTAAATTTAAATTTAAAATTAAAGGTTTGGGAAGATCAGCTCTACCTACAGTCATGTGACCACCAGGAAGTGATGCAAGGCCTTCCAAATCATACAATTAAGTGCAGAGATTTGAGCACTCTTTTATTACAATCTGTATGACTGCAGTGAGCACAGTGCTTCATTAGATTCTCATATTGATTCAAAAGTAATTTCTTATGCGACAAGTCTACTTCAATGAATGTGCAGAATCTGTGCTTTGATTAAATACCACAGGTAAAAGTAACTGCAGCCCAGGAATGGCATCCTCAAAAAGCAATTCTGACAAGTAAACCAAATTAAAAAATGTGCCACTATTTATTAAATTCCCATAGACAAGCAAAAGCTATTTCTACTTCCTTGACCACAAATTCTTCTCAGGTGATTTATTTTTTTTAATAAGGTGATTATTATGTCGATATAACTTATTGATATCAATGTAGGTATCAAATGAGGTCTTGAGTGTTTTGTTACTTTAATACTTTTGGCTATATGCAACCATCAACACTTTGTGATCTTTAAGGGCATGTGACAATAAATCAAACCATACTTTTGTAATGTTGTTGTTATGTAAAGTCTGTTTTGACTGACTTGCATGAAGTGCCTTTATAGAGTCTAAGTATGTTTGATTGCATTTCGCCCTAAGACCCCGTCACAACACTGTGACGCAGGAAGGAAGTTCAGTCAGGGTTTTTAAACAGCGATGGCAGCCCTTGTGTCTGATCTGTGGTTTTAATGAAAAGGCCTGCTTTATATCCCAAACAAAAGCTTGGGTAGAGAGTGACTGGAGCTTAGCCCTGATTTTTATGCTGAAATGCAATAACGATTGTGCGAAATGCGTGCCAGCATGACTCCATCTCCATGCCGATCCCGCGCCTCTGCGCTTTCCGCTAACTCCGCCTGTCACTCTCCACTGACGCCTTACAGCCATTGCTTTTGTGTCTCAATAATAACGCACTTCACTGTTTAAAGTGCTCTCCGAATGTTGCATGGCAAAGCACTTTCCAACCCGAGATTGAAAGGGGGAATAAAACAAGTGGATACAAAATAAATTCAATCAAAATGACATTACAATCAGGGGTATAAACAAAAAAAAGTTTTTTTTAAAAAGAACAACTTTTCATGTGGCAGAACTGTTTAGCCATATGAATTTTAAATGTATGTCTACATTCCTTCATAATAAAGTCTAAACAAAAAATATTATTTCAATGGCAATTACTTCAGTGTGACTTCTTTCCTCTCACAGGTGTGTCATCCTTCATACTCAAGAAGCTGCAGCTTTACAAAGTATGTAAAATATAGAAGCGTGCTTCGCAGTGCTTTTGGATGTGTGTATGCCAGATATTGAGGTTATGCATGAGTTTATTTCAGAGACTAAACAAGAGTGTTATTCTTAGTAAATTTCATACAGGGGAACTGTCAATCAAGGACATGTTCTTGAGAGGGGACCCTCAACATTAAATTAAGATGTGATATCAAGATTGCAAAAAATCAGTAAGTCCATACATTGTACTCATAACTAATTCATACGGTATGAGCGTAGCAGATTTTCATTCCCACGTACAAGTAAGAAATTAATTTATCGATACAAAACCAATGTTCTGGAACATCATTAAATGCATGGCCATACCCAATCTGTAATTGCATTAAATCAATAATTATATTTACTTATCATCCGCTGTGATAACACCATACTCACTGTTATATATGGTTGCATTGCACTGCAATGAAAAGTAAATCCATAGTTATATCTTGTTATAATATGTGGCAATAGTAGTAAATCCATCGTCATTTCCATCCATCAGTAAAACAGTATTAATCAACCAATTCAGGTAAAATGGAGATAACCTCCAGATCAACCCTGTCATCTCTGTGCTGAGTCCTTACACTTTCGACCTCTGGGACTGGCACACCTCACAATGACCGGCACCTCTAATCCTAATACAAGCCCCTAAGGCCAAGGACCCAGGCCTGGGATTGTGGCTAATTCTGGATCATTGTAAAGAGCATTCTTGTGAGAATAAACAGCTGGTTGCCCCTGTACGTGTCACTCTCAGCGTTAACGTATTTAGACAAGTCACATCTCATCACCGCAAAGCTTCGGCTGGGGTTAAACCGGGGCAGATGGCCCTGGAGTAAGCGTGCGGGGCAACAAACACGCTCTCGTCTTCCAGGCATTTTACACGTAACTTAGAAAGTAAGCTTCGTTCCCGTGCTAAGTTTATCCAGATCTTGATTACTGGTGCTTTAGGTGATTGCTTGTTGTGGTAGCTGTTCTCCATCATTATGGCTCTTGTACCTGACACTCTGACGTTGCTTCAATCAAAACTCGTCCCTAACTCTCGTCTGTGGCGTGTCAGTTTGTTTTCAAGGCTTACCTTTCTTCATGCAGCAGTGATTGCAGAGCTTGTCAAAGAGCATTTGAGAGGGGAAAAAAAACGTTATTACTTGAAGTTTAAATGAGGTGAATTTTGGTTAAATTCAGGCTTGAGCTCAGACGAGCATTAAAATCAGTGAGACTCTAGCCTGGATTCAGTACAATGAACAATGGAATATGCAGTAATTCCCCTGTCTACCAATCACTGTGGACTTTTCTGCAATTAACAGGGATTTACAATGACTGTCACCCACCCACCATGGACAACCTAGTTAAATATTCCATTTTCTCAGCATTCATTTTCTGCCAAAACCTGCAGTAAATGTAGATAATCAGAAATGTCCCAGACAATTTTAGTGTAACATATACAGGCAGAAGGGCTGGGTCAAGGTAGGTATACACACTGTCTCAGATTGCCAATGCACCATTAGTAACAATTAAGCACAGCTATTTAGTGATATTTTCAAGGAAAAATGCTGAACAATACTCCTTTTAACTTTGTGTCACAAGTAAAATATACATCAGTCACTCCGAATTGAATTGTCAAACTGCTGAGAACTGAAACGGCACATGTATTTGTCTGCCAGTGAATCTCAGTGACAATAGTGTAATATATTCTGTATCTCAATATTCTGTATCTCTTCTGCTGGTAATTTAGCATTGCCGTATGCAGAATTCTGTTATTTCAATGGACTAAGGAAAACATAAAAATGTGTCATGTCTTGAAATCAGTGGCTTTGCTGATGAGTTAATATCCCCCCCATGACAGAGTGTCTCTTATTCTGCCCAGACCTTATTCTGACTATTCCATCTTGGTAATCCTGTTGAATCCTATTTTCCTCACTGATGAGTGCTGACCTTTCACACATATAATATCCTCAAGCCCCCAGCATGGGGTGAAATCCTCATTGACAGCCAAATTTTACTTTATCTCAGATGAACAAAACGAGGTGCTTCCTTTTATAAGGTAAATCATTTAAATGGAGATTTCAGGTGCGATTTCAAAGACGCCATGTCTTTATTCAAAACCATCCTTTAAACTGTGAATGTTGTAGCTGATAACGTGCTTTAGTTTTAATCTTACCCTCCCTCTCTGTCTCTTTCTGTCTCTCTCCTGTCGCTTTTAGTTAAGAACTCTCTCTTTCCTTTTTTTGTCAGTCTCACATAACCCCCCCCACCCACCCACCCCCAAACCCCCCACACCCCTCCGGTGCTGACAGCAAGGTTTACCAAAAAGTGGGAAGCATAGCACTATGTATGACATTCTAATTTGTCTTATACTTACATCACCCATTTCACAGGATTGCTTGAGCATAACTTTGGTTCTTAATCATATTTTCTGTCTTCAAATGTGGTAATAAAATACATCCACTATAAAAAATGAAAGCCGTTGGCAAGAATTAGATTTATGAAAGATTAAATTACACACATCACTGACTTGGTAAGCATTTGGAGTGCCGCAGAGTGAGGAGTCATTTGAAAAAAAAAAAAAACCTGGCAGAGCTCAGTTTGGAATATATTCTTCTACACGTATGGCACTAAATATGCCTGCCACACCCACACTGAGCCAAACAGCAACAATATTACAAATAATAACAATGGTCTGTGTTAATTTTACTCTGAGAGTTTGTACAAGTCCAACCAGATGCAAATGTAGTTTTTCAGAGTAATATTCACTCAATCAGAGTTGATTCAACACTGAACGTTTTACTGTGTACTGCTACTGCTGCTACTACTAGTACAACTGCTACTATTGGTACTACTACAATAGTTACTAATACAACTAATAATAACAATAATTATAATAAGTAGTAGTGGTAGTGCTATGTAAAGGAATTCACATTTTTCCATATTCTTAGTCTGCCATGTTTATTTACGTACATGTTGGTTCTTTGTTGAATTAAAAAAAAAAAAAAAAACGGGTACATGTATGTGGATTGGAAGTGGAAGCAACATCTGTTGCTTTCTCAGCCAAAATTGACACTTTTTCATCTCAGTGACAGCATATGGATCTTCTTCCAGCTATTCTCGGTCAGCTGAAAATGTGTATTCCCTTCTGCCACATTTGGCAGCCAGTATAGTCATATTTCAATACAAAAATAAACACACAGACAGAATAATGCTGTGATAACCAGAACACCAAATATCATTTTTCCTTATGCCTATGCAGAGACATTTCAAACATGAGTACGATGATACTTCGTTGAACAATTAAAGAAAGTTGCAAAAGAGGAAGAAACCACATTAAACTGAAATAATCGTTCTCTCCAGAAAACATATACTGTTATTTACAGCTTCATTTATGGCAGAGTTATACTGGAAGAACTTTGTATTATGTTACTGAAATTGCTCATTTGGTCCACTGAACATAAATTTATGGCATGTTTGGCAAAATGAAAAAGTAGTTTCATATATTTTTTTTTAATATACAGAGGAAGGACTGTAGCCATTAAATTGGTTTAATTTCACAAAAAATTACATAAATTCACAAAAGGGTGTACGATGATATAATGACTGCTGCAGTCAGTTGCTATGCTAATAATGTAGGTAGCGTCTCTGTGTCGGACACCTACTAATGCACTTCTGCAAGTCACTCTGGATGGAAGCAGACACTAAACGCAACGTAAATGTCAATGCTAATAACACATGCGAAGGGTTTATTACCTCCTACACACAGAGCTCTGGTGCTCAATGACTGATGTTTGGGTTTCCTTACATCTGAGCCATACAGGTGTAAACAACAGTCTTAGGCCACCTTGCAAGTGTGGGATCATTCTATGAGCGCATTCTGTATTTGTAAACACACTGTTTTATGCAAAGCAGAACAGCTGCTTGTCAGATCATGTTATTGGCAGCGAAAATCAGATGTGGTAACCTGCATTTTCCATGTATTTGATATGCTAAAAAATACCGACCGGGGACCATTTTGTAGTTTTGTCGATATGCACCATAACCTTACATATATTACATTCAAATTGAAATTTCAGACATATATTATTATTGGGGATGATACATTGGATATCATTCCTTGAGATATCATATCTCGTCACTCCTTATGCCCATATGTCAATATGAGACCACAGTAATTTTCTGATTGTGAACTGGGTTCATGGAACATGTTCCCATTCCCGTCTCAAGGCTAGCTCTGTATGCTGAACGAACAGCAGTCATATCCTGCTCATGAACAATCTGGATAAATCCCCAAAATTTTCATGAAATTGCATTAGCTGCAATGCATAGCCGGGGATCTACATGCAAATACGGCATACAGCAGGAAGCACAGAAGTCTCAACCACCAGAAATTAAAAAAAAAACATCAAATGGGAACAAATGGGAGCATCTCCTGAAAATTAAATAAGTTCACAATTCAGGATTCTTTTTATGTAGACCTTCTTGCAGTTGTTTTGATTTTGGAAAGTCCAATATTGGGGGCCCCCCTGCCCCAGTCCCGCTGGCTCTGAGTCATACCACCCACTCCATTCCCCGTTTCATCCCATCTCACCCCTGCAGTGGCTTTCCAGGTCAAACAAAAGCTGTCACGCTTTCAGCCTTCGCTTTTTTTTATCGTTGTTATTTTTTCGTCCATTTACACTGAGGCACGCTCAGCCCCTGGTCACATCTGAATGTGATGGGTGGGGAAGTGCCGGAGATCTCAGATAAACAGACCTCCTGCTGGTCTGGGAACAGTCGGAGAGATGCAGCGGCATGTCAGAGACCGCTGATCAGAGCTCTGCTCCCACTCTCATCGTTCACCCCCGTCCCCTTCCTCCCCGAATTCAGACAGCACCCATCAGAGTGCCGGGAGACACCCAGCTATCTCATCCCCGGGGGGCGGAACACAACAACTCTAAAAACCCAAACGATAACCACAAAATAAAATCCAACTCATGTCTAAGTGTCAAAAAAGCACCAATAACCATGATTACCAACTTCTCTATTTTGTGACTTTTGTTGCTAACCGCAGGATCCTGTGAGAATAGTATCTGACATTTTACTGGCTTAGTTTAGAGAAATAAAAGGTAACGGCTTTTCAGTGAGACTTCATCAGCTCCTCTTCTGTCTTTGCATGCTGGCTCCGCCATGCCTATTGGGCAGTTTGTGTGGCATTAGCAGACCTATTTTAACATCCCATAATTCAAAATGTCTATGGTTTGGAAAATATTTGAAAGTCATCCCGTATCCATAGGCAGTGATTTCCAAAAAGGTAGGTGAAAACAATAGTTATTTTAGGTTATTTTGGACATTTTTAAAAATAGGCATATTGCCAGTGGATTGACTGACATTATGGAGCATTTCACCACATGGACATGGCATGGAGGTGCTGCAGTCATTCTTTTTGGTCTTTTTTTTCCATCATTGCTCAGAAAAAAAAAAAACTATTTACTCCTCTTCTCTTTCCACTCTCCCCCTTCAGGCCAGACAGAAAGCTGCACGTCACTTTCTCACTCCCTCACAATCTTTCGCCGCAATGGGCTGGAACAATTATTCGCTGGACCACTTCTTCAGAACACATCAGCGGCCCACAGTGGCCATGTCAGGCCGGGATTGTCGTAATTTCACACAGCGTGGGATTCCAGAACGTATGAAATGCTTTTGCTGGTGTGCTGGTGCACCTATACACAGTTATCATTTTACTTTCTGAAAACAAGAGAGCATAGCGACACAAAAAAAAAAATAAGTGCAGAGGAGGACAGTCGTAGAGAGAGAGAAGCTGACGGAGGCGGTCAGGTGACCCCCCACCCCCATGCGACCTACGCCTCGGCACGCGTGAACCACTCGGCTGCCACGATGCTTTCTGGCCCCGTATTGTCTGGGGAGTCGCAACCCTTCATCATTCCCAGAGTTAACCCTCCGCATCCAGGGTGCTGGGGCGAGCCCCTCCAATAGCGTTGAAATCGGTTTGTTTGTAGTTTCGTACACAGGGGCCGGCTCCTTCGCCTCTCCAGCCTCCTGTGATTTAGGAGGAGGGCGAGACTCTGGATAATGATGTATTAAATCTGCGGGCGCCTCCTGGACAACGGCAATCATTAATGTGACAATCCCAATCCTGCTCGCAAACTTTTTTTAATGCAGAGAGATAAGGCTAAGGAGGACTGCAGAACAATGTGTGTGTCCTTGAGACCTGGCATGCCCTCTGGTTCATTGAGCTATTGCCTGCCTTAATATCTATGCTGAATATTTCACTGTGGATATCAGGCAAAGCAGGCAGCTCAATGGCTTTGGGTGACATTTCACAGTGGATATGACTGTAGTATAATATAGTACAGAATGACACAGTAATCATTTTTTATTTAAATTCTCTTCATCTTAATAGAAAAAAAAAAAAAAAACGTGCTGATTTTTTCAGTCTCTGATCTGTGCAAAACCGTGGGTTAAAATATAAAAATTACATATAAAAGCTAAATATCATTGTTGTAGTTTATTGTGTATGTCATGCAATACACGTAATTTAGTCATTTTTTTGATCACTGCCAAACGCATGTGAGTAAAATCTGAAACTCTGTTTACTCTGAATAAATGTCACAATGTGTCTGCCTGAGAAATTGGAATAAGATGATGGATTGGGAGAAGGAAAGGTCTCATTGAGGTTAATAACTTGAACATTTATATATTTATATTCATATCGATAATATTTATATTCATTTTTTTACATAGGCATATGTTTGGGGTCACTAGTGCAAGGTCAATTAAAAATGGAGAGAAGACGCTCATTACATGGGACGAAGGTGTCCGCAAAATTGGAGGAATACACAAACACATATAGAGGTAATGAATATGAATAATATCCAAAAATGTCTTTGAAAAGTGTATACAACTGTTGTGCAAAATGGAAACTGTCAATAGGAAAAAGGGCACATTTAAATGTCTGTAACCCAGCTAAAAATGGAAAAACATTCAGCCAAGTTCTGATATTGGTGGTCCTGTGGAGGGGTTTGAATTAGCATCGCATTCTTAGCGCACAGAAAGACAATAAAAGCATACAGGTACAGCGATAGCTGTCTGTTAAAGAAAGGCAGGAGCGAAACATCTAATGGATCCCCCACTGAACGCCAGAGGCGGCCATTTTTGAAATGATTGATTTACGTCCCTCTCCCTTTCCCAGAAACAGCGTGTCTCCATTCTTTTTCTCTACCCACGCTAGCGCACGTAGCATTCAAATTTCAGTTCGCGCATCGCTCGGTGACTTAAACAATGGTATCCAAAAGGCAACGGAGCGGCTGCCTTTACAATACCTGCCTAAGGCAAAATACCTTGGCCTTCATGCCAGTCATTATCCCAGCATGCTTTGCTTCAAAGGTGTCTGACCCCCCAGCACAGGGAACTCATTATGTTTTGGAGTAATTATCACAGTACATGTGACGTCCAGCGGTTGATCGATATCTTAGCCAAGCATGAAGCCTTTTCAGCCAGTCTTATAAGCCATCCACTTCATTCAGCGCATAATTACAGCGCGTATGTACAGAACACTGTGCGGTAAAGTTGGGTTTATCTGTGGGGGGGGTGAGAGAGGGGATGCGTTGTTCATAGCCTTTGATTTGGTTATGAAACAAAAGGCATTCCAGGTGCCACCTTGATCTATGTACAGATTTTTTTTTTTAAGCTGACTGTCACATGCCAGATTTCACATATTCTGTTGCCTCTCCATTTTGGTAATAAAGATGAAGATGATGACACTAAAATAAAAGAGCTATATGGGTTTGATAATAAAAGTGATGAGAAAATATTAGTGTTGTGAAACTATTTCAGGTCTGAAATACAGTGGTTAGAATGTGTTGTCTAGGAAAAGAGTGTGAATAAAATGTGATTTCCACATTTCCACATTAAATTTTCAGTTCACTTATGGCCCTGACCTAAAAATCATGTTCTGTGTTCAAGTACATTCAAGCAACGCCATTGTCTCAGCTAAAGGCTGAGGTGGTCTGAAATACTGAGTGCTGCCCAGATAATCAGCAGGGTCTTCACAAAATCTGCTTGAGTGCACAGAATCAATGCTGGAATTTCTGAGATCCTGACCAGACATTTGCAGAGAAAAATAGAAGGGGACTTTTGTCCAACCCAGCAAAAAATAAAAACTAAAATTTTAAAATAAAGTCAGAAAGTTTTTGTACTTTTACATCTGCCCACAATCATGTGTGTGGAGTCGTGGGTGTGTGATTTTGTATTGTTTTGTTTTGTGTGTATGATGTAAGAGCTTACTATTCACATGCACTTAATGTTATCCTTTTGAAAGAAAAAGAATGAAAGTAAAAAGTGGCAGAGAGGGATATAAATAAATAAAAAAATAATATATTCACACACATGCAAATATTCTCGTATGCAATGCACACAGCTGGGTTCAGATGTCTTACAAGCTTTGTAGACTTCAATGGACCTATCCATGTCTTCAGTGAACTGAACATGAACCAAAACAAACACAGCCACACAGACGCTTTCCATCGCATTTCCACACACCGCAGCATCCGCAAAAACACACGCCTGCCTGTGCAGCATGAGACACGCAAGCGGCCTTCTCGGGCAACCTCCGGCTCCGTCCGCAGCGTTTCATCCGGCGATAAAAAGCCCGGATCCGCCAGCGTGGTCCTCGTACTTATGATGGTTATTGAATTAGCTTTAATGATAACGCGGCTCCTCCGGATCCCGCTGTTGTCGAGGGGTCAGAGTTCTGACATCACTCTGAAGTGCAGCAGTCCCAGCTGGCACTGATGTATTCCGCTCACAGTCTTGCAGCGACGCTGATTTAACGGATCTCACTAACAGCCTCCTTTTATTTTTTTTTTTTTTTTTTTTTCCATGAGAGCGGAAACCCAAACACGGCTCTGTGTGCGAAATCCCAAGGGGAATTTGCATTGCATCCTGGGAGAAATGATAACACTTTCACATTAGCTCATGCCTACACTTGTGTGATCAGATCTACTTTGGTAACAGCAGATAAACACCAAGTAACCAAAATCTAAATAACATGGGACAACATTAGGCAGTGTTCTAATGACACATTTGAAACAAGGCTGGAGCTAGTACATGTTACATAAAGGTAACTAACATGTAACAGGGGCTTGTTACATGTTAACTTGTCCCACATGTGTAATAAATGACAGTGAGAACCTTATTTCATTTTCCGAAAATTGCAGTAATTCAGTAATGTCCCGCAGGTGTAGGTGTGCTCCCTGAAAAACCTATGGCATTCTTTCATTTGACTCATAATAAAATCAGTGTGTGTGTTTGTGTGTTGGGGGTGATAGTATATAAAACTGACCAAAATGACCCTATCCCACTGTATCTGGTTGCATCTGTGGGTACATGCACAAACACTATATATATATGTGCAGTATGATGATATATATAATATGTATGTGTTGATTCTGAATATATCTAGCTGTGCAGGATCTTATTATAAATCCTGATACCTGTGTATGTGACATATTTTACACAGCTGAGGTATAAGTCACTGACTCCCCCACGACATGACAGTAAAGGGGACCTGTGAAACGCTCTGCCTCAGATAAAACCCGCCGGCTAATCTTGCCCTCACAGAGCCTGTGGATCTGTCCAACCAGGACCCAGAGGAGCCGGCCCAAGCCGCCGTTAAATGGAGCCCCGGAGAACAACCGCTTGGGGGGTGGGCGGAGGATGAGGCCCAGGTTTGAACCGAGGCCCGAGTGGGCGGCCCATCAAAGGGAGCCGTCCTGACAGGAATGTGGGGGTGCCCTGCCTTCGGTCGGAAACACGCGGTGCAGGGGGTGGTGTAGCGCTCGATCTGTTTTTCCCAATCATTACGAATGAGGTCATGCATACTGAACAGACCTGCTGCTGTTTTCAAACAAAAGGCCCTGTTTTGCTTTGAAAAATTACTGCAGCAACCTCTGAGACCCCTACAGTCATCAAGCCCAAGGGCCCCTACAGTCCGACACCCCTCTGCTCCGATATCACCCACCCCCCCCCTCCCAACACCCCACCCCCCCACCTTAACTCCCATTCGTCACCCCCAGCCAAACCGCAATCCCCAAAACCCCAGACCCCGAACGTCACAGCCGCTCCCAGTGTCTTAGTTTGGGGAAATAAAGGCAAAAGAGCTCCCGCCAAAAGGTGGGTATCCATCAATCTCTGACGGTAATCTGTACCTCTGGGGTCCATGTGTGAGCGTGGTAGCAAACACCAGCAAAGAACATTTGCTCCTGAAGGGTTCTGAGAGGGATTAACAGAATTTTATTTCTTTTTTTTTTTCCTTATTTTTTTTGGGGTCGGTTTCTGTTCTCTGACTTTTAGCTACTCTTACACCGAAGCACAGCAACGAGATATGAGTCCTCTCACAGTCAGAGCTGTTTCAAATTCAGAGACACGTCTCAGCAGACGAAGGAAAGCAAGTCTCTAATACCTTTATCAAGCTTGACTTTTCACACCGTCGTCAGATTAGCCACATTGTGTTGCCGCACAAAGGGTCCGTGTGTGTCTAAGGGGTGTGGGGGTCAAATTTTAATCTGGCTTTTCAATAAAACGGAGGACGCTGAAATCATTTTATGAATATTAATAGCGTGACACAGCTGAGGAAAACTTTGTTAAAACCAGCGTGGATGAATGATTTGAATATCAAACACGCCCAGAATATGCTCAGTTAATTGCTCTTGTCTTCGTTACCGCTGTCTCCGCACTCCTTTCATTGATATTCATTTTCCGTCATTCGCTGCTGTTGAATCGACACGACGACCCTGCCCTATGATAGACAGATTGGCGCTGTGCAACATAGAGAAGCTCAAATGAAATGAATAATTGCTTATTTAGAGGCATAACCACAGTGCGGTTTCATTAAGGCGAGGGTACTGAGTGACTGAGTTATCATTTCCAGCAAGGAAGTAGGAGGCAAGGGAGCCAAGGAGCGAAGGAGTGAAGAGTAAAGATTAGATAAGATAAGTCGAAGATAAGTCGTTGGGGATTTATAGATGCCCTTCATTTAGCTACCGGGCCCCGATTTGCTCTGGAAATACTTGATGATACTCAAAATACGACAGCGATGAACATCTAATTAAAATCGTACGAAGGTACTCAACGCCAGGCCCCTGGAGCTCCGCAGTCCAAGGAAGTCTCAGAGCTAGTGAAGGAAGCCAAATTGGTTCAATCAGGACGGGAGGATGATCTGAGTCAGGTGTTTTCCACTGTCTGGACTAAAGTAAATGTCTGCCAACAGTACGGCCCCCAAGGCCCTGGGCCCGGAATCATGGAGAGATGTGAGCAGCAATGTAAACTCAGACGGTAGGCTGAGGAAAAGGATCATGTAGCTCTTATCCTTTTGACATGGAGCTGAAACATGGGTCCTAGTGGTCTGCATAATTGCAGCCAATCATAAGTAGAGGTTAGGACAGGGTGACCAATCATAGGGTGAGTTAAATACAGCATAACCTATTGCACGCTGATTTGGGTGCGGCACAACCAATCACAGGCTGAGTAGAGGACAGCACAACCAAGTGCTGGTTAAATGTGTACAGGTGAAGAAAATCACTTGCACTTTTCAGTCCTTCATACTTTATTCTGTTCATATTTGGATAAAAAAAAAAAAAAAGTTTGCCAATAGATAATGTTCTCTAGTGGTTACACTGCTGAATGGCACCTGAGAAGTGATTAAAATCAAATTGAAGAATGAGCTCTCTCATAACAATACCAGTCTTTATTTGTCTTTTCACTGCTCTTAATTAATTTCCTAGAACCCATAGTTGGTGTGTTTTGGCAAATTAGCTTTACCAGAACGTGAACAGCATAGCCAATGACAGGCTGCAAGGATTACAGTGTGACCAACAGACTTGAGTTCAGTACAGTAGTACATGGATGCATATGTCTGCAGGGATCCAAACCAACTCATAAATACAGTACATCAACAAGAAAACATCCCAATTTCTGTCAGATGCAAGTGGAATAAATCATGGGCTGTTTGCAAGACATACTTACCAGAGGCAGTACAGCATACATTTTACACATTATCCATTTATACAGCTGGATATTTACTGAGGAAATTCTCATTTTAAGCATCTTGCTCTGGGGAACAAAAGACAAAGCTCTGCTCTGGATTTGAACCGGCAAACCTCAGGTTACAAGTCCAAAAATCTGCAACCTGCAAAGCATATAAGCATCCTCAGTCACTAGAACAAATTTGAGGTCAGTCACTTCAGTCAATGTTCCCTCAATTAGCACTGACACACACATACACCAGCCTTGATATGGGACTCTCCCCGAGGCGTACGAGAGCAGAATGGCACCAGCCACACGAAAGCGTGCGCACGAACCGCAGCGACACTCAAAACATAAAAAAATCTGCATGCAGAAGCCTCAGCGGTCAGTGGCGATTTGACCAACCACCACCAAGACTTTCCCGTAACGCGGGCGAGGGACATCGCCCAAGATGTCCCATGTCAGCTTAAAAGGGCTCTCTCAGGGAAAAAAATAAATAAATAAAACTGGCCACTCAAATATAAATGAGGCTAAAAATGGAGGGAAACGCAGTTCCATTAAGGGGTCAGCACAGATGTCACACTTCCCAGGGTGCCTTGCAGTTGCTCACGCCTCAGACATCTCTGAGTTTTCATAGGAAGCACAGACAGCAGAGTGTGTGATTTGTCTGTAAAGGATCACAGACTTTTCTTATTAAATTCAGTATGCAATATACCATTGGTGCAGCACAGCCTTGAGATGTTTATTGAGCCAATTAAATATATTTACAGGCAGAATATACAGCTAAACGTATGTTCTTGTTTTGTAGTTGCTTCATGGTTTGGTTATGAACATAGAAGCAAAATGTTGGCTGAAACCACATGAGTGAAACTAAATGGATTTTTGAAAACCAAACTTTTGAGAGATGGCTAGTTTAGTTATCATAGGAGTTGGGTGAGAATGGTAGCAATCATGGACCTGCTGGTAACATATTTGCTAATGTACACTGTGGTAAAGGGAATTTCACTCTCCCACACCAATTTTTGTAGTCTTATTGTGAGGAATTATTGGGATGAATGAGTTTGAATGAGATTGAATGAGTGGGACGGATGGTTCTTAGTAAATCTGTTGGTGTACTGTTCTTTGAATCTATGCGATGTCATGAGAAGCCTTAACGTTGCAATCCTTCAGAGAAGTCTTCGCTCAGTTCTATAGGCTGGGCCAAGTTCCTGAGGAACGGAGAGAGTTAGTCTCTCGTATAATTTGATCGTCTGAGTAAAAAAAAAACACTCATCAGAGTCTCACTGAGTGTCTGAGGTCAGACACCCATCTGAGTCCCGCTGAGGTATAGAAATGTTCAGTGGCGGGCCTTGAACTTGAAGTGTCAGTCGTTCGTTTCTGCTTTGAGGCAATTAGCCTTGAAACGGCTCCACTATTGGGCGAGTGAGTCTTTGAGCCGTCAGACTCTACCCGCAGTTTCTAGCACTTGCGCAGCCCGTGTCAATCAATCAAGCAACGGACACTTTTTCAACATGCCTGGAATTTATTCTGCGTCAAAATTTCTGTAGTCTTAAAATCAGGCATTGCAGATGCTGAAAGACCAAAGAAACAGTGGGCCTTTGGTGTTTACGGAAAGTGCTGTTGTTGGAAAGGCTATTCTTGCGCTCATTTAACCTGTTCCTTCTAAGACACAGTGTTTTTGCTCCACCCTCTACTGAAGCAGATGGAGCAAAAGGAAGAAGAAAAAAACATTTGAACAGTGGCATCCTTTGCTCATCTCTTGAGACATCTCCATCAAAAACCTTTCATTAGGTCTGCAGTGTTTAGTCATTAGGTTCTGCTTTGAGTGTCTTCAGTGTAAATAAAAGCACAATTTCTTAACCCTTTAAGAGTGCAGAGACAGATGGGTACACCCATACTAATACACATATACCTGCAAGCAAGCACACACACACACACACACACACACACACGCACACACACAGAACCACAAACCAATCATAGATCTGGCAATTTTCCCTCTCTTAACAGTGTACCACAATGCTGCGGAAACAAAGCACTATTCTCACTCAGGTAACCTGCAGAGAAATCAATGTCCACCCGCTGTGAAGGGCAGTTATCCTTTCCTCAACCGCAAAACGCACACTCTAATCAATCTCTACATTACCTCATTAACAAGCCACTGCATTTTCATTTTCATACATTTTTTAAACATATATAAGAAAAATGAGTGTCTTCTGTACAGATGAAATAATCCCTGTACCTGTCTTCCTCTTTTTTCAGCATATGGCCGAGAGTGACGCACTGTGATAGTGGAGGGCTTTCACAGTGCCAGCCTTTCATTTGCACAGACGCGAGGTTCATTAACTTCAGAGAACAGAGGTTCATGTTAATCACACAAAGAATTGAACTAAGCACTGCAAACAGTCACATGCATCAGGACAAGCAACATCTCGTAACAATACACGGCATCAGTATGGCATGGAATAAAGATGCAGAACATTATAAGAGAATGACACACACACACACACACACACACACACACTGACGCACACATGCACACACACTAGTGTAGAACTATTGTATATCATCACTAATGTAAAATTCACAGTATCAATATTCAACCATTTCAAAAACTGTATACAATGAATGACAGTGAAGGAATGAATGAATACATAAACACATTTAAAGATCATTTTAACTGACCATTTTTAAACAAAATAAAAACAAAACAGACCATTAATATACATTTACAAACTTGCCTACAGCTGGTCTCAGGCAGAACGTTTAAACAATTAAAGGAGTGTCGCAACTTCACCAGAAAATCAGTGACCCCTAGCGTCTGCTCCATCAAAAGACGACACTGTCACTTGCTCCTCAGGACCTCAGACAGATTATTTGTTTCGCGCTGCATACAACCCTCTAGACACATCATCTTTTCTCTCCCCCCACTATCCCCCTCCACCACAGAAGCTGTCAGTCAAAACAAGTTTTCGCGGATGCGCGCGAACGAGACGCCAGTAAACACGAGTGAGTTATTATGGCTTAGACAGTGAAGTTCTGCGCTCCTGCATGACAATTCCCCACACTGACAACAGGAATGCCCGTCTTACCGTGCGCCAGTCAGCTCTGTCTCACGCTGTCTGCGGAGGGTGTTTTTGAATGAAATTTTAAGCAGAATTCTCAGGGAAAAAAATAAATAAATAAATAAATGCCGAATGTGAATTGCGAGAAGTGAAGGAGATTTTATGTCATTTACCCCAGCGGTGTCTGTGACAGCAGAGTCAGGAGTTGACAGCTTTCTGTGTGAGGCAGTTTGTTCTACCGCCCCCCTGACAACCCTTCGCCTGGCTTTGCTCCTCCCTGTATCCCCTCCCTCCGGCTAATTCCGCCGCTAATTAAGAGTCACTTACCTTGATTGAATCGCCGTCTGTCGGATGGAGTTCAGAGCGGTTTAATCCAAATGGTTAATGACAGTAACAGCCAAACTATCCCAGGCGTGAAGCTCGGAGTCCGTACCGCGAGCGGCTTGTCTCGAGCTTCTCTCCTCTCTCTCGCTCCCTATCCCCCTCTCTCTCTATCTCGCTCTCCCCCCTCCCTCTCACTCACTCACTCACTCACTCTCTCTCTCTATGCCTCCCTCTCTTAATTTGCCTCCTTTCCTCCTTGCTCCCTCTATTTTCCCTCTCTCTCTCCCTTTCTTTCTTTCTCTCTTCCCTTGGTTTCTCACTCTGTTTTTCTCTCTTCTGCTTTTCCCACGTCACTGTCAGTTTGGCACTCTTTTCTGTGCCTAACCCCTCTTCAGCTTTTTTTCACTCCTTCTATCAGTTCCCCTCTCTGCCACTTTTTACCTCTTTTTCTGTTTTCGCCCTCTTCGTTTTCGTGCACTCTCTCTCTGTCTTTCCTTCTTTCTGGCAGTTTTTTCTCTCTACCCCTTTTTCTCCCTGTTCATGTGGCTCTCTCTCCCTCTGTCTCTCTCACTCTCTCTCAATCCCTCTTTCGCTCTCTCAGTTTCTGTGGTTGGTTTGTCACTTTCCTCTCTCTCTCTCTAACTATCTCTCCTCTCTCTCTCGTTTCTCTCTTCACGTTTTGCCCTCTGTCTGTCACTCCTCTCTCTCTCTCTCTCTCTCTCTGTGGGTTTCTGTCTTTCCTCCGTTTTCCCTGTCAGTCTGTCTGTGACTCTCTGTCACATTCTCTCTCACTTTCTCTCTACCCGTTTGTGTATCTCCTGTGACTCGGGCTGTTGGGAGCTCAGCGGCGGCAGTGTTAGCGTTAGCGGCAGCGGTGAGAGGACTGAAAGCTCACACACGCACACGCGTGCGAGCGCACACACACACACACACAGAGGGGGCAGCGCAGTGGAGCGCGTCCCTGCAGTGTCAGGGGTAGAGTGGCTGGTGCTCTGCGCTGTCTGGCTCAGAGTCCCCACAGCGCGCGCGATCCCCATCAGCCAGATTAGAGCGGGACCCTCCCCTCCTGCCGCTCTCAGCCACTGATCTGATCCGCTGTCAGAGGGGGGATCCGCGCTGACACGCTCTCAGATCCTGCCTGTGCTAAAGCAGAGGCAGTGTGTGTGTGTGTGTGTGTGTGTATATCTGTGTGTATATCTGTGTGTGTGTGTGCATGTGTGCGTATGTGTGTGTGTATCTGTGTATCTTTGTGTATATCTGTGTTTGTGTCCCTGTTTCTGTGTGTGCATGTGTATTTATGAGTGTGTATCTGTGTGTGTATGTGAATATCTCTGTGTATCTTTGTGTATAGCTGTGTTTGTGTCCCTGTTTGTGTGTGTGCATGTGTATTTATGAGTGTTTATCTGTGTGTGTATGTGCATCTGCGTGTATGTGTATCTGCGCGTGTATCTGTGAGTGTATGTGTATGTGCAGGCGTGAGTGTGTGTGTCCATGTCCATGTGTGTGTGTGCATGTGTATTTATGTGAGTGTTTAAGTGATAGTGTTTGCGTGTGTGCATGCGTCTGTGAGTGATTCAAGTGTTGTTGTATGTATATTCAATTGTGTGTTTGTGTGCATTTAAGTCTGCAAGAAAGACCATGTATACCTGTATAAATGAGAAAAAAGGGTGCACTTGTTTGCATAGTTTTGCAAGGGTTATCATATATTTAAAGGTATATGTCTGAAAAAATGTTTTTGTGATTGTGTAAAAGAGAGATAAGTGTCTGAGAGAAAGTGTGTGAAAATGTTTATTAGAGACTGAATATGTATAAGGGAGAGAGAGAGAAAGAAAAAAGTGTTTTTACATGTGCTTGTATCTGTGTGTGTTTCTTTGTAAAATAGAGAGATAATGTGTGCTCTAGTAAGAGAGTGAGAGGGCGTAAAAACATGTTTATTAGAGACTGAATAAATGAATGTGAGAAGGAGACAGACAGAGAGAGGGAGAGAGACGGAGAGACAGAGAGAGAAAGTATGTATGTGTGTTGGGAATATTCAGGGATATTGGGATTTCAGGATTTTATCCAAGTAAAAGCATGAAGCCTATACTGCCCTTTAGATAAGTGTAAGCTCTCTAATAATGTGTCTGTGCGTCTCTTCAGTTTTAGCAGGAATGCTTGAGTGGGTTTTAATATTTAATATTTAATATCTTTTGAAGTGTGAAGTCCTCGTTATGGGTTGACCTATTTTTGGAATTTACACATTTTGAATCCTTTCCGCATTCCTTGTACCGTCGTCTCCAAATCCCAAATCTTTTTTTTCTTTTTCTTTACACAAAAAAAGGTGCAAACATTGTATGTATGATCTCCATTACAAAAGAGAAAAGTGGAAAGGTAACCTTTTAAATGGGATTCTTATGTGAAGCGAATGGATAAGTAGGCCACACATTCATCATCAGAAAGGTTACTGACATGTTACAATTACAAACATATAATTCATCCAAAACCTCAGCTGAACATCAATATATTGCTTTCATGGTTATTTTTTTCCCACCCCAAAAAATCTCATAACTTTTGATTTATGGGTTTGAATGATTTTTTTTTCTACTGGAGAATTGTGAATGTAGCACTGCAATGGAGGATATCAAACGTCACCATCTTTTTTTTTATTTCCAACCAATGAGAATCCTCATCCTTGTGAAACAGTCAGACTGATTCGTGTGTGGACCAAAACAGACATAATGGAAAACACTATAGAATTAGATGGTGTCTCAAAGCTGATAAATACATTTTTCAAGGAACATATCCCAACAAGTGGTACTTGGTGAAATATCCACTACAATATTTTTTATTAGATTGTGAGGATAAACAATATTATATAAACACACCAATATGAAACTATACTATTTTCTGGTCTACTCGTATTTACACATGACTTTGAAAAGCTTGATTTCACAAGTAATTTTGAGGTATTTTCTTGTGTTATTTATTGTTTAAAAATCATATATTGTATCTGAATTCTGGACTGAATTACAAATCATGATTACTTTCCACACTCCTATGGTCAATTACATCATATATAGCTAGTTGGTTTAAAACCACGGGACCACACAACTGCATTATAACTGAACAGCTGCCCCCATCTCCCAAATCAGGAGTAACTGCTCCTGTGGAAATGCTGTTTTGTTGTCTTGTGGTTAAAACTCCAGCTACATACGTTGCAGTTGCATCCTAATGTTTTTGACCTCTTTTTTCCTGTTTTTGCAACAGCAGCATGGCAGTAGGTGTTGACACCATTGGTGTTTATTCATCTTAACAGGGGTAATTCAGTCTAACCGCTACTATTTTAGCTGTAAGGATAAACCCAAGAAACGGCTTCTTCTTTTTCACTTAAATTATTCCACCTCAATGGACAATGTTGTCTTCATCAACATCACTGTCTGGAAAAATAAACAAAAACACTAATACTTGCAATATGCATCATGCGATACACGCACAAAGACATTCCCATGCAGGCCTTTTTGTGTTACGCAAGCACTGGCCAGAAGAAACCGTATGGAATGCATTTACATGTAAATTTCTGCTTAAATAAAGGACAAACGTTGCAATGGAATGCTTGGAGGAGGCGTTTTCATTCGCTTGCTCTCTGGTAACACCTTTTTGTGTTCTTCATGGTGGTGCTTTTGCACTTTCTTAAAATAAAAGGGAGACGCCTGCAGGAGTTATCACTTTTTAAATGAATTTCATAAGCAGAGACAGATATATTTGTCTGAGGCGGTGTTTTTTTTTTTCTCACTCTCGAATGACAACGCCTGTTTACAACACTAGCGGCACCTCACTTTTCAGCGCTTTGATTTTGTTGTCGCCTCAGAAAAAAGCATTATTTTGGTTCAGAGCATCACGTTCTTCTGCTTGGTGGACCCTCTAATCAACTGCTTGCTTTTCGTTGGAGCTTGGAGCACTTTACCTATTTGCATTTGGATTACTACCACAGCTTTTAGGGATGGACACCTCTTGGTCATAGGGGCAAGAATATTTTTAGCACATCAGCCAGTTGTACAGTTTTTGTCTTTTTTTTTCTGTGGACTGCCCCATCGTATCTGCAGGCCCATCTTGTTCTGCACACTCTATCAGTTTGAGAGAGAGAAAACCAGCACACGCTCTCCCTCTACATTCCACATGCTGTTGCCATGGGCAAAATAATAAAACTGATGGCAGAAAGTATAAAACTGATGGCAGATCAGTGCTTTGGCAGGGTGAGTCGCTCGGTAGCCCCACTCCACCTAATTAGCCCTTCACTCCAAGCCATGTGCCATATTAAGGCTCACAGATACAGGCTATTCATATTGTGCTGAGATGATCAGATTAAGAGGAGGACAGGAGCAAAAATGAGAATGGAGAGAATAAATCACAAATTTAACAGTGGCTAGGGTGTTGATAATCTTTTAGATGATCGTCTAGATTCCACAGACAAGGCTAGCATTTAAAATAGACTCACACACAGATGCTCACACATATGCACACACATACACACACACACATGTGCGCACACTAAATCCATATGAAGAATTTAATTACGTTCACAGACAATCAATGCCATGCCATGCACAAATGAAATCATTAATATAGGCCTCAAAACCAATGTGATCCATGATTGGAATAGAGCAGGTTATATAATTACAAGTTTAACAAGGTTCAGTACGTTTGGCAAGAAATCCAGGCTAGCGTCAAGGTAAGGGACAGGAAAGACATCGCTATAGCCTATCTCCAGCAGCCAGGCTCATTTGTAACTATGGCATTGCAATAACAAGAATGTAATTATGTGGACGTCAGGGCGATTTAGAACACTGGTATGACTAAAATTCTAAGACCCTCACTGACATGATAAAGACGCCCCAGCTGGAAATACACAAGCCCATTGCAAGAATAAATGAATTACAACATGGAAAAGAGCTTTTGGTATTGCAGTGCAAAGTGTGCTCCACAGAATGCAGAGGGGAGAAGGAGAAAAACAAGATAATTAACAGTGATTGATTGGATAAGAGGGATGGGGGCGGAGCAGGGGAGTAGAGAAGCAGATGGACATACAAAGTGGGATTTTGACCCTTCTAAAGCTAAACCCCTCCCCCTCTGGCTTTAGTAACACACACAGCGGTAGTATCAGACTTTAGCCGCCCTCTTTTTTAGCACAGCGATATTTTCCTTGCATTGTCATTTTTACCTTTATCACAGGCAGAACGTGACATTACAGTGCATTTAAACTGCAATTCAGCCATTTAGCAGATGCTCTTGTCCACAGAGGATTAGCATTATCACACTTAACTCACAGTAAAGCTGGATATTTCTCAAGAGCAATTCAGGTGAAGTGCCTTGCTCAAGTAAAATAGCTGTGCCCCAGCTAGGAATCGAGCCTGTGAACTCTGAGTTACAGCCCAGTACTGCTGCACTTCCTCTTTTCATTGTATCATGTCTTTACTTACTGTATGATGTACATTCCACCGCATCTTTAGTGGTCCACTGCCACGCACAAAATGTTACATATATCAGGCTATTATTAATATTACTGCTAAGTAGCTGTAGTAGTAGTTGCATTATGCTAATATAAGATGTGTGTGTGTGTGTGTGTGTGTGTGTGTGTGTGTGTGTGTGTGTGTGTGTGTGTGTGTGTGTGTGTGTGTGTGTGTTTTTAAGGTCATCAGCCTAACTAATTACTAGATGCTGTAAAAATATTTGTCAATAAAAACCCTTAAAGGCTGCATCATTCAAAGGAAATGGGACAAAAACTGAAGAGTGTTCGAGAGTTGTTCCATGCACAAAAACAAAGAAAACAAAAACTCTTTCAAGTTCAGGCAGTGATTGATATTAAGCCCTGGATAACCTGACAGTATTAGTACACTATAAAATGTCAAGTGTACAACAACTCTTTTAGAGTGCATTTTACTCTGAACGTGTACATTTGCATCTAAGTAGATTCATGCAAAGTCTCACAGAGTAAAATTAACAGTGACCATTTTTCAGTGCAGTATTAGTAGAAGCAGTAGTAATGGCAGTAATATTAGCAGCAGTAGTAGTGCTATGAGAATGACTCTCCCCTGTGTAGAAGCGGAAGCTCTGTGGGCTGCGGATCGTTTGAGCTGTTCGTGCTCCTCAGGGGCGAACGGTAATGGAAAGGTTGACCTGTGCTTTGAGGCTGACCGCTTATCACGAACGCGTCATTAATTATCGGGGGCTGTACCTTTTGGCGGACACTGCGAGAATGTAAAGCGCCAGCGCAAGCCACAAAACTGGGGTGTTTAGCTGCCTGCCTAGCTCCTGTGCATTAATTCACTAGTAATTTACATCATCCACGCATGCTCTTTATGGTGTAGAAAAGTAATTTTATTTGTATCTTTACACATAATTCATTCTCCAGTGTTTCCTCTCTTCTTCCTCACCTCCTGTGCCAGGGTGGATCTTCATTAAGGTTCATTTGTTATCCTGTATTGAGGCGTGTCCATACTTATCTGTGTTTTATTAGCGTCAGTGCAAATGGTGCAATGGCAAGTTTATTAATAACAACTGAAAAAATAGCACTTTTCTTTTTTTTCCATGTCTGTGTCATTCTTTATGATTGTATGATTGCTTCCTTCATGTTTTTTTTCTTTCTCTTCTCCCTGCATCTGTCACTATCCTTCAGTCCTTCTCACTTCATCAATCTGTTAATATGTCACTCCTCTGTTCATCCTTTTCTCATTCTCTCTCTGTCTTGGTTGCTCTTTTAATCTACACTTGGCTTCTTTCTCATGCCCTCATTCTCTCCGCAGTAGCGGATTTAGCAGTGGCCTTCAGTTTGTAAAGGGACCAATAAGGACAGAGCCGGGAGGAACTCTAATATTCATGTAACATTAACAAACTTAGGTAACCTCTTGTTAATCTGTACACATTTTTCTTCCAAACAAACACTCAGAATAAAGCTACCTCCGTTAAAGAGACGGAATCATTATTAGAGTTCAATTAAAGATTAAATTTACAGAAAATCCCTTCAGCTGTTCCTTTAAGATGCTGAAATGGTTTCATAATACATTGAACTATCGGCCTCCCATTCCCAGTCTTCACCGGTATCTGTCCAGGGGTGGTCAGCAGCGTAGCGTTTACAGCCAAGGGTGATTCTGGTGTCTGGACATCTATAACATTTAAGCTGAATCACATTTTATGATGCAGAAATACAGTGAGTTGAATGTCTCAATAAAAAAAAACATTTTGGACTGAATTTATTATTATATCATATTTCTGGTGTCACTGTGCATGACGAATCACTTGAAAACCTGTTAATCCTTCTGATGAAAACAAGAAGGTGTCTTTTTGTGCATTAAACCGCGTTAACATGCATAATTGAAATTGTCAAGAAGCCTGGCGTGAAGCAGTCGTGTTATTCTCATTGCCTAGTCAACATAGTTAAATTTGGCACATGTCTTGTGCACTCCATTTTATTTTGTTTCACTTTTCTAATTAAAATGTGTTTAAAATAATGTGTGCTTGTGCGTGCATGCGTGTGTGTGTGAAGTGTGTCTGTAAAGACTAAGAAATTCCAGAATATTTAGCCCAGAGATTTCCATAATTTATACTGAAGAAGACATAATTATGGCTTAACATTCACATGATGTTTGACAATACAAGAGATGTTTTCTACATTAACGCCCAAACCATTAGTGAAAGAAACGGCGAACACTCATCAGGGCTCAATTAAACATCCAGCCAGCTTCAGCTCAGCACTCGCTGCCAGGGTGCCATTACATCTCGTTTCACTCTGTCTTTCAAGTCCGTCATCATTGCTGTCTCTTTTGTTGCCGTTCATAATTGGGAAATTATCCTTAATGTGGAAACTTGATTAGATTGTAGAGTTTTTATTTATTTATTTATTTTTTCAGATACGCAGATCTTTCAGTGAAACATTTCCACCCTGATACCAGATGGGACAGCAAAGCCGTCACTAAACACAATTTTAATCCTCTCAACAGACGGTGTCCAGAGAGAGAGAGATAGAGAGAGAAAAGAGAGAGAGAGTGACAGAGAGAGAGAGAGAGATAAGCAATAAATAGACTAAAAGATAAAAATGAGAAACACTGATCAACAGAAATAGTATGGGAGAGAGATTGACTGGGGGAGAAAACTGGCCGAAAAATATGTGGCCTCCTGTCATAAAACGAGGAACAACCAGCGAGGCACCATTTACTCCTTTGTATTGGTAGCAGTCTATTTCTCATTACTGTTCTTATTAGTATTCGTCAGGCAACGTTTTCCCATTTCTATCTTTGTTCTTTTTCCCCCTTTTATATCTCATTTATTTTATTCAACTGCACTAAGTATGTTTGCAATGTGTGACTTAACAGTTTCATTGTTTTAACTTTGGCAATATTGCTTGTATGCAGTCATGCCAATAAAGCATTATACTTATATTGTTGAAATTGAAAAATCAGTTGAACATTGAACAAGAGGGGTTAAGCAAAGAGAGATGTGGACAGATTGATAGAAACACAGAAGGACAGAATGAAAGTAAGACAACACAGACAAGGTCATGTATGATGTCATTCCTAACGGAGAACCTAAGACCGCTCTGGCTTTTAAATTCTCTATCTCACATAATATTCCACACTGTGTTTATCACCCACATTCCAAACGGAGAACCTGAGACCGCTCTGGCTTTTAAATTCTCTATCTCACATAATATTCCACACTGTGTTTATCACCCACATTCCAAACGGAGAACCTGAGACCGCTCTGGCTTTTAAATTCTCTATCTCACATAATATTCCACATCAGCCACAGGTTTCAATCAAACTTTGATTGGGTGATGCACCATGGCCCAAAAAAAGCCTCTTCAACTCATTCACAGGGAATTGCTTTGGGGTGGAGGTGAATTATATTGCACAATTACACAACAACACTTTGCATGCGGCATGTGGCCTACTTGACCCTGTAAGTTGCACTCCAAAGTAAAAAGGTAGAATTGAATGAGTTCTTATTAACTCTCACCCTACCCCAATTATGCAGCATGTCCTGGGTTAACTGTTTAAATTATACGGATGGGCTCCCCTCTTGAGTGTTTTTCTCTGCCGTTTGTAAGTGGCAGTTAGCATTTACCTCACGCTTGAAGTCTCTCAAATGTAACCTGATTAAGCATCAGGGGTATTCCCTCAGTTTGCATGTCCTCGCTCGTTAAGGGTCATCAAGGACCCGCCCATTCGTCATCTCTAATTAACTCACGCCCGTGGCGTTCCACCTTTGTTTTCTGCCATAAAAAACCAGGGAGCGCCACCAAAAACACCCCTTTCCCTCCTGTTTTTGGTGTGTCATTTAAGCTTGACGAACATCGCCTCTGTGTCATTTGAGGTTGTGCTGACTAACAGGTGTCGCTCACGCCAGAGGGACTGTGAAAGCCGCATGTTGTCAGGCCTACTTTGTCTCATATTTTGATCCTCTTTCCACACCCTTCAAACAACACATGCCCAATAGCCTAATCTGCTGGCTGTGAACAGGTAAGACTGGAGTGCACAATGAAGGACAATCTGCTCTAGTATTTCATGCCAATTATTCACTTTTAATGATTTACTTTGTGCAGTCCTTTATTCCACCTAACATCACCAAAACCACGAGCTATAGCTGCAGATAGCATATGGACTATGTTGTTCAACAGACTGATATGTTACACACCAACTGTGGCCAACCCCAGTCCTGCAGAGCAACATGTTGTGCTGTTTTTCTTATCTTAAAATCTTCTAACAGAAAGGCAGAAGGGTTTTCACTCCATCCTCAAATGAAACTTAAACACGCTGCTTGCTCACTTCCTCCAGATAAGACCTGGTGCTATAAAGATCCACCAATCTCTACATTGTATGGATAGACTCATTCCAAATAGCTGTGAATTATACCCATGCATCCATGACACATACATATATATTGATATAAATGGCGCTTTATCTTTAAGCCAGTGGGAGCTAAGCGCAAGGATTGGCTTTTTGTTTTGGCTTTTGTTACAGCAAATGACTCAAGAAACAAGGTGAGGAAAGTCATTTAAGCAATTAGCACAGTTGATTACACAGTTAAGTGCTGAATAATGATAGCAACACAAGGTGTAGTTCTTCAGCACCGGGATGTCCATCCCCACTACACCCTGATATTCACAAATACAGCCAAAGCATGTTATTAGGAACATGCTACTCTTCAGAAACTGAGATTTACATCTTTAAATGCTGTTAAAAATGCTGTTTAAATATAGTTTGAATATCTCTCAACAAAGGAATTGTTGAGAGATATTCATTTTGGATATTTAATCAGACAGTTTATTCATTTTGATTACATTAGCTTGTTAACAGGCTCTTGGCAAATGATACCAAAACATGTTGACTAATTAGATAACACTCTCTCTTTTTAAAGCTTTGCTGGAAACAAAAGACATATTAAGCCTTCATAAAGACATATTCCATATTTTTATAAAAAATTCAATTTTTGGCAATTAGAAACCTACAGACTTCTCCGGGTTACCGCATTGAGCTAACTTTGTTGGTTTGCAGGTTCGGTCTCTCGAGGGCAGTTTAAAAATAAAGAAAAGTATATAATCTTTGCAAGCCTGGCTCATTCTCATTCAGATGCTCGTCCTCCCAGTTTTGCTTGCAGGCCGCCCTACCTGGGAGAAGTCTCAAACAGATATTATTTGTACCTGTCCACGTACTGGAGCAGTCAGCGGGGCAGAGCTCCAGGGAGACTCTGATTGAGCACTTGCCCAGTCATGGCACATATCGACCAATCAGCGCAAATTGCTGGCACCCCCCGTGGACACTCTCTACATAAGAGGAGCACAAAGCCATCACTCAGGGGTTTTATGTGATGGGAAAGAAAAGTTTTTGAATAAGAATCGCCTCCACACACTCTCACACACAGACACACTTACACACATACACAACCAAATGGGCATAACAGTACACACAAAGCACATGCATGGAAACACACATGCACACACAAATACGTATGCACACATACACAGGAAAAACAAAAACACACGCTTATGAGGAGGTACACAAACATGCATAAAGTGCACACTGTCTCACACAGTTTCACACATTTCACACACAGTTGTACACAGATATGCAAATACAATACACAAATACACAGCACAGAAATGGAAAAGACACATATGCACACACAAATATGTACAACTCTCACATACACAACATAAATATAGATACACATGCTTTAGGGTATCCACGCGCACACACACACACACACACACACACACACAGGCACACACCTAATATATCCCAGTACAAAGGGATTTGCACAAAAATATGCAATACTGCATTAAACATTACTGCCCTTTCAGTCAAGAGCGCAAACTTCAAAAGCAGAACTCCTGTGGGAGATCTTAAATTCATTAAATTTTTCAATGTTTGTAGGTCCAGTTTTAATGGATAAAACCTCCTATATCAGGTAAAGGGGACTTTGTTTTTGTGATTCTGCACTGTGATGATTTGTGCCATGGACATAAATCACCCGTCCCAGACAAACACGGGCGTAAACTGGGGTCAGTCTGCATCTAACGGAGAGTCGCAGTCACATTCTCACTTATTTATTTATTTTCAGCAAGGTGTTTCAAATGACGTGCTCTCACAAAGACGGGGGAAGTTATCTGATGGATAATTTTACATTTTAACTGTGATAACTCATTTGACAATTCATCATAATTATAATATTTCAGACGGAGGTGGGAAAACAACAGGCTGAGGTGGGAGAAGAACGGAGAGGGAAAAGCAGCAGAACCAGAAACAGAAAGAGAGATCAAACATGCATGCTGATGGAAGCGCTGTAATTAGGAATTAGGAGTCAGGGTGGAGTGTAATTGTGGGAGCTTGACTGCGGCATGACGTCTGACCAGCCTTTGTAAACCCCGACATCTGCATTTAACTGCGATCACTCCCACACTGAATTATTCAAGCAAGGTCATGCTGCTAAAAAAAAAAAATAATGCAGATATTTTAAGCTGTTTACATTCTGTCAACATCTCACACAGAATGCATGGCAAAATCATGCACATTTTCTGTCCACAAACCATTTCAAACAAAGAATTACTAACAAGTTGAGAGGAATCTAATACAATCAATATATCTTAACCAGGAAAAGGTCATAGTGGGTTGACCTTGTCCTGAGGTGTCAAGAGGGGGAGATCTTTAAGATAGCCATTAGGTAATTTGAAAGGGGGTGGCGGCGGGGGAACCCCCATAAGTAAGATGTCATATTACCCATGGGGGCTTCACATTTCATTGTACCGCACTTTATCACTGTCATCCAAAGCCATCTACAACAAGTGCATTTACCTGGTTGGTGAAATAATACAGGTCGAACTATGATAGGGGCCACTTTTCACAAAAATAGCCATTACAGTGCCTGGACAGTAATTTTTTGTCCAGGGCATCCCAAGAGTTATTCCACACCCTGTCCAAAGCCACTCTGAGAAGGACAGAGGAGAATAAACCAAAGCTCAATCAGGACTGGCTGCCTGAATGACTTAATTAGATGTGGAGAAGTCATGTAGACATCTAGCAGGCACAAAGAGCGCAGGGAAGTTAGCACATAAGTGAATGTAAGTTAAGGAAGTACATAAACATCAGCAAATGTACATAAGTAAGCAAGTAAATATATCTGAGCAAACACGTAGGTAAGTGAATGTAAGCTAGGTAAGAAAGTAAATATAAGTGAAGTCACTTTTGTCTTTACTTCACACACAAGTTGTGTGTATCAGTTAGAAATGAACAGGTGGCATTATGGATGCAGGTTCCATCTCTTTGTAAAAAAAAAAAAAAAAAACTTTTGATTTGAGGACTAGATAAATGGAACACGATGATGGAAAATGTAGATTTAAGGCTGCATGAAGTCCACTGCAGGCCTGTCAGTAAAAAAAGTGACAGAAGAGTCTAAGCTACTCACTCCCTCTCTCAGTTTCCATCACTGCTCTCTGCTCTTAGATTAACTTTTCCTTTTCATTCTTTTTGTCTTTTCTCCCTCTGTCCTTTGCTTTTTCCACTCCCCCTCTCTTCTTGTTTCATTCTCTGTTCTCTTTTCTCCCCATGCCCCCATCACTCTCATCTAATGCTCTTTCTTTTTTTTTTTTTTCTTTGTTATTGTCTGTCTGCCTCAGGACCTTTCTGTTATGTGTGACCCTTAACCACCAGCAGCTTCCAATGGAATTCTCTGAAATTCTTTATAGCTGTCTTGCTCTTTCTAACACGTACACAAACACACACACACAAACACACACACACACACACACACACACACACACACACACACAACACACACACACACACACAGGCACACACACACACACGCACAAACACACACACACACACACACACACACACACACACACACAAACACACGCACACACACACGCACACAAACACACACACACACACACACACTCACAGGCACATACATGTATGTAGGAAGACCCACACACACACACATATACACACACACCCATGCACATACATGTATATAGGTAAACACATACACACACACAAGCACATACCACACACACACACACACACACACACACACACACACACTTAAATGGTGTTTTGTTATCCCTAACCTTGGGGTGGAGTTACATTCATATAGCTTCCCTGAGACAACACCAGAGAAAGAGAGATCAATCAATCCTACCCCCGGATCTATCCCACCATAAGCCTCCTCTGTCTTTACTGCTCTTGCTCCCCTGTCAAGGCAAGGCAGTTCCAAGCCTTTTAAACACTGTGGAGTCCATTTTGCTTTATGGCACCCCCTGTTTCGCATCCATTCCACAAGTCCGTACCCACTGCCAAATCTGCCCCAAGCCTCCATCTATACCAGACCCCTCCTACCCAATTAATAAGACTGAAGCACTGCACAGAGCCATTTGTTTTGTGTGTTTGATGAAAATAATTGTTACCAGGATCTTCAAAAAGATAGCCATACTCCGAAGTTTGAGCAAAGAATGCTCGAACACGTTGACTCACAGAATAAAGCAGGTCGTTTTTCTAAAGTTTTATTTGAAGCAGGAAAAGCAATCCTTGTTTTTCACATGTCCTACATCCTCCCAGAATGCTTGAAAATATTGACTCACAGAATAAAGCAGGTCCTTCTTCTAAACCATTATTTGAAGGAGGAAAAGCAATCCTTGTTTTTCACTTATGTCTTACATTCCCCCCCATCCAAACCACCCCTGGTGCTAAGATAAGAATAAGGCGGGGGAAGCCCAGAGAGTGAGCCGTGACGCTGGCAGGTATGGACCAGGCCAGCATGTAAGACCCCGTGGCTAATTGGTTTAACGAGCTCGTTAACGACATAGCTGTCGACCCCTGCAGTCAGCGCTGATGAGTCAGTGGGCCGTTCCAGAGGCCCGAGCAGCGGTGCTGGAGGTCGTGGATTGGTGTTCGGCGACTGGGGTCTGGGCCAATCAGCACAGCCGGTGCAGTGGGGCGGCCAATGCCCAGGGTGCACCTGCAATCGCTGTGGGTGATCGTGTAGCCAATGGTCAACACAGTGTGTGTGTGTGTGTGTGTGTGTGTGTGAGAGAGAGAGAGGAGAGGCATACACACAATTAGGAGAAGGAGGAGAAAGAAAACCAAACTGACAGAGAAAGAATTTGTGTGGGAGAGTGGGATAAAGCAGAAAGTAATGAACAGTGCATAAATTGACAGAAATACAGAAAGACAGAGTGAAGGGGAAAAATGGCAAGAAAAGGTCATGGGTGATATTTTTTTATCCTTCCTAACTGAGTACCAGATGAAGATAATTTCTGGAAAGAGAGCTTGAGAGAGAAGAGCGAGAGAGAGAGAGAGAGAGAGAGAGAGAGAGAGAGAGAGAGAGGGCATATACAGAGAGAAAGAGGGAAATACTTGACTTTTGATGCTCCTTTTCTGAACCAATTTATTCCAATAAATGCATAAAAATACTACACAATCAAAAATTGGTCACAAGTCACTAAAAACCCTCAGCTCATCCCCTCATAATGCTAAAGTTACCCCTGCGTGGACAAAGTGCACCCCAGCACAGGGTGCTTTCCCTGCAGGTAAGGGTCGAAGTGAAGGCTAACCAGTTCAATTCAATTCAGTCGCTTTTACTGGCATGACAATCGAGTGACATTACATCGCTAAAGCACATAGAAAATACAGCAAACAATGACAGGAAATGGTAACAGTAATCACATGACGTGGGGTGGGGAGTTAATCATACACAAAAGAGAGAGGATGAGGAGGAGGGGAAGGAAGAGGATGCATGTTAACACTGTGATGAAGAGAGAAGGATGGAGGGATGCAGTGAGACCCATAAAAAGAGGAGAATCACAAAGGAAAAAAATGAGAGAAAGTAATGGGATGACCAATAATGGAAGAGCAGAGGGAGTGAAGGAGGGAGAGAAAAGAGCACTGAAGAGAAAGACAGAGAAGGAATCAGAATGAGAGGAGAGAGGAAATAACAAAGATGGCTATATCAAGGTGGAGAGAAAGGAGATAAAAATACAGAGAAAAGGGTTACAGAGAAAAAGTGTTGCAACACTGTATGTACATCTGTGAAAGAGATACAGAGAGAGAAATGGGGTGAGAGAACCAACAATCAGAGGTTGAACCATATACGCATTTACTTTTTTTTTCTTATTTTAAAAAGGAGAGAATACTCTTTCACAGCATTGCAAAGACCTGGCCACATTTTTAACCCTTCTTGACAGAGATTCTTCTAGGGAAAGGAGAGAACTGTGTAATAAATCTGCCTGCATCAGTCTTAGAGACAGAGAGTCTCAACTAAACAGCATATTCTCAGCTTATTTATTTATATACATGTACAATATGGTCATTAAATAATTGTTATTTAACATGTTAGCTGTGATTGTATCCAAGTGGAAGTGCTTGATGTTATCAGTCTGTTTCACACAGAGCATCTTTACTCTTAACAGCAATTCATACTAAAGAGCTCCTATTTTGATTTTCTGTTTTACTGATTGCTGTTCTTTGGCATCATGTGTCTGTTATCTGTCATGCCAATAAGGCTCTTGAATTAAATGGAATAAAGAGGTGAGGAGGTGCAAGGCAAAAGAAAAATGATTGGAGAGAGGGAGAGAAGGTCAGCGGGGATAATGAGACAGATGAAAAAGAGGACAGGAGATCGACAAAAAAAAGGAGAGAAATGTTCTATTATCCTAACAGAACCAGACAGAGGGTGAGAAGGAAAGAGATGGAGTGAAAGCAAATGCAGAGGGGAGAGAGAGAAAACAGAGAGATTCTGACTGAGAGAGAGAGAGAGAGAGGGAGAGAGAGACGGAGGAGGCTGGCTGGAGCAGAAAATGCTGCTCGTAACCTAAATGAAAATAAGAAGAAAAGGTGCTCACTGGTGAAAGTGACAGTAATTAAACGCAAAGCGCAGAGTGAGAGGCTGTAATTTAGGCACCCACACTTACATGGTTTTATGTCAGTAGCCGAGCGTGACACTTAGGGGAGCCGTGTCGCGCGTGGTTTGAGCGGAGCCAGCGGTAAACGGCGTTTTTGTGAGCGCTTCTATCGCATGGCTTCCCCTCGGATAGCCTGGCGGGATTATGACCGGGAGCTGCGCTCGTTGAGCCTGACTGTCTCTCTGGTGCATGGCCAATCCACCAATCCGCCAATCCGCGGCTCTGCTCTCCCGCCGTTACCGTGGGTAATCCCGCCACGGCTCTGTGCTGCCCCAGAAACGCAACTCTCCAGCCCCGCTCTCCTCTCTGTTCCCTGCATGTATTTGCTCTCCATTATTGTTCTCAATGAAACTCTTCATTCTAAAGGCCCACATGATTCAAACTGATGTGTTTCATGAGACACATCTCATCCTGTGGTATGAAAGCTGTGTTCCAAAGTCCAATAGTTGGCATGAACATTTTTGGACAGTTTCACTTAGGGTTTGGCAACAGTGGTGGGGGGAGGGATGGGGGTGGGGGGGTACAGTGCCAAATCTTCCAGCTAGAGGGGATCTTCAATGACTAAATATGATTTTCTTTTTTGTTTCAGTAGTTGTGTTTATGTTCAGATCCTAGTCTATATAAACTGTAATGCATTGTATGAAGCTAAACAAATAGACAACGTTGTATCTTGGTTTTAGAGTTTGACACGTGAATAGAAAACATCCATAGCCTATTGTATATTGTTAATAATTCATTGCTCTGTGACTAATGAAGTTTAATCAAAACACCATGTTGCTAAAATGTGTCTGATGTAACGACATGTAATAATAATGAAACAACACTCCTCAGGAATTTCACATTACCTGATAAAAGTTGCATCTTTGGAGGTACAAGTTTTTGTATGTTCTCAGCTATGTGAATATAAAGAGCCATGGTTATTGAATTGGCTACGCAAACTAAGAGGTTGCAGGTTTGATTCCCATGAAGGCTACCACCGTTGCGCTGTTGAGCAACATACTTCACCTGAAGCACACCAGAAAATATCTAGCTCTATAAATGTGTTAAAGTGGAATGATTTTATGGATAAGACTATTTGGTAAAGTCTAAAATGTAAATATATTAAAGAAAGCTGTTCTTTATATATACTTTGATAAATGGCCAGACCGCCATATGGTTAGGGTGGCGACAGTATATGTATTTATTTACCAAGCTGTGAAATGCATATTAATGGTTATGTTTTTCCACCCTGGAGCAAATTCAGATAATTCTGGCAAAGGAAATCTCTTTGATACCTCAGCTGTCTATACGTCCGCAGGTCCCCCTGCTGCCTATTTCATCAGCAAGTGAGAAAAAAACAACATTCATGTGAAATTCTGATGTCAGTCTCATAGACCAGGAACAGTTGTATCAGAATTCATTTGTGGCAGTTGCATTTGTTTCTCCTCACAACTTGAGGAGTATTTTTTTGCAGTTTATGGAACACTGACTCATCCGTTTTGGGAAGGTGTATTTGCTGACAGCACTGGGCATCGGGTCAGCCACATTACATTCACAATACCTGGGCATAAGGAAGAAAATGCAGTCCAGTATTTGTGGTATATAGCTGCACAGATTTGAGATCAGGGTCTGCTGTTTGGCCCGCTCTGAGTGCAGTGGTGTGTGTGACCTGGTGTTAAATCCTGAGCGAAGCGCAATCATACGCCTCACAATGACAAGCAGTGAAGGACGCCACATTGAGACCACTCACAATGGCATCTTCTAAAACTGTCTTTTACTTAGTGTGTATGCATTTACACAATAAGAAATCATAAAAATAGATTTGAATAACTGCAAACAACCTTCAATTTCAGTTGAAGTCTCTCATTTGTCTGCCTTTTGCTGTCTTGGACTCTCAGTTACTTTTTTGACCATTCATATCCCTGAAAGTCTATAAAATTGCCTTTTTCCAAAGATGTTTTTGAGGAAGACTCATATGAACTGCACATGTCATTCTGAGTTATTAGCCCAGGGGAAAATAAACCTGGACGAGGACAAGACTGTGCACTTCTCTGTTTGGACATCAACAACAATGGAAAACAAGACATATGATGAAACTGAATAAACATGGAGATAGGCACAGCTTACATAAGGATACTCAGTCATTTAAATATTTAAACCTTTTGTTTAAACTCCAATTAGTATCAGAGTTCTGTTCCACTGCTGGTCTCATGCACAGATCAAGTTCAGCCAAACCTTCCCAGAATTCCATGCTTCATTTGCCTTCACTGAGCACTTAATTAGCACACCCCCTAAAAAAAAAGAGGGAGAGGGGAGCCGGTCAGGTCCTTAATCTAAAATGTCATATCTCCAAAATGCATGACCGCCCAATTCGACCCACAGGTCAGGGCTTTTCTCTCAAACGAGGGGTCAGGGCTTTTTCGCTGGTTTGCATGTCCTCAGCAAATTATCTGGAAGCACAGAGCGCTCATATGGGTTATTGCCCTCAGTGAGCTCTGCTGTCTGGTTTCGCCAGAGGCAGTTGAAAAGTGGATCTGCTTTGAAGCGGTCCATGGATTAAAGTTGCATACACTCAAACTAACTTGGACAAGCCCATGAAAAGTACAGTAGAGATGATAAAGCAGCAGGGTTCTGTAAATCCACTTTTTTACTCAAATATACAGCATATTTCTATTTGCAGAGAATTAATCTTCTTTTTAGTACCATACAAAAAAAAAAAAAAACCTGTGTTAATAAATCCTTCAGGGAAATCTTAAGCTTTTTTAACATTTTATTTATGAAAACATTATTTGTACTATTGTAGTCTCGGAGCGAGGATAAATCCTGTCTCTTTGACTTAAAGCGGAAAGTAATTTGTTATTCACAGCTGAGGAAGACCAGCGTTACACAAGGATCCACACTTGAAGCGGTATTGCCTTGTCTTCCCTGAGGGTTCAGAGGAAATACTGACATGTGTATTTTTGAGTTTCACTTGTAAGATTTATAATGATGAGTACATACGTAATTACATGTGTCATATACTAGTTTTTATGATCATATTTTCAGTAATGTGTTTGATTCATTTATGCTGCCCCTCTCTCTCTCTCTCTCTCTCTCTCTCTCTCTCTCTCTCATTGCCTGTGTGTTTCTGTATCCTTCTGTATTTCTTATTTCTCACTGACTCTGAATAATAACACATTTACAGATTAAATTTCAAACAGCAGCTGAACCAAGTATAAGGACTATAAAAAGCTCTTTGAAACAAACAGCCAGGACGTTCACATTTTGGGGGGAAAGGCAGAAAGTACTGCAGTCCAAAACCGGCCAGGCCCGATGCACAGGAAAGGTTCAGCTCAAAAAGCTCAGAGCTGCCGGGTTTTCCCAGTCATAAATACACCGTGAAAAGTCGGTTTGGGCACATTTCCAATGTGTCATGATAACTTTTCCCACTTACAAATATTTTATAGGTCCCAATTTGCCCCCAAGTCTCCCCTAAAAATAATATAACAAACTCCACTTTGAGAAGACGTGGGAAGGACAGTTACACTTGATATGAGACTGGCATTTTGGGAGTATAATTATTGTTGTAATAAATACTGTGGGTGCCTACGGTGACAGCTGCTGTACAATTGGTTGATGACACATATGTGTCCTAACTATGCATTTCCCAAAATGCACTGGGCAGTGCAATGAAGTCTATATGCTACAATTTATAGGGTCTGTTCTGTGGAAAATTCTGAGGCCGTTGTTTGGTGGTTTTTTAGCAACTATTCTGTAAAGTGCCTCTCTATTCGTGTCTGTGGGCATTGAATTGTGACCACTTATTCTCTTTTCTAGATCTTCCCTTGGTTGGTGAATGCCAGCATGATTTTTGATGTGGTCCCCCTTGAAACAACTAAATAACTTTGCCATTTCTGTGATTGATGCTGCTCCAATTCGGTCACCAACTATCTGACCTGACAAAAATTGGTTGCAGCCCTCAAGTTACTGTAGAAACTGCAAGATACAAGTCCTTTCCTTTTTTGGTGTTTCCATTATTTTATCTGACCCCAGTATATATCCATATATAAATGTATGCCCTAGATTCATATGCATATTAATAAATTCACCCTATTTTATAGACTGCAGACCAAAATCTGAATCAGGTTTTGGATGTGGACATGTTTGTTTTTCCTGAATAAAGATTTGAAAAACAAATGCTGGAGATGTGTTCGTTGTAGGTCTTATTTTTATTTTTATTTTTTTTATCAGTGTTGAACTTTATATTTGTGTTGCCTGACTGTCACTGCACAACAAGTTCTCTTGCAGGGAAATAGTAAAACTAAATTCAAACTGGCTTTCACTGTTTAGCCAGGGGAATTGGATTGACTATGTATACGACTGCCGCTCTCCTGACTGACGCTCATTGAGGAAGGTGTGTGTGTGTGTGTGTGTTTGTATCTGTGAGTATATCTGTATGTGTGTGTATGTGTTTGAATCAATGTATATCTGTGTGCCTGTATGTGTGTGTACGTATCTGTGAGTATGTGTGTTAGCATGTAAGTGTGTGTGTGCATGTGTTTATGTGTGTGTATGTGTATTTGTGTGTGTCAGACATGTAAGTGTACATGTGTGTTTGTGTGTGTGTGTGTGAGTATGTGTGAGACGTGTCAGTGTGCATGCATGTTTATGTGTGTGCGTATCTGTGAGTGTGTCAGGGCTCAGGGTAACACCAGCTTCCACAGGCCCTTAGGTCGGTGGCAGACGGACGGGGCGTACATTTCACAGCTTTTGTATGAAAACCATTAAACAGGCCTCCAGACAGAACGTGACATCTTTTCTCAAACCCATCAGCGAGCGACGGGCTTGCTGTATTACACCAGGGCTTGGGTCGCTTTGGTATGTGTGTCCTAGGCTGGCAGGAGGTGACAGAACACAAACCCCTGACATTTACAGAACGTGTGTTCCGCCACACCAGCGGACTGCGAAACAGCCAGAGGGATGAAACAGCCACGTGTTTATACACTGAGCCTCCATTTTAAAGTATGTAACAGGACACTGATGGCTGTATAACTAAAACTGATAATTGATTTGATTGTTTTATATTGTGTTGTAGACCACAGACCGTGGCAGAAGCATTTGGCTCATAATGCAAACAATGTTTGTTTTGATCCAAACTGTTTGATGATCCATGCAAAGATTCCATTTTGTAAAAAATTGCAAACCCAGAAAGCCATTTACGTATTAATACATTTAAATTCATTGTATGTTTTGACCTCTGTGTATTCTGTTTTATTGTACTGTTTACATTTCCTGAGGATAAACTTTAAACATATAGATAGAAAAATCCAATACACACCCCATGTCTGCTTATTTATCTGCGAAATTTCCATTTACAGGATATGTTCGTATTAAGTAAAAGATGTGTGTGTGTGTGTGTGTGGGGTGGGGGAAAGCTTGCGCATACCATATTACTATTTATATGAGCTTCCCAATTTTTGTAGAAGAAGACTTGCAATACTGCAGCAGCAAGATGTACAGTATATGATTTATATGTGTTTTTTTGGGTAAATGGAAAGGCAAAATTGTAATATGGAGCACTGGAAACGAATGGCTAATATCTCAAAGCTGTGATCTCTGGCTTTGGCATGGCTTTCAGTTCCACTATTCCACTGTCACAAATCTAAACTCAGATAGCCATATCTACCCATGCACTGGCTGTACCTAATTACCTAGCTGTTCTTTTGGTATAAATAACCTTTACCGTCACTGCTATGGAAGTGATATATCAGGGATACAGTATGCATTAGAAATATAACAACATTTTTGATAGCCCATTGTTAGATTTATGTATGTGACTTATTCATCCTCTCCGCAAAAAAAAATAAATAAATAAATAAATAAATATGAGCGGTTCAGTGAGTGTGCTGCGGTCTATTCATTTTCTTTCTGATGGGAAAGCGAGTGAAGGACAGCACCGATTGTGAGGAGTGTATCAGCTGCCTGATTCTCGAACCCGAGTCCCCCTGATTCCCCACAAATAGCCTGTCATGTATCAGGGGGCCGAATGTACATTCGCGCATCCATCATTCTCAGCCTACAGCGGGCCTGACAGGTTAGCCGTCCCACGTCTCGCTCTCTCTTTCTGTCAGGGAAAGCCGCACAAACCGAAACCCTCTTTTCGAGGGGGAAGTGGATTTTTTCCTGACCTCGTTTTTGACCATGGGCCTGTCCCTCCCCTTTCTATCCCTCCCTCCCCCCCTTGGGATTGGATTAAGAGCTGAAATTCGCCAGCAGAGCCGAATTTGGCCGCGATGTTGGAGGTGGCAACATTTTTCTTGGAAAGGACGTTAACAGCATGAGCTTTCGTCAACTGTACAAATACAGAAAAAAACATTTGAAAAAATGCTAAATAGGTATGCCACATTTTTCAATTCACCACCCACAATGTAGATCTGTTATACTTGTCGGGAACTACTGAAACTTTAAATCTGTTTAAAAATAACGATAGTGAAATATTAAATGCAAGATGAAATGTTAGGGTGTGAGTCAGAACAGTTCACTGACAGCCACACCATTGGGTAAAGTGAGCAGAAGATAATGATGAGGTGAGCTTATTGCGTAGTTTAATTCAGATGGGGAAAACAGGATCAATAAAAAATGAGGCAATATTTTAGGCCTTTGTACAGCCTGGATACAAACACAAACTAAACTACTCTGGTTGGACAAACGGGGGTGAGATGAGGAGGGTTCTGCTGATTGGCGGCTGGCGGGGTGTCGTTTATTTAGGAAGGGGAGGCATGGACTGTCACAGCACAGCCGGATGTAAAGAGCTGTATCCGAGGGACAGCAGATGGATGCTGAACCCTGAGCTCTGTAGCTTTGGGAATGGCTACATCTTATGGCTCCGGCTTCACCACCGCCTGTCTTGAGCTCCTTCAGAGCCCCAAGTTTGTCAGCTCGCTGCCTTCTGACTCATCTCTCCGTCTCCTCTCTGCAGGATGACTGGAGACCGTTCCCAGCATGCCAAGCGGGGAGGAACAGCCTGCGGAGCCATTTGCAGAAACAATTAATCAAAAGTTTTTTTTTTTCTGTTATTTGTTTTATATTTCCATAAGGCAATCGTAAAAGTTACAGCTTTATTCATTCTCCTGCTGTTTTCATATTACGAGTTATGTCTTGTGAGGCTTGAATGTCCTGCATCTTTTCACACGCGGTGGATTTCCTGGTAAGCCGAGTCCTTCCTGCTGAGTGGCCCCAGACCCCTTCTGCGGCCGAGGCCTCCACTGCCTTGCTGGTTGGCCCGTCTCCAGCGGATGTCGCCTCCCCTCGGCTCGAAGTGAGTTTTCGGGTCGACTCTTCTCCTCACGTCACTGAAGCGCGTCCTTGGTTGTGCGGCGTTTCTCCGAGGCCCTGCCGAGAGGAGGCATTTAAGCGGGCTGTCGCCTCCTCCCGCGCCGCCTAAAGTCGTTTGCCCCGAGGAGGGCTCTTTCACGGCGTCGTAAACGCGCGCGCGCATGGCGGCTTTGCACCTCACGGACAAGTATATAAGCTTCCTGTCGAGAGAGGCACTCTGGATAGGAGTCGATCATTATGTGTGCAGTTGCTCTGGGCCAGACGTAATGAAATTGCCTGCTCACTGTGGTAGTAAGATCCTGGTTTTAAAGGCCATCTTCAGCCTATCTTATAGTACTTCCTGATGTTGCACAACGAACCACAAGCAGAAAGTGGCAACATTTAACCATTCAGAACATTTCAGTAATTTATGAACAGGATAGCTATATCATATCTGTTACATATGCAAGAACGAACATCACAGCACGTGGGGAAACTACATTAGAAGGAGGTAATAAAACTAACTTGTATGGAAAAATACATATACTTTCACTGAATTTTCGGACTTGGCCATAATGACCTTATTATCTATAATGGAACCAAACCCCTGCCGTACCCACATATAATTAATTCATCTCATTCACCAAACTTATTGATGATAACAGCAACTATGCTGTATGTATTTTTTGTCATGCAATTGGCAAAACACATCTCATTATGTCTCAAGACACCTCAATTACTATTGGTGTTTTCATGCTGTGCCTTAGCCATGGAAATATTGGCCTGCATGCATCTGTTTTACATTTATGGATCACCATGACCCCAAGTCACCTAAAAACTCTCTATCGTGCATGCTAAATGCCAGGACAACATGTTCCCCTCTGTGAATGTGTTAATTTGCCATTAACAACTGATGTTTTCTGATTAGTTCACAAATGTATGCATTAATCACACTGCTAAACTAACAAGCAGTATGGACGCAAAACAGCTGCTGCTAATTCAGAGCTGGTCGCTGATATCAAGGTTGTCTGATGCGAGGTTTTAACTTTGCAGTCCACTCTAGCGGCAGTAACCGTTGAAAGACAGAGGCAATGTCAACAAAATCAAGCCCCAGTGGGACGTTTTGGACCAAACCTTCACTTAGCCAGTTGACTGAAGAACGCATGATTAGATGTTATAGGCTGAGCCATTGCTGTGCCATTCCACCGAGCGCCGAGTCACATGACTTACAGCACCTTCCCTGGATGATAATAGTGATGCGCTGGCCATTTCCGATGCTGAGACAGGATAACAGCACTGAATGAAACATTTCTGTGCCTCTGTTTTCATTGTGTGATGTCCTCTCTCTCTGCAGCAGCATTTTAGTGGTGCAGGATTTTGAAAATTACTTTGCCCCATATACAGTATTTGTTACATATGACAAGGACTTTCTCCTATCAAACTAAGCACCAGACAATTCATATACTGTATGATATGTATTAAATAATGATAATATAGGAAGAGATCACAAATATATTTAACATCATATAGCCCATTTTTCACAATACTCAAACACAACACTCAGCACATAATCATCATTTACAGCCATTATTTACAAAGATATAACCGGAAAGATAAACATTTTTGATCAACATAGCAGCAACGTCGTCGCGCTCATGTGTCATGATACTCGTGGTCTGCCTGGGCGACATAAAGACAGCGCTGAGGCTCCCGCCGTCTCCATGCTCCCGTCCTTCATGGAGCAGCTGGCCACTTAGCTGAATGATGTCCTTTAGCTATGCACTGATGTTGAGGAGAGTCACTGACTGGTCCTGCTTCATTGGCTTTCCTCTGTCAGCTGCCAGCTGGCTTCATTTCTTCCCTGAAAACAATATTTGCACCCCTCTTCTATTGCACATACCTCAGTGAACATTTTAATTATCTTTGTAAAAAAGCTTACAGGGTATTACAAAAGTGTATACATGAGAAAGGCTGCAAAATGTTTTAAAAGAAATCAGTTTCTGTGTCTCATTACAATATGTAGTTAATTTAATTCAGTTGCCGATTGTAATCGTTCATCAAAAATGAAGCTTGTACATCAGCATTGACTTCTTTGTTAGTCAAAGGGAGAGTACACAATGATGTCTGTGTCAAAGTATTTGTATCAAGTATACAGTGTCATATAGGGCTTATAGCTGCATATGACACTGTATATATGATATCATATATATATGTGTATGTGTGTGTGTGTGTGTGTGTGTGTGTTATTCTTTCCTTTTCTTTATTCTTTCCTTTATCACCTGTCCAATCATAGTTATCAAGTGTAGAGAGCTGTGAGCTGTGGAGGCAGGGACCGGACTGGTCTGGATAGTCTGGATTATATCTCCTTTACGCCATGGCTTACCTCATTAAATCTCTTCCCATTCAAAATTGAGATGGCCCACCACCTGGGCAATCCTGCACTGACACGACAATGTCTATGTAGCGTAATATTTAGCATATGCTTGTGAAATAACACTGGTCTGTTCAATCTCTCCCCCCTCATTTATTGAATCGATACTCTTTTTTTTTGTGTGTGCCAGGTGACATTTGCGCCTGTATTTTAACAGTACTTCTGCTGGTAAAATCCATTACCGCAGCCATTACTCCTGGTGAAAGAGGCTTTCAGGGACGGGGGAATTGAACTGAGTCAGATTTCAGTCAGTAAATTACACGAGGAGAAGAGGAAAAAGAAGAAGGGATAAAAGAGTCGACGCAGGGGAGTCACCGCCTGTCGGGGCAGCCCTGCGGGGCGGCGCTGGAGAGGCGAGATTCCACCACCTCACTGGACGGGGGAAAATGATTAAATGACAGGGGGTCCTCACACGCCTCCCCAAAATTACACTGGTGCGTCCGACTTGCCTCTTTCAGCACTTTCATCACGCCTATGGTCCGCGCCGATCGATTTTTGTCTTCCGGCCAAGTAAACAGAACCAAACATTTGGACAGTTAGCACTGTTGTCCTTGAAGGATCTTCGAAAATAGGCTCGCAAACACACATCCCTCAGTGGCATGTCAATCAGAACGGATCGCTAATTGCGGTTCAGATTGTTGGCCACAGGAAATGCAGTGGGGCCAGATTCAATCAAACACACTCAACCTCTTTAAGGACATAGTCAATTCAGTCAAAACAGACTTAGGCCTATGCCCATCTCAAACAGAGCACATCATACTCAAAGAAAATTATGCTGTAATACAAGTCTATGTTGATAGAACTGCATTATTCTCACAAAGGGACAGTGCTTTTGATTGAATTTGGCCCAGAGTCGTTGTTTAGGTCTGAAACCCTGGAGCAGATTTCTTGGGGAAACAATGACTGATAGTGCTCACAAAACTCCAGTTTGAGGAATGAGTCACTCACCCTGTGCAATCCGGGTTTCAGTTTGTGGCTAATTGAAAGCAAAGCTGTGAAACTGTGAGTCGTCTATCAAACGGTGTGGATTCAGGGAAGCTCATAAGTTCTAGAAGACTGGGCCTTCATGAACCCAATATGTCAGCAGAGACTCACTGATTGAATCGATATCAGTGCTTCTACTGGAGAACTATGGAGATCAAAGTATTTTTACTGGTTCAAACAAGGCATGGTTCAAAAGTCACGGGCTCTTCTGTCTCCAACAGCAACAGTTAAGTCTATTAGCTGCTTGAAATGACAGAGATAGATGCAATTTGCGTATGCGTTCTGTACATAACATAAAACAGAAGAGGACCACAACTTGGCACTGCCAACAAGAACCATGGGAGTGCAGTGGATCTTGGTACCAGGGAAAAAAAAAAACTCTGGTTTTCCAATTGAAGCTGAAGTTTAAAGAAGACATCACCTGGATCAGCGCTGTCACCGTGTAAGGCACTGGAAATCCTGCCGGATTGAGTCCTGACCTCTCCTCAGGGATTTTCCGTATCACTACACCTGCGGTTTAAGCCCCAGAATGCACTGCTTTAAAGACGCTAAGTGGTTTTAAAAGGGCTGCTGCTTATTATATTCCCAGCCAAGTGCCATTCACCCAGGTCTCTTTCTGCTGTACGTCTACCACAGGATGCTTGTTTAGCAGCTGTTTCAAACAGATCAGAAATGATCAACATGTGACTTGAAAGCAAAATAGTGAGTAGAGATGGGAAGTCCCACGTCAGGATAATGCATCACACTACCCCATTCTGGTTTATTTTAATTTGATTTACTCAGCTCACTATGGTTTATTGCTTACATAATTTCTGACCAAGTAACATCCCCTAATCTGTGGACATTATGGCATGATGGAGACAGTACTTTGTCAGACTCATAAACTGGAGTCTGACAAGTGGGGCTGATGTTGCATCTCCAGGTTCAGCACATCTTTTCTCAATCACATTGTATTTGAGAGGTGATCTGCTAGTAAAGGAAGCTTCTCTTTTGACAGGAGGTACACGCTGCTGACGGAGGACACAACTACATGCTTTGACATTTCTGCAAGAACAATAAAAAGATTAAAAATGAGAACGTCAGATGACATCAACAACTGTTTTCATTTTTAAACTGTCACTGCCACTAATTTAAAAAGGTAAAACAATGTTGGCAAAATCATGTCCTGGTTAAAAAAAAAAAAAAAAAAATGACTTCTCAAAAATGATACTGCAACTTCCACATCTCTGCTTCTCTCTCTGGGAAAATGTGAACGCTCAGAGACAAAATTGCAGTCTGAATCAACAAGCCCATCCATCCCTCTGTCAGTGTAGAATCTAAAGGCATATTGCCCTCTGTCAGTTTAAACATCCCATATATACCTGGTATGCAATATAGCCTTGTGGTTATGACAGGCTCAAATGCTGAAAGGTTTCCGCACTTGTCATATGATACCTGAACTTGTCATATGTCATGTCATTGTGGATCATATGAGTTTCATATTTGGGGAGAAAACACAATTCCTTATGGGTTTATGTTTTCATTAGACTAGCTGCAGCTGTCAGTAAGTTACAGATATATTACATCAGCAGATGAAAATGTTTTCCACCACCTTAGATGATTTAATTCAGTAATTCTCATCTGCTCACGGCACATTCTTTGCTTGTGTCAGCATGATGAGGCTGAACGGTGGACTCTGATGTTTCTTTCATCAAAACAACCCTTTTTTTATCGTCTGTTTCTTTGCCTTTATCAACACATTGTTGTATGTGTGATTGAGATGAGTAGACACTTCATTTTTTTTTTCCAAGACAGCAGAGAGGCTCATAGGAAACAAAGATGACACATCGCAACGCATACTTGTCGCAACGTTTGTCCTAACTGAAACCTTAGAAGCTACACTGTGATTGGTGCACAGCATCTGTGACATCACCTGCCTGTCCTTTACGACATCATCCATATGGTGTTCTTCTTCTTCTGGTTTTAAGATAGTGTCTCTATTTCAATGCAATTCCAACATCATAAATTATATGTAGTAACACATCCTTGTCCGCAGCATTACTATGTAATAAAGTGGTTATAAGACACTCCATCTGGCATTTGATATCCCTGTCCTGGAAAGGCCTTATGTGAAATAAATGAATAAAAACACACCTGCTCTCCCAAACTTCCACCTTTGTTTCTCCCATCTATTTCATAATCAGAATATGTGCAAAACCTGCCTTCCAGACATACACAGACACACACATGCCACATGTTTGATACCATACTTATTGGAAATCATTGCTAGGAGCACAGAAAATTTTTTAAAGTATTTTACTTTTATTGTCTTTTACATCCTGATGCTGCGAGCCAGGTTGAGTGAAGATTGGAATTCCACTCACTTTCTCATTGCGACACTTCATTTTTTTGCATATGTATACATTTATCTCCTCCTGTCTCTCTCTCTTATTATTCATCTTTCTGCTTCTCTCTCGCGCTCTCTCTTTCTACACCAGTTAACTACATATTGGTTGAAAAACTGTTTCATTGGTTGAAAGCACAATAACATGTTTTTATCATTCCTGCCAGTATTGTATATTAAATTAGTCTGATGCTTATCATGCTGTAATATTATGAATTTAAATGTAAAAAAAAAACACTTCACTTTCTCAGCTTTTAACATATTTTCCCACAGTAATTGTTTATTTTCAGAGCCTTATGACCCATCTGTGTAAGTTATTTTTGTCATATCAGCGGAGCCATTTTGGCCCAAATGTGACAACTGTCTGAAAAAAGACGCGCCCTGCCCTGTATGTAAATCCTGTGATGGGCACGGAAACTGGGTCCCTCGACAGACCCCTGCGGTTCCGCCATCAGCCACGTGTCGACTTACCGGTAGGCTATAAATAGACCACCGTCCAGCCGTGCAAAGGAAAAGACTCACCAAATACAGCGGGGCACTTCACAGTGAACACTACACCGGATCAAGGACACATCCACTGATCCATGCATGGTCTGTTTAAGCCCCGTGCAGCACTTAACCAGGGGATCCTAACACTGGATAACAGAATGCCGTCGTGTGGGTTGTGTGGTAGATGATTTATAACACGTATATTTTTATACGTCTTTATATCTTGGGAGGTTTCGGGCAAAAGCGATGGGCCCTTCTGTGAGAAGAAAAGGGGAGGGTGTTGAATTATTCAGAACTAAGACAGTACTGAAGAAGTGTCACAATATAATGTGGGTTGTGTGGAGTTGTGAAAGAGGATTGCGTTTTCTCTCCTTTTGGATATTGTTAATGCATAAGATTTAGTCATTTGCATTTATTCCTCTAGCAGCATCTAATATATCCTTATTTTATTATTGGATCATAAACAGTATTATTTATGCATATTTTATGTGGACAGCATGGGGGTGAAGACGGAAAGTTTTCACCGCAAACTGATGAGACGGGATTAGCTCGCGATGGACAAACAAAGTCAGCGACTTCAAAGCTTCTTCAGAAAGTTTCATTCTGAATAACAAAGGACCGTCTCTCCATCTAAAAATGGCTCAGCCGAGGCGCAGAATCCAAAATTCAGGGTCAAGACGAGAGCCTTTCAAGTATTGAGCTGTTATTATGACAGCCTGAGAAGAGTGGGCAAACATGAAGAAATGAAATAGGAGTGGACTGCATATGTATGCATGCTATATGCATTGCTATATGCCCATTTGGTATGTTTACAAATAAAGACCTGAAATCTAAAACAAGTGTGAAAGCAAAATAGTCATACTGCTCTGCTGCCCCCAGTGTTCACACAGAACACTGTCGGACAATGAATGTACTTTCCGAGATGAACCATTGTTCATTTTCAAGAATGCCTGAATTGTGATTGGTCATTAGCTCGGTGCAGGATCCAGTGAGATTTCACTGTATTTGTATACAAAGGACACCAATCACAGCTTTCAGCTGGCTGGAATCCGTCCTTAGACCTCGCTGAAAAAGGTTCAGAGATCTCCGAGAACACAGAGGATCCCTCAAAGTCATCACTCTCTGTGGGACTCAAGCTTTCATGTTTTTTTTTTTTTTTTTTTTCGTGATTAGAAAGGTCGTTTCTGATTTTCTTGATACACAGAATTTTGAAGTGCGTGCATGTCGCCTCTGCTCCCTGACAGAACTGGCTTTTCAGAGATCCTTTTCCGCATAATTACCTGAGTGCTCCTCATAGCCTGTGAAGAGGCCTCAGAAATTATTTGTCTTTGATGTATGGAGGGTTAAGCACCTGGCCTATCCTCCCTCCCACCTAAGCTTCACAGAAGAAATCAAGGTAGTCCGCCCTCTCCAGCATATGCCCATCTGCTGAATGTTTTTTTTCTCTTTCTTTTCATTTCATTCCGTTCAAGTTTCCGCTTGCAAGCTAATGCTAGCTAAATCATATCCAAAAGGCATGTTCCATTTGGCCATCGCCAATCTCCCCCCTTATGGGAATCAGGTCCTCATTACACGTTAAAGATCATCCATAATTAATTTCGATTCCCTCCTCGTATTTAACGGCTAATGCCGTTTCGGAGAGGCCGCCCTGACTTCTGAAGGGCAGAGCCATAATGAGGTAGCTCTGCGGTTGATCCTGCTCTCATGTCCGATGACGAGACCTCTCCACAAGCCCCCCAGGCAAGGTCTCCCTTAACGGGTCAAGGACTGGTATGACCATCCGGCAGTCAGCGGACCCGACTCCCGTGACTAATTTCCTGTGAAAACGTGGAAGAACATGCGGCCCTTAATTTGCTCGTTAAGGCATAATGAGGTGAAAAAGGAAAAAAAAAGGTAAAAATAAACAAGGCTTTGTTTACTGGCAAGGGCACCTGAGGACGGGCTATTGTGACACTTTTTTCCTGTGTAATCGGTGTCACAATAATTCGGTAAATCACACAATGGTACATGTTATGAGGCCCAAGGGCAGGATGGGAATAGTGGAGTGTGTCGGTATGTGACAGCTGGTTGCTGGTGGGGTAGCCTCTTTCGGCACAGGGTCTTTCCGATCTCCAGAGCAGGGCATACGAAGAGGGCAGGCAGAGCTATGATATACATATCCAGATGAATTCTGGGATGCCCAGGGGAGGTTCAGCGACACAATGTAAAGGTGACTGTGTTATCAAAAGGTATTATGGGCTGGCTGGCTGGCTCCTGCTGTTAAAGGTGCCCTGGACTCACCCTGATGTTTTCAAGCTACAGTGGGGTCCAAAAGTCTGAGACCACATTGAACTTTTTTTTTTTTCAAACTTTTTTTTTCATGCAAACCTGGAAATGATCAGAAAGTTTTAGGATTTTGAAACATTTAAAATAAAGAAAAGTTATGACATTTAAATCCAATAAATTATAGTGTTTCCTTTACTTTGAACACAGTATTAAGCAATGACCCAAGTCTAAAAAATAAATAAATAAATACGATGACAGTGAAAATAAAAGTATATTGGATGTCCATTTTCTGACTTTTCTATGAGCCATGATACATTCTTGCATATGATACACATTCTTACATTAGACACAATTTTATTTCTTCAAGGAAAGTCAGGAAATAACTTTGGCTGCACTGGACCTTTACGGCACAGTTCCAGTAAGTGGGCGGGCCTGCAGTCTTGTACCGAATCTGTAATGTTCCAATATGGCCAGCAGGGCGGCACATAATTGGCAGAGATGTTGCCAGGGGAGGAAGGGATCTCAGCAAATGGCAGAAATGCCTCTCATCCCCACACCAGTGACCTAGCCAATCAGAGGCCAGCTCCAGCAGCACAGGACGTGTCCCCCTCCAAACCAATATCAGTGGTGCAAGTCTGGACTGGTGGACTGGGGATTGTAAGTAAGCAGGGGTCTGACATCACCTGTCTGTGGAGAGCTCAGACCTTCCAGAAAGGACAGAGAAGGTTATAATATAATTACAGCTGGTTCACATTCCCCTCCTCTAGTCAAAGGCTGATTTAGACACTGGGAAATAGGTGAGCAGAATCACCAATCACTTTCATTCACTTCTAAATGAATTAGGCTATTAATAAAAGCATCTCAGCTGTTCCCCTGATTTCATTATTTACCTTATAATTGATCAGTTAATGCAACTGATTGGCAATTGTGGCAATTGCACTCACCTGGTAAAAATAAGTACCTTTTTTAGTGGGGAGGAATGAAAAGCAGAAGAACTAATGTGTCATGACCCAAAGAGCCAGAGCTGACCATCACTGCGCTGAAGTGTAGAGAGTATCTATCCCCGTATCCAGCACTGAGTCAAGCCTTTACCACAACACTCTGAGAGTTCTGTCTCTACTTCATTACCACATATTTCGCAGTTATCTTAAATATTGGACACTGAAAATTGGGAAATAAATACGGGTAACATTTTATAAAAGCTATCTCTAACCCCCCTCCTTTTTAACCAGCTAAGGGACAGCTATGTGGATTTATTTTCCATCGACTCAGATAATGTACAAATGACCTTGATGGTGAAGCTGCATCTGCTGTGTTTGTACGTGACAGCTGCTTTCCGTGAGAAGGCTCTGACCCCTGTCACAGCTTTTTACGTCTCTTTCACTTCATTTCTGATCGCCTTTTCTCTACACAGAGTGCCGTGCACTTCTTTCATATCCCACAATCCATTGCAAAGCCACTATACATCTCAGTTTTCATGCTTAAAGCCATTATCTGTTGTGATGGCACAACATTACTGCAAGCATGTAGCCTAAAAGCTCTCATGAGGCATGTATACTGTCTTCATGAACATGTCATCACATATGTATATATGTATCATTCCTAAGCAGGTTTAATTGTTTGTCAAGGTTAACATACAGTAGCAGGTTATGTTAAACAGTGCATTCATATGTGACAGAATGCATGATGTCACTTTACGGAAGTTTAAATCCAAAGTTCTCACCCCATGAAGGGTGTGAAATTGGCACTAGTTCATTGAAGGCTTGTATTTGCTTCACATTCAGCGATTTTCACAGGAGAGGTGGTAGCAAACTTGGCACTCAGCTGGGGAGGAAGACATTGTTTTAAAAAAGGAAGGCTTTGGATCTACACTTTATGTATGGCATCACTAAAGTGGATATGTTTTGATATTTACAGAAAAGGATCTGGACAACTCCAAAACATTGTGTGTATGACTCCAAAGGGTTGTAATACAATACAAACCACCTTGGTGCTTGGTTTCTTTATGTTATATAGCAGGGTTGTTCTGATTATGTTCTTGTAGGTCACCTGCTTGTCTGCTTCAAACATATTAAGACCGGTGACCTTGATGTGAAGCAAGAACAGAACCACAAGTTCTTATTTATTCAAAATTCATCCATAAAAAGAGATAAAAGACAGATTGAGCAAGCTCTCAGTGAATAGGGCATGCCATATTCAGTGGCAAATCAAAGTTGGCATGCTAGTCAGATGAATGTGACGACTATAAAATACACATTCATTAAATGAAAAGCCACATTCATGAAATTACATTGTAAATGCCCCAAGATACTATTCTATGAAAGTTTTATGAGATGAAGCTGAGTTTTAGGATCTGAAGATATAAAGGTAAATCATATAATAAAAATATATCTAAAGGCAAACTTCTACTTTTTTTTTTAGTTTATCGTTTAGTACAATAAATTAATAGTTCATTAATTAAACATATGGGCATCCAGAAACTTTTCTTGGTGTTGTGTTGTAGCTGATCTGGTATTGTTTCAGGAAAACTATTCCGAAAAAGAATATGGGCTAGATTTATTCAATTGCACTTAGTCAGTCTACGGGGATCTGCAATGTAATAAAAATTGTTTGGTTCACTCCAATGTTATGTAACAGACTCAAAGAAAATCCAGTTTTAATGCAATGTCTCTTTTTTATTGAATTTCTTATTTCTTTAATAGAAACAATATTTGTTTGATTGGATGTAGTCCTATATGTTTCAAGTATGACATTTTGGCAAAACACAATGATTGGTATTTACTTCAAAGAAATTTTACTGGATGTTATGATTCCTGGAGACATAGTTTACACTGTCAATAATTAATTATTTATATAGACAAATATTTACTGGAGCTGTTGAGGCTTTGTGGACGTGGATAAATGTTTTTACTCTTAAATAACATCAGTGTTGTTGTGTGTAATGAAGGCTCCCCTCTAAAGAAAAGACAGTTTAGACCCACTGATTCCTAACAGTTTAGAACAAAGTGCCACAAGTAATTCAAGTTTAAGTTCCAAAGATATTCCAGATGACAAGAGGCAGTGTCAGCTTAATTAGCGTACCCCTTTATTACAGAGTCCTCCATTACAAAAGCAGGGCGCTGCTTCCTAACGATGTTAGCTCTGAAATACTGAAGGGTGAAATTAATTATGGATGATGTTTAAAATGTAATGAGGTGCAGTGCACGGGATGAGCGATCAGGACGCTCAGAATGAACGTGTCTCTGGGAAAAATGGGCATGTCCGGACATGTTAATATTGGTGTAGTCCTGTGATTGTGTCTCAGTCAATGTTAAAAGCCCACTTGACTCGTCCTGATATTTTTCAGGTGATGAATCATGTCCAGGTGTTTGAAATTGGTGCTGCACAAAGATACAAGTTTGAAAACTGACATGGCAGTGAAAGTATTTTAATTGCAAAAGTCAAATTCCTCCCAAAATTATTTGTCATCCATTGTTTCTCAACCATTTCCAATGGTTTACATTGTCTCAGAAATGTTTAATAACTAATTTTGAAAGGAATATGTCACATATTTTGCTCAACAATCTGAGTTTAGGCAGCAAATTTAGGTTTATATATATATATATATATATATATTTATATGGTGATATGAACTAAATGATATTCAGTAAACAAAAATGTTGTTTTACCCATTTTACTGACTAAGCATGCTGGGCAATATTACAATATGAACAGTGACATTTGAATGTTGACAGTGATACAACACTGTGTCAATAATGAATACATGCATTATAGCCTGTCACTCACACACACACACACACACACACACTCCAATTATGAACATATAGTCTACAGACTGCAACACACACACACACACACACACACACACACACACACACACACACACACACACACCCATTAATGGACACATAGACTGTGAGCCATATCACAGCCACTTGTTAATGAACATACTGATTAAGGACCATGACACACACACCCCCAATTAGTTAATATATGGACCATTCCACCGTAAGACTCCCAAAAACATTCAGTGTGGACTGTAGCTCAGACCCAGTGACTCATGCCTAGTTAATGAATGCATGGACCACAACTTCAGGCACCCAAATGAGGAACGCAGAGCCAGTGGACCATGGGCTGTGTGCTGGGAGTAGGATAACGAACACGCGGCCAGCAGGGCTGGCCTTATTCCCATGGACAAAAACGCATAAATAAATACATAAGGCAGGCACGCCTCTGGCCTTGCTTTTTATTGGGACA